>JAPDPK010000092.1:1680000-2946495 GCA_031772115.1 Heritiera littoralis | reverse complement strand
CAAGTTTCCATCACTAGTATATATCTGGTCGGTGATGCGAAGTTGTGGTGGCAAACCCAATTGGACGATGATACAAGTTTTGGGCAAGAACCAATCCAAACTTTGGAAGCTTTGAAAAAGGAATTGAGGGACCAATTCCTTCCTATGAACAAAGCATGGTTGGTGAGAGAATCACTCAAAAAGCTAAGGCACACGGGTTTTGTGTGGGATTTTGTGAAGGCATTTAGCTCCCTAACGCTGGAAATCAACAACATGATCGAAGAGGATCGAGTCTTTAATTTTTTATCAGGTCTTCAGCCTTGGGCATAGGCGGAGCTGAGACGATTGAAGGTAAGCGAGTTGCCTTGAGCTATTGCTGCTACGAATAGCCTTAATGACTATCAGTTTGGTGCTTCTTCATCCAACCCTGACAAGAAGAAGTTTAAAAATATGGGCAAGAAGAACTAGAAAGTGTGGTAAGAAAGAAAAGCGATGGCGAGACATCCAAGCAAAAGGATCAGATCAGTCCCAAGGGAAGAAAAACACGGGTTGCTTTCTTTGTGATGGACCTTATCGTGCTAGAGATTATCCTTGCAGGAAGAAACTTTTCGCTCTTATTGCTCAGGATGGTTCAAAAACGAAGGTAGAATAGGCCATTCCTAGGCTCAACCCATTGCAGTTACTGAATGCTATTATAATAGACAAAAGGCTTGTCTATAATGGGTTGATGTACTTGCAGGTGATGATGAACGAATAAGCGGTCTAGCCTATGTTAGATACCGGTGCAACCAACAACTACATCTCACAGTGAACTGTTGGCCATCTTGGACTGACAGTCTCCTAGAGCACGAGAAAGATCAAAGCGGTGAATTCAGGTGCTCAACCCATTCAAGGGATCACAACTACGATCTTGAAGGTGGGAAGTTGCAAACGAAAGTGCACCTTCTTGGTGATGCCCTTGATGATTTTGAGTTGATCCTCGGGATAATATTCTTTATTGAAGCTAAAGTAACACCTATGTCACACCTATGTGGCCTATGGATCGGTGATGGAAGGTGCCTGAGTTTTATCTAAGCAGAACAAGAAGGACAAATGGTAGAGAAGCCTTTAGAGCAATCGGCTTCTCAAGTGAAGTTAAGATTAATGTGGGGTGAGACAACCATACTTGGAGCACTTGTAGAGATCAAGCTAGATCAACTTGTTGAGGTCTTTGACTGTATAGCTGAATTACTTGATGAATTCAGCAATGTGATGCCACCTGAGCTATCAAAAGTGTTGCCTCTAAGGAGGAACATCAATCACAAGATTGAGTTAGAATCGAATGCGCGACCTCCAGCAAAAGCCCCTTATCAAATGACGCCCTTAAAGCATCCTAAGTTACGCAAGCAACTTGATACATTGTTGGAGACAAGATTCGTGCAGCCATCGAAGGCCCTATACGATGCTTCTGTTTTGTTCCAAAATAAACAAGATAGGTCCCTTCGGATGTGTGTAGACTATAGAGCACTGAATAAGGTTACGATCAAAAGTAAGTACCCTGTTCCGAATGTGGTAGATTTGTTTGACACTTGATAAGGACTTCATTCTTCACCAAACTAGACTTATGATCCAGATACTAGCAAGTCTGTATAGCCCCTGGGGACGAGGCTAAGACGACCATGGTGACAAGGTATGGGTCATTTGAATTTCTTGTGATGCCTTTCGATTTTACTAATGCCCCTACTATGTTTTTTAACCTTATGAATGATGTTTTGTACGAGTTTCTAGATAATTTTGTGGTGGTGTACTTGGATGACATTATTGTGTATAACGAGACCTTTGATGAAGATGTGGAGCACCTTAGAAGGTACTCTCGAAATTGAAGGAGAACACACCTTTGTCAAGAAAGAGAAGTGCGAGTTTAGGATACAGGAGGTCTTATTCTTGGACCATTGGGTAAGCAAGGGGAAGATTCGCATGGATGAGAGGAAAATCCAGGCCATCATTGTAACAGTCCGTTACCACATTTTTCACGTATTTCTATACACTTTTTCGGTTGGGCTGTCTGTGATGCCATTAACATTCTACAGTGATAGCAATAAATGATAAACATTTATTTAACAAATACGGAATATGAAAATTTTTTTCACTATTCCTTACATCTGACATCCCCTATTGTCTTTGTTTCAATAAAGTAGTACTATGTCTGAAATGTAAAAGAGATGTGATTGTACCTGTCATATTTAACATAATTTGCCCCAGCGCTTTACACGTAGCTATATCCATTTGGGATATAGTTCTCTAACTCTGTGTCTTTTATCTGTGGAGTTAAAACAAAGGGGTGAGCGAATCACGCTCAGTAAAGAAGACGTATGCTGCTTTAAAGAAAGCAAAACTATATGCCACAAAGTATTTATTTTTCCTAAAATCATACCAAGTAGGAAAATAGTGGATATAGTAAACAATACTCTCAATGCACCATTTAAATCACTGGCTAAACAGTTTACAATATAAGGTAGTAAACAGTAAACAGGATTCAATAAATCCTTTCATGTAAACAGAAATCAATAAGTTGAGACTAGGCATCACCCTACAAATAAATCATGCTCTTATCGTTCCCTACCCCTTTCCAGGAACACAGGCCATCCGTTTTTGGGGTGCACCTGTGGCCATCACCCCTCACGGCTATCTTAGCTAGATCTATGGCCATAATCTATAGGTGGTCCTCTGGTCTACTTGCCAGGTGACCTCGAGACCGCTGATGACTTGGCGGGTCCATCAGCCTCACAAATAACAATGCATGAAACTAGGGGCCTAAAGTCTCAAAATCAAATTATATCTCATAAAGCACCTTTAAGGAATTATTTCACCCATATTATCATTTTCTCAAAATGATTTGATTTCCAAAAAGGTTATATAGTTTCTGTTTATAAACATAATAAAAATAACCCACATTTCGTGTGAGAAAAATGCCAAATAAATCAGCTCACCCATGGTCAACTCGCCCATAGCGGCTCGCCCATGGTCAACTCGCCCATAGTGGTGAACTAGTGTTCACCCGCCAACATTAGCTTTTAAAAACAATTTAAACTGGCTCGCCCATAGCGGTTTGCCCACGGTCAAATCGCCCATAGCCAACTCGCCCATGGTCAACTCGCCCCTTCTGGCTTGCCCATGGCCAGTTCGCCCACTATGGCTTTTTCATGGCCAGTTTGCCCATTTTCACAAAAAGGGATCTCCTATTTTTGGCTCGCCCGACTTTTTTATTAAAACATGGGTCGCCTACAATTGGCTCGCCCAAAAATCATAAAGCGTTGGCTTTGTAGCTTGCCCGAGGTTTATTGAAATAGGATCGCCCGCCCAAAACATTACAAAAGGGTTCGCCCACATTGGCTCTCCGGATCTTTTTAACAAAGGGGTCGCCCGCCCCAAAACATCATAATAAGGGTCGTCTTCTATTGGCTCGCCAGGATTTCAATTAAAACAGTGTCGTTCGCCAAAACAACATAAAAGGGGTCGCTCACTTTGGCTCGCTCGGATTTCTATTAAAACATGGGTCGCTTGCCCCGAAACATCATAAATGGGTTTGCCCATTTTGGCTCGCCCGCCCTTTTATCAGTTCGCCCAAATCAACGTAGGGGTCTGCTTTATAGCTCGCCCAAGATCAAAACCATTTATCAAATAATGCATGCCATAAACCAAAACATTTTCTCAATAATTTCCATAAAATTTAACTCCACAGTACATGCATTCACTTCACACACATCTCCCTTACCTGGTCTTACGAAACCTTGCTTCCCGATTGCTTTTACCGACTCCTAATTCTCGGCTACAAAATAATTTATTAATATTATTAATATTTCTTTTCGAATATTTTCAGTACTTTGGCGAGAATTGAGATAAATCAACTAGCTCGCCCAAAGAGATCCTACTAGCTCGCCCAACCGAGCTCGCCATTCATTAATTGGTTTACATGTGGGAGCTCGCCGAACATTCTCGCCATTCTCATATTGGCTTATTCGTGGGAGTTCGCCCACATTCAACTCGCCATGCCTATGGTTAAACTAACATGTGGCGACCTCGCCACTACCACATTCCATATTATTTAGCTCGCCCATGATAGCTGAGCTCGCCCAACACATCATTTTTACACCATTTCCAGTATCTTCCTTTGTTCATTCTTGATTATTTTCCAAATTATATCTTCTTCTAGTTTCTTATATATTCTAACAGATTTAACTAAAACAAGACTATATCTATGTTTATTACGTTGAAAAACATAGAAATCTACCATTGAATATCAAGAGAACCATAGAAATATGGAAACTCACCTTAACTGAGTTGTTCTTCCAAAAACAGAGTGCTTTCTGCCTCACTTAGCTTTACTTTGCTTATTCCTCAGCTCTTCAAACGATGTAGAAGAGGTTTAACTAACTAGAGGATGAAGTTTAGTAGACCAAGCATGGCAGAAATGGAAGGAACAAAACCTAAACTTACAGTTGCATAGTTTTCGTGAAGAAGATGGAGTTTGCTAAACCAGTTTTTCCTCAAGTGTTTTTTTTCTTATATAGCCATGCTAATCCAATCAGAACCCATCACTTGGCCTTTATTCCGCTTCTTTCATCATTTCACGTCTTATCATGCTAAAAACCGAAGAAAAATTGCAGCAAAAAGGAACGGCTATGGATATTTGCACGTTTTGACTTACTTCACTTTGCCATTAATTGTCTAAACCAATTTGTACAGGAGAAGCAAAGTGGCGTGAAGTCCATAGCCTCTTTTCTTGACTTATTGCACCTTTGTTTTATTCCTCAACCAATAAGGTTAATTCCTTTATTAACTTTAGCATCCTCACTTAATTTTCTTCAGCTGTGTGGCGTACAAAGTCAATTTTGGCTGTACGGTTCTGATTTATTATTTCCAGATTGCCAGCTTTTATTTCCATTTTGTCCGTACTAATTCCAGTTCCAGTTCGCCTATTCAACCTGAGACCTCAGCTCGCCCACTCCATTTCAATTTGCCAACTTAAGATTTGGCAATTACTTGCTGATTTCCTTTTCTTGGCGATCACATTGAGATTTGGCCAGTAGCTATTGCCTTTCTTGCCAACTAGGCTATCATTTGCCCCTCTATATGGGCGATCACATTACTCACCATACTCACTCTTTGGGCGATCATTACTACGTTCATTTGGGCGATCATTGCCCTCGCCTCATTCAAGTGATCATCTTAAGCAACTAAACTTGGTGAACTTACCTATTCGCCAAACAGGCAAGTAAACCAACTCGCCATCATGCATTGGCGGTCATCCCTTGCTTGCCCATTGGTGAGCTCTTCCATTATAGTACTCGCCCATAGAGTGTTTCACAGGGATTGCTCCATTCACATCCCAACTTAAGGAGCTTTTTTCACTCAAGTGGAAATCAATATTCATTATTTATTTAATTTCCATTATCAAATTTGATAAAATTTGTGTCTACAGTAGTGTAGAATCAGGTCTTACAATCGTTGAGTGGTCTTTCCCAAAGTCAGAGCCAGAACTAAGATCCTTTCTTGGTTTGACAAACTACTATCGATGGTTCATCGCTGGATACTCAAAAATGGTTAGTCCACTCATTGATCTGTTAAAGAAAGGGAAAATTTGGGAGTCGACGGCTAAGTGCCAAGAAGCCTTTGAGAAGGTAAAGGAAGTAGTAACCTCAGAACTGGTACTAAAGCTTCCAGATTTTGAACTTCCTTTGAAGTACACACTGATGCCTCATATAAAGCAATTGGAAGGGTGCTTGTCCAAGAAGAACGCCCCATTGCTTATGAAAGTTGGAAGCTAAAAGATGCTAAGCAACACTACTCAGCCCATGAAAAGGAAATGACTACAGTTGTCCATTGCTTGACTATATGGAGGCATTATTTGCTGGGGACTAGATTCACAGTTGTGACAGACAATGTGACAAACACCTACTTGAAAACTTAGAAGAATTTGTTTCCTAAGCAAGCAAGGTGGCAGGAATTCCTTGCTTGGTTTGATTTTGAATGGCTGCATCGTCCAAGTAGCGAGAATCGGGTTGCGAATACATTGAGTAGAAAAGGAGTACAATCTTATGTGGCTTCCTTAACCATGATGTATTCTGACTTATTTGACTGAATTAAGCAAGCAGCAAAAGAAGATCTTGCCTACTACAAGTTGAGGCAACAAGTTTGAGATAGCTTGGTTTGGAAGTACTAGGTTGAAAACAATTTGTTATATGCTCGTGGTAACAGATTGTTTGTCCCTAAGGGTAGGGGACTAAGGCGCGAAGTGTTAAGAAAGACACGTGACCCATAGTGGGCTGGACATTCAAGCGTGGAGAAGATGTTAGCCCTAAAATTGAGATACTATTACTAGCCAAAAATGTTGGGCGATGTTGAGCATTATGTGTGCATATGTCTAGTGTGCCAATTAGACAAGACCGAGAAGAAGAAGCAAGTTGGGCTGCTTCAACCACTACCTATTCCTGAAAGGCCTTAGGAGTTGCTTTCTATGGATTTTATTACGGGATTGCCGAAAGTCGATGGGATGAGATCCATCATGGTAGTGGTAGATCACTTTTCGAAGTATGCAATATTCATACCAGTGCCTCATGCTTGTACTACAGAACTAGCCACTGAGCTAATGTTAAAAAATGTGGTGAAGGTATTTGGAGTCCCCAAGGATATCATCAATGATCATGATGCTCGGTTCACTAGTAAGTTCTGGACCATTCTGTTCAAGTTTATAGGATTAGAACTAAAGTTTTCTACAGCAAACTACCTGCAAATGGATAGCCAGATGGAGCAGGTCAAAGCCTTACTCAAGGAGTATTTGAGGCATTATGTGATGGCAAGTCAGCGAAATTGGTTAAATTTCCTTGATGTGGCCCAATTCTGCTACAATTTGCATAAGTTTTCGACTACAGGTTTGAGCCTTTTGGGGCTAGATATTGGGTGTCAACCTCTGACCCTTTGGAGGTAGTCAAGCTAAAATCACAAGGAAGTTGCTCCACTGCGTATCGATTTGCCCGTGACAAACAAGAGTTCATTGATCAAGTACAGGATAGCTTGATTGTAGCGCAACAAAGGATGAAAGACAGTGCAGATCAAAACTGAAGGTCTTTAGAGTTTCAAGAAGGAGACTTGGTGCACTTGAAACTCACCCCATAGATTTGGAAGAAGGTGACAAATAAGCGGTACCACAAAGGCCTTATCTAGAGATATGATAGGCCATTCAAGGTGATCATGCGGGTTGGCAATGTACTATACCGACTTCATCTACTTGCGGCGATGAAGATACATCTAACCTTCCATGTAAGTTTTCTCAAACCTTACTATGTTGATGAGACCCAGCAACAGACAAGGAAAGCACCACCAAATGTTCAAAAAGAGTTTCAAAAGAAGTTGGTGAAATTTCTTGATAAGAAGAGCCAAAGGGCTAGTAGCAAAAACAGGTGCACTGGTTTTCTAGTGCAATAGGAAGATGGTAGCGAGACATGGGAAAGGGATGTGACCCTATGGGAATATGAGGACTAGATTAAGACTTACTTGGAAAACCTCCCGACAAAGACGTCGGTTCCAGCCAGCGAGAGAGAGTTTGTTACACCCTTATGAGCTGGATGGATGGCTGTGCGCAAGCTGGTACGAGCCATGGTGCATCATGCGTTGGGAAGGGGGCTTGGAACAGGTTCAGTTGGCTGCTGAACATGGCATGGATGTCACATGAATTGGGCAATAGGAGGCTTGGTGCACAAGGTAGAAGGTATGGCAATCACATGCAGCACACACACAAGACTGAGGAACTGGCGCGCACTATGCAAGTAGCAATTGAAATGGCGTGCGAACACTAGGTGGGTTTCCATATGGGATGGCTCTTTGATTTAAGGATGACAAATTTGGCCCATGAGTCGTGTTGCTAAGAGCCCAGGATTGGTGCATACGCAAGCTGGCTTTCCTTAAATCATGCAGATAGAATCCAGGTTAGACTAAGAGTTACTTGTTGAGCAAGTAGCAGGTTAAATCCTCTAGTGACTAGGAGTGTCAGTCACATTGTTGCCTATATAAAAAGTAGTCATGTAAGGTAGAGAACACAAACCTCCATTATGGTGAGCAATTGTTGTGTTCCTGCGACAAACTTGTATTCCTTTTACGAGTGAATAAAAGGTTAGGGCTTTTCCCACAATCATGTATCTTACTTGTGAGCGTGTGCCTTTATCTCTTATACGTACTTAGCTTTGTTAAGTGTGCTGGTGCACACCTTTGGGCTACGGTGTGCGTACTTGGGTAGTGGTGCTCGTACGATATACGAGAGCATTCTGTTGTGTGTATGAGTTAATTAGTTGGCTAAACTAAGTGCACGAACAGTCTAGTGCCATCACGAGACGAAAAATTAGTAGTGAAAAATTACCCGTGACATTGGTATCAGAGCTTGAGGTGCTATGGTTGGAACTCTCAGTGATCGTGTAAGTGTGCTTGAGGTGCTGGTTGGTGCGCTAGCTCTCGATGTTGCTTCTGTGGTGGAGCAAGTGGCGCAACACTTTCAGATTATTGTTAACTTTTAGCATGTGATATGCGAGAACCATAAAGAGTTTACTGATCATTCTAATAAATTGCTACAACAGCTTAAGCCGTTGTTGGACAAACTCAATGCTATTGACATAAATGTCGGGTTGCTTAAGGTAGCCATGACACATAGTAATATTCGAGCAAGTTTCAACCTAGAAGCTATCTCCTTCTCTGAAATAAGCTAAGGATGTAAGGCTATGGGCAGCTTTGTTAGTGTCCCTCATAGTATGCCTAAATTTACATGAAACAAATTGTCAAACTAGCTATGCTTCATCTATTAAGGCTCCCGATGAGGAAAGATCAACACTCCTGCTATGTAGCTCATTTATGACTTAAAGTGCATCTCCAATCAACTCAATTTATTTGAATCCCATTTCTTGTGCAAATTTATTTTTACGATACTTTTAACATATTTTATGTCTAATAACTTTAAATTTACGTTTAATCATATGTTTTTTATATTGACCTTACAGTAAGGTCAAATTTTGTGATCTTACTATAAAAATTCCCTCGTTTCATTTTTTTTCTTTTACATTGATATATATTGGTATTGATTGTTTGGTATATTATTTCAGATTTGTTGGTACAATTTAAGAATATTTGTAAATTTTTCATACATATAATAAAATTTGTTAATAATATACAAAATAAATATATTTAACAAGTATAAAATTTATAAAATTACTTGTACTTCAACTAAAATTGTTAAATTTGTTAATCTATTTACTTAATTCATTATTTATGTATTTATTAATTTTAATTCAATATTAAAACATATAATAAAACAAAAAAAGATCAATTTTCTTTTAATTTTTGTAGACCAACTGAATCAGTGAATTTCGTCGAAATCAACTGAAATTACCCGAAATTCACGAAACCAGTTGATATTACTCGGCATCAAAATCAATATGAAAAATCAACTTAAATGTACCGAAATTTGTCAAAACTGATGCGTACTGTCTGGTATGATTAAAACCAAAATGATATTAACAACCTTGGTTGTGATTCCTCTTGTTGTGGTAGATGGAAGATTTGTCATTGGTTTCAAATGAACAATGTAGATGAAGAGTTTAAGGTGGGCTCATTACGAACAACCTCTTGACTGAGTGATTAAAAATGAATTGTGGTATATAATAAGACTTTGGTTTGAATCCAAGCAACCTCAACCTTAACCTTATCCCCAGTTATTAAATATTTCCATTGTAAAAAAAAAAAAAGGTGGGCACGTTTGCAAGGAGAGATAATTTCATTTTCTTCTTATTATTTTTTTTACAAAGAAAATATTTGATAATTTATAACTTATGTATTAAAAGAAATTTCTCAAAATTAAAATTAAATTTAAATTTTTTTATAACTAGACCTGCTCAAGGGTTGGCCTACCTGCCCAAGCTCGAAGGCCTGCACGAAATTTAGTTGAGTTTGGACAAAAATATAAGATGCATTTGACGGCTTGGGCAAAAATTTTAGACCCGTTTTTTGGGTTTGACTCTTCGAAGCCTAAGACCAACCCAAAATATAAATAAAATTAATTTTTTAAAAAATATATTTACTAAATATATTGTAATTATATGTACATAAAATATTATTGATTAATAAACATGATTATATATATTTAATATAGAAATTGACATGCAAATTTTGACAAATCAAATTAAACTTCAAAGGGACTAAAAGGATAAAAAATAAATAAACAAAAATTAAAATTAATATGGCAAAGCCACATCCACTAGGCTGAGGCCCAAAAAACGATAGAGGCCACCATGTGGTATAAAATCATTGGGCCACGTGGTATCAGGTGAGAGACATCATAAGACTCATGACTCAATATGTGGGAGACTACTCCTGCCAGCGGAAGGGAATCATGCGACAGGTCTCGAATGACCACCCGCATTGTGGCCTGCTGCCAAATGAGTGTGGCCTACGTTTGTGGCCTCTTGTTGAGCTACAAACCTCTGTCGCCTCAGATTGATGGTGTTAGTGCCATGCTGGGACACAAACTCTTCTAAAAGGATGAAATTGCCCTCCACGTAATTACTCTGTAGTATCGGTAATTTACTTGCCTATAAATAAGCCACAAGTGTTATTTTATTCTCTAATTTTTGATTTCTAACTTTTATGTTTCTCAATACTCAAGAATCTTTGGCTGACTTAAGCATCGGAATGCCTACGCAGGGAACCACCTCCTATGTTCCTCTGACTTTGGTTATTTTGCAGAAGCTTTTGAGGGACACGTTGAGAAAAAGACAAAGACTTACGTCAGCAATTGCTCATTGTTGTTTTGTGCAACAAAAAAAAAATAATATTCAAGTGGACCGAATTGAGTTCGGGCTTGCTATATAAAATAAAAAACGAGCCTAAACTAAAAATCAGACTCAAATTTTCGAACCGAACTTAAGCTTACATTTTAGCCATTATTATTAGATTTAAGCCCGATCCAAACCCAATTCAAACTCATCCATGATCGCCTATACTCATAACAACATGTCATCAATTTTAGGTTTAATTGCAAAATTAATTTTGTTGATTAATTTTGACTTCTGTTGAATTGTTTAATTGGCTGCCAACTATTGCTTTGGTGGTACATGTGGATGTCAATTAAGAGAATTTTTTATTGAGAAAGTGGACTCTGTCAGAATTGGCTTTGCATGGAAGACAGTTGTAGTATTGTTGTTTACTGACTAAATTTATGACATCAGCAAATTCCACTCATAAATGAGAAAGGATTTTTGTTGACCAATTTTGTTCCATGGAATGGAAACATGTTTTCTTCATGGAGAGTCTATGGCAACACTAGGTAGCCATGCATGGCATGCATGTAAGCCAAGCCTTAGACATGTGGCTAGCATAAGAGAGTCGCAGCTGTCGTCTACTCTGTTTTAGCAAAAATCTTTTGAAATCATCACTCCGATAACAGCGCTAGAAGGAGAAAAACAAAACCAGCTTTAACAATGTTTCTTTTTACCCTGGAGAAGTTTCTCCGAGAACTAGTGTTTCTTCTTCTGACTGCCATCTTCCACCGTCACCTCAAGAATTTCAAATCCCAAAATTTGGTTCAGGTGAAATCCTTAGATCTATTGTTTCAATAGCTCAACTCAAAGCGTTAGATGAATCAAAGAAGAAGAAAAGTAGAAAAAAAAATCATGGGTCAACCAAGTTGTTCGTAATGGTGAATGCCTTTTCCTTTTCCAATTCTTCGAGATCTTTCTTTGGAGCTCTGGGTGTTCACCGGCATTTAGATTTGACAGATTTTTTGTTCTTCTTTTCCATTTTATTTTCATTTGATTTAACGATTTTAAATTTATAAGAAATCTCATAAAATATAGCTAACAGTTTTCGATTTGTTTTAAATAAAATAAAACTGAAATCGGTATAGAAGAATTGACAGTTTTTCGTGAGTTCAATAAATTTTTATTTCTTTTAAGATTCCATAAATTAGAATAGAATGATTAAAATTGTGGTTTTTATATATTATTAGAAGAAATAATTGAGTTAGAATGTTATGGAGTAGAAAATAGAGTTGTATTGTTTAAATGTCATCGGTTTGACACTCAGAGGAGGGTTAGCATAGATCCATGTCATGGTCTTTTGAATATAAATTATAAATCAAAATTTGCTAACAATAACTATTTGTCTTGGCTCAGTAATTACTTCAAGTTTGTTACACAGACTACCTTTCTAGAAGAAGAGATCGAAATAATTGATGGGCAATGTTCAAGGCTCAAGCTCAGAGTACATAAAAGTTTGGTAATGATGAGGAGGAGGAGGAGAAAGATTATGAGCACTTGAATGAAGATGTATATCAAGAAATTGCAGTCTCAATATCACGAAATGTTATTCCTAATGAAGAACCTGACAACATTACGCTTCTTGTGGTGATGATTTAGAAGAAGAAGATGATGACGATGATGACAACGACGATGATAATGATGCCGATTATCATGAAATGAATGAGTTTACTTATTCTAGTTATTCTAGTAACGATTGATGTAATGTTATTTTTTATTTAATTTCTTTTAATCTTATTTTTTTCTTTTTATTAATGTTAATTATATGTTATATTTGTTTTTTTTTTTTGCTTATTATAGCAGTGATTGATGAAGCATCTATTGCTCAGGGGGCACAAGTCAATGCACTTGGCTGGATCTTTGTACAATTGCTGACGCTTACGACAGTTTTAGACGAGTCTTCGCATTACTCCACTTGAAGACACACACGTAGGTTTATAGGATGGAAAGAAAGAAGTAAATAAGAAAAATTAATTAATCAAATGGTTATATTTCATAATAATTTTCATATTTTGTAGCTTAATTATTTGATTAATTAATTTTTTTTCTCACCATACGAAGTTAGTAAAGCCTTAAAGAGTATTTATTCTACTTGTTTTTTTTAATAGTTCTTTATAAATTATTTTAATTGATAAAATTTTATTTGCTTCTTAGGGCTAATTTAGTTGGACGGTAAGATTGGCTCCGATAAGAATGAAAATAATGAAAAGATGCTTAAAGATAATTTTTTTAATAAATTAATAAATAGAATTTAAGTTAAGGCTAAAAATGTAATTTGACTTTAAAATTTTTTGTCTTTTTCTTGTTTTAAACACACTGACCGCTCGTACCACAGCCTATCGGGAGGCCAAACTAAGCCTTAATCTATAATTGTTTCGAGCAACGCCTTCAAAGGTATCAACCATATTTTGACCATCAGATGGTCAATTATTTGATACTTGGCCTGCTTAATGTTCAGCTATGATGAGTTGCAACTATGATTTTTTGTTTATTTTACAACTTGTATATATTTTTCTTTTCCGGATTGTACAAACAATTATTTTGTTCTTTGAAAAAATAATAATTTTTTGAAATTATTATAATAGAATTTGATTATATGTTCATTAATAAATATATTTATATGAATTAACAAATATTATTAAAAAATTAAGAATAAGTAAAAATAAAATTAATCATTTTAAAAAAATCATCGGTAGTATACTGACGGAATACTAATGGAAATTGTTCTGATTACGTATATATGTTTCGTTGGATTACCGACAAGAAAATATCGATGAATTCTACCGACTAAAATTACCAATGGAATACTTCGTCGGTATTACCTATGGATTATTTTTTAATTTAATTTTTTTAAAGAAAAGAATTTTAATGACAAATATTTCATCGGTGTTTACCGACAAAAAAATTTCCCCCACTGATGAAATTTAGGTATCGACAAAGCAAATTCAGACTTCTTTATTGATAAAAATTATAATGGTAATTCCGCTAGTAAGTCGTTTACCACGGATATTTACGTTGGTAAAGGCCAGTTTTTTTTGGTAGTGAGGCCACGTGCTCATTATGTAACGAAGACGTTGAATTTGTAAAACACATGTTGCTTTTGTGTGAATGGACCAGGGGCATTTGGTTTGAATGCTGTTATGGATTGAAACTGTATAGGCAAGCTATGACTTCATTTGATAGACAGTTGATGGAGAAGTTTGCTAAATTGAAAAAAGATGACAGAGAAAGTTTGATTAATGATATTACTTTCATATGTTGGAATATATGGAAGATTCAATGTGAAAAGGATGTAGGCAAAAAGGAAATTGATGAAAATAAGGCAAGCTATCGAATTAGAAATGCAGTGAATGAATTTAATACATGTAAAGAAGAACCGGACCAAGCCGGAAATATTGTTGAAAAATGTCTTAAAATAGAAAAATGGCTGCACCAGTGGATGGATGGGTAAAGATAAACCGTGATGGGGCATTTGATTCTAAATCAAAGAAGGTTGGAACTAGTGTCATGGTAAAGAATCATGAAGGAAGTGTTCTGGATGGATTGGCTAGATAGATGGTAGTTGGTGGTGTCGAAATGGCAGAATACATGGCAGTCAAGGATGGCATTCAGCAGGTTGTGCAGAACAAATATCAGAAGGTTGTAAATGGATCCAGAGAAGGGATATCAAGTGATCAAGAAAGGTGAAAATAGCTTTGAATGGAGATTTAACTAGTGTTATGTGATGTTATTAATATGTTATGCCAAGTTTTAGAATAAAAAATTAAGGTTGTTAGAAGAAATGCAAACATGGTTGCAAGTTGGGTTGCTACCCAAGCAAAAAGAAAAAAAAAAGGAATGTATTTATCTGGAAGGACCAGAGGTTTGCCATTCTCTTTGGTTGGAATCTTGAACAAAGATGGGTTGCTAACTTCAACAGATAAGGAAAGATCTGAGGGTTTATATGAGAGATTTTATGCAGTATTCTTGGGTATATCGGTTCTTGCTTGATGCTAAAATAGATGTATTGTGTACTTTTCATGAAATAAAATTGTTTTTGATTAGCCAAAAAGAAGGCCGAATTATGTGAATAGTCCATTTACTCTATTAAATTTTAGAATTTAATCCCTGTAGTATAATTTAAAGGAATTTAATCTTTGAACTAATCTAATTCGATGAATTAAGTCCGGCCATTTGTTGGGACTGTTACACTCCATTTAGCATGCTGACATGGCATTTGACTTTGTACACGTGGCTATTGACCAAGCTAATGTGGAATTTTCAAATTTGGTAAAAATGACGTGGCTTTTGAAATTACACATGGCTTAAAAATTCATTCTCCTAGAAATTTTGTTGTTTAGAGGTTTATATAAAGGCCTTGTTTTCTTTTTCTTCGTTGTCTTAAATTAATTTCTCTTTCCAACCAAGCCAATGTCTCTACGCATGCATTACATCTTTAATAAAATTAAATTTAAAAAGGACTGGTGAAATTAATTATTAAAAGATTTGTTATATTTTTTAGTTTTTAAGTTTATTAAAACAGTTTATATTATGGTTGTTAGACAATTAATATGTTCAAATGATGTTGAAGAATTAAAGTTATGGATTTGATATGAATTTATGTAATGTTGTTTAATGTTTATTTTAATTAAAAAATCAATTGTTAATATAACTTTTAATTTTTTATTTCTAAATATGAACTAGTCCATTTAGACTTATTAACCTTTAGGGTCGGATATAAACTTACGTTTTCAAGTCTATTTTTTTTAAAAAAAAAACTTTTTGGCCCAATTCATATTTGGCCCAGTCCATCTTGACAATACTAGATATGGACTAAGAAGGAATATTTTGCAAAGAATCTAGTTTTATTAAGTCAAAAGAAGGCCTAATTCGTTTTCACTACGCAATTCTCTTTGAACCATGTGGAAAATTAATTTAATTTGCAGAGGGGGCTTTGTGTGAATGTCAAAATGCTTAAAGAAACTTTGTAACTGACAAATTTTCTTGTAAAATAACTATCCAACTTAATTAAAGAATATATTTCATCTACAATTCTGAAGACCTAAAAGGGTTACATGCATTAGTTGGTCATGCTTATTAGGCCATTTTGATTCTTTTTTTGAGGGAAACCATGTTTTGATTCAATATAAAATAACAAATACATATGATTAATTAAGAAACATTTCAATTTCCTTGTGTATATATATATATATATATATATATATATATATATTCATGTTTATTGAATTTTTCGTTGCTTTCGTAACTTCGTTATCTTCATAGCCCGTTGATTAGATCTTTTATTTACAACATCAGCTATATTTTCCACTTGTTTTAACAAAATTTATATATTCTTTCCTAGACGTCTTGAAATTCCTATATTAGTATTTGAAGTGCCTGAGCTCCAAAGCATTTCTTTATTTACGGCTACGATCCTCTTTTAGGAATTATGTTCGAATTCAGCAGTAAATGCTTGCTTGCTGCCCTTTTCATAATGTTTTGTTAGTTTTATCAGATCATGTTTTACAAGTAATTACTATTTTTATTTTCGTTCAAGAGAATATATATATATATATATATATATATATATATATATATATATATAGATGGCGTAGCCAAAAAAATTATTCAGTGATGTCAAAAGTAATTACACTTTTTCTATTATATCTTGTTTTTTTTAAAAATCTTAAAATTATATATCTTTCTTTCATAAAAAATTGATATTCTTTTTCTTTTTCAATCAAAAAAAATTATCTATTTCTTAATCTATGAAAATAAAAAAAATATAAAAATAATTGAAAAAATATTTTTTAAAAATACACGTATATATGAATATAAAATTTTTCATTCGAAATCTTTTAATAATTACAACATCATTACAAAATTTAAGTATAAATATTAAAAGAAAAAGGATAATTATTTTGTATCACAAAAAAATTTTAAATTTTACAAATGAGATTAAAGAGTTAACATATATCCATTTAAATATATTTAAAAAAATAATAAATTATATAATTATTAAATAAACATGTAGTAGATAATTTGTGGAATTTAAAAATTCAATTCCCTATATAGAGAACAATAATCTAAAAAAATCTTCAATATAAAGTTATCTTTTTACAATTATCATAAAGAGTTTAATTTTTTTTTAAAAAGATTTTTCATTTTTTAAGAATGATCATAAATATAATTAATACGTTTCTTAAATATATGTAATCAAATTATCTCTTATTGATTTGTGTAACAAATCAATTTCACTATTTTTGTAGTTGAAAAGATTACTTGTATGCTAATAATAAAATCTTGACTTAATGATTGACAACGCGAAAATTTTGGAACTTTAAAATTTTATATTTAAGTCTTGTCATATATGAGTTTGATCTAACTTTATAGTGGATTTATTCGATTTATATATGTTGGTTTGTTATTCGATTAGTTTATTTATATGATATAATTCATTGATTTCTTACTTATAATACTAAAATATAATCATAACTTATCTTGTACTTATACTTTCATTAAAAAAAAATTGTATACTTGTCCTAATTGATAAAATCAAAACTAGTTTTAGTATATACAATTCAGGAATAATACCAATATTATTTTTGTCTTAACTCCTTTTTTTGTGATCTCTATTTTTGACTAAATATATACTGACCCCAAATTGTTTTATTATATTATATATTAATTCATAAATTTTATTTCAGTGGGATCAATTTATTCAAAATTTTACTTTTTGAAGATCAATTTATAATTTATTTTGCATTTACATCTATGCATTATAAAAATATTTCAATTTTCGGTGGGATCATTTGACCCCAAGTTTCTAAAGTGGCTACGCCACTGTGTGTATATATATATACACACACACCGGGGGGGGGGGGGGGGAATTTTCAATTTTTCATCTAATTTCAATCGTTTTTAAAAACCGCATTTTAATTGTGTTGATTACTGTATTTAAACTTATATTCTCCTAATATTTTTTTTAAAATTTAATTCTGATTGATAAAAAAACCTCTTCAATTGGATTTTTGAAAATTCTGATTAAAATTAATTTTTTTCCTTAAAATTCTTCGTCTAAACACATTCTAAGAGAATAATTTTACCTGCAAAGATAAATTTTGGAGATTTGAGGCGTTCCTAACTTGTCAAATTATATCCATTTCATTGTTATTATCCCACGAAAGACTCTTTCTTCTCTTTTTCATCATAGAATCATCATTGAGCAAACAATGATGGAAATTTTTCTTTGGATGAGTTAACTTTATCTTATAGTATGTCCTAATTACAAAAACAAATCATGATAGAATCCTAAAGTAACAAGTTTCCCAGTAAAATTATCCATCTTAAAGACAGTTGCTTTCTCAATACAAAAGTAGAGACCTATATTCTCCCTAATAACCAGGTATTGATTCCCTTAACTTTTGACTTCCTCACAAGAATCTTTTGCACCCATTGATGAGGTACTGCCTTTAAATGAAAAGATCATCCATACGAATTGTTCAGAGATAGAGAAGAAAATCAGAAGTTCAAAATCGAGCTGTTTTAATGGCCTCCTGCTGCAATCCTGATATATTTACATGGATTCAAAATCTTCCTCCAATAACTCAATGGAAGACAAATTCCATGTCTATTTGCATATGTTCTTCATTAAGTTCATGCCATCCATCCCTCAACCTCTGTGTTGCCAAAAACCTCCATTCTTCAACTCTCTCTATCTCCATAATTGCTGATTTCAGTCTCCCAGTTCCTCTTTGGGCCTCGAAACCCTTAAACATCAACCCCAAGTCCAAAAAATTGCTAGATGAAGACGCCATTTGCAGCTTCATGATAAACGTTATTAAAGATGTTCTTAGCTATGGCCCAGACAAGAACAATTCTTTGATCAGGTTCCCGAAACTAGGATTCGTTTCTGGTTTCAAAGACATCTTCAATCTTGCATTTCTCACTCTTGCACTTCTTATTTGCATCTATGAAGCTCCTGTGGATCTCCGGTCAGCTTGTCTCAACACTATCAAGAATCTGCTGACAAGTTCTCAGTTGAGGGAAGCTTCAAAATTGCTGATGAAACTCTTGGGATTGAACTTAGAGGAGCAATGGATGCGGTCTATAAATCTTGCCATTACTAATTGGATCACAGAGCTTCAAGCTACACACCGCCCCGTGATGAAGACGCCATCACCATTGTTTTCATACGGAACCGCAACAGTCGGTTTATGGAAAGTCCATCTATATTGTCCTGTCATAGCCATGGATATAGAAAATTCAAGCAATCCTTCTGTTGACGAAAGGCTGCTTTTCTCCCTTAACTACCACCAGCTTGAAGGCGTTATCCAATTCAATCACAAGGTTATAGTGCAGGAGAAATGGATTGATGTGATGGTGAACATAGATAACATAAGGTAAGAACATCTAGCTGTTAAATGTTAATTATTCTCAAATTTTGAATTCAATTATAAGCCTAATGTCGTATGATTTTCATCTTATATCTGTAATTAACAGATGTGACGTAATCCGGCTTGTAAATGAGACTCTAATGAACGAACGAGGAGCTGGGGCAGACGATAAACATTTCCCTTCGCGAATATCATTGCAAGTAACTCCAACTCTTCAATCCAATGTATTAAGTGTTTCGGTAACCAAATCTACAGAGAATCCGGTAAGAGAAATAGAAATAGAGAG
Source organism: Heritiera littoralis (assembly GCA_031772115.1). Lineage (NCBI taxonomy): Eukaryota > Viridiplantae > Streptophyta > Magnoliopsida > Malvales > Malvaceae > Heritiera > Heritiera littoralis. The sequence goes on along the minus strand of JAPDPK010000092.1, from coordinate 2,927,020 downwards.
AGGCATAGAAAGCTCATTTGATCCTCCAAACTCTTTCTTGGGACTTAAGGTTTCTGCGAGTGAGACCATGACAATAAGCATGAAGCCATGGAAATTTGAGCAATCTGTTAATGGCTATAGTGGGACATCGAATTGGTTTCTTCATGACAGTGTGGATGGAAGGGAGGTGGTGTCCTCAAAGCCTTCAAAATTTTCTTTGATTAATCCCAAGGCTTGGTTCAAAGATCGGTATTCTAGCGTTTACAGGCCTTTCACCAGGCAGGGAGGGGTGATTTTTACGGCCAACGAGTATGGAGAAAAAATTTGGTGGAAGGTTGAGAAGAGTGCTATGGGGAACACGATGGAATGGGAAATCAGGGGATGGATTTGGCTAACATATTGGCCGAATAAACACAGAACATTTTACAATGAGACTAGGAGACTGGAATTCAGAGAAATTCTTCATCTCAACATTTCTTAGGCAACAGATTAACTAATTTCCCCTCCCTTCTATTTTCATTGAGTTAGCATTTAAATAGTTATTTTATCCCTATTATTTGTATTCTAGTGCTTGTAAAATAAAATGTCTACTGTTATTAAAGCTAATCAGTAGTGTGGAAATTGGGAAGTGAGCAGATTGTCCTATCCACTTGCTCTTTTAAAATAACCAATTTCTTCAACTTTTTTCCCATCAACTTCAATGCTAACAACCTTTTCCTGAGCATTGACGGTAATAAAACTATGCTTTCGACTTCATCGTGAAGCTAGTGCTAACTCTTATTGGTAGCAAGCTATGGTTATATTACTTGGCAAAGGGACAAAAATAGGAAAAAAAATTAAATAAAACCGTTTGTGTTCATTTACTTGGAGTTAGTTTGGATAAACGATATGATTGACTACGGTGGAATTGAAAAAAATAAAATGATTACTAAAAATATACAATTTTTAATAAAATAATTTAAAAAATTTAAAATCACAGGTGGAGAAGTAATTTTACCCGCCCATTATTTTGTCTTTATGCTGCCAATCTAGTAAACCTGGCAATCAGCCTCTCTATGTCATGACACGACACGAATCAAGACACGACACGAATTATTAAAACAAGAACACGACATGAACTATAAAACGTGTTTGAATTGTAAATACGAACACAATTTGTAATTTTATGTGTAACACGTGACACGACACGATTGACACGTGATAGTTATCCGTGTCATACGACACGAAAAACATGACATGACAAAGTTAACACAACATGACATGGCACAACATGGTTGACATAAAATTGACAAGACACGATTTAAATAAAATAATACGAAATTGACACGACATGAATGACATGATTAAAAATCAAAACATAATAAAAAATGATAAAAAAACATCATATTTATATTTATTCACATCTATATTAATTAAAATTCAAATATTAGTAACAAATATAACAAAATAATAATATCTTCAATCCATACAATCCATGATATATATTGAAAATTGCAAAAACATACAAACAAAACATAACTATTAACATTAAGTCAACAAACATAAATAATTCAACAAAACATTCAAACATTAAGTCATTAACAATGCAAGAAACAACAATTCAAGGAGTTAACACAACTCAATATGATTCAATAGCTTGAAAAGAACTAGAACACTTCAATGATGCTAAATCTTCTTTACTAATATCCAAGTTAATGACACCATCTATCATCTCCTCAAAGTTCCCATCAACATCATCACAGAACCAATCTTTACAACAAACAATTGCCTCTAAAAGATCTGGCTTAAGTGAACTACGATATTGATCAAGAACTTTACCACTAACACTGAAAGCAAATTCAGATGGTACTGTGGAAACAGGAATACTTAAGATATCTCGAGCCATGGCAGCAAGCTCAGGATACCAAAACTAACTTTGCTTCCAAAACTGCAAAATATCTAATTGCTATGTCCTGTCAACTCTCTGTTCTTCCAAATTCAGCTCCAATTGAGACTGTTTTATAGCAACACCATACTTAACATCAAAAGATTCGAACTCTTAATTGAAGAAGAAAAAAAATCAAATGAAAAAAAATAAAAAAAGTAAACAAATAAGAAAAACATTAAATGAATATAATTAAAATATGCATTTATTTATAAAATGAGACAACATTTACTTACCTTCCAAATATCCATTTGACTTGAACTCATAATCATGGACTCACCATCAACAATTTGGTTGTTACTATGCACTGGAAAAGAGCCAGAAATAGAAGTAGAAGCCTTCACAGCATTAACAAAATCACCATATTCAGAGTATAGAGAAAACAAAGTATCCCTAACTTTTTTGAACTCCTTTGAATTCTGCCCACAAAGCTTACTGTAACTCCATTCCACAAACTGTATCTTGTAACGAGGATCCAATATTACAGCTATAGCTAAAATCATACTAAACTCAGACCAATACTTCTCAAACTTTTCAAACATTGAAGTAGCCATCTTTTTAAACTGCACGTCATCACTATTCATGTGTTCTTGCAAGCTTAATCGTGCCCAAAATATTGAAGGAAAGTATAAGTTGGATGTAGGATATTTTGATCCAAAAAACACATAAGTAATCTCATAGAAAACACTTAAGAACTTGGTTAGTTTCTCAATTCTTTCCCACTCACTTTTAGATGGACAACTCTTATAGTTTGAATCACTAATTTCCAAATGAGTAAATGTGAATTCCCCAATTTCAGGAAATTCCTCCATAATTATAAAGTATGTTAGCTTCAATGAAAATAAGTAGATATGAGAATTATGAAGTATGAAGGATGTATAGAATATGGAAGAAGTAATGAAATGGAAGGTCAAATAGTCAAAGAAGTAAATTATGATATTATGAGAATGCTTATAGTATGGCAAAATAAATGTAAGATTTTGTACAATTAAATATCAGAAATTAAGTGTAAGTAAAGGCAAGTGTTATATGGAAGAAAGGAGACCAATTAAATGAATGGTCAAATAATGATGGTCAAAGATTAAGATGAAATGATTTAATTTGATGATGATAAAATTTATATCAGATTTTAATTGGTGTAATGAGATGTGGTTGATATGAAAAGGGAAGAAGAGAATTAATGGTCAAATAAGGGTAAAAAAACATGGTCAAAAGGAAACATGGCTGAGATGAGATGATTGGGATAAAGAGGATTTGCATGCATTAAATGAAGCTGCATGAGTCATCACCTCCAGCCATCCCCCACGGCAGCAACCCTCTTTCCAGCCCTCTCCCTCTCGTTCTCTCCATTTCTCCAAGTTTCCATAAGCTTCCATTCTTACTCCCCTTGACAAACACTCTTGTATAGTAACCAAATCGTTAAGCTTATTAGAAGAAAATCGATCCTTGTCACTAGACTAAGTGATATCCGAAGTTTGGTAGATTGAATCCAAGTATTGGAGGAGATCTCAAAGTTTGAGATTTTGGTCACTAGCAAAAGGTAAGAAAAGAAGATGATTTGTTCAATTATGTTCATGGTATGGTGTTGTACTGAATTAGTATAACATGTTTATGGCAAATTCTTAAAGGTTTGCTTTGATATGATGATTTCGGATTTGAAGAAGAAAAAGGTTAGGGTTGGTGAACCAAGTGATTTCATGTTCTCGAAGTAATCGAGGTAAGAAATTTATGTAACGGAAGTAAGGCAGCTATGTCCGCATGTTTTATGATGTTTTGATGTGGTTTGGAGAGATGTACTAGTTGTTTTGTGCAGGAAAAATGACATTTTCGGACTTGTCTCCTAGTGCCAATTAGGTTAGGAGCAGCCGACTGCCTTAAGTAGCAGCCGACTGCCTAGAGACAACCAAAACGCAGTTTTTCAAAAACTGGTTCAAACCAGTCGACTGCTATGTAAGCTAGTCGACTGCTATTTACCCAGAAGCATTCTGTTTCAAACCAGTCGACTGCTATATGGGACAGTCGACTGCTATTTGCCAAAAATGCATTTTGTTTCAAAACCAGTCGACTGCTATATGTACCAGTCGACTGCTATTTCTTAAGAAGCATTCTGTTTGAAAACCAGTGGACTGCTTTTTCTTAAGAAGCATTCTGTTTGAAAACCAGTCGACTGCCCTCATGTGTTTTCAAAATGAAAAATATCAAAATTTTAAATAAAGAGAATTTCGATAAATGAAAATATGAAGTAGCAGCCGACTGCCCTAAGAGGCCATTCGACTGCCTTGTTTTGAAAAGAGGTTTTCAAACCTATTTTAAGAAAGTATAAAATGTCATGGCAAAAAGCTATATGGCATATGTTTTGAGATTATGCACTTTTATGTTTATAGTAGGGGCTCTGATCAAGTCCCGAAATGATGTATGTTTGGCTGAGGAACCATAAGTCAGGCCTCAGTCGCTACAGAAGGACACCTGAATAGTGTTACTGTAGCCCCCGACAGTTGGCCAAATTTGTCTATGTTTAATGTTTGGCTAAGGGAGGATTCTTGGCCCTACAGGGTACGCCACATGATGATGATGATACAGTGCATAACTCCATAAAAGTACAAATAGTTTTTATGTTATCAAAAACTATATGTATATGCAATTTCGAAGAATAAAGAAATCGAAAGTACTTGGTGTACTTGTATAAGAAGTTTTAAAAGAAGTATATGATGTATGATTTCAAGAAAGTATAAGATGTTTTAAGAGAAGTATGTATGTATGTAAATGATATTTGAAAGAAGTACTTAAAGTATGTTTTGAATGAAGTATATGACGTATGTTTTCCATGATGATTTAAAAGAAGTATACGATGGGTGTTTGCATATGCTACTTTAAAGAAACACATGATTTACTTGATTTATAAGCATATGCTATTATGAACTTTCTATATTTGATGAAAGTACATGAATATGCTTTATAATGATTTTACATGACATTATAGAGCCAAGTAGGAAAAATGCATTTAGAGGCATAGTACGCTCTTTTACATAATTTTCTTACTGAGCGTAAACTCACCCTTTTACGACCATTTTTCCTACAGATTACATGAAGTGAGCCTCGCTCCAATTAGAGGAGCTTGATTTTGAAAGATCGCAGTGTACCTTCTTGATACGCTTCCCGGTTAGCATAGAAGGTATACTTATATGTTTATGTATAGTTAATTGTAATTCAGCTACAGTACAGTACAAGTAGCAATTATGTTTATAAGATGTTGAGGATGTAAGTTAAGACGATGTGTAAGATCCTGTGGAATGGAATGATATTTATATATATCATTTTATGTTTATGGACAGTAAATAAATTTGTATGAGCTATAAGAAAATTACCTTAAGGGTAAGGAATGATTGGCACTGATGAACTAAATCAATTAATGTCGGATAAGATAATAAGAAAAAGTTAAGTGATAAGATGAAGTGGCGGGGACGTCATAGAGTGGTATCAGAGCGAGTTGATTGGTAGTTGTCAGTGTCAAGAAGATAGAAGTAGAGTATATCCCCAATTGTACTGTACTTGTCTAAATGCATATACGATGTATAACTGTTTGAAGTTATACTAAATAGCTCAATTTTGTGATTTTATCGACAGAATGAGCTCAGATAGAAGGGGTGTTGGTGAAGGAAGAGAAAGGGGTCATGTAGAACTACCCCCAGTACAATCTCCTTTTCCATCTCCACCGCATAGCCCGAATACTAGGTTAGTGAAGATGGAGAAGCACATGGAGAATATGACCATGATGTTTACGCAGTTTATGGTAAACTTTCCAAACATGGTCACAAGTGTACCGTTCGCTATTCCCACAGTACAGCCCCCATTGGTACCGATAGAGTTGACCCCACAAGTCCCAACCATTGAGAGGCGGGATCTCACAGCTTATTGCAGTATGACCTTGATTAAGGAATTTAAGAAGCTAGATCCGCCTAAGTTTAAAGGGGATAGGGGCACGTTGGCCGCAGTAAACTGGGTGAAGGCGGTCGCTAGATCCTTTGAGTACATGCTATGTTCCGAGAAGGAAAAGGTGGGTTTGGCTGCTTATCTGTTAATGGATGAGGCAGAGTATTGGTGGCAGTCCACTCGGGCCTTTTTGGAAGCTCAACATGTTGAGGTTACGTGGGATAGATTTTTGGAGGCCTTTAATGAGCAAAACATCTCACGCCATGATCAAACTAGGCTAAGGGTCGAGTTTTTGAACCTGACTCAAGGGACAATGTCAGTTAATCAATATGAATCGAAGTTCATTTCTCTAAGCGGATTCGATTTAGAGACCCTCAAAAGTGAAGGATATAAGATATACAGATTTATGGAAGGATTGAAACCTCCTATCAGATCCAAGTTGTATACCTTGGGTATCACTACTTATAATGAGACAGTCCGTAAGGCTCAGTTGTGTGAGCAGGACTATGAGCTTCATCAAACTGATTTCCGAGCCCAAGGTAAAGGTAAGAAATCGATAAAGGGGAAGTCAGAAAGGAAAACCTTGAGAGATGGATGCTCATCTGGGAGATGTAGGCCATATGAAAGAGCTTCGATAGGTAAGCAAGTAAATTATAAGAAAATGATTATTAATTAAATTAAATGGTTATGTGGAATATATATTGAGTTGGAAGTATTATGATGATTATGGTACAGGGAATCCTAGAGCTACTGGGATCAAGATAAATGATGATAGATTCCGATATTCAACTAGTAGTACTGCTATTTCACTTAAGAGTATAAGACAAAGGTGTGAACATTGCGGAAAGTTTCACGGATCACAACCATGCCGGTTGGCAAGTGGCGCATGTTTTAGATGTGGTGAACAGGGACATATGATCAGGGATTGTCCCAAGAGGGACTTGAGGACACCCGAGGAATCTGAGGAGACCCCTCAACCACAGTGCAAGGCCACTGCTGAAGAGAAGGGAAAGACACCTGTTAACTATGATGTAAATGTTGAAGATGTATAATGCAAAAGTATGTTGTATTATCTGACTAAATTGTAAATGAAGTTAATAAAGGGTATGTATGGTTATGTGAAGGATTTTTAGCTTACGTTGTGGAAGGAGGAAAGAAAAGTCCTACACTTAATGAAATTAAGGTAATCATGGAAAATTTTGATATGATTCTGAATGATCTTCCAGGACTTTTTATGGATAAGAAAAATAGATGTTACTATCGATTTGGTGCCAAAACTGAGCCCATTTTGAGATTACTATATCAAATGGCATTAATAAAATTTGAAGAACTTGAAAAGCAATTTCAAGAGTTGTCATGAGATAATGTTTGTGACTGAAGTTACTATGGTGTGATTTAATATAAGTTGGAGTTTTAATGAATATTTAATAAATTCGATTTCTTATTTATTGCACTTTTGTTGAGAAGTAAAGTGTGAAATACAATAATTGACAAGAAACGATAGTTAAGTTTCTGAAGTACTCATTGGTATGAAGTTTTATGATATATATAGTGATATGTGAAATAAGCTTAAGTGAAACTGATGATGGACTTAAACTGATATTTATATCGACTTATTTTACCTAAATGCTTTATCCTATGAAAGCATTTCTCTGAAAAGAATATGAATTAATATGAAGAATGAGTCGTCTCAACAACGGTAATTATTCCCTATAGTCGCTTCTAGGTTTCGGAACAAGACAGGTATTTCAAAGTACCTTCCTTACTCTATTCGGATCCCTAGCCGACTATAGTATCTTTCCTGTTTGGTTCCTTGAACACCATAAGGGAATGAAGATGTTAATTTGATTTGTCTTAAGCTTAAAACAATACGGAGTAGACAAAAGAATCATAAAGATGCATGAAGGAGACCATTTGAGTTTTTAGTTGGAGACTATGTGTTCTTGAAAGTTCCTCCATCCAAAGGGATCATGAGATTTGGCCGACGAGGTAAGTTGAGTCCTCGCTACATCGGTCCATTTGAGGTCTCAGACCAAATTAAAGATGTTGCCTATAGTTTGACCTTGCCTCCGAAGCCATCGGGAGTGTATAATGTATTCCTATGTCGATGCTTCGAAAGTATAATTCAGAATTCATCTTATGTCATAAAAGATGAAACCTTAGAGATTTAGAAAGACATAAGTTATACGGCAAAGCCATTTAGGAATTTGGACAAAAAAGATAAGGTATCGAGGTCTAAGATGATTTAATTAATTAAAGTCCTATGGCCAAACCATACTATGGAAGAAGCTATGGGGGACTAAAAGCTTGATGAAAGAGAAGTATCCGGAACTGTTTAAGACATAATCTGATTTAAATTTGGAGGACCAAATTTCTAAAGGTGGGGAGAATGTGAAATCCCTAATTTCAGGAAATTCCTCCATAATTATAAAGTATGTTAGCTTAAATGAAAATAAGTAGATATGAGAATTATGAAGTATGAAGGATGTATAGAACATGGAAGAAGTAATGAAATAGAAGGTCAAATAGTCAAAGAAGTAAATTATGATATTATGAGAATGCTTATAGTATGGCAAAATAAATGTAAGATTTTGTACAATTAAATATCAGAAATTAAGTGTAAGTAAAGGCAAGTGTTATATGGAAGAAAGGAGACCAATTAAATGAATGGTCAAATAATGATGGTCAAAGATTAAGATGAAATGATTTAATTTGATGATGATAAAATTTATATCAGATTTTAATTGGTGTAATGAGATGTGGCTGATATGAAAAGGGAAGAAGAGAATTAATGGTCAAATAATGGTAAAAAAGCATGGTCAAAAGGAAACATGGCTGAGATGAGATGATTGGGATAAAGAGGATTTGCATGCATTAAATGAAGCTGCATGAGTCATCACCTCCAGCCATCCCCCACGGCAGCAACCCTCTTTCCAGCCCTCTCCCTCTCGTTCTCTCCATTTCTCCAAGTTTCCATAAGCTTCCATTCCTACTCCCCTTGACAAACACTCTTGTATAGTAACCAAATCGTTAAGCTTATTAGAAGAAAATCGATCCTTGTCACTAGACTAAGTGATATCCGAAGTTTGGTAGATTGAATCCAAGTATTGGAGGAGATCTCAAAGTTTGAGGTTTTGGTCACTAGCAAAAGGTAAGAAAAGAAGATGATTTGTTCAATTATGTTCATGGTATGGTGTTGTACTGAATTAGTATAACATGTTTATGGCAAATTCTTAAAGGTTTGCTTTGATATGATGATTTCAGATTTGAAGAAGAAAAAGGTTAGGGTTGGTGAACCAAGTGATTTCATGTTCTCGAAGTAATCGAGGTAAGAAATTTATGTAACGGACGTAAGGCAGCTATGTCCGCATGTTTTATGATGTTTTGATGTGGTTTGGAGAGATGTACTAGTTGTTTTGTGCAGGAAAAATGACATTTTCGGACTTGTCTCCTAGTGCCAATTAGGTTAGGAGCAGCCGACTGCCTTAAGTAGCAGCCGACTGCCTAGAGACAACCAAAACGCAGTTTTTCAAAAACTGGTTCAAACCAGTCGACTGCTATGTAAGCTAGTCGACTGCTATTTACCCAGAAGCATTCTGTTTCAAACCAATCGACTGCTATATGGGACAGTCGACTGCTATTTGCCAAAAAATGCATTCTGTTTCAAAACCAGTCGACTGCTATATGTACCAGTCGACTGCTATTTCTTAAGAAACATTCTGTTTGAAAACCAGTGGACTGTTATTTCTTAAGAAGCATTCTGTTTGAAAACCAGTCGACTGCTACATGGACCAGTCGACTGCCCTCATGTGTTTTCAAAATGAAAAATATCGAAATTTTAAATAAAGAGAATTTCGATAAATGAAAATATGAAGTAGCAGCCGACTGCCCTAAGAGGCCATTCGACTGCCTTGTTTTGAAAAGAGGTTTTCAAACCTATTTTAAGAAAGTATAAAATGTCATGGCAAAAAGCTATATGGCATATGTTTTGAGATTATGCACTTTTATGTTTATAGTAGGGGCTCTGATCAAGTCCCGAAATGATGTATGTTTGGCTGAGGAACCATAAGTCAGGCCTCAGTCGCTACAGAAGGACACCTGAATAGTGTTACTGTAGCCCCCGACAGTTGGCCAAATTTGTCTATGTTTAATGTTCGGCTAAGGGAGGATTCTTGGCCCTACGGGGTACGCCACATGATGATGATGATACAGTGCATAACTCCATAAAAGTACAAATAGTTTTTATGTTATCAAAAACTATATGTATATGCAATTTCGAAGAATAAAGAAATCGAAAGTACTTGGTGTACTTGTATAAGAAGTTTTAAAAGAAGTATATGATGTATGATTTCAAGAAAGTATAAGATGTTTTAAGAGAAGTATGTATGTATGTAAATGATATTTGAAAGAAGTACTTAAAGTATGTTTTGAATGAAGTATATGACGTATGTTTTCCATGATGATTTAAAAGAAGTATACGATGGGTGTTTGCATATGCTACTTTAAAGAAACACATGATTTACTTGATTTATAAGCATATGCTATTATGAACTTTCTATATTTGATGAAAGTACATGAATATGCTTTATAATGATTTTACATGACATTATAGAGCCAAGTAGGAAAAATGCATTTAGAGGCATAGTACGCTCTTTTACATAATTTTCTTACTGAGCGTAAACTCACCCTTTTACGACCATTTTTCCTACAGATTACATGAAGTGAGCCTCGCTCCAATTAGAGGAGCTTGATTTTGAAAGATCGCAGTGTACCTTCTTGATACGCTTCCCGGTTAGCATAGAAGGTATACTTATATGTTTATGTATAGTTAATTGTAATTCAGCTACAGTACAGTACAAGTAGCAATTATGTTTATAAGATGTTGAGGATGTAAGTTAAGACGATGTGTAAGATCCTGTGGAATGGAATGATATTTATATATATCATTTTATGTTTATGGACAGTAAATAAATTTGTATGAGCTATAAGAAAATTAGCTTAAGGGTAAGGAATGATTGGCACTGATGAACTAAATCAATTAATGTCGGATAAGATAATAAGAAAAAGTTAAGTGATAAGATGAAGTGGCGGGGACGTCACAGTAAAAGCCATGCGAAAGTAACTTTGAAGCATAAGAAATGTGGAGTTCCATCTAGTTGGAACATCTTGTCTCAATCCTCTATTGGCATTTAAACATATTAGGTTCGCACACTCCAAAATTTTTTTTTCTGATTTGAGACCCTTTCACATACTTAACACTTTTCCTCACTTTTCTAACAGACTCTTCAACTTCTTTCAAACCATCTTGGACTATCAAATTCAAAATATGAGCACAACATCTTAAATGAAAAATTAACCGTTTCCTCAAAGTGCTTTTCAAGCATTTAATTGCAATTTCAGAAAATCAACAAAAGTATCATTCAAAGAAGCATTGTCTAATGTCACAGAGAACAATTCTATCTCCCAATCAGACAACAAAGAATACACTTTTTCACTCAAACTAACACCATTGTGTCGAGGTGGCATAAAGGAAAAATTCAAGATCTTCTTGTGTAAATTCCAATCATGATCAACAAAATATGCAGTGATGCATATATACCCATCGGTAGTGATAGAAGTCCATAAATCAGAAGTTAAACAAATTCTACCGGGTATTTCTTTCAACAAGAGTTTCAACTTACTTTTATCTCTCTTATGCATTTTCATGACATTAGACTTAGCGGTGTTCCTAGATATTGAAATCACATCAGGACATAAATAAGAAAGCACATCTCTAATTCCACTATACTCCACAAATGATAATGGCAGATTATGCTTAACAATTGCAATCACAAATTTTTCAGGATTAAATTTTGTAGACCTTATTAGCATAGACCCACCATGTTCCTTGGAAAAAATCATTTGTTTTACATCACGTGTGTGAAACCTAACAACATTCTTGATATGACGGAGAAGATTACCATTCCCACATTGGGTGTCATAATTCTTGATTTCATTACAATAGCTACATTTTACCTTCTTTGTAGTACCTTTGGCTATCTTCTCACTCTCAGCAACATCTCGAATACTACCCAAACACGAGATGTAAGTTTCTTTTCTCGTTTACACTTCCCTTTGTCTTTGCCTTTTCCTATCTCTTGGTGGCTATCAATTGTTTGATTTATCTCCACACAATCATCATCATCCTCCAACCCCAGGTCCTCAGGGTCAAGAACAGAATCTGTAAGTGTAACATTGGTATTGTCCATCTCTATTTACATAATTTTAAAGGAAATTAAAAAGGTCTGAAAAAGCAACAGTAATGATAAATAAATAAATAAAGAGGAAACAAATAACAATAAAAGGAAACAAGAAATGAAATAATTTCTATCGTAGTCAATACATTGAAAATATAAGAATAACATTTGCTGTGGTTGATTTCGAACAGGGTATTGAGATGTTGAACATTTTTAAAAATTAAAAATATAAGATGCTCTCTGCTGCTTGTGGAGGCCTTGGTAGATAACTGCAACAGCAAATTTTTGCTTGGTACGGAGTTATAGTTTATGCATCTTGATATATGAATTTGAACCCAACGCCACCTCTTATGCTATCTTATGTTCTTTATTTGTTTATTTTTTTTATGATACTTCTGCTGCCACACTAGTTTGAGAAGGCTTTGGTTTAGGTTAACTTGGTTTATGGGTTTAATTTATTTAGATAGAGATATTTTGAAGTAGTCGATAAGATAGACATGGTTGATACCTCAGCTGATGTTTCCTTTTTAAAATTGTTGATACCTAATATTTTCAAAAAAAAAAATTTGCTGAAGTACATTCATTGAATTTTTTTTTAAATATCAAATACAACTGAAACAAAAACGGACATATATGAAAATTTTCCTGACTAATTTCAGGGACTCTGATGCTCGCCTGAGATACCTGCTACAAAATACCAGAAAGTGAGAATGGCAATCCCAAAAATCAGGAATGTCCAGTAGTGAGAGGGAGAGAAATATGAAACAGAGGAAGAGAGAATTTTAGGAATGATGTTGTTGTATATTCCTTTCACGTGAATAGTGCCTTTTACAAGTCTGTGATATCAGCCTCAAAACAGAATGGCTGACGTGGATATTTTGAAAATAACAAAATTTAAGAAAAATAGAAATTCATATTTGCTACGCCTATAATTCTCCCTGTATCAAATTGCCTTCCCCTCAAGAAAAAATCCTTGTCCTCAAGGATTAAAATCTAGAAATTTGGTGCTGAAATCCTTCCAATTCTCCCAGGTTGCATCTTCAGGGAATGAGTTGTTCCATTGCACCAGGACCTCTGTCACTGTAGTACCTCCCCTTTTAATCATTTTGTAATCCACAATAGCTATAGGCTCTTTCATTAAGACACCATCTGCATCTAACAATGGTAACTGTTGTTGAACTGGTTGAGAACCTACATGCTTCTCAATTGAGAGACATGGAAAACAGCATGTATCTTGGCTCCTTCAGGCAACTGAAGTCGATAAGCAACAGAACCAATCTTTTCAACCACTGTATAGGGCCCAAAATACTTTGCAGCTAGCTTAAAACACAATCTATTAACAACATATTTCTGCCTATATGGCTGCAATTTGACATAAACCATATCACCAATTTCAAAAACCCTATCAGAACGACCCTTATCAGCTTGTTGTTTCATTCTATTCTGTACTCGCAACCAGTGAAACCTGAGAAGTTTAAGAGCAGCTTCTCTTGCTTGGAGACTTCTATCTATAGCTTCAACTGGGGAATCACCAGGCAAATAAGGAAGATGGACAGGAGCAGGTTGCCCATAAACAGCTTGATAAGGAGTTGTTTGAGCAGATGAATGAAATGTGGTATTGTACCACCATTCCGCAAGTGGAATCCATTTCACCCAAGTCTTAGGAGACTCACTACACATACACCTGAGGTAAGTTTCAAGGCATCGATTAACAACTTCAGTCTGACCATCCGTTTGAGGATGGTAAGCTGTTGACATTTTCAATTCAGTCTCCAACATTTTGAATAGCTCCTTCCAAATACTAACAAATACCTTATCACGGTCACTCACTATGCTTGTGGGAGTACCATGGAGCTTGTAAATGTTGTCTAAGAAGGCTTGAGCTACTGTGAGTGCTGTAAAGGGATGAGAAAGTGGTACGAAATGAGCATATTTGCTCAGCCTGTCCACCACCACCATAAGAACATTCTTTCCTCCAGATCTGGGTAGTCCTTCAATGAAATCCATCGAAATATCAGACCATAGTTTCTCGGGCACAGGTAATGGCTGTAACAGCCCTGGTGAAGCTGCAGTATCATATTTACACCTTTGGCATACTTCACAAGCCCGCACATGTTGTCTCACAACCTTCTTCAACCCCTTCCAGTAAAGAACAGCTGATATACGCTTCATAGTAGCTTCAACTCCAGAATGACCTCCATCAGTAGAGTCATGAAAATACTTGAGCAACTCTTGTCGTAAAGTAGGGTCATCTCCTACCACTAATTTACTCTTTCTCTTAAGCAACCCCCCTTGCCACGTATACTTACCACAAGCACCTTCATTATGCTGTAACTTATGCTTCAAATGAACTAGGGAAGGATCTTGTAACCAAGTGTGTTTAATCCTATCCAACAAATCACTAGAACAAAAAGAGATAGCATGTATCTGCATGTGTGGGGCCCGTGAGAGAGCATCAGTTACAACATTGGTAGATCCCCTTCTGAACAAGACCTCAAAATCGTATCCCATCATCTTGACAACCCAAAGTTGCTGTGCAGGTGTAGTTGTGGACTGATCCAGTAAAAACTTTAAGCTGTGATGATCAGTTTTTATCTGAAAGTGCCTTCCTAAGAGATAAGAGTTCCATCTTTTCATTACTGTGAGGATTGCGAGCATTTCCTTCTCGTAGACTGATAAAGCCTGATGTTTTGGTGACAAGGCTTTACTGAAAAATGCAATAGGTCTACCCTTCTGACTTAGTACTGCTCCTATACCCAATTTGGAGGCATCAGACTCCACAACAAAGAGCTCATTAAAATCAGGTAAGGCCAATATAGGAGCAATAACCATAGCTTGTTTCAACAGATCCTAAGCATTTTTTGTATCATCAGTCCACTCAAAGGCATTCTTCTTGAGGAGTGCAGTAAGGGGTTGAGCTAAAATCCCATAGTTCTTGACAAATCGCTTATAATAACCAGTTAGGCCCAAAAAGCCTCGAACCTCTTTGACTGAAGTAGGATAGGGCCAATCAAGCATGCAGCGAACCTTGTCATCATCCATTTCTACCCCCTGTTCTGAGATGATATGCCCAAGATACTTAACTTGAGAGGCTCCAAACTCACATTTACTGTATTTAAGAAAAAGTTGATGTTGCAACAACACATCAAAAACTAGTTGAAGATGATGTAAATGCTCCAACCAAGACTTTGAATAAATCAGTATGTCATCGAAAAATACCAAAACAAACTTTCGGAGATAGGGCTGAAAAATACTGTTCATCAAGCTTTGAAATGTAGACGGAGCATTGGTGAGCCCAAAAGGCATCACTAAGAACTCATAGTGTCCATGATGAGTTCTAAAGGCAGTTTTATGAATGTTTTGCTCAGCCATCCGAACCTGGTGATAACCTGACCTTAGGTCTAGTTTTGAGAAGAAACAAGACCCTACTAATTCATCCAACAACTCCTCCACCAACGGAATGGGAAACCTGTCCTTAATTGTCAGTTTGTTGAGCTGCCTGTAATCTATGCAAAGACGCCAAGAGCCATCCTTTTTCTTCACCAAAACTACCGGAGATGCAAAGGAACTTGTGCTGTCTCGTATGATACCATTTTCTTTCATCTCTTCAATCAACTTCTCAATTTCAGTTTTCTGCAATGAAGGATATCTGTATGGTTTTAGTTTCACTGTCATACTCTCATCCACCAGTGGTATTTTTGATCATGCTGCCTAGGAGGAGGGAGACCCTTAGGAGCTTCAAATAAGGATGAATATTGATTCAACAAGCCTTGTAATTCCAGAGGAACTAAAGTTTCCCTCTTGTCACTAATATGTTCATCATTTACAGTTACTGCTGTCATGAGTAAGGTACAAGTGCTCTTGGCAGTATTGCTCATCTTAGAAACTTGTTTTTTTGTTGCAATTTGCACTCTCCCATCAACCACTCCATGAATAGTCTTCCATTCATTACTTACAGAAACTTGCATGCTAAGACTAGAAAAATCCCAAATGATAGGCCCTAATTGTTGTAGCCACTGTATACCCAAAACCAAATCACAGCCCATTAGAGGTAGGATAAGAAAATTAGTAGTTTGATGTAGTCCAGAAGTTTGCCACTCCACTCCTTTACATTCTTCTTGTACAGTCATACTATCCCCATTAGCTACAGTTACTCTATATCCACACACAGGTTGAGTAGGTAGTGCTAAATTCTTTACCATAGATAACCCAATGAAATTATGGGTACTACCTGAATCCACTAACAGAATCACAGGGGAGTTTTTTTTATAGTTCCTTCAATGCGCATAGTTTGAGCACCAAGGCATGCAATGAGATTATCGGTTGCACTATATTACCCACATCCTCCTTAGTAGCATCTTCAAGAATCTCTTCACTTCCAAAAATGTCATCTACATCAGGGGGTTCTTCACCAGGATCCTCAATCAACATTTGATAAAGCTGTGATTTAACACATTTGTGCCCAAACGTATATTTGTCCCCACACCACATGCATAATCCTTTTTTCCTCATTTCCTCCCTTTCTTCTCTAGTAGGAAATCCAGTTGGTTTTGGTCCATTAATATCAGCTCGACTAACTGAGGGTCTAGTGATTACTGATTGTTTGATTAATGGTAGGTTGGTTAAAGGATTTTTAGGCATAGGTAACAGGGGAGGTAGGGTGGTTCGAGGATAAGAATGAGGGTTGAGGAAAGATGGATTGGAATAGTTAAGACTTTTAGAAGGTGTGTAGGTCTTTTTGGGAGGGCTGTACATAATGGATTCAAGCTGTTTGGCTAATATTAAAGCATGATCAAGTGTTTTTGGAACAAATAATCTCAAGGATTGTGAAATATCAGGTTTGAGATTACCAATAAAAACACTCAAGGCATAATCATAAGAAAGTTCCAATAGGTTCAATAAGCCTTCAAATTTCTCAAAGTATTCATCAACACAAGTAGTTTGTTTTAAACAAACAAGATCAAGCATGGGATCAGAATACTCAGTATCAGTAAACTTGGTTCTCATATCTTCTAGATATTGATTCCAACTTACCTCAATCAATGAGCCTCGATTCTTCATGTATCAAAGATGCCATTGTAGAGCCTTACCATCCAAGTGCATCATCACTACCCGCACCTTGTCTTGATCTCGAGTCAAATCGGCTTCAAAGAACTGTTCCATCTTCATGAACCAGCCTCGAAATCCTTCCCCAGTAAATCAAGGACACTCAAGCTTAGAATACTTAGTGCCATGCTTGACAGGTTCTGTTAAATCCACATTACCAGTAGAAGCTGACGATAGAACCTGAGCCACTGGTGTATGCATTACTGCCTTCTGCTTTGGATCTAAGTTTCCAAGACTACAAGATCCGTCATGAGCTCCAGATCTAGAGGTATCCAACTTGAGCATGATTTGCTCAAATAACCTCCTCGAATCGATTCCCATGGCATCCACCTTTGCCTGAACTTCAGCACCGATTTCCTGGCGTAGAAAGTCAGAGTTTTGCTTCATCTCAGTTCGCAGCAACTCCATATCTTTTTGGAGCTGGCTGATTTCCTTCAGCACTCGAGTAGTAATTCCTTCTGCCATGTCCAGGATGATGGCTCTGATGCTAATGATGCTCGCCTGAGATACTTGCTACAAAATACAAGAAAGTGAGAATGGCAATCCCAAAAATCAGGAATGTCCGGTAGTGAGAGGGAGAGAAATATGAAACAGATGAAGAGAGAATTTCAGGAATGGTGTTGTTGTATATTCCTTTCACGTGAATAGTGCCTTTTACAAGTCTGTGATATCAGCCTCAAAACAGAATGGCTGACGTGGATATTCTGAAAATAACAAAATTCAAGAAAAACAGAAATTCATATTTGCTACGCCCATAATTCTCCCTGTATCAGACTCGAAGCTCTACATTGTCTCTCCTGTGCAATCTCAACCGGGACAGCAAATGTCTCTCCTGTGCAATCTCAACTGGGGCAGCAAACCATCGCGGATTCGATTGCAGGTGTTTATGTTGTAGCACATGGCTGACAAGTGTTTTACATTCTTTTGTAATATTTATTATTATAATGATTTCAGTCATAGATCTAAAACAAACATACAGATCTTGGTAAAAAAAAAAAAACAAAGTTCAATAGTATATTTCTTTAGATTTATTGTAAGATATTTGATTTTAGGGATAGGAAAATATACCTAAGTCAAGTGCACTGCCGAGTCGAAGACTGAAGGGAGGGCTAGTTGAGGTAAGGCGGTTGCGCTTGTGAGGGAGAGATGAGGCTGCCGCATGCCGCGTGCATGACAGAGGGCTGGGTGATTGGCTGAGGCGGCCACAAGATTGAGGGAGAGGGAGAGCTGAGGCTGCTGCGTGCGTGAGGCAGGGCTAGTGGAGGCGATTGCTTGCTTAAGGAAGGGCTGAGTCGGCTACGTTGTGCGTGAGGGAGGGGAGGGCTGAACTCTGAAGCAAACTGAAGTGTGTGGCTCACAGTGGCTGTGTGACTCGTGAGAAAGAACAGAATGAAGAAAGGATTAGGGTTACCAACAAGTGGTTAGAAGAAATGGAAATGGACTTTTTTCTCAGGTATTTGGATAGGATTCGAGTCTTAGAGTTTTCACTGTTGGGAGGGCTTTACTGTTTACCACTCTCGGAACAAAATTAATTTTAGACCTTAAAACGGATGAAGATACGTGTGTTTGCACAAAAAAAAAGGAAGGATTAGGGTTGGTTAGACTTAGAGTGGAGAAAAGCCAGTTAGTCGGTTTAGGATTTTAATTTTTTTAAAAAAAATTATTATTTATTTAGGTTAAAAATATCATAAGATTTTAATTTTATATATTATTAATAAGAACATAATTATCATAAGATTTTAATTTTATATATTATTAATAATTAATACCTTTAAATAGAAGTGATCTATATTTTATATGTTTATTTAAAATAATTTATGTCTACTTAAAATAATTTCTTATAAGTTATAAACTTTTATATGATTTAATTCATTTTTTTATTTAAATAAATGTTATAAGTTCTTATTATTATACAAGTCATTGACTCATTTAGAATAAATGATTTATTATAAACTTCAAAACTATGATATTAAGATCTTAACTCCAAGTCTCTTAATCTTATTATATATAATATCATTAATTCATTGTCATTATATGACTATGATTTAAGATCAAGAATATAAAATTAATCAATAAACTGTTAATAAGTATATTAATATTTTATTCTTATTATAATAATTTGTATGTAGGTATTATGCTGTTTTAATTTCTTATAATGTGATAATTGATATAAAATAATATCATCTATTCTAATATTCTTATTACATATAATACATCAATTCATTGTCATCATATGATTATGATTTAAGATTAAGTATATATAAAAAATCAATAAATCATTAATAAATAATAAGTATATTATTATCTTATTCTGATTATAATAATTTGTATGTTAGTATTATGTTATTTTAATTTCCTATAAAGTAATAATTGATAAATCAATAAATTAATTATGTTAGTAATAAGTATATTATGTTAGGGTACTATTTCTTATGATAATTATGTTATCAATAAACTAATTATGATAAATGATAAATCATTAAAAAATATATTATGTTAGTATTTTAATATCTTATTCGTATTATAATAATTTGTATGATAGTATTATCAATTATGTTAGAATTTGTATATAGTATTATCAATTATGTTAGTATTTGTATGTTAGTATACTAAATAATGTAATTTTGTAAAGTGTAAACTCTTAATTTCTTATCAATAGCATGTAATATAATGTCAATGATATTTTATACAATCTCTTATTAGTATAATGCATGACTTATATTTTATACATTATAATAAAAAATATCATATATATTTATACATTATAGTATCATATATGTAATGTAAAAAATTGATAATTGTATCTTAAGTTCTTAACTTACAATTTTTTTTTAAATTCAATACTTTATTTTCCAAATTTTAAAATTTTATTATCTTAACCATAATTAACTAATTTAATTTATTAATTAATTTTTTTGCAATATTTATTAAAGCATTAGTTTGTTTTAAGATATAAATAGTCATAATAAATTATATCAATATAATACACTTGTTAATTTGACAAGGCACTTAAGTATTTTGCATTTGGCCAAGGTTCAATTTTCACTAAAAACATATATGATTATCGTGTCTTACACGTATATTCGTGTAATACGATTTTCTTTAAGCGTGTTTTCGTGTCGTGTACGTGTTATTTTTGTGACATGATTTTCTTAAATGTGTTTCCGTGTCTTACAAGTGTTTAGCCGTACACGGTTAAACACGAAAATTGTCATGTCTAAATTCGTGTCGACATGGATAAACACGAAACATGAATTTCTTAAACACAGATACGGTTTTTTTGTATCATGTTCATGTCATGTTCTATATGTCGTGTCTAAATTTGTCAGGTTTATAATCTAACTGCACCACAGCTCCACTCTATGCCAAACTAGGCTTTTTGGGCTGCTAAAAACAGAAGAATTAGCTGGTCCAGAGTCTAGACTTAGTGGGCTCAGTTACTTTTCATTGGGCCTGATTGATTGGCAATCTCAAACGGGCTGCCACGTAAGCGCGAGCGGCACAACACGAGGGGCGCACATTAGCGACAAGCAATGTTTTAAGGCTGAGAAAATGAGAAGCGAGACTGCGGGAGAGAGTGCTTCCAGCTTGGGTGGAGAAACTGAGAACAAAGGCGGACATTTCGAAGCTCGCTCTAATTACAGTTACACTCTGTCACCAACTGTTTAGCCAACCAACCGTCTCTCTTCTTTTGCATACTATATTCATTCCAATCTTCTCGATTTTGCCCCCGCATCTTCCTCTATATCTTCTCTCTCGTCTCTCACCTCGTCGTCCATTCCAAGTTTCTCTCTTCCAATGGAGTCCTCCGCTGCTCTACGATCCTTTCACTGTAACTTTTTATCTTTCTCTAACTTTCACTTGTGTTTTTTTCACTTGTTTGATTGAGTTAGGTTTGATTTTATTGGCAACGAAGAGAGGAAAGAAAGGATAAGAAGAGAGTTTATAGATTTTCTAGTCGGTGAATAAACGGTGACATTTCTGAATACATTTGAGTGTTTTATGTATGTTTTGGATCTAGCAGTTGCCTTTTTTTTTATTAATAATTTTTCACAATTTAGTGTAAATTATAGAGCTTTGATGTTGTGAGATTTGAAATTAGCTAAAAAAATTGAAGAGATCAATTGAGAATGTTAGGTTAGCTAACTATAAGAATGTAATATCCATAAATAAATTAGTTTTTACTGTTGATATTATTTGTATAAAAGTTTTGATTTTTGAGATCATGCTAGGTTCATTCTTTGACAATCAATATTCAAACCAAAAGAAAAGAAAAGAAAAGAAAAGAAAATAAGATAGCTTTGGGAGTTTATAGTGGAAGATAGTTTTGAAAGTTCTTCTAGAAGTATCTTAGTTTTCATTTTCGTTATTTAGGTGGAAATACAATATTGGCACATCATCCTATTCTAAAGGTTTTCTGAAATTTTAGAAGACGTTCTTTCGAAAAGTAAAAAATAAGCTTTTTCATTGATTGCTTATTATTGAGTTATAAGGTCTGATATTTAATCATATATTATAAATGCTTTTATAAAAATTTTTGGCATTTTTATTGCTCAATACTCTCCCTCAACAAATAAAGGAAGAACTGAAAGAGAATAAAAGGTGCTGAATTTCATTCTTAAAATGCAAAGTGAACAATGTATTCCTCTAACTGACAAGCAACAGAATCAATGGATTTTGAACATTTCAGCATTAGGAATGTTTTATTCCTTGTTTTTTGGAGTGTTTTAGTTGAGATACTTGGTAAAAGAATGTTTCTTCTGCTGAGTATAATCTGTGATGTGATATCCTTGGTAACAAAACATGATCTGCTATTGCTTTTTCTGGTTCTTTCATGGCATCAGTTTCTTATCATATAGTTTTTGAATTTCTTTACATTAGCAAAGTATGGTTGCGAGTATGCAATTCTATGAATTTAATTTTTTTTCATATATGGCTTTATTTGCCATTGAAAGCTCATATGCTGTTATTAAAATTTTGGATTTTGCAGGTGCTGTTTCACAAGCACATTGCTCACTTGAAAGAGCCAGTACTGTCCATATGTTTTCTGGCTGCTGGCAAACTTCAAGAAAATCATATGTCCCAGGCTTGATGTTTGGTGGGAAGACCAATTCTTGTACAAGACGAAATGTAACTGTAATATCATGTGTGAAGACACCTGAAGCTACAGTAACCGCCAAGTCAAATGGTGAGTTTATATTGACTTCTAATTAAATTTATCTGATTGTCTTCATTTTCAAGAAAGTTGTTAATTATTGTTTAACTGCAATTTAACCATGATACAGTAATAAAATAATCACTGTTGCACTTTGTTTTTCTTCTGTTCAGGTATGGCTCCTCAGTTGTTATTGATTTATACTGGTTGTCAAAAGCAAAATTGTTTTTCCGTACTTAAATACCGAAAGCAAGATGGTTTTTAAAGTAATCTATTATATTATGTAATTAAATTAGTGTTAGCATTTTTTCTGGTTTTGCATGCTAAAAGTTTTTAATTATGGTTGCCATAGTTCCATTAGATGGTATCACTCAAGATTCATTGGAGAAGAAAACTTCACTGAATGCAACTTTTCCAAATGGATTTGAGGTAATTAATAAATCTGCAAATTGGGTGTCTTTTCCATTATTGCTCGTCATTGCACGCTTCTTTTTGAGATGAGTTTATCGGTGCTATGAAATGATATATAATGTTTTGTTTTCTATGGTTGCATTTATGTTTTCAAGTTTGTTCATCGTTGTTTCTTACATTCTAAACAACTTGATTGATGTTGTTTAGCTTAATATATTATCTGCCTCATTTGGAGCAAAATATACATATAGTGCTAGGAGTTGAACAAACTTTGTGACTGCAACGCTAATTTTCAAGTATTTTATGTTTCGAACGTTAATAAAACCACTAATCTTTGAGGCAGTGCTTTAGGTGCCTTGAAAACTACTAATATGGTTTTCTGTATATCAAGTATTTTCTATTGGGGTGGATATGTCTCTCTTTATGTTGCTGTTATGTTGTTTCTCCCATGCATGTTTATGCTTTTCTTCTTAATGAGTCTTCCTTTGACTTAGTTTCTTATGGTTATTGTTCACTCTCTGTACTTTTTGCTCCTTTCACTTTGATCTAACAGAAATTCTTTCTGTTGATACCAATTGGCTAGATAATTAACATGTTAATTGCTTTAACTGTCAGGCATTGGTACTGGAGGTGTGTGATGAGACTGAGGTTGCTGAGCTGAAAATGAAGGTTACTTCCTTTTCTCTTGTTATGTGATACACTTGCATGTTTCTGCTAAACTTAGTCTCATGTCTCAGTGATTAACCTGAAAACCTGTAAAGATCTGTACCAGGGCAGCAAAGCCATCTACAGGTTGCTAGTTCCTTTTATGAATGTTGCATTTTCCGACGAAGATAATTTTTTTTTTCTAATCGGTTATCTGTTGCTTTGTGACAGATTGGAGACTTCGAAATGCATCTGAAGCGGAATGTAGGTGCCACAAAAGCTCCCTTGTCCAACATTTCACCTACAACAGCTCCACCAATCCCAACTAAACCAATGAATGAAACAGCTGCTGCTACCCCACCTCCATCACCACCAAAACCCTCTTCAGAGAAGCCAACTCCTTTTAAAAGTGTTGCATTTGGGAAGTCATCCAAGTTAGCTGCCTTGGAAGCTTCTGAATCTAACAACTATGTTCTAGTATCTTCTCCCATTGTATGTGCCATTTATCAAGGGCAAGGGTTATGTTCACTTCTCTATTTTTTTTGGAACACTGTCTTTTAACTACCATCACTTTCTGCAGGTTGGCACATTCCGAACAGGTAGAACAGTTAAAGGAAAGAAGCAACCTCCCATCTGCAAAGAGGTATTAGTTTCTGTCTCAATTGTGCCTTATAGGCTAAAACATTCTTGATAACAAATAATGTGGATGCTGTTGATTTCTTATCATCATGGCATTGCTCTGGCTTTTCTGGATCCTCGTAAGTTGTAAATACTTGCAGGGTGATTTGATCAAAGAAGGACAAGTGATAGGATTCTTGGATCAATTTGGTACTGAACTTCCTGTTAAGGTGAATTCAAATTTTCATTTGCTAGTCATAGGTTTTCTTTTTCAAGTAGGTGCTTAATGGTGTGTGTTATTGATTTGTTAAACAGTCAGATGTTGCGGGAGAAGTCTTAAAGCTCCTCTTCAATGATGGAGGTATAACTTTATCTGCATTTTGTATTTATTATACGACTTAATTTCTAGTCCTTTTATAATGGGTAAGTTCTTTGGGGTTTTGCTTTGGTGCAATGCCATATGTATAATTACTGGAGACTAGATTAATGTTGATTTGCATTGTGGCAAGCAATGGGTGATGCCTGAAAAGCATAAACCTAAACCTAAACCCAAACCTGGACTACTATAACAAATTTTTTTATTCTTGAAATATTCTAGATTGTTCTACAACAAGTCTGATATATGAATTCTGCCTTTGCTTGTACTGTGTTGCGCAGATGCAGTTGGTTTTGGAGATCCTCTTATTGCAGTTTTGCCATCATTCCATGACATCAAGTGATCTCTCTCTCCTACCTATGGTATTTTTGCTGAGATAAAGTCACAAAGTCCTAAGGTTTGCATTTTGTTTTGTCACATCATCTTGGTTTCATTTGTTCCACCTGCCTGGGCACAATCACAAAGTGTATGTGTAGCGGATGATCTGTACTCACCCATGAAACCATGGAATATTTGTTCGATCATGTTATAGATTGGGGACAGGCTTGTCAAGTGTATCTGTTAAATTTTTGTATACTGAGCTTTTGGACATTTGTTGCTTAGGGTTAAAATCATTTTGCTGAGGACATAAATTGAGGTTTCTCCTTGCAAGCAGCTTTATGCCTTGTGTGACAGTAAAAGCATAGGCAACCTTTATAATTTTCCTCAACAACATAATTTGATTGTGTGGCATGATATGTAGTAGTGAATATTACGACTGAATGATCGTCAGTATGGTTTAAATGAACGAGTTTTCATTTTTAGGGCTTGTTGGTAGCATGTAAGTAGGAAAATGGATGAGGGTGTGGAGAAGTGAAATGAAAATAATTTTTACTAGATCTAAATCAATGTGTTGTATGGTGACAATTTTAATTTATAATATATTTTTTATAAAATATAATAAAATTATAAATATTATATTAAATATATGTTGAATAATGTATTAAAAAATGGATTAATATCCAATACATCACTAGTGAAGTTTTATTATTTCACAAGTGATGTTAGGATGATGAAATATGTTCTTTAAAAATATTAAAATAATAAAAAATAAATAAAATAAGACATGTTTCATTATCTTAATTTTGCTTATGGAAAAAAAAATTTTAGTGATGATGTATTAGATAATTATCATTAAAAAGTTTAATGTATAAAAGACGCAAATTAAAAAAATTATAAAAAATTTAAATATATCGAATCTTAAATATTAAATAAATAAATTAATTAAATAGCTACAACTTAATTCTTACTACATTAGTTATTAACAGATTATTGAATAATATTTCATATTTGAAATTGATGTAGTTTTAAAATTTGAATTTAAATGACGTCAAATTAATCCTATAAAAATAACTAGAATTAAAAACTTTATTTTTTAGGATTTTGAAAAAAAAAACTTTATTTATAATAGTCTAAACTCTCAAACATAAAAGGTAAGTAAAGTAAGTATGTAAATAAAAACAAAAACAAATTATTATTTGAATTTTTTAAAAAATTGAAACTAATTCAAAATAATTAGTATAATATTTAAGATAAACATTTTAAAAAACTAAATAATAACTATAGATATTTTCTCTCTCTTTTTTTTTACAAAAAGAAATGATATAAGATGTCCCTCAACTCATGACTGGAGGTTGGTCGAGGAAAACATAGTTTAAATAAAATTCATCATGTTCTTCATTTTTTTTTTCTTTCTCATACGGCTGGAAAACTTATGTACTCTGCCAATTTTTCATTGTAAAACAGTATAACTTGTAAGGAGTGAAAATACTGTTAGAAAGCAAGCCAAAAGAAGGTAAATAGTAATTAAGAAGAAAAGCAATAATTCTGAATCTATGGTAATATACAATTAGAAGCAGTTTAGGCTCTTTATCAGACTAGTGGAAACAAGCATGAAGGAATCCAGTGCAACGATGTCCCTGCATCCTGCCATAATCTCCATGACTATGATTGTAATAAGTCTTCTCCAGAGAACAACATCCTGAGGGCCCCAGATATATATCTTCGTGATTTCTGATTGGCAGTAGCAAGCGGAAAAATCCTTTCTTGCCTCAGATATATATCTTCGTGATTTCTGATTGGCATTCACCTGAGAGGAATGCAGCCCTTCCATTTCATAGCTGTGTCAGAATAGAGAAACTTTTACTCTATCCCAGTGATATGCTGTTGAACCACAAAGACAGAAACTGGATTATTGATTTCTGAAGAAGCTAGCATGTCTCCAATTGGCCCTAGCTCCGGCAACTCAGTCCATTCTGATAGACCTGCTAGGACTTCCGACTGAGTTTGTGAGTGTCGGCCCGCTAAGATAAGATCATAGTTTTCCTCCAATATAGATCCAACAAGCATGGATGTATCCGCCCCATCTCTAACCGTCTCCTCCTTGTACAATACATTAGCATTTTCTTGACTTGGGTGTTTTATGTCCCTCAAGCATTCATTATCCAGCATACCCTCCCATCCTTGTATGGAACAAGCATTTGTTATTACCCTAACTACAGTTATGTAAACATTTGGCAAGCCTCTCATCCGTCGTGCAAGAGCAAGAGCTTCTCGATCATCCTTGCCTCCCAAGTAAATCACACATACATTATACCTGAATGATTTAGATAAGACTGATGGGCCACAAGTTCTGCTGCGATCGATTAGAATGCCTACGGAACAAGGGGCCTTGTTCAACACTTTACAATTCAAGATCCTCAAATCTTTGCAATCTGAAATGATCTTCCCTTTGCTATTCCATTTCCTATGAAATGGAAGTATTATTAATGCTACTAAATTGCTGAAGGCAACCCAACAAATGTCTTCATGCATCAATTTGGGAATTGATATTGCTGTGAAGACTTGCACTTGAGTTTGTTTCTTATGTTGAGACTCAAAGAAGTTGAAAACATCTATGATGGGTTGCCAGCGAGATCCATCGGATGAACTCTTTTGACCTAATTGGTGATTGAGGAGAAGGGGAGTGGATCCACCAACAAGTTCTTCCAAGAAAAGTCCGTAAACAGACAGGGGACTTCCTGTAGTAGGATTTGAAAGTTCAAGTAGCTTCATTGCTGACAATGCATCATCCTGTTTATGTGCACAAGCTAGCACTCGAAGACCCTCATTTCTATTAGAGTTTAAGATGGTTCTTGCCTGGTAACCTGTGTATGTCTTTGATGGATCATAAAGCCTTCTGGTAAGTATTGGCACGGCTGTTGCAATAACGAATACAATTACTACAGCCAAGGTGAACTCTTCAGGAACAATGGTCTGAAATTGAAAAAGTAAGAGAGATAGAATTAGTAGTCTTGTCTAATGACAAAAAGAAAAGAGAAGTTATAAGTAGGTGCTTTGAAGGGATTGTGACAATACCTGCTTGTCAGCATTGGTTACAAGAGTGCCTAATTCAATAATGCCTTTGGCGGTCAACATCAGTGCAAGTGCAGTAGCATCCTTGCAAGGCATTTTGAAACAAATCGCAGGAATAAAACCACAGGTTATTTTCATCAGGAATCCTAAAGTAACTAGAAAAATTACAAAAGCAGGTGGCCTGCTCAATTCCCATAGATTGGATTTGTATCCACAATAAATTGACACAAGCGGCAGCATCCAGCCTGTTATTATGGTGTCTAATTTTTCTATCAGACTTGCAGCTAATGGCGGTCCTGTTGGCACTATCAAGCCTAATATAAAAGGCCCGTACATGTACTGAAGTCCAGCATTATCGCCGACTATTGCCACAAGCAGTAGAGCTATCACAAGAAAGAAAACGAAAGCATCTTTGACAGGCTTTCCTTCAGGAGTTCTTCTGATGATCCAGTACATCATTTGACGCAAACTTGCTATGATAAACATAAAAAGAGCGATACAAAGGACCATGGATTTCATTGCGACACGTAATGATGCATATCTGATTAGCATCACGTATGTGCGCGAATTTATCATTATGACACTTATCAAGTCACTAATCAATGCTGATGACAAAGCAAGGTGCCCCAACTCAGAGTTAATAATCTTGAGATGCATTAGAAGGCAGGCCACCACTGGAAATGAGGTTAGCATTAGCACTCCTGAGAACAATGACACCCATTCCAAGGAGTGTTTATCAATGTTGTCCACCGTGAAGGCTATGTATTTAGCAATAGGAATAATGATTAGAAAGGGGAATATAAGGACGACAGAGCCTATAGTCCATTCTCTTTTTCCTGATTTTGTGATCAGACCTGCATCCATCTTCACTCCGATCAAAAACATGAAAAACAAGTATCCAAAGTGTGTCAATGTAGACAAGATTTTCAGAGACTGCTGAGGAAACAAAATGTCTGATATTGTAGGAAAGAACCGTCCAAGTATAGTTGGTCCAAGAATTAAACCTGCCTGGCATTTGCAGAAGATGAAAACAATCCTTCAGTTAGGAAATACAACTGCCAAATGAACGGACTTGATAAACTTAAGGAAACAACAATTTAGGCAACGTGACTTCTTACATGAATGCCACAATTTCAACAACACTGAACAGATTGTTAGCATTGTCATAGGTATCTGTGTGTGTGTGTATTCCATAGTTTCTATACATAATGCGTGCCAAAGCTCCAATAATTATATTTGGTATTCGAGCCCGATAGTTTCAATTCAACCACTTCTAAACTCCATGTTAGATCATATGCACCCTTATTGTTCGGTTGAACCGTGGTACAAAACAAAAGGATATATTCTTAAACCGTGTAGAACATTTATTACTCATGGAAATTAAGATTGGCCTACAACCATGCAAGAAAATATTAATGCAGAAAAAGTACCAGTACTTCGGATGTAAGACGAGGCACATAGAAGCGCCTAAGAAAGAAGTGTATAACGGTGGCAAGGGTGAAAATTGTGGCTAATTGCATTTGTAAAACAATCAAGGAATGTCTGAAAATATTATCATCGGCCTTCTGGTTAAATAATCCGTCTGAGATAACTGGAACGAACTTCCAACATGATCCATCTACGATGCGTTTAGGATCCAAATCATTGGCAAATGAATTTGCTGCCTCCATGTTTTATTTTGCACCCTACACCCGGTCTTTGTCTTGCGTGGCGATGAACCTCATTGTTTATACCATGAAAAATGTTCTTGGAAAAGAAAGGACGAGAAAATTGTAGACAATTGAAGAAAGAGGATGAAAAGAGTAGTAAGAAGAATTGAAGCCTGGTGGATAACGAAGAATAAGGAGAGGAGCTGTTGAGATTAGTGGATCATGCGATTTTCGTTATGCATTGACCAGTTGTTTAAAAAAAAAAATTAATAAGTTTTTATTTTTTTTTTTAACTTTTATATACATTGTTTTCATTTTTGAAAATAGTCACAACTACTCTAGTGGGCAAAGAAAAAGGAAAAGAAAAATTTGTCCATATTATCATTTATGTTTTATATGCTAGTAAGACCAATTATGAAAAATTGAAAATAAAATTGGGCTTTCTTTAGAACCAAAATGGCATAGAAAGCGTTTTTCCAAGCTGGGCCTATACTGTAGAAATGTAAACATCCAAACTGGTTGGATCTTTTAGGTTCGCTTGTCTCAATTAAATATTTGACCCTATTTTTCACTCTGAGCAAATAGGACCCCTCCTTAGTTATTAATTTAATTTCATCTACGTGATTTTTATTGTTAGCTTTTGGATCTACATCCTTTTCACACATTTGAAAGTTGGCAATGTTGGAATTAGTTAAAACCCCATCAAGTCACTAACACAAAATTGAAACGCAGTAAAAACTGACCTAGATGTGGGCGAGAGCTCAATCTCACTATACCGTATTACCACGTTGTTGAAGCCCAAATCAAATGCTTCCCATTGACTGCTTTCGGGCCTAAAACGGAGAGAAAATAAGAGAGAGTGAGAATGGGTAGTGAGAGAGAGGGAGAAAGCTACTCTTATTTCTCTGCCAAAAGTTATGAAACTCAATGAGCAAGCCTCATACATATAAAGATTGAGAGTAGGGACCTCCCTCTATGGGATTCATGTATAAACCCATCCCATTATAGGTTTAATACACGTATAATTATATGTTTAATATAAATATGGGTCACACTTTATATAAAATTATACTAATAATTAAATAATTATGCGATGTTAATTACATTTAACTAGTCCACATTAATAGGGATATTTCAAAACTCCCACTTGGACAGTTAAGTTAATTAACGAAAATATCATATTATATCAATATGTATTCATAAGCCCTCTAGGTACATTGTACTAAAAGGGTACAAATGTGAAGTCTTATAAATACTTTAACAACAGTAAGCCTGTAGACACCATTTTTGTCAGGGTCTTTTTTTTAAACATTTTTAATTAATTAGTTTTTATATTTTGTCTGAACAATTTAAAAAAATAATAAAAAATCAGAAATCAAAAAAATAAAAAAATTTAAAAAAATGATGAAGATAAATGTAAAAAAAAAAAGGGAAAGTCAAAGAAAATAAATAAAAAAATCCTATGATCATGAGATCAATAAAGGGCCTTTGATTTGATGTAAAAAGGGGAGCCGATTTTTACATTCTTTTTTTGGTGTAACCACAGGTATCCTCATCCGTTTTACGGTCTGAGACTAATCCTGTTCGGGCCGGGAGTGGTAAACGGTAAAGCCCTCCCAACAGTGAGGACTCCAGGACTCGAACCCTGTCCAAGTACCTGGGGAAGAAGTCCACTTTCCACTTCTTCCAACCACTTGTTGGTGATTTTTACATTCTTTATTAGACTCATTCCTACACCTTTGTCCATTTAAAGAGTTGACTTGAAAAGTTTGGAAAGAATTAAACTAAAAGTGTGAAACCAGAAAAAAAAAGGGGGGGGTGAATAAATCAAGATTTAATTACTAAAAAAAATCAAATTCAAATAATTCAATACAACCATGATTCGGGGCCTAAACTTGAGGAAAGTTGATTCTTTCCTCAAGCATGCGGCCATGAAATGGCTATAAAAGCTAAGAGATATAAAGAGAAGGGGGACACAAAAAAGAGACATAGGAGAAAAAGAAAAACCCTAGAAAAATTTCTACTACTCTTAGCCACCATCCTCTGTCATCCTCGTGACAGCCCGCGGAGAGATAGCCACTGTTCATCATCTTCTTCAACTCTACTGCCCACACCATCATCATTTTCCTTTCTTGTCATTCCTACATCCGTCCACAACGCCACCTCCCACGCTGGTCCTGCTGTCCTGTTGCCGCAGCCTGTTGCTTGATTGACCTTATGCTCTGATCCCTTGCACCAGCCAACCCGCTCTACTTCGTTGCTTGATACTTGTTGCCCCTGCCGGCATCACTTTGTTTCTTTGCTGCGTCGGGCACCCACCGTTCCAGCTCTGCACCAAACCACTAGCCTGCTGCGCCAGTCCAGCCATCACGCCTTTCCTGCTCTACTCGCGCTCAGATTTGCTGCAGTGCCTTCTTTGTTCCACTCCAAGTCCAGCTGGTGCTACTGCTTCTACATCTTGCATCTCTTCAAGCATTCTCGAAAAGTTGCTCCTTGCCACCATCCTTGGTCCTGCCTTAATCGCCCTCCCTGCTGCTAAATCCCTGCTCACTGCTGAGCTTTCCCTCTGCTGTCTTCATCACCGAACTGTCTACCACCACCAGCTTCATTGCCACCTTGCCATTGTTTTAAATTGCGGTCGCGGTCACGTTTTTGGTCGCGTTGCGTTTATCGCGGTTGCGGACATAGCGGCGGTCATTGCAGTCATCGCGGTCGTGAATTTTTTTAAATTTCGCACAATTCTATATAAAAGTGTAGTAATTGTAATTATAATCATGTAAAGTCTTATTTTATAATTTTTAAGGTAATTTATAATACCTCAAGTCTATTATTTATGTGAAAAAAGTTATTTATAATTTTTTGAATTATAATAAAACATTCATATTTAAAAAATTACTTATGATAATTAAAAAATAACAAATATTGAAAATAGATATAAATAATTATGTATTAATAAGAATTAATGTGCTAATTATTTAGCATTAATTATTTTTTATCTAAATTATTAAGGAATTTTTTCATCTAAATTTTGTCAAATCTTTTTTTATCTAAATTAATAATGTCAATTTTTTATCTTTTTTTTTCTATATGAATTTCTACGAATATTCACAAAATATTTAATACCATATATTTAATTACACTACAAGTTTTATTTTAAAAATTAAATTAATAATCTAAATTCAACCTTATCTAATTTTTTTTTTGGAATTCAGATTACCTAATATTGTTTGTCAGGATTTACCATATTAGCTAATTTTAATTCTTAAACATTTAATGTTACATTGTTTCCAAAAAAAATTATTAAACATTTTAAACCTAAACCTATTACTAATTATCATTTACCACATATATTAAAACAAAAAATAATTAAAATAAAAAAAAAACCCCAACCCCCCAAACCCGTCAGCTCCTTTCTTTTCACTTTCACTTTCACAGTTTCACTTCACCTTCACCTTCCCCTCCCCTTTACCCAAACCCGTCGGCTCAGTCTCAACCTTGCGATTCTCCATCAGCCAACAAGAAGGCTAGCCTCCACCCACTAGCCGCCGGCTCCATTGCGCCAGATCTGATCTTAGATCAGTCATGCCTCATGCCGGTGTCAAGCAACCGACAGATGGAGCATCGCCCAGTCCTACCAGTGCTGCGAGCCTGCGAGCCACCCATGGCCACGCCACGGCCCCACGTCGCCCACGGTCCACTGTGCCTAGTGCCTGCCTACCCACGCCACCCACCCCACTCTGCCTCTGCCCTCTCCAGTAGCCCTTACCGATCGGCTGTTAATTGTTGTGAATCTTGCGATCTATTTGTTGTTTTTCTTGTTAATTGAGGTTGGGAATATTTTTTCAGGTTGATTTTTTGATTTTGATGCTTCTGTTGTTGTGTTCTGTTTCTGTCCACATTCTAAATTTTTTTTTTAAGTCTGACGGAATCGAATCGGAGGATAGCGGCGATAACGGACCGCTATCGCCGCTTTCCTCCGTTACGGCGTTTCGTAACGGTCAATAGCGACCGTTACTGGTGGGATCCGTACTCACACCCGATTTTTCATTGATAACGGCGGTGGCCGCTACCGTGAGATAGCGGCCGCTATTTGGAACACTGCACCTTGCTGCTCACTGTCCTGCACCATTGCATCCATGTGTTTCTGCATATAGCCGTTGTTTCTGCATCATTCGACCGTACTGCTCCACGATACCGCTACCATGGTTGTGTTCTGTCCATTGTGAAGCAAGCCACAACATCTCCTCACTTCCAACGTTGTCATTGCGCTGCAACCTTGTCATCGCCTGCACCAGTCCTCTGTCATCTCTTGTTGCACTGTCCAAGTCCAAGAAAAGAATAAGAAACGTGGTGAATAAAAGAGAAAGGAAGTGCCGTTCACACAGGTTTGCTAAAGTAACTTTTGTTTTTTATGTGTTGTCATTTATTTTATTGTTTTTCTACTTTATTCTTTGGCTTTTGTATTTTTTATATATTTGCTAATGTGTTATCATTTATTGTTTTCCATTATGATGCCTGACATGTTTACAATATTAATTAATTTGCTAATATGTATTTCACATCTTTGTTACTAGGATGTTAGTAAATTTAATTACTTATAGTTGTTAAGGTATATTAAATTAATTAGTTTAGTTAATTAACTTGTAGAATGTAATTAAATTGAATATCAAATTTATCGAACTAATTAAGTGGGGTAATAAAAGTGAATAATTGAATAATAAAGTAATTTGCTCAGTTTATATGGTTGAAGTATTTAGAATAAATAATGCCAAAGATCTTATGCTATTGAGTTTATAATTAATTGCAAAAATAAAAATATGTATAGTAAAAATCGATTATGATATTAAAAATAAAAACAAACTAAATTATCCGACAACGGAACTCTAAAAGGTACTGCGCTCAAGTGGTACGTTTAGAGATCTTGAGGTAAAAAATTCTATCCAAGGCCTCACCAGCTTAATGGAGGGTCTAAATAGAGTTTTCAATAACAAATAATTTATATTCATTTTAAAAATAAATTTATTATAAAAGTACAATAAAAACAATTAGTTACAAAATGAAAAAAGATATTAATGGTTGGTAGATAACAAAATAAGGAAAGAAAATAAATGAAGTAACTAGAATTAGATTTTAAAACAATAATGAATTTGAATTTTAATTACTCCAATGATGAAATATCAAGAGAATTACACTTAAGTAATTTTCTTGAAAGTTCTCTCAAGGCCTCACCAGCTTAATGGATAGTCTAAAGAGGGTTTTTGATAACTAATGGCTTATATTAGTCTAAAAATAAAATAAGACATATTATAAAATTAAAATAATTAGTAACAAAGATAAACTAGTAAATATAAAGAAATAATAATAATAATAAATGATAAAATAGGATGATAATAATTAATAATAATTATTGAGATTAAGTATTGATTATTCCGATGAAGAGATTCCAAAAGGGATTATGCTTAAGTACTTCTTTTGAAATCTTTAGGTCAAGCAATTTTTTTTTCGAGATCTGACCAGCTTAATGGAAGATCTAAAAAGGAATTTTTGAGAAAAATAATTCATATTCATTCTCTAATAAAATAAATTAATAAAATTAAACATTAATAAAATAATAGAAAAACAATAGAAATAATAAAAATGATAAGATAGTAAGAATGAATTAGATAGGAGTCAAAATTAGAGTTTTTCATAAAATGTTGAAATGAATCCGACGACGGAGCCTCTTCAAGCAAGTCGTATAGTACTACTTGAATACTCTTGAGGTGAGGAGAATTTTTTAAGCTATCTCACCATCTTAATGGAGGATGCTTAAAAATATTTTCCAATATTAAATTATTGAACTTAAGATTAACTAAAGCAAATTTGAGATAATCTAAAATTAATTGGTACCATTTTAGGATGGGCGTTGTGAGGGTGCTAATCCTTCTTCACACGTAATCGTACTCCCGAACCCTAAATTTGTGATGCAGACCGGTTCTTATCCATAGTTCGAATAGGTGACCAATCACACCTAGTAGAATGGTTGGTGGCGACTCCATAGATTTTGTGTTTAGCTATTAGGTTTTCTCTAAAACTTAATACGTTATGACAGTTTGGTGACTCCACTGGGGACTTAGAGAGTCAGGCTAACAGTTAGTTTTAGGTTATTTTAGGTTTGCCTTAGGAGTGTTACTTTTGGTAAAATAATAAGACATGAATAATTATATGTTCCTTCAACACACACTTCATGTGCATGCATTAGCCCTTGACCCGGGCTTTATCCTTTTTAGGAGGGAGTATAGTATCTATGCTCTCGTGAGGTAATACCTCCGCAATGGCTAGCGAAATACTCCCACTCAAATTAAACCTTTCTGTTTGTAGCCTGTCATGGGTGAGGATTGGGTACCTTACTAGTCCTTTGTGGACGACAGTAAGGAACAATTTGGGAACCTTTAGTCCTTTTATCTAAAGCCGTGCATATAGTGGAATTTAGAAGACCAACTATAAGATAGAACCATATCAACCCATGCTATAGAAAATACCCATTATTTAGGACGCATGTTTGATCAAGTTTGTTTGATTTGATTTATACATGAGACACTAAGAGGGTACCATGAGTTCTTCACCAAAACATTTTCACGCATCACTCATCCATTATTGTTACATGGCAACTTTTTACCATACCATTCATACACATGTAGCTTCATCTCATTTTGTTCATCTTCAATCATTGTTTTGAACAAAGCACTTTCAAATTTTTTTCAAACATCACCACACGTGAAATGATAAATTCTTAATTGTTGCAATAAAAGATTCGAAGATAACTCGACCAAAAGTTCATTCGTATCACACTCGTTATCAAGCTAGGATCATGGAAGAAGAGCAAAGTGCCCGTATTGAGAAGATGGAAAAGGCTCAAGAGGAAATGAAGGGTTAATTGTCCCAAGTTACTAAGTTGTTGAAAAACTTGAGTAAGGGAAAGGGAGTAATAAAATAAGTTATATTTCAAGAAGAGATTTGTCTTATGGGGGTATGGAGCGTTCTAGCCATGTGATTTTGAGGATTTATAAATTCTAGTTTTTGTTTTCTTTTATTTCTTTAAGTAATGCAAGACAATTTTCTAAAGTGCTTAAGCCCACAAGCACGAATTAAATTTTATGTATGGGCTAACTTTTATTTAGTTTTTTTTCAATAAAGCGACTAGTGTGATGTACTGTCATTTTCTCTGTTCATTTGCCATTTCCCACATACTACCTTACCCTTTATTCACAAGTATCCAAATAATTAACATAATGATAATGATGTCAATAAATCTGGGATTCAATTTTGAAAGAACTACTATTGTTGATGAATTATTAGTCTGCCAATATTGCGAAGCAAGAAAATGAAGGAAAGGTTGTTCACCATCTGCACTTGATATATGGAACAAGAAAGGTGAATCTCTTACACATGTTTATAAAAAGTTTGTCATTGTTCAATAAATGATTTTTAATGAGAGTATTTACATTTGAAATGATAAATGGCCTTATTTCACTATCCTTCAAGCATGAGTAAAATTATCCTTTGATTACCCTTTTTGAGCTTATTATATTTTTGTAATATAACCCACCAAGGATCACCCTCCATATTGGGGGCAAGGAAGATGAAATAAAGAAATTTTAGGGGCACAAATGAAAGTGTTCATGATGAATCGAGGGGCAAAAAAAAATTAGCCCAGTTTTGTGAAAACAAAAAGAAGAAAAGAAAAAAGGGTTTGAATTCAAAAAGAAAACCCAAAAAAAAAAAAGCAAGAAAAGAAATGAGTGAATTAGAAAGGGGCAAAATGCCTAAATGTTTTACTTGATAAAAAAGTGATCCCTTGTTTTATAAACCTTGAAACACATTTTGGGCCTACTATATCCTTTTCTTTCGTAAGTCCTCACTTGAGCCTACATTACGTGCCTTTAAAAGCCCATTTTGATCAAATGTAAATGTTTAAATTGAAGAATCATGCATTAAATGAAGACATACTTGTACAATGAGATAATGATCCTTTGAAGGTTTGATGGAGACAAAAGAAGTAGATCAAGTTGAATGAAGAAACCCATGAGCATCAGAAAATATCTTGGATCAAAATCAAGAATGCCTATTAGGGGGCATTAATTTGGATTGAGCACTGAAGGCTGAAATTTATCAAAGTTAATGAAGCTGAAAAAGGAAGTAGAATAAAAAATGAAAAAAAAAGAAAAAAAGGAAAAAATAAAAAGAAGAAAAAAGAAAAAAAGAGAAAGAAGAAAAAAAAGAAAAAAAAAGGAGGATTTGAAAACCCGAAAAAGGCAATTTGAATCAAATGAAAGGGCACCTAAGTTGAAAACTGAAAAAAGACGGCTTAGGAAAATATCAACATCAAAAAGTTTTGATACTAGAATAAGATTGACAGACACTACATGAAAGAACATATCAACATAAGAGTGGGCTTTTGGAAAAGAATTTTAGATTGACTTGATTGAAATTGTCAAAATGTTCATTAAATGGATACTAAAAACCTTATTCCAAACAGATTGTCCCATTGGTTTTTCTTGATTTCATGTTCCTTTTCTAAGAATGAATATCTACATCTATCATGATCATTTATTCCACCCCTATAATAAATTGAGGAGATGTATGAGTGCATTACATTAGTGGTCAAGTTGGAAGGAAAATAAATAAATTTTGGTAACCTTTTTTTTAGGTAAATTTTTGAAAAAAAAAATTCTTTTGAGAAATCTTGCATTACTAAGAGAGAGAAAGAAACAAAAGTGAATGATGAATATATAAATCTGAAAACATGATGGCTAGTTTTTGGGCATAATTGGACCAAGACTCAATAGAAGATGGGACGAGAAGTAAAGAAAGGAGATTTGAATGAGAAGAATCCAATAGATATGTGGAACTTGAGGAAAACGATATGAGCTTGAGAATCTTGTTACCACAATTGAGATTGAATTTACATACATTCATGGAATAATTCAGGGGATATGACATTAACATGTGCATAACATTCATAGCATCCACGGTATTCAAGGCATCATTATATTCATGACAATTTCATTATTGCATTTTGACATTGAACTATTTGTTAATGCATTAGGATAAGAAGTTTTGAATGATGAAAATTTTGAAGAAAAGAGAAAGTGTAAGAATACAATAGAATGAAAATATAAAAGATGGTAATTTGAAAAAATAATAAGATATGAGAAGATGATGAGAAAAATATTTTTTTGAAAAGCCTTGGATAAGAGTAAAGCTCAGTTTAGCTGACATTTTAGAGGAGGATGAAGCCCAATATTGTTGGCATCAAAATGAAAGTTAAGCCCAGTCAAACCCATGTTGACTGGCAATCTGAAATGAAATTTTTATGTTCAAAGTTTCACTGCCTCTGTTGAGAGGAGCTCTTTATTTTTCAAAAAGTTTCATTGCCTTTGTTGCGAAGAGCTCTTTATTTTCAAAAGTGTCAAAGCCTCTGTTGAGAGGAGCTCTTTATTTTTCAAAAAGTCTCATTGCCTCTGATGAGAGGAGCTCTTTGTTTTTCAGAAGTTTCATTGCCTCTGTTGAGAGGAGCTCTTTGTTTTCAAAAGTCTCAGTGCCTCTGCTGAGAGGAGCTCTTTGTTTCCAAAAGTCTCAATGCCTCTGTTGAGAGGAGCTCTTTATTTCCAAAAGTCTCATTGCCTCTGTTAAGAGGAGCTCTTTATTTTTCAAAAAGTCTCACTGCCTCTGTTGAGAGGAGCTCTTTGTTTTCAAAAGTCTCAGTACCTCTGTTGAGAGGAGCTCTTTATTTCCAAAAGTCTCATTGCCTCTGTTGAGAGGAGCTCTTTATTTTTCAAAAAGTTTCACTGCCTCTGTTGAGAAGAGCTCTTTACTTTTCAAACAGTCCCATTGTCTCTGCTAAGAGGAGCTCTTTATTTTTAAAAGTTTCACAGCCTCTGTTGAGAGGAGCTCTTTATTTTCAAAAGTCTCAATGCCTCTGTTGAGTTGAGAGGAGCTCTTTATTTTTCAAAAAGTCTCAATGCCTCTGTTGAGAGGAGCTCTTTGTTTCAAAAGTCTCAATGCATCTGTTGAGAGGAGCTCTTTATTTTTCAAAAAGTCTCAATGCCTCTGTTGAGAGGAGCTCTTTATTTTTCAAAAAGTCTCAATGCCTCTATTGAGAGGAGCTCTTTGTTTTCAAAGTCTCATTGCCTCTATTAAGAGGAGCTCTTCGTTTTCAATGGTCTCATAACCTCTGGTGAGAGGAGCTTTTATTTCATGATCATTTTGCATTCCTTAGTCTTATGATAGGAAAGACTAGGAAATTTCATTTTTTGCATTCCTTAGTCTTATGATAGGAGAGACTAGGAAAACTCCATCTTGCATTCCTTAGTCTTAGGATAGGAGAGACTAGGAATTTCACTTTGCATTCCTTAATCTTGTGACAGAAAGGATTAGGAAATCTCATTCTACATTAATTTCCTTAGTCTTATGATAGGAAAGACTAGGAAAATTCATGTTTGTGCATTCCTTAATCTTATGATTAGGAAATTTCATTCTTTAGTCTTATGATAGAAAAGACTAGAAAATTCCATTTTGCATTCATTTCCTTAGTCTTATGATAGAAGAGGCTAGGAAACTTCATTTTGCATTCATTCCTCAATCTTTATAAGAGAAGAAGATTAGGAAATTTCATTCGGCATTTATTCATTAGCCTTATGTGAGAGAAGGCTAGGAAATATCATATTTTACAAAGAATTCATTGATAGGTCCTGCATTTCGACAAAATGGTTGTCTATGTCTTTGCACCATTACTGTTTCACAGCAAAAGTGCAAAGAGGGGCAGCTGTAGACACCATTTTTGTCCGGGTCTTTTTTTTAAACATTTTTAATTAATTAGTTTTTATATTTTTTCCGAACAATTTAAAAAAATAATAAAAAATCAGAAATCAAAAAAATAAAAAAATTTAAAAAAATGATGAAGATAAATGTAAAAAAAAAAGGAAAGTCAAAGAAAATAAATAAAAAAATCCCATGATCATGGGATCAATAAAGGGCCTTTGATTTAGATGTAAAAAAGGGAGCCGATTTTTACATTCTTT
Source organism: Heritiera littoralis (assembly GCA_031772115.1). Lineage (NCBI taxonomy): Eukaryota > Viridiplantae > Streptophyta > Magnoliopsida > Malvales > Malvaceae > Heritiera > Heritiera littoralis. Next base: position 2,886,535 of record JAPDPK010000092.1, on the reverse strand, counting down.
ATTAGACTCATTCCTACACCTTTGTCCATTTAAAGAGTTAACTTGAAAAGTTTGGAAAAAATTAAACTAAAAGTGTGAAACCAGAAAAAAAAAGGGAAAATAAATCAAGATTTAATTACTAAAAAAAATCAAATTCAAATAATTCAATACAACCATGATTCGGGGCCTAAACTTGAGGAAAGTTGATTCTTTCCTCAAGCATGCGGCCATGAAATGGCTATAAAAGCTAAGAGATATAGAGAGAAGGGGGACACAAAAAAGAGACACAGGAGAAAAAGAAAAACCCTAAAAAAATTTCTACTACTCTTAGCCACCATCCTCTGTCATCCTCGTGATAGCCCGCGGAAGACAGCCACTGTTCATCATCTTCTTCAACTCTGCTGCCCACACCATCATCATTTTCCTTTCTTGTCATTCCTACACCCGTCTACAACGCCACCTCCCACGCTGGTCCTGCTGTCCTATTGCCGCAGCCTGTTGCTTGATTGACCTTATGCTCCGATCCCTTGCACCAGTCAACTCGCTCTGCTTCGTTGCTTGATCGACCTTATGCTCCGATCCCTTGCACCAGTCAACCCGCTCTACTTCGTTGCTTGATACTTGTTGCCCCTGCCGGCATCACTTTGTTTCTTTGCTGCATCGGGCACCCACCGTTCCAGCTCTACACCGAACCACTAGCCTGCTGCGCCAGTCCAGCCATCACGCCTTTCCTGCTCTACTCGCGCTCAGATTTGTTGCAGTGCCTTCTCTGTTCCACTCCAAGTCCAGCTGGTGCTACTACTTCTACATCTTGCATCGCTTCAAGCATTCTCGAAAAGCCGTTCCTTGCCACCATCCTTGGTCCTGCCTTAATCACCCTCCCTGCTGCTAAATCCCTGCTCATTGCTGAGCTTTCCCTCTGCTGTCTTCATCACCGAACTGTCTACCGCCACCAGCTTCATTGCCACCTTGCTGCTCACTGTCCTGCACCGTTGCATCCATGTGTTTCTGCATACCGCCGTTGTTTCTGCATCATTCGACCGTATTGCTCCACGATACCGCTGCCATGGCTGTGTTCTGTCCATTGTGAAGCAAGCCACAACATCTCCTCACTTCCAACGTTGTCATTGCGCTGCAACCTTGTCATCGCTTGCACCAATCCTCTGTCATCTCTTGTTGCACTGTCCAAGTCCAAGAAAAGAATAAGAAACGTGGTGAATAAAAGAGAAAGGAAGTGCCGTTCACTACAGGTTTGCTAAAGTAACTTTTGTTTTTTATGTGTTGTCATTTATTTTATTGTTTTTCTACTTTATTCTTTGGCTTTTGTATTTTTTATATATTTGCTAATGTGTTATCATTTATTGTTTTCCATTATGATGCCTGACATGTTTACAATATTAATTAATTTGCTCATATGTATTTCACATCTTTGTTACTAGGATGTTAGTAAATTTAATTACTTATAGTTGTTAGGGTATATTAAATTAATTAGTTTAGTTAATTAACTTGTAGAATGTAATTAAATTAAATATCAAAGTTATCGGACTAATTAAGTGCGGTAATAAAAGTGAATAATTGAATAATAAAGTAATTTGCTCAGTTTATATGGTTGAAGTATTTAGAATAAATAATGCCAAAGATCTTATGCTATTGAGTTTATAATTAATTGCAAAAATAAAAATATGTATAGTAAAAATCAATTATGATATTAAAAATTAAAACAAACTAAATTATCCGACGACGGAACTCTAAAAGGTACTGCGCTCAAGTGGTACTTTTAGAGATCTTGAGGTAAAAAATTCTATCCAAGGTCTTACCAGCTTAATGAAGGGTCTAAATAGAGTTTTCAATAACAAATAATTTATATTCATTTTTAAAATAAATTTATTATAAAAGTACAATAAAAACAATTAGTTACAAAATGAAAAAAGATATTAATGGTTGGTAGATAACAAAATAAGGAAAGAAATAAAAGAAGTAACTAGAATTAGATTTTAAAACAATAATGAATTTGAATTTTAATTACTCCGATGATGAAATATCAAGAGAATTACGCTTAAGTAATTTTCTTAAAAGTTCTCTCAAGACCTCACCAGCTTAATGGATGGTCTAAAGAGGGTTTTTGATAACTAATGGCTTATATTAGTCTAAAAATAAAATAAAATATATTATAAAATTAAAATAATTAGTAACAAAGATAAACTAATAAATATAAAGAAATAATAATAATAATAAATGATAAAATTGGATGATAATAATTAATAATAATTATTGAGATTGAGTATTGATTATTCCGATGAAGAGATTCCAAAAGGGATTATGCTTAAGTACTTCTTTTGAAATCTTTAGGTCAAGCAATTTTTTTTTCGAGATCTGACCAGCTTAATGGAAGATCTAAAAATGAATTTTTGAGAAAAATAATTCATATTCATTCTCTAATAAAATAAATTAATAAAATTAAACATTAATAAAATAATAGAAAAACAATAGAAATAATAAAAATGATAAGATAGCAAGAATGAATTAGATAGGAGTCAAAATTAGAGTTTTTCATAAAATATTGAAATGAATCCGACGACGAAGCCTCTTCAAGCAAGTCGTATAATACTACTTGAATACTCTTGAGGTGAGGAGAATTTTTTAAGCTATCTCACCAGCTTAATGGAGGATGCTTAAAAATATTTTCCACTATTAAATTATTGAACTTAAGATTAAATAAAGCAAATTTGAGATAACCTAAAATTAGTTGGCACCATTTTAGGATGGGCGTTGTGAGGGTGCTAATCCTTCTTTACACGAAATCGTACTCCCGAACCTTAAATTTGAGATGCAGACCAGTCCTTATCCATAGTTTGAATAGGTGACCAGTCACGCCTAGTAGAATGGTTGGTGGTGACTCCATAGATTTTTTGTCTAGCTATTAGGTTTTCTCCAAAACTTAATACGTTATGACAAAGCCATTACAAGCTTTAGAATGCATCATACCGACAGGGTACAAATGCATAAACTCATAAAGACTTCAACAAAGTAGTAGTATTAAAGTTTGAAAAGAAAATAATATGAAAACAGAATCAATATCCCTTTCCATGAGGTCCATACATCAAAACTGAATGATGCATTGCTTCAACAGAACCACATGAGACCAATACAGAATGTCTCATCTAACGGAATGCCATAATCATCAAATTGTGTGCAAAGGAAATATGCATATATGGCAAGTAGGAATCCATCCACACAATTGCAACTAATTTTATTACACAGAGCTCCCACTAACTTAATACAGCAAATGGCTCCATATGCTTCAAACAAGTGTTGTCGTTAGAACACTTTAGCAGCCACATTTATAGTAGATCAACTAGAATGAGCTCTTTAATTATGTGCCTTACAATCCAATCAAATAAAGGATTCTATTATTATAACATCCCTTTTTATCGAAAATTCGAACCAAAATTTTCCTTTTTCATTTACTCGATTGGGCTGTGCTTAGTGTTTTAGATTTATTCTTAAGATAAATTTACATTAGCTAAATCAATATCCTATAATCACTTTGTTCCCAGTTCAAATTTTCTGACTAAGTATGTAATCACATTTTAAAATTATGTTACTTAACAAAATTTATATCCATCAAAGTTGCATGCATCGTTACATACCATAAATGTACTATGTATTTCCTTTAATTACATCCCCATACTATAAAAGTACTGAAATACAAGTCTGAACATAAAATGGATAATTGTACATCATATACCTTCAACGACGGTACAAAAACCTCAAAGGACATGTTAGAACCCCTCATACAGATTCGCCTACTTTAAATAATCTGGAAGGGAGAAGAGGGGGTGGTGAGCTTATAAAGCCCAGTAAGAAATACACATAAAGAGACTGATATTGTAAGCTATATGCAAGTATCTGAAAACGATTAATAAGTTATAAAGCGTAAGGGATATTTCTAAAACAGAGAATCAGAAGAATTTCCTTTACAGCTTGTTAGAGGTTTAGGGATGAGTTAGGAAAGATGCTTTAAAGTACCTCACTTGTCCCTTTTTCCTAACACCTAAGCCATAGAGAAGTCCGAGAATTTCATCACAAAAGAACTTCATGTATTCTGAAAATCAGATGTAAGTCAAATCAGTATAATAGAAATTCAATTTATAAAGCCATGCTATGCAGATAATGTAAAACAATCAACTTCAGAAATTATATTGTACTTCAAATCAAATCATATAAATCCCTATCAAAACATTTCAGATTCAGAGTTCAGATATCAAAAGTTCAGAAACCATATAGAATTCAGAAACTCATTTCAGATTTCAGAGTTCAAATATCAAAAGTTCATAAATCATACAAAAATCATAAAATAATTGAAAGTGGAGACATGGCAATAACTCGGTATACATCAAGCAGCAAAGATATCCCATAAGGATAATAACAGATAGACATATGACCATAGTCTAAGTGGTTTACAATGAACACTGATCAAGTATCATCTGTGACCACTGTGTGTGAGACCTCGTATTTCAAAGCATTATTTAATTTCATTTATATAATTAAGAATATTAAATAAATTATAATTAATAAAATTTGAAATATACTTTAAGTATACGGACAGGACAACAAGTGGGCCCTATAGACTTTTTAAGGTCTAGATGAAGGTGGAACTTCAGGGATTCGATATTTAGGGCCGAAAATTAAAAAGGTAAGAATCCTGACCTAAGATTTAATTATTTTTGCATGTTTTGGCAAATGTGCAACAATTTGAAAAATGATGGTTTAATCCATAAGCTGTCGAAATTTTTGGAAATAATGGTCAAACTAAAGGGACTTTTGACCCACTACTAAAATCAATAATTCCTTATGAAACATAGTTTTAGAACATCTAGAAAATGGAATAAACTAGATGTAAAAGCAAAAATTTATGCGATTTTACGATTAGGGGTATTTCGATAATTTCTCCCAAATTGATAATCGAACCTCAACAAAAGTTTCACCAAATATTAGAGCAAGTTAATTAGAGTTGATTTATGATTAAAGGAAATATTTTGGAGATTAGATAGATTATTTTCAAGCAAGTCAAACTTTAGGGGCAAAATTAGAAGAAATCTTTAAGTATAAGGGCAAAATGGTAAATTTGCCCATAAAATATCATTTTTCATGAGAATTCCAGCTCCTTCTCCTTCCATTTTCAGCAGCAACATAAACCTCCATAGCTAAGCTTGGTAGAAGAGAGAGAAAGTGAGAAAAACTCACTAAAACTACACCAAAACCAAAAACTTTCTTCTTTGCTCTACTCAATCTCCTCTACATTTTGGTGCCTAAATCAAGTGTCAAAATAGCAAAAATCAGAGTGTAAGTGCTCCCATTGGTTTCGGTCAAGGTGAGGAAATTGGAAAATTAGAATTTTTCATTGTTTTCTTACTAGTTTCTATGTGTTTAAGTTATTTCCATACTTCTTTAAGCTTGAATCATGTTAAAATCATGTAAGTGAGCATATGAGGGTTTCGACCAACATCTCATGTCCATGAATATGGTGTAATTGATGAGAATTGGATATAGGAAATTAAGTAGAAATCATGGAAAAACATGAAATTAAGCTTAGTTAAGCTTAATGTGGAGAAAATCAATTTGTGGCATAAAGAGAGAGGCTCGGCCAAGGCTAGAGAAGCATGAATTTTATGTTATTCAATGTGTGAATTATGTAGGAATGTTGTAGAAATGTAGTAGAATTAATTTGGAATTAGAAAGAAAGCTTAAATTGATGAAATACTAGGTGTAGAGGAAGAAAAGCAATTTAGCCTTGTGAAGGTGAGGAAGAAAATAAGCCCATTTCAATGTAATTTAGGTCCTAAAATAATATATAAATTATTTTGAGAATATAGACGTGATCGGAATTGAAAACGGAAGTCTGTAGCAAAAGTTATAATTTTGCAGCAGTAGAAATTATACTGTATTTATAGAATTTTACAGACAATGTACTCATATTTAGATAGTTAAATATTCTTTTAATTAAAATATAGTGGATTTATCGAGCTTGAATAATGAATTTGCAGCCTTGAAATCTGAAGGTGCTACCAGTGCTGATGAGGCGACCACCGATAAAATAAGAGGTAAGGGATATTTGTATGAAGCGTAGGGATACTTCGTTGCATGATTTGATGAAATTGCCATTTGTGGAATTGAAATTAATATTTTGGATTGGATTTGGAAACTAGGAATTTAGGGTTGAAGTTGTAATGTTGTGTAGGAAGGTTAGGCTAAAATAAACCGTTATGTTGCTAAAATTTTCTAATTTAACTTAACGCCTTTAAAATCATTGTTTTGTATGATAATTAAAATAAAAGAAATGAATTTTTAGGTATTTAAATATTTAAGCTCTTAAATATGACTTTAATTAAATTATGTTACAATTTTGGTTTTTGATTTGATTTTTATAAGAATTACATGATTTTTCTGATTTCTAGAAAATTTTATATTTTTTGTGATATTTGAATAAGACATTTTTCATGCCAAATGTTGAATTGAGAATATGTTTTATATTTCCATATTTTAATGTATTGAAATTATGAATTAAATTCTTTTGAATTTTATTTAAGACATGATTTATTTAATTTATCTCCGTTAATGCTTTAGAAAATATTTTTGAAATGTTTTAAGATTGTTGGTGTCACACCCCGAAAACGTGGAAGTTTTGGGCTAAATTTTTTTTTATACATTTAATCTTAGTTTCTTACTTAGGTTGCATTCCTGCCAGTATCTCATCACACTTTTTCAACCACAGAAACATCATAATATTTTCATAAAATATTTCATTCATATTATATGGACCTATTCCTCAGAATAACGTTTACATTCATACGATATCGACCACATCCCAAAAGTATTATTTATATACAAATATCTGTGCCATACAAGATGTCTGGTATTAAAAAATGAGTATATCTTACTTAAGTACAAAAAGTAGCCGGAGGAGAGACGTATCCCTCAGTCTACGTCATATGCGTAACAGGCAAAGAGATGATCACTGCAAATAATCTGGTAGAGTAGGGGGTGAGCTTTTTGGAAAGCCCCGTAAGAAATGCATTTAAAATAGTCATAGCATCTATATATATATATATTTATATATATATATATATATATGCAGAAAACAAATGCCATAATAATGCATTTCATAGTTTCAAACATTGTATGAATTCTTTAATACATATATATCAAAATTCACACTTGATCAAACATGCATCTTACTTTAAAAATTTAATATCAAAATTTATAAAACATGTCATACAGTTCTTGGAGACTAGGCAGAATCATATAGCCAGTACGCGGGTCATGACACTTACTTCTTCCTCCGAAGAGGGAACGAAATACCTATGGCCATGGTATGGGCTGTAGACCTGATCAGAGTCGTACAGCGAACATGCACCATGAAGGACCAACATACCCACAAAGGATGAAAACATACACAATGTGGGCGAGGACATGCACGACGTGGCTAAACTTATGCCACAAAGGATGAAAACATGCACAATGTGGCATGCATGACAGGCAATAACATAAACTATAGGAAGGCCTTAGTCTCAAAGCTTACTTACTTATGTAACTTCTTAAATCATACCATTTATATAAAATAGTAAGGACCGGGTGTGCCAGGATCTAAGTTAGCCTGGGGTTTGCCACTCCGATACCTCTTCGGAAAACATATTTATTTCATGTCATACTTAAAACATTATGGAAAAATATGCATAGAAATTTTAAGGTTCAATTAGCTAATTATCAAAAGATTATGGAAATTAATTTCGGAATAAAATTCATGCTTCAAACATTTCCTTAAAATTAGCGATGAAAGTAAGGGACTCCATCACAACTTTAAATTACATCCCTTACCTCAATACACTGTAGATCAATGCCTTAAGTTGCACCAATATGCTTCCTATCTCACCGAATTATAAACTGCAAAGTAACAGTTTTACTGTAATTAATTTTCAGTATAACTTATGAAAATTTCCTTTGCTTATCTAGCTCCTATTTATCTCATCATTACTTATAATATTAACATTTCCTATGATTTTCTCATAGGTAAATATTTTATTTGCTTTTCCTTTTCTGTTTTGGCCTTCTATGCTTTTCTCTCTTATTGTTTCTTGTCCAATCCGTGAGCCTCTGTTCTTTCTATTTTCTGCTCATGTTGGTTTAACATTGGCTGGATGTTTTACTCCCTTACATTGCATATATACTAGTATATGTAAATATATATATATGTGTGTGTGTGTGTGTGTGTGTGTGTGTGTGTATTACTTCATGGCTATTTTATTTTGTCAAGTCAACTCAACCTTACTTTCTTTCATTTTTCTTTTCTTTTGTTTGCCGGTACATAATGTCCAACCAAGGTTTTTCTTCCTTCTTTATTTTCAACCTACGTAAGCTTCTACTTGTATCTATATTGTAGCTATCATATAGTACATCTTAGGTTGTTAAAAATTCCAATATTCACACATATAAAGTCAAGGAATATCAATCTTTACTTCTCTCATTTATTCCTTATTCCGATTGTCTTCACCAGCCACAATTTTTTTTCCACCTACGGCTGTACAACAGCCCAGATTTCTTTCCATCCAGCCACCTTTGTTGACTACATTAAAACATTTCTTTTCTCCTTCATGGTTCACGTAAGATTTACCTTCAGTCATAACCCTCCTCAACCGATCATGCAACTCAGTTTATTTTCTTCTATTTAATCACGTTTTTTTTAACCATTCTTTGTTTGTATTCCTCTTCTACGCCAGTCATCTCCTCAAACCTTCCTCTTCTTCTTTCTAAACTTTCACAACCAGTTCTAGGGTTTCATATACATGATTTTTATTTTGTAACTAAACATATAAACAACTTATATCTGATTATTACCAGCAAACTTAAAGAACAATAACTAAAACGAATTGAGGTTGAACATTACCTGTACAGAACAGAAATTCAACCACGGTATTCAGCTTCTGTTGAGGTTTTTGGTTGGTTTCTTTGAGGTTTTGGAAGCTTACTATCCAAAGTTTATTTTCCTTCCAAAAGCTTGATTTATTTTCTAAAGGTTATGCATGGTTCTGCTATGGAGGGAAAGTTACACGGTTGTAAGAAACAGAATAACTTTCGGTGATGATGATGGCTGGAGATGAATTCACGACGGAAAGAGATATAAAGCACAAAAAAATATATTATTTAGACTTTTCCTAGTTTCATTAAAAGCCCTACTGTATTTCCTATTTCTTTTCTTTTGTTTTATACTTCTTACCTTCAAAGTAGAGACTACACTTTCTGTTTCTGTTACAATTTTTCTTCATGCAGTCCCACGTTTTTGACTTTCCCATCTTTTCCTTGCTTTTGTTCCTTTCTTGTCTTGTTATTACTTGGTCTTCGGTGCAGCAAGAAACTAACAAAAGTCAGTGTTGCTAGTTTCTATCGACCTATGAAACACGTGAGGGAGACTTTCTTTTGTCTTCCTTTATTAGTTATCTCCTCTTTTATTCTCTTGTTTTTTTTTCTACTAGCCATTTGCTCAACCGAAACTTCACCTAGATAGCCAAATGAATTCTTCTTTTATATCTTCAAGCCGTCCCAACATTTTTCTGTTTTATCCAAATCAGAATTTCCAATATCCATTTAATTATTTATACCATCTTGTACGTAGTATTTTCCATACCTATATTTTTCATCTAGGATTAAAATTTTCTATGTGAGAGACACTATTCTTATATATTTAATTCTTCAAAATATTATCACTAATTTCTTTATTGATAATTTGTTCATATAAATGTACATCTACAGTGTAAAATAATAAGCTCTCACAGTTGGCCCCATAGCTACTCCGGGTACATGCATTTCTGTTCTATTCCGATGCTATTGACTCTAGCCCAATCTTTTGCTCCCATAGGTGACACTTGGCTAGTCCTCACATTGTGGCCCCTTGACTATGGCCCTATGTCTATTATAGTGCATGTGTCTATTAGGTGTAGCCTAATCTCCACTAAAATTATACTAGATTGGTAAATCTATGGTTAACTTAGATCCAAGCACTCCCAATTTTGATATATTTCTGATTTTGTTTTATTCGTTTCGTATGTTTCATGATATGAATAATATGTTTTGTGAAATTATTTATTTGAATTATCTGTTAAAAATTGCTATAAAAATGATTTATAATGTTTATGGAGAAATTTTTGAATTCTGATATATGCAAGTACTATTCGTTGAAATATGCAAGTTTTTATTTGGCTTTATGATTTAATTTAGCAACATTAAATTTCCTATAGTGGACTTGGATATCGGAATACGTAAGGTACTTCAAAGTACCTCCCATACTCATTTGGTTATCTAATCCACTATAATATCTTTCCTATTAGATCGTGCCCATTTAACTCTAAGATTTTAAAATTCACGATTTTGTATGAAAATTCGTTTATTTATTTGCATATAGAATATGCTGTTGTATAGGTATTCCTTATTGTGCACGTTAGCTCACCCTTTTATTTTTTACTCCTAGATTATTTACAGTGAGTCCAGGTCTACTTTTTTGAAGGACTTGATTCTCGATATTACTTAGGCAACTTTACCAATTCGTCGAGGTATACTAGATTTACTTTTGTGTATTCAAACTTTTGTACAGTGTTATTTTTATATACCTTATACTTGGGATGTAAATAATTATATTTTGTTTATATAATTAAATTTCAAATCCTAGGTTTTGTGTAAAAATAATAAATTTTTATTCGATAGTTAAGTAGACACTGCAAACGAGCCCAATTGTATGTGATTTATTTATGTGAAATTAGTAAAATATATGATATTTTGAACTGTGACAATTAAGGTGGCATCAAGGCGAGGTTGGCCTGATGTCTGTCAGTGTCTTATGATACATCTCAAGTAGTACTATACTTGTCTGGATATATAAATGAATTTTGTGACTAAGAATCTATTTCTGTGTATTTCGTTGTGGTGTAGTATGTCAGATATGAGAGTAGTTACTGGACGGGGTAAGGGACGCTCAAGGCGTGTTCAACCCTCCCTAGAGCATACTCTGGAACCGATGCCAGAGCCAGCTCTCCCTCCGCAGCCTGAAAGCCCGAATACTAGAATTTCCAAGTTGGAAAGAGTGGTAGCAAACTTTATAGCCAGCTTTAACAGAGCATCGGCACTCGAAGCAACAAAGCCTTCACCTTCACCACCGGTGCCATAGCTAGAGCCGTAGCCACAGCCAGTACAACCCCCACCGCAGCCTTAGCCACATATTCTAGAGCAGCTAAGGCCGGTTCCAGTTAGTGGTTGCGATGCTAACATAATCTGGCAGTTTAAGAAATTAGATCTACCGAAATTTAGAAGGGAGAAGGATTCGATGGCTGCGGAGGAGTGGGTAAAGGAGGTGGAAAAGCTATTCGATTACATGACTTGTTCCTAGGCTAAGAAAGTTGGTTTGGCCACATTTCTATTGGTGGGTGATGCAGAGTAGTGGTGGAAGTCCACCAAGATAGTGTAATTAGCCAGATACCTAGTAGTTACTTGGGAGGTCTTTCTAGAGGCATTTTATAAGCAGTACATCCCCACCACAACACAAATGAAGCTAAAGTCAAAGTTTATGAATTTAAAACAGGGGAGTATGATAGTGGACTAGTACGAGTCTAGATTCACTACTCTCAGCCGATTCGATCCAAAGGTTGCTAGGAGTGAGAAACATAAGATCGAGCAGTTCGCATCTGGCTTGAAGATATCTATCGGAAATAGTTTGGCCTCGTTCGATATTTCTTCTTATGATGAGGTAGTCCACTGAGCCCAGCTATGCGAGTAGAATTATGAGGCTCAGCAGGCGGAGTTTGGATTCAGGGCAAAGAGTAAGGGTAAGGAAAAGGTTTGATGGGGATCAGATGACAAAGGTGACTCTAGGCCGGCAAAGAGGCCTATTGGTATTATGATCAGAAAGAGATCGATTGGAGATAGATCTATGAGATCTGCTAGCACAAGGAGATCCATTTCTCCCCAGAGGGATACTGTGACTAGGTGTAAGTAGTCCGGACGTCGCACGGACAGAGATCTAGCTACTGGTCGATGGGAGCCTGTTTTAAATGTGGACAGCGGGGTCACATGATCAGAGTCTGCCCTAAGGATAGAGAGGTAGTGCCAGCAGCTCTAGCAGCAGCAACAATAGTACCAGCAGTGAAGGAAACCAAAAAGGTAACACCCTTCGCACCACGTAGAGCTACAGCAGCACAGAAGGGCAAGCTGACGGTGACATAAGGCAGGGTGTATGCACTCGATATGATGTCGGCTGATACCTCTTCTGATATTATTCGGGGTAAGATTTATATTTTTGATATTACTGCTATTGCATTAATAGATCTAGGTTCCACACATGTATTTATATCACCTGCATGTTTTGCTAAAATATCGGTAAAACCTAAACCTTTAGGATATTCGTTACAGATTACTACTCCGTTTAAAGAATCGCAAATGATAGATGTAATACATAAAAATTATAAATTAAAGATAGGAGAAAAAGAAATTGTAGCTAACCTAGTTTTGTTAAATATGTATGACCTTGATGTAATTTTAGAGATGGATTGGTTAACTATGAATTACGTTAGTGTAGATTGTTACACTAAGTATATAACTTTTTCTCAACCTGAAAAATATATTGTAAAGCTTTCGGTATAGGAATGAAATTAAATACTTTATTGAAATTTGTTCGATCCGAATTTGAGAACTTAAGTATTTATTTGATTTTTGAAGGGTTTATAGCATATGCGGAAGATGTTGAGAAGAGACGTCTGGAGTTACACGAGATCTCGGTGGTTAGGGATTTTCCAAACGTGTTTTCGGAGGAATTACCTAGACTTTCGCCCGATAAAGAGGTTGAATTTACTATTGATTTAGTACCCGGTACTTAGCCTATTTTGAATCCCCCTTACCGGATGGCATTGGTCGAGCTAGAAGAGTTCAAGAAGCAGCTCTTGGAGTTATTAGACAAGGATTTTATCCATCCCAGTGTCTCTCCTTGGGGTGCACCAGTATTGTTTGTCTGGAAGAACGATGGTAGCCTGAGACTTTGTATTGACTACCGATTGCTTAACAGGGCTACTATCAAGAATAAGTATCCTCTTCCCCGGATAAATGATTTGTTTGAACAGCTCAGGGGTGCCGAGGTATTTTCTAAGATTGATTTAAGATCAAGGTATCATCAACTAAAGATTCGGGAGAGTGATGTCCCTAAGACGACTTTCAAAACTCGGTATGGCCACTACGAGTTTTTGGTTATGCCATTTGGGCTTACTAATGCCCCCACAACATTTATGAATATGATGAACGAGGTTTTTAAGCTTTATATGGATAAGTTCGTCATCATATTTATCAATGATATTCTGGTGTATTCTATGTCTAGGGAGGAACATGAGCAGCACTTGTATATAATTCTAGAGACCCTCAGAGATAGGAAGCTTTATGCCAAAGTCAATAAATGCGAGTTTTGGCTGGATCAGATCACTTTTCTGAGGCATGTGGTCTCTAAAGACGGGGTATTAGTTGATTCGTCTAAAGTAGAGGCTATAGTGCAGTGGGAGAGACCAAAGACTATAATGGAGATACAGAGTTTTTTGGGTCTAACTGGATACTATCGAAGATTTGTTGAGGATTTCTAAGATTTGTTGAGGGTTTTTCCAAACTTGCTGCTCCACTAACACGACTCACATATGAGGGTGTAAAGTTTGAGTGGACTAATGCATGTGAGCGTAGTTTCCAAGAGTTGAAACGAAGGTTGACCACAGCACTAATCCTTACCATTCCGAGTGGTTCTAGAGGATTTTTCGTGCACAGTGATGCTTTCTCACTAGGTTTGGGTTGTGTGCTGATGTAGCAAGGGAAAGTGGTCGCCTATGGATCCCGACAATTGAAGGATCACGAGAGAAACTATCCTATTCACGACCTAGAACTTGCTGCTGTAATGTTTGCTCTGAAGATATAACGGCACTATCTATATGGTGAGAGATTCTAGGTATTTACTAATCATAAAAGCTTGAAATATCTGTTCTCGTAGAAAGAATTAAATATGAGGCAGCGTAGATGGATGGAGCTACTAAAAGTCTATGACTACAAGATACTCTACCATCCGGGAAAGACAAATGTGGTAGCTGATGCCTTGACCAGGGAGCATTTAGGAATGGTTTCTTATGTGATGATTCGGGAATATGAGCTTTTGGAGCAATTTGTGAGCCTCAGTTTAGTTGTCACTCCTTCTCAGAGATATGGATTAGTGGCTAGTTTTCAAATAGAACTGGGATTGATGGATCATATCAGTAATGCTCGGAGGGAGGATCTGGGTTGTATTGATATTGCCAGTCAGTTATAGTTAGGGTTCAGTCAGAGTATGTGATTGGCATGGATGGCATTTTGAGGTTCTAGAACAGGATTTGTATTCTCGAGGAAAAGCAGCTGTGGGAGTTGATTTTAGTAGAAGCTCACAATTCTAGATACACCTTACATCCGAGTAGTAACAAAATGTATCAAAATCTATATAAGGTGTACTTGTGGCCTAATATGAAAAGATACATCGCCAAGTTTGTTGCAAGATGTCTCACTTGCCAGCAAGTGAAAGTGGAGCATCAAAAACCAGCTGGGTTACTTCAACCTCTGCAAATTTCGATGTGGAAATGGGACCACATCACCATGGATTTCATCATAGGTTTACCGAGGACTAGACGGAATCATGATGCGATCTAGGTGATCATTGATAGCTTGAAGAAGTCTACCCATTTTTTGGCTATTAAGTTTACAGATTCTCTGAGTGCCCTAGTCGATTCATATGTCAGGAATATTGTAAGGTTACATGGTGTTCCAGTAAGCATTACTTTTGACTGAGATTCCCCATTTACATCTCATTTCGAGGAGAGATTTTAGGAGGCTATGGGATCTCGTCTGAATTTCAGCACAGCTTTCCATCCGTAGACTGATGGTCAATTCGAGTGCACCATTTAGATGCTTAAGGATATGTTGAGAGCTTGTGCGTTAGATTTTAAAGGCTTCTGGGACAATCATCTTCTATTGGGGAAATTCGCCTACAAAAATAGCTATCATTCGAGCATCGGCATGGCACCTTATGAAGCATTATATGGATGGAGATATCGTTCCTCAATAGCATAGGAAGAAATGGGTGACAAGAAGATTTTTGCTTCCAATTTAGTTGAGCAGGCTTCTAGAAATATTCACTTGATAGGTGATAGATTGAAGACTGCTCAGAGTCGGCAGGAAAATTATGTAGATATCAGACCCCAACTATTGGAATTTTTAGTGGTTGATTCAGTATTCCTAAAAGTTTCACATTTTAAGAGGATTATGAGGTTTGGTAAGAAAGACAAGTTGAGTTCTCGATATATCGAACCTTTCGAGATCTTAGACCGAATGGGAGACATAGCATATCGGTTGGCATTGCCTCCAAAGCTCTTCGGTTTACATAATGTCTTCCACATATCCATGCTCTGGAAGTATTATTTAGATCTGTCTCATGTGATTCAGTATGAGCCATTAGAACTTCAGGAGGATATGAGTTACGTGGAGAAGTTGATACGGATCTTAGATGGAAAGGATAAAGTGTTACGGTCTAAGACGATACCTCTGGTTAAGGTTCTCTAGCAGCACCACATTGAAGAGGAAGCCAGTTGGGAGTTAGAGAGCCTGATGAGAGAGAAGTATCTAGAGTTGTTCGTTGGGCAGGTCTGATCTAATTTGGAGGACCAAATTTCTTAAGGTGGGGAGAAATGTGAGACCTCATATTTCAAAGCATTATTTAATTTTATTTATATAATTAAGAATATTAAATAAATTATAATTAATAAATTTTGAAATATACTTTAGGTATACAGACAGAACAGCAAGTGGGCCCCACAGACTTTTTAAGGTCTAGATGAAGGAGGACTTCAGGGATTCGATATTTAGGGCCCAAAATTATAAAGGAAAGAATCCCGACCTAAGATTTAATTATTTTTGCATGTTTTGGGAAATGTGCAACAATTTGAAAAATGACAGTTTAGTCCATAGGCCGTCGGAATTTTGGGGAATAATGGTCAAACTAAAAGGACTTTTGACCTACTATCTATAATAAATAATTCCTTATGAAATATAGTTTTAGAACATCTAGATAGATGGAATAAACTAGATGTAAAAGGAAAAATTTATACGATTTCATGGTTAGGGGTATTTTGGTAATTTCACCAAAATTGGTAATCGAAACTCAACAAAAGCTTCACCAAACATTAGAGCAAGTTAATTAGAGTTGATTTATGATTAAGGAAATATTTTGGAGATTAGATAGACTGTTCATAAATCAAATATTTTGGAGATTAGATATACTATTTTCAATTAAGTCAAACTTTAGGGGCAAAATGGTAAATTTGCCCATAAAATATCATTTTTCATGAGAATTCCAGCTCCTTCTCCTTCTAGTTTCGGCGGCAACCAGCAGCAACATAAACCTCTATAGCCCAAAACCAAAAACTTTTTCCACCAACCTTGCTCTACTCAATCTCCTCTACATTTTGGTGCCTAAATCAAGTGTCAAAATAGTAAAAATCAAAGTGTAAGTGCTCCCATTGGTTTCGATCAAGGTGAGGAAATTGGAAAACTTAGAATTTTTCATGGTTTTCTTACTAGATTCTATGTGTTTAAGTTATTTACATACTTCTTTAAGCTTGAATTATGTTAAAATCATGTAAATGAGCATATGAGGGTTTTGGCCATCATCTCATGTCCATGAATATGGTGTAATTGATGAGAATTGGATATAGGAAATTAAGTAGAAATCATGGAAAAGCATGAAATTCAGCTTAGTTAAGCTTAATGTGGAGAAAATCAATTTGTGGCATAAAGAGAGAGGTTCGGCCAAGGCTAGTGGAGCATGAATTTGATGTTATTCAATATGTAAATTATGTAGGAATGGTGTAGAAATTTAATAGAATTAATTTGGAATTAGAAAGAAAGCTTAAATTGATGAAATACTAGGTATAGAGGAAGAGAAGCAATTTGGCCTTGTGAAGGGGAGGAAGAAAATATGCCCATTTCAATGTAATTTAGGTCCTCAAATAATGTATAAATTATTCCAAGAATATAGGCGTGATCGGAATAAAAAATGGAGTTATGTAGTAAAAGTTGTAATTTTGCACCGGTAGAAATTAGACTACATTTAGAGAATTTTGCAGATAATGTACTCATATTTAGATAGTTAAATATTCTTTTAATTAAAAATATAGTGAATTTATCGAGCTTGAATAATGAATTTGTAGCCTCGAAATCTGAAGGTGCTACCTGTGCTGACGAAGCGACTACCAATAAAATAAGAGGTAAGGGATATTTGTATGAAGCGTAGGGATAATTTGTTGCATGATTTGATGAAAATTGCCATTTGTGGAATTGAAATTAATATTTTGGATTGGATTTGGAAACTGGGAATTTGGGGTTGAAGTTGTAATTTTGTGTAGGAAGGTTAGGCTAAAATAAACTGTTATGCTGTCGAAATTTTCTAATTTAACTTAACCCCTTTAAAATCATTGTTTATATGATAATTAAAATAAAAGAAATGAATTTTTAGGTATTTAAATATTTAAACTCTTAAATAAGGCTTTAATTAAATTATGTTACAATTTTGGTTTTTGATTTGATTTTTATAAGAATTACATGATTTTCTGATTTCTAGAATATTTTATATTTCTATGATATTTGAATAAGACATTTTTCATGCCAAATGTTGAATTGAGAATATGTTTTATATTTCCATATTTTAATGTATTGAAATTATGAATTAAATTCTTTTGAATTTTATTTAAGACATGATTTATTTCATTTATCTCTGTAAATGCTTTGGAAAATATTTTTGAAATGTTTTGAGATTGTTGGCCCCATAGCTACTGCGGGTATATGCATTTTTGTTCTGTTCCGATGCTATTGACTCTAGCCCAGTCTTTAGATCCCACAGGTGACACCTGGCTAGTGCTTACACTGTGGCCCCCTAACTATGGCCATATGTCTATTTTAGTGCATGTGTCTATTGGGTGTAGCATAATCTCAACTAAAATTATACTGGGTTGGTATATTTGTGGTTAACTTAGATCCAAGCACTCCTAGTTTTGATATATTTCTGATTTTGTTTTATCCGTTTCGTATGTTTCATGATATGAATAATATGTTTTGTGAAATTGTTTATTTGAATTATCTGTTAAAAATTGCTATAAAAATGATTTATAATGTTTACGGAGAAATTTTTGATTTATGATATATGCAACTACTATTCGTTGAAATATGCAAGTTTTTATTTGGATTTATGATTTAATTTAGCAATATTAAATTTCCTATAGTGGACTTGGATATTGGAATACGTAAGGTACTTCAAAGTACCTCCCATACTCATCTAGTTATCTAATCCACTATAATATCTTTCTCATTAGATCGTGCCCATTTAACTCTAAGATTTTAAAATTCACAATTTTGTACGAAAATTTGTTTATTTATCTGCAGATAAAATACAATGTATAAGCTTTTGTATAGGTATTTCTTACTGAGCACGTTAGCTTACCCCTTTATTTTTTACTCCAAGATTATTTGCAGTGAATCTGGGTCTGCTTTTCTGGAGGATCTGATTCTTGATATTCCTCACGCGACTTTACCTATTCGTCGAGGTATACTAGATTTACTTTTATCTATTTAGACTTTTGTAAAGTGCTACTTTTATATACCTTATACTTGGGATGTAAATAATGAATTTGCAGCCTCGAAATCCGAAGGTGCTACTGGTGCTAACGAGACGATTACCGATAAAATAAGAGGTAAGGGATATTTGTATGAAGCATAGGGATACTTCGTTGCATGATTTGATGAAAATTGCCATTTGTGGAATTGAAATTAATATTTTGGATTGGATTTGGAAACTGGGAATTTGGGGTTGAAGCTATAATTTTGTGCCGAAAAGTTCGGCTAAAATAAACCGTTATGTTGCTGAAATTTTCTAATTTAACTTAACCCCTTTAAAATCATTGTTTTGTATGATAATTAAACTAAAAGAAATGAGGTTTTAGGCATTTAAATATTTAAACTCTTAAATATGACTTTAATTAAATTATGTTACAATTTTGGTTTTTGATTTGATTTTTAAAGAATTACATGATTTTCTGATTTCTTGAATATTTTTTATTTCTGTGATACTTAAATAAGACATTTTTCATGCCAAATGTTGAATTGAGAATATGTTTTATATTTCCATATTTTAATGTATTGAAATTATGAATTAAATTCTTTTGAATTTTATTTAAGGCATGATTTATTTAATTTATCTTTGCAAACGTTTTAGAAAATATTTTTGAAATGTTTTGAGACTGTTGGCCTCGTAGCTACTTGCAGATAGATGCATTTTTGCTACGTTCCGATGCTACTGACTCTAGCCCAGTCTTTAGCTCCAGGTGACACCTGGCTAGTGCTCACATTGTGGCCCCCTGACTATGGCCATATGTCTACTATATTGCATGTGTCTTTTGGGTGTAGCCTATTCTCCACTAAAGTTATACTGGGCTAGTAAATCCTTGGTTAACTTAGATCCAAGCACTCACAGTTTTGATATATTTCTGCTTTTGTTTTATCCGTTTCGTATGTTTCATGATATGAATAATATGTTTTGTGAAATTGTTTATTTGATTATCTGTTAAAAATTGCTATAAAAATTATTTATATTGTTTACGGAGAAATTTCTGATTTCTAATATATGCAAGTACTATTCGTTGAAATATGCAGGTTTTTATTTGGATTTATGATTTAATTTAGCAACATTAAATTTCCTATAGCGAACTTGGATATCGGAATTAGTAAGGTACTTGAAAGTACCTCCCATACTCATCTAGTTATCTAATCTATTATAGTATCATTCCTATTAGATCGTGTCCATTTAACTCTAAGATTTTAAAATTCATGATTTTGTACGAAAATCCATTTATTTATATGCATATAGATACACTATATTAGCCTTTGTATAGGTATTCCTTACTGAGCATGTTAGCTTACCCCTTTATTGTTCATTCCCAGATTATTTGCAGTGAGTTCGGGTCTGCTTTTCTAAAGGACCTGATTCCGGGTATTCTTTAGGTGACTTTACCAATTCGTCGAGGTATAGTAGATTTACTTTTATGTATTCAGACTTTTGTACAGTGCTACTTTTATGTACCTTATAATTGAGATGTAAATAATTATATTTTATTTATGTAATTAAATTTCCAGTCCTGGGTTTTGTGTAAAAATAATAAATTTTTATTCGATAGTTAAGTAGACACTGCAGACGAGCCTAACCATATGTGATTTATTTATGTGAAATTAGTAAATATATGATATTTCGGACCATGACACTGTGAACTGATCAAATCACTCAGTAATAAAGCGCACAGAATACATATCAGATATAGATACTATAAGCCTTGAAGGTCACATTACAGCCAGATACTATAGGCCCTGAAAGTCACACTACGGCCAAATATTGGCGAATCCAAATATACAACAATCCAGATACTGCAAGATGACGGTTAGTCAGTGTTTTAAAACATAATGTTTCATAGTTTAGAGTTCAAATCAATAAGTCAAATCATACACGTATTCATAGGAGTTCATAAAGCAGATTATCGCGTCAAATCATAATTATATTCCAAATATTTAAAACTTAATAATTTCCAAAGTATATATAAAGAAAATAGTTTTCAGTGCCATGATTTGTAATAAATTCATAAAACAAAAATTAAAATAGAAAAATCACAAATCTTTAAAATTATGCAATTAAATAAGCTTCTTACAAAAATCGAACTCCTTAAAAAATCCATGCTATTGAAGAATTTCATAAATCCAAATTCAAAAAACAACATTTTCAAAACTCACAAAGGTTCCAAAATTAGTTAAAATAGCAGGTATTCCAAAAATTTGAAAATTTTATAACTTTTCATAAATATTTCTAAAATACTAAATTTTGGTAATTTCCATAAAATAAAATTTAAATTAAAAATTCATGAATATGCCAAAATCATGTAATTTAATATTTTCAAAACTAAATTCCTTAGGAAAGTTCTATTCTTAAAACATTTCTTAGATTTCTAACTTAAATCGCAGTAATTAATATTTTTATGAAAATTCAGTAGCATAACGATATTAATTTTCTAAAACCTCTTGCAAAGCAAACGCAGTTTATAAAAACCTAATGCAGTTGATTTTAAATCATTCTAATACCTCTTACGTTTCTTATATATATCCCTTATCTTACGCACTTAGCAAGTATCTTCTTTATGTTTTTGAATCACGGTTCAAGCTCCTAACTGCTCCAAGTCACTACAAACCAAAATCTTCATCTCAAAACAAATCTTAATCACCTTATTCTTTAATAATAAAGTTTAATCATGTTACAAGATAAAAGTAATACCAATTCACTTCCATGCCACATTGCTTACCTAATCCTTATTAAAATATTCTCAAATCCACAATTCCTATTATGAGATTATTAATCTTCACAAAAGTTTCATATATATGACAATTAACACCAACAACATTTAAGTATATTACTTACCTTTAAATCTAAAAATATATAAAAATCTCAAGCCTTCCTCCTTTGAAGTTCTCCTAAAATCCAATACCATAATCACACTTAATTTACTCAATTACCTCCTCTAAAGTTTAAATCAAATTAACACATCCTTACCTTCAAAATCCTCAAAATCAAGACTTTCTCAAGCTCTCTTTTAATCTCCACTTCTTTAAAATCTCTATTAAATTCTTACAAAATATTTTAATTCCTTGTTACCATGACAAATATATATTTATGTTCATATGTGTATGTACATATAGGCAAATATCAATCCAAATATAGCATTTTATTTTATTTTCTTTTCTTTCTTTCTTCTTTTTTTTTTCTTACCTGTCTCTCGGCTGGTTCAACAGGGCAACAAGCAGCCCACTTGTTAGCCCTGGTTCCTCATCTTCCTCAGCTCCAAGGCCTCACCCGAATAGCTCCTATACTAGCCTCGTATAGCAACTCTTCAATACCTCAGAAACACTTTCCTTTAGCCACTGCTTCAGGCCACTTACAGCTCCATTTTCCTACCCTTTAACCATCCTAACGCAAGTCTCAATAAACTTAAGCCAAGAGTCTTCTACGTGCCATGTTTTTCTGCCTGTGTTGGCCATGATCGTAGCTTCCTTTAGGCTTTGTTTTACTCACGGTTCACTAGACCTACTGTTCGCCCTTATTGTAGCTTTTCTTCCTGATCCTTTATTGTTACTTTAGCCACAGTTCATAGCCCCAAACCTAGCTGAAATTCACACTAAACTCCCCTGCACTACTTTGTAAACTAGCCTTCAGCGATCTCAAAAAGGCCACCCTTAAAACGTGTCAAAACGCTGTCTCTCGGTGCTGCTGCACCTTTCACACAGTCACGCCACTTTAGCCCTAACAGCCACTATTTTTCATCTAATAACTGAGACTAAAACCACCAGAATAGACCCTTGAACAACTTAAAACTCAGCCTACTGCAGTGTTAAAACAAACACCCAAAAGCTCCCAAACTAAGGCTAAGACCAATCCCTGATCGAGTTCAACGCAGCCACGCTTAGCCATCTGTTTTGCCTCGGTCTTGTCACAGTCCGAGCCCCCCCTTTTTTTTCCAGGCTTTATTCCCAGTCCTGGATGCAGCCTTGCACCTCCTTTCTCGCTGCAGCTCCCAGCCTTGGTTTCCCTCTGTCTCGCTCTCCCTCATTCCTTTAAATTCTAATTTGATTTTGGTTCTCTCTCCTCTAAACCGAGCCTCCCCTCCCCTCTGTTTTGCTTCCTTTCTATTTTTTCCTTTCTTTTCAACCCCTTATATCTTTCACGTCACCCCTTCTCCGCCTCTTTTTCTTTTTCTTTTGTTTTTCCTAATTCTCAGCTCTCCAACGTCTCTCCATTCTTTCACCTTTCAGGCATCTCTCACATTCTCGGCTAAAGCTTCAGTCACTCTCTCGGTTTAACCATTTCCCTCGCCTTACATGCTTCATCGTGCTGCACTTTTCTTCCTTGGTCTAGGCAAAGTAATTGGGGAGTGAGATTAGAGTAAGATGAAAAGAATGCTGGAGAGAGGGTGGAGTGCTTATGTGTTTCTGCCTTTGGCAGAAAGGTACGGGAGGGGGTCAGTTTTTGGATCTCTCTCTTTCATTTTTTTTTTCTTTGTTTTCAAAAACCAAGGCAGCATAGGTTTGCCGTAGGCAGACGTGCTGTAGGGGTGGAGGGATTTGGTGGGATTATTCTCATCAAATCTTCCACTCAAATATTATTTTTATATATATATACACACACCTCTCTCTCTCTCTATATATATATATATATATATATATATATATATATATATATATTTCTTTATACCTTATATATGTTTATTCCTATATATTTTTATCTATATATATATATATATGTATATATTTGTTTAACTATTAGTATTATTATTACTACTTTTTTCCACATAATCACATGTATATCATATTTAATTTGTTTATTTATTTACAAACTCGCTACGAAAAATTTGCAGTCTTCACAATTATTTTTTCTCTAACAAACCGAATAATGATATCTAAACATTTGAAATGTGAGGAACTCCTAACATTTTGAGAGAGAAATTAAGTGCTGCAGCGTTACCATAGTACATCTCCAAGACTTCAAAATGGCAACCACAAAAACTGGGGCTGAGAAAAAAAAACCGATAAAACCGAAAAACCAACTCGAATCGGGGATTTCGGATCGGTTCGGTTCGGATAATAAACAAATTCGGTTCGGATTCGGATCATGACATCATTGAACCGAATAAAATCGGTTTGGATCAGATTCGGATATGGATAATATCCGAATACTTTGTTATTTAGTATTTTGTAATTTTTACTATTTAAATTAAAAGCTCAAGTTTTAGATTTAATTAAAAATCTTAAGGAAAATTTGAAATAAAGTCCAAAAGTGCTTAAAATGCCCTAAAAAATTGAAATAAAATTTAAAATTACATAAAAAAAACCGAATGACCGATCCGTATAAATTCGAATCGGATCGGATATTTTTTTAATTCGAATCGGATACGGATCACAAAACAAAAAAACCGCTTAATTCGGATCGGATCAGGGTTTTGCAAAAATCTATTCGATCCGACCCGTTATCAGCCCTAACAAAAACTAGTCCTGAGATGACATTTTGTAGCCTAAGTGGCCCATCATGTAGCTTTACAACATGCTACATACTTAGCCTCCATAATCAAGGATGCTGTAACTGTTTGTTCCACACTTTTCCCAAAAACAGCTCCTCTATATAACATAAAAGTCTAACTAAAAATTGGTTTCATCATCTAGATAGCATGCAAAATCAACATCAGAATATATGACCAAACCCAGAATGTTAGACTTGCTAATATCCAAATACTCTCTTTTCAGCTTCCAGCTCTCTATTATAGAATCGCTCTAATATCTCCGAAATATATCTATAACATACACAACATCAAAATGTGTACAGACTCGAGCATATAATAATTACCCACAATAAGGCATACATAACACTCGACATGAGCTCTTTCATCATCACTTTGAGGACTTTAAGACAATATGTCACTTTTCACGAAAGGACACCTTAATAGGAGAACAATGTGCAGTAAACCTACTTAACACATACAATGTAGGTTTCTTGTGACCAATAGAGTATGCCTATTAAAATGTCACGAAGAATCTCAATCCCTAAAATAAAATGAAGCCTCACGTAGATTCCTCATCCTAAGGTGACACGATGACATGAAATTTGTCTCATACAACAGGTCAGTGCTATTGGTTGCTATTTGATATCATCAACTTAAAGTATAATAAGCACATAACTACTCCCACTAACCTTGTAATGGATCCAATTATCAAATGTGTTCTCCTTAAAGTGACAATCTGTCATGTCCCGAAAAACGAGACGTTTTCAATAACGAAATAGCGGAAGAATGGATTTTAGGGTTAACTTTTTCCTTTTACTTTAATTACGGTTTGTGTAGCGAGTAGTCTTACTTTTTCAATTTCGATTTACTATTCATTTGATCACGATTCAGGGTTGATTTCCTTAGGTCCCAGTCATTTCATAATTTAAAATCACTTAAGACTAAATTTTGACGGCATTTCTGCTTAACTACAGAAAACCCCCTGCAATAAATCCAAACAATAAAGCAAAATACTATTCATTTCCGATATCTTTGGCCCAAAATGGCCTATCGTACTCTCATACAATCCAATGGAATATTCAGGAAAGTTTCAGAATTTTTGGATAACCCGAAGGTCGAAAATATTCTCAACCAAAAGTTGTTATATACTTGATACTATTCACATCAACAATCAACCAAAACTTGTTTACATCCCGTTTTAACTCGATTTTTGAAAGTAATCACATATTCATACTTATCACATTTCACACTACATTACTGTACAAAATCATCAAATTCCAAGTACATATGAATAGTAAACTTATAAACCGAGCTATGAACTAGGGTCTGACGTCTAGCTTGAAACGTCAAAACGAGAAACAACTCTTATCAAACGTTGCTATCTCAGCTTAACCTGTGGAGGAGAATGGAGGGATGAGCTTTGGGGAAAGCTCAGTAAGCCACTACACAAGTGCAGAGATAATAACAGACTAGATATAGCACCACTAATGCATGCAACACGTGTTTCGTATAAAATCACATATCAATAACTCATTTAAACTTCATACCTCATGTAACTCAATATCATAATGCCTTTATGGTAAAACCGATGTAATGCACGTAAAACGATGCAAAGTCGATTTTGTCAAACCATATAATTATCATAAAAACAATGCTTCGTAAAGTTCAATCACATATCATGTAATCTCATATGCCATGTTCATAAAACATTTATTGTTAGGCAAACCCAGTAATTCAAACTAATAAAGTCTTAGCCTACTGTAGCTATCAGCAAGCAGTCCTCGTTACCCCGAAACTAGGGTGTTACCTATGGCCATAGATCCTCGTCATCTCCAATCCTAGTGATCAGCCAGAATTGGAATCTGTCAACGATAATGTCGGACAAGCCTCGTATTGCCCATATAAGAGTATCAACTACTCGGGCATGTTCCATATTCTCTATTAGTCTCATAGTACAATGGGATGTCGTAGAAATTTGTAAACTAGAAATCATCTCATGTTTTGAAGTTTCATATCAATAGGATGTACAAGCAATGCATGCTCAATCCAAGAACTCATATGAATATGCTATAAAGTCACATTATTCACATACTTCAAAACATGATGCAAACGAGATGTAAAAGCTTTTATACATTTCATATAAACTTCATGTAAGCTTAAATCTCAGAAAACCAATTATGCATAAAGATGCAATAGCATGATGTAGACATAGAGATCTACATCCAACTTTTAATAATTTTTCAAAATTTCTACAATAAGACGAGGTTAGGATATGTCATTACTCAGCCTACAAAGGAAAAACAATTTATATCCCCAATAACAAAACATCTCAAAATTCACATCCAAATCAATTTATTTACTTCATAAACCTTTCATTTATTCTATAAATCATTACTTGTAGCTTATGTAGGGCACTTACCCTGTAAGCTACTATTCGTAGCTTGCATAGTAAACTTACCGAAAAAAAAAAAGATTAAGCTCGTTCATTCAAGCTTGGCAATCCGCGTACTGTACACCACCAAACTGCGTTGTTAACACCTATGCAGCAGAAATTTACAAAACAGATTTCCCCTATCAAACGTGGTCCGTTTGAGTTGATTTTTGGATATGATAGAGAAGAGGTAGGGCTTCACTTGGTCCTTCTTGGCCCTTTTTAAAAGAGGTCATTTTCTTGGTCGTTTTTGCCTCACAAGATGAATCTCTCAATCTCACTGAAACAGGGCAGCTTGACAGATATGGCTTCCAACAATTCTTTCACTAGTTAAATGAACTCTGTTTGAGATGAATTCAGATATATTTTAGAGGAGAGGATTTGGAACAACTTTCATGAAGGGAGGAAAGGCTAAAACTGACTCGAAGTAGGATGAAAATTGGTAACAAAATCTGGTTGCTGTTTGGGTAGCTCACGGTTTCCACCTTCTTTCCAAGCTCTCACTTTTTTTTCTCTTTTCTTTCTGTTTTAGCTTTCAAATGGCTGAAAAATGTGGCTGAAATAATGAGTTGGGGGGGCACTTAATGAGGGAAGGAAATAAGTAAAGAAATTAAAGAAGGTTGAAGCTTATTCCATCAGCTTTGCAACCAACCTATCTTAGCTTACCACATTTCTTTCTTACATGTCTTTCTTTCTTTGACTTTGCTTCTTTTTCTTGGTCTACAAAGTGGTTGGCCGGCCACTGGAGGGGTGAAAACAACTAATTGAAATTTTTCCATGCTTATCTCTTATGGCTAAAGACCAAATGTCCTATTATTTGACTTTTCCACTTAACTACTCATATTTCCTTTATTTCTTAATTTTTCTATAGGTTACTTTTGCATGGTAGGTGAGAATTAAATAAATTCCACATGTCTTATTCATATATGACAAAGTAAATATTTTGGTTGGCCATGATAATGCTTTATAGGATTTATGGTCCAATTTAGCCTTTTTCAGTCTTTTTCTCTAAAATTATGAATTAAGCTTAAATCGTTGTAAAAACTTTAAATTGACTTACCTGAGACCATAGATCATCAGCATATGATGATTCAGACGTCTCTGGTTAGGTGCGCACTCCTATGGGCCCACTAGCTTGCCTGTACAAAAATTCAAATTGTAGTCACCCAAAACCGAAATTTTTCAATTAAGCGTCTTTTCATCGTTTGCTTAATCCATGTCATTCGTATACTTATAAAATTGTGATTCTTACACAATCTCATCAATTTTACATATCACAATCCAGATGCCTTTTAATGTTTGCAAATGAACTCCTTGAGTTCACAAACTATATGTTCCATGTTAGGAACTACAAAATTTTTGGGTTGCTTCAGTTAGACATTTTAATGTCCAAGATGTAACTCCTAATCAAAATGAGCTACCAATTGCCATCATAATTCTAATAGAATCTTAGGTAGAAACGGGAAAGAAGGTTTTCATAAAACTAATTCCTTCTCTTTATTTAAAGACTTGGCAAAATTTGGCTTTAAATCTTCTACCTAATCTTTAAAGTCTCTTTTGGTCTCCAATAATGTGACAACTAAAGTAGATTCCATGCATCTTTATACAACATAGATGCTTACACATCCTGCATGGCAAATATTCAACTCCAAAAGTTCGAATCAGTACAACCTCCTGACAAACATTAAAATCAGAAGACACATGAATCTCACATTCATGTTCCTTTGTAAGTTCAGGTGTAGGTTCAAAAATACGGTATTGAGATCAACTACTAATTATTTCGGTTGTGGCCTTTTACCATAAAAAAGGTAACACATACATGGGACTGGCACCACAATATGTACTTCCTTAATGACTTTGTGGAGTTCATAACTCTCACTTTTTAAGTCATCCTCTAAATAGATTGCATTGTCAGACTCAATGATCCTAGTATTACATGACGAAAAATCAGGATCTAGAATCTCAATAACCAACAAAATTACTGCTAATAGTTTTCTTGTCAAATTTTCTTGACTATAGGTTATAGGCATTTGTCTTACTTTATAAACTTAAACATAGAAAGCAGCACAAATTCGACTTTTTGTCTGACCACAACTTAGGATGAATTTGGAAACTGATTTTGCTTGGAGATCAACTTTGAATGTAAGTTGCAATTTTCATAACTTCACTCCACCCGAATCTTGAAAATTTGGAGTGATCAACATAAATCGGTATTCTAAGCACAGTATACCAGGCATCAATACAAAATTTTGTAGTGCACTTGACCCGAAAATCAGAATATGATTTTGCCTAGCTTTAATATACCGACCACAATATTCATCACCTTTGTTTGATCATTGCCTTAAACAACTTACCTATTGTAAGCTACACAATAAAATTAATCAGAATACTTAAGGCTTCATAGGATCATACCTCTCACTCTACATGACTTACATCAAAATGGTCTTTAGTGAAAGTGATGAAATACTTATATCCACTGAATACAATATTTGGAAATGATCTACAAATGTCCTTATGCATCAGTTCCTAATCATTTCATTATCTGCTAATCATATCCTTAACGTTAGCAGCAAGATTTCCCTTAATGCAATCTCTACATGTGCCTTGAAATGTCCCTAACTCATACCACAACTTAATAAATTTCTTATCTATTCTGCTATAACCAGAATTGACAATCACATCATTCACAATTGAAGAAACTTTGCTCAATACTGGAGTACAAGTCTATTATACATCCATCATGCAGAATGCTAAAATCAATGCACATGTTGTTACTAAACAAAAATACTTTTTTATTATCAAAGTGAAAAGTATAAACCAACAGTAATTCCAAAAATATACACAGAATGTAACAACAATCTAGCTGAATCTTATTTTTCGGCAAAGATTTTAACTCCATAGCCCCAATTCACAACACTCTCCCTTATTTGGTCTTCAATTTAATAACATCGGTATCCAACCACCAATAGTTGAAGGCCATACTTCCTAGATTGGAGCCAAAACAAAGGCTAATAGAAAATCTTTTCACACACATCCAAATCTAGAAGGACTCTTACAAATTACCCTCTTGTGCCCATTTTATGGCAGAAGTGGCACACACCAATATTCAAAGGTATTAGTGGAGCTAGAATGGGAAGTGGATCTAGCAAATTTCTTCTTCTAAAATGACCTTTTATTGAGACCTCTCAATAATATTTTTTCTAGAAGTAATATTGGCATATGTCATCATTAGAGCCAAATGAGATTTATTAACCTAAAAGATCCCCAATCTTGGATGACAATATTAATTTTGATATTAAAATACCATATTTCCTTCTGTCCATTAAGGTACGCTGAATAAGATCTGCGAACTTTAAAGATCTCACACTCTCTACCCTAGAAGGAAGTGGTTCACAATCTGCCATATATGGAGTTAGTCTCCTATTACATCCTTTATCAATCTTTGCGAATTATTTCTTAATGACATCCATAAATGCTTCATAATTATCACTAATTGGAACACTTTCTCTGATATGCTTATTAATGGTATACCCATATAATCAGAGAATTCTTATTTGATTGTTACTAAAATCCATAATAATACTTTGTCTTCAAAGAGCTCACACTATTGGGTATAGAAGATGGATCGGCTCTCAGAGCTACTTCCTAATTCAGAATACCCAATAATCGTAGAGAGAGATTCATATCATTTATCTAATTTGATCTTGCTTGAGACTCGATATGTGATAGTTGCATAAACAATCAAAATTAATGGAGGCTAGTGGAATAACTCAAACAATATTAAATTTATTCCACAATATGTTACAGAGGATAAGATAAAACTAGTTGAATATAAACCTAAATGATTGCCCACTAATAAGGTAGGAAAATCATGTATATCCAAACCAAAATCCACTCCTACCCAAGAATCCTTTGAAGCAACAAGCAATCTGACAAGGAAAGAATTGTCACTTTTAGAGATCTTCACAAATTTGCAACTATCACTAGGCATGTCTTATTATTCTCTCTTTAAAATTACTAGAAAAATCGTCTGAAAATTTTCATGACCATTTTTGCGACAAGCAAGTACTAGTCAATCCAACTAATAATTTATAATTCAAAGAATATTCATATAATTAGTTGACTAATATTAACTACACATAAAATATGCAATTTCTGAAGCATATATAGTAATTTTAGACCCAACATTAATTAATTAAATTAATTTCATATAAATATGAATATTCAAAAAATAAGGCAATTGCATTTTAGAGAGTTTATTTGCTTAAATAAATTATTAACGGAATATGTAGATCAAAATCCAGATAATTGGTCGAAATAAAATACCAAAATAATTTATTTAAACTTATTTAATTAGGCCAATTATTAATAATTTATGGGCATGGGTATATTTTTTCAAAATTAAGTGAATTATGAATTAAATGGGCAATTGAATTTCCAAAAAAATTACCCCAAAATTAATTCCTCCAAAAATATTTATTTATACGCTTTTAATTTTGGGCTTAACAACTAATTAGGCTGTTAAATAAATTTGGTTATAACCAAAATTGTCTAAAAAATTAATTAATCATATGGCCCAATAATTAATTAATCAAAACGGCTAATTAAACCATAACCCAAAATAGCTTATTAATTAATTATGTAAAATAACCAATAATTAATCCAAATTTAATAGCCAAATAAAATTAATTAATCAATCTGGGCCCTAAATTAATTAATTTTAATTATCCAAAATTAATTTAATATTAAATGATCAATTAAAATAATTAAATAATTAAATACCCATAATATAACAAATTTATTTTGGCCCAAATTAAATAAAATCTTAAAGCCTAACTAAAATAAAACAATATGGCCCTTTTATATTTAAAATTGGTGGCCCAAAATATATCAAAATTAATGGCCCAAGTTAAATAAATAACTCATAGCCCAAATGAACAAAATTCCCATAACAGAGCCTAAGCTTAATTGCCAAAAAAAAAGGCCCAAACATTAAAAAAAAAAGGCGAGACCTAGTAGTAAATTGCAAAAAAAAAAGGTA
Organism: Heritiera littoralis; assembly: GCA_031772115.1. Classification (NCBI taxonomy): domain Eukaryota; kingdom Viridiplantae; phylum Streptophyta; class Magnoliopsida; order Malvales; family Malvaceae; genus Heritiera; species Heritiera littoralis. The sequence goes on along the minus strand of JAPDPK010000092.1, from coordinate 2,854,860 downwards.
AAGTTTTTTTTCAATCCAAAATGACCCAAAATACGTTCAAAATTCGCCCAAAAAATTAGACCCAAAGACAGCCCAAAAAAGGCCCAAAAATGCAAAAAAAAAAAATGGGAGCTTAAACCGGATGCCCCAAAATGGGCTGAAAATAATTTTATTTATTTATTTTTTTAATTTTTAAGGGCAGGCGAGAGCAATATAATGCCCTTGGAGCGTGCAACGCATATGCCATGTCTCTAAATACTGGCACGTGCACTGCACATGCTAGACACTTCAGCTGGCACTTGTAGTGCACGCGTCGATCATCTTCCTTAGGTAGCGACCCATTTCGCTACAAAGCAATCATGCGACCCGATCCGACCAAAAAATGGCCATTTCGGCCACGTTTTGACCCCGAAATTGATGGTTTTTCATCCTAAATCCCTCTACAACAAAAATCCAACGAATTTAAGCTCAAGTATTGACAAAAATGGAATGGGTTTCAGAAAACCCAAAAAAAAAGCTTCATTTTGAGCTTTAATGGAGTTTTCTCTGTAAAAACAGCAATGGTTAGTGACTTTTGGTGATTTGGCTCTGATGCCAATTGTTGGAATTAGTTCAAACCTCATCAAGTCACTAACTTGAAATTGAAATGCAGTAAAAACTCTCTTGGATGCGGGTGAAAACTTAATCCCACTATACTGTATTACCACGTTGTTGAAGCCCAAACCAAATGCTTCCTGTTGACTGCCCTTAGACCTGAAACGGAGAGAAAACAAGAGAGAGTGAGAATGGGTAGTGAGAGAGAGGGAGAAAGCTACTCTCATCCCTCTGTTGAAAGTTATGAAACTCAATGGGCCAGTCTCATATATATAGAGGTTAAGAGTAGAGACCTCCCTCTATGGGATTCATGTATAAACCCATCCCATTATAGGTTTAATACACATATAATTATATGTTTAATATAAATATGATATGGGCCACACTTTATACAAAATTATACTACTAATTAAATAATTATACGATGTTAATTACACTTAACTAATTCACATTTATAGGGATATTTCAACAGGCAAGGCACGTTCTTTTTCATTGGCACTATTAGAATATTTTAGAAGAAAAAGACATCAATAAACAGGTTTACGTGATACCTCTATTTTGTTCCCTTCTTTTATTTATTATTTATTTTTTCTTTTTTATCTGTTAGAGAAAAACAATATCGTTTAACCTATGTTAATATTAAAAAATTAATTAAAAGGAGAAGAACAATCAAGAAACTAGAAAAAAGAGAAGTTAGAAAGAAAGAAAAAAGAATGAAAGATGGAGGTAAAAAAGAAAAAGAAAAACAAGAAGAATCTCAAAACAGAAGGATAGAGTCCTCGAGAAAAAAAGGAATGAAAAAAGAAATCTAGAATGGAGTATGTAGCAGGAAGTAATGTAAGGGATGGAAAGCTTACTAAAAAAATAACTATCTAATCTAATTTTTTAACCATTCCTTATCTTATTCAAATATTAACACTATCTATTTGAATAACCACCCATTATCCACACCTACAAAATAGGAAATAGTGCATTAAATGGAAAGCTCACTAAAAAACTAACACTATCTAATCCGATTTTTAAATCGTTCCTCATATTATTCAAATATTAATACTATCTATTCAAATTTTATCTAAACAACATATCTATTTATTTTTCTTCTATGCTTTTTTTTCTCCCACATTCAATCCATTGTTTCACAAAATTAAGTTTTTTTAACAGTTTTTTTTTATCTATTTCGACAATGCCAACTTTTTTTTCAACCTTCAATTCCACTTTTTATTTGCATTGTATAAAACTTGCCAATGGAATCGTTTTCAGTCAGTTCTCAATCTTTTTCTTCAATGGTACAATAAGCTTTCATTTTTTATGTTTTCTCTCTCTTCATTGAAATTTCTTTATTTATTTGTTTAAAAACGGGGAGTCATGAAAGCGATAAGCAAAACGATGACAAGCTTAACTATACAGTAAGTGGTTATTTTTTTCAATTTTTTTAGCTTTATATTTTTTTAATTTTATATGTGAATGGGGTAAATTTATTGATTTTCTTATGCTTTCGAATTTATTTTTTCAGATCTCGCCATCTATCATCTTGGAATCTTTTTCAATTAATTTTCAATCTTCTTCTTCAACTCTACAATATGTTTTTTTTCCAATTCTTTTAGTTTTATAAATTTTAATTTTATATGTGATGGAACCATTCTTTTCTATGTTTTCACTCTCTTCATTGAATTTTTTTATTTGTGTGTAAACAATTGTACATTTATTTTTTTTTCAATTTTTTTGTTTTATATTTTTTAAATTTTATATGTGGATGAGGTAAATTTTATTTATTTATTTATTTATTTATTTGTGCTTTCAGATTATTAAAATTACTAGAAGTGTGGGAAAAATGCATTTAAGATGATGAGTGACTGAACCTTCTTACCAAATCCATTAGGGTTTTTTATTCTTAATATTTTTGTATTTTTTCTAATTAAAATAATTAAAATTACTAAGCATAAATTAAAAAAAGTATGTGAATGGTACATTTTTTATTTATATATTTAAATAAAATTAATCCATTCACCGTATGGGTTTTTAAACTAGTTAGCAAAGAAAAGAAAGGGTATTGTACTACCCATGTGAAGAAAATACAAAATACATTTTCTCTCTCCAATTTTTGCTAAGAATTTTCTCGTTCTTTTCTCTTTCTTTTCTTTTCCTTACTCTTTTTTCTCTCTCTCTTTGCAACAAATCACAGGGTTTAGATCCATATTTTGTTACATTTATCTTTCCAACACTTACATCATTCCTCATTTGTGAATTGGGAAATTAGATTCCACCATTTATGGTATCAGAGTTAGGTTTTGACTATGGTAGAAGGTGTGATTACTTGACTACAAAAAATGTTAGGTTTTTGCGAAAGGATTATAAATGTCTAGAATCAAAACTAGATGGTATTTTAATCGAATTATGGATGAGGTATAGTCAAAGCTAGCAAAAGGGTTGGCAACCCTTTATGTAGAGAAAGGATGTATCTTCAAGCCAAATACCATAAAAAATCTCTAGCCACTCTCCCTTAATACAAGAACTTGTAAGTCAAAACACCTTATTGCAATCCTAAAAGATCAAATCTAGGCGCAATAAGCTAGAATACCCTCGGTTTGATGGTTATGATTTCTTGGGATGGCTCTTGCAGGTTGAGTAGTTCTTTAAAGTGCTAAGAATCCCTGAAGAGGAAAAGATACAAATCGTGATGGTCCTCTTTGATGGAAAGGTGCTTTAATGGCACCAGATATTCATGAAGCCCAAGGGCTAGCTAAATGAGGTGAAGTGGTCATTTTATGTAGTGGAGACACAAGCTAGATTCAATTACAATAAATATGCCAATCCTATGTGTGAACTGGTGAGCTTGAGGTAGACTTGTACAGTGGAAGAGTACTATAAGGAATTTGAGGCCTTACTTAACCTACTATAGCCAATAAATGAATATGTCCTTAGCATATTTGTAACTTACCTGAGTTCTCTCAATTTCGTACGCCCTTTTACCTAAAAACTTTGATCCATACACTAAACCTAACTAAGAAAATGGAATATTTAGTGTTTAATTTATCCAGAAGGCCTTTAATACCCTATAAACACTCCATCAATTTCAACCTCAATAAATAACTACCAAGCCTTTCCAAAACAAACACAGGTCATACATTAAGCTCTTTATCTACAATGTTACCTATAACAAAATCTTCTCCATTTCCCCAAAATTCTAAAAAAAACCCTCTAACCCAAATGCTAACAGAATTCAACAACCAAGGCTCGTTGTTGAAAAAGAGAAAGAAAGAGAGAAAGAGAAAGAAAGTTAAAGTGTTTACTAGGGAAGAAAGAAAAAGAAAAAGAAGGGACTGTGTATGTGATATGTATCTAAATACATGATAGAGCATAAATGTGTTAAGTCTCAACTTTATCAACTATTAGTAGAAGATCATGATGATAGAGATTACGGTTACCCTAAGTAAAAATAAATAAAGAAAAAGAAAAAAGACTATCGTTACCATTTAAAATCGTAGTCTTTCATAATAATAATTTAAATTGAAAATACATAAAACTAATATGTTTAATATAAAGACTATGGTCTATTCAGAAATTAAACTATGCTTAGGATCTTTGATTATTGTACGTGAATATAACAAGACGAAATACTAGACAAAAAAGTCTATATTTCAAATCATAAATCGTAGTTAAATTTATTTAAACAGTAAATACATATCATAATAACTAAAATTTGTGACAGATTTTTTGTAGCAAAATCCATCTCAAATGTTTTAACTACCTTTTATATTTTCTTCTCTTTCTTCGCATTTGAGACGGATTTTGCTAGCGACAGATTTTTCTTAGCAAAATTTGTCTCAAATGTTTTAATTATGAAATTTTCTATGAAATATTCGTTGTAAATATTCTTCTATAATTTTTCTCTCTTTTTTTTTTGCATTTGCGATGTATTTTTTTATAGCATGTAGACATCAAATTTTGTCCGAGTAAAAAAAAAAATAAATAAATAAAAATAATAATTAAAAAAAACACAAAAAAAAATAATAATAAAATAATAAAATAATAAATAAAATAAATATAAAAACAAGACAAAAAAATACGTCAATGTTTTTTATGCAAACCCTAAAACTCCATTTTAATTGACAAATAAAAGAGTTGACCAAGAAGATTCATTTCAAAAAAAAAAAAGAAGGAAAGAAATAAATTAAAAGTGTGAAACTAATAAGAAAGGAAAAAAATCAAGACTGAATCACCAAAAAAAAAAAATCAATCTTGCATAATGGTAGCCATATTTTAAGGACATGAATGGCGGAATATTGTTTCTTTCCGTTACTCATGCTTAGGAATGGCTATAAAAGCATAGGGGAGGATTTTTTTTTTGAGACAGAAAAAAAAAACCTAGAAACCCTAAAGGAGAAAAAAGAGACGTGGGAGAAAAAACCCTAAAGAACCTTCACCATCGTTCCCAGCCACCACGCCATCTTGTTCCATATCTACTGCTACCTTCACCATCGTTCCCAGCCACCACGCCATCTTGTTCCATATCTACTGCTACCTTCACCATCGTTCCCAGCCACCAACGTACTCACTGTTTATCACCATCAGACCACGCTTCCATCATCCAACCATCTCTGCTTGCTGCTACTGCTCCATTGCTGCTACCTTCACCATCGTTCCCAGCCACCATCGCTTCCTCATCACCACTGCTGCTACATATTATCACTGCTGTTCACCGCACAAAGTCTAGCCGAACTATTGGCCTGCGCACCAACCCTGTTATTGTTGGTCTGCTCGCACGCTTCCATACTCTTCTCCACTGCACCGCTCCATACCCCATTGCATCATCTTCATCACTGCACCGTGCATCACCATCTCGCTGCTAGCTTCTGTTTAAGCAAAACTGCTTCCGAAGCGTTTCCTTTCCCCTGCTGCAGTGGTGGTGCTGCCACGATCTTGCTTTGCTTGCCTTCGTCGCAACTAGTGTCAACTCCCTTACACTGAGCTTCTGCTCTCTCCCTGTCACGGCATCCCTACTGCACTGCGTCTCTGCTGGGATTTGCCTGCAACGCCGCCACCATTTTGCTGCATTCCGCCTCTACCACAACACCAGTGCCTGAATCGTGTGTCAGCTCCCTTTGCACTGCCCGTGTCCCTGCTTACCACGACTACATAGTGTTATCACTTCCTGCATGCGTGTTGCTTCTACACCAATTAACTCGCCAGGTTTCTAAAGAGTTTTAAGGTATATCCTGCTACTTTTGTTCTTATTTTGGTGATACTTGATTGCATATATTAAATATATATAGCTATGAATCATTAAGAAAAGAGAATAAAGTAATAAGGGTATATATACATACGTTTTTAGGTGATAAAGGTTAGCTTATCAGGTTTCTAAAGAATCTTAATGTATATTTTGCTTTTGTTCTTACTTCTGTGATACGTTTGCATATATTAAATCTATATACATATATATATATATATATATATATATATATATATATATATATATATATATAGCTATGAATCATTAAAAGAATAAAGTAATAAGGGATATGTAAACACACGGTTTTAGGTAATGAAAGTGAACATAAAAAAAAAATTTTAATAAAGATTTATCCAACAATAAAATTTCAAAAAAAAGTAATGATTTCTCAATATCAAATTATCTTATAAATATAAGGATACATAATACAAGAATGTAAAATCAATAACTAAAAAAAAAAGATAAAAGTAAAATAAAGAATAAATGAACAAAATATGAAAAGAAAATTTTATAAAATACTAAAGTAATATAATTGAAAAATTTTAAAGGAATTTCCGATGATAGGATTTTTTTTTTTTAGAAATCGCAAGTAGCGATTCTTCAATAATCCTTAGGATCAAGATAAAATCCTTAAATGTCACCAGCGTATTGGGATATTTAAGTGATTTTATTTCGATAATAAAATTTTTAATTTTGTAAAATAAATCAATTTAAAAAAATAATAATAATAAAACTAATAACACATAATAAAAGAAAAACACAAATGGAAATGTAAACAAATGAATATTTAAGTCCTTTTTTTTCGATGATAAGATTTCGAAGAAATCACAAGTAGCGATTCTTCGATAATCTTTAGGATCGAGAAAATTCATTAGATGTTACCAGCGTATTGGAATATCTAATTTGTTTTATCTCGATATCAAAATTTCTTATAAATATAAAAAAGAAAATAAATAAAAAGGGTAAAAAGTAAATAAATATAAATATAAACTTAAAATAAATAAATATAAATATAAATTTTAATGACAAATTTTAAATCCCCGATGATAGGATTCCTTAGAAATCGCAAGTAGTGATTCTTTGATTATCCTTAGGGTCGAAATAAAATATTTGAGTATTACCAGCGTATTGGAGTATTCAAATAATTTTAGTTCGATATTAAGATCTCTAATATAATCAACTTATATGAAATAATAAACAAATAAATATTTTAAATAAACAAATGAACAAGACTTCAAAATAAAGAGTAAAACAAATTAAAAATAAATAAGATATAAATAATGTCCGATGATGAGATGTTACGGAATTCACAAGTAGTGATTCCTAACTGATCTCTAGGTGAGAGAAATATGCTAAATGTTAACAGCGTATTGGAATATTTAGTATGATTTTTCAATAAAAGTAAGATTTTATAAATATAAATAAATTCCAAAATAATAATATAAGTATAAATGAATTAAAAGATAATAAAAAATAAAAATAAAATTTCTCATGTGCATCACATCTATTTTGTTTGCATCATTTGCATTCATCGTAATTCCAAACTAAATGCAAATCTCCCGAGGATGGGATTCTATAGAAATCGCAAGTAGCGATTCTTAAGAAATCCCTAGGTGAGGAAATTATCTGAAATGCTACCAAAAGTATTGGGGTACTTCGAAATAATTTTCAATATAAGGGATTTTCATTTATAAAAATTAAAATTTATAATTAAAAAATAATAAAAATGAAATAATGGATTTCTCATGTGCATCATCTATATTTTGATTGCATCATTTGCATCCATGAAATTTCAAAATAAGTGTGAATCTCCCAAGGATGGGATTCTATAGAAATCGCAAGTAGCGATTCTTAAGAAATCTCTAGGTGAGGAAATTATCTGAAATGCTACCAAAAGTATTGGGGTATTTCGGAATAATTTTCAATACAAAAGATTTTCACTTATTTCAAATAAAAAATAAAACTTAAATACTTCAAATAATAAGCAAATAACAAATTGATTTCAAAAATAAATGAATTTCTTTTTTAAACGTTTAATTAAGACCATTTTATTAAGATCAAAAGATAATACATGATTAAGTGGTACCGTTTTCTAACGGGCGCTGTGGGGGTGCTAATCCTTCCCCGCGCGTAACCGAACTCCCGAACCCAAACTTTGTTTTCGCAGACCAAAAAATTATTTTTTTTGATAAACCTTAATTAATTTTAAGATTTTATTGAAAAAAAAAATAAATGATTTTAGGTGGCCAATCACACCTAGCAAAAAAAGATTGGTGGCGACTCCATTTTGTGTTTTTTCCAAAATCGTCCAGCGATCGAGTCCCCGGACGAAAATCGTTACGACATAGCAAAAGCCATCTCAAATGTTTGAACTTTAGAATTTGTTATGGAAAATTCGTCGCAAATTTCCCTTTTTATTTTTTTCTTCTGTATATTTTATTTCATTATTCTCAAAGATCATTTTTACAATTTCAAATTTGATTTTTTTAGCATTTATAACAGATTTTCAATATAGAAAATTCGTCTCAAATGTTTTAAATACGAAATTTGTTAAGGAAAATCTGTCATAAATTTCCTTTCATATTTTTTTTCTTTCTTAGCATTTGCGACAGATTTTCCATGGTAAAATTAGTCTCAAATATTTTAACTACAAAATTTGCTACCAAAAATCCGTCGCAAATTCCCTTTTATATTTTTTCTATTTTTTTAGAATTTGCAATAGGTTGTCCTTAGCAAAATCCATCTTAAATGTTTTAACTTCGAAATTTTGCAATGAAAAATTTGTCTCAAATTTTCCTTCTTTTATTTTTTCTTTTGTATATTTTATATTCTTATTTTCATAAATAATTTTTACAATTTTAAATATGGTTTTTTAGCACTTGTGATGGATTTTTCGTAGTAAAAACTATCTTAAATGTTTTAACTACATAATTTGCTATAGAAAATCCGTTACAATTTTTCTTTTATATATTTTTCTCTTTTTTAGCATTTGCGACAGATTTTTTGTAGCAAAACCCATCTTAAATGTTTTAACTACAAATTTTTCTATGAATATCTATTACAAATTCCCTTTTATATTTTTTCTCTTTTTAGCATTTACGATGGATTTTTCATACCAAAATCCTTTTTAAATGTTTTAACTACAGAATTTGCTACGGAAAATCCATTGAAAATTCCCTTTTAGTTTTCTTTTCTTTTTTTTTTTAGCATTTGCAACGGAAAATCCATTGCAATTTTTCTTTTCGTTTTCTTTTGTATATTTTCTTTTGTTATTTTTAGAAATAAGTTTTACATTTTTTCAATTTGATTTTTTAGTATTCGCAATGGATTTTTCATAACAAAATTCGCCTTAAATGTTTTAACTACGGAATTCATTATGGAAAATCCTTCTCAATTCCCTTTCTATTTTTTTATTTTGTATTTTTATCTCCTTATTTTCAGTAATAATAAATTTGATTTTTTTTTTCATTTTTGATGGATTTTTCGTAACAAAATTTGTCTCAAATGTTTTAACTACGAAACTTGCTGCGGAAAATCCATCACAAATTTCCTTTTGTATTTATTTTTCTCTTTTTAGTATTTGCAAAGAAAATTCCATTGCAAATCCTGTATCAACTTCTAAATTTCAGAATTTTCTACAAAATTTTTGTCTCAGATTCGGTCGCCAAATCTGACAAGCATCTACTATTCATTCGTGCCATTTTTTTGACAAAATTTGTAATAGAATAATTTGTAATGAAATTTCGTAGCTAAATTTATTCTAAATTTTTTTGTTATTCTGTCACAAATCTGTGAATAATAGTGATGGAAAATTTCGTCTAAAAAAATCTAATGTTGAATGTCTGATTTCTTGTAGTGTTAATTCTCTCAAATTTTAATATTTAAATTACACGATAATTTTACTAAAATTAGAGGAGGAATTTTACTCACTTTGATTTGGATTACACTTCAATTTTTTTCTTGAAAAATCTTTCTACATTAGAAAGAAAACACCTATTGAACATTGCTGCAAATGAGTTTTTTTGCTGTGAAGAGGAAACGTTGTAAATAGTAGAACAAGATGTACCGAGAGATAATGGAGAGGAAGACTAGAGTAGACCCTCAAGAATTGAGTGCAGTGGCAAGTGGTAGTAGAAAGCTGAGTAACACTGAGAAAAGCTAAGTAAAAAAGAGAACAAGGTAGAGGAGAGAGTTAGAGAAGAGAGAGTTTTAGGGAGTTAGGCTAAAGTCCCTTTTAAGAATAGTGAGAATTCCTAAATAGATGTAAAAAATAGGAGCTACAAATGTGAGATCCCATATCCCTAATCACTGTAAATTACTATCCATGTAGTTAAGAATATGGGATATTTTATAATTATTAAAATATTAATTATATTGTAAGGAATGAAGGAAATTAGGAGGTGGGCCCCACTAAACTTCTAGTGTCTTGATGGACTTGAAACTTGTTGAACTTGATATTTAGAGCCAAATACTGTGATGGTAAGAATCTACACTTCAAACTCAATTATTTACACATGCTTCGAAAATTGTGTAACAATTTAAAAAATGACAATTAAGTCTATATGCCGTCAAAATTTTTGTGAATAACGATCAAAGTAAGTAGATTTTTGACCAACTATCAGTAATAGATAATTCCTCATGTAATAAATTTTTAGGTCATGTGGACTGATGAAATAAATCAGGCATAAAACTAGAAATTTACGCATTTTACGATTAAGGGTATTTTGGTATTTTCATCCAATTAACCAATCAAACCTCGACAAAAGCCTAACCAATGAGTAGAGCAAGTTAAATAGAGGTGTTTTATGATTATATGAAATATTTTGAAAGTTGGACAGACTATTTTTAACTAATTCAATCGCTAGGGGCAAAATTGAAAGATTTCTTTAAGGCATTTTGGTAATTTTACATGGGAGATATTTTATATTAGAACTTTCTACATATTCCTACCTCTCTTGCTGGCCATCTTCATGCTTCTTCATCCTCCATAGCCAAACCTAGAGAAGAGAGAAAGTCCTTGAAACTTAGAGCAAAAGACATCGAAACCGAAAAATTGCTTCATAAATCCTGCCTAATTTTCTATGCTCTACATCTTGGTACCCAAATCAAGGCCTAAAGTGGCCATTTGCATAGTGAAGAGCTCTCCAAGCAATTCGACCAAGGTGAGAAATGTTAGATAGCTTAAGTTTTTCATGGTTTCTAGATTATTTGTTACATGTTTCATATGTCTAAGTATGTATCTTACCTTAATTCAATTTGGAACCATGAAATTTAGCTCCCAAGGGTTTCGGCCAAGCTCAGTGAGGCATGAACATGATGCTCTTTCATAAGGAAATGATGTAGAATTTATGTAGATTTAGTTTAAAGCAAGAAATGAAGCTTAAATTGAAGAAATGTGAGGTGTAGGAAGCTAAAACCCATTCGGCCAAGGGAAAAGGAAGTAGAAATCATGCTCAATTTAATGTATTTTGGTTTTTAGAATAATGTATAATTTAATATGATACTATAGGCGCAATCAGAACTGAAAACGAAGATATTTTATTGGTAGTTACAGTGTTAGCACTAGTAGAAAAGAGAGTGAAAATTAGAGCTGCAGTAGAGAATGTACTAGTATTCAATGAGTTAAATATTCTTTATAATTGAAGTATGGTGAATTGACTGTGTTTGTGTAGTAAATTGCAGCTCAGAGATCGGAAGGTGAGATTGGTACTAACGAGCAGATCAACGAGCATTGAATAAGTAAAGGATATATATATGAAGCGTAAGGATACTGCGTTGCATGGATTTGATAAAATTCTACTTTTATGAGATTGGAAATGATGATTTGGTTTGAAGTTGTGAAACTAGACTTGTGGTTTTAAGTCGTGTTTTCGTGTAGGGAGATTAAGATAGAAAGTACCATTATGCTACCAAAATCTTCTTAAACAATATGAATCTTCAATTCTATCCTTCGGTGTGGTTTTGGAAGTGAAAGATTGTGAATACTTATTTTAGGGGTTAAGTTTCCAAAAATACTACATATGCATATCAAATTTGAAACTTAATTTTTGGAAAGATTTTCGCTTGTTTTTATCTGTTATGTGTCACATTTATGTTTTCATGTTGCTATGGTGTGCAAATAAAATATTTTGAACATTGAATATTGCCTAAGAATATTTGGTGAATTTTATATTTTGAGTATATTGATTTTTTGAATTTGATATTTTATGGATTGACTAAAGATATGAATTTCTGAATTTATCTCCGTAAACATGTTTAGAAATGATTTATGAACTGTGTTGAGACTATTGGCCCTGTAGCTACCTACGGGTACATACTTTTTAATTCCGTTCCGATGCTGTTGACTCTAACCTAGTTTTCAACTCTCATAGTTGTCACCTGGCTAGTGTACACTGTGGCCCCTTTGACTATGGCTATATGTATACTTATATTGCATGAGTCTATTGGGTAGCCTAGTCTCCACTGTATTTTCGCTGGGGTGGTAAATGCCTAGTTAACACAGATCCGAGCACTCCCAGACTTGGTTTGTTTCTGATTAAGTTTACATGCTAATTATGCTTTATGATTTATAATATGATTTATGATTTATATCTTTTTGAATTGTTTATCCAAAAGTGATTTATATTGTTTACAGAGTATTTTAGAAATAAGTTTTTGAATGTTTATGAAATGGTTTAATGCAAGCTATCAAACAAAATGTTTATTGAATGTGGTGACCAAATTAAATATTACTGAACTCATTATAGTGGAATTGGATGCCGAGACAAGTGAGGTGCTTCAAAGCAACCTTTTATACTCAACTTGGTTATCTAATCCACTATAGTATCCTTTCCGAAAATCATGCCAAAGAAAAGTAAATCATGAACTCTTGTTTTCCATGTGAAAAGCATGTACATTTTCATATATATACATATATATATATATATATATATATTTCTTACTGAGCATAAGCTAACCCCCTTATTTTCCTCCCATATTACTTGCAGTAGATTTTGGGTCTGCTTTGGAGGACCTGATTTTGGTATCTCTCAGGTAATCATCTTATATCCGTCGAGGTATATAAGCTATCTTTCATGTATTCAGACTTTTATGAACAATGTTACTCATATGTGAATAGTACTTGGGATGTTAAATTTTTGAAGTAGTGTGTTCAATGATAATTTTAGCCGGTTATGTCAATCTTTTAATATTTTAGTATTTAGGATCTTGGATAGATTATGGTAGCGTGAAAATGATAAATTGTTTTGAATATATGTTAACATTATAGATAGCCCAACCATAAATGACTAAAATATGTAAAATTAGTAAAGTATTCAACATTTTGGTATGTGACAACAAATCACTAGTATTAAGAAGGTACAATGGCAAGAATTTACAATTACAAAAGTATTAATGCTTTATCTAATGCGAATTTAGCGTTAGGAGAAAGTAAATAGTAAACATAAGAGTCCACTACTATGTTCTAAGAGAAAAATAGAAAAGCACTCATATTTTAGAGAAAGGTTAAGAGAAAAGCTCTTAATTATCTCCATATCTGATCTACCATGCCAAGCTCTCTGAACATCCCGATAGTGAAGTTAACCCAAGAATCAAGATACCTATCCTATTTCGGGGTTCTTTCCACATCTTTTTTTGTGAAAGTGTTATTCTATGAAAGAGTTATTTTGTGAAGAAGCTATTCTACCTGTGAACAACTGTTAGGTGAAAAAGTTGTTCTGTTATGAACTGTTCTATGAAGGAGCTGTGAAAAGAGGTTGTTTTATGAATGACTAGTAGAACAACTTGATTACTAATTCTAAGTCGCTTTATTGCACAAAATGATTCTTAGTAAAATTTAAGAAATAAAATATTAGTTTCTAAAGCCAGATATCTACATTAACTTATTCATCATCATCTTCTTCCTCTTGCTTTCACTCTAACCCCTCGACAAAACAACTTCTAATCTCTCTTTCCTTAATTTTTGGCTAAATTTCATCTAGGTCTTTCAATTTTAACCTTAATTTAAGACTAGTCCATTAGTTTGAGAAACAAACATTTTGGTCCAAAATTATCAATTTGACAATAAAAAAAAAATCTATTAAGCTAAACATTTGTTATTCATGAAATACCCATATGCTTCTTTTTGGTATTAAAAATTAAAATCTTATATAAAATATTTTTGAAAAATAATTAAAAATAATAAATAATAACAAAATTCATTATTGATACTTGAGTGTTATTATTAATTAAATTTTACTAATTAATTGATATATGTTAAAATTATTTGTGATTTTGGATAAGTGTCTATCACTACAAGAAAACAATCTTTCAGCGACGAAAATTTTCTGTCTGTAAAAAAATATTTTAGCTACGAATTAGCAACGAAATTCCGTCACTAAATTGGTAGTATCAGTCAAAAGCCATTAGCGACGGAAAATAGCGATGCAATTCGGTTACTAATTACCATTAGAACCAAATCTGTCGCTAAACGGTTCCTTGGAAAAACAATTTGGTGCGAATAATTTAGCGACAGAATTAACGACGAAAATTCCGTCACTGATTCCATAATTTCACGTGAAAAATTTTAATATATTTTTTAATAACTAAAAAATAATATTTTCGTTGCTAAAAAAGATTTTAGCGACGGAAATCCGTCACTGAAATGTCCATTTATAAATCCGTCGCAAAAAGCTTTCAGCGACGGAATTCTGTCACAAAAATGATAATTATAATTTTTCATATTTTTTAATATAAGGCATATATAAAGTATTTTTTTGATTGATAAAATCCGTCATAGAATCTATAATTTATTAATTTTCCTAATTTTAAAATAAATATGATATAAAATACATTTTTTTTATTTACGACATCCGTTGCAAAACTTCTTCTGCCACGGAATTCCGTCGCAGAAATCTTAATTTTAATATTATTAGTTTTTAAAAGATAAACTGGATATAAATTATATTTTTTATTTTTTTTAATTTATAATGTCCATCTCAAAAAGTCTTCAATGACGGAATTCTCTCTGAAAAATTAATTTTTGTAATTTTTTATTTATTATAAAATAAAACCGCATTAAATTAACTATTTGTTTATAAAATCCCTTGCAAAAAGTTTTTGCGACGGAATTCTGTTGCAACAACAAATTTAAGAATTTTATTCTAAAAAAAATAAAACACCTATAAATTAAATTTTTTTAATGTATTTTTCGGAAAAAGGGCTCATTAGCGACGGAATTACCAACAAAATTCCGTCGCTAATGAAAGTAAACTAACACATACAGGCCGAATATTTTTTTGGGAAAAAGAGCCTTTAGCGACGGATTAGCGTTGGAATTCTGTCACTAATCCGTCAGTGAAATGCATAGTACCTGACATTTTCTGAAAAAGCCGAATTTGTTTGGATTTGCGATTTTTGCAATGGAATTCCGTCGCTAATCTGTCGGTAAAATAAAAAAATTTGAATTTTTTTATGTGCCACCACACCTTCCTACTCGGTCCTTCTTCTTTTTTTACTCTCACTTTCTCTCATTTTGTCTTATCTTTTTTCTCTCTATTTCTCATTTTCTCTCACTACCTTTGAAGACCGACACCGCCTCCGCATCTCTCGCCACTAACGACTTCTGACCATTGTACCGAGCTGCACATCGCTCGGCTCCGCGTCATTAATCGTCGGTGACTACTCATTTTCTAGTTTAAGCTCTTTTTCTGTTTTAATTGTTTTTGTTATATATTTTTTGGTGATTTTTTGACAGATCTGGATCTCCTGCCCGCCATTCGCCAGTCATCGCCTCACTGGTCATCCTTACAGTAACGGCGCCGCCTCCTCCCTCCCATTGGTAAGTTTAGATTTTTTATTTTTTTATTTAAATAAATGTATTTATTTTCTATTTAACTATATGTTAACTTTTTTTTATAAATATGTATAACTATTTACTAATTATATTTATATTAATTGACTAAAATTATTAATGTTGATTGAAATTTAGTTATGATGAAATTTGAATAAAGATTGAATAATTTTATAAATTTATATAATGTGTAATTTTTAATAATATTGATATTGTTTTTTATATAGTTTGGATAAAATAGTTTTGTTTGAATTTATAAATTTATATAATGTGTAAATATATATTGTTATATTGTATTTTTATGTAGTTTAAATAAAATCTTATATTAAATATTGAAATAATGTGTAAATAATAAATTAGTATAATATGTTATATTGTGTATGTTATAAATTAATTTATGCAGTTTGATTAAAATTTAATTTTATAAATTTATATAAATATGTGTAAATAATTTATTGTTATATTATTTTTTAATGTAATTTCAATAAAGTTTCTTCTTTATAAATAATGTGAAGTTTAAATAATTATTTGTATTATTGTTAACAATTATAATTATGTTTAAGAATGTTTTTTCTTATTGTATATTTTGTTGTAGGTTTTAATTTCAAATTCAACAACATTAGACGACAACAATTCCTGGTAATTTCAATTGAATTTTTCTATTTTGGAATGGAAAAAAATTGTGTTAATTTTTTCTCAATTATGGTAGATATCCATTATATTTTACTTAATTGAAATGATTTATAAATTAACTAAAAGATTACGTGTAAGACTTGAGCAACTCTAATCATTGAAGGTATGACATATAATGAAGGACAGGTTCGATCAATTAAGCAGTCAATTCTCTGCTTTTATGGGTCAATTCACCAATTTCATGAATAAAGGACAACTCAGAGTTGGATCGTCTGGATCGGGAGGCAACGAATTTGGATTGGGAGGCAATGGATCTGAACCGCGTGGATCAGAAGGCCGATCGATCAGTGAGACCTTGACGATGATAAACTTTTTTTTTATTTTTTACGAATTATGTGTGATACTAGTTTGGATGATTATGATGTGAAATATTTTTATATATTTTATTAATATTATTGCTTCGTTTGTCATTTTATTACTTATATTACTCATATATTGGATTATTTTAGGTACCTATAAATAGTTCCAAAAAATATATAAAATTTTAAAATATAAAAAAACAAAAATATATATTTCAACGATACAAAAATAGAAAATATATAAAAAAAATAGAAATACTTTTAGCGATAGAATTTCGTCTTTAAAAGGCTCCAGTGACGAAATAATTAATAATATGCTAAAAAAATATTACTTTTAGAGACGGAATTCTGTTGCTAAAATGATTCAGCGATGGAATAATTGAAAAATATGTATAAATAAAAACACTTTTAGCGACAAAATTTCGTGTCTAAAACCCTTCAGCAACGGAATAATTGAAAAATATTTTAAAAATAAAAAACTTTTAGCGACTGAATTCCGTCTCTAAAACCCTTTAGTGACGAAAAATTAAAAAATATTTAAGAAAACAAAAAAACTTTTAGCGACAGAATTCCATCTCTAAAACCTTTCAGCGACGGAATAATTGAAAAATATTTTAAAAAAACAAAACCACTTTCAAGGACGGAATTCCGTCTGTAAAATCCTTCAGCGATGGAATAATTAAAAAATATTTAAAATTTTAAAAACGCTTTCAGCGATGGAATTCTGGCGCTAAAACCCTTCGGCGATGGAATAATTGAAAATTATTCAACTACAGAATTCCGTCACTAAAAACTTATAGCAACGGAAAAATTAGAGAAATTAAAAAAATTAAGAAAGAAATTTCACCGTCGAAATTCTGAAGTTGATACCATCAGCAATGGAAATATCGATGGAATTTTTTGTTCTGCGTCTGAATACTTTTATCGACTTTGAAATTAGCGACGGAAATTTCGTCGCTGATTCTGTCGTTAATTCCTTTTATCGACGGAAACACTAAGTTAGCAACGGAAAATCTGTCGCTAAAACCTCTTTTTCTTATAGTGTATTTTCAAAACCTATATATTAAAGTTGAATTATGGTTAAACTCAAATTTTAAATACCTAAGTAAAATTTACCCTTGATTTTTTTTCAACTACTTGTCTCCGTTGGAAGCTGTCCTCAACGTGTTCACACCCCTTTTTTTAAATTTACCCTAAATTGCTAGAGCCTCAACTCTTCAACACTATTGGTTGTTGGGCTTTTTTTGCTGCCTCCATCCATGATCGAGACCCTGCAGCCTGCCATCGCCTTGCTTGGTGATGAACCTTTTGGTTTATACGACGAACAGCAAACTGGGGAAAGAAAGGACGAGGAAAATTGTAAACAATTGAAAAGAAGTGAATGAAAAGAGAAGAATGCAGAGAGAACTCGTTAATATCAATGGAACATCAGATTTTCGTCCTGCATGAACCAATGGTTTAACAAAACCTGTCCGCCCCGGCTGTTTACGTTGGCTTACCTTCGTTAATTTACGGGTCATCTGACCCTAAATCACTCTCATCACTTGGGACCCTTTCGATTTCGGTAACATTAAAAATAATAAAAAAATATTTAAAAATATATTTTTTAATAAAATAATAAAAAAATTTAAAGTTAAGAATCCAAATATAATTTTGCTGCCATTTTTTTGTTAAAAATGAACCGAATAATAGCTTACAAAACCTCACCGATGAGTCAAATTAATCTTAGCTCATATACATGATTTTTTATTATTGCCTTTAATTAGGATCTACTTGCACAACTATTATTTTGGTAACAGAGCTGTTAACTTTTAGGAGATAATAAAAGATGAGCACAATTACTTATAAATTGTAACTTAGTTGGCAACGTAGATTGAATTTATGGAAAGAATTTTAGGATTCGAATCGATTTTCACTAAATACACCTTTAAGAAGAGATGAAGAGCTTTAATTATAATTAAATTTCGAATAAGATTAATCTTAAATTATTAAAATAAATACATATGATAAAAAAAAAAAAGAAAAAGATGAGAACAATTACGTAGCCAGTCTTCAACACTAGTTTTTAAGACATCGTGAATTCCTAGGTTATCGCAGAGAAAAAAAAGAATCCCTAGGGTATCATCATTGGCAGGTGGTACTTCCCCTCTTTCTCTTATTTCAGTTTTTGTTTTTATTTTTATTTTTAAAGGCTGGCTGATGACAAAAGTTCCTTGTTTGCCAAAGGGCGAAGACACAAGGGCTCTTTAGGTGAAGAGTCTGGGTTCACATATTTGGAGAATAAATGAGCTGAATCTGATCTATACATTCAAAAGTTTGAGTTCATTTTAAATTTAGAATTCTAAATTTGGAATTCAAATTCAAACTTCCACTCCAATTTTTTTAATTTAAATTCAACGCCGGATAAAAATTAAAATTACTTAAATTCATTCAATTAGACTTATTTATTAAACAAAAAATTAGTTCAATTCTAGTTAAGAATCTTACAAATATTTTACAAGCAACTCTATAATTAATTTGATAAACATTTTTTTGTGTTTTACAATATGATAAATCAACGTATTAAGTGATTGGTTACGATAAAACAATACGAATTTTGCATTTTTTTTGAAGTACCTTGATATGAGCATGAAAAAAATCAAGAATCCATTATTTTATAAATTAAAATAATAAAAATATATATTAATAAAATTTTGATTAAACTTACAAACTATTCAAATTAAATATTCAAATATTCAAATGATAACTCAAATTATTTAAATGAGTCCAAAATAATGAGAGTCAAATTCAAATTTTGTCATAACTGAATTTAAGTAGCTTGCAAATTTGATGTCTCATTTATGCCTTCACATTGAACTTCATAAGTCATGACCAAAAAAAAAAACACTTTCTTTTCTTAGAAATGTTTGTAATCCTTTTTAATTCCAGCATTACCCTTCTCGATTGCAGCCAAGTACATTCATTCGCAAAACACAATTTATTTCAATTTCACAGTTGCACAATTTATTTCAATTTCACCTTTAGAAATTAAACATTTTACCAAGTCAAAAGAATAATTTAGTGATGTAAGATTTTATTGAATTTTTAAGTGCAGATGATATATAACTAAAAATTTCGTGTTCGAAAAATATAATATTCTTACATGCGGTGATTTTCACAAAAAAAGTTAAACATTTTACCCCAACATTATTTATATACTAAATGTAAATTAGTTATTTTGCCCAAAAAATTTAAATTAGTTTTTTTTTGAGTTATTTAAAGTTACAATCACAATCAACATATTACATTCAATGAACTGATAACTTGATAAATACAAATGATAATTACAAACAAATAACAAACAAACTAACTGAAAACCTGAGACTTCAAAATCTCAGAACCTCTTCCTTACTACTAAACCAAAGCCTCATGGGCTAAATTAGTTAAATTAATGTAATAAAAAAATAAAAAATGTAGTGTCATGAATGTAATAATACAGTAATCCATGTCCATTTAATAAAATTATCCACTATATTTTCAATGAATGTATACCGTATTAATCTTATCCTTATCTTTCCAAAGCACTCTTTTTCCATTGTCCGACGAAACTTCTGGTGGCAAATGAAGGTTATTTCGCAGCGACCATCATCCTCAACTTTGAATCCCAGCGCTCCACTGTTCGTTCCTTTAGCGTATCGGACGGTCGACGATTTTTCTGATCAATGGTGGGCCCTTGTCCAATCGTCACCTTGTTTCCGCGACTACTGGCTCCAAGAACGCTTCTACGATCCCCAAAACGACGACGACCCTCTCTTTCCCGACGACCTTGAGGCCATCTTTGACGAATTCGAAGACGTTTTTGTCAACCCCAGACGTAAGCTACTCATTAACTCGCCCTACTCAACGAGTCAATTAAGTATAACTCGGATCATCTCATGCAATTTTTGTTACGTTTTCTTTTTCAGTGGAGGAAAAGGAGGGAGATTGTCAAAAGTAATTGGCACCAATTGGGGCATTGAAGTGGCGGAAGGGCCTCGTTCTGAGTGAGTCGCCAAGGTTTCTTGAGAAAGCACCCAAGATTGTGAGACAGAAAGTGAGTCCAAGGACCATTCACCAACCAAGGTAGATCGACTCGAGCTGAGTTGAGATGGGAGGTCAGAGGTCTCCTCGGGCCGAAAACGGTCACATAAGTTTTAACTGCTTTTAGCCAAAAATAAAAGTTTTAATTGCTTTTTTTTTTTTTTAATTTGTAGTAGTTTGTGTACAGAGATCTCTCCCTTTAGATGGCAGTTAGTCTGTAACTTTTTTATTCGGTAATAAAGGATATACTTCTTGTCTTATCATTTATGTTGTCTGAATATTGCAATGAATTATTATCTGATATTTCATTATCTATATCTAATATTTTTTATTTTTAATATTTGTTAAATATTATATATCATAACTTTAATTTTTTTTTAAATTTAAAAAATTTACTAACAATATATTAAATAATATTTTATTGAAATAAAAAAATAGTATCTAAATTTATTTTTCAATCGTCAGTGTTAATATTAGCTGTCACTGGACCTTGTTCAGCTTAGTATGTATTTTGTATGTTTCAGTATCTGCCAGCCATTAATTAAAAATAATACAAAAATCAAATGTCCTAAGAAAGCTTTTTAATGTTTATAATGTTCTTTCAGTATATTTATTTATTAATTACCCTCTATCTTCTTAATACATTCCTCACAATGCAAGCCCACTTTCAGTGCAAATATTGAAATATTAGTGTAGCCCCATAAGATAAAATAAAAAGAAAATGACTTTTTTTTTTGTGATAAAAAGAAAAGGACGATACTACCATGAAAACTGGAGTAAAAAGAAATATTTACCTTGGCTTTTGCTGTAAATGAATTTGAAGTAAGTGAGAATGTTAATCAGTAACTTTCTTGTAATATAGAAAAGAGAATTTAAAGAAAGTTGAGATTTTGTTGATTGGTAAGGTGTGGCCTTGAACCTATTAAATATGCATTAATAGGTATGCTATGTTTCGTAATTTTTTTTATCGTGTTATGGTGATATGCTTAATAATTCGTACCTAATAAATATATATTTATATAAATTACAACTCAAACAACACTAAAAAAAACTAAAATGATTTTTAGAAAAATAATTTTTGAAAATTGTTGAAATTACTTTTAAGCTAAAATTACAATTTTTGAACAACTCATCGGAAAATGAAAATAAAAATGAAAACGAATTAACAGAAGAGTACCTACATGTCGTAATGCAAGTGTCAATCCAAAGATACGTAGTAAAAGTGTCAATTTTAATCAACAATGCATTCCTAGTTGAAACCAGGATGATGTGGCTGGGAATACAGTAGTTTGGAAGAAAATCTGGCAGATTTTAGTTTCTACGAAGATCGAAGTTTTCCTACAGAGAATATGCCAAGGGATTCTTTCAATTATGACTGCTTTGGTGTCGAGAGGGATGCAGGTCAACTCAATCTGTTTTCGATGTGGTAAGCAAGATGAGACCTTCCTCCATGCTTTAAAGGTTGTCCTAAAACAACATCAATTTGGAGTAGTTTGATCAGTAACGTAGTCGTCCCTTCAAAAGATACAGATCACTGGATTTTTGTTTGCGTAAAATGATTTTTAAAAAATAATTTTTGTAAAATAATTTCTGAAAATTTGATTTTCTGAAAAAATTAAGTGTGTGTTTGGTTAATGAAAATAAAACTGTTTTTTATTTTTATTTTCATAGAAAATAGAAAACATGAGAGAAAACATATTTGGTTAAATAAATGGAAAATAAAATTTTAGAAAATGAAAATGAAAATGGGCTGAAATTATAAAACAAAAAAAATGATGTTTTCATCATTTTCAATGAAAATGACTTGAGAGATATGGAAAAGGGGAAAACACGGATCTTTTAAAAATTTTTAAACTTTCACTTAAAGGTCTTAGGTTCGAAATGTCATAGATGCAAAATTATCTTTTTTATTAGGTTGATATATAGGGGTTTTTCTATTTAATTTTCTTTTGTTGTTTCGTGCTTATTCCTACTCTTCTGCCGTTGGCTGCTCATTCCTCTCTCTTGCTCACTCTGTTTGATTTTCTGGAACTCAAAAGTTAGCAACCGTTGTCCATCAAACAGGTTCTTTTCTACTAACTTTTCTCATTCTTTTTTTTCTGCTTTATAATTGAAGATTTTATTTATGTTGTTTGTGTATGCGTTGATTGCTTTTCCCTTTAAACTCAACTACTCTGGCTTCATCTTCTTAACCTTGTCCCTTGCGATGCCATTGCCCTTTACTCTGGCTTCACTCAGCCTTTGACTTGCTGGACTGTGGAAACAAATCTAGAATAGTAGTTTAGGACTTTTAGGCCCTTAACTCTACAGAACAGCTTCTTTTCTTTTTGCTTTTTCTTTCTCTTTCTCATTTTCATTTTATGTTTATATCTGTTCCTCAACGAATAAGACTTCAGGAGATCATAGGTCCAACAAAAACTTGGCTAGTTTTCATAACTAGAAAGGAACTTTGTTTTTTGTTCTCTTGTATCAGCTTGCTAGTAATTCTCCTCGTTCAAAGCCACATCCCAGGAACGTCTTTGTGATAACCGTAAATTTTTCATTTATTGGAAATAAATATTGGAGAAAATAAATCAGTGGAAAAAAATAAAATTGTGAGAACGGGATATTGGTGAAAATCCCGAGAATTGAGAAAGGAACGGATGGTGGAAATCCGAGTGAAGGAAAATTTAAATTGGAAAAATAAGATTGAAATTATGGAAAATATAGAAGAGAAGAAAATTTAATTTGGATAAATTGAAATCCAAATTAAAGAAAAAAAGAGGAATAAATATGAAATATATTTATACAATTATAAATTATATAAATATAATTTTATATAAATACATATGTATTGAACTACTATATAGTATATATTAATATACAGAGGTATATATAAATATATACTATTGTATAAATCTGAATAATACATATGTATATGAATATAATATTTCCTGTATATATATATATATATATACACAGGTAAAGAAATATAAATATTAATTTATATTAAAGTTTGAAAATGTATATATTGTAAATACAATAAATATTGTATTATAATATATATATATATATATATATGTAAAGGTTATTTAATTTTAAAGTATATAAATATACATATATTTATATACTTGATATATATCTTGTAATACATAATATATGTATCTTTATATATATATATATATATATATATATATATATATATATATATATAATACTATATGTAAATTAATATAATCATATTTAAAATATATAGTATAAATATAAATATATATTGTTATATTATGTTTATATAAATTATATAAGTATAATATATAGTATAATATATAGTATAATATGTATATAGTTAAAATAGAAAAACAAAGAAGGAAATAGGAAGGAAAAATCGGGAAGACTCCCGATTTGCTCCCAGGTGAGCCGACCATCGTCGGCCGGCCAAGAAGGGAGATGAGGAGAAAAGAGGAGCTGTCGCCGGCAAGGGGAAGAGGAGAAGGAATTGACCAGCGGCGGAAGGGAAAGGGAAACAGAGGTGAAACTGGCGGAGGCCGGGAAGAAGGAAAAGGGGATCTGGCGGTGCCGGCGAAATTGGCTGCCGCCACTGTCACCGAAGCTTCGACGGAGGAAGAGGAAGACGTGGGACGCCACCGGTCAAGCGGAGAACAGCGGAGGAGGGCCGGCGAAGAGGCAAAAGGAGGCAAACTAAAACCGACTCGATCCGCCGCCGTGCCGTCGATTCGGGATGAACGGAGGCTAGATCCAGACTCGTCGTGGTGCCGGCCAACTGCGGAGCCACCGAACCGCCGGAGAACCGGTCGCTGGAGAAGAACCGACTGTGAACCAGTCTAGCCGGTTTGATGGGTCCGGCCAGGAAAGGAAAAAAGGGAAAGGAAAAAGAAAAGGAAAAAAAAAAGAAAAGAAAAGAAAGAAAAAGAAAAAGAAAAAGAAAAAAAAAAGAAAAGAAAAGAAAGAAAGAAAAAGAGAAAAAAGAGAAAGAAAAAGGAAATTTTCGGAATTTGGAAATTTCGAAAATTACGAGAAATTCCGGGAAATTCGAAAACTCGAAAATTACGGAAATTCGATAAGAATTCCGAAAAATGGATTTTGAGTAAATTTAATAAATTATTTGGAAAAAATTCTAAATTTAGAATTTTAATTTCAAAAAAACTATCCTCGATGACCGAGATGAAGGAATCGAGCGAGGTGAACACGGGCACGACGTTCGAGAGGCAGTCTCCGACCCGAGATAGGTAAGGGAGGCATGTGTAGCCTGGAAGGATATTCAGTATGCATGTTTTAAATATGCATTTAATCTTATAAATGCTGTTGATAATGAATGGTTGGAAAGTTGTGGCGATTTACCGGTTGAAAATATAAACTGTATTTTTCGTGCAGGAGGCTAGCTAATCGGCAGTCGTTATACTGCCGAAAATAATTGGAAAAATTACCGAAAATCATAATAAATGATTTTTCATTACGAGAAATGATTTTCAACCACGAAAATCGAGAAATCGATTAGTTTTCATAAAACGTGAATATACTGATAACTAATTTTAAAATATTCATGTTTTTGAAAATAGTGAAAAAGGAAATTACCTAAATTTATCCCGATAGGTGATATTTCATGTGAAACGAGGTGAAAAATGAAAAAGACCAAAGTGAATATTTTACTAATATTTCTTCAAATATTCACTTGATTTTATAAATAACCTTTTATGGGTTCAATTGTGAAAATAAGTGTTTATAAAAAATTCCATAAAGGTAATTAAAGGTGGAAAACAGTGTTTTTGAGACTAAAAGGTCTCCGCATGTGTTTACAGAAAAAAACACGGGACGGGAGTGTTGATTTGGAAAATAAATATTTTAATTTTCCATAAATCATAAAAATAATTGATTTGAATCCCGATAACTTTGAAAATCATGTTTTTGATAGAAAGCACGGAAGAGCGTGCGTATATGTTTTACGGTGAAAACGGACAGTTATGGCCTTTTATATTTTACAGTGATTATTTTATAAACTGTTTTTACTGTATGGAAAATGTGATTTATACTGTTCTATAATGTTTAGAACATTTTCGGGAATGATGCCCCCAGTATGAATATTTTATAAATTGTGATTCATAAGATGAAAATATTTTCCTTATGAATATTTGTGAATTGATTGAACTTATATTCAATGAAATTGATTACATAAATGGGGTTTATATCACGTGTTTACTGTTTTGAGACTGTTAGGCCCCATATCATGCTCATGTGTCACGTGTTAGTGCTGATAGATACTGATCCTATTATCAGCGTCCCAGTGGACACTTGACCAGTGCACACTGAGGACCCCATAGACTATGGCCATAGATCTCATGTGTTTCCCCTATTATGGATGATATTATTATAGCATGATATATTTAGGGTGTTGCCTGGTCTCTATGATACTGAACTGAAAGCTACCGTATACTGTTTATTGAATTGGTAGCTACTGTTTACTATTTTAATGATTTACAAGATACTATTTTACCGAATGGTACTGTATTGAATATTACTGTTTTACTGAACTGTAAGATACAGTTATGTACTGATGAGAAAGAAAGTAAACTACAGTTTTGCTACTGTACTGTCATGTGTTTTAACTGTACTGAAGGAAACCACTATTTTATTACTGAACTGTCACGTGTTTTAAATTATACGGAAGTGAAAAAAAATAAGTGGTTTACTTTGTGAAAACGATAATAATATCGTTTTGAGAACAAGGAATATAGTACTCTCTACAGTTGCTTCTAGGTTCCGGGACAAGACAGGTATTTTAAAATACCTGCCTTACTCCATCCGGATCCCTAGCCGGTTGTAGTATCCTTCCTACATGTGAGCCTAGAGCCTCTAGGAAGATTTAAAGAAAGTGAAAAATTATTTTCAGCATATAGGTAGCTGAATATCAAGTGTTGCATATAACTCTCTTACTGAGCCGTGGTTTGCTCACTCCCCAATATTAACATTTCAGATTTTCGAGGACTAAGAGACCTGACATACGAGCATTTTGGCTGTGCATTTGGGGACATTGCGACAGCTTGATTTATAATATGAGGTATGATCATTTATTTTCTATATTTAGACTTACTTTCAGTACTACTTTCTTAAGAATTAAAATAGGAGATGTAATTCATATTATAATTTTATACGAAATTGTTTAATAGTAAATGAAAAAGTGAAGTATCACAGACAGCCCAACCGGGTAAGTTGTATAAAAATACGTGAAAAATGTGGTCACGGGATGTGACAGATTTAATGGTATCAAAGCATTGTTGGCCTGATGTCTGTTGATACTTTGGAGAGGAAATGTGTTGAAAGATGTTAACATCCCCTGTATTATTGTGTAGTCTAAATACATAAAAAAAATAAATGATTGCAAATTGAGTAAAATAATCTGAAGGGAGTGAGAAATTATAAATTGAGAATATTAAAGAGGAAAATAGGCTCAGAATTTACCATAAAATGGTGATTTTATGATCTAAATGAAGGCCTGTTCGGTAAGGAACCGAAAGGACTCGGTAAGGGCCCCACCAGTACTTTCTGTCCGGATCGAACTGAGACCTGAAAGTGATGATATAAAGGAGGGGAATGAAATATCATCATTAAATAGACCTTATGATCACCGATTGAAGGTATTTTGAGGAGAGAGAAAATTTTTAACCAAAAATAACCAAAATACCCTTGCCTCCAAAATTTTACCTGGAGTCATAATAGACCATCATGAGTTAGAATTGACTGATTTGACAGAGTAAATGATGGTGTAAAGCTGAATTATAAGCAAAATAACCCAATTTTGGATTCTAGAGGACTTCTCTATCGAAATCAAACAAGATCTTAAATTGTTGATATTAGTACGAGAAGGGATACTATCAGCACATAGATGATAAGATACTGAGTTAGATGTATAATGAAGAGAAAGAAATAAATGTCAAAATGACGAAAATGCCCCTATGTTGGGCGAAGTTCTGAACAGTGATAAAACCAAGTAATCTTGAATCCATTAATGGTGATGGAGTCATTAATGGCATAGAGGATGTAATATGAATATAATGATCCCTATTACTGATTCCACTTACACTTAGATTATGGACGCGAATTGTGAGTGACCTAGTGAATGGGCTAGGCCTCATGACATATCCTTGAGGGAGCTAATGTGCTTGCCAAAAAAGGATGGTATAGATATGTACAGGCGGAAGGCGGATGGGCCGAGGCCTTGTATGATGCGATCCCATAAGTGTATAGTGGAATGTCACAAGATGATTAGCCCGGTTACTGATTGTAAGGGCCTGAATTAAGAATGTATTGAATTGGATATTTATTATGGGATCGTTGGATATTATGAAAAGTGAGATGACTATAGAAAATGACTGAGAAAGTGAATAGTACAAATAATGAAATCAAGATGGAGAATATTTCAAAATGATTTGAATATTAACTTTCTCTACCTTGAGGATACACAGTGAAAATGATAAGACATGAGGATGAAATGTCCAAGTGATTAAAGAAAGTATCGGATGTAATGCCCGATAAATTTTTCAGAGTTGTATGGATTGGAGAAATCGAGCTAACACTGACTTGAGGGATTATATGAAATTTAATTTTGAGCTTATATCAGAGGATATAGAAAGAGTCCGAAAGCTTTACAACAATTCTGGAAAATGTGTGAATAATGAAATTCACTTGTATGGGTGTGTTTGATGGAAATACAGATAGTGTGATTTGAGGTTAATGAAGTTATCTGTATAAGTGTAAATGAGAGAAGCACAGATGACCATGATATGTAGATGGATTAAAATGGTATATTAAATTCTAATTATTTAATAAAGTTCTTGTGAAGAACAGGTGATCATCTACATGAAGATGGACGCTTTATTGATCTGATCAGAGATACAGGAGGAGTTCATAAGACTAGCCTCTGTATAAAGCGTCATTAGATAAAAGTTGGAGACTGAGGTCCATGAAATAATGTTTGGAACTCGATGAAATTTTACGAGTTCCTATTGAGGTTTCAAGGTTAATGAATTACCTTGTGAGGTATATAAACCTAAGGAGTGAGATATCGATATAGTTAAGGATACAAAAGGAACAGGAGCAGCATCATGATATATAATCCTGTAAACTCTCAGAGACTGTGGACTTATGTTAAGATTGTCGAATAAGAGACTTGGCTAGACAGTATCTCTTTCTGGGATATATGATCTCGAGATGACAGAATGACAGTAAATCTGTCTATGATAGTGAGATAATGATTGAGATACGGAATTACTGAGTCTAGCTAGATATTGTTACCAATCTATAGAAGAGTGATGGGATTAACTGCTCTACTAATGAGATATAATTAGAGAAATAAAAGTCGATAAATGGATAAGTGAGAAGAAAAGATGGTATGCAAAATGTTAAGAGATTTTACTGTAAAATACCATACCACTCGAGAAAACCGACTAAATTGATGAAAATATGAAAACGAAAATGAAATAAGAAAGTAAGTAACATGATGAGTAGGGAACCTAAAGTAGTTCCCGAAATTAAGACTAAAGGTGATTTCATTTGGTTATCACATAACCGTGACTAGATGTAAAAATCAAGTCAAACTTGACAGGTGGAAATAAATGATACTCAAAGGAGTAAATAAATGATTTAACTTTTTACTGCCAGTAATGTAATAGAAATGGTGGAATTATATGGATAATGTGGTGATAAAATTGAGGATTTAATCATCGAATGACCATACTACATGAAAGGAAATATAGAGGGAAATTGATTGTCTCAGGAATTATTACTATAAGAAATGATCAATAGTAAAGTCTGCAATGAGAAGCAGCCTTGATGAAATAAATGTGCAAATGAATATTGTGGACAATAAAGAGTTCAAAAGAGATATGATGATATGGAAGTGATTAAAGATTGATTGTCTAAATGGAATCACTTTTCCACTATCGGACTCCTAGATTCTCTAGTGCCTTAGTCGAAGTGTGAGCGTGAAACAGTGAAAATGTATGTGTACGGTTCCAGTGAGCATTACATGTGATGGTAGTCTCTGAGTTGCCATATGCTAACGAGACAGAGCAAAAGGCTTTGAGATCCCAAATGTACTGATAGCACCGCTCCGTACTGATGAAAATACTCGAGCGTAATATGCGGACGCTTAAGGATATATTGAGAAAGCGAGTGCACGAGATGTGAAAGCTGCTGGGACAATTACATATAACTAATTGACATGTGTACATGATAGTACCAAATTTTAACGACTTGGCACCAAATGAGAGAAATAGATGACGAACAGCATAAGTTAGCTGTAATATAAAACACTGGTGTGAATGGACTCTATGTGAAAAGAGTGGAAATAAATAACTCGCAATTTGACAAATAAACTTACGGGAGTATAGACATATATGATGAAAGACAGCATATAGTGGTCTAAAGTACTCTTGATGTTTAAAGTGTACTGGCAGTATTACTTGAAAGGTGACCTAGAGGACAAAAATCGTAAGTATATAGAATGTACCACCTTTGAACTTAAGTTAAATTCGGAGGACCGAATTTCTTAAGGTGGGGAGAATGTGATGACCGTAAATTTTTCATTTATTGGAAATAAATATTGGAGAAAATAAATCAGTGAAAATAAATAAAATTGTGAGAACGGGATATTGGTGAAAATCCTGAGAGAAGGAAAATTTAAATTGGAAAAATAAGATTGGAATTATGGAAAATATCGAAGAGAAGGAAATTTAATTTGGATAAATTGAAATCCAAATTAAATAAGAAAAACAAGGAATAAATATGAAATATATTTATATAATTATAAATTATATAAATATAATTTTATATAAATACATATGTATTGAACTACTATATAGTATATATTAATATACAGAGTTATATATAAATATATATACTATTGTATAAATTTGAATAATACATATGTATATGAATATAATATTTTCTATATATATATACACACACACACACACACACACACACACACACACATACACACACAGGTAAAGAAATATAAATATTAATTTATATTAAAGTTTGAAAATGTATATATTGTAAATACAATATATATTGTATTATAACATATATATATATAAATATATATGTAAAGGTTATTTAATTTTAAAGTATATAATATACATATATTTATATACTAGATATATATCTTGTAATACATAATATATGTATCTTTATATATATATATATATAGTATAATACTATATATAAATTAATATAATCATATTTAAAATATATAGTATAAATATAATATATATTGTTATATTATGTTTATATATATTATATAAGTATAATATATAGTATAATATGTATATAGTTAAAATAGAAAAACAAAGAAGGAAATAGGAAGAAAAAATCGGGAAGACTCCCGATTTGCTCCCAGGTGAGCCGACCACCGTCGGTCGGCCAAGAAGGGAGATGAGGAGAAGAGAGGAGCTGTCGCCGGAAAGGGGAAGAGGAGAAGGAATCAACCAGCGGCGGAAGGAAAAGGGAAACAGAGGCGAAACCGGCGGAGGCCGGGAAGAAGAAGGAAAAGGGGATCTGGCGGTCCAGCGGAATTGGCTGCCGCCACTGTCATCGAAGCTTCGCCGGAGGAAGAGGAAGACGTGGGATGCCACCGGTCAGGCGAAGAACGGCGGAGGAGGGCCGACGAAGAGGCAGAAGGAGGCGGACTAAAACCGACTCGATTCGTCGTCGTGCCGTAGATTCGGGATGAACGGAGGCCAGATCCAGACTCGTCGTGGTGCCGGCCAACTGCGGAGCCACGGAACCTCCGAAGAATCGATCGCCGGAGAAGAACCGGCGGTGAACCAGTCTAGCCGGTCTGACGGGTCCGGCCAGGAAAGGAAAAAAGGGAAAGGAAAAAGAAAAGGAAAAAAAAAGAAAAGAAAAAAAAGAAAGAAAAAGAGAAAAAAGAGAAAGAAAAAGGAAATTTCCAGAATTTGGAAATTTCGGAAATTATGAGAAATCCCGAGAAATTCGAAAACTCGAAAATTAAGGAAATTCGGTAAGAATTCCGAAAAATGAATTTTGAGTAAATTTAATAAATTATTTGAAAAAAATTCTAAATTTAGAATTTTAATTTCAGAAAAACCATCCTCGATGATAGAGACGAAGGAATCGGGCGAGGTGAACACGAGTGCGACCTTCGAGAGGCAGTCGCCGACCCGAGATAGGTAAGGGAGGCATGTGTAGCCTGTAAGGATATTCAGTATGCATGTTTTAAATATGCATTTAATCTTATAAATGTTGTTGATAATGAATGGTTGGAAAGTTGTGGCGATTTACCGGTTGAAAATATAAACTGTATTTTTCGTGCAGGAGGTTAGCCAATCGGCAGCTGTTACTGCAGAAAATCATTGGAAAAATTACCGAAAATCATAATAAATGATTTTTCATTACGAGAAACGATTTCCAACCACGAAAATCGAGAAATCGAGAAATCGATTAGTTTTCATAAAACGTGAATATACTGATAACTAATTTTAAAATATTCATGTTTTTTAAAATAGTGAAAAAGAAAATTACCTAAATTTATCCCGATAGGTGATATTTCACGTGAAACGAAGTGAAAAATGAAAAAGATCAAAGTGAATATTTTACTAATATTTCTTCAAATATTCACTTGATTTTATAAATAACCTTTATGGGTTCAATTGTGAAAATAAGTGTTTATAGAAAATTCCATAAAGGTAATTAAAGGTGGAAAACAGTGTTTTTGAGTCTAAAAGGTCTCCGCATGTGTTTACAGAAAAAAAACACGGGACGGGAGTGTTGATTTGGAAAATAAATATTTTAATTTTCCATAAATCATAAAAATAATTGATTTGAATCCCGATAACTTTGAAAATCATGTTTTCAATAGAAAGCACGGAAGAGCATGCGTATATGTTTTACGGTGAAAAAGGACAGCTATGGCCTTTTATATTTTACAGTGATTATTTTATAAACTGTTTTTACTGTATGGAAAATGTGATTTATACTGTTCTATAATGTTTAGAACATTTTCGGGAATGATGACCCCAGTATGAATATTTTATAAATTGTGATTCATAAGATGAAAATATTTTCCTTATGAATATTTGTGAATTGATTGAACTTATTTTCAATGAAATTGATTTCATAAATGGGGTTTATATCATGTGTTTACTGTTTTGAGACTGTTAGGCCCCATATCATGCTCACGTGTCACGTATTAGTGCTGATAGATACTGATCCTATTATCAGCGTCCCAGTGGACACCTGATCAGTGCACACTGAGGACCCCATGACTATGGCCATAGATCTCATGTGTTTCCCCTATTAGGGATGATATTATTATAGCATGATATATTTAGGGTGTTGCTTGGTCTCTATGATACTGAACTGAAAGCTACCGTATACTGTTTATTGAATTGGTAGCTACTGTTTACTGTTTTAATGATTTACAAGATACTGTTTTACCGAATGGTACTGTATTGAATATTATTGTTTTACTGAACTGTAAGATACAGTTATGTACTGATGAGAAAGAAAGTAAACTACAGTTTTGCTACTGTACTGTCATGTGTTTTAACTGTACTAAAGGAAACCACTGTTTTATTACTGAACTGTCACGTGTTTTAAATTATACGGAAGTGAAAAGAAATAAGTGGTTTACTTTGTGAAAACGAAAATTATATCGTTTTGAGAACAAGGAATATAGTACTCTCTACAGTTGCTTCTAGGTTCCGGGACAAGACAGGTATTTTAAAATACCTGCCTTACTCTATCCGGATCCCTAGTCGGTTGTAGTATCCTTCCTACATGTGAGCCTAGAGCCTCTAGGAAGATTTAAAGAAAGTGAAAAATTATTTTCAGCATATAGGTAGCTGAATATCAAGTGTTGCATATAACTCTCTTACTGAGCCGTGGTTTGCTCACTCCCCAATATTAACATTTCAGATTTTCGAGGACTAAGAGACCTGACATACGAGCATTTTGGCTGTGCATTTGGGGACATTGCGACAGCTTGATTTATAATATGAGGTATGATCATTTATTTTCTGTATTTAGACTTACTTTCAGTACTACTTTCTTGATAATTAAGATAGAGGATTTAATTCATATTATAATTTTATACGAAATTGTTTAATAGTAAATGAAAAAGTGAAGTATCACAGACAGCCCAACCGGGTAAGTTGTATAAAAATACGTGAAAAATGTGGTCACGGGATGTGACAGTCTTTTATTCCAAAATGTTTTTATATTTAGGGGAAATCCCCATAATATGACATGAAAACTCAAGAATACTACTATAACAAATAGAGAAAATGAAAGAGCAGGTGCTTACTCCAAGAAAGTGATCGTGATTAAATTATGAATAAATAATAATTAAATAAATAAAATAACGTCATACCTCCCCTGCAGTAACTTTCTTAACCCGAGGGTACACATGTTCACCCATTCTACAGTTAAATAACAACGTCTTTTCTTTTCTTTTATTTTCATAAGCAGCTTGTTAATGAAAATAGCAGCTCGTTCTTGCCCATCAGGTGTCTGTGGTTTTGTCTTTTTGGGATTTTAGTTGGTTCTGGTGGTTACTTGCTCATTGCTTGTTAGTGCCCGTAGCAAACATGGGTTTGCTTTTTCCTTGTCTGTTCTTTTTCCTTCAAAAAAAAAAAAGTTATTTGTCGGAAGGCTTCCTTGTGTATTTTAGAAGTGCTTTCCTTTAAATTAGTAAATACTACTGTTAGTAAAAGTTATGAATTAACTTAGTAACAATATAATATTATATGCTTTAGCTTTGTAATTAGTAATAATCTAATATTATAATTAGTAAATAAGAGTTAGTGAAAGTTACTAACTAATTAACTTAGTAATAATGTAATATTATATGCTTTAGCTTAGTAATTAGTAATAATTTAATATTATATTTAGTAAATAAGACTTAGTAAAAGTTACTAATTAACTTTTTTATATTAAATATTATCGTATATATAAAATCTCCTGCATCACACTAGTAAATAACTAGTTCTAATGAACATTAAGCTAAAAGCCTAGTTCTATTGTATAATATTAGTTTGATCAAACAATACAAATGAAGCAAAAATATCAAAAGCAAAAAACTGAATTACTACAAAATGCACTAATCTTGATGTTACTAATTAACTTACTAAAAAAAATATTAGATACTTGTTATAGAAAATCAAAAAAAGAAAATCATATTTGCAGCACTTGGAACAATAGGAAAGAAAGAGTCAGCAATGCAGTGTAAATTACCAAGAAGGCATACGATCGTTTCCATTAATCTTGTGGAACTTTTTCGAAAGATTTTACATATTGTCACATGTTCTAAACTGGGATGTTCAAAAAAAATATTAGATACTTTCATGGATTTAGTGGTCAGTACTTTCCTCCTCTCATTGACTTCTATATTACTAGTAGTTACTACTTCTAACTTCAATGAAAATAGACATAAGATACAATTTAATACTTGGAAATTTGAGTTTTAATTACCCTAAATTTGTATTGTTTCTATTATACCCGTGTGGACTTGTAATAGCATGATAGATTTTATTATTGATATATGGTATTGATTGCTTTATTAATGATTGACTTGTCCTCTAAATAGTAGTTTAGATGGGAGGGAAAGGTAAAGAAGTTGATGCGCAAGATTGCCCAAAAGAAAAAGAGACAACATTTATTCATCTCTTAATTAGAAAAGTAAGAGAAGGAAAGTTGCAATCGTCTACATTTAAAAAGAAGTGTGGTTAGAAATCAACAATGAGTTACATGATATTATTGGAGTCGATTATGGTGTTGAAAGATTGAAGGGTAAGTTCAATCGATTGCGTACCACTTATCGTCATTTTTCTGAATTAATTGGACATATTGGAGTTAAATGGGATGTGACGTCAAATATTAAGGTAAAATTAATTTATATTTCTTTTTTGTCTTATAGATTATTAATATATGTTTATTAATCTTATGCGTTTGTTGTTTTGTTATGTAGAAACATAAAGATTTCAAAAAATTCAAAAAACAAGGCTGTGCAGATTATGAGTTGCTTGGTGAAATATTCAACACTACCACTGCAACTGGAAAACTTCAACAATTATCTACCGAAGATCCATTATCTCCCATCGAAGAAAGGTGCTTAGAAGAAGAATTTTTATCAGGTTCTATGCACGTTGATTTTGGTGGTAATAGTTCAGAAGGTGAAGAGAATGGAAAAGATAAAAAGCGTAAGATGCATTCGATTCTTGGTGAGTGTCGATCTAGCAAGGTGAATAAAATGGAAAAGTTGGATTTAGTTTTGGAGAAATGGGCGGCTACATTAAGTGCAAAAGAAGAAGCTGCTAAAGCAAAACTGAGAGATATAGATCATCTACTACTAGTGGAAGTACAGCTTCTGATTTTAATTTTGACTCTTATTCTATAGGAAAATGCATGAGTCTTTTAGAAAAAATGGAAGGCGTTTCTTCATGTTCTTATAATAAAGCAATAGAGAAATTCACATCAGTAGAATGGAGGCAAATTTTTGTTGGAATGTCTGATGCAAGGCGAAAGGATTGGGTGGATAGCTTTATTTAATCCCAGTGTTTTAGTCTTATTTAATCCTAGTGTTTGTTATTTTGCTTGGTGAAATATTTGACTTATATTTTTATGTGATGTAATAATATTCTAACATTATAGTGTGGAATACATGAAATTATTTATTATTATTGAGTGATTGATAAATTCTCTTTCAACTTTGTTATATTAATTGAAATTATTATAGCAGGTATAATGTGTTAATATAACATTAATATTTGTTATTTGTGAAGGTAATTATAATGAGTGTTAGCTCTAGTTCAGAAAGTTCATTTGATTTAGATGATGAGATGGGTCAGTTTATACTTATAAAATATGCTTATGAGTATTACAAGACCTACTTGCCTAAGATGCCATGTAGGACTTTTATATTGAGTGGAAAGGCATATGTTATGGAGATTTTAGACGGAAATCCAATGGTATGTTATGAAATGTTTCGCATGAGAAAACATGTTTTCTTAAATTTTGTGATAGGTTGAAAGCGGAACATCTTTTACATGATGAAAAAATGGTTTCTGTGGAAGAAGCAGTTGCAATGTTTTTATATAACATTGGTCAACATGAAAAGACAAAGAGTTACAAGTGATCGATTTCAACATTCAACTGAAACTGTTTCTGCATGGTTTTAAAAAGTTTTGCTTGCTGTTTGTAAACTGGGAACTAAAATCATATGTCTAAGAGACCGAGGTGATGTTTAACCAGAAATTGCTAGAAATCCTAAATGGTTTCCATATTTCAAGGTATGTTAAATAATACTATCTTTTTATAAATATTTTTTCTTTTAATAGAGAATCATATAATTTATATATATTTGTTGTTAATTAAGGATTGTATTGGAGCTATTGATGGAACTGAAATAGCGGCTTGGGTTTTTGTATCAAAGCAAGTTCCATTTCGAAATAGAAAGCAAAATATGTCGCAGAATGTAATGACAGCTTGCTCTCATGACATGCTTTTTACATTTGTATGTGCTGGATCGGAGGGAACAGCTCATGACACAAGAGTTTTTGTTAATGCGGTACTAACTAATTCTGGTGCACAAAATTCTTTTCCAATGCGAAGTGCTTGTATGTTTTAAATAATTTAAT
Organism: Heritiera littoralis; assembly: GCA_031772115.1. Lineage (NCBI taxonomy): Eukaryota > Viridiplantae > Streptophyta > Magnoliopsida > Malvales > Malvaceae > Heritiera > Heritiera littoralis. Next base: position 2,817,525 of record JAPDPK010000092.1, on the reverse strand, counting down.
TTTTTTTCTAATAACTGCTTAATTTGTAAATACTATTCATCTAGTTTTCATACTTCTTAATATTGATATTACAGGTAAATATTACGTGGTGGATGCTGGATACTCAAACATACCTGGATTTTTAGCACTATTTCGTGGACAAAGATACCATGCACGAGACTTTATAAGTAGGCACCAACCTAGAGGGATGGAGGAATTATTTAATATGAGGCATTTTTCTGTTTGTAATGTGATTGAACGAAGCATCGGAGTGCTTAAAAAAAGATTTGCCATATTGAGGGATATGCCTAACTATCCTCTTAGAAAACAACGTTATATACCGAAAGCGTGTTGTACTGTGCATAATTTCATTAGGTTGGAAGCTGAAAAGAATGAATTATTTGAAGAGGGTGAAAGAGAATACGTGCAGGAATTTGATGACATAGAAGCAACATTTTCAAAAGCACGTTTTCATTTTCGTGTACCAAACAAGTTTTCCAAAATTCAAAAAACAGAAAATGAAAACTTGTTTTCGAAAATGAAAATGGAAAAGGAAAAAAAATATATTTTCATGAACCAAATGAATATTTTATATTGTTAGGTTGATACGCTGAAAAATATTTTCCATTATTTGTTGTTTTAATCCAATATAAATTAGGTTGAGTTTTAGTGGGAGCTTTTTTCTTAAAAGTGGCATAGGTTTGAAAATTGTCTTCTCCTTTTGAAAATAGGAAGACAATTTCCCAAAATCTTTAAAGATTTTCCATTGAATTCAGTCATGCCTCCCTTACCTATCTTTAAGGATTTTCGGAAATTGTCTTTCCATTTTTAAAAGGGGAAGACAATTTCCAAACCTATGCAACTTTTAAGAAAAAAGCTCCCACTAAAACTCAACCTAATCTATATTGGATTAAAACAACAAACAACAAAAAATATTTTTCAGCATATCAACCAAACAACAGAAAATATTAGTTTTTCCAAAAAATCAAACTTTCAGAAATCATTTTACAGAAATCATTTTCTGAAAGTCATTTTACGCGAACCAAACGGAGCCTTAATTTGGGTCTGTTTGATTCGTGTATTTCATTTTTTCGAAAATATTTTTCAATTTTTTCAATGTTTGGTACATGTAAAACATTTTCGGTCAATGGAAAATGAAATTCAGTCAGTGAAAAATCTTTAAGGATTTTGGAAAATTATCTTCCCATTTTCAAAAAGGAAAGACAATTTCCAAACTTATGCCACTCTTAAGAAAAAAACTCCTACTAAAACTCAACCTAATCTATATTGGATTAAAATAACAAACAACAAAAAATATTTTTCAGCATATTAACCAAACAACAGAAAATATTAGTTTTTTCAGAAAATCAAATTTTCAGAAATTATTTTACAGAAATCATTTTCTAAAAGTCATGTTACGCGAACTAAACGGAATTGAATGACAATTGCAAGTAATTAAGATAATAAATGGAATTTATCTTTGTCATGAATAAGTTGAGAAAAACAGTAGTAGTTTTTTTTTTTCATTAAGAAACTTCAAACCTTCTATTAAATAAAGCTAGTACAATCTTTCATAACGGTAACATAAATGATTGGATGGCATTCATCTATCCAGTAAATATCAAATTTTGATTTCTTTAAAGGTTTCACTCAAATTCATCCCCTTAGCATAATTCTCATGTAAGATCACTTGGATTTTTTGAATTTGGCAAATCATTGTCTTTGAATCATCCATCTTATAATCTAAGAAGCAACCAATCACAAATTTCTTGATCCCATCATCCTCAGTCTTATATTTATAGTTCAAAGATTCTCACAATTCTTTGACTATTTTCTTTGCGCTATGCACATTGCACAAAAAATCTATCAATTCATTCATTACATAATTTTGGCACAAAAGTCAAAATGTTTCGAAGCATCCATAATATTGATCACTTAGATATCATGCTTATTCTTATTGAGTTTAGGAGCATCCTAAATTAAGAATCTTACAAAATTCAATGTGGCTAGATAGAACGAAATTTTTTGCTACCACATTTTGAAATTTAAACCATTAAAACTTGTCCAATTTTTTTCCATGGTTCCTAAGAACTATGGCTCGTACAGTACGGATCGAAACTTTTAGTTACCATAAGAGGAGTCTCAACATTAATTTCAGTTGTCATTTTAAAAAATCACAATCAACTATTTCTCACTTTTCAAAATAACAATATGTAAATAACTACAACAATTTTATTATTTTCCTTTCCCAATTAATATGTCGATCAACTAAATACTACTTAATAGAGAGTTTTCAAAAAAGGTTAGTGAGGTCACAGATGATCTCACTTAAAACTCAATCTCCTTAAACAAGAAGATTATTAAACATCTCGTTTAGCTGTTGTTTTTAACATTAATGAACTTAAAATTCATTCATAAGGTAACAAATAATGTCTTTTTCTTTTTTTGAATAAAAATGCATATTTAGCACAACCGGCCCATGATCCTAAACCGGACATTCCTCCAACTCCAAGCAGTTGACTTTCAAGTTTAACCTGGTACATTTCATTGATCTACATCGTCAAATGCCAGAGAGTTAATCATATACACCAATCAGTACACACCACGTGTCTCATCCTGTAATCTTATTCATTTGTTTGTTAATAATCTTCTTGTCAAAGCCATCAGATTCCTCACCTCCACCTCTAAGTTTAGTAGGTTACTAATACCTTCCTCTCTTCAAAAGTCTACCATTTTCCTTTTCTTATTTGACCTGTAGTTTCCCTTTGATATTAAATACCTACTGCCTACAAAAAAAGCTTTAGATTTGAGAGAAATTGAATATGGGGAATGCCCTGGGGTTATTGTATAGCCATTTCAGCAAGCCAACCACCACTGGAGACTCTGGATCGCAAGGCCCCCATGGTGTCTCAGCAGCCAACATTGGAGTTTCAGCTCTTGTCCATGATATCTTTCAGTTCGAAATCAGCTCTCAGGTATGTTTCATGAGCATTGTTGCTTTAATTCAAGCCTTGTTTCTCTAATTATTGTTATGTTTTGCTTATATTTTTGTTAGCTTACAGTAAATTTTAATGGCTATGGGGACAAACTAGAAATCGAGAAAAGATTAGTTTGAATATTTAAGCTAAAAAGAAAATCTGGGTTGGTTTAATTTTCATCATTTGTTAATTGTATTACCAACTTGTTTTAGGTTCCTGAAGGGCTAAGTAAGCATGTGCTTTCATCCAAGAAGGCTCAGGCCAACTGGTAATTAATTAATGAATTTCTTGTGCTATGAACAATAATGATATAACTTTTTTTGCTTAATTTTCTGGTCTGTCTAAAGATTGACAACTAATGAAGGTATGGAAAGCTACTGGAGGCTTGGAGTGAAGCAAAACCACCACCAAAAACACCTGAGGAGACTTCAAGTTTTGTCATTCAAACCTTAGAGAGACATCAAAAGGCAGATGTTGAGGTATAAAGGATTGCAGCAGCATTATTAATCTTCAATATGTTGAGATTTTTACAAATTGGTTAGAATAAGTGAACAGGAAATTAATTCATTGTAGGATTGTTCTGTAATTGAATGTTTGTAGGGACTATTGGCATTCTATGGTCTTCCTCTTCCTCATACGCTCGTCCAGCCTTCGGCTGGTGCCCCAACTTCATTGCCTCAAGGAGTTAAGTTTGAACTGCATACTTTACCAGTAAGGACTGTCTTTTTGGAAAGTTGAAATCAATAATTCAATGAAATAACTTGGATAATGGGTTTGAAACTGAAAAACACTCTGGCTAAATTAGGTGGATGCTAAAGCAGTAGCGGATGGAGACACCATAACAGTTTACGTAAGTACTTCAGATCCCAGGGAGTCATCAAATGTACCTAGAGAGGTCCAATTGGCAGCTGTTCAAAGATCAAAAGCGCAAGCTGAGAAGAATTATACAAAAGCAGATGCACTGCACAAGAAAATTACTGATGAAGGCTACAGGTTTAGTTAGCTAATTTCCCTAGATGATCAAATTCCTTTGAGGGTTGGTGTTCCCAGTTATCTTTTTAAGATTAATGGTTTCTAATAATCTGGCTTCTTAATCACTCCAGGGTCTTAAATCTTCAGAATCAGGAGATCCTTGCTCGAAAGTATCGCATCCGGCTAAGGTAACATCATTTGTTTCTTGAATTTCAATGTTCCATCAGCTAATCTCATATACAATGATAGTGGAATAATTAATGAATTGTGAAATGCTAATAGGGGAATAGATGCGCCGGAAAGTTCCATGCCATATGGCAAAGAAGCAAAAGAAGAGTTGGCTAAGCTTGTTCAAGGGAAATGTTTAAGAGTTCTTGTATATGGGGAAGATCGTTATGGCCGCTGTGTTGGTGATATATATTGCACTGGAAAATTTGTACAGGTAATACTTCTTAAGATGTGTGGAGCTTAATTCTTGTCGATACGATGAATTTTATACGTAAAAATATCAATTAAGACTACTTTGGGAGGTCCGCAAATATACTCTGATTGTTCAATTAATTATTCTAATTACTCTATGAAACAGGAAATTATGCTAACAAAGGGGCTTGCATGGCATTACACAGCTTATGACCAACGCAAAGAACTTGCAACTGTGAGTAACCAACGGTTATTTATTCTTGCACTTCATTCTGTTAAACTAGAAAACTGTCAATTCTAAACACACTGTATTTGTATAATACTAGTGGGAAAAAGAGGCTCGAGCAAAACGAGTTGGTTTGTGGGCTTCATCAAATCCTGAGAAGCCATGGAAATGGAGAAAGGACAAACGAGAAGGCAGATCATGACATTGTCCTGATAGAAGTGAACATCTAATGCATCTTCCTTAATTATGGAATAAACCATTTAACTCCAACATAAAGAAATGGCTGCCCTAACTTGTATTCAAGACCAAGAGTTGATCGCAGAACAGTGGAAGATGAATGGGAAAGGAAAAACTTCAGGTTAATTAAATCATGACTGATGTATTATTCTGATCTTAGAAAGTGGTGTAACATTTGTTCAGACAATAAAAGAAAGTGTTGTGATATTTGTGTTTATAAATCAGATACTGTAGGAACTATTTCATGACTGATGTATTATTCCGATGTATTGTTCATAACTTTGGGTTTTGAATTACTATTTCATGCTCGAGAAACTATAGGAAGTGTTGTTGCACAAAATAACAATAAGTGATTGCTGACGTAAGCCGTTTGTCCTTTTCTCCACGTGTCTCTAAAAGCTTCTGCAAAATAGTGAAAGTAAGAGGAATGCAGGAGGTGATTTCTTGCGTAGGCACTCTGATGTTTAAGTCAGTAAAGTGTTCTTGGGAATATTGAAAGTCAAAGCTAGAAGTAGACAAAAATTAGGGAATAAAATAATACTTGTGGCCTATTTATAGGCGGGTAAACTATCAGTACTGCAGAGTAATTACCTAGAGTGTAATTTCATCCTTTTAGAAGAGTTTGTTCCCGGTACGGCACTAAAATGTCGTATGTCGACAAATTGTGGCGGCAGGGGTCTGTCGCGAGGCGGGAGGCTCATAGAACGGGAGGCCATACTCGATAGGCGATAGGCTATTACGCGTGATGATCATCCGATGCCTGTCGCCGGCGGGAGGCATTTTTCGCAAAGGCTTCCGCTTGCCAAGTAGTATCCTCCCACCTACTGCAACGTGGCCCAATGGCTCTATGCCACGTGGCAGCCTCAATGGTCTTTTGGGCCTCGATAACTTTGGGCTTTCCCATATCAACTGCTCCCCATTCTCTTATTAGATTTTTTCCAATAAAGAGAGTATATATACTTGAATATGGGATATTTTGGCCTTTTTCGTGAATTTTTGTAGTTTTTTTGGTATTTTTTGCAGGTCAAGAAGCACAATTCTGCTGGAGGTGTTTCCTGGCATGCGACGTTTCGTATTCCCTGCCGCGGCTATATAAGAAACAGAGGGTGAGCTGAATCGTGTGAGAAATCCTCTGTATCAGCACTCTGCCGCATGTCCTAACCCTCCCGCGAGTTTCAGTCTGCCGCATTCACCAGAGTCTCTCGCACATTACCCATGTCGCTGAAAGTAAGTCTCCCGCTAACTTACAACTATCGCAATAGTTTTTGTCTCCCGCGACACCTGTAATCTCCCGCAGGGCTTAGGTCTACCGCTTGTGTCACCTGTTTCCCTTATTCCTTCAGTCTTGAGTCATGTCTTCTCATCACATAGGTAAAACATTGAGGAAGGGGGGTGTTAAGTGCAAGTTGTCTAACACAGACTTAGAAGAAATCAACATCCGCTTCCCCTCTCCTGCTGACTACTAATATAGGCTTCCAACCAATAAGGAGCATTCCCTCAATTTAGTTACTAGCAGCGTAGCTGTACATAAAGCGTCCATAGTTTTCGGTTTTCGGTTTCCACTTCTTGAGTTTGGTCTAGATTTCCTTAGGTATAAAGATATAGTCCCATGCCAACTCCATCCCCATGGATGGGCCCAGTTAGTGGGATTCTCCTAGTGTGTCACAACTTAGGCATCGTTCCTTCTATCCCCCTTCTAAGTGCATTTTTTAGAGTCCGTGGGTTACTCGAGTTAGTTACATACTCTTTATAAAGAATAACGGACAAGGGGTTTCCTAATAAAATATTTTCAAACCTTCCCAACAAGTTACACAAATTTGAGAGTGAGTGGGTCGTTGTTTAGATCCTGAGGGATTTAAAAATCCCTACTAGATAGAATCGTGATACTAGCGACCACTCAAGCCGCTCAGAAAAATTTAGTTTAGCTTTCTTAAGGGACTATCTAGGCGAGTTTATATAGCTTTTCTATTCTACTGCGGAGCAAGATTTGTTTTCCCTTTTAACCCTTGAGAACATTGCAACAACTAGTTGCGGAGTAGGCAGAGTTATCCCCGAAACTTCCACCATTTCTCCAAACTTTCCTTCAGCCTCACACACACTTAGTCCCATCCCTAATTATCCGCTCGTGGTCCCCGTAGCTGAATCAATGAAGCCCGTAGGTCATCTAATAGATGAATCTTCTTCTGACTCGAGGGATGAAACACCTGGGACCATAGATGCCAGTGATTCATCCGAGGAAGATCTCGAGTGGAACCAAGATGATGCCTTTGGGAGTCCCTTCTACGACTTCCCATCAGATGAGAATTTAGCTAATTAGACGATTTTGGTGATTTTTTAGGTTTTGAACGATAATTCTTTTTATCCTCGCACACGTGTTTAATGTCTTTTGACCTGGTATACTAACTCTTTCCTCTTGTATTGTGCATACATGAGCTTCCAAGATGCCATCCGTATGAGGAAAGCCCCTACATCCTCCTATAGAGTCCCTCTAGACACTCCCCTGTCATGGAAACAGCTTCTAGTCGAGGCTTCCACTTCAGAGTGCCCCCAAGCTCCTCCTCCTCCTCCTCCGGTCATTGGTGAGCCAAGTTGGCCTGTGCAAGAGGCCGAATGAGGCAAAAGGAAAAGGCACATTATTCGTGACCGTTTTGCGCACAGCTCGGAGGGTCAAGAGAGCTCGGGGTCACAAAAAAGTGTGTCTGCTCCCCAAGAGGGTGACCTAGACACTACAAGGGACAGGCGCGCCCCTCGCAAGCCTCACCACAGGTACCAAAAGAGATTATTTATCGAAGATGCAATGCCTGCGAGGCCAATTTTGCCTAAGATGGTGCCTCTCACACTCAGGCACTATCAAGTAGATGGAGGGAAGATAGTCGATGGGGACGACTTCCAAACCTACCCCGGTGTCAATGACAACGACAGTATCGAGGAGCCTAAGGTAGCTTCTCGTCTGGCTTAGAGCACCATCCTTTCGCGTAATGAGAAGAAAATTTTCAAGAATCTTTACGGGGGCGAGGATAGCTCAGATTTTTTGTGATGAGGGTGAAAGTCTCGTCTTTCTTTTAGAACGCATATGTTTTATCTTCCTCAGTCTAGGTTTTTAATTATCTTCTTTTTTGTTTTGCCAAGCTGTGCAATAAGTGGTAGTTGTTAATGTGCAGCATTGGACCTACCAAGAGCGAACTGAGAAAGAGTTGCACGAGCTTCGGGAGAGGCACATAGTGCTTCAGAACAAGGTCAATCAACTCCGTTCACTCCCCACCAGGGTGGACGAGTGGAAGAGGGACAACGAGGCTCTGAGATCTCAAATAGTGGGCCTCGAATTGAAGCTGAGGGATGAACGGGCAAAGACCGAGTCCCTTCAGAGGTAATGGGAAGCTAATGAGAAAGCGACAAACGATCTGGAGACCATGATGTCTCACTGGGACGGGGCCATCGACGAAATGCACAACTTGCTAGAATGACAAAGAGAGGTCCAAGTCAAAGTTGACCGAGAATACCGTCTTTCCCAAGATTGCTTTGAGAGGAAGCAAATTTACTCAGCAGGATTCGTCAAGTACGGCTTCTATCTTGCCCGTGCCTGGCTAGAGAAGCAAAGGCCTAACGAGACATTCTCGGAGCTTCAATTCACTGAAGAGGTCGAGCTTTATAATCCTCCTCCCTATACCGAATATGAGATGACTCAATGAAGCCTAAAGACTACTTGGAGGAAGGGGCCGTGGATAACTTAGCAATCTCGAAGGTCCCTGGCCCCCTTCTCGACCACGCAGCCAGCCTAAGCCCATCGAGGCCTTACAAGGTTTAGACAACGAGGATCTTCAATTCTCTGATTCTACCTCTATTGAACCAACGCTAGACTCCGCAACTGTCACGGTTGCAGGGCCCTTAAGTGACGCTCTTTCTTTCGAGGCTACTCCTCCCGAAGATCCAAATGTAAGTCCAGCTCCCTAGGGTCCGACTATAGACGCAACATCTCTTCCTCCAACTAACTCCATCCTCACCATTGAGTGATTAGGATTTTTTTCTTTTTTCATTTTGTTGTTTTGCTCTTTTTTGTTCTAATTGTAATCCATACAAGCATTGTACGGTTATAAATAATTCATTTTTTTAATGAAAATCACAATTCCTTTTGCAATTTTTCCTTTTGCAATTTTTCCTTTCTTTACATACTTGTGATATTGTGATAGAGTATAAACTCTTTACATGTATGGTATGTTATTAAAATGCGGCTATAATTGACACGTTATCATATTCATTGGGATTTTAACATTTTTATAGCTACAATACTACATAATATGCTAAAATGTTACAAAACTAAGACACTTTATTGATAAGGTTGTAACACGCTTTTCAACATGCTCTAACAAAGTTATAACATACCTTACAGCATACCTTTTGTCATGTATTTCGACATGCTCCCTAGGTTGCTTCCCAATTCTTCTTATGAGACGATGTAACCATCTTCTCAAAGAAGAACTTTTGCTTAAGTACTATGCCTGTCCGCACATTCTTTGCTTAAGGACTTACTCATTTTGCCTATTTTGCGTATTTTTCGCTTATGGACTTACTCTGTTTGCTCGTCTCGCACATTTTTCGCTTAGGGACTTAATCATTTTTGCCCGTCTCACGCATTTTTCGTTTAAGGACTTTTTATTTGCCTGTCTCGTACCCTTTTGTGCTTAGGGACTTTTTATTTGCCCGTCTCGCACCCTTTTATGCTTAGGAACTTTTTATTTTGCCAGCTTTTCCCTCTGTTACTGTTATTCCTATAACACATTTATCAATTAAATTGTCACTATAGAAAACATAAGCCTCTTATTCGTAAGTCAAGCAATTACATCACACGGTTTTTGCCATTCACGCAAAGCAATGCATAACGATAGGAAAATAATAAAATAAAGAATACAATATTGTCACTACCAGTACAATTTTAGATGTTAACATTCCAAGTCTTCGAGATCTTTTTTCCTTGCAAAGTCTCCAAGGTGCACGTGCTTGGTCCAATCATTCTCCTGATTCTGTAAGGTCCTTCCCAGTTGGCCCAGAACTTACCATCTTCCCTATGGGTGTTTGTAATGGTTGATTTTCTCAGCACCAGGTCTCTTTCCCTTAACTCCCTAATCTTAACTTGGGCATTACAGTATGCAGCTATTCGCTGCTGGTAGGCGGCCAACCTCGTTTTTGCTGTGTCCCTTAGTTCATCTATTAGATTAAGGTTCTCTCTAAGCCCCTGAGAATTGATTTCTTGAAAGTAAGGGGTTAGTTAGGCGATGCTGCTCAAATTTTGACCGGGATGAGAGCCTCAGTCCCATATACCAAATTAAATGGCATCTCTCCTGTCGACACTCGACTTGGTGTTCTATAGGCCCAAAAAACACTTGGGAGCTCATCAACCCATGCTCCCTTTGCCTTGTCCAATCTGGTTTTTAACCCATGGAGTATGGTTTTGTTGCTGACTTCGGCTTACCCATTGGCTTGTGGGTAGGATACAGATGATATCCTGAGCTGGATACTCAAACCTCTATAGAACTCTCGAAATGCATTGCAATCGAATTGCTTTCCATGGTCAGCGTTTAAGACCCACAGGACTCCAAATCGACAGAAAATATCCTTCCATACCATTGCCTCTACTTTTTTTCAGAGATTGTGGCCAGAGGTTCTGCCTCTATCCATTTGGTGAAGTAGTCAGTGGCTACTAGCAAAAACTTTCTTTGGCTTGTGCCCAAGGGAAAAGGCCCAAAATGTCTAACACCCATTGCGCAAATGACGTAGGTTGGAAAGTGTTTTAGAGAGTTAAGACAGGTGCTGACACAACTGGGGCAAATTTCTGGCACTTATCGCTTTTTCGCACCTTATTGGCAGCGTCTTGTTTCAACGTAGGCCAATAAAACCCTGCAGGGAGTACCTTTGTAGCTAGCGCTCAAGCCCCTAAGTGTTCACCACATATGCCCTCGTGGACTTCAGCCAATGTGTATTCAGCTTGTTCAGGCCCCAAACACTTCAACAAGGGCATAGTGAATCGACGCTTGTAGAGCTCCCCATTTATCACCATAAATTTGGCACTCTTCAATTTTATCCCGTGCTTCATCTTTATTAGTGGGAAGCTTTCCCTCCAGGATGTAGTCCCGAATCGGGTTCCTCTAATTGTCCCTGATCTCAACATCGCAGACTTACTCTTCTTCAGTGCTCAGCTTAGCTATACACTCCACCTTTACTACTCCACATTTCATTCCCCTAAAGGATGCTAGCTTGGAAAGGGCATCTGCATGGCTATTTTCAGACCGATTGAGTCGGGTTAAACAAAAGTTCTTGAACGATTGTGCCAGTAATTGAACTATCTGCAAGTATGGCACCAAAGTAGGCTCCCGTGCTTCGTACTCACCAAGAAATTGATTTACCACCAATTAGGAGTCACTATAAGCCATTAGGTTGCTAACTTCAAGCTTCTTAGCTAACTTCATTCTAGCTATCAAAGCTTCATATTCAGCTACATTATTAGAGCTTGGAAATTTAAAATGGAGGGAATACTCATAGGCTTCTCCCTCGAGCGAGATCAGTACAATTCTGACTCCACTACCAACCATACTATGAGCTCCATCTCCAAACAATTTCCACCAACTATTTCTGGTTCTTCTTAGTCCTCTCGACTAGTGCATTCTACAATAAAGACCGCCAATGCTTGCCCTTTTATCGCTTGGCGAGGCTAGAAGTGAATATCATATTCATTGAGCTCAACTGCCCATTTGGTTAAACGTCCTGAGTGCTCTGGCTTTTGTAATATCTGTGTGATAACAGCAAATTTCTGAATTTTTATATTATTTATTCGAAAATTTAAGTTTAAATGCGAAAGATAAATTAAAGTAAATAAAGGAATTATTTACAAGATGGAATATTGTTGGAAATTTCGTAAATAATGAAGTTAAGGAATTGATAAATTATATGGAGGAAATTAATTTGGATAAATGAAAATCCAAATTAAATAAGAAAATGAGGAAGAAAATATATATATTGTAAATACAATATATATATATAGTGTTATTTCATTTATATTAAAATATATAAATGTAATTTAAGTTAAAAATATGTAGATATATATATTAAAAATATATGTTTTAATATAATATATATATATCTATAAAATATTATATAGCATGTACTATATAATATAATATTAATATTATATTTATAAAGTAAATTATAAATATAAAATATAAAAAAAGAAACAGAAAAGAAATGGAAGGAGTCGGGACACCCCGACCCCTTCCCAGCCAAGGTCGACGACGGCTGCAGTGGCCACCGTCGACGAGACGAGAGAGAAGAGGAAAAAGGGACAACATCAGAGACATGAGAAGAGGCGACCGGCGACAGGAAAAACGAAAAACAGAAGCGAAATCGAAGCGGGAATCGGCGGAAGCCGAAAAAGAAAAAGAAAGAGGATTTGGCGATGCCGGCGGAATTGGCCACCGCCACTGCCACCGAAGCATCGTCGGAGGGAGAGGAAGAGGATGGAGGCCACCGTTGGGGAGGAGAACAGCGGAGGAGGACCGGCGAAGAGGTGGAAGAGACCGGATCTAAAGCGAGTCGGTCCGCCGCCGTGCCGCCAATCCAGGCCGAACGAAGACCACCATCAGACTCGCCGTGCCGTCGGCCAGCTGAAGGGCACTTGAACCGCCGGAGAACCGGCCGCCGGCGAGGAACCGGTGAGGAGGGACACTGACCGATCTGACGGGAAAGGAAAAGAAAAAGAAAAGAAAAGGAAAAAGAAAAAGAGAAGAAAAGAAAGAAAGAAAAGGAAAAGAAAAAGGAAAAGAAAGAAAGAAAAGAGGAAAAAGAAGAAAGAGAGAGAAAAAGGAGAATTTCGAAAATTACGGGAAATCTCGAGAATTCGGAAACCCGAGAATTACGGGAATCGGTAAGAAATCCCGAAAAGTGATAAATTATTTAAATAATTTATTTATTTAAATAATTATGAAAAAATTCTAAAATTTAGAATTTTAATTTCCAGAAAATTTCCTCGATGACCGAGCCGATGGAATCGGGCGAGGTGAACACGGGCGCGACGGACGAGGCGGTCGTCGACCCGAAACAGGTAAGGGATGCATGTGCAACACTGTAAGGATATTCAGTCTGCATGATTTTAATTATAAAATATTTTATGAAAATATTTTATGAAAATATTGCGATGAATGATTGGTTGGAAATTTGTGGTGATGCACTGGCTGGATTTTAAACTGTATTTTTCGTGCAGGAGGCTAGCCAATCGGCAGCCGTTATACTGCCAAAAAATTATCGAAAATTATCGAAAAATTCTAGAAAATTTCATAAAATCATAATAAATGATTTTATTTCACGAGAAATGATTTTCAACCACGAAAATCGAGAAAATGAGTATTTTCCATAAAAACATGAATAAAATGAGAGTAATTTTAAAATATTCATGTTTTCGAGAATGGTGATAATGAAATCACCGAAAAATCTCTTCGAGGATGGTGATAATGAAATCACCAAAAATTATCTTGATATGTAAATTTCACGTAATACGAGATGAAAAATGAAAAGAAATGAAGTGAATATTTTTATATTTATTTCTTAAATGTTCACTAAATGGTTTTATAACCTTTATGGTTTTAAATGATGAAATTATATATTTTTATAAATTCCATAAAGGTTTTCTTATGATGAAAAATATGGTTTTTGAGACTAGTTGGCATCCTATCATGCTGATATGTGATATGTGATATGCGACATGTAATATGTGATATGTGATATGTAGTCCCGGTTGACACCTGATCAGTGATCCGCCGAGGACAATTATAGACTATGGCCATAGATCTGACATGATTATTTATACCCTTCGGGGTCTATAGCATGACACGAGTAACGACCCAGTGGACGGGCTGGGCGTGCCTCAGTCTCCATATATGAAAATGTTTTATATGATATGTGATATGTGAAATGTAAATGTTTTACATGATATGTGAAATGTAAACGTTTTACATGATATGTGACAAGTTAAATGAAAGAGATTTACAGTATTTTACAAAATGCTTATTTCAGTACTGATTTTAGTACTACGAGATGATTTTCATATGATATGTGATATGAACATGTAATATGTTTTCAAAAGGAAAAAGAGTTTATAAGTCTAATATTCTTACTATGATTTAAATTGAATATTAGACTACATGTGACATGAATACGTGATATGTTTTCCAAAAAGGAAAGATGAGGAAAAATAAATCAATATTCTTATTTTAATGTTTAAATTGAATATTAGATTTAAATGATATATATGCTATACAAAAAGGATTTAATAGCTGATTTTGCTATTTAAAGTACTGTACTAATTATAGTTGTACAGTAAAACATGAAATGAATTTTATATGAGAATGATGAGAATTTAACTAATATTCTTTTCAAAGAATATATGAATATTAGTTACCTTATTTAAATGTTTTATTTTATAAAAGCATTATTTTGAAAAGAATATGGAAATGTTATGGAATAAAAAGGTAAAAAAGGATTAAATTTCCAAACGAAAAGGAAATTATTCTCTACAGTTGCTTCTAGGTTCCGGGACAAGATAAGTATTTTAAAATACCTACCTTACTCCATCCGGACCCCTAGCCGACTGTAGTATCATTCCTACATGTGAGCCTAGAGCCCCTAGGAAAAAAATGAAAAAGTTTTTCAGCATATAGATAGCTGAGTATCAAGTGAGGCATATAATTCCCTTACTGAGCCGTGGTTTGCTCACCCCTTAATAATATTAACATTTCAGGTTTTTCGAGGACTAAGAGATTTGACATACGAGCATCTCGGCTGCGCATTTGGGGACGATGCGACAGCTTGATTTATTACATAATGTACGATCATTTATTTTCTGTATTTAGACTTATCTACAGTACTACTTCCTTATGAATTAAGATAGGGGATGTAATTCATATTATAATTTAATATGAAATTGTTTATATGTAAAAGAAAAGTAAAGTATCGCAGACAGCCCAACCAAATAAGATGTATAGAATAAGGTGAAAAATAAGGTCACGGGCTGTGACAATCTGTCTCGGAGGCTGGTCTGTTAGGACAGTTACTGAATGGGCCTGGAAGTACTACCATAGCTTTCGAGTCAACATCACCAGCGATAAGGCCACCTTTTCAACTTAGGGATATCTCATCTCAACATCTAGTAAAACTTTGCTCACATAGTAGATTGGGCAGTCTTTATCCCCATCTCTTCTTAACAGGATTGCATTAACCGCTTTTTCACCCACGCCCAAATACATAAAAAGTTCATCCTCGGGCTGAGGTCTAGATAATAGTGGAATTTCCTTTAGATTCTTCTTCAACTTATGGAACGCTACTTGACATTCTTCAGTCCACTTGAAGTTTTTACCTCCTTTTATCGCCTTGAAAAATGGCAAGCTCTTTTCTGCTGATTTGGATAAAAAGCGATTTAAAGCTGTTATCCTTCCAGTTAGTCTTTGCACTTCTCATACATTTGTCGGCGACTTCATATCCAAAATAGCTTGAATTTTCTCGGGGTTAGCTTCGATTCCCCGATTGGTGATCATGTACCCTAAGAATTTTTCGGACTTTACTCCAAATGAATAGTTATTGGGATTTAACTTCATATCGTATTGCCGTAACACCTTGAACACTTCTGAAATTTTTTCAGCATGTGATTCCCCCTATGGCTCTTAATGATCATATCATCCACATATGCTTCCATGGTGCTACCCAACAAGTCTTTGAACACCTTATTAACCATCCATTGATATGCAACCCCCGCATTCTTCAAACCGAAATGCATTACTTGATAGCAATATGTTCCGCTATCAGTAATGAAAAAAGTTTTCTCTTCATCATCTGGGTGCATCATAATTTGGTGGTATCCCAAAAAAGCATCTAGAAAACTCAAGAGTTCGCACCCGAAAGTTTCATCCACCAGTTTATCAATGCACGGCAACAGATAAGAATCTTTGGGACAAGCCTTGTTCAAGTAAGTAAAGTCTACGCACATTCTCCACTTCTTGTTGGCTTTCTTCACCATCACCACGTTGGCCAACCACTCGGGGTAATTAACTTCTCTGATAAACCCCGCTTATAGCAACTTCGAGATCTCCTCATCTATAACTTGTTGCCTTTTCGGAGCAAAATTTCTCTTCTTTTGCTTGACCGATTTGGCTCCTGGGACGACATTCAATCGGTGGCAAACAATCTTAGGGTTGATTCCAGGCATGTCAGCGAGGGTCCATGCGAAGACATCAGCATTTTCTTTTAAGCATCGAATTTTCTCCTTCTTTGTTTTGTCAGGCAGCTGACTTCCCACGTATACCACCTTTTCTTTATGTTCCTCATCTAATCGAACTACCTTCATCTCTTTGTCAGACTTTGGCTTAGGCAGTTCTTCGATCGTGAGGGTTTCTTTCCTCTGGATCCCCTTGCACATAATGGACACAATACAACACGTCCTGGCCTTCCTTTGGTCCCCTTCACTTAGCCTACACCATGAGGAGTCAGGAACTTCATCAGCAAATAGCAAGGGGAGACTACTGCTCTCATGTCGTTCAATAGCGGCCGCCCAAAAATCATGTTGTAAGCCACTAAAGTTGACTTCACCACCATGAACAGTACTTGGCAGAAAACACTCCTCCGGCTCTCCCCCAATGTGACAGGTAGTTAAACTAACCCTGCTAACTTCACATTTTCACTAGAAAACCCATATAGAGGTGTGGGCACTGGTTTCAGTCTATCCTCTAAAATACTCATCCTTACAAAGCAGTTCTAATAAATCAAGTTCACCAAACTTCCATTATCAACTACAAATCGATTGACTGGATGCTTTGCCACGATTACTGAGATCACCATCGGGTCATCATGGGGAATCATAATATCCCCCCTGTCGATTGGTGTAAAGGTAATGGGCTCCTCATCCTACCTCTCTCTCATCACTGAGTTTACTTGGTAGGCTTGCCGGGAATAATACTTTCTAAACAAGAAGGAAGTGCCAGCTAACGATACCCCTCCAGATATAACGTTCATTGCTGGACCCGTGTGCTCGTTATCTTCTTCTTGATTTCTTCTATCTCCCCTCCTGTTCTCATTCCTCCTTACATCCTCATTTCCTCCTCCATTCCTTCTATTTCTATCTCTCCTGTCTCTGGGATTATTTCCCCTATTACGCGAGGGTAATTATCTCTTTCGCCCCTCCATACGAATTGTTCTATCTTGCCTTCCCGTGCTAACTCTTTAAGTCGATTCATCAACTCTTTACACTTTTCCGTTGAATGTCCGCATGCAAAGTGAAAATTACAATATGAATCCAGGTTACGACCTAGACTCCCGGAGGTCTTCTTCAAGAACTGTATAAGACCTGACCCTTCAATAGTCGCCAACACTGATGCTCGGGATTTAGTGAGTGAAGTGTAGATGGTATACTTCAACTTAAGAGTCTTCTCAAGTTTGCTTGATTGGCTGGAGGACCCCCCGGAGGTTTCTCTCCCTCGTTTCCTTCCTTCCTTCTATTCCTCAACCGATACCATTTTCATCACTTCCTCCTAAGTGATGTACTTATTTGCTTGAGAGAATAAGTCTGATATCGTAGTCGGTTAGTCTAGCAACAGGGACTTTTGCAACTTCTCAGACCTAGTCCCTTGTAACATGGCTGCCACAGCTACTCCTACTTGTAGATCACGTACCTCCAAAGTGGCATCCCTAAACCGATCTACATAACTCTTCAATGACTCCTTACTTCCTTGCTTATGTGATAACCGTGAATTCTCTCATTTTAGAATTAAGTATCTGTAAATCTAATTTCAGATACTAATAGACTGGTTGAAAAAAAAATTCGAGTTTATAAAATAATAACATTTATGTGTGGCCTAAGTGAAATAAATTGATTTTTAACGTGTAAATAAATTAACTTAAGGTGGATTTTTGTACGTTAAAATTTTATTAAAAAGAGTTAAATATCTTTCTCCAAAAGCAGTAAAATCGACCTCCTCTTCTCCTTACTGGTCTGCTGCACGATTTGCTCCTTCTCCTCCAAAATGCTTCACGTGAGCTATACCAAATCTTATATTTTCTTCAGCCACTCATCCAATATCCTTCACAAACCACCTTCCTCACATCAAGATCACTTTAAATCTAGGATTAGAGGGCTGAAAGGAGGAAAAACCGAATGGGTTTTGGAGAGCAGAATCTAACGTGGGAAAGTTGGTATTGCTACTGCGCTGTTCGGTTCGGTTGCTGTAGGTAAGGTAATGGAGTGACGTTTTTCTTGATACTAGTTGCAGTATCTACTTGCTTGGAGCATGGATGATATGATTTCAGTCTTGAATTGAATTAAATAAGAGTATAATGATGCAGGACAGATTTGTTTGTTGAAAAAAAAATGAATGAAGAAATCTTTATGATTTTGATGTTTGTTGGTTAAGAATTAGTAGTAAATTAATAAAGGAATTTGATTGAAAAGTTGAATTGAATGATTAATTGCTGAACGCTAATACTAGCGTGTTGATGGGTAAGAATCGACCATGAAGGGGCTAACGATGGTAATGGTGTTTTGATTGAGTTGAAGGTGTTTGATGATAGTCCTAAATGAATAAAAGAAGTACTTAAAATTGGAATTGATTGAAGAATAAAACATGAGGATAGGGTAGTGGAAGCTTACGGTTTGGAATGAGAGCTACTGTTTCAGAGAATTAAAGAAGAGCTATTGGAAATTTGGGTAAATGAAATATTTTGCTGACCTTCCCTTGTTTATTTATTAAGTACGAAAATGAAATTATGATAATTGAATCAAATGGTTGTTGTATAGATGAAGGATTAATTGTATTCTGACTTGATGTTCAATTCTGGAATTGATGTCCTGTTCTGAGTGGAAATTAAAACGATCAGTTTAATTGTTATACATGAAGAAAAATTCTGAAAAAATTATGATAAATATCCCCTTAAGTTAAAAGAAAGTCGGTTTTGAAATTTTTTGAATTGGATTTCTGTAACTTGACTTATGCACAAATGAGTGCAGGGTGTTCTGTCCAAAAACGTGAATCATGATCCTGACTTTGAAAAATTGTGGCAAATAGCTTAATTTGAATTAGGTTGCAAGCCTTACATTTCTAGAAAGGTAATTAAGTTAGGATTGTGATGGTTCTGGGTTTGCATCAATTAGATATTCCTATAACTAAATATGAGATAATTTGTACAAATTGGTCAGTGTTATATTGTGTCAGAAAACTGCTGAACATACTGAAGCTTTGGAAATATTCTGGTATTGATATAGGAAGAGTTAAATTATAAACCTTACACTTATAGATAGGGAAATGAGTTAGTTTTCATCTAGTTCTGGAATTTCCAGATTTGGAACTTTGTGGCTTAAGATATGCATAAATGAATGCAGGACACTCACTGCTGGGGATAGATTACCTAGTGTCAACTTCAAAATTTTATAGGAAATAGCCCAGATCAAGTATGATTGCAAACTTTACATTTTCAGAAAGATAAATGAGTCATGATTGACATGGTATTGAGTTTGTACAAATCTCATATCCCTATTGTTAGTAATGTATATTTTACTGAACACAGGTCAGGAAACTATCCTGCCCAATGTGCCAGATTTGGACCAAAGTTAAGAAATTGATGGGAAATGGCACAGGATGAATTAGGAAATAAGCCTTATATGTCCGAATAGGAATCTGAGTTAGAAGTAATATAAAAATTACGATTTGACAATTAGGTTCTGAAATTTATACTTAAGGCTAGCACAATACCATAAGGTCCAAAACCTTAAAGGGCAGAAATGGACCAAGTGGGTTATAAGTAGTTCAAGTGAACGAAAAGACAATAAACAGTGCTAGTAATGTTTGAATAATTCTGGAAACACTGCCAAGTATCGTTTCTTGTTGAATTATACAATGCTTAATGTTAGCTTATAATTGGAAGTACTGAGATTGATGGAAGTGCTAAGATTGATTCAATCTACTATGTGTTATGTAGAAGGCTGTCCTAAGGACTAAGCTTGACCCGAAATCAATCGACACTGCAAGACTTATTAGGCGAGAGGGAATTGATTCAGAAGGTAAGGAAGTACTATAAGTAACCCTAAGCAACTACCTTGCATCCAAATCATCATATGATGTTTTAAATTCTAATTTGTTATGGAAATGAAATGAAATGCTGCATATGAAATCGACTTTGATGCATATTGAAAATGCTGCATATTGGGCCTATCCTTGACTGATTGGTTTAGCTTTCTGAAAATGTTTTATAAGCATGCTATAGGCTCGCCAAATCTTTGTTTGGTTTTATGTATTATTACTTTATTATGATGACACTTTTGAGTTTCCAAATTGAACTAAGCTTTTGGTTTGATACGGTTTTCTGATTTTGTTTTATAACTTAAAGTGCTTTAAAAGCTTAGCGAGCCCATGATTATTAGTTGCATATTTATGCACTATGATTTTGATATGAAGTCTTGGAAGGCCGATTGGATAAGATTGATATTAGATACTGTTTTAGACCCGGGGTATTGAGACCCTAGGACACCGTACCTTGAGAATTGTGTAGGCGTTCTTAATTGACTTAGAGCACTGTGTCTCAATGACTAGCTCTCGGGAACGATTGGCTTGTCTCGTATATTACGTTTGGACAAGTCCCGGTATCATCTGATCAGTGAACCGGGGTTGATTAGTCTATGCATAGGCAACGTCCCTTTTTGAGAGATTGCTACGGTTAGCTACCGTAGATCGTTATTGTGTTAGCTCTAAGTATCTTGATGATGCTATGCCTTATCTCTTGGTACTACGATCTGTTTTATCGATTGGTCAGTATGATTTATGACGATGCTTTGACGATTGATGATTGGCTTTTTCCTTATGATTTGAGAACATGTTTTACAATGCAGCATATCGGATATGATTTATCAATGTTTGACATGAGATATAAATCTGTTTACGAGACTGCTATTCTTTATGTTTTAAAATGCAATCATGTTTTATACTGCAGCATATCGAAATTGATTTACTGGATGTGTATGATTTATGAGTTTTGAAAACTGAGAGATGCAGGTTATGATTTTTAGGTTGCTTCTGAAGTTACTTACTGAGTTTATGACTCACTCCCCTCTTCTTTCCCTCCCTTTCAAATTGAGGATTTCTGTCACACTATCTTCGTTGAGGAGCTCTTCCGGAGTGCATCCTCACGTACATTGTAAGGTATATGGCTCCCAGTAGACTATATAGACACAGTTGGTTAATGGCACAGTGTGTTTTGGTTTCAGTTGGTTGTATATACTTATTTATACATCGAATCTGAGATGTAGGCTAGGTTTTACTGCTATTGAATTGATACTGAATTTATGTTTGTTTGAGATAAAAATGATATGCTAAAATATGTGTACAAATATATGTGTTTAAGCAAGACGGAAGTGCAAGACATAAATGAATTTAATTTGATGCACTGAAGGTAATGACAAGAATCGGTTTACCTATGATTTTAAAGTTGGAGAATAGCTAAAGATGATAACCTGATAATTTGAATTTGGATGGATAATAATTATGCTAGATGATTATGCTTCAACTATTAAAGGATAGAAATGGGACCTTAGTGGTCAAGGATCGCTTAAAACCGAATTGTGACCTATGCAGTTACCTACAAACGATGAAATAAGAAAAAGAAAAATTTAGCTCACAAATTTAGGCTTCCGTAAGGATTAAGTGAAAATCCGAATGTGACAGCTTAAGAGTGAGCAAATAAGTTGACTCTTTCTTCCTCTGGCTATTCACCACAAACGTCTTAAGGAACTCATTCCGCAACTTTTCAAAAGAGGCAATGGATCCCTCGGGCAAACTGTTGAACCACTTCATCGCATGCCCCGTTAAAGTGAGCAAAAAGGCCCTACACATTATCTCATCCTCCCATCCATGTAGTAACATCAAGGCCTCGTAGTTTTGCATATGATCATAGGGATCTATTTTCCTTGTATATGCGGTCATCTGCGACATCTTAAACTTCGGAGGCAGTGGTTTCTGCATGATGACCGCACTAAATGGTATCCTTCTCCTCTGGCTCTCCTCCGTTGATACCAACTTCTTCTCTTCCAACACCTGTTCTATCATCTTCTTCATATCCACTACGGGAGCGGATTGATCTTTATCCCTTTCGACACAAGGCAACCCAGGCTGGTCTTCAACAACTATCTCCTTCCCTTTACTTCGAGATGCATCCCCTCTTGTCATCTACGTGTTCTAAGAGGGGTCGAACTCTGACCCGTTCCTCCATGTGCTCTCCTCACCAACATCGATCTTTCCAGCACCTCTAACACCATGTCCCAGGTCAGTACCGACGAGATTTGACAGACTCCAGTGTAAGACGGAAGACCCTGTTGCAGCATCAGTAGCCTGTCACCCAACACCCTGTCGCCCAGCCTCAAAGCCTTGTCACCTACACCCTGTCACAAGACCCAGGTCTACCGCAGCCTCATTCTCTCACTGAGACCTTGCGGCATGCCGTTTGTTCCCAAGCCCTGCCACATCTTGCTGGTTCTGAGTCTCTCCTGCAGGACGCACCTCTTGTCTCAGTGGGGGGTTTGTCGCTTGAGTACCCTGTCTCCCTGATGCCTGCAGCGATACCCCTTGGCTCGTCTCTCCCACGAGGTTCTGCATGGCCTGCGAAAGGCTTAATTGCGGGAGGACTCCCTTAAACAAATCCACCATGGCCATCAGCACCTAAGTTGTTTCTTCGCTCTGCTGCCTTAAGGCTTCAAATTCTGCCACAGACATTGTCGTTCTCTCTTCTTCCCTGTTCACATATGTCCTGTGGTGGGTTGGTTTTTCAGGAAAACTCACGGAGTTCTCATTGCTCCCATCTCTGACAGTAGTCGATCTTGTTCTCACCATCTTCAAAGTTTCAACTGGCTTTTATTTTGGTTCCCACAGATGGCGCCAATTGTTGTTGCACAAAACAACAATAAGTTATTGCTGACGTAAGTTGTTTGTCCTTTTCTCCACATATCTCCAAAAGCTTTTGCAAAATAGTGAAAGTCAAAGGAACACAGGGGGTGGTTCCCTGCGTAGGCACTCCGATGCTTAAGTTAGCAAAGTGTTCTTGAGAATATTGAAAGTCAAAGCTAGAAGTAGACAAAAATTAGGGAATAAAATAATACTTGTGGCCTATTTATAGGTGGGTAAATTACCAGTACTACAGGGCAATTACCTGGAGGGCAATTTTGTCCTTTTAGAAGAATTTGTTCCCGGTACGGCACTAAAATGTCGTATGTCGTCTAATTGTGGCGACAGAGGTTTGTCGCGAGGTGGGAGGCTCATAGAACGAGAGGCCATACTCGATAGGTGGCAGGCTAATACACGTGGTGATCATCTTATGCCTGTAGCACGCGACTAGCATCTTGTCGCCGTCGGGAGGCATCTTCCACAAAGGCTTCCTCATGCCAAGTAGTATCCTCCCGCCTACTACCATGTGGCCCAATGGCTCTACGCCACGTGGTAGTCTATGTGGTTTTTTGGGCCTCAGTAACTTTGGGCTTTCCCATATCAGGAACTAATTCACCCAAAACAATATGCCATTTTGGAAATTTGGTTTAAGGTTACTATAATTTTTTTTTTGTTCATAGGATGTACAAGAGAGAATGGAGATTAAACCTTGAACCTAAACCCTCCGAATAAGGGGTAACAATTACTGAACTAAGCTTTGGTTGTTGGTTATTATGATTAATTTGTTTTAACGGTGTAGAGTCCTTAAAAAAGCAATGTTTGTTAGGGAAAAAAATCAAGCAGTCTTTTAAATTCTTAAATTTAGATACTCAAAATTAAAATATTTGGCTGTCCTAAGAATAATTGTTCTTCAAAAACATAACGAACACAGGTACCAGAATTTCTCCATCACCCCATCTGCATCATTTTTCCTGAGTTCCATTCCAAAATTGAAACTCAGGACATCCTGCATTCATGGAATTATGTGACGTTAGTTCTCTATTAAAGGTATTGCATTTTTTGGTTTGCGTATATCTCTCTTCGAGTTGTCAATTAGATTCTAAGATTTAATGCTTGACAAATTTTGATAAATGTGAAGATGGAAACAAGGTTCAATTTCACGAATCTTGGTTTCCACGTTAAAGGAGTCGATTTAGGAAAGAAACCAGTTCAAATTTGGAGTATTTTTTTCTATATATTTCACAATTTATATATAACACATATGTGTCGTATTTGTTTCATATAAGATAATTTAAAATATGAAAAGTATTGTGTTGAATTGTCAAATAATTTAATTAATTTTTAATAATTTATATCATTTTCTTGTCTTTTATATTAGAGTTTATATTTGATTTACTAATATCATATCATTAATGAATAAAGTTGAAAAATAGAGAAACTTTTAAAAATAATAATTTTCAACTTTATTAATTTATGTTTAAGAACTTTATATTTTTCATTTTTGCACATTAATAATGTCATATTTTATAATTGAATGATAATACATAATAATTATATATAATCGCTGCATCAAATATAAATTGTTATAAAATTTTTATGCTGTGTGACTTGATTAAAATTGTCAAATCTGTTTATATATATAATTATTTTTCAAAACTTTTGGAAGCTATCAATGCATTCATTTTCAAATTAATGGGGGCCAGCAAATTTAATAAGGACATTTTTATTGATGTTGTCTCAAGTCCCCAATGCTCAAATTCATTTTAAATTCCAGGTAAAAATTTCTTGAAGTGTCCTTGTACAGATGTGAACCACATAGTACACCTTTTTCATACTTTTCTGTAATTATATTTCATTGGCTTTGATTCTTCTTCTCTCCCAGAAGACTAAACTATTTTACGCAAAGGAAGTATTGGCTAGAAATTATATTTGATGAATAGCGTAGTGTGCTTGCTATCAAAATAAAAGTAAAAAAATCTAAGGGGGTTGCCGCGTTTCCTCCATATTCAAAGATCTTCATTTCCAGGAAATGCAATAAAGCTTGCGGCCCGCAGGGGTGCAATCGTTTGCCAATACTAACAGCATCAATCAATAGCCAATCGTTTTCCAGCAATTTATCTTCTCTAGATACAGAATATGGCAAGTGATGATCAGATAATCAAGGTTGTCGGGGATCGATTTTGTGTCCCTTACACAATGGAGCTCCTTGTTAAGAGGAAAATACAATCACTTTCTAATGCACACTACGATGTGTTTGATTCTACCGGAAACGTTCTCCTTCAAGTCGATGGCGGTGTCTGGAACTTCCAGAAGAAAAGGGTCATGAAAGATCCTGCTGGTTTGCCCGTCATCACTCTTCGCCAAAAGGTGCACAACCATTTTTTCCTGATCAAATTTTTATTATGAAAAGCTTGTATGAGTTGAAGAAATTGTAATATGAATTTTGGAAATTCGGCAGGCATCATCCTGGAAACAGCAATGGCTAATTCATCAAGGTGAAAGTTCAGAAAGGAACCATTTTCTCTGCACTGTGCAGCGATCCAGTGCTCTCCAGATCAAAAACAATCTTGATGTTTACTTAGCAAGCCCGCTCAAGCAAGATGGTCGCGATTTTCGTGTAACTGGATGTTTTACCTCCCTCTCTTTCAAAGTTCGTAGAGGCAATTCAATCATTGCAGAGGTATAAAAAGCTCTTTCTGGTTCAATTTCTCTTGCAAATGCGTTTGATTTGTCAGTGGAAGCAGAATCCCTTTGCAATTCCTGAAAAAGTTCTTTTAGTTCCTTTCTTTGATCCAATGTGATCTGAATATACAGGTTAGCCACAATTTCACGTGGGGAAGCTGCAAGGGCAAAGAGAGTTTCAAGGTGAAAGTGTATCCAGAGGTGGACTATGCCTTCATTGTAGCTTTACTGGTGATTATGCACGAGAATGACAGTTCATGATCTTCAATCCAAAGGATTTTTTTCTTTTTTCCTCCGAAGGTTGTATGAATTTTCTTCTGTTGTGTTGCATATATACACTGAAAAATGGAATCGACCTTAAATTGAAGTGTATAATATTTTTTATTTCCCTTTGGTTTGTCTTTTTCCCTTATTTGAGTTGGGTTTTTTGTTTGCTTCATGAACTCCGATTCGGAGATATATGGAAAATCTGGACAGGCCAACACCTAGGACTTAGCAAAATTGGGCTTTCAAAACAGGTTTGAAAAAGGGATCCAGATTCATAGGCTGGCTTTCCGTTGAAAAACTTGCCTGGAAACATGGATTGAACCGAGAAATCTCAACTTTCTTGATTTACTCATGCGAAAACTTGATAGCAGGAAAATATTTATTTTTTGATACCATTGCCTAATCTAATTATGAAAAGAACAGGTGAATTTGTTGGAAAAAATATCCCTCAAACCAAACACCCACAAAACGAAAGAAAGCAAAAGCAAACACAATAATTTTTAATGTGGTTTGGCCCAACCAAATTACCATACAACTACCCAACCAATTTAATAATCAGTCAAATAATTACAACTACGCAAATTTTTAGAAGAGAAAAATTGCATACTCCTTACAAGTCCAACCATGCAATTTTTAGAGAGAAAAATTGTAAACTCTTAACAAAGATCCTAAAGCCTAACTACACCCTTTTAATAGCCCAAACCCTAGTTATTCTATCAGTATCTACAACTCTTTCGGATACTTTACAAACCAAGCCTGACACATCATTTATAAGGGAAGAACTCTTATAACTTCTCATGTACTTTCAATGCGAGATTCAAGACAAACCCCAACAAATCCTCCCTTGACTTGAATTCCCAAACTCCCCAAAGTGCTCAACAACATCTGAAAAACTAACATGCCTCTAAGTTTTCTTATTCTTGGGAACAACTCTATCCTTTGCATCATTAAACAAATATTGTTGTTTCTCATTCCTCTTTCCTTGCAAAATTAAATCACTATTCTTGTATACTTTGCAACAATCATCGTTACCAATATATGTGTACCCACGTGAAGCTAACTCACCTAAGGAAAACAAATTATAGCTAAAATTGGGCGTATATCTCACATTACGAAGAGTCCTAACACCACCATCATGATGCTTGAGTTGAACACTCCCAATACCTTCAATCTTCACTCTAATACCATTCCCAACCTCAATATTGCCTAAACTTTCAACCTCTTTCAATTCATCAAAGCAATCTTCGTCATTACAAATATGCATAGACGCAGATGAATCCAAAATCCAACCTCTCTTATAAGTATGAGACTCATCTAAAGAGGTTGCCAACACATCATCATTTAAATTAGTCAGAGCAACACATGTCTCATTCTTCTTTTCATTATCACTCTTTTGCTAAGCCTTCTTGAATGCAGCCATGTCCTCCCATAATGTCTTGCAACGTGTTTGAATATGACCCTTCTCTCCACAATAACAACATTCCACTTTACTATAATCTTTGAATTTCGACCTTCATCTCCCTCCTGGTCTACCATGTCTCTCATTAGTCCTCCCTCGAGTAGAACTTTCTGCAGCAGCTAGCACACCTCCCATAGAAGAAGAATCTTCTTTGCCTATAAATCTTTCATTCTCTCGCAACAAAACAATCGCATCATCTAATGTCAAAGTAATTTTACCTACCAATAAAGTCTAAACTAAAGGTCTAGAGGACTTAGGTAAAGATGACAACAATAGCAATGCCTTCTCTTCTTCTTTCAACTCCTTAAAATCAATAGCTAATAAATGTGAAACTAATCTATTAAATTCATTCAAGTAATCATGGAGACTCATACCTTCATCCATCTTCAGAGAATATAAATCCATCTTCAAACACAATCTATTTGTCAGCGATATTGATGCATAGATGTCTCCCAGCTTTTTCGGTTGGTGTCATCTCAGTCAACACATTGTACTTAATCTATGGAGCAAGTGCCTATCTAATTGTGCTCACAGCCCTCTTATGAATTCTATCCCAATCTTTATCAAACATTCCATTTGGTTTATTTTCTTCTAATGCCAAATCTAGACTTTTGTTGCAGTAGAAGATCCTGAATTATACTTTGCTATAACATAAAATTACTTTTACCATCAAATAAAGGAATCTCAAACTTAGGCATATCTCTAGTCATAGCTTCATCCATAACTTTCCCTCTCTCGCAAGATCATGAACCTTTAGTTCTGATTCCACTTGTTGGGAAAAATATCCCTCAAACCAAACACCCACAAAATGGAAGAAAGCAAAAACAAGCATAATAATTTTTAATGTGGTTTGGCCAAATCAAATTGGCCTAAAACCACCCAACCAATTTAATAACTAATCAAATAATTACAACCATGTAATTTTTTAGAAGAGAAAAATTACAAACTCCTTACAAGCCCAACTATGCAATTTTTAGAGAGAAAAATCGCAAACTCCTAAAAAAGATTTCAAAGCCCAACTACACCCTTTTAATAGCCTAAACCCTAGCTATTCTATCGGTATCTACAACTCTTTGGGATACTTTACAAACCAAGCCTGACACATCATTTATAAGGGAAGAGCCCTTATAACTTCTCTTATACTTTCGATGTGGGATTCAAAACAAACCCCAATAGAATTTTAGAAATTAATAGTAAGAAAATTGGAAAGACCATTAAGTCCATAATTGGATCCAAAGAAGTCGTTCAGTCAACAAATGATGACCCTAGATATTACATGAATATCATAAGGTCAAATGAGCCATGTTTAAAAGAAATTTCTTGCAACATCTTACAAATAAAGCATTGAAAGATCATGCAAGAACAGAAAATGGAATGAAAGTGACTTCTTTTGCATATTTGTTCAATTTAGGAATGCGAAGGAAAGAAAGCATTCTGATAAAGTCCAAAAAGATGAGTCTAAATTATAAAGTGCTTCTAATGAAGGTAGATTGAACTCTTCCCACCAAGCAATAAGAAAAAAGGTTAAATGGATGATTCCATCACTACATTGAATTCTATGAAGTACCCAAATTTATATTTGGATACCTTTGGAAATAAATTTATCAGTCCTTATGTTCTTTCATCAACAACTAGTTATAACATTGAAAATGTTAGTGCAATTCGTCGATCTACAAAACATTCCATAACTATTAACAGTTGTAACTTAATAATCACTTGTATTTATCACTGGTACTTGAAATATATATAATTTTTATATTATATAAGAAAATTTAAATAAATTAGATTTTAATGACACTTCAACGTACTCTTATCTTAGAATTAATTGAAAATTGATATATAGAAATATTGCTAAGATAATTGAAGATTTACTAAGACTCAAATATGCATGTGATCAAATGATAAATTATGCCATTGCATGTTTGGTGATCTTATATTGCTTTTTAAGAATTGAATGCATGACTTAATTGCCAAAATTATAGGTTTCATGTCTAAGGTATCGATACTCTTAGTAAAAGTATCGATACCATCATTTGAATTTTGACTGTGTAAAAAGTCATTATCAATGCATTTATCGTTACCATCAAACAGAAGTAGCTTTATTTTTGTATCAATACCCTAAGGCTATGGTATCGATACCCCTTATGTTTGAGTGTAGGATTTCTTCGTAATGTATCAATACCTTAAGATAAGGTATTGATACCCTTCAAGTTTGATAAGTTTCAACGGCTAGTTTTTGTGAGAGCCAATAGAAAAAAACTCATTAAATGCTCACCAACTACCAAAAATTCATCAAGGGAAATAAGTGCAAGCATTCAAGATGTCCAACAACTAGAGCTTCCAATCATGTTTGGTGAATAAGATGATGAATAGGATGATAATCATCTTATTTTATGTATGGTGCATACAGTATGTGAGACTTCGAATTTCAAGTATTGTTTAATTTTAATTAAATAATTGAGGATTAAGAAACATTTATAATTAATTTATAATTGATTTTATTTTAGGTTTTATGGTTAGTTAGTAAGTTGGCCCCATTGATTCTCGGAGGTCTGGATGAAAGTGAAACTTCATGGATTCGATATTCGAAGCCGGAAAATGTTATGGTAAGAGTTTCATCCTTAATCTCAATTATTTTTGCATATTTTGAAAAATGTGTAACAAATTATAAAATGACGGTTTAGTCCATAAGCTGTCAAAATTTTCGAAAATAACAGCTAAATTAAAATGAATTAGGACATATGAATTTTACCAAATAATTCCTCATAAAATATAATTTTAGCATATCTAGATGGATGGTGGAAACTAGATGTGAAGACAAAAATTTACGCGATTTTACGGTTAGGGGTAATTTGGTAATTTCACCCAAACCTGTATCCAAACTTCAACAGAAGCTTTACCAAATTTTAGAGCAAACTAAATAGAGTTGATTTATGATTAAATAAAATATTTTGAAGGTTAGATAGACTGTTTTCAACAAAGTCAAACTTTAGGGGTAATTTTGGAACAATTCTTTAAGTAGAAGGGCAAAATGATAATTTTGCCCATAAAATGACAAATAAAAAGAAAATTCCAGCTTCTTCTTGACTGGAAATCGACAGAAACTCAGCAGCCCATAAACCTCCATTGACGCCATCTTCCACAAAGAGAAAGTGAGAAAAACACTAAGAAAAACACCTTAAAATCAATTTCTTCCTTCACCAAAATTAAGCTACTCAACTTTCTCTTTAATTTGGTGCCTAAATCACTTGCCAAATCAGCAAAAATCTGATTGTGGTGTCTCCCATACAATTTGACTAAGGTGAGATTTAGTGAAATTTTGATTTTCTTTCATGAATTCTTATTAAGTACTTGATGTTCATCATGTTTCATGCTTCCTTTAACTTAAATTGTGCATGAATCATGAAAAGTGATACAAGAGGGTTTCGGTCAACACCATGGAAGAATGGAAATGGGGCAATTTGATTGGTAGTTGATGTAGAAAAATTTGTAGAAATCATGAAAAGCTTGAATTTAAGCTTAGATTAGTCAAATTGAGAAAAATCAACTTATTGACTATGGAAGGGGTTTCGGCCAAGGCATGAAGACCATGAAATTGATGTTATTTCATAGAAAAATTCATATGGAATTAATGTAGAAAATTAGTGAGAAAAATTTTAAATTAATAAAGTGTTTGAAGAATATAAATTTTGTAAAGGAAGGAAGCTTTCAGCCTTGATGAAGGAGAGACTGAAATTGTGCCTATTTTAATGTAAATTAGGCCTTAAAATAATGTACAAATTATTCTGAGAATTTAGGCATAATCGGAATCGAAATCGGAATTATGTAGCAAATTACACCGATAGAAATTAGACTGCATTTAGTAAATTATACTGACAATTCATTAGCATTTGAATCATCAAATATTCTTTTAATTATAAAATAGTGAATTTATCAATTTTAAATAATTATTTGCAGCCTCTAAGCCCGAGAATACTACCGATGCCGGGGGACGGATACCGAGAAAATAAAAGGTAAGGGATGTTTGTATGAAGCGTAGGGATATAGTGCTGCATGCTTTAATGTGAATTTCAAATTGTGGAATTTGAATAAATATTTTGGACTGAATTTTGGAACCGTGAATTGTGGTTGAAAGCTAGATTTTATGCAGGAAGGGTCATGATTTTACAAACCGTTATGCTGCTGAATATTTTCTATACTAACCTAAAACCCCTAATTTATGAAATCCATGAAGTTTTGGCTTTAATATGAAAGTTTTGGAAATACTGATAAAATCAAATTTAAGGATCCAAATTATAAATAATTGAAAATGGTTTAATAAATATTAAATCACAAATTCAATAATTAAAATGTTTTGTGGTATTTTAATTTATTTATAAATGTTCGAATATGTTTGTATATTTCATGGATTTTAAATAAGTAATTTTTGGAAGATTAAATATTGATTTAAGCTTTATGATATTTTATATGTTTGAAGTTATTGATTTAATGGAATTAATTTTATGAATATATTTATGATATGTTTCCATACCCTATTCTTTGTAAATTGTTCTGGAAATTATTTATTTAAATGTTTCAGAGACTGTTGGCCCCTTAACTACCTTCGGGTATATGTATTTCTGTTCTATTCTGATTGTTGTTGACTTTAGCCCAATTTTCTAGCTCTCACAGGGGACACCTGGCTAGTGCTCCCATTGTGGCCCCCTGACTATGCCCATACGTCTATTATAGTGCATGTGTCTATTGGGTGTAGCCTAGTCTCCATTAAACTTATACTGGGGCGGTAAATCCCTGGCTAACTTAGATCCAAGCACTCCCAGTTTGATTTATATATCTGGATTTGATTTATTCGTAAGATATACTTTATGATTTGAATAATATACCTTGTGAAATTATTATTTGCTATAAATGTTGGAAAATTGATATGATTCTGATTTAAAATGTTTACAGAGAATTTATTTAATTTCTGATGCTTGATATTATGTTTTACAATATATTGAATTTATATTGAATTTGTGATTTAATTAAATCAAATAAATTCCCTATAGTGGCTTTGGATACCAAAACACGACAGGTACTTCAAAGTACTTCCCATACTCTACCCGGTTACCTAACCCACTATAGTATCCTTCCGAGTAGATTGTGCCATATTTTATTCATATTTTAAATTCATGTTTTCTTATAAATATTCATTTTATGAAAAATTGCATATATGTCACGTTATATCAGTTTTCGTATAAATATATCTTACTGAGCACGTTTCGCTCACTCCTTTATTTTCCACTCCTAGATTATTTGCAGTGAGTTCGAGTTTGCAAGTTCAGGAGAACCTGATTCCGGTATTCCTTTGGTGATTTTAAGGATTCGTCGAGGTATACGGATTTTATCTTATGTATTCATATTTTTGTACGGTGCTACTTTTACGTACCGTAAAGTTAGGATGTAAATATGAATATTTTGTTGATATAAATAGATTTTTGGATCCTAGGATTGCATACAAATAAATATATTTTATTTGGAGTTATTAACATTGCAGACCAGCCCAACCTATGTGTGTGATGTATATATGTGAAATTGGTAAATTATACGGTATTTTGGACCGTGACACATTAAAAGAAGGATTGGATTGTAAGAAAGATTAATCATCCTCCTAGTATAAGATGATTCAATCATCTCCAAAAGGTAATTATTTCTAATCCCATGAGATTGGAAATAAATATTCATATTTTATTTATTTCAACCTTAAAATATTTATTTAAAAATTAACTTAAACATTTAATAAAATAATAAAATATTTGTTTAATTAATTAATTCATTCATCCAAAAATTTTCCTTCTTTTTCGTTTTTTACTTCTTTTTCTTTCTTTCTTTTTTCTTGTTTAAAACTTCAAGAAAAACTAGAATTTTGATAAAATAATATTTTCTTGAACATTTTTTAAAAAATTATTTTTTGGAATAAGTAAAAATTTTAAATCATTTTTTAGAAAATAAATTCTCAAACATAAAAATTATTATAAAATGAATTTTTTAACTAGTTTTTCTTACGTTTAAACTTTTGTTTTTTCTTTCTTAAATTTTTTCCTCTTTCCTTGTCAAAAAAGAAAAAGAAAGAAAAATAATCATTAACCATAAACTTATTAAAAATTATATATTTTTAATTTATAAAATTTTAAATTATTATATTCAACTCGTATTTACTCTTTTTTTATTTTCTATATTTTCTTTTAATTGACAAAAAAATGAAAGAAGATAAATAAACCATAAAAATAAAGAAAAATATTTAAGAATTATATTTTGAAAAAATTAATGTAATTTAAAAAATAAACTTATTTTTCAGACAAACTCAATTTTCTAAAAATAAATATATTTAATTTACAATCAAAAAAATTATTTTAAATGTAAATCATATAAAAGAAATAAAAACAAAAAGGAAAGAAAGGAAAAAAAAGTGAAAAAGTAGAAAGAATGTGTGTTATAAAAATTCATTTTTTAACAAAATAATTTTTTTGAAAACGCAATATAAATTTTTAAAAGTAATTTTTATAAAAAAATAAACTAATAAATTTGACCATTAATTACAATATTATAAATAATATTTTAATTTTTAATTTTTTATTTATATTTGTAAAAAAATTTATAAATTTAAATTATATTAGTTTAAAAAGAATACTAAAAAATCATTTTATATTACTTTTAATTTTACACATAGCAAATATTGTGAAAGATATACAAAATCATTCTATTTTATTTTTAATCTTGTACACATTAAACATAAGATAGAATGATATAATCTAATCTTATCCGATCTATAATCTTATATTATCTTATTTTTATTCTCATCTTATGCACAAAACATGACCTCCACTTCTAATAATTCTTTAGAGTGCGTTCGGATATGAAATTTTGAAGTATTTCAAAAAGCATCAATTTAAAATACTAGCATTTATAATTGACTTGATTGAATAAATATTTTTTAGAAAGATTTTTTAAATACTAGAATTTGAGAAATAAAAAATAATTATAAAATAAAAAAATAGAAAATGAAATATGGATATCATTAGATTATAAAAATATGAGATTATATATGATGTACTGATAGTGTATAAAAACTAAACTATCAGTCAACCATAGGATGATAATTCATTAATTAGCAAAGTCTAAAAGTGTATAGGTCATTAAAAATAAATTTAAAAGCTTTATTAATATTTATTTTTAAAAACTTGCATATAAGGTGTCATCTTATATTTAACTAATAGTATATAAAAGCTATATACTGTTAGTGTATTATATATAAACTCTAAAAATATATAGATATTATTAGGGATTTATATATGATGCACGGACAGTATGTAGTCTCTATATAGTATCAATGCATTAAAAGTTAACACCTTATCAATAAGCCCTTATGAGTAAATTAAAAAAAATTATTTGTATTTATTTTTAAGGGCTTGATTTTTTTTAGTTTGCTTATTAATGAGGTGTCAACATTTGGTGCATGTACAGTATATAGAGACTATACACTATCAATAACTATAGGTTCTGGCTCAGTTGGCAACGCAAGCTGAGTTTGTGGGAAGAGCTCCCGGATTTGACTTCCAATAAACACACCTTTGGAGAGGGTTAAGAAGCCCTAATTGTGATGAAGCTACGAGTAGGATAAGTATCAGACCATTAAAATGAATGAGGATACCTGTGGTTTACACCAAAAAAAGACTATACACTATCAATACATTATATACAAACCCTATTATTAATAATATAAAAAAAGTAAAAATAATATAATATATTCAATTAAAATAATATCTTTCACTTTTAGTTTTGTATTAATAGTAGACCATATGTAAAAAAAGAAAAAAATATTTGGAGGAATTTAAAAAAAACCACCTATTTATATTGGCTCAAATTCCTTCTTAAAATTCTTTTTAAATTTTGAAATGCATCATTTTTTTCAAAACAAGGAAATTGAATATTGAAATTTTCAATATCTTGATTGAAATGAATGACAAACTGTATCAATGAGTGGGTTTGATTTTGTTGTTACCTGTTTACAACAAATATTTTTAATGATGTACGAATCTCGATCTGCGTCTTAACCTGTCTACAAGAACTCTGCAAGAAAGAAAATGATCAGAGGGCGCAAAGGCTTTCCCTTGCGCGTGCACTCCGATGCTTAAGTCAAACAGGATTTAAGCAGGGTTTTACTAATAGAGATTAGGGTTTAAAAATGATACTTGTGACCTATTTATAGGAGTAATATGGCACGCAATTATGGTAAAGACTCATAGCTTAAATGATAACCTAGTGGATTTTTCATAGCCCTTCTTAGTCCTCTCTCCTCTTGGGCTTAGACTACCATTAGGCCTTGTAGACACCCCATTTTATCCGGGGTCTTTTAATATTAATTAGACGATGAATCTAATTTTTGTATTACTACCTTGTTTATTATTAAAATAAAAATAAAAAAATAAAAAAAAAGTAAAAAAAAAAAGAAAAAAGAAAAAAAATAATAAAATAATAACAAAAAATATAATAAAGTGAGCAAAGAAGGAAAACTTGAAAAAAAATAAAAATAAAATAAAAACAACACAAAGAAATAAAAAGGAAAAACCCTAGAAAACTTTGAAAAAAAAAAAAGGAAGGAAAGATTATAAAGAGGCCGGCTAGGTTTAGAGGAAGAGGGAACTAGTGTTTTGAGAAAAAATATAAAGGGGGGCGGCTAGGTTTAGAGAGGAGGAGGAAAAAAAAGGAAGAGGAAGCTTCTTTGAAAAATAACAGCCGATCACCATCATCAAACCTAGTGTCTGCACCTCAAGTTTCCTTCATCATCGTGCCTATCTTCACCCTCTGCCATTGTCTTTGTTCAGGCTATTAAACCAGTCAAAACCGAAACCACCTTTACTGCTCCATCACTTCCAAAACCTTTGCATCGTCCATACATCACCTTCTACCATACAGGCCACAGTTCTATCACTCCATTCTTGATTCAAGTCTTTGCACCATCATCATCATTAACTTTGCTGCACTGCCTCTGTCGTGAATCATCATTATCGTTAACCATCATCGTCATTAACTCCGCTGCACTGCCACTATTCTTTGCGCCGTGAGTACCAAAACAGCAAGCTACCTTGCTGAGCTGCACCACAAACCATCAATTGCTGATCCTTTCCCGATTGCACACTGCACCCTTGTCCATTGCTGCATCATTTGTCACCATCCCTGGCTTTGTTCACGCACCATATCCCCTGCTTATTAAGCACCGTCCCCCTCTGCATCCATTATCGCCACACGTTGCTGCTCCATATTTCCTTCCCCTCTGCTACGATCGCCTGCCCCATATATCCTCTGCTGCTTCTTGTTGCACCATCCAAGACCGGAAAAACAGAAGAAAAACGTGTACTGCAAAGGAAGAAAAGGTGGCCATTAAAATGCTATAGTTTTGACAAAAAGAAGAGCAGTGACGTGGAAGAGGCAGCAGCAAAATATTGTTAGTGTTGTTACAAGCAGGTACGTATATGTATGTTTGTATATATAAGGCTAATGAATAAAATAACATATTTAATTGGTAGACGTTTGCATGATATTTTAAATAATTTAATATATTAACCACTTGACACTAATATTTAACTTAATGTAATTGATTTAATTGTATAGGATAATGTATAATATGGGTTTTAATAATTGGCATGATAATTTAATTTGTGGTTAAAAATAATTTATGTTAGTTGATTAATTTAATAACAACTTAATGGTTTAATATGAATTAGTTAATTGTGTATTTATTTGTATGACTTGTATAATATAATTCGATTTACTTTGCATGATTTAATTATTTTGATAATGTTTGATTAATATATATGTATTGAATAAATAATTTGTATGTCGACATGATTTGTCTAGTTTAATTTGTATGATATATTTTATATGATAACTATTAGATAAATAAAATAATATAAAAAAAATAAATTGAATTAGAGGAAAAATGCAAATAAGAACAAAATAGAATGAAGATAGAACAAAATAATAAAAAATACGAATATTCCGAAGATGGAACTCTGAAAGGATCGCGATCGAGTAATACTTTCAGAGATCTTGAGGTGAGGAGATTTTTTTTTAAAGTCCAACCAGCTTGATGGAGGATTTAAAAGGAGATTTCCAATATTTAAAATTCATCATAAAAATAAAAATCAAATTAAAATCATAAGTTTGTCAAAGTAATAAATAATAAAATAAAAATTAAGAATTAATAAAATTAATGCATTTAGAAACTAGATCAAATGAAATAATATCACGCATTCAAACAAACGAAAATTAATCCGACGACGGAATTCTAAAGGGACTGCGCTTGAGTAGTACTTTTAGATGTCTTAAGGTGAGGAGGATTCTTTTAAATCTTGCCAGCCTGATAGAAGACTTAAAGGACATTTCCAAGATTTAATAAATTTAATTATAAAAAAAAAATTAAATTACGTTAAAAATAGTAAATTAAAATTAAGTTCATTATAATAAATAATAAAAAGCAAATTAATTAATTAGAATTAAAATTAAAAATAAATAGAAATTAAATTAAATTAAATATAATATTTTAAAATGTGAATTATTCCAAGGATGGAATTTAAAAGGAATTGTGCTTGAGTAGTTTCTTTAAAAATTCCTAAGGTGAGAAAGTTTCTTTAAGGTCTTACCAGCTTGATGGAAGGTCTTTAAGAAAATCTTCAATATCAAATAATTCATGTTTATTTAAAGATATAAAAATATACAAAATAATAATTTATATAAGAAAATAATAACAATAGAATAAAATAAGATAAAATAATAAATAGAAATTGGATAGGAGTCAAAATGGGATTTGCATAAAATATCTAAACAATCCGACTACGGAGCCTCTTCAAGAAAGGCGATTGGTCCTACTTGAATACTCTTGAGGTGAGAAAAACTTTTAAGTTATCCAACCAGCTTGATGGAGGAGACTTAAAAGATTTTTCAATATTTAATCATATCGAAATTAAAGTAAAAGGCAAAATTAAGATAACCTTAGATTATGTTGGCTCTACCGAGAGGGGGGGTGAATCGGTTTTTCTAATTATTTCTACTTTTCCTAACTCTTAATGCACAATCGAAGTCAAATAAGCAATAATGAAATAAACGCAGTAAATAAGAGTAAGGGAAAGAGAAGCAAACACAAGGTTTATAGAGGTTCGGCCAAACTCTTGCCTACGTCCTCTCTCCTTGAACTTCTTGTCAAGGTTTTGATTCACCTCTTCCTTGAGAAAGCTTACAAACCACTTGAAGGTGTGGCAAGACCTCTTACAATTTCTCTTGAGACTTTAGAAGTCTCTTTCTAATCCTCTACCCTTGTAGTATTCCCACTCTCTACAATATCAGACCTTACAAGGATAGCTCACCCCTTTGAATATCTGATTTTTTTTCAGTGGATGGGTGAAGGATACAGAAAACACTCAAACACAATGAAGTTACAATGAGATTTTCAGATTTCAGATTCTCTCTTGAAGCTTGAATACTTTGGAATGCTTGTTCTTCTTTCAAACTTCATAAATGTCACTATTTATAACCCACCAAACGGATAGAACAGTTGGTGAAGCATTTAATGCAAATCCTCCCGTTGAAACCCTCAAAAACTAGCCGTTACAGGAGGTCTCGTCCAAAAGGGATCGATCCCTTTACCAAAGGGATCGATCCTGTTTATCCAGAATGCTTCCCAACTTGTTGCTTGAGCTTTATCATGCTTACTGTCAAAATGGGATCGATCCCTTTACCAAGGGGATCGATCCCTTTTAACCAGAATCAATTTCCTGCACATCTTTAACTGCAATTTGAGATAGTTTGTGATTTTTGTGATTCTAAGTCAGTTCAAAAACTTCTAACACTTTTCTTAAGAGTATTTACTGACTTTTCAGTTGAAATCACAATCCAAAACTTGTTTAAAATATATTCTATTATTGAGTTTATTCAAAGCAAATTTACTTAGAGAAAAATCATTTTTAAGCTTGCTTGAATTTTGTCATTTCAAAAGACTTGTCAATTTAAAGCTAACAATCTCCCCCTTCTTGATATGACAAAACTTAAGGTAAATTTGCTTAGAAAATGGGATTGCTTAAAATTTTGAAAATAATGCTCCCCCTTAATATTTGCTCCCCCTCAAAGTTAGCTTCCCTTTTTAAGTACCAAGATTAATTTTTATCACATTAATTCTCCCCCTTTTTGTCATAGCAAAAAAATGATATACTCCCCCTCATCAATAAGAAGAAGCATGGAGAATTGGTTAGTCGATTTAAAGCAAGAGAGCAATGAGATATATTGAAGATCATAATCAAACCATGGCAGAATGAGAAAATAACCAGAAGTATATAGCATGCCATATCACAGAGGTTCAAACATCTAAGAAAGTTTACACTGACAAAGATAAATTCGGACAGTGAAGTTCAACAAACATAGCACAGAGGTTCAAACATCTAAGCAGAACAAAGAAAATGCACACCCTACACACAAGGAACAAAATCAACGCCTGGGAAATGTCCGATGATACTGATCCACGAAGTCCTCATGCTGCATGCGGATGTCTTGGACTTCATCAAATAAGGCTGCCTGTGTAGCCTCGATGGTGTCAAGGCGAGCGTCGACATGATCAAAGCGTTGAGTAACAGTGGCCTGGAGGTTTTGAAGCGATAGCATGATCTGGTCAAGAGAGACCGAGGTCGAGGCGGATGGGGCTGAGGATGTGGCTGCAGCAGGAGCTGCCTCTTCGTCGTCGCCTTCATCACCGCCTTCGTCTGGATCATGTTGGGGAGATGCTGGAGCACCATGGGCCTTTTCCCAAACGATGGTATCACCTTGCTCACGAGAGTACCAGCCAAGATTATGCAAAGTAGCAAGGTTGATGATGTGGCCTGCCTCGGGAAGGACGCCAGGCTCACACGAACAGTCGATACCGTAGTCGAGGAGGTAGAAGGCAAGGTGTTGGGGGAAGACAATTGTCTGAACTTTGCCAAGAGCAATCTTGATCCAATCGTGGAGAATGAAATGGAGAAGATCCGGTCGATCGCCATCAGGTGAGTGAATGTGATGAAGCCAAAACCGATCAAGTCGCCGGAGTTGGGAATATTTGGTGCCAAGTGGGCGAAGATTCCAAGAGATGATGATGTGGAGAAGACGAGCAAAGACAGGAAGGTCACCCGCACGATCATTGACGATATTGAATTCTAAGGGGACGTTGACATTTTCACGTGCAAGTCCATGCTCCGGAATGCGAAAGGCATGGGAAAAGGAATCTTTGGTGATTTCAACATCCCGACCCATAACAAATGATTGAATTCCTACTGCCTTACATGGGTTATTAGGCGAATAAATAACTTTGGCATTGGAAAAGAAAGCTCGAATGATGCTCATAGGAACCGGAGTGTTGATTTGGAGAAAGTATGTCCAATGGAAGGCTTCAAATTTAGCCAAGTAGGGAAATTGAATTGACTCCAAAAAACCGAAGTCAATTGGGCGGCAGTGCTTGACGCGCATATGGGCAAAGAGGGTATGGTAACGTTTTTTCTCGTCCGCATTTCGAAAGCAGCGATTAAAGGCGGTTGGAACGGAGGCGGAGGAAGAGGAGGGATGTGATCTTTTTCGAGGGGCAGCATGTTTGATTTTGGGAGCCATGGGAAGAAAGAATGATAAGGGAAAATTCAAAGAGGCATTTTGTCGAGCAGGTGATGGGCACAGGTTTGGGGAACTGTGGAGAATGTGTGTGAGCAATATGATCGAATCAATCAGCTGAGAGCCACAACCCAATAAGCAATTAACAATAATGAAAAGGAATTTCTTATGAATAACTACAACTAGGCTAAGGAAAATCCTTGGGAAAAGACTAGTGCCAAATGAAGTGAAAACCTAGATGAAGAGGAAAATAAGGCAAGATATGCAAATGGGTAAACAAGACATGATGCAAAAGACTAGAAATGCAAGAAAAATGGAATGAAAATTGGAAGAAAAACTTACAATTGACATGTTGGGTGAATAGTAACCATGGTGTGGAGGAAGAAGGAAGAGAAGAAAAGAAAAGATTGTGTCAGGAAATGAGGAGGGGAAATGAAAGAGAGAAGGAAATGAGGAAGATTGGTGAAGGAATGAAGCAATTTGGTGTAGAAATGAGTGAGATCATGAAGGTTGTGAGAGGAGGAATGGAGAAGGTGGAAGGCTTACGGATGATGGGGAAGAAGAATAGTGAAAATGAGTGAAATCCCGACCTTTTAACAAGCGGAAGAGCAAGGGTTTGATCGAAGGGATCGATCCCTTTAAGGATGGGATCGATCCCTTTTTGGCAGTGTGCATTCTTGCCTATTCTGGAATAAACGGATCGATCCCATGGCAAGAGGGATCGATCCCTCATATTCAAAACCCAGAATTTTAGGCCTTAATGACCCGGAAGCAATCTAATTTGAAGAAGTATTGATTCCGTTGTCACTTGCCTCATTCGTGATGCATAAAAATGATTTGAACACTTTGAAACGTATGCATTTGGACCATTGTAAACTCAAAATCTGATTGTTTCCACTTGAGATGCATGAATGAGGTTGAAAAACTTCAGAAAAGATGCAGGAAAATGCAGAAAATTGCAGAAAAATGTTGAGAATATGCTGAACAGCTTTGCAATCCAAGTGAACAGGATTGTGAGCCTGTCTTAAGCATCAGAAAGTGAATTGTTGACTAATGAAACACATAAATTTCAACATTTCAACATCAAAGTCTAAGATCATGAACAGTAACATGGCAAGTTGAAGTTATGAAGTGCAAGTGGAAATGATATTTTTCAAATTTCTTTCTTGCAATCATATCAAACCAACTTAAGACAGTCATGCAACACCAAATCACTTCAAGGAGCATTCATTATGCCTAATTCACCTCTAAGAGTGCAAAATCTCTCCTTGTCCAAGGGTTTTGTGAAGATATCAGCTAATTGGTGCAAGGTGTCCACATACTCTAGAATTATATCTCCTTTTTGCACATGATCTCGTATAAAATGATGTCTAATCTCAATGTGCTTAGTTCTAGAGTGTTGGATAGGATTTTTTGTAAGATTGATGGCACTAGTGTTGTCACACCTAATGGGAACTTGATTCATTTCTATTCCATAGTCTCTCATTTGTTGCTTAATCCATAACATTTGAGCACAGCAACTGCCGGAAGCTATATATTCAGCCTCGGTTATGGATTGAGCTACGCTATTTTGTTTCTTAGAAAACCATGAAATGAGCCTACTTCCTAAGAATTGGCATGTTCCCGATGTGCTTTTCCTATCCACTTTGCATCCACCAAAATCCGCATCGGAATAGGCATGGAGGTCAAGTGTAGAATCTTTAGGATACCAAAGTCCTAAGGAAGAAGTGTCTTTGAGGTATCTAATGATTCTTTTTACTGCTTGTAGGTGTGATTCTCTAGGGGATGATTGATATCTAGCACACAAGCATACACTAAACATGATATCGGGTCTACTAGCAGTTAAATATAGCAATGAGCCAATC
This sequence comes from Heritiera littoralis, assembly GCA_031772115.1. Lineage (NCBI taxonomy): Eukaryota > Viridiplantae > Streptophyta > Magnoliopsida > Malvales > Malvaceae > Heritiera > Heritiera littoralis. The sequence continues at coordinate 2,774,827 of JAPDPK010000092.1, read as the reverse complement.
ATAGACCTATAGAGTTTAGTGTCTACACATTTTCCTCCTTCATCCTTATCAAGCTTAATATTTGTGCTCATAGGTGTAGAGAAAGGTTTAGATTCATCCATTCCAAATCTTTTGAGCAAATCTTTAGTGTACTTAGCTTGATTTATGAAAATACCTTCTTTACATTGTTTAACTTGAAGTCCCAGAAAGAAGGTCAATTCTCCCATCATACTCATTTCAAATTCACCTTGCATTAGCTTTGAAAAGTTTTTGCACAATGACTCATTTGTAGAACCAAAAATGATATCATCTACATAAATTTGAACTACCAATAAGTCATGACCCTTAGATTGAATAAACAATGTTGTGTCTACCTTTCCTCTTGTAAAACCTTTTTCGATTAAAAACTTTGAAAGTCTTTCATACCAAGCTCTAGGAGCTTGTTTTAATCCATATAAGGCTTTTGAAAGTTTGAAAACATGGTTAGGAAGTTTTGGATTTTCAAAACCGGGAGGTTGCTCAACATAAACCTCTTCATTTATATAACCATTTAGAAAAGCACTTTTTACATCCATTTGATATAACTTAAAGTCCTTATAACATGCAAATGCAAGTAGCATCCTAATGGCTTCTAATCTAGCTACCGGAGCATAGGTTTCATCATAGTCAATCCCTTCTTCTTGTCTATAGCCTTGAGCTACTAACCTAGCCTTATTTCTAACAATAATGCTATTTTCATCCATCTTATTCTTGAATATCCATTTGGTTCCAATGATGGGATAATCTTTAGGTCTTTCTACTAATGTCCACACTTTGCTTCTTTCAAATTGATTTAATTCTTCTTGCATGGCCATAATCCAATTTTCATCATTCAAAGCCTCATCCACTTTCTTTGGCTCAAATTGTGACACAAAGGCAACATGTTGACATATGTTTCTATAGGTTGACCTAGTCCTAACTCCAATGGTAGGATCTCCAACAATATCATTATCTTTCACATATCCAAGTTCTCTAGGACACCTAGATTCCTTCTCAATCATTTCTTGTTCCATGGACTCCTCATCTTTGTTAATAGTAAGATCTTCTAAGTGTTCCCTAACATCCTTATCTTGAGATGGATCAACTATAGGTTCATCAAAGATTTCTACTTCATCATCAAGATTGGTTCTACTAGTGATATTTGATTCATCAAAGATTACATGTATTGACTCTTCTACAACAAGTGTTCTTTTATTAAAAACTCTATAAGCCTTAGAATTTAAAGAGTAACCAAGAAAAATACCTTCATCACTTTTAGCATCAAATTTTCCTAGGTTATCTTTACAGTTGTTCAAAACAAAACATTTACATCCAAATGGGTGAAAATAACTTATGTTAGGCCTTTTTCCTTTATAAATCTCATAGGGAGTTTTCTTTAAAATAGGCCTCACCATAGCTCTATTTATAACATAGCAAGAGGTGTTTATTGCTTCAGCCCAAAAATATTTAGGTAAGTTGTTTTCACAAAGCATGGTTCTAGCCATTTCTTCTAAGGTTCTATTTCTCCTTTCAACTACCCCATTTTGTTGAGGAGTTCTAGGAGCTGAAAAATTATGGCTAATGCCATTTTCATTGCAAAATATATCAAAACCAATATTTTCAAATTCTTTTCCATGGTCACTCCTAATACTTGAAATAGAATAACCCTTTTCATTTTGAACAAGTTTTGAGAAAACAATGAATTTATCTAAGGCCTCATTTTTAACACTTAAAAAGAACACCCAAGTAAACCTAGTGTAATCATCAACTATCACAAATCCATAGTGTTTACCTCCTAAACTAGTTGTCCTAGTTGGTCCAAAGAGATCTAAGTGAAGAAGTTGAAGTGATCTAGAGGTAGTGACACACTTCTTAGATTTAAATGAATTTCTTTTGTGTTTTCCTCTTACACATGCTTCACAAACTTTATCATTTTCAAATTGAAGCTTAGGTAATCCTACAACTAGGTCTCTTTTGGCTAACTTAGACAAAATATGCATGCTAGCATGGCCTAGTCTTCTATGCCATAACCAAGGTTCATCTTCTCTAGTAGCCATAAAGCACACATTTTTGCTATTAAGTTCATTTAAATTCACGATATAAATGTTTCCTCGTCTATGTCCAATAAACATAATTTGATTAGATTTGGCATTAACAACATTGCAACACAAATCATCAAACATAACTTTAAATCCCTTATCACACAATTGACTAATACTAAGCAAGTTATGTTTCAAGCCTCTAACATATAAAACATTCTCAATAGTTGAGGAAGAGTTACCAATGGAGCCAATTCCTTCAATTTGTCCTTTGGAGTTGTCTCCAAATGTGACTTCTCCACCACTTTTGTGCTTTAGGAACTTGAATTGACTCTTGTCACCCGTCATGTGTCTTGAGCATCCACTATCAAGGTACCAATGCTCCTTGGACTTAGCCTTGTAGCAATACTCTTCCTCCTACAAACACATCAAGCTTTCATTTTAGGTACCCAAATTTTCTTGGGTCCTTGAGAGTTAGTACTTATAATTTTAGATCCTTTAGGGATCCATTTCATCTTTAATGACTCATCACTTGAATTTAAAACATGTTTAGGTACCCAAATTTTGACAGCCATTTTTCCTCTTATCATGGTCTTCCTAGAGGTGCATGCTTGTGAGGAGTGTCCTAGTTTATTACACAATGTGCACAAAACAAATTTTCTATCTTTAACTAGGAAGTTTTTAAGATGAGTCTCTTTGTTAGATGCATTATAACCTAACCCTTCTCTATCAAAGAATGCTCTTTGAGTCTCTAGCATTTGATCAAGTTTTTGTTGGCCCATGTAAAATCTAGAAAAGGAGTTTTGCAAATTGATGTTCTTTCTATTTAATTCTTCTATTTCTAGATTTGCATTCTCTAATTTCTTTTCACATTCTAATTTAACATTCACAAGCATTTCATTCTCCTTTTTCAACTTAGAAATCATTTTCTTATACTTCAAATTCATGCATTCAAATTCATTAGCTAACTCATCAAATGCATCTTGCAATTCATCAAAAGTATATTCATTAGTATCCAACAAGTTAGAAGTTACCTTTTCATCTTCAAAGGCCATGAAACAAAGGTTGGCTACTTCATCTTCTACATTCTCTTCATCGGAGCAATCACTATCACTCCAAGTAGCCACCATTGCCGTCTTTTTTTGTTTCTTCTCATTTTGCTTTCTATACAAAGGACAATCAAATTTAATATGACCAGGTTTTTTGCATTCATAACAAATAATTTGGTCCTTTTCTTTCCTACTAGTTTCTCCTCTATTAAAGTCTCTCCTAGGGGGTCTCCTAGAATTACCACTAGTTCTCATCCTCATAAATTTATTAAACCTCTTAGCAAACATGGCCATTTCTAGGTCCTCATCATCACCACTCTCATCATGATCTTTTGATTCCTCAATAGTGGTGGATTTTAAAGCTACTCCAACTTTCTTAGGAGGATCTTGATTTCTCTTGATTTTCATCTCATAGGTGAGTAGAGATCCCATAAGTTCATCTAGTGAGAGTGTGTGAGGATCCTTAGATTCCTCAATAGCAGTGACTTTAGCCTCCCATGTTTTTGGTAAGCTATTGAGTATCTTTTTCACCATTTCTACATTAGAATATGTCTTGCCTAATGCTTTAAGACCATTTATGATGTCAGTAAACCTAGTAAACATGTCACTAATTGATTCATCATTCTTCATTCTAAATAATTCATAGTCTTGTGTGAGCATGCCTACTTTGGTTTCTTTGACTTGTGTGGTTCCCTCATGTGTGATAGCTAGTTTGTCCCAAACTTGTTTAGCATTCTCACATTGTGACACTCGATTATACTCATTTGGTCCTAATGCACAAAAGAGTGTGTGCATTGCTTTAGCATTAAGTTGTGCCATCCTAATATCATTAGTATCCCATTCATCTTCTTTCTTAGGCACATCCGACCCATCTACTTTCTTAATAGGAATAAGAGGACCTTTGACAATAATTCTCCATACTTCATAATCATTGGCTTGAATAAATAGCATCATTCTAGTCTTCCAATAGGCATAGTTTTCACCATTAAAGAGTGGAGGTCTGACCGTAGAGTGTCCCTCTCCTACCAAGGGTGTAGACAAACTAGTTTGAGCCATTAGTGATCGTTTATACTCGATAGATGTTAATCTAAGTCACTCTCGAGCCCAAGCTCTGATACCAATTGTTGGCTCTACCGAGAGGGGGGGGTGAATCGGTTTTTCTAATTATTTCTACTTTTCCTAACTCTTAATGCACAATCGAAGTCAAATAAGCAATAATGAAATAAACGCAGTAAATAAGAGTAAGGGAAAGAGAAGCAAACACAAGGTTTATAGAGGTTCGGCCAAACTCTTGCCTACGTCCTCTCTCCTTGAACTTCTTGTCAAGGTTTTGATTCACCTCTTCCTTGAGAAAGCTTACAAACCACTTGAAGGTGTGGCAAGACCTCTTACAATTTCTCTTGAGACTTTAGAAGTCTCTTTCTAATCCTCTACCCTTGTAGTATTCCCACTCTCTACAATATCAGACCTTACAAGGATAGCTCACCCCTTTGAATATCTGATTTTTTTTCAGTGGATGGGTGAAGGATACAGAAAACACTCAAACACAATGAAGTTACAATGAGATTTTCAGATTTCAGATTCTCTCTTGAAGCTTGAATACTTTGGAATGCTTGTTCTTCTTTCAAACTTCATAAATGTCACTATTTATAACCCACCAAACGGATAGAACAGTTGGTGAAGCATTTAATGCAAATCCTCCCGTTGAAACCCTCAAAAACTAGCCGTTACAGGAGGTCTCGTCCAAAAGGGATCGATCCCTTTACCAAAGGGATCGATTCTGTTTATCCAGAATGCTTCCCAACTTGTTGCTTGAGCTTTATCATGCTTACTGTCAAAATGGGATCGATCCCTTTACCAAGGGGATCGATCCCTTTTAACCAGAATCAATTTCCTGCACATCTTTAACTGCAATTTGAGATAGTTTGTGATTTTTGTGATTCTAAGTCAGTTCAAAAACTTCTAACACTTTTCTTAAGAGTATTTACTGACTTTTCAGTTGAAATCACAATCCAAAACTTGTTTAAAATATATTCTATTATTGAGTTTATTCAAAGCAAATTTACTTAGAGAAAAATCATTTTTAAGCTTGCTTGAATTTTGTCATTTCAAAAGACTTGTCAATTTAAAGCTAACAGATTATTTGGTACCATTTTAGGATGGGCGTTGTGAGGGTGCTAATCCTTCCTCACATGTAACCGTACTCCCGAATTTAGAACTCTTAACGTAGACCAAGCCTTATCCTTAGTTTGAATAGGTGACCAATCACACCTAGGTAGAATGGTTGGTGGCGACTCCATAGTTTTGTGTCTAGCTATTAGGTTTTCTCCAAAACTTAATACGTTATGACAGGCCTAATATTCTTCAGCATGACCTATATCAAGGTCTAATGACATTTTGTAAGACCCTCATCAATTGCTCCCCACTCTTTTGCAAGGTATACCCTGTGGAAGAGTATATAAGGGTTTTTTTTTTGTTTAAATCATGTCTATGCATAGCCTACTTCGTTCACTTTTTTTGCTTCAGGCCTTTTTCTTCTTGTGCGTGACTTACCTCGCGCATTTTTTGCTTTAAGCCCTTTATTTTGTTCATGGCTTATCTTGTGGATTTTTTCGTTTCAAGCCCATGTATTGCCCATCTCATGCATTTTTCACTTAGGGACTTTTATTTCATTCAAGGCTTACCTTGCACATTTTTCGCTTCAAGCCCATGTGTTGCCCATCTCGCGCATTTTTCGCTTATGGACTTTCATTTCATTCAAGGCTTACCTCGCACATTTTTCGTTTCAAGCCCATGTGTTGCCCATTTCGGCATTTTTCGCTTAGAGACTCTTTGTCTTCATGCAAGACTTACATCACGCACTTTTCGCTTTAGGCCTTTTTCTTCGAATGCGTAGCTTACCTCGCGCACTTTTCGCTTCAAGCCCTTGCACTTTTTGTCTTCATGCATGACTTACATCACGCACTTTTCGCTTCAAGTCCATGCATAGCCTACTTCGTGCACTTTTCGCTTCAGGCCTGTGAAGACCGAGAATTTTCTAAATAAATATAAGGTATCCGGAAAATTTAATTTGGACAAAGTGAAATCCAAATTAAATAAGAAATAAAAAGGAAAATTAAATTGGAAATAAGAAATGAAGGAGGAAATTTAATTTGGATAAATGGAAATCCAAATTAAATAAGAAAATGGAGGAAATAATTTTGGATATTTAGAAATCCAAAACTTAATAAGAAATAAAAATATTTTAGTATATTTATATAATGATATTATATAAATATTATTTTGTGTTAAAAATGTAAAAGTATATATATGAATATATATTTTAATACAAAATATGTATTTAAATACATATTAAGAATAGTGTATATATATATAATTATGGTGTATAATAATTATAGTTATTATAGTTATTATTATTATTATTATATATATAAAAATATATATACTTAAAAAAAAAAGGGAAAATTGAAAACGGATGGGAATCGGGATACCCGATTCCCACCCATTTTCCTCCTCTGTTTACAACAGAGGAGGGATTTCCAAAAGAAGGACCGGCCCCCTGCCGGCCGAGAGAGGAGGAGGAAGGAGAAAGGGGAGTCGCCGGCGAGACGAGGGGGAGAAGGAGAAACGATCGGCGGCGGCCCGAAGCGGAAAAAGAAAGAGAAAAACGATGCGAAACGAAGCAGAAACCGAAAGGAAGAAAGGAAGGGAGATTGGCAGTGCCGGCCGATCCAGGCACCACCACCGCCACCAACGCCACCGGCGAGGGCCAACGAAGGAGAGGGAGGCCACCGACGGTGAAGGAAACGGCAGAGGAAGGAAGAAATGGAAGAGAAAGGAGCCGAAACCCACGCCGCCAAATCCGGCGCCGTCGCCGGTGATGGGGCCAAACCGAGACCAGATCCGGCTTCGTGGCAACTTCGGCAAGCTGTGGAGTGGCTGAACCGCCGAAATGGGTGGCCGCTGGTGACCGAACCGGCCAGCAGAAGATTGAACCGGCGGAACCGGTCCGACCCGATCCGACCCGCCTGACCCGGTCAACCCGAACCCGACCCGACTCGACCCGGTTCAGAAAAAAAAAAGAAAGGAAAAAGAAGAAAAGAAAAGAAAAAGAAGAAAAGAAAAAGAAAAGAAAAGAAAAAGGAAGAAGAAGAAGAGGAAGAAATAGGTAAGGAAAATTAAAAGCCTTTTTCGCTATATGTCTGGAATTTAGTAGAAATTCTTGGATTATTTTCTAAATGAAAATATATGTCAATTTGTGAAATTGTAGCAAAACGAAAATGAGACGAAATGGTGGAGTTCGGCAAGGCTCGGAAATCGGAAAGTACGCTAAGCTTGGCAAACAGGTAAAATACTTTTATAAAGCATTAGTAACATTATATTGTATGTGGGATTTTATGATTTTTATATGATGCATAGATGGAATGAATTTAAATGGAATTGTGAAAAATTTTATATGATTTATAGATTGAATTGATGTTAAAAATGCTAAGAGGACCCACAACTGATGGTGGGGGTCTTAGTAAGAGATAAAGAAAATGTGAGAATCAACGGCTGCAATTATAAACTGTTTTCCGTGCAGGAGGCTTAGTAAAAATTTAAGCCGTTATACTGCCAAAATTTTTAGGAAAATATCTGAGGAAAAAGATTAAATTTCTCACATAAATGGAATCTTGGAGATAATTATTGAAAATAAATATTAAAAGGATTTTATGGTATTTCTGAAAGAGTTTGATATTGAAATCGATGGGAAGATAGATCATTGAAAACGATAATGTGATGAATTATATGGTCTAAACCTTATAGAATTGATAAATCAAATGATTTTAATATCACAAATGGTATCAAGTTGAGATTGAGGTGAAATTAATTATTAGACGGATCACAGATAAAAGTGATGATAATTATATGATACAACTTAAAAGAGAAAAATCGAAGTTGTGATTTAGATGGTCAAATGATAGAATGGCGGAATTATCAATCGAGTGACGATTATAGAATTGATAGATTCAAATAAATGGACCGTCTTAGTGGTATGATTGTGATATCGATGTTAAATAGATGTGAACTGATATTTTTGCAATAATATGGATAGTCGCAAGGCGACTCAAATGATTGAAACACTTTTGATAGTGGAAATTGGTAAATTCTTTTAAGTGGTAAATTTCCAATCAAAAATCGAATTGAGGACGTTTTATAGATAATTTTAGCATAATATTACATTCTACAAGCCATATGAAAAGTGAATTGAGGATTGTGATATGACTTTATGATAGTGAATGAAATTGAACCACAAGTCGAAAATTCTGAATATGTACCAATAGGTCAAACCATAAATGAAATTGATAAGCGATTATTGATCTTGTGGTTTTACGATCCTCGATGTCGACTCTGGAATAGATATCGAATGAGGATATTAGTATTTCATAATTTCAGTATCCTGATGGCTATATGGAAACATGATATTTAGATGCTCATAGTTACTAAGAGGATTCACACTGATGATGTGGTTCTAGTATCGGTAATAAAAGTACAATTGATTATTATAGTCGATAATTATCGAAAAAGGATATTGAATACCGAATGGTTGAATACCAAGTGATCTGGTTATTAAATAATTAGAGTATTGAGCAATCTGAATATTGAATGAAATGAATCTTGAATGATTTGAATAGTGATTTACTGATTTGACATAAAGAAAGTCTTGAAATCGAATAATTGATGGTGATAAAGTTAAATGAATCGCTTCAGTGTATTTGATGGAAATAATACCGAAGTTGCATACTGAAATGTTTTATAACGTCGCATTTAAGCATGCTTTCTTGCAACTTGAAACATTTTAATAATGTTTATATGAATACTGAAAAGTATTGATTTGTTTTGAAATGAAAGTATATGATAAATATATATATTTTGATATATGAAATATCATATAGAATTTTACCATATGCTTTACATGATATTGAAAATAAAGCTATAGATTTAAATGTTTTATGAGACTGTAGGCACCCTAAAAGAATTAAATTCAATAAAGCATAGTGGAAACCGCCTAATTGGAGCTTTGCTCATTAGGCAGATATGCTTCTCCGACAATAGTCGTGGACAGGTCTCAGTCACGCCTGATCAGTGGGGCTGAGAGAGATGAGGTCTATGGCCATAGATAGCGCCCTAGTTGGTTTCCAGGGGACGATGACATGATTTTCACTGCTAGCTACAGTGATTTAAGTCTTTATTGATAGAGAGATGATAGGGATCTAGCCTAGTCTCTAACCGATATGATATGAAGTCTAGAGTATGATTTTATTGATATGAACTCTAGACTTGACATGATTTATACTGTACATGAAACAGATTTGAAATGAAATATGTTTTGAAACAGTACATGTTTTAAACATGTTTTAAAAAGTCCATGAGATATGAATTCGACACTTATATGATTTATATGTGATTTTGTGTCGAACATGGCATGATATGCGGTCTAGAGTATAGTTTGATTTGATATGAACTCTAGACCTGATATGATTTACAGTAAATGTTTTAAAAGTATATGATAAATGATTTCGACACTTACATGATTTACATACGATTTTGTGTCGAATTTAAAATGATATGCGGTCTAGAGTATAGATTGATTTGATATGAACTCTAGACCCGATATAACTTATAGTAAATGAAAATGTTTTAAAACCGCACATGTTTTAGACATGCTCCGAAAACGACTACATGAACTGAAATTGAATATGTTTCTATCATGCCTTAAAGGCAAATTTGAAATGAATTGAAATCCATATGTTGAGCATGTCCTAAAGTATATATGATATGATTTGAAATGATAGCGGTTTATACAGAAAAATTACATGAATTGCATATTAAACCCTGACATGATAATATGCTTAGCACATGAGAATTCCGTGAGGAATGTCGTGACTCGACGTTAATGATGTTTCATCTGTACGATGATATGAGATGATATGATATATGAACATGAGATTGATATGAAGAGAATTCTGATCTCACTCTATCGTGATCATAAATTCCCAGACGATAAGTGATATGAATTGATGTAATACGGGAATATGATTGTTAAATGTAAAGTGAATTCGATAGGATATCTGCATTAAACATGGAGAATATATGAAGAGTATCATGACTCGGTGGTAGCGATATTTCATCGATATGATGTAATAATATGATATGAAACAGGAATATAGAAATACACGAAGAGAATTATGACTTCGTACCACCGTGATCATGATCCACGATATGAGAATTGAGAAGAGATGATATGAGAATTGATAAGAGATGATATGAGAATTGATAAGAGATGATAGAATACAGAAGTATGATTATGAAATGAAAAGCGAAAATGAGAAGTGATAATGAGATGTATCGATGAGAAAAGATTAACTGTAATTGCATCCTTGCAATTTTTAAGCATTGCAGTTTAAGGCAGTATAATCCTACTCTTTTATTTATATTAGTATCTTACTGAGCCGTGGTTTTGCTCACCCCACTAAATTTCATCTCTTTCAGATTAATGATGTTAACATCTGCCATGTGAGCTGCTCAGTGGGCATCGGAGACGATGTATGGACTTGGTACTAGTCTTCTGAGGTATATGTTATTTATAAATACTTGTTTACATGTAAGACTTAAATTGATGCACAGTACATATTCTGTTTAACAAGCCGGGATGTAACTAAGAACCGTTTCCGTGTCTGTTAAATATTTAAATGAAATGACTATAGGTCACCTAAATAGTATAGTGACTACACTGACACCGAATACAAACCTTAAAATGAAAAAGAAAAATTTAGTCCATAAATTTGTAGACTAAGAAAAGTATAAGAATCAAAGGAAAGTCGCGGTCTTCGGGTCGTGACAAGGCCTTTTTTTTCGTGTTGCCCCCCAATTGCCCTCATTGGCAAGCAAAGCTTATAATAGAGTGCTTGACTAGCAGGGCTTATACAAACCTGGATGGTAGCTAGTATATAGAACATAATGGATTATGTACTTAGGATCATGTATATTATAATCAAGACAAGCGACAATAAAAAGATAAGGAGTTCAAGCTTAGTAAATAATATAAGCTATAAACACATTGTGTTTTGACACTAAGCATGAATAACAATAATCCAAAGATAATAAATGTAGCTATTTTGCTTTTATAAACTATATTCGTCACAGAATATAACTTATCCTAAGATAGCAAAAGAGAGAGATGCCTACTATAATTTCATGCTTACTAATATTCATGAATACATTTGTATTCTAGTTTATGCGAATCAAAAATTTGAGAAGACAATCATATAAATTTTTAAAGCATTCAAGATAATAAAAGAAAATTGATGGTTAAGATAAATTTGTGAATAAATTACAAATCGAATTAGCTCAATTATATTTTTGATAATACCATATCATATATGATAAGAGTACTATAAATCACAAAATTTGATGAGTTCATGAAGTTAAGGATTCAATTGAATACTTTAAAAACTTACTCGTACAAACTTATGCATAGTGGTCAAAATCATAATTTTATAAACTTTGACAACTTAAATATAATTAATTTCAATTGCTAGAAAGAATATTGGAAGAATATTTTTTCCTTTTTTGAGTGTTTTTCGGGTACATAAAAGATCTACTCTTTTACTCATAGAGGGAGAATATTCCCTTTGTTGTTTGGTGAGTGTGATGGGTGGCTTATATTTTTATTATGAGAGGGAGATATTCCATCATCTTCTTTGTGCAAAATAAGCGTTAACCCATTTGGTTTTCTATGGGTTTCTTCAAAATTGCTTCACGTTTAAATAAGATTTCTCTAATCAAAAATCATATTTCACATGTCTGAGGATGAATCTACAATGCCCAGGTGTTATTTTAAGGCAAAAGAACATTTAAAGCAAGGAACCAAAGCATCAAAATGTTTTTTGGAAACAAGAAAAATTTCATGTTTCTTTTCCTATTTTTCAAACTTTCAATTAAAATGAATTCTGAAAGATATTTAAAAAATCAATTTTATGCATAATATTTCAGAATAAACCTATAAAAAATTGTAGGGGATCGAAAGCTAACTCATTTTTGGATTGAAACTTTCAAGATCTGATTGAATCGTGATGAGGACTTGGCTTATTTCGATTTCCCACATACGGCATCAATTGTTGTTACCTGTTTACAACAAATATTTTTGATGACGTACGAATCTCGATCTGAATCTTAACTTGTCTCCAAGAACTTTGCAAGAAAGAAAATGATCAGAGGGCGCAGGAGCTCTCCTCTACGCGTGCACTCTGATGCTTAAATCAGATAGGATTTAAGCAGTGTTTTAATAAGCCAATAGAGATTAGAGTTTAAAAATGATACATGTGACCTATTTATAGGAGTAATATGGTGCGTAATTACGGTTAAGACCCATAGCTTAAATAATAACCTAGTGGATCTTTCATGACAATTCTTAGTCCTCTTTCCTCTTGAGCTTAGATTACTATTAAGCCCAATGTTCTTCAGCATAACTTATATCAATGCCCAATGACCTTTAGTAAGACCCTCATCAGATTTAAAGGTGTTCATGGATGTGGTCATTCAGATTTGGGTTAGGTTTAAGTACTGTATTAAGAAATTGATAATGAGCTCAAATTTGATTTAATCAAATTTTTAGGGTTTAAGTTTTTGTTCAAACTCGTTTTAACATATAATGAATAAATTTAAACATGTTTAAATCTATGCAAATATTATTATTTTTTTAGTAAATTTTTAATAAAATAAAAAATTTAAAACACAATAATTAATAATAAGTTAAAATAAATTCTTAAAAAAATCACAAAAAAAACATTTATTTTTTAAATTAAAGTTTAAAAAGTAATGCAAGCTAAAATTAAATAAAAAAATCAAAGTAATTAAAACATGAATTAGTATAGAGTATTATAAATATCAAATTATGTTAAATTTAAACTCGAAATAATAAATTTGAATTTGAATTTTTTATCGAATTTTAATTTTTAAATTTAAATTCGTTTCGTTTAACAAATTCAATATTTTCAATTAAAAATTAAATGAATGTACGAAAAATAGGTCTAGGTCAAGTATGATTCTATTTCTACAAACCTATAAATAGTGCCGTGTACTGAATTACTGATGTGTCAACACTGAAATTGCTTTTTTTTTTTTCAATCAATCAGTCAAGACACGTAAAAAAATTATTATTTTATATATTATTGTTAAATTTTTTATTATACAAATAAAATTAAAATTATATCACATATTTTATTTTTTTTATTTTTTATTTTTTTAATATTTTTATAAAAAATATATAATAATTTTAATATTGTTTGTAAAATAAAAAATTTTACTAATAATATATAAAACAATTATCCTAAATAAAATTATAAGCTACAGAATATTTCTCGCCCTTTTCTTTGGTTCTGTTCACAACTCTCCAAACAATAGGCACATGGATTTGACTTAACCTCTTTGGTAGCTGTGTTCCCTTTGAATTTAGAGAGCATGAATGGCAGACGCTGACGTATACCGTAATTGGGGCTGCCGGCCCGGGGACCAGGCTAACAGAGGAAATGAAAGAATACGTACACTTTCTAGTGGCCACAAACTGGAATGCAAATTCTTGCTTGACAACTGACACCAGAGAATAACTGAATAAGTTCTCACGTTAGTGCTTAAAATGAGCATCCTCGACCAATTCTTCTCCTGCACTTGATTATTTATTTAAGGAGATATATTTATTTATTTTATGATTTACATTAATTTTATTTGATTTAAAAATAAAAAAAATAAAATTTTTTAATAATAACGATTTAAAAATTCGAATCATATCTAAATATTTAAAATTTATTTTTTTTCTAACTACTGCCTTATTACTCTAGTATCGGCTTCTAAACCTTTTGTTCCCAACTTCCATGTTCCCTCTCACTTTCTCTCCCTTTAAGAATTATTTTTAAAGGATAAAGACACATGGTATATCGGCTTCAATTTTGTTATATATAATATGGATTGAAGTGTTTTTAGATTTGATTTAACTTTTTTTGAATAATTTTTTTTATATCAGCACCATGCATTCAAATTGAACTAATTTATTTTTGTCAGTATTAAATTGACTTCATGATATGCTCCTAAAACAGTTTGCAAAACCTCTAATTTATTTTACAGTTGTTTTAGGAATATGCAATTGAATTCCACAGTTAAACAATTATGCATAAATTATTTTATTAGGATTATGTTAAAGGTCAATTATATAATATATTGTTAATAAAATTTTTAAATTTTACAAATAAATTAAAATAATTACACATATTTTAAAAAACAAAAAAATTAAAAATAAATGAAAAGATATATATATATGATTAATAAAGATTATAAATTTTTTTTATGATAATTGTTTGAATTTTCCCCACTTGCGTCCGTACTCCATGTGTAGGAGGGCTTTGTTCACCAATTCTAAGGTTGAGTCAGTCATTCAAACACTCAATTACAATTTCAACTTCTGGTTGAACTTTCAACTCTCACAGATGAAATATCAAGATAGGCACCGTCATATTTTATTTTATTTTATTTATTCCACGCATTTGCGCGATGTTTTTCCTAACCTGTCCTACTAAAATTAGATAACTACTTGACATTTGAAACCTGGAATGACAAGCATTGTCAAAAGGTTCCAGGTTAATCTATCCATGGTAGGATTTAATCATTTTACGTGTAGATATAAGACAATAACTAATCAAGAAAATTTATTTACGTGAATACAAATAACATTAATCAAATGATAAATACAAATAACATTAATAAATTAAACTTAATCTTACATTTAGTAAAACTTGAACATGAAATCTTAAAATTTCAAGACCTCTTCTTTACTATTAAGTCAAAACTTCATTGGTTATATATTTTAAATTTGATATAAGATTGAACAACGACATGATAATAAAATTAAATAGGTTGGAAAAAAGTTACAATTAATAAAATTAATGATAATAATAAAATAAGACATATATTATGATCCTAACCTAACTTGTAAATTAAAAAACTTTACCGGTAGTGTATGGAATAATTATCTATAAATTTAACCATTTCATGGTATGAAAGAAATTAAACTATATCAGTTACTAGGTTATAATTAAGTTGAGTTAAAATGATTAAGTTTTAGATTTGAGTTTGATTTGATTCAAAAACTATAAATTCAAAATATGAGTAAAAATTCAAAACTTGAAATTCAATTCAAGCTTGATTGATTGAGATTAATATTTGAAACTCAAATTTGATTTGATAGAATACTCAAATCATTCAAATTCAATTTGATGAGTTCAAATTTAATTTGCTATGTTATATTTGTAATTTTAAAATTATATATTTTGAAAATAAAATAATAAAATAATAATTAACTATTAAATATATATTAAAAATTCAATTAACCTTGCAAATCAATTGAATTAAATATTAAAATACTCAAAACACAACTCAATTTTTTATTTAAATAACTCAAACTCGAATTGATAATGAATAGGTGAAATTTAAATAATTATCCAATTAAATTGGAGTGGTTTACAAATAACTTATATATACCGCTAAATGGGTAACATAGATAAAGATAATTTCCACACTTCATTTAACTGAAGTGGAAGGAAGGAACCAAATAAATGAAATGATTGAAAAGCTCACCAATAGAATCTCAAAATTGGAGTATTTGTTACTAAACTTCTGGATTCTTGATAAGGTATGAAGCTTTGCTGATCCTCACCACTTATAATTATATATTCCCTTTCTTATTGGTCATTAATCTTCCCTTATCAGATTCAATGATTTTGGGCTAATAATTTAAAAGGCTTCTGTTTGTTATTTTAATTAAAAAATAACTTCAAAATTAAATAAAGCAAATTTAGGTGTTGAGGCAAAAGAGATGGCATATAATTTTTTTGGATAATGGAAGATACAGCAGCATATATAGGGATCATATGCTTTCCTTTTTTAAAAAAAAAATTTCGAATGAAGATAAAAAGAAATTATTTGATACATGGACAATGAAAAGTTTTAAATTTCATAAGTAAAATTCAGAGAGTAATACATTACTCTCATGGTATTTTAAAAAAATAAAAAAAATAAACATATAATAATTTTTTAATCTTGTTTATAAAATTAAAAATTTTTATTGTTTATGTATCAAATATGAAATTGGGAAACATATGCTAACTTGTTTACCGTTTTATGCTTTAATTTGTTTAATTTAAACATGTGAAATTTGGTACCACAGTTCAATGACTCTTTCACAAATATTAGAATAAGTTCTAGTTGATATCCTAGATAGACCTAGAATGTTAATTAGCCGGCATTTCCAACTAAGATTCTTATCCTTTTTAATTTCTCCTCTTTAATTAAATACAACAAGACGTGAAAGAGTATACCAATGTATTCACCAAAAAAGAAAAGTATGCCAATGTAGCCATCAGTTGAATAGACAACAACAAAATAATTCAATAATTAAACAATTATTTATATATAATGCATTATTATTGTATAGTTTCTATACATTGTCAATACATCAAGATTGATACATTATCAATAATTTTTTATGAGCAAAATAAAAAAATTTATTCATATTTATTTTTAGGGGCTTGATAATTTTTAATTTGTTTATGTCGTAGGAATAATTTCATATCCCATTCTAAAATTTTGGCATATGCTTGTGCTATTGAATATTATTAATTATATTATATATTAGTCCGTCTCTCTCTCTCTCTCTCATATATATAAATATATATATATATATATATTTATATAACACACACACATAATCAAATCAAGTTCTTATTTATCTTACCTCATCTTGACTTATTGCTTATCATGTAAATTTCTTCTATGTTTTTTTAGTGTATAAAGTATAAGCTAATAACTAGAAAAATCTAAAATCAAACAAAAAATTACCAACCATTCCTTATCATTTTCAAAATGGTTATATTATTAATTTATCAAAAGGATATGAGCCACTATTGAAGATATAATAACCAGGTTAATTAATGATTAAGATTAATTAATAGACAGATTTATTACATCTTACATCTTATGGTTAATTTAAAAATGGTTGCATAAAATAGGTGATTTTAGGTACACAATGCATACATATAAATATTGGGTTAATTTCTTATAATAATATAATAAAAAATTACTTATATAACTAAAAGAATAAATTTAATTTACTGCAGGAAGACATATATATAATTTTAAAAAAAGAAAATCAATAACTTGTTTTTTTATATACTAATAATAAAATTTTTAATTCTATAAACAAATTTAATAAATTATTATATATTTTATTTTTAATTATTTTTAATATTTTCTAATAAAAATGTATCATTTTACTGATCAATAAAATTTTAAAATATCACTAATTATCTCATAGATAATTTCTCATTAATTGATTAACATTATTATTTCAAAAAAAATTTGTGAATTTCCTGCAATCGGAGTATCAACGAGTTGCTGTTTGTTATAGACAATTAGAGAATAGTTCAAGATAACATGAATAGGATATTCTTTCATTTTAATTTTCCATATTAAAATTATTAGATTTATCATAAAGACACTAAAAAAACATAAAAATATAATAACTAATCGTAAAATTTATGAAATTCATTATAAAATTTATGAGAGTAAGTGTAAAAATACTAGAAAAGAACATAAATTTATAATATTTAACTATAAAAGAAACATAAATTTATGATAATTAATCGTAAAATTAATGAGATTTATTGTAAAATTGATGAAATTAAGCTTAAAAACATTATAAAAAATTTTAAGCTTAAAAACATTATAAAAAATTAAGCTTAAAAACATTATAAAAAATTAAGCTTAAAAAATTTTAAGCTTAAAAACATTAAGCTTAAAAACATTATAAAAAATTAAGCTTAAAAACATTATTAATTGATTAACATTATTATTTCAAAAATTTTTGTGAATTTCCTGCAATCGGAGTATCAACGAGTTGCTGTTTGTTATAGACAATTAGAAAATAGTTCAAGATAACATGAATAGGATATTGTTTCATTTTAATTTTCCATATTAAAATTATTAGATTTATCATAAAAACACTAAAAAAAAACATAAAAATATGATTTTGTTTTGGCCATCAAAAGAAACTTCATTTCATTGAAAAAACAGTCAGTACATCAAATGATACATCATAACCAAGCACCAAACATTATTGTTGAGACATCTAAAATTCACATATCTCATAATATTTGGCATACAATCATTAGTTAGTCTGGAGGAGAGGAAAGACCATCTTTATTCAGAATATGAACCAAGGAAATTGGGGGTTGAATAACCCAATTTGTCAAGCACAATCTCCTTTTAAACTGTTCTGCAACCCAGTCAGCTGCTCTATTTGCAGACCTTCCAACCCATTCAAACCTGCAATCCATGAAATCTCTTTTCACCAGATTTATATCTCTTATCAATGGAGCAATCCTCCATTGTCTACCATAATTTCTTTGCCTTAATTCTTCACACAAAAGCTTTGAGTTAGACTCAACTATTACTTTCCTCAACTGCACCTCTTTTGCTAAGAACAAACCTTCCCTAACTGCTATAGCTTGTGCTTCAAGACAAGACTCCACCCCAACTGTCTTACCCTTTCCACCAATCAACTCACCATTACTATCTCGGATGATCACTCCATTCCAGCCTCCTTATTCTTCTCACTAAACGCCCCATCACAATTTATTTTATACCAATCACATGGAGGTTTCTGCCAAGTCATTTCCACCTTCTTCTTTTCCTTCTGATTCTGGGATTTATTCATCAAACTCATGCTTTCAGCTACAGCTTTATTGATTTTCCTAATCACCTCCATCGGTCTAGGTTTTATTTTTTGATACACCACAGTACATCTTTCCTTCCAAATAGCCCATAAAGCATGAGCTATGACTATTGATAACTCTGTCTTATTCTCAACGGTTAGTACTTTATCATCTATCACCCCTTTTATCCAACTATCCATTGTTCTAATCAATCCCCTGTCAACTTTATACCCAATATTTAAACCAAACCAAACCAACATAGTCCAATCACATAATAGCAAAAAATGTTCAATAGTTTCAGATTCCTTTCCACAAACCTGGCAAATGGGGTTGCTAATAACTTTCCTCTTCCATAAACTACAAGCATTAGCTGTTGCATCCTTACAAGTTTTCCACATAAAACATTATATCTTAGTAGGAACATGAATTTTCCAAATTATCTTCCACACTTCTTTGTCTATAACATATGAAGAAGATGGTCTACAATTCCCACTAGAGTTTCCTTTATCATGCAACATATGATATCCCGCCTTCACTATATATTCACCATTAGGATTACTTGGCCAAATTACTCTATCTTTACCTCCACTCCAACAAATATGATAACTAATCGTAAAATTTATGAAATTCATTATAAAATTAACGAGAGTAACTAGAAAAAACATAAATTTATAATATTTAACTATTAAAGAAACATAAATTTATGATAATTAATCGTAAAATTAATGAGATTTATTGTAAAATTGATGAAATTAAGCTTAAAAATATTAGCAAAAATATAAATCTATGATAATTAACTATAAAAATTTTGAAAAAAAAGTATAAAAGACATTAAAATTTAATAGAACAGTCGAATGTCGTACACAAGCATTTGACTGCCTTAATAAATTTTAATGCTGGAATGTTTCTAGCATTAGGACAGTTGACTGACCTAAAGCCGGAGGCATTCTGGCTTAAAAATGAAATTGGGCAAGGTAAATGTCGCGGCGGCATACCGGCTTAGTCAGGCCAACCTGGGTATGGGCATTAGGGACTCCACTGGGAAAGTTTTGCATTCTGCCTCGACTAGTATGGACTGCATTCCAGCTTCCGTTCACGCTGAAGTTCAAGCAGTTCGGTACGGGTTGCAAAAAGCACATGACTGTGGCTACTCCAGAATTATTCTGGAATCGGACTGCCTCTTGGCTATTCATGAAATCACTCTTGCTAAGCCTTCCTACCGGATAGGCGTCGCTTTAATTTATGATATTCATGAGTTAGCTATGAGGTTTACTGCAATTTCTAGGATTCATATTAGTAGGGAGGTAAACAAGTTTACTCAAAATGTAGCAAAATTACAGTGTAATGATCAGCCCCTTTCTTTTTGTAAATCCTTGGGATCATGATCTTAACCCAAAACAATCGATTTTGGTATTAATGGTTAATCCTGTTACTGTTAAAAAAAAATCCTGATGTTACTATTGGTGATGAAAAATAATACCAAAATGCCTTCATTCAAAAAAAATTTGAAAAAAAAAAACCCGAACTAACTCATAGTAGATAAACCAAGCAAGCACGCATCACTAAAAGAGTTCGTTTGTCAGATTTCGTTAATTACGATAATGATCAAAATTAGTTCACTGATTGATTGATTGATTGGTTGATGCAATTAAAACGACTTGTTAAATGAACACGTTTTCTAATCACTTACGCAAATGTTCGGAATGAGTTTGCAAGAAAACAGAAAGTAAAGAGAAGTAAAACTACCGGTAGCCTGTAGTAGTAAGAAAATCAAGTGCCACACCGTTATTGCAAAATGAAAACACCTTACATCATACTCAGTAGGGTAAGAAGACCAAGTAGGTCTTCCCATGGTGGACCCACAAATCTCCCCAGACTCCGGCAAATACATTGGAGATATAACACCATACGCAATAAGGCACTCCCAAACAACAAATCAAACAGAATGACCCGTAAAGTAAACGTAAAACGCAGTGGAAATAGACGACCCAATCAGACAGGACCCTTGAGGATCTCACATCTCTGATCTCTCTGTTCCCACAGTACTTCAGCCCATTAGCAAGTAGGACACCGATAAGGAGCTGACACGCAAGCAGCTTCTTTTATTTATTGTATTTTATTGCCCTACTCACGGCTGCACCTGATCACAGAGAGAGGGTCCTGAAATTACTAAATTGCCAGGACAAGACCCGGCACAGACTTTCCAACCCTGCCGGAAAAGCTGCTCTCCCAGACGGAAGGGCAATGCACAGAGGTAATCTCAGCCGTTGATGAAGAAGAGGATGGGGATGATGAGTTGTAGTTAGGCGGTGGGGATTCGCTACAGTCCCCGAGGCGGGTAACAGTGAGAGCAGTGTTGAAGTACTCCCTCACTTGGGTAATTATCCCATCGGTGACAGTCCAGGCGTGAACCCAAGAGATTGAACGGCTGTGATCACAGCCTTCAACGATAACGGTGGACCCAAAGGTTGTAAGTGAACAAGGATCAACCTCGAAATGGAAAGATTCGTCTGATGAGGCTCCAGTGAGAAGGTGCATCAGAAACTGGTGGGTTGGGGGACCATGGAACCACCACTCAAGGTCAGGAGCAAGGATTTGCTGAACGGTTTCAACGTCTCGAGTCTTTAAGGCCTCATAGAGGTCAAGAACCACCTCTTGGTTCTTGTTGGTTT
This sequence comes from Heritiera littoralis, assembly GCA_031772115.1. Taxonomy (NCBI): domain Eukaryota; kingdom Viridiplantae; phylum Streptophyta; class Magnoliopsida; order Malvales; family Malvaceae; genus Heritiera; species Heritiera littoralis. The sequence goes on along the minus strand of JAPDPK010000092.1, from coordinate 2,753,267 downwards.
CCTCCAGAATTTTTTCCTGTGTGTTAGCCAGATCTTGAAAGAGAGCAGCTAGAAAACAAGAATGCAAAGAAGATTTTGGTTTAGGAAGAGATTTCTAGAGAAGGAAAAGGTAGGCAAAACCAAAAAGATACCGATGAGGACCCTATGCAAGGATGAAATGAAACGGGGTTTATATAGAAAAAGTCTTCAACTTGGCTTTGATTCTCTACAGCCATTTTTTTGTCTTATAATCTGTTCTGAGCAGACCTTATAATTCTAAACACATATAACGACACAGAAATAAAAACGAAATAATTAAAAATAATAAAATTAATATGAGTTAATTCCAAAAAAATTAATATGAGTTAAAATTTGATAAAATTTATATATAAATATATAAATAAATTTAATAATAATTTATATTTTTTATAAGAAATTTTATATTTGATTTTGTGTATGTAATTATATGTATTTTTATCTATTGTATTGTTTAAGATTAATTTTATTTGTATTGAAAATAATAAATGATAAAATTTTTTTAATAATAACAATTTTAAAATTCGAATCATATTTAAATATTTAAAAAAAAATCAATCTTTTTTTTCGATCATTTATTACTTTATATTTAACATGTTAATATTAATTTTGATAATATATTTTATATGATATAAATACATATTATTACCAGAATTACCCTGTTTAACTCTAAGCCAGCACCGGCAAAAGGGTTAGTATAAGCTATAAAGGATTAGGCTTTTAGTAATTCTGATGAAGCTGTAGCCTGTAGGGGTATTTGGAAATTGAGAGTGAGACTAAGAAGTTGGATAAAGTGCAGGGATTGGGTTACGTGGCAGGATCTTGTGGTCACATGATAGAGTGGGGCCCAAAGTGATGAATAACCAGTTTCTTTCCAATGTTGCTGCCGGCTAGGTAGGGTATAAGGACACGTGAGCAGTCAGGAATTTCTGGTCAAGCCAACTAATTTTGACTCAATTAAATTGCATAATTTCCTATAATCCATCGTTAAGTTATGGATTTGGTATAATAAAAGGGTGAGTTTGTTCTAAACACTTTCGTTATCAGATTTGGGGTGATAAGCACCTGCCATGCTCATCGATTCGTTGGTGTCTCATTTATTTGTGATATGTCAATTCCTTTTCCTTTTCACGCTTTTGGGTTTAGAAATCTTAGAAATTCACTACAATTGCAAAACCCAATTAAATTTTCCTTTTCTTAATCTTAATAGTGTTTTCTGTGTGAAATTAATATATAGCAAGAAAATTAATAAAATTTTGATATATAACGTTTGACAACAATACATGACAAACGATTAAATAAAATTGACAGTGTGGCGTTAAAACATCACATTGTTGGGAAATTATTTAGTTGGCCTACATATATCAATTAATTGTACATTACAGGCTATCTATTTAGTCCACTTAATAGTGATTAAATAAAGTTTAAGTTATTGGACTTTAGAACATCTCAAATAAGTATGGGCTTTGCAATGTGTAGAGACCCAATATTTTATTTTATTTTCATGATGGGCCAAAATAAAATAAAATATACTTCAAGTATAAATAGGTTATGGTCCCCAGTCTAAACATAACTTAATTCTCACAACATATCCTATCGTTGAGTGAGATACAGATTCTCTCAAAAGGTTTAGACGTGGAAGACTCTAACCTCAAGAAATTAATTCCAATGGATTCAGGTATGCTTCCGTATTAATCTTTTCTTGATGATTGAACATGAGATCCTGATGTATTTATCTGTATTAATTTTCTTACAAGTGGTATCAAGAGCCTATCATGTTTGATCATTAAGAATTAAAAATTTTTGTGTAAAACTCTAGGGCTTTTATTCCTTATGGAATAAGGATTAAAATCATGTGAACAATTTTCTGAAATTTTGTTTCATGTTTCATGAATTTTATTCTTAAAGTTTTTAAATCCCGAATTAAATATTCAACCAAAACAATTATATTTTGTATGTTTTGATTCAGATTGATGAAGGATAAATGCTTTTTGTAACTTATATAGTTGAATCTAACTTACAAATTTAAGGGATTTTTTTTTTGGTTGAAAGAAATTAAGAAAACATAATTGGGTTACAAAGATAAGCTTGTACAACAATTGGGGTATTTATGATTAGTCTTTTGAAAGTGTTAAACTTTGTTTTAGGCTAATTGTTGGAATCTTAAGCTTTAGGCAAAAGCTTAAGATATTAGAATATATTTGGTGTGTCATGTTTTATCCAATTGTTGGAATCCCAAAATTTGGGGTATTAAAACTTTATTTGAATATTGTATTAAACCTCATATCTTTATTGTTAGTTTTTTATTGGGCTTATGTCTGCTGGGATTGAATACCCTGAAATACTTATTATTTTATTACTTTAATATTTAGGGTTATATTCTTGGGGATCTTAAGATATTCTTATTTTTGGGATTATAGCCTTAGTATTGTTGATAAATTTGTGTACGCTTAGTATATACACTTGTGCATATTTGGAGCAAAATAAAGTTCAAAATAAATTGAATTAATATACAATGCCACCAAAGTGACCTCTTTTATGTTAATTTATTTATTTTGAAAATTAAAGTTGTCATTTAAGAATTTAAATGACTGTGTTTTTTAATCCTTGCGGAAAATAATCGGCCCAAAGGAAGGTTATTTTTTGGCCGGATTACAAACACAATAAGGTAGTAAATATGTGATAAAATTATTTTTTACCATGCATGCAATATGTCGGCCCAAAGGAAGGTATGTTGTTGGCAAGGATTTGATTATCAATATTTACTAATAAAGTTTAAGAGTACCGCTTACAAATTAAAATTTCTGTCCAAAGACTAAATTTTAATGTTGTGCTTGGTATCTTATATGGCCCAAAATTATCGTTTGTTAATTGTGAGCTGATTATTGTTGTTTTTCTGTTTACAGTAAATGTTTCTTTTATATCTGCCAATTTGAACAATATTCCGGTGCTTAACGGCACTAATTTCGAGAAATGGAAGGAGCACGTTACTATTGTGCTTGGGTGTATGGATCTAGACTATGCGATCAGGTCTGACAAACCTCCCGCCCCTGCTGATATAGTACAGCTACGGAAAGGGCACTTTATGAAAAATGGGAGCGTTCAAACCGCATGAGTCTGATGATCATGAAGCACTCAATTCCGAATACCATCAGAGGCGCAATGCCTGAGGAGGAAAATGCTAAGAGTTTCCTACAACGAATTGCAGACAGGTTCACTGCAAATGAAAAAGTCGAAACAAGTACCATCCTGTCTAAGCTTGTTTCAATGCGGTATAGCGGTAAAGGAAACATAAGGGAATATATTATGGAAATGTCTAATCTTGTTACAAGACTAAAGGCACTAAAGTTAGAGTTGTCTGAGGACATTCTCGTGCACTTGGTCTTAATATCTCTTCCTGCACAATTCAGTCCTTTTAAAATAAGTTATAACACTCAAAAGGAGAAATGGACTCTTAATGAGCTAATTGCTCAGTGTGTGCAAGAGGAAGAGAGGTTGAAACAAGAAAAGATAGAAAGTGTTCACTTAGCATCTTCTTCCAATGACATTGCTGCCAACAAAAAGAGAAAAAGGAACACAGGAAAAGACACTGCAAATACTGGAACTTCACAGCCTAAGGGGCAACGGAAACAAGATAAGGTGATCACTTGTTTCTTTTGCCGTAAAGGTGGTCATGTGAAGAAGGATTGTTCCAAGTATGCTAAATGGCTTGCCAAAAAGGGTAAACTTCTTAACTTTGTTTGTTCTGAAGTTAATTTGGCTTTAGTACCCAATCACACTTGGTGGATAGATACAGGTGCAACTACTCACATAAGTGTGGCTATGCAGGGTTGTCTAAGGAGCAGAAAGCCAACTGATGCTGAAAGATTCATCTACGTAGGAAATGGCGAAAGAGCTCCTGTTGAGGCTGTTTGTTTATTTAGATTAAAGTTAGAATCTGGTTGCTATTTAGATTTGAAAGAGACTTTTTATGTACCGTCATTTAGACAGAATTTGATTTCTATTTCTTCTTTGGACAACTCAGGATATTCTTGTTCATTTGGAAATGGAAAATTTAGTCTTTTCCAGTATTCAAATCTTATTGGCATAGGTTTTTTAGTTGATAATCTATATAAATTGGATATTCATGCCTCACACATTAATGAATCCTTGCATATAAATAATTGTGGTACAAAGCACAAATTAATTAATGAGAATTCTTCCATGTTATGGCACAAGCGTTTAGCACATATTTCTGAACAAAGAATAAAGAGGCTTGTGTCAGAAGGAATTCTTGATTCCCTTGATTTTTCGGATTTCAAAATCTGTGTTGAATGTATTAAGGGAAAACAAACAAATATCAAGAAAACTGGTGCTAACAGGAGTTTAAACGTCTTGGATTTAATTCATACTGATATTTGTGGTCCATTCCCTACAGCTTCTTGGAATGGTCAACAATATTTTATTACTTTCATAGACGATTATTCTCATTATGGGTACCTATACTTGATTCATGAGAAGTCTCAAGCATTGGACGTTTTCAAAACCTATAAAGCTGAAGTTGAAAATCAACTTGGTAGGAAAATTAAAGCCGTTAAATCTGACCATGGAGGTGAATATTACGGTAGATACGACGGATCAGGTGAACAACGTCCAGGCCCTTTTGCAAAGTATTTAGCAGAATATGGCATCGTTCCTCAATACACCATGCTAGGGACTCCAAGTCAAAATGGTATAGCTGAGAGATGAAATCGGACCGTAAAGGACATGGTTAGAAGTATGATTAGTCATTCTTCTTTGCCAGACTCACTTTGGAGAGAAGCCTTAAAGACTGTAGTGTACATTCTTAATCGAGTTCCAAGCAAAGCAGTAGCTAAAACCCCATATGAATTATGGACAGGAAAGAAGCCTAGTATTAGGCACTTACATATTTGGGGTTGTCCAGCTGAGGCTAGGCCATACAAGCCTAACGAAAGGAAATTGGACTCAAGAACAGTAAGCTGCTACTTTGTTGGATACTCAGAAAGATCGAGGGGTTTCAAGTTTTATGATCCCTCAAATAGATCCTTTTTTGAAACAGGGAATGCTAAGTTTATTGAAGATGTTGAATATGATAAGGGTGCTAAACTCAGGAATTATGTTTTTGAGGAAGAACATGTTACAGTTCCTACAGTTGCAATTGAGAATGATCAGACAATTATGTCTGACATTATTCAAGATGCAAATCCAGACTATCAAGACACTCCTGGGTTACCACCGTATCATATTGAAGAGCAACAACAACCTCAATTGGAAGTGCCATTAAGGAGATCCTCGAAAGAGAGGAGATCGGCGATTCCAGATGATTATATCGTTTATCTCCAAGAACACGAGTTTGATATAGGACTAGAGGATGATCCAAAATCTTTTAGTGAAGCCAAACAAAGTGTTCACTCTCATAAATGGATTGAGGCCATGAAAGATGAGATGAAATCAACGGAGGATAATGACGTTTGGGATCTTGTCGAATTGCCTAAAGGAGCGAAACCGATTGGTTGTAAATGGATTTTCAAAACCAAGAGGGATTCGAAAGGCAATATTGAAAAATATAAAGCACGTCTGGTTGCCAAAGGTCTCAATCAAAAGGAAGGCATTGATTATAAAGAGACTTTCTCTCCAGTTTCATCGAAGGACTCTTTTAGAATCATTATGGCACTTGTAGCTCATTATGATTTGGAGCTACATCAGATGGATGTAAAGACAGCGTTTCTCAATGGTAACATTGAAGAAACAATATATATGGAGCAACCAGAAAATTTCGTGTCGGATGAATCGAAACATTTGGTGTGCAAATTAAAGAAATCCATCTATGGTTTAAAACAAGCATCCCGTCAATGGTATCGAAAATTTGATCAAGTGATCATCTCTTTTGGTTTTAAGGAGAACACTGTTGATCAATGTATTTATCACAAGATCAGTGGGAGCAAGTTTATTCTTCTGGTGTTATATGTCGATGATATCTTGCTTGCAAGTAGCGATATAGGCTTATTGCATGAAACCAAGAGATTTCTTTCAAATAAATTTGAGATGAAAGATCTTGGGCATGCATCTTTTTTGTTAGGCATACAGATCCATCGAGATCGTTCTCGAGGAATACTTGGCTTATCACAAAAGGCTTATATCGATAAGATGCTTAGCAGATTTGACATGAAAAACTGTGCATCAGGAGACACGCCCATTGCTAAGGGTGATAAATTCAGTTTGCTTCAATGCCCAAGAAATAATATTGAAAAGGAAGAGATGCGGAAGATTCCTTATGCTTCAGCAGTAGGGAGTCTCATGTATGCTCAAGTTTGTACGCGTCCGGACATTGCGTACATAGTTGGTATGCTTGGCAGATATTTAAGTAACCCTGGAATGGATCATTGGAAAGCAGTAAAGAGGGTTATGAGGTATTTACAGAAAACTAAAGATTACATGCTCACATATCGGAGGTCAGATCATTTAGAGATCGTTGGGTATTCAGACTCCAATTTTGTTGGTTGCCTTGTTAGCAGAAGATCCACTTCTGGTTATGTTTTCATGTTAGCTAGAGGAGCTGTGTCTTGGAAGAGTGTAAAGCAGTCACTCGTAGCTTCTTCCACCATGGAAGCAGAGTTTATAGCTTGCTATGAGGCATCAAACCAGGCAATATAGTTGCGAAATTTTATCACTGGGCTATGCGTTGTCGATGGCATTGAGAAGCCATTGAAGATTTATTGTGATAATAAAGCCGCAGAATTATACTCCAAGAACAACAGAAGCTCGTCGAAGTCAAAGCATATTGACATCAAGTTTCTTGTTGTTAAGGAGAGAGTTCAGAGTCTTCAAATATCTATTGAATATATCAATACGAACTCCATGATTGCGGATCCGCTTACTAAGGGTGTCCCACCTAAGGTGTTTCATGAGCATGTAGCTCGAATGGGTGTGGTTCACTTTGATGATATGCTTTTATAGTGGGAGTTTGTTTCATTTATATTCATTTGTTATTGAGACATTTTTCTGATCAGAATAAAGTATTGTTGTTATTACTGAAACTCTGAAATAAAGTATTATTCTTTCAAATTGCAGTTGAGCCTAAAGTTTTGAAAGTAGGACCAGTTGGAAATAGGCATGTTTAAGAGATCACGTTGCATGTAATTTCCATGCTACACATCCATACTTGATCTATGTCGTTGATTATATTAATATACGTGACCATTGATGGGTCTAGTTACGAAATATATGTAACGAAGATCGCTTTGATCCTATGTTAGTATAATTGATGGACCAGATTGTTTAGAGATGTTGCCTTATGATGATAGCAAGTTTAGAACTCTTAAAGTTATTTTAAAATGTACAATTATCAGATGACATATGTGGCCCAAGTGGGAGATTGTTGGGAAATTATTTAGTGGGCCTACATATATCAATTAATTGTACATTACAGGCTATCTATTTAGTCCACTTAATAGTGATTAAATAAAGTTTAAGTTATTGGACTTTAGAACATCTCAAATAAGTATGGGCTTTGCAATGTGTAGAGACCCAATATTTTATTTTATTTTCATGATGGGCCAAAATAAAATAAAATATACTTCAAGTATAAATAAGTTATGGTCCCCAGTCTAAACATAACTTAATTCTCACAACATATCCCATCGTTGAGTGAGATACAGATTCTCTCAAAAGGTTTAGACGTGGAAGACTCTAACCTCAAGAAATCAATTCCAATGGATTCAGGTATGCTTCCGTATTAATCTTTTCTTGATGATTGAACATGAGATCCTGATGTATTTATCTGTATTAATTTTCTTACACACATGACAAAAGAAAAGTCAGAGACTTAATTTTAATATCAGCCACATTGATATGATACCGAAATTCTTTTGTTGAAAAATCAAAAAATTAAGTATTTTGCAAAGAATTTTGACTATTTGAGTAAAAAATACAAAACTAAGATATGCATGGCGTATTTTTGGCTGAATAAATCAGTAGATTTTAATCTGATCCCAAGGTAATCTCTTATTTCATTGTGCCATACTTGTAACCACTAGCTAGTTAAAGCCATGTAATTTCACAAAAAATGGAAAAGGGCTAAAGATTAAGTAAACCTCCTGGCCAAGATATCTAAAGGATGTGGATTGGTAGATCAAAGTTGAAGTTGAAAATAACAATTAAAATTTAGTTTAATGATTATTGGTTTTTTATTTAATGGAGATTAAGTTCGACGTTCAACTTTTATTTATTTTTTGGCTTAATAGTCAAATAAGCTCTTAACTTTTAGCCTAAAATGGAATTCAGCCCTCAACGTTTTATCACGTAAAATTCAGTCCATAAACTTTTTATTTCAATGGAAATAAACCATCAACCTTTTAAAATTATACAATTAAATCCAAATCTATTAAATGATACTAACTGCCGTTAGTATTGCCCACGTGGCATGCCACATGGCAGCCAACTAAGCTATCTACGTCAGCTTTCATGTTAGATATACTAACGGCAGTTAGTGTCATTTAACATATTTGGACTTAATTGCATAATTTTAAAAAGTTGAGGGTTTATTTCCACCGAAATAAAAGTTTACGAACTAAATGTAACGCGATAAAATGTTGAGGACTGAATTTTATTTTGAGCTAAAAGTTGATGGCTTATTTGGTTATTAAGCCTTTATTTTTGTATTCCCGATAAAAAAAAAAAGCTGAAGTTTGGAAGTGTAGAGATGTCCAGCTTTACAGCAGATCAGAGCAAGCAAAATGCCAAAGAACGATTCCATTATCTTACTTAAAAGCATAGCATTGTTTTTACTTGCATCTCAAGGATCTGTGAAATAACTTATAACATAGATAAGAATTTATTTCATTTCACATCAACTGAGTTTTCATATAAGGATTTAACCAGTCATGGTTTTTCTTTCTTTTGATTGGATGGTTTTGGTTTTGACAATGAATTGAAGAAGATCAGCCTCTCTTAACCATTTGTAAAATTGGTTTCTCGAGAGATAAAAGATTTTATAGTCACGTTTGCAATTTTTTTCATTCATTACCAAATTGATTAACCTTGGTTGAAAATGGACAATTTTATTTAGAGGTGGCAAACGGGTTGGTTCGGGCGGGTTTCGTCCGGGTTAAGGTTATTTCGAGTTTGGGTTTTTTCGAGTTCAGATCATTTCGAGTTCGGATTTTTTCAGATTCGGGTACTTTTGGTTTCGGGCATTTTCGGGTTAGGTTATTTTCGGATTCGATCCGGTTTTCGAGTTTGGTCCGGTTCTAACCAGGCGAGTTTAGCGGGCTTAATCAAATTATTTTTGAAATTTTATAAGTTATAAATATTTTTATAATTTTGAATATAATAATTAATTTAATTTTTTATATAGTTAAATAAAAATATAATAGAATTGCTAAAGTAAAGTTAAAATTTAATAAATATTCATATAAATATAAATGTTTACATTTTAATGTTTTTATTACTTGATAATGATTATTTACTTTTTTTTGTTACAGATTATTTAGTTTCTTTGATTTCCTACGATATTCACATTTTCTATGATATTCACATTTATCTGTCACTATTAAAATCAAATCAGTGTGTAATTAATAGATGACGATATAAAAACATTTAAATTTGTTAGAGGAGAAATTTATTTTTAATTAAATAAAAATTAATAAAATAAAAAATAATAATTTAAAGAGAAAATTATTGGTGACATATTTAATGTGTCACAAAAATTATCATATCACAAAATATTAATTATGTATATTTAATACATTTAATATATAATTTTTGTTTATAATACTATTATTGTAATATGTAAAACAATTTATTTTACCTTTTCAATGATGAAAGATAGATAAGAAAAATAATAATATCATTTGTTTGATTATAATTTTGTATATTTGTCTTTTATTATTTACACTATTAAAAGTAGACTTTTAGCAATCATAAATTGCAAAAGCTTACAATATTGTTGCAAATCCTCATTACATTTGCAACTAGTTTTCATAGTTACTTATTGGATTTTTTTTTAATTTTATGCAATTATATTCTTTGTTGTTGTGAATTCCTACCAATTTAGCAATAAGAAAAAAAAAGCGTTACAATATTTTATTATTTTTGCAACGACTTTTTATTGCCGTTGTCTAATTAAAATTTTAAATATTATATACAATGATACTTTTTTATTGTTGCAAAATCCTATCAAATTGAAAAAAATAAAATAAAATAAAATGACGTTATCTTATTATGTTTACAACAACTTTTTATTGTTGTTGCTTAATTAACTTTTTAAATATTTTATACAACAAAAAGAAAATTTGTTATGATATCTATATCATATTCATATAAGATTTACAATGAATTTTCATAGTCATTGTCAAATTAAAATTTTCTTAATATTGTGTATATAAAATGATCAAAATAATTGTTGCGAAATATTATTGGCAATATTCATTATAATAAAATATAAATTCAAAAATAAAATTTGAGAATATAAAATAAAAAATAATCATAAATGCAATTTTCTCTTAAACTATATTATATTCACGTGAAAATTTAATTTTTATCAATGTTATATCTTATAAAATCGATTTTTTTATCTATATTATTTGAAAACTTATTATTTTCATTATTTTCAAAATCTTATCGTTTGAAATTTATTGTACTTTTTCTTTATATATTTATTACTTACATATTGCTATGTTTAACGTATAGACACATTATATTATTTGGGCTTGTTCATTCTTGTTTTATATAATTATCTCAATTAAAAAAAAAAACACAAAGTTATAGTTTGCTTGGATTAAAACTCCTGGTTATTATTCAATTAAAACTCATATTAATCTAGGATTAACTAATCCTTATAAAAATAACCCTATGATCAATCATATATATGAATATAATTAAAGAAATAGAAATCTAGAGTAAAAAAATTAAAGAATGTTGAAACATTTTAATAATAAAAATTATAACATGTTAACGTTATTAAAAATGAAGGAAAGAACATTTAAATGTTATAATAATTGAATTGTTTTAACCTTTTTTATACTTAATACTAGCAATCTATTTGTGTTTCAAAAGTTTAGGCCTCGTTTGGCATCGTTTTTATTTCATGTTTTCTGTTTTTGTTTTCAGTTTTTTTGGAAACAGAAACAGAAAACGCGTTTGGTAACATGTTTTCGTTTTCAAAAAACGAAAACAAAAACAAGAATTTCCAAAATTGTTGGAAACAAAAATTTCTTGTTTTCATTGTTTTTGAAAACATGTTTTCATTTCTGTTACTGTTCATAAGTAAGTGAACAGAGTTTATATATTACTATAATATTAATATTTTTTATAATAAAAATATAAATAAAATTAATTAATTTTTTAAATAAAATAATATTCAATTTTAATATAAAATATTATTTAATATTTTAAAATTAATATATTTATTTTAATATAGAAAAGTTGAAAACGTAAAAAGCAATTAAATATATATTACATTGAATTATAATATTATAATATTATTTAATTTAAACTTTTATAATAATTTATGGAAAATATTAAATATTTTAAATAATATCAGTTATTATAATTTTGATATGCTAATAATTAATATTATTATATAATATAATTAATTTTTATTTTACTAAACAATATTATTATCTAATATTATATTCTATCTTAAATTTAAAATATATCACTGCTACTATTAAATAATTTAATATTATTAAATAAGTAAATACTTAACATTAAATAATATTATTTATATTAAATATAATATATTTTAATAACTATATAATTTATTATAAATTAATTAGTTAAATATTTTATTTAATAATGTAATATTATTATTACAATTAAATAAAAATTTATTTAATTTTTAAAATTTTTTTGTGAATTGAATTATTATATCTAAATCAGTTTAAATATTTGTTTTCAAAACGTAACAGTATGAAACAAACATGTTTTCTGTTTTCAGAAATTGAAAACAAAACAAAATAAAACAAAAACAGAATTTTCAAAAACAGAAAACATAAAACAGAAAACAGGAAACGATACCAAACGACCCCTTAACAATGCAAATCTATTTTCTATCTTTTAAAATGCTAATTGTTTATATATTCAATTGGCCAGTTATTATTTGATAGATATTAAATTCTCTTACAAATTAAATTATTTATAAATTACTTTTTTAACAAATTATTCATAAATTAATTGCATATGAAAATTTATCCAAATTTTTATTTTAAAAAAATCATTTGAGTTAATTTAATTGATTTCCATCTATTTAATTGATTTCTCTCTCAAATTTTCATATTTTCATTTCTCTCTATTTAATTGATTTTCCTATCAAATTTTCTTTTAAAAAAAAACTATTTTAGTTAACTTAATTGATTTCCCTCTCAAATTTTCATATTTTCATTTTCCTCTATTTAATTTATTTCCCTCTCAAATTTTCATTTAAAAAAAACTATTTTAGTTAATTTAATTGATTTCCCTCTATTTAATTGATTTCATCCTCACATTTTTATATTTTCATTTCTTTCTATTTAATTGATTTCCCTCTCAAATTTTTATTTGAAAAGAAAACCATTTTAGTTAACTTAATTGATTTCCCTTTTAAATTTTCATATTTTCATTTCCCTCTATTTAATTGATTTCCCTCTCAAATTTTAATTTTAAAAAAAATCATTTTAGTTAATTTAATTGATTTCCCTTTATTTAATTGATTTCTTTATCAAATTTTCATATTTTCATTTCCCTCTCAAATTTTCATTTAAAAAGAAAACCATTTTAGTTAACTTAATTCATTTCCCTATCAAATTTTCATATTTTCATTTCCCTCTATTTAATTGATTTTCTTCTCAAATTTTTATTTAAAAAAAACCATTTTAGTTAATTTAAAGGCACAAATGCGACTAATGTTAAAGACCCAATGTCTCCTTTCTTCATTCTCCTCCATTTTTTCTCCTTCTCCACTGTTCCAATTTCTCTGCTTTAATTCAATTTTCTAGTTTTTGTTCCCCATCTAAGCAGCTATTTCCTTTCCTTATCACACAACCCAACCACATTTGTTGTAGTGAATTAATTAATATAATGCTAATTATTTAAATATAATTAATCATAATATTAATAAAGAAAAAAAAAATTGATTAAAATTACCGCTTACACAATAATACTATTATAGTATATTATTAAATTACACTTTAATTTACTATTAGAAATATTATTTCTATTTACACTCTAATATTATATTTAATAGATAATAAATTAATTATTTTTAATAAATAATTAATTCTATCATAATAATACTTACGCATTAAGAGATTACATAATTTATTCTTAAAAGATTGTTATAATAAAATATTCATTGTTATAAGATACCAAATTAGAATCTTGTTAATATAACAAATAATTAATTACTAATAGCTTGATTTATTCATGTATTTTATTAAAATTATCACTTACATAATAATACTACTATAGTATTTTTTAAATTACACTTTACTATTAGAATAATTATTTTTATCCGAATTTTAATTTTATAATTAAAAAAATGTATCAATTATTTATTTATTTATTTTAAAATAATAATCATATAATTATAATTCAGGTATTTTTGGATTATAAATTTGGGTTTTTACGGGTGTCAGATCGAATCAGACTTTGTTTCGAATTATATCGAGTTCGGATTTTGTCGAGTTTAAATTGTGTCCAGTTCGAATTTTTTCAAGTTCAAATTTTTCGATTTTGAGCCTTTGATTTTTTTATCAATTCAAGTTGACCTGAATTCAGTCTCAAACAAATTGGGATGAATTTTCCCGTTTGAGCAGCTTACCACTTTTAATTTTATTGCTTGGAAGGAAACATCAGTCACTATTCAATGGCTTTTTCGAGTGCAGGTCACATTTGGGAGTCACATCTAGAAATCAATCTTAGGCCCCCAGTCCTAAGAAGACGAGGACAAAGAGTTTGTCTTGTACAATAAAAGGTAATTAAAATTTTTAAATACATCATTTTTTTTCACTTTATTCCCAATTTTTTCTTTTACATAATCAGTATCACAATAAAAAAAATAATATAAAAGAAAAAATGAATTTATATAAAAATTCTCAACGATAATAGAGTGTAAAATTTGCCGTGGTAAATAATAGTTAGTGTTACCGATAAGTCATTAGAAAAAATAAAAAATTAATTTTTTTTAAAATATTTCGATATGATTCACATTTAAAATCACTATTGTTAAAAAATTTTTACCGTTTATCACTCATGACTTGAATATAATTAATTTTATGTTGTAAAATGAATAAAAATATGTATGATTAAACAAAAACAAAAAGTTAGGGCTGGTTTGAAGGCAGACCATTCTTATCTATCATCTAACTATTGCACTATAAGGGTCCCTCCTCTGCCTTTCGATCAAGATCAATCTTCTCTCATAGTCCACAAGTTGTCAAGTTTTCCTAGAAAGATGATTAGGGTTAGCTTGCCAAACTAGCAAGCATGGAAATAGAGTAATGTTTGGAAGCTAGAAATTAAAATGACAGGAACCGAAATTAAGCATATGGAAGTGGGTTAAGATATTAATTTGTCAATTTCATCGTTGACTGTTGCAGGAAAAAAAGATAGAACGTAAAAGAAAGTGAAAAAAAAAAGAAAGTGATCAGTGTGAGACAATTTTTTTTTTTGTTACCAAGTGTGAGACAATTTATAAGTTCTACTTTGCTATATTAGGATTACGGAAGCTTAGCTGGATACTGACATTTCAATGACCTATACCTCCTACAGAAATCAAATCAGTGAGATATTGCCTGACGCGAATCAAGTATATCGAATTTTTGAGCTGGCAAATGGTTAATTCTGGTTAAAATCAATCCCAGCAAGTCTCAACATGCTTTATGATTCTTTTTTTTTTTTCACTTGCTTTTTGACAGAGGTGTGAGGTTTAGGGGAAAAAATGCAGCCCCATTTATTGTATCAATACCCAAATGGTGAAAAAATGTCAAACTATAATGAGTTCCACCGCTCAATAAACAGCAACTCCCAAAAGTGAGTTTTTTAAAGATTTAATAGTTAAATAAATCTTTAACTTTTAGCCCAAAATGAAATTCAACCCTTAACGTTTTATTGCATGAAATTCAGTTCATAAACTTTTATTTCAATGGAAATAAACTCTCAACCCTTTACGATTATGCAATTAAGTCAAAATCTGTTAAATGACACTAACTGCTGTTAGTTTTGCATACCTGACAGCTGACGTGGATAGCTTAGTTAGCTGTCACGTGGCATGCCACGTATGTAAAACTAACGGTAGTTAGTTCATTTAACAGATTTGGTCTATTTTCACTGAAATAAAAGTTTATGGATTGAATTTTATGCAATAAAACGTTGAGGGCTGAATTCTATTTTGAGTTAAAGGTTGAGAGCTTATTTGGCTATTAAGCTTTTTTTTTTAATGGAAGCTAAGGTTGCTGTATAGTACTTCACAATTTTATTTCTTTAATTATTTGGTTAGAAGATTATGTCACAACTTTTTTTTTAAAATATTTGATTAAAAGATCATTAGCATGTATTTATGAAGAGAGTTAGGCAGAAAACTATTAAACCATCCTTCCAAATTATAAGTTATATTCTTTCACCTGATGAGTAGTTGAATAAAATTACCAAAATGATCTACACATGGATTCAACTTTGTTTATTAGCAAATTAATCAATATATAAGTTATATACTTTCACCTGATGAGTAGTTGAATCAAATTATCAAAATGATCTACACATGGATTCGACTTTGTTTATTAGCAAATCAATGCTTTGTATAAGAAATTGGCTTTTGAAAAATATTGATCCCGTCTAAAGCTTATTGGAGGAGCTGTTCTCAATTCACTAGTCGATTGTAAACCACAAGTTCGTGAAAATTTTCCTCCTTTCCCACTCGATAAATTCGACCAGTTTCCAACCATTAATAATTGTAATTAACCACTTGTCTCCTTTTTAATTAGTTGTATTTTGTCAACCACAGAACGTATTTACGTAGAAAAAATGGATGAACTATTGAATCAACTAAAGCTTTTGGAATGATTTTAACAAAATACCCTCCACTGTGATGATGTCTGGGGCCATATTTCTTCCCTTGAAGGGCAAAAATCCTAGGGTTAACGGCTTTTCGGGGTCGCTTTGAGCCCTGAGAGTTTCATTTGTATTTTCTTCTACAGGTTTCCATGATCGCATTCTGCATCTACCATCACCAACTCACAAACTTTTAACTCTGATAATCTAATGTTCAACGGTCTATATTGTCAAATTGTGCCACCTATCAAACTACTTCTCCATTTCCACCGTCCATTCTAGCACAAGCCCTTTGTAAAATGTCGCTTTCCTTTGGAAAGACCAAGCAGAAAGAACAACCGAAAGGTAGATTGCAAATGTCTCATACCTAAATTTCTGTATTCTAATCAAGGAACATGTTAATATATTATTTCTGGTAATCATAAAATTGTCCCACTTAGGTCACTGAGGAGCAAAAAAATGGTTATATATCATAGGTAATTGGGCCTCCTACACGACATGCTGTGTTGATTTCCGATATTTGTGACTTCAGCTTTAAATTCTTTGATATTCATTCTATAAGCATGCATCTGGGTTATGTCAGCTATATGAATTCTTTAGAGCAGAATTTTTTCTCCCACTCAGTTTATTGCGGATGTATTAGATAACAATAATGGCATTGATTTATCATTTCAACCACCCCACACCATGCGCAGGAACTCAAAAAGTAAAACTGTAATCTTTCCTGAAGAAGTTGCATTAGGTTCACAAGATCATCGGCATCATGACGAACTGGTCACTGTTTTTTATAAGATAAGATCAGTTCTTTATTGAATCAGAGAGTAGACTTTCTAAAGTTTGAGTGCAGCATGAGTCATGAGTACTATGCAGTATGCACCCATTCAATCTACGTGTGTGTGTGTGAGAGAGACAGAACACACTGATAAAGAAAAATTCTAAACACAGCCCATATTTTTCTCTACACTATTTATTATTAAACACAACCGAACAAAAAATTAAAATTTCATTTTACAACCATTATAATCTAAATTAATTTCCTATTTAACTATTATAATCTAAAATTTCATTTTACAACCATTATAACCATTACAATTTCCTAAATTAAAATTGCGTTTGGTACAAGAGAAATGTCAACTTTGTGCTACACTTTAATTTAGTGCAATCACTTTACAGCATTTTGTATAAACTTTATCGCTGCAAAGTGAGGTTCTCATGGCAATCAGACTACAAAGTGATTGCAGCCTAAATTGGCTGTAAAGTACTTTGCAGCCAACTATGTAAAGTTTCAACTCAAAAATACCATTTTAATTAAAAAAAATCTTAACTTTCAGTTTATTTAAAATTAAATTTGTATTCAATTCTGATGGGATAAATAATAATTCAAAAGTGCAAATTTAATGATTTTTTTTATTTTAAACTTTAACAAATTTTACTTTGTACATTAAACAAAATGTTAACGGATGATTATAACTTTCTATTTGAAAAGATTAGATATAATAATAATAATAATAATAATAATAATAATAATTTGTTTCTAATTAATTTTGAATGAAGAAAAAGGAAGAATCACGTAACTTTTATTACTAAATTATTTTTTATAATTTTGTTTTTATGAACAAAATTTATAAAATAATACATATCTTTTAAAATATATTACAAATGATGACAAAATTTTTTAAAATATTTTAATATAATAATTAAACTTTAAATTAATAATATTATATATAAATTTGTTATTACAAATGATGAGCAATGTCAATAATTATAACTTTATATTATTTACATTTTCATATGATAATTACATTGTAGTTAATTTCAAGGTACTAATTTTGTTTTTATACTTAAGGGTATTTTTGAAATTTGTCACTACATTAACAGCAAAGTGAGTGCATATCAAATACTGCAATGTTACTTTCCTTATAATTTTAACATAACTTTACACTGAATCAAAAAAAAAACATTGCATACTAAATATTGCAATATCACTTTCTCAAAAATTACTTTCTTAGCAATTATTTTTCTAGCAATCACTTTATACTGCAATTTCTTTACCTGTAATGTACCAAATGTAACCTTAACCTTTCATACCTCTAAATCACCAAGAATCCGACGGTACGTCGCTACTAGCAGTTTGCTTCCAAAAAAACATTAAAAGGTTCATTTTGATTTCTTTTTTCTCATCTAATTAGTAAAAAAAAAAAAAAAAGGCAAAAAGTTTTAGATCTAATATCTAAGTCCACGGCTTCAATATCCAATCTATTGCGTTTTGAGCATTTTTTGAAAGAGACGGAGGTTAAAAGTAAAAAGATGAGGATATGATGAAAATTTTGGCATATTTTTTGAAGCATAGATCATTGGCAACGGTGATCGATAGTGATCGACAGATGGCATGAAACCTGACCATAGAATTCTAGAAAGAGGAAAGAGAAGAGGAAAAAAGAAAAAAAAAAAAGAAAAAGTTTTTATTTTTTTGAAAGAAGAAAGAAAAAGTTTTTATGTTAAGAATAACTGGGTAATTTTAATAAGGTTAATAAAGTTTTTTTCTTAAGTGTAGTTTTGTAATAAAATAAAATATAAAAGAAAGCTACTAAATGCACCTACCTATTTGTTCAATACACACAATTTTCTTAATGTAGTTACTGTTCAATGTAAACGAAATGGAGTGAGTGCATTTGGTAAATTTGGATTGCAAAAAACAATTTTCTTTTTGGTGCATAGGAGTTGATTTCCTACTTATGTTACACAAGTTCTAAGCTTTCCTACACGCCTAATATCATCTTGTAGAAAACTATCCAACCCAGATGGTGGAAAGTGAAGTTTCACTACGTTAAATTCACCTTCATGAGCCAAACTAGCCATATAGTCAGCTATATAGCCATATAGCCAAGTTCAATTTTTGAATTATAAATAAAATTTCTCTATGATAAAAAACCTTAGAAATAACTTTTGCCTCATTTTGAATCAGAATAGAAGCCTTTTGTAAGAAAGGAAAAAAAAGGAAAGAAGAAGAGAAGCAAGAAAATTTTATAATCTAATGATTTAACTGAAAAAAAAAATGTTGATATGTAACTTAATCATTAGATTGAGTTTAATTTTTTTTCCTTTTTTTCCTTTTTTACCAAATGGAGTGTTGGGAACATTGATTTCTAAAGTTTCATTAACAAGTTCTGTACTTTCAAAGACCATTGAAGTAACTTCTCTCTCAGTCTATACTATATTAACTTAATAATAGAATTTTCTTATTTTTCGTTGTGAGAGCATACAAAAGATTGGTTTATAGAGTGAACAAATGAATAACCAATATGAAGGTTATATATGATATTGTGTAGAAATGCTAAAATTGGTGGCACTACAAGCTAACATTGTAGGAGCTTAAATAACCTCACCAAAAACACTAGCACAAAACCAAAGAAGAAAACTTACCTGGGTTGTATGACCCGAATCCCATGTAGCCACCACTATTGGAGCTGCCACCAATGTTTAGAGGACACTCTAGAGGCTGATGTAATGGTGCTTGGCTGGAATCTTGCCAGTTTGGTCCTTCTATTTGGGAGTTTTGCTCGTTTTTGTCAAAGAGAATGACGATGAAGTTGCTAGAAAGCTAGAAACAAGAAAGCGGAGGTGTTCTGCACTTGTTCACGATTTTTGCAAAAGTAACAGTGGTAAGTGGGCCACCATTATTGCTTTTATATATATATATATATATATATATATATATATATATATATATATATATATATATATGTGCCAAGAGAAAAAACCCTTATATTCACAAGATCATGTATTATAACCCATACCAGTATGGATTAACACAAGTATATAGTATATAAATTTAATATAGGTCACACATTATACAAAATTATACTACCCATTTAATGTATATGATGTTAGTAACACTTAACTAGTCCACAATAATAGAGATAATTCAATATTCTCCTACTTGAACAATTAAGATAATAAATGAAATATAATATAATATCAACATGTATTCATAAGCCCTCTAAATACATTATACAGATAGGGTATAAATATGTAGACTTATAAATACTTTAACAATAATAAACCTTTATAAGCTTCAGAATGTATCATACTGACAAGCTACAAATGCGTAAATTCATAAAGAGTTCAACAACAATAGTAGTATAAAAGTGCGAAATGGAAATGATATGAAAATAAAATCAAATATCCATATCCTAAGGTCCATGCATCTAGACCAAAATGATGCATTGCTTTAAAGAAGCACATGAGATTAACACAAAATATCTCATTCAACCAAATGCCATAGTCAACAAAATGTGCACAAATTGAATATATATGGCAAGTACAGCAAATAAGAGTCTATCAAAAATAGTTGCAATTGATTATATTACATAAGGCTCCCACTAACTCGGTGCAACAAAAGGCTCTAATAAGCCCATATTAGTGACATATTGTCTGAACACTTTAGCAACTAGGCACTTAGTAGATCTGCTAACATGAGCCATATAGGAATGTGCTCTATATCAATAATGGACTCCATTACTTTCTTTCTTACAAAGAAATTTGATATTTATATGCTTGGAGCGTGATAAAGTCCTAGTGTTACGAGAGAAAGCAACGGTTGTAGAATTATCACAAAACATTTTTAGCAGCTTCGAAATGGAAATAATAGGATCCAGAACTAAGATGAAGTTCTGTAGCCAAATAACTTGGAATATAGCCTCATAACATCCCACATATTTTGCCTCTATTGTCGAAGACGCTATAAGTGTTTGTTTTGCACTTCTCCAAGAAACAACTCCTCTAGCCATTATGAAAATATAACCAGAAGTCAATTTCTTAGCATCTGGATAGCCTGCAAAATTAGTATCAAAATATTCGACTATATCCAAATTGTTAGATCGTTGATTTGTCAAGACATATGAAATGTTTTGCATATGAGCTCTATCATTATTATTTTGAGACATTGGAATTTTGAAAGAATGTCACCTCTCTCAATAGGCGCCTTTGTAGGAGTACATGCATGCATATTAAACTTACTCAAGACACATTCAATATTAGTCTTTTGGGACAATGCAAGTATGCCTCTCGTTCTGTCACCTAGGATCTCAATTCCTAAGATAAAATAATCCTCACCTAGATCCTTCATATCAAAGTGACACGACAACATGTATTTTGTTAGTGTTAGTAGCTGTTAATAAGATATCAATTAACAAGTCAGTGTCATTAGCTGTTAATAAGATATCATCAACATAGAGCACCAAAATCACAAAAATACTCCCAATGACCTTAAAATATATGCATTGATCAACAAGATTTTTCTTGAAAGTAAGTGATGTTACAATCCAATCAAATTTCAAATACTACTGTCTGGATGCTTGTTTAAGTCCATTTATAGACTTCCTGAGCTTACAGACCATGTGTTCCATCACAAGAACCATAAAGCCATCAAGTTGCTCCATATAGACATCCTCAAACAAATCACCATTAAGAAAAGTAGTCTTCACATCCATTAATGTAGGTCTAAATCAAAATGCCATTAATGTCATGATGATCCTGAAGGAATCCTTGGTAGGAACTAGAGAGAAGGTTTCTTTGTAATCAACACCTTTTCTTTGTTTAAAGCCTTTGGTTACCAATGTCTGTTGGATCGAGTGGAAGGAGCTTGGTGCCCCTTAAGCAATGTCTCAAGTTCGAGCCTTGTGAATGGAGAAAATAGTGTTGGGAGAACTCTCTCCGTTTAAAGTTTGATAGTAGCTCAACTTCGGATTAGTCGGGGCCTAAAATGACCTTCGAATATCAGGGGGTTTCAACTAGTTAGGCTTTAAACCTTTCCACTTGGCCATTGGAATCCAATTTGGTCTTATAGACCCATTTGCAGCCAATTGGTTTACAACCATATGGTAATTCAACTAGACCACATGTGCCATTATGATATATAGACGGCATCTCTTCCTGCATAGCAAGTGTCCAACTTGAAGAGTTCAAATCATTATTTGCTTCTTGATAGGTAGTAATATCTAAAGATAATTGAACATTGTATTGATGTTCCTGCAAATAGACAACATAATCATCAGAAGTTGCAGACCTTTTGATCTTTTGTGATCTCTTTAATGGGATATCACTGACATTATCGTTAGGAGTTATCTCTTTAAGTACAGAAGTAAGTTCAAAATGGTATTGTCAGGATCACTTGTTGGTTCATTCGTTTGTGGCATTCTCACCATTGGATAAAGCATATAAGGGACTAGCACAACAACACGTTCTTCCTTGAGAAAAACTTCGCAAGGTTCAAAACTCTCATTATCCAAGTCATCCTTAAAATAAAATGCATAGTTAGACTCTATGATTCTAGTAGTATGTGGTGGACAATAGAATCTAGAACCTTTTGAGTAGACATAATAGCCAACTAAATTTCCATTAATGGTTTTCTTGTCAAGTTTCCTCGTTCAGGTTGTAAGGTATTATTTTTTATATATAACCCCAAACATGGAAATGGTGGAAACTCGTCTTCTTGCTTAATCACAACACAAAATGAATTTTGAGAACTAAGTTACTTGATTCAAAATGTATGCTTCAGTTTTCAAGGTTTCACCCTACAAGAAATCTAATAGTATGGAGTTACTCAAAATACAATGTACCATATCCAGGAGTGTACGACTTCTTCTCCTTGTAACTCCATTCTATTCAGGTGTCCTAGTCATTGTTTACTGAGCATCAATACCACAATCTTGTAAGAACTTAACAAAAGGTCTAGGATTCTGCCCAGTTCCCTCGTATCGACCTAAGTATCCACTACCTCTGTTTGATATCATAGCCGTAATTAACTTAGCCTTTTGAAGCTTTGAAGTGAATTTGAAAACTTGAAAGCTTCAAGTGAATCAGACTTATAAGCTCCACATGACTAGAACGAGAACGATCATCTATAAAGGTGATGAAAGTTGGTGTAATTGGTCCACAGATATATATTAGTGTGAATTAGTTCCAAAACCTATTCACTTCTATCAATATTTTCCTTCCTAGTCTTAGCAGGAAGTTTCCCTTTAATATAACCAACACGTGTGCTGAAATCAGATAAATTAATATCTTATAGAATACTATCTCTGATAAGTCCCTACATTCTCACTTTGAGATATGTCCTAATCGCCTATGCCGTAACAAGGAAGAATTTTTATTTACTCTACCTTGACTAGAACTAGCTATCATAACATTCACATCATGCATATTGGAGGAAGAAGAGGAAGACAAGGATTGACCAATATCAAGATGCAGATCCAATCTATACAAACCATGTAAAAGAGTTCTAGAACCAAAATAACAATTTCGATTAGAGTGCTCCTAACAGTTATAATAATTTGTGTTCTCAATAGAGCTTGTTGGAGTGGGTGTAAATGGTGGATCAACTCTAAGAGCTAGATCTAGATTCATCACCCCTAAGAACATAGACACTGACTCGAACTAGTCATCAAAGTTTGACCACGTAAGGTCCTATTCAAGGATAGTCACAGTGACATCCTAGGACTGAAGGTCGTTGCTTGAATAACATGAACAAAATTAGGCAGGTAATATAGAAATATGTAATAGAAGAGATTCAAGATAAATTTATAATTAAATATTTTTCTTCAATATAAATTATTTTTCTTCTCTTATTTAAAAAACCACAAAAGTTCTATTTATAATTAAATAGATATATTTTTGTTCAGACATAGCTATCCAAATAGATGTTGTGTCTGCCCAAGAGAATAATAATCTTTCACTATCACATGACTTGTTATTTTAAAAATGTAAATGATATGTTTGTGTCACCCAACATGGTGCTTCATTAGACCAAACAGCAATTGTTTTTGTAGACACTAGACATACATATAGACCTACAGCACACACATAAAACCCTTAGAAACAAATAAGTAAAGTAGACAAGATGAAGTACGTAATGGGCAGCTGATCATGCATGTTCGAGTAAAAGTTCACAAAGTTCATATTGAACTTTTGAGATTAACTTGAACACCAATTCAACACGCCTTTATATATTTTGTATTGTAGAAGGCATTTTCATTGTTGGACAGATATTGAGGTGGAACTAAGCAGCAGGTTTGTGCAAATTTCCTATAGCATTATCGCCTGTTACAATCAACTAACTTTAAGGCCAAGGTGTTTATCTCAAGAATTTGAAGTCAGCTACTCAAATCCTTCTCTGCTTAGCTTCATATAGGGTCATTTTGATAGGATCAAAAGCAAACAACAATTAGCATAGATGATGATCCCAGAAACAGTGAATCCTGCTATAATTTTGCTGGCATCATATTCAACCATCTTTTCCTCCTAATAACAATCAAGTTCGGATAATGAAAAGTATAGTTTTCAGTCAATTTTCTAACTGCTTCCAGTTCTATGTTCATACTTGGAAAGAATTTTTTTTCTCCATCTAAAGATAGTGAAGGATCATTGTAATCACACGGACAAATCTTTACAAATTAAAAAAGTGATACTGAACAGAACAATATAAAGAATAGAATAAAAAAAGAATAACAAGATGCATAGATCTATATAAAGCTTCATAGAATTTGAAAACTACCCTTAAACTAGATTGCTTCATAAACTAACCATCAGGACAGACATCAAGTTACAATTCAATTATAACCAAAATTTGCAATATCATTTGAAAACTAATGCTGCTAACAAAGAGATATCTCTAGAATAACAGTGTAGTATTCCCGAATGGAAATTTACATATATTCATCCAAAAAGAAAAGAAATGAGAAAGAATGAGAAAAGCATATTTATAATGCATTTCAATGCTCTCAAAAGCATTTCTGTACATAAGTATCAATTCATCACACAATGACAATGATGTTTAAAAATTTTCCTCAATTATGTTTCTTCTCTCCGTATCAATGACACAGCAGGTGGAATCAGAGTTTCATCTTTACCTCTTACAGACAATGCTTCTTTCACCGTTGAAAGCTGCTGGCCTGGACTATAATAATCCTTTGAAACCATTCTGGGACTTGAAGAAACGGCTGTAAAACTTGTGGCTCGTTTTGAATTGTAGCCAGATGGAGAACTAGGGCCAGAACTAAATTGAACAATCCCATCTTCACGAGGTAAAGGTGATATTGGCAGCTGGTTACCATTGTCCGTTTGCTTTCTTAAAAACTTATCTTCTACGATATCATAAGAATTCCCAGTGCGTGCTTCCTGAGCAAGAGAACACCAACAACAGAATAGCCACAGTGTGCAATCACTAAATTCTGGCTGACCAAAACAGAAGTCGTAAGCTGGTAATTTGAATCTCTTTCTCATTTGAATTCTCCAGAAGCCACCATACAGTAAACCAAACCCACAAAGAACAATTCCAGTAACACTAAGAGCCTCTCTGACGGTCTCATTATCAATATTCACAGCAGCCAGGATGAAAACCCAGAAAGGAGCCATACAAAACAGGAGAAAAGTTGCAATATGTACATACATGTTTCCAAACCCAAGTCTCTCCATGTTCCACCCAAAGACACAAAAGCCACAAAAAAGAGAAAGATATGCTAGAGAAATATCATCCCAAAAGTCAAGTATCCCTCCACTCCAGAGTGGGCTGCTCTCAACAATTCTCTCTTTATCTCCAGATGCAAATGAATATCTTTTCTCCAATGATTTTCGTCTCAACTGTTCCGGCCTCTTACTTTCACCAGCGTCAATTGGCCTCTGCGCTTCCTCATCCGTTTCAGAGTCATAATCCTTCCCAAGAGGGCTAACAATGGAGTAAACACCAGCCATTGCCGGTGCAGCTATTGCAATTGAGACGCATATCCCCACTCCAATGGCAGGTCGCTCAGATCTCTTGTATCCCAAGTTCAGACCACAAAGGGCATACTGAGCAAAACAGTTGATATGGAGAAGCACAACAACCACCATCATATGTGCCCACTCATGGGGCTTATAGGTGCCATTCTTACAGTATATCTTTCTGAGTCGGGAAATGTCTTCCGGTCTCCATCTACAAAGAAGTACAAGATGGTAAAATCGCTTGGGGTGTTGGTACAGACACATGAGAGTAAACAGCGCATTGAGAATTTGATTGTTGACTTCAAACCAGGCATTTCTCTGGGACTCCTTAGGAAGCACTGCATTCAACATTCCAGTCATGACAAGGAATAGAATAGCACCCGAGATAGCAACACACATGATCCATACAAAAAGGGCCATATTCATTGGGTCCCTAATCCATTCCTTAAATGTTTTCATGAGAGAAACCCAATCAATTCTTTTTGCAAAAACCCCAGTCAGACGTTCTCGTAAACCATGACTGCTTGGAGAAGCCACCAACCGAGAAACCTCATCTCTCTCTTCAGCTAAACGCTTGAATTTGGCAGATGCAGAACCAAATTTGAGAAAATTTATTCTATTTGGAGGAGACATAAAGCTGCTACTGGACCTTCTTTGAGGTTTTTCACCGTTTACAAGCATCCTTTGCGATGATGAAATGTGAAGAGAAATTTGTTCCTTTGTTTTAGTGACATTGGATTCCTCAATTTGCTCTTTCTGAATCCCATTATCACTTGAAGCCATTCTAGTATTAATTTAAACCTCAATCAATCCCAGAACTGTGCTGCACAGAGGGAAGCTCTATTCATTAAATTAAAGCATAATTTTAAAAACTGAATTGAAAACCAGAGGACACACGATCTATGATTTCGCAGTTACTACCAACTAAAGCTGTAGCAAAAAAAAAAAGGAGGGAAGCAAGGAATCTGTAAAGGTAAAGGAACTAAAACAAAAATTTTTATGGGTTCAAATAAGCTATGCAAAGATTAAAAAAAAATCACGCATCAATTTTTGATTAACTGAAGTTGACCCAGATCATAAAACCTATCCCACAATCTAAAACTCACACCTTTGACTTGCACAGTATCTACTTTTGCATCAAAATGTGTTCTTTATCATCAAAATGGTTACCAGGTGAATAAAAAAACCAGAAACTTGCTCAATTAGTTTCATTTAATGGGAAAATCCGCATAAATATACTGGAGGAAAAAACATTAAACAGAGAAAAAGGAAACACAAAATAGAGAGTGCGGTATTAACGTATACAAGGAAGCCTGACCTGATATAGATTAATAAGTATGAGCTGAAACTTACGCTTATGGAAAACTGACAAAGGAATTCATGGGACAACCTGTTATGGAATAATCCTCAAAAACGTCCATTTTGCTTTAGTTTGCAGCAAATGTACAGTACAGATGCACTTTCAGACATGACACAACTTACAGGAATTGCTTCTTCCACCAATCACGTCTTACGGTAAAGAATCCTACTTTTTGAAAACTAGTGGTCCTGATCGGATGGCGGATAATGTTGAAAACATTGGAAAAGAAAAGTTTAGAAAGTGAGAAACGATGTCGTTAAACTTGTGAATTTACATTCCAACCATGGCGTTAACGTTATGGGTTTTCGAACGTTTATAATTGGAGGGGAAGACCCAATCAACCCGACAGCATGAATTGCGTTCACTTAGCATTCCCATGGGACTGGAAGAAGAATGCTAAGAACTATTCAGAACTATCTTGGGTAGATTAGCTTAGGGGAATTGTTGGTGTCGGGGATGGTAGGATAGACAGTGGCAGAATTTCTCCTAGGTTGATTTTTCTCCCTGCCTCGTCCGTGGTGGGGACGAGGTATTTATAGACAAAATCTTCAACTTCTCGGCGGCTTATCATGGTACAGGTGGCGGTAACGTGGTCGAATGGGGTCATGCTGATTTGGCCGGCTTATGATATAGGTCGGCTAATACGTTCTGAGTCATCTTCCCGTCATTGCTCCTCCTAGTGCTCGGTCCCGAGGTGAATCTTTCGGTCCCGAGGTGGTCGATGACACATAAATGAATCGGCGTGTCAGACGCTGACCCCATATGCTGAATAGTAATGATGGGCTGACCTGATGTGTCAGGTCAACCTGGTCCGTTGTCTAGTCCTATCAGTTAGACAAGCTGAAGGACCAAATGCCCTTCAGACTATGTTATGCTCCATCAGGAATGATTTAGCTTAGAACTATATAAACTATATAGATGAGGGATCCACTTACACCATTGTAAAACTAATTAGTTTTACACCTTTTTTAACCATTAGATTGATATAAACTCATGGTTGAGATTAATTAGTTTTATAAAGAGAAGAGTGGTTGGTGGTGGTCGATCGCTTTTCGAAGTATGCTGTTTTCATTGTAGCCCCACATGTGTGTACCGCCCATGAAGCTGTACAGTTGTTCCTGAAGCATGTGGTGAAGATCTTTGGGTTGCCCAAGGATATAGTGAGCGATCAAGATGCTCGGTTTACTGGGAAGTTTTGGACTTATCTTTTCAAGTTGATGGGTTCGGAGTTGAAGTTCTCTACTGCTAATCATCCGCAGATAGATGGTCAAATAGAGCGGATCAATGCATTGGTAGAGGAGTATTTGAGGCACTATGTGACTGCAAGCCAGAAGAATTGGGTGAGTTTGCTTGATTCGGCACAGTTTTGCTATAACATGCATAGATCATCTTCCACAGGTTTGAGTTTGGAGGAGTTGGTCCTTGGACATCAACCAACTACACCTTTGGAGATAGCAAAGACTAAGTCCCAAGGGGAGTGCCCAGCAGCCTACAGATTCATGCGGGACAAGTAGGATTTGTTGGAACAGGCTAAGGAGAGCTTGGCTAAGGCACAGAGGAGGATGGTGAAGTATGCAAACCGGCATAGGCAGGCACTAGAGTTCGAGGTGGGTGACAAGGTGTTACTCAAATTGACGCCTCAGATATGAAAGAAGGTCATAGACAAGCAGTTTCACAAAGGTCTAGTGCAGAAGTATGATGGCCCTTTTGAAGTTTTGAAGTGGGTAGGCACGGTAGCTTATCAGCTGAAGCTTCCCGAGAGGATGAAGTTGCATCCTACTTTCCATGTGAGCTTTCTTAAGCCTTATCGGGAAGACGGTGATCCAGAAAGACTACAGGGAAGGAAGGCTCCACCTGCTGTTTGGAGCCATTTCGAGAAGAAGGTGGCTAAGATACTTGACCACAGAGTGGAAGGTGCCAGTAGGAATAATCGAAGAACTTCCTACTTGGTTCAGTGAAAAGGTGAAAGTGAGGCAGACGCTACTTGGGAGAGAGACTTCTTTGTGGCAGTTTGAGGATGAGATCAAGGCATACTTGGAGCTCATTCCGATGAGGGCATCAGCTTCCTCCGACAGGGGGAGGGTTTGTTAGACCTGTAGACACCGGATACTGTGCCCATCTCCCGAAGGATGACCTTGGGCACGATATGACATGTGCTAGGCGTGGGAGAAGCCTTGCACCGTGCTAGAGACTTGGCACACTTGCGCTACGGCCATGCACATGAGACAGGCAAGATAGGTACTTGGCTTCGGCGACTTACCAGGCTTGATACTTTGACGGTGATGGATGATGATCGTGAGATACGGGTTGCGGTTAACTCGCGTGGCACCATGGGCCTTGACCATGTGAGCGGGAGGCTGGTCGGTGTGCAGCACAAGGCACCGTTGAGGCATAAGTGGCTGGGTGTGCGCACGTAGACGGGGAAGTGCGTGGGACCTACGCAGCGTGGAGCCCACGATGTGGAGACAGTTGCAAGGATTGCGGGCCACGACTTCGAGATAAGATTTGGTTGACCCTATCACTTGGAGATATACTTGGAGATAACTCATGGACACTGAGGTGGCGATCATCCGTAGAGTCCTAAGTCTAGTGGGATGTAATTTTAGAGAGTTTGTATTTCAATAGAACTCTTGTACCTATGTAAGGGGAATGTCCTTTGTAAACCACTTTTCTCTTCATAAAACTAATTAATCTCAACCATGAGTTTATATCAATCTAATGGTTAAAAAAAGGTGTAAAACTGATTAGTTTTACACTAGTATAAGTGGATCCATCTTTTATATATATATATATATATATGTTAGATTTGGAATGGATCAAAAGAGTGGTTTTACCACAATTTGTTAAAATTAATTTGCACATTACGTTTTATCCTTAATTGTAACCAAAAAAAAAAAAACTTATGAGCATAATGCGGGCAATTGATCTGATTCGTGTTTGCTTTGAATATTTTGTATCAAAGCTATTTGTGATAACTCATAAAGTTATGAGTCCAAATTACAAGGATTAAACCACAATTAGGTGCCGTCAAGCACCAACAACCAAATCCAAGCCACGGTCAAACCAACTCAATTGCCACGGACCTAAATCTAGTCCTTTACTTACAGCTTTCCCTTACAATATCATTTGAGAAATGACATTTTACAAAATCATAACAATTTAATAATCATGTGAGTTACTTGACTGACACATAAACCTCTATGAGAAGAAATGTCTATAACAAATTATGCTACATTAATATGGTATAGAAGTGATAGAGTCTAGAAGGTAATGACATATGAAAACTTTTTCCATTGCAAATAAAATAACCTAATACTCCTTGACCCTTAGCCCTCTCTCCTTTTATGTCTCTCTATTGCTTCATTATCTCTCAAGCTTTTCAAAAATTTAAGTACCAAAACAAACGTCGAAATCCTCTCTTTTTGTGTCTAACTATTGATTCATTATCTCCCAAGTTTTTCATTAACTTTAATATAAGAACAAATATATGAATTATGACTCCAATATCATTCTTTACAATTCCTAATTTACAAGATCTAAAGTAAGCGTCAAGAACAATCAGAATACTCGATAGCCCTCACATCTATTGTTGAAGAGATCATCAGCTCTCTTGGCTTTGGATGAGGAAATTCATCATTTGCAATTAATCAACCTCACATTAATTTTAGCCTTGTCAAGTTGATAAATAGAAAGGCGTGCCCTAGTAGACCAAGACCTTTAGACAATAGCTGCGATATTTTACCAACACCACCTTGTAATTTAGGGAAGGAAGCTTTAACGGTGGTAGGCACTTGGAGAGGATCCTTGCCCTCCCTGCGAATGATTCTCGAGTCTCATCCACCTAATTCATGATAAAAAAGCTTTTCATAAAAATGCTAACCGTTGTTATTTTTTTAATTATATTTTAATTTTTTTATTTTATTAAATCATATTATTTTTAATTTTACGTAAAAACTGATTATTTATTATTACAAATTATTTAAAAAATATTTTTAGAATAATATATTTTAATATTTTCACTTTTTACATGTATAATCAATTTTTATGTAAAGTTAAAAATGATTTTTTTATGCAAAATTAAAAATGACAAGAAAACAAATAATTGGTCAAATACAAAAAATGCAAAAAAAAAAGGTAAAGTGGTACCTAAACAACTTGTATTACTTTGCTCATTGTTCGTTTCAAAAATGAGGATACCCACCATAAGCAACTTAGGCCAGTATTCTTGGAAAGATATGGGCTAAGTTTGGAACAAGTGCGGACTAACACTCTTCCATCCTAAACTCTAACAGTATCCCAAGTCCAATTGAGCTCTTCTGTTTTAACCCAAAAGCAACACAACTGGTTTTGCTTGTAATTATAGCTGTCAAAATGGGCCAGCTCGCTCTAGCCCGGGCTGGTCTTAACGGGTCAAGTCATAGATGGATCGGGTCAAAAAGTTTTTTTTATTAAATAGATCTAAAAATGCAAGCTTATATCCGGTCCTAAGAGCTAACGGGCTTAAATGGGCCGGTCCCGTATAAAAAATTAAATTTTTATATTAAAATTTCATTTTTAGTAAATAAACAAAGTAAAATTTGAAATAAATATTAAACAAACATAAAATAAATTCATATCAAATCCATCAAGTCCTCAACATCATTTGAACATTACATATTAATAGTTTAACAAGCATAATATAAATTGTTTTAACAAACCTAGATACTAAAAAACAAATCTCAACAATATTAAAAATAAAAAACATGATAAATAGATTCATGTCCATCCATCTCCTCCATAGTGTCAATCACATTCAATCAATTCTTTTTCAACTTTGCCATCTACAAATATAAATAAAGAACAATATAAGAACTCACAAGAATTAAACTTATGAATTGATTAAAAATTGTTAACTAATTAATAATATTACTTTCAAAATCAAGAATCCAATTTCGGATACAAATGAAAGTTTTCACGTTCTCATGATTTAGAGAACTTCAATACTTATTTAAAACACAAGAACCAATACTAAAAGAACTCTCCGATGCTACTGTTGTTATTAGAATGCTCAAGATATCATAAGCTATACTTGCAAGCTTTAGAAATCTTGACTTATGATCTTTCTACCATTGCAGCACATTTAAATTTTTAACCATGCGACCCATAATCATTAGCTCTTCCAAATAAAGATCTAATTGAGATTTTGGGTTTTCCACTTGAATAGTTTCAAATCTTTTGAAAGCCTATACCCTTGGACATTTCAAAATAAATTAATTGTCATTACAAAAGAGAATTTAAAATAAAGTATATACTTAAAAAACAAAAATGAACTTACATCACTTAAAGTAAATGTACTCTTCCCCTTCTAACTGGCATGTGTAAGAGGTTGTGAGTCATTAGGTTGGCTTGAAGTAAATTAGTAATACTAAATATAATTAATTTTATATATTTTATTTTGATTAAAATGTTAAACATATAAATAATTAGAATAAAAATAAAATTTTAATATAATTAAAAATATTAAAAAACTAAACGGGCCGGCCCATTTAAGCCCGAGCTAAATCTATTTAGGCCATAGCCTAAATGGGTTGAGCCGAAAAGCTCTCTTTCTTAAATGAGCTACAAAAATGAAGTCTAAGTCTTGAATAAATGAGCTAAGCCAGACCAACCCAATGGGCCTTGACCCATTTTGACCATGCTACTTGTAATCTCTCAACTCATGAAATCATCCCCTTCAGACAACAAGTTGCTTGAAATCTTGTCGCAAATAATCCTCCTAAAGGTATTGCCCTGACTGTTTCTTCGGCTTTGAACCTTAGTCTAATTGCCACAAAGTTTTGAATGATTGTAAAATCCTGTAAGATTATGGATACCAACCATACGGAAATCAAGTGTCAGATTTTGGGTTTAGGTAACTTATAATTCCTGGAGAAAAATTGATGCCCCAAATTTTAGGACTAAATCTTAGAATCAGAGTGTGTCTCTAAACTCAAACGACTGGCTCAATGATATAATGCCATATTGAGTTCTTGCACGAGAATGATTCATGACGAGAGATTCCGTGTTCGAATCCTCTCCAAGTCAAATTTCATTAGACTAGAACCAAGTCATCCCATAAATTTCTGCAGCCCACTCTACTTCAATCTAGTAATGGTCCAAACGATCACAAACAGATTCTCATCTTCTATTGTGGGTCAGAAATATCAGCAACTAATGGATTCCTGGGAAAGCGTTGATTCTTACAATTGAAACATACAAGTTCAAAGCTACTTGAAATTATTTCATGTAAAGAAAAAAATCATATTCTACTAAAGAAAAAGAAGGTCATTTTCTGAATAATGCTTAACAACATAGAGAAGAAAAAAAGAGATAAAAGAATTCAGTCTTTAACAAGTAGAAGAAGAAACAGAGGACTCTGCTTAATCTGTTTTTTTTTTTTTTTCACTTTTTTTTTTCTAGTAATAGAGAGAAAACAACCATTCTATCAGCGACACAATTCCAGTTTAAACTCCAAGAATCTACAAGAACTCCAGGCAATCTATTAACAGAAAATGTAACTTTCAAGGCAATCTTGGAGCTCTGTTTTGACTCTACGCTGTGACTTAATCAGTACTTCTATCAGATGCTATAAAGCTGAAATGCAGGCAATCATGAAACAAGCAGAGATTCCAAATTCAACATCAGGCCACTTTTTGATGCAGGTACACGAAGATCATGGCAATGAGCAAGGAGAAGATGAACACGGCCCAGATGGCGCACTTGAGTTCAAACGAGAAGGGAATTGAAAGAGTGTGACAAAATGCTGCTGCCGCTAGTAGGAATCCAATTTTCTCCAATGCTTGCGAAGTTCTGGAGCAATTCGGGTGGATGAAGAAAGCACCCAAGATGAAAACGAACGTAAGCAGGACAAGAAACGAAAGCAAAACCAAGGAAACAGGGAGCTGACGATTGGATTGATGAGTTCCCACAAACTGGAGGGCTACACCGAGTGCATATGAAAAGCAAAACGCTAGAACTGAATTTTGCCATTGTAAATGCTGCTGGGCTGCAAGTAAAGACTCTTGCTGCAGTTTCCAGTTGGAGAGCATTGTAGGATTTGTGGGTGGCAGGGGCAAGTGGGATTGCGGGGATTCATTGTCATAGTCATTGGAAGGAGAAGATGATGAATCAGATGATGGTGATGGCGGCCTTTGTGACTGAGCTGATTCGATGTCGACAGTATTTGCAGGCTGTGGCGGAGATGGTGACTGTGATCTTTCCTGGTCTAACTCCGGACAGACTCGGATGGCAAATGCTACCAGTGTTGAAGCAAGAAACGTCTTAAGCTTATGCAGAATGCCCATCTTGATTAGTATAATGAAATGAAGAAAAAAAATCCTAGGCTTACATTATTTATAATTGGGCAGGCTTTTTTTTTTTTTCATAATATAGTGGAGCAGGTTAGAGAACAAGCGAAAAGGAACAATAATAAAGTAAGGTGCTACTTCATTAGAAGAAAAGCCGATTTTTGAATGCTACAAAACCAACACAAACGTAAGCAGTCGGATATCCGAATTTAATTTCCGTTGATTTAGTAAACAATCACTGCAGAAACACAATGGCAAGGTAATTAGAAGCAACTCAGAAAAGTCTCTTTCAAATGATTCCGCCAAGTAAAGATACACGCACATTTCCACATGGAGAAACTCAAAGACCAACGTTTCCCAAGTCCTCTACAATATATTTGAGTTAGTTTGATTCTCCCCTTCAAAAGTAGACTTCTAAATCTAGTAATTTATGTATATAATTTATGTTTGTGTTATATAGAATACAAAAATTTTAAGTTAAAATTTTTGTTTACACACTAAACATAAAATGTTTTTTTTTTCAATAAATTTAGGTGTTGGAAGTTTTTCTCAATCCAAGCCCCGGCAGCAAAAGTCGAATCTAAGTCTAGTAAGCGTAATAAAAAATACTTGTTAATTCAACTACCCTCCGTTAACTTAAATTTTGACATATATTAATATAAAATTTTTATTAAAATTTATTTTTTATTACCTTCGTATCTTTTATTCATATTGTTTTATCATTTTCTATTTATAATTGTCACGTTTGTTGACAACACAAGCTTCAAACCATGCTATACATATTAAAAGAACTTTAATAAAGATGGGTCGAATATTCTTGAAAAGACAAAGCCTAATTTCAACACATAATATCTTTAATTCCCACCCATATTTCAAGCCATTCAATCATGAAAGTCCATATTGATTTCTTTTGTGTGACATTCTATACCTTCTTTGCCATGTTCACATTATTTGTGGATTTTGGAGATTAATAATGAGATCAATTTGTTATGTAATTTTTTAATTTCCTGATTTTGTTCTTTAAATTTCAATTAATTATGCAAGGAACACTTGGTTCAACTATAAATACATATTATATATATTTTTAACTCAAGGAATTATATTATTTAATGCCGTTGCTTCAAGGTTTCAAATAATTCGTAGCCTTTGGTTAATCCTCAAGCTTCAGTTCTCGAATTTCAATTTCATGTGCCTCTATTAACATAACTTATTCTTTCCTTGGGCAACATAAAAAATTCCAAAGGATTAATAATTATTTTCGATCTTATTTTCATGTGAAAGAGACAATCTAAATAAATTAACAAATCGTTACAACTTTCAAAGCTTTTTTTTAGTAGTACATTTTCATTAGAAGTTATAATCACAATCAGCATATTACATTTCATGAACAAGTAACTATGAAAATCACATTACTCAAACTAGGTAAACTAGTAAATAACTAGACTAACTCAAATTCACACTTGGTGAGACTTGAACCTAAGACCTCAAAATCTCAGGATCTCCTCATTGCCACTAAACCAAAGCCTCATTGGTGTTACAGCTTTCAAACCTTTCTTTGTGAAAAAAGCTTACACAGTCCAAGAGTGATTCAGATTAGTCGACAATGAACCCAAGGAAAGTTAGAAATTATCACATAATTGGTAAGATTCCGAATTAGACCCAATAAATACAGACACGATATAATAATAAAATATAAAAATAATACGAAAAAATGTAAAAGTGATATGAATTATATTTTGATAAAAATTATATATAAATTTATCAAAAATTGAAAAAATAATTTGAATTTAGTGTGTCGATACCATTTTTGACACAGTTTTCATGTGACAAGTTAACTTAGATAATTTATTAGTTTGGTTGATATTCAGTCAAGTCAATGTGAATGTATACAGTAGCATGTTGGGGGAAATTTTTGGAGATTAGGCTACGAATTTCTCGCATGTTTCCTCTTTGCGCTTTAAGGGGTCCATCTTCAACAAGTTGGAATTCGAATATATCCGATGCGAAAGGCCGAAACAAGCCTATTCTGGACAGACTCTAACCCAAAGATGCAGGTGTTGATTGACAATAAATTTTGATGTCTGTCGGAATTAATAAAGAAAATTGTAATAAAAAAAATTAATAAAGAAATTTAAATTGTGCAGTGCTTTCCTGTCGTGCGCTTTCCATATCATTCGGCTACTACAGTAGTTTGAATCTTCCATTAAAAAATTTATTGTTTATAGATATGCTATGTGAGAAAGAGAAACCAAGTAATTGGTTCACAGATTTTAAGATTATCTTTAAGAATTTTATTTTTTTCATAATTATTTAACTCATTGTTTGGGTAATTTTTCCTTTATCAGAAATTTTCTAGATTCTTAATAGTGTCAAAAAGGGAAAAAAATAAGGAGGAAAACAATATCCTCCCTCTTAGGTATTTTTATTTTCCTTTAGAAATTCTATTTTTTTTTACAAATTTATTCTCAACATCTTTTCATTTGGATCAACTTTACCCTTCACTATCAAAGGCATTACGTTCTAGATAATTATTTATATATTAAAATAAATAAATAAATAAATAAACACTTTAAATAATTAAATAAGTAATTTAAATATAATTATACCATTGAATTTGTTAAAAATTACAATCCTAAATAAAACACTTATTAAAAATCTTTTTTTAAGCCATTAAAAACTCTTTATTAATTACAACATAATCGTTAATTTTATTAAATCTAAATATAATTTACAAGTTTATATGTATCAAAGTAAGATTTCTTAACTAAATTGGTATCAATAAATGTTGTGTTCACTTAAATTTAAAGTGTCATTGTTTTTTTTCTTATTTTGATGAATTGACATTTAAGAGAAAAACAAATTTAAAATCAAATGAGCCAATAATAAGATGGACACTATGATTTTTGATTAATCAAAGTCAATTTAACATAGTAATAGTTTGTTAAATCAAAATAATTTACATAATAAAAACCTTATAAACAAAGGGACCAAATAAATAAATAAATGAGTATCTTAAATAAATAATATGTAATTAATTTAAATAAAATCTATATCAAGTGTTATTCACTCTACATCAACTAATAATACGATAGTATTATAGTAAAATAAGTAATTAATTAATCTTATTTTTCTTTGATCACATACAGAAATATTATATTCCCACAAATATAGCCAAACACAAGAATCTAATATTTCCAATAATCCGTCAAGTAAAATGCTTTTGGGATAAAATGATTTCAAAAAAATAATCCTAGATTTCGCAAACCAATCAGCCCCTTAGTTGTTAAACCATGTTCCTTTTCACTTTGTCTAGTTTATGAGAAAATTAGAAAAAATAAAGTATTGTCTTCTTCATGGTTATATGGGGTATTGAAAATGGCCTTCCTGTATTGCTACTTTTAACAGTTGATAATAAGCTCAAAGAAAGGAAAAAGTAAGAGAAACTTGAAGAATGAAGTAATTAGTTGCTTGCGGAAGAAATTAAAAGTGATGTTGAGTATTTTTCTTATCAAGATTTTTATCATTTATATTTGTATTGTGAAAGTTATTGATAACGTCTCATCTTGTCAGTGTACGAGAGTCATCCATTATTTTTAATATTTTGTGACCTCAATTGTAATAAAAATTATGGAGTAAATATTCAAAGCATCTAATACTTTTATTACTTCTATAACTGATGTTTCTTCTCAAGAAATGTCAATCAAATCTATGTAAAGAATAGAAAAATTAAAAAAAGAAATTCAAAGTTCACAGCCAACTCTTTATACCTAAAAAACATAAGAGGATAAAAAATCGATCAGCTTCGACCCATTTCTTTGTTGGGCTCAAATCTCTAAAAAATTGGGCTAAAGCCTACAGGCATATGGCTATTGGTGGGTAGACTTCGTGACCCATTACCAATTGAAGTTCCTCTATGGCCCAAAATTAACATTTTCATTCAACTGAGATAACATTTTTTATTCTATTTGTTTTTTTTTTCTTTTAATGAACCAAGCCACTGAAAATTCAACTCTCTCCGAGTATATTTTTCTTCCAATTATACGTTAATTTAGTAATTATTAATTTGGTTTGTTTGTTGATTTCTTCTTTTTGATATATAGATTTTTCTTCTTATTTTTTTTTTACAATAAATTTTACAAGTAATTAACAAAAATTTTTATGCAAGTATGTTCATGTTTCTCAAATTGATTTCTTGGTAGATTATCATTAATTTCTTTGGACTCTTAAAAACCAGGATGAAGAGCAATGTTTTCAAAATCTATTATACTCCCCACATTTGCATTGGACACATTGGACAATGTACCGCCCCATGCTTGTTATAGTCGGCAAATTATAAAGAGCTTCTATTATTGCCATCCATGCATATAGCAGATTCATTACAAACAGAATATACCCAGAATTAATATTTAAGGACCACAAGCTAGAATGGCAGGCATGATTTGCTCTCTGTTGAGAATTTCTTAGTGCACTCACGTCTTCCTTTTTGGGTAGAATGTGGAAATCCTCTGGTTCTGTCTTCATCCCCTTCGGATTAATTGTTTCCTTCCAATTCCACTTATTTATTTGTTTTCCAATAAGAATCATTACTCTTTGCTTAATACTTAATAGTTAATCCTCATCATCTAGGAATGTTGGATGCAAACAAACAATTTTATTATTTATTATTTACTGTAGATGGAAAGAATGACAGTAAACAAGAACAATGAACTATCTTTGATCTAATAATAAGAGAAAAATGAGAAGCAAAGCAATTGGCCTCTGTTACTGTATAAGGAAAATGTCAAAACCTCATAATATATATATGTATGGCCCGTGAGTTTGTCATGAGAGTTAGAAAAGGAACCAAATCCAACATGGGTAAGAACAAAAAAAAAAAATTCTCAGCTAAAACAAGGGCACAACTCTGATCTCTTGGCTTTGGAATCAGACGAATAAGGAAGAAGAATATAATCTTCCCACCCACTACTCAATCATCTTACAATTTATATCCCATCTTCTTAAACATTGTGCCCCCCTCCCCTTCCTCTCTCTCTCTCTCTCTCTCTCTCTCTCTCTCTATATATATATATATATATATATATTTATTTATTTATATAGGAAAATCAAATAATTTTAGACACAAGAAAATGATATAATAAAAAAAGACATAAAAATTTAATTTCATAATTAGCTTGTCAATAAGAATGGAATAATTTTCATATTTAATATAAAATAAATATGATATAAGTACACCAATTATCAAATTTATATAACTTCAATGCATCATTCTACTATACTATGCCTGGAGTAGGTATATAACTTTCTTTTTTTTCAATAATTTTGTAGGTCTCTCATTCGCAGGAAAATTCTAAGTAGGTTCATTGTCACTAGACAATACCAGCCCGATGGTGCGGGTAGTTGAACTCTATCTAAAAACCATTAGATAAGCGGAATAGTCTTAAACATTTGAAAAGCATTGGTGAAATTAACAATGAATATGTTCAATTTTTTTAGCATAAATAAGCATATTTAAAAAGCAACATAATCCAAAGGCAATGGCAAAAAAACACTGTTCAGTATAAGCTGGCGCTAACAATGCAAGCCAAAAGAAACATGCGGGCACAAACTTCATTCTGTTTGTAGAACCAACATAGGTTAAACAATCACATGTATTTGAACGTGCCAGCCTTGGACCTATAGATTTTAACTCTAAAGGTTTCAGGATTAATCATCAAGAATTTGCAGTCATCTCCTGTCCTCAAATGGTTATCCATGACAAATTTTCTCCAGCCACGCTAAAACTTGTTTTACTTGCTTCTTATGCATCGAATTTGCCATTGCTGACTCTTGTTTGCAACGATCAGAGTTGAGTCAGATGACTATGTAGGCATGTATGTCTCATGGAATTCTCTTGGGATGTGTTACAAAATAATGCTAGAATAATCAAATTTATTGTAAATTATTGGACAATGTGAGGACCATATACATTACTAGAACGAAAGAAGTTTCCGCGTTGGTTTTTGACATGGTTCATTCAAAGTAAGGCGGGTCTGTCCAGAGAGGAAATGGTTTTCTTGCGG
Source organism: Heritiera littoralis (assembly GCA_031772115.1). NCBI lineage: Eukaryota > Viridiplantae > Streptophyta > Magnoliopsida > Malvales > Malvaceae > Heritiera > Heritiera littoralis. The sequence goes on along the minus strand of JAPDPK010000092.1, from coordinate 2,712,723 downwards.
GAGTCAACATAGTAATGATCTTGTTCTTCAGGATCATAAGGTAATGGTTCTTCTGAGGAGCTTTTGTCGTCAATGTTAATACGCTGATGGTTGGAGCTGGGAACAATATAAGGGAGATAAAAAAGAAAGCAATGAAACTTGAGGTGAATTTGAATAAAAAGCAGCTAACCATATCTTTCAATGCAAGCATCTTAATAATTTCATATCAAACTATTCAAAATCCATGCTAATGATTTTATATAATTTGCTTAGGTATGTTTAACAATTTCAAACACCAAAATTGTACTTCAAATTGTCAAAAAATTAAGCATGATATTCCAATTTCAGGAGTTAAATTGCATAGACTCCTAAACTTAAAGAGATGTAAAGGTATGTTACATTTTTTAGGGATATGTAAAAGTATCGTATTAAAATTTATGGATTAAAACATAGCCAATATTTCATAAAGCACAAATACAGAACATGCTCACGTTAGTCTTCAAAAATATCAAATTTTGCACTTAAATGCAATACAAATGAAGCAAAGAACACCTACAAAGAAAACCGAATATACTTCAATATCATAAAACTAAGCAAAACCAACATTAAATTAATTAAAAAAAACCTTCACGTGCAATGAGACAATTCTATAATTGAAACTAATTAAAGTAGGCAAAAATTAGTTTAAAAAACAAATTAACGCTGAATTCATAATTTAAACAAACACATGCAAAAATGTAAAGAGATAAAAATTCAATTTACTTTATGACATGTAACAAAGAGATAATTTATTTACTTTATGTATCAGTTTTCATTCTTTTTTATACACTTTTATTTGTTTTTTAAATTATTCATTTATTAAATGTGATTGAAAAAGGCTGAATATCCAATGTTCAAAAAATTCACAAATCCTAATAAAAGTAAATACAACTTCAAATAATGAATAAAAAAAATACATAAGGCTCTAATTTTTTCATATACAAAGACAATATATGTTCTCAAAACTTATATCTATCTTGAAATTTAGCATAAATGCAGCAAAAATCTTACATACCTTGATTTGCATAGCTAATCCAAAGAGCTTTTCTATTTGTTTCTCAACCTCTTTTACCTATATTACAAATAATAAGAACTTTATGCAATTAGGTTAATTTTCTTTTAAATAGAACATGTTGTAAAAGTGCCAACAATAAGTAAAAAAAACAGAGATTGAAAATTGTTGCATAATTGGAAGATTTCTACTACTCAATACATCCTATAGAAAAGGGATACAAAATTTCAATAGTTTAATGAATAACAACTTTAAACTCTATACATAAGGATGAAAATAGTTAGCCATAAATCAACAAACATAATGGATTCATTTTCCTTTTGTAAGGATACGACAATTTTCCTTATTGAGCTTCCATTTCCATGTTGAAGTTACATCCACATGTTTAATCAATATGCGTTCATGACAAAAATATTGTGGCAAAATGATTGTTCTTTTCAGATTTAGTTCAGATGAGAAATAAGTTCCATACTATAATTAAAACTTTACTTTGGAAGTACACGTAACCAACAGCTTAAAGCAAATTCATTTTGGATCTATAGAAGAATTACGCAACAAATATTTGTTTTTTTAGAAAGCAAGTAATCAAAAAGATTAAACTTCTCACTTGCAATAAGAGAAAGGCCTACACTTTTCAATATGAATTCAAAAACCCAATTCATACAATCTTAAACAAAATAAGCTAACTGAACTTATGGAAATTAGCATATCAAAGCAAATTAGAAAAAAAAATCCCATAAAAAGTAAACAGAACTGAAACATCAAAGAGTATACTAACAAAACGGAACAAAAAAAGGTACCAAATGTAAGGAGAAGAAAACTCATAATACTTCTCCTATGCTCAGTAGCAATAGCAAGTCCAAAAGCGATCAGATCAATCACATGATCTATTTCATGATCATGTTAAAAATGAATGAAACCAAATAATGAAAACATGGATAAAATAAAAGGAACCTTCAAACTTGGTAGATCTTAAACTTGCATGTAGAGAGACTATTAATTTCCAGTTTGTGCCCAATAATCCTATGAAATGAAATTGACAACAAAGAATATTTTGCTGTCTTAATCATCCTTGCAAGGTTTAAGGACAGCCCAACGCATCTATTATAATAGATTCAACTGAATATATAGGATCAAGTGAAAGGAAAAGCACAAATATATGAAATAGATTTTAAAAATCCATCATAATTTCAACAAACAAAAAATTACACTGATCACTTGTAAAAATATAATTCTATAAAACTCATGACACCTTGACATTAAGCTATTGTGCCATGTGCATACTCAACAGATTTGGTTATCTTCATCTGGCACAGCAAGAGTAGTTTGTATCTCCCTATAGAAATACTATTCACCCAAGTTTGATCAAGATGTAACAATTTAAGATGAAACAACAACCAATTTCCATGATCAATGTTAATGAGTGGCTATAGAAAGAGATTGGTCTGTGTAATATGAAGCATTATCAAATTTGAAAGAGGATGCAGAATATGGATAGTCTTCATTTGCCAGCAGGCAATATCAAAAACATGATCTAGCAAATTAATGTATTATTTCATCATGAACTTATTAACAATAATACATAACTTACATAAATAATATTTTAAATATTATTGATCATTACTTGTGTACTTATATAACACTTGGTAATCGAATTCGTATTAGAAACATTATAAACTTTTTTTCAAGTAAAAAAAAAATCTACTTAAATTAGTAATATATTAAGGGAACAAGGATAAACTACTTTACAAATACCCATTAATGATGTGATCATAAGAGGGATATTGAGAATTATAAACTGATCTATTTTGGTGATGAAACAAAGTCATCCATGTGGGAACACGTCTATCAACTTTGAGAAGGGCACAAAATTTAATCTAAACCATAATTGAATGAAAAGACTTAAGTTTATTGGATTTTTGAAGAGATGCATATGCTCATCCACAAAATCCCTAATAACAACTCCCTTATGAACAGAAATCTAGAATAAGAGATCAGGAATATGCACCTCACTGACAAGGCCTTGTCATCTTTCTTAGATCCTTTCTTCTTCTTTCCCTCATATTGGGGTAGTTTTTCTCAAAGCTCATGACAATAGAATCTCAATGAGGCAACTAAATGTTCATTTCTATCAGCTGAAATCAAAGTGTACAGGTTTTATGTCTGTATACATTTGAACAGACAGAAAATCTACTATTTCTAACCAATGAATACTCGATAAGCATGTTCACTATCTTAAATAATAAATAAGTGCTAGAAGATGCACATGATTGTCACCATATACCATAAAGGAATGATTTAAGAGCATTCTTTGACATTAGTGACACACATACCAAAAACTATGACATTTGTCATGTTGAGAGATTTATGATCAGCATGGTGTGCATATAGCTCAAGGTCCTTAGCCATATGTCATGCAATTCAAGAAGCCATACATTTCATCAAATTTGAGCAAGCATTTCATAATAGTATCAAACAACAATGCGACTGATGCTACATCCAAATTTCAAACAACCAAATGATTAGAGCACATCATTCCATATGGCCAAAGCCAAAATAAAATCCAATTCATCAGCTTCCTAAGGAAAAGTAACAAAAAATAATAAACATTTAAATAATAATAATGATAAAATTACATAGATCATAGATTAAAGAACAACCTCTTTTTTGCTCTAATTGGCTTTTGACTTGGCTTCTCTCGTGAAGATCTCAAGTTTGCTAAGATTAGATCAAGGGCAGATCTTGCTTCCCTCTGCAAAGGAAATAAAAGAGCCTTCTTTCAATAAATAGCTCTGCCTTTAGGTGCAACAATAATTAATTAACATTATTTGATAGCATTTTATCCATTTATCAATTTATTTTCTTAATAGAAGTGGAAAAAAAATTCAACTTTATATATGACAATTTATTGTAATGTAAAAGAATCAATGTACAATAAGATTAAAATATATCAGTAAAATTATTTTATTGTTTATTCTACTCATTGCCCATGTTAAAGGAAGGAACTCCTTTGGGTTTGAATACATGTTAGAATCCAAGTGAACAGCCTTATGCCAACCAAACATTCTTTTGATATGCTAGAACTTGGAAAAATAGAAATTGTTTAATTTTTTTAGATGAAAAGGTAGATTTTTTTGAGCAAAATAAAGAACCTAAGAGCCTAAAAATTAATGTTAACATAAGCTTCTACTTTCCAACAAATCAAGAAAGCAAAATTGCTTCTTTACAATGATTCATCGATCACCTATAAACAATTATAGAGAACAGGTTTTGTCAGATATTATATATAGTTGATAAACTCAAGGAATAAGGCGTGATGTAAATTAGAAATAAAAATATAGGTGCTATAGCTTAGGCCTCAAAATCCTCAGTGCATAGTAAAGTTTACAATGAAATAACTACTTTGGTAAATGCGCGTGAGAGGAATGAGTCCAAAACTACTCTATGTCTGTGTATAACATCTCCTCCTTCAAGGGAAGACATCTCTTTCTTAGAGATATAGTCCCCAAGATCTAAATTTTTTAACCTTCAATCTCCAAGTAATTCACAAATTTATAAAACATCTCACAGCGATACATGTAACAAAAAAAAATTCAATCTCATCTATATCAAATGCAATTTACCTAACTCTCTAACCCTCCCAAAAAAAGGGAAAAAAGAAAGAGGCATTTTGCACATTTAAATGGCCTAAATAAGTAGATACATTGATATGGTACAAACTAATTTTGAATCTGGGAATCAAAATCCAAAAAATTTTGAATGCAATTTGATGAAATTGATAAAGATGCATGCATGAAACTTGTTAAATGAGATCAATGTGCAATAATTAAGGTAAGCACATACCATTTGCAAGATCCAATAGGAAATGAAGGGTTCATGGAAATTGATAGAGCATACCGGATGCTGGAAAAAGAATCAGAATAGCATAAAAAATCATAAGTCATAATTTCTTCGTAATGTTAGTAGCTAATGTTAACAACTAATGGAAAAACCAACCATGAGATCGTTTTGCATGAAATTAGGAAAGTAGCTACGTTTTTCTTTTTGCATGAAGATCATGGATAAAGTAGATTATGAATAAATACAACATGGGGAAACGCATCATGAGAACAAACTAACATCACATGAAAGTTCCATAAACTCTCATTAGCCGCTAATATGACATTGATAAGTTGCACTGAATGTATGAAATTCTACTATTACACAAATATGAAAAAAAATAGAAGAGAGTTGTTTCTATTCTCTTTCTTTATCTTTAATATTTTCTTTCTCCTTTATTAAAGCCATGTAATTAAAGACATCCAAAGGCAAAAATGAGGAAAAAAAATTACAAGAGTAAACAGCCCCACATATATTTGTCAAAAAAAATCAACATTTAACTTCATAAAAGAGTAATATTAATAACCACACAACCTGGCTGAATCCATTAACTTACCATTAACTTATAGAACCTAGAAGTATCATTAGATGTATTAGGATGGATAAATTTGGAAAGCAAAAATTCAAACAAAGCACGAATTGAACCTTGGAAGAAAAAAGGAAAGTAAAAACAAAAATATCTTTTGAATTTATAAGTTGCAGGACCCCAAATAAATTTGTAAGAAAAAATTAACATTTTAACTTCATTAAAAGCAATATTAACTACCACACAACTTGACTAAATCCATTAACTTATAAGATCTTTATGTATGTCTCAGAAGTATTAGGGTGTGATAAATTTTAAAAATAAAAAGGAAACCAAAAAATCAAACAAAACCGATAATTAAATATTTTCAGCCAATTACTTAACAAATTCTAAATTTCCATAAAAAAATTTTAAAAAATTTATGACTATAAGATACCTCAGACAATCGATTATAGTTTTTATGATCAGAACATCTGCAAGCAAAAAAAAAATACAAAAATAAAAATCATGAAGAAACGGCAAAAGAAGATTGCATTTTTCCAAAAAAAATCTTCTCCCTATACCAATAAGAAGACCCACATTAGAAACTTCTAGGATCGGTCTCAATGTAGTAACCAATTTTTGACCCAAGAGATTCTTGTGCCTAACCTTCCAACAACTTGAACTCCCATAGCAAATTTCATATTAGCTTTGGAAGTCATGGTTTTTAATTTCTTAAGAGCTATCTGTATACATTATTAACAACCAAAAAAAATTCCCCACACAGCAGCAAAATATAGAAATTTAACCAAAAACACAAAAAAAATCAAATCTCTTTGGTTACTGCAAGAATATCACTGGTTTTACCCCTGGAGTAGGCTCAGAAGCAATCAACTTCTTTCTAGGAAACGTCCTCATCGAAGTCCTAGAAGCCTTAGTCGACTTCTCCACGGGGTCGGGCTTGGGTACAGCTATTCACTCAAAAGCAATTAGCGATGGCTTGCCCAAGGTGGGTTTCTTTGTCTAAGAAGAAAATGGGGTTTTTTCTTAAGGGTTGTAGGACGTAATTTTATCATGGAGAGGAGAAAGGGAAATTATGGAAAATAGAATTAGGTGCTTAGCAGAAGCATGAAAAGGCTGAGGTTTATGTTGGAGAAGGCGTACCAAGAGAGATAAGAGAAAAAGGTCGCTGCGATATGAAGAAGTTATGCAAGAGAAAAGGAGAGCATATACGGTACATCGCAGGAAAAAGAGAGAGGAAAAAAAGAAGATAAAGACGAAAAAAAGGAAAGGCTGATAAGGATTGAGATTGAAAGGAAAGCTTGAAAAGAATAAAACTGAAAAAGCTAAGGTAGAACACTTTACCAATGTCTGTTAGGCTGAGTGGAAGGAGCTCCGTGCCCCTTAAGTAAGGTCTCATGTTCGAGCCTTGTGAATGGAGAAAACAACATTGAGAGAGCTCTCCCCGTTTCAGGGTCCGATAGTAGCTCGACTCTGGATTAATCGAGGCCCAAAGTAGTCCACGAATATCGGAGGGTTTCGACAAAAAAAAACATGACACTTTAAGAATAAAACAATCATATTGTATACGAAAAATTTTCATTTTGCCAGATATAAAGGAAAACGAAAAAAAAAAACACGTTAAATAATGAAAGACAAAAAGGATATTCAACAAAATTGTCAAGTTAAATAACAAAAATGTCCTTGGAAAAATCAAAATTGTAGGAAAGAGCATGAAAATAAAAACGGAAGTGGGATGAATAGAAACACGTGCAACGTGGCAGCTAGAGGAGACCCAAACGCGTTTAACAAATAGGCCATGAACGTGGACGCACCAACGTTCAAGTTTAGATCTAAAATTTATTGTATAAATATGATTTAATAAAATAAAATTTGTTAAAATATAACTATAAAATGACTAGTAGTTGACAATTTTTTTTTTCAAGTAATCATATCTCCTCGTAAAGAGCAGACAGAAATTAAAAAAAAAATGTATAAAGTGGATTTCTAGTCAGCAAACTTTAACCTTTTATAGCTATACAAACCAAATTATTCTTTATTTTATTTGTTAACAGATAGGGCTCCTGAAATTTTTGAGAATTATTTAGGAGCCCTATCTTCCTTCTTATGTCAAAAAGAAAAATGAAAACATGATTGAAATGTATTTCAACCTGTAATAATTCTGCACGGAATAAAATAACTATTCAGAAACTAACTAGCCCTCCAAAATACGGCATGAAGCAAACTGAAACTGATGACGGTTGGCTCACTCCACTTTTGGCAGATGTGAATTCTCTGGAAGATCAATCTTCAAGAGGTGCATCGGTTTCTGGTGCAGTGTTTAACATCTGCACAACAATGGTCGGAGCTGGAATCATGTCTATTCCAGCCACGATTAAGGTCCTAGGAATCATTCCTGGCTTTGTTTTCATCTTCATGATTGCAGTCTTGGTTGAGGTCACGGTGGAGTTCTTGCTGAGGTACACTCATTCTGGCAAGGCGACGACCTACGCTGGCCTAATGGCAAAGTCCTTCGGATCATTGGGATCCCTTGCAGTGCAAATCTGTGTTATGATTACTAACCTTGGCTGTCTCATCATTTACTTGATTATCATTGGTAAGCCTTCTGTTTTGTTGGGTTTTTCCTGCTTTTGATAGATTCTGGCAGGTTCTTCTGTTTCCTTCTCTGGGTATATGATATTTGGCTTAGGTGTTTACTTTAGTTATTTGAAACAAATTTTCATTTCTTATTCAATTTGTCATTACGATGAATCTATTACATTGCTGCTAAAGCAGTGAAAATTGAAAACCGATTCAGTAAGGTGCTGTATTTTTTCTCCTAGGGGATGTCCTGTGCGGAAATCAGTCTGGAGAAACACTGCACTTGGGCATTTTACAGGAATGGTTTGGCATCCAATGGTGGAACTCGCGTGCTTATGTCATACTCTTTATTGTGCTCTTTGTTATACTTCCATTGGTCTTGTTGCCACATATGAGTTAGTCAGCAGATTTTTCTGGATAATTGATATTTTGAAGTATTGTTGGTATTGGCATCCAATTCTCATTTTTTTCCTTCAATTTTGCACTTTATGACAGATTCATTGAGGCATACTTCAGCAATATCTATTCTCCTTGCAGTAGTGTTTATAGCCATAAGCTCAGCAATGGCAATTTACGCATTGTGGAAAGGGAAAACTCAAAAGATGAGATTGCTACCAGACTTTGCCAATCAAGTCTCTATCTTTGATCTTTTCACAACTGTTCCAGTCCTTGTAACCGGGTTTGGATTTCATGTTAACAGTAATTACACCTCATTTAGAACTGCATTTTTCAATTTTACTTTTTAAAAAGCTTGCTCACTTTCTAACTTCAGCATTGCTATTCTATATGCGCATGCGGTGTGTGCTATGTTGCATGAAGTCTCTAGAAAATGCAACTTAAAACCTTGAAAATGTTAAGAGTTTTGGCTAAGAATTAATTTTGACAATTAGTTGAATTGTCTTGTATTCTCGCGAAAGACTTTGGATAAATGATGCAGTTCATCCAATAAGAGCAGAACTTGGTAGACCGTCTGACATGAGCTCTGCTGTCAGGATTTCTTTGGCAATCTGCATAGCCATTTACTTCTCTATTGGTTTCTTTGGCTACCTGCTCTTTGGGGACTCCATTATGTCGGATATACTAATGAACTTTGATCAAAATTCTGATTCTGCAGTTGGTAAATTAGTGAATGATACCATTCGATTAAGCTATGCAATGCACCTAGTTCTTGTTTTTCCTGTAATGAATTTCTCTTTGAGAGCTAACGTTGATGAACTCCTCTTTGCAAAGAAGCCTGTTCTGGCCAGAGACACCCCAAGATTCGCAATTCTCACTTGTGTATTGCTTCTTGTATCATACGTAGTCGCCATAGTTGATAATAATATATTTGTTATATTATTTTATTATTTATTACCACATTTATTGTTATATTTTTGTGTAAAATTAATTATTAAATGTATCTTTTGAATTAATTTAGAGAAAGTGACTTTGGAATTAATTTTGAAAGATATGATTTGAATTTATTAAAATTTAAAGGATATATTGTTTTCAAAATAAAAAGGAAAATTTTATTAGGGCTTTTACTTGGTTTGCAAGTTTTGTGTTTCTATATAAATACAAATAGGTTGAAGAGCCAGGGAGATAGAGGACAGAGAGAGGGGCGGCAGCAACTTAAGAAAAATAAAAATTAAGGGGAAGAGCAGTAGCCGAAAGTTACAGCAGAACCGAGTGAAGAAGACTTGTTGAAGAACCGTGAGCTGCAGTTGAAGTCATAAGTTGCAGCAGAGCCGACGAAAGGCAGGGGTCGTGGTGTCCAGTTGTTAAACAAGTGAGAACCGAAAGCAGAGAAATCAACAGAGTTGCTGTGGACTGAACGTGAGTGAAGCAAGTTGAAGTTGCTGGAAACAATAGCTACTGTTCATCTCAAATAGTGGGAAGTTTTGGTGAAATTCTTTTAACTATTGCTAGGCCCACGTGTTTGGTTTGCTGAGGAAGGATTAATTACTTTATTATATTATTCTATTTATATAATGAATTAGTTATTGTTTAATTTAAAGCATGTTTCAATTTTATTTGATAATGTGTTTTGTTACATTAAACATGAACTAATTTATTTACTAGGAATTTGATTGAGCCTACTTGCATATTTTATGTCTTTATGACTAATTGATCAATTCTAAAATTTTAGTATCATTCATTGTGATTAATTCAATCTTTTAATTTGTGTTATTGATTGGCCACCTTTAATATAAATTAATTGATTGTTTGAGACATGGTAAAGGTACATATCATATGCTAAGCCATGTATAGCTCTCTTGAATGATTGAATAAATATTTGATGCATACATCAAGCTAGAATATTTATTTGGTTCTTGTTAGATGTTCTTCTGTTCTTAATGGGTTTTTAGTCATTGATTATGCTACACATCATAGGTAATTAAATGATTAAAAATACTTGATTATAACTGCCATCAAACAGAGTAATCATATGTTAGGAAGAATGAACCCTAGAATTGAATTGAGATTTTTAGGATTGAAGGCATAAAATTGCAAGGTATTGGTGAAATCAAATTCCTAGGCTTTTCTCTATTGGTTAATTTCTTGATTTTATTAGGTTAATTAATTTAATTAGTTAATTTAGTAATTAATTAGACACTTAGGTAATTTCTTTTATTTGACTTATATAATTGTTAGAGCATATGTAGTTAGATTTTAATTGAATAAATTTAGCAAATCTCTGTGGGATCGACTCTTGTATTTGCACGCTATACTATCTTGATTCGTGCACTTGCGAGAATATAACTTTTTGTTCATCAAGTTTTTGGCGCCGTTGCCGGGGATTTGTCTTAAGTTTATTCAATTTTATTTAACTACGTGTGTTTTTTTTTCTTTTATTATTTTTCTTTTTAGCTTACTAATTTTTTTCCCTTTCTTTTGGTAGTGGATGCAAGGTCGACGATCACTTGGTCAAGAGATAGTGCCCATCAACGATCAAATTGACAAAATCGGTAGGGAGGCAAAGGCACAACAAGAGGAACTCGTTGAAATGAACATGGAGTTACAAGTAGGGAATCAAGCTGAAAATCAAGTTCAAAATCGTGTTCAAAATCGTCCTATGAAGGAGTTTGCACGGCCTACTGTTGGAACATCACCATCATGCATTATTCTCAATGATGCAGCCAGGAACTATGAGCTTAAGAATATTCATTTTAATATGCTTCCTTCTTTTCATGGTGCTGCTATTGAAGATCCTTTGACATTCATTCGTGATTTTTATGCAACTGTTCAAACTTTTCCTTTGCAGGGATTGACTGAGGACCAATTACGAATGAGATGTTTTCCCTATACCTTGAAGGATGCAGCAAAGACATGGTTCATGTCTATAACCCCAGCCTCACTTACCACTTGGGATGCAGTGTACAATAAGTTCATAGGTAAGTTCTATTCACATGCCAAAACCACTGAATTGAGGGGTAAGATTGCAACATTCACACAAGCAGATGGTGAGGCATTCCATGAAGCTTGGGAACGCTTTAAATTGCTTTTGATACAATGTCCACATCATCGATACCCGTTAGAATTGCAAAATCAATTTTTTTATGATGGACTAACCTAAGCTTGTCAAGCTATGGTTGATAATGCTGCTGGAGGTACCATGGGAGAAAAGACTGCACAAGAGACCTATGAGCTCTACGAGATGCTTGGAGCTAATTCACAACAAAAGAGTGTTCGAGGTAAACCTAGAGGTCTTTATGAGATTAACACTAACACTGAGTTGGCAATGCAGGTTTCAGAATTAACCAAGCAAATGAAGTCTATGTGCTCGATGATTATGGGTCAAAGAATGCCAGTGTCTAATGAGGTATGTGGAATTTGTGGGATTTATGGTCATGTTACTAATGCTTGTCCTTCTAGTGAAAAATTTCCAGATTTTGTTGAGCAAGCCAATATGATGAACTCTCATAACCCACGGGTGAGGAATGATCCTTTTTCAAATACTTACAACCCGGGTTGGAGAAGTCATCCTAATTTTTCATGGAGTAGCGACCAGAACCAAAATCAAGCAAGTCCTTCTTTCCATCTGCGGAAGCCATCTTTAGAAGATACTTTGCAAAACTTCATAGAAGTTTGTCAGAGTAATCAACAAAGCAATGAACAGAGATTCCAACAACTAGAGGCTTCTCAACGGAAATTAGAGGTTCAAGTTGGACAAATTGCCGAGGCATTGCAAGGCCATGTTCCTGGAAAATTTCCAAGCCAGTCGGAGCAAGCCAAATCTATTACTATTCTAAGAAATGGTAAGGTATTTGACAATAAATTGAATGATGATTCTGATGAAAGTTTAATCTTACCTGCAGGTGATGAAAAGCAACAAGAGAAAGGTCCAAGTGGTGGCAAAAAGAAAGATATTGAGGAGCCGAGTCAAAGTGAGGAATCCAATTCATCTTGTGAAACTCCTAAGTTACACAAGGCTCAACACCCTTATGTTCCTCTTATTCCGTTTCCAAGCCGACTCAAGAAAAGCAAATTGGATAAGTCATTTTCTGAAATTTATGACATTTTATCTAAGGTTAATGTGAACTTACCTTTGCTTGATATGATCAGGAACATACCATCTTATGCAAAGTTCTTAAAGGAATTGAATACTCACAAGCGTAAGTATGAGCCAAATGAAAAGGTAATGGTTTCGGAAACGGTAAGTGCTGTGCTTCAAAGTAATCTGCCACCTAAATTAAAAGATCCTGGGAGTTTTAACATCGACATTACTGTAGGAGGTTCAAAGAAAGAAAGGGCTATGTTGGATTTGGGTGCAAGCATTAATTTAATGCCTTATTCTGTTTATTTGCAGTTAGGGTTAGGAGAGCTAAAACCTACTACAATGTCTCTACAACTTGCTGATCGTTCAATTAGATATCCTAGAGGCATTGTGGAGGATATTTTAGTGCAAATTGACAAACTAATTATTCCTGTTGATTTTGTAGTTTTGGACATGGAGAGACAGTCAAAGAATGAGCATGAGCTACCTATTTTGCTTGGACGTCCATTCATGGCTACAGCAAAGACAATAATTGATGTTCAAAATGGGAAACTAACCATGACAGTCTTAGATGAGACTGTGGAATTTTCTGTGTTTAATTCTTTAAAATTACCTTCAGATTCTAATGATTGCTTCTTAGTTGATGTTTTGGACTCAGTTGTTGACTCTAATCTTGTGCAGGATAAAACAGATGACTTGGTTGGTGGAGCTGGGAAGCTCCAATTGAATGAGTTGGATGTGATTAAAGATGAAGCTTATGAGAGAACAAAGTTGTACCACGGCAAATCTATTCTCCGAAAAGAATTCAAACAAGGTATGAAAGTTTTACTTTATGATTCACGTTTGCGTCTCTTTCCAGGAAAGTTGCAGTCAAGGTGGTATGGACCATTTTTGGTGCGGAGAGTATATCCTTATGGTGCTGTTCAGATTGAGAACATGAGAACAGGAGCTAGTTTCAAGGTGAATGGGCATAGATTGAAGCCATACTTGGAAGGCACTCCAAAGGGGCAAATAGTGGATTTCGTTGATTTGGAGAAGCCTTAGACCAAGCATTCCGTCTTGCCTAGACGTTAAATAAAGCGCTTGTTGGGAGGCAACCCAACTAGGTATGATTTTTCATTTTTTTATTTATTTTTATTTTTTTTTAGTGTGAACATTCCTAATCTTTTATTAATCTTTGTTTTTCAACTTTGAGGGCAAAGCTTGATTTAGGTTTGGGGGTGTGGTTTAGTTGTTTCTTAGTTTATTATTAAAAAAAAAACAAATTTTTTTTTAAAATTTAAAAAAAAAAATTACTTGGATTTATGTTTTTCTTTTTCACTATGATTTTTCACTAGCCTATGATAAATATGAGAGAATTTTACTATGGTTAAGTGATTGTGAGAAATGCATACTTAAGTAATTAAATAATTTGGTGTTAATTTTATTCACTTCATGATTGATGAACAATTGAGCACATAAGCCATACTCTTATGAATTGTTGATACTTAGTGACTGATTATGTGAACTTGTGAAATTAAGTGATCATGCATGACACTCTAGAACTTGTTTTATTACACTTGAGGCGAAATCATAGGCAATTGATTGACTTAGAGATGATTTAGGCATTCTTTGGATCGTTTGAGCCTTTCAAGTTTACCATGTTACAAATTAATCACTAGTATACCTACATTGAGCCTTATAGAAAGAATGGCATATGCAAAAGCATATGAATAGCCACCATTCGAATTTTCTTGTAACCTCATTGACCTTACCCAAATTAGCCTGAAAAACAATGAATGTAACCTTAAAGAGAGCTTTAATGCACATATCTGTCATTGAGGGGATGTGATTCAAGAAAAATTTTCAAGCTAGAAATAAAGGAAGAGGTTCAAAAAAAAAATTTGTGTGGATCATGCCTTGACTCCATTGTGATGTAAAAAAAAAAGAGTTAAAATGTGGCATGGAAATTGTCATCCACAAACAAATGCATGAAAAAGATAGGTTTGAGGGTTGTAGAGATAAATATGTGGAGTTAAAAAAAAAAAGAAAAACAGAAAAAGGAAGTGAAAAAAAAAAAGGAAGAGAGAAAATTCAGTATGTGCTTTATCATTGTTAGCTCTCTTGTTTTGATTTTTTACCTTCCCTTTCTTTGTTAACCAATACCTTGGCCAAACATTATAAGCTAATAAAGACCTATTGATCTAAGTTAATTTTATTGTCTACATTAGTGGAGAGATGTAAGAAGAGCAAGCCTATGGAGTGTCAGTAGAATAAAAAAAAAAATTTGAGATCACATCATTTATTCATGAGTTGTATAATTTTAATTGAGTATTGACAAGGAATTTGAGTTTGGCTAATCACACACGCACATCTGATATCATGATTTGAGTTAAATAGCATTTGAATTATGAGATTATTGAGTTGTGTTTTGAACAATTCCTTTAATCATAGATGTGAGGTATATTTGAGGCAAAATGTGGAAATCAAGTGAAATTGAATTTACATGAATTTGAGTGAAAAATTTTGGGTGTCCTTGAGTTGTCACTTTTGTTCTTAAAGGTCACAAACAAGTGCATTTTCTTTTAATTTTGCTCGAGGACTAGCAAAAATGTAGGTTTGGGGGTATTTGATAATAATATATTTGTTATATTATTTTATTATTTATTACCACATTTATTGCTATATTCTTGTGTAAAATTAATTATTAAATGTATCTTTTGAATTAATTTAGAGAAAGTGACTTTGGAATTAATTTTGAAAGATATGATTTGAATTTATTAAAATTTAAAGGATATATTGTTTTCAAAATAAAAAGGAAAATTTTATTAGGGCTTTTACTTGGTTTGTAAGTTTTGTGTTTCTATATAAATACAAATAGGTTGAAGAGCCAGGGAGATAGAGGACAGAGAGAGGGGCGGCAGCAACTTAAGAAAAATAAAAATTAAGGGGAAGAGCAGTAGCCGAAAGTTACAGCAGAACCGAGTGAAGAAGACTTGTTGAAGAACCGTGAGCTGCAGTTGAAGTCATAAGTTGCAGCAGAGCCGACGAAAGGCAGGGTCGTGGTGTCCAGTTGTTAAACAAGTGAGAACCGAAAGCAGAGAAATCAACAGAGTTGCTGTGGACTGAACGTGAGTGAAGCAAGTTGAAGTTGCTGGAAACAATAGCTACTGTTCATCTCAAATAGTGGGAAGTTTTGGTGAAATTCTTTTAACTATTGCTAGGCCCACGTGTTTGGTTTGCTGAGAAAGGATTAATTACTTTATTATATTATTCTATTTATATAATGAATTAGTTATTGTTTAATTTAAAGCATGTTTCAATTTTATTTGATAATGTGTTTTGTTACATTAAACATGAACTAATTTATTTACTAGGAATTTGATTGAGCCTACTTGCATATTTTATGTCTTTATGACTAATTGATCAATTCTAAAATTTTAGTATCATTCATTGTGATTAATTCAATCTTTTAATTTGTGTTATTGATTGGCCACCTTTAATATAAATTAATTGATTGTTTGAGACATGGTAAAGGTACACATCATATGCTAAGCCATGTATAGCTCTCTTGAATGATTGAATAAATATTTGATGCATACATCAAGCTAGAATATTTATTTGGTTCTTGTTAGATGTTCTTCTGTTCTTAATGGGTTTTTAGTCATTGATTATGCTACACATCATAGGTAATTAAATGATTAAAAATACTTGATTATAACTGCCATCAAACAGAGTATCATATGTTAGGAAGAATGAACCCTAGAATTGAATTGAGATTTTTAGGATTGAAGGCATAAAATTGCAAGGTATTGGTGAAATCAAATTCCTAGGCTTTTCTCTATTGGTTAATTTCTTGATTTTATTAGGTTAATTAATTTAATTAGTTAATTTAGTAATTAATTAGACACTTAGGTAATTTCTTTTATTTGACTTATATAATTGTTAGAGCATATGTAGTTAGATTTTAATTGAATAAATTTAGCAAATCTCTGTGGGATCGACTCTTGTATTTGCACGCTATACTATCTTGATTCGTGCACTTGCGAGAATATAACTTTTTGTTCATCAATAGTCATACCAAATATTTGGTACTTCTTTCAGTTCTTAGGATCAACAACCGTTGTTTGCCTCTCATTCATCTTCCCAGGAGCCATTGTTCTCAGGTATCAATCTTCAAATAATTTGATAGTAACTCCTAATTACTAGCTTCTTAAAAATAGTTATTACTAAAAAAATTCTATTTCTTGACAGGATGTTCATGGCATATCAACAAAGAAAGATAAGGTCATGGCAATTTTAGTGATCATTCTGGCTATTCTGACAGGCACAATAGCCATAGCTACCAACTTGTGGAGTAGTTAATTGGAAGACAAAATCAAAAATCGTTTTTGCATTTAAGGCAGATCTCTCTTCCTCATGTGAGCAGCTCTGCAATGCTGCAGAATTCAGGGCATGCAAAGGTCAGAGAAGTGTTGAAAAGAATAAAGAAGTGAATCTTCAAGATTCATGCAAGCAATGATCAGAATGCAAATCAAATCCCAAAACTTAAGCAAGCACACATGGATTATTGGAGATGTAATAGGTTTTATTACTTTATGTATTTATATTCTTTCCTTTTATTTTATCAATTCGGATATTCTGTAACTGCTATAAATAAATGATTTATCAAGAAAAACACTCACCTATGCAATGAGTTCTTTTGCTAAAATCTCAAACGTCTTTACGGTATTAGAGCAGGCTTTGTAATTTTTTTTTTGTGTTTAACAACAAATATTCTTATCTATTTTACAGTCTGAGACTAAATTTGCTTGGATCGAAAGTAGTAAACGATAAAGTCATCCCAACAGTGATGGCTCTAGATTTGAATTATGTTCGAATGCTTAAGAAAAAAGTTCACTTTCACTTCTTCCAATTACTTGTTGATGACTTTGTAATTATTCATGACTTAATTTATTTTACTCAAACAATAAATTATCACTATCTTTCTATTCTTAATGTTTAAAACTTTTTATGTAATACTCTTGTAGACACCCTATTTTGTCCGGGGTCTTAATTTGTATAAATAATTAATTGGAGTGGGTGACATTTGTATTTTAATTTAATAATTGGGAATTTGGCTAGAATTAAATTAGAATTTTTAGATTTAGAATTAACATTAATTAGGAAATTACAATTAAAATAGGATTTAGGAATAATTAAAAAAAAAAGAGAGAGATAAGAAAAGAAAATAAAATTAATTTTAGTATAGGATAATTAGGATAATTTAATTTTTAGGATAATTATTTAGATTAATAGAGTTGGATTAGGATTAATATAGGAATTAAGTAGATAAAATATTTAAAAAAAGGGGAGATAATTATTAGAATAAGTATAGTTGTATTAGGACTCTAACTAATTTGTGGCTATAAAAAGGATTAAAGCTCAGGGTTTGAGGGAGAGAAAAAAAAAAGATACGCAATCAAGCACACAACCAGCGAGTTCGCCTGTCACGCACCCTGCTCTGCTATCACTTGGACGTCGATTACCACCGCTTGCCATTGAAGAGTGAACCAACCTGTTTTGGATATACATCCTCGGGTGCCGCTCGTTGTAAAAAGGGGAGAACCATGAAAAGCATAAGGAAAAAACAAAAGAAAGCAAGGGATTTAATCACTCATCAGGTTTGTTTTATTAACATTAATATTAATTAATGCATTAACAATATTATTAGTAAATGACTTTGTATTTAGGAGTAATAATTTAATATGAATTGATGTTTTGGACGTATTTAACCATTGGTTTGTATAATTGATTAGCTTTTAGTTTAATAACATGATTTAATAATTGGTTTTAATTTGTAAATAGAAATTTTGTATTAGAACTAATTAATTTGGTTAACAGGATTTAATAATGTAATTAATATGATTAATATAACATGACAATTTAATAATTTAACTTGAATTAATTTACATGAATTTTATTTGCATGATTTGTATAATATTATTTGAGTGATTTTGTATGATTTAATTAATTTGGTAATATTTGATTAATATATATTGAATAAATAATTTGTATGCTGATATGATTTGTTTAGTTTAATTTGTATGATATTTGTATGATATATTTTATGTTTTATATGTTTAGTATGATATTAGATAAATAAAATAATAGAAAAAATAAATTAAATTAGAGAAAAAATGCAAATGAGAATAAAATGGAATAAAAATTGAATAAGGAAATAATAAAGTTATATTAAGAAGATGAATGCAAATTATCCGATGATGAAATTCCAAGAAAGTCGAATGGCACTCCTTGAAAATTTCTAGGTGAGGAGTTTGCTCTAGATTGAACCAGATTGACGGAAGGTTTAGAGTAAATTTTCAAAACAATAATATGTGTTCATTTTCTAAAATAGAAATAAAATATAATAATAAAGACAATTAAAATAAAATAGAAATAAGATATTGAAATAAATACAATAAATAGAAAATTAGTAAAGAATTGGTTATAGAGCCAAAAATTAAGATTTTCATAATATATTCCGACGACGGAGTCTCTTCAAGCAAGTCAATCAGTACTACTTGAATACTCTTGAGGTGAGGAGATTTACTTATTGTCTGAACCAGATTGATGGAAGGATTTTAAGTAAATTTTCAATATTTTAAACATATCGAAATTAATTTAAATTAAATTAAAAATGATTTATTAGTTATAGAGTCAATATTAGGGTTGTCATAATGTATTTAAATGATCCGACGACGGAGCCTCTTCAAGCAAGTCAATCGGTACTACTTGAATACTCCTGAGGTGAGGGAATTTACTTATTGTCTGAACCAGATTGATGGAAGGATTTTAAGTAAATTTTCAATATTTTAAACATATCGAAATTAATTTAAATCAAAGTAAATTTAGAATGACCTATTGGGTATAGAGTCAATATTAAGGTTGTCATAATGTATTTAAATGATCCGACGACGGAGCCTCTTCAAGCAAGTCAATCGGTACTACTTGAACACTTTTGAGGTGAGGGGATTTACTTATTGTCTGAACCAGATTGATGGAAGGATTTTAAGTAAGTTTCCAATATATTAAGCATATCGAAATTAACTCAAAATAAGGTAAATTTAGAATGACTTAAAGTAGTTGGTACCATTTTAGGATGGGCGTCGTGGGGGTGCTAATCCTTCCCCACACGTAACCGTACTCCCGAGTCTAAGAATCTTTGAACGTAGACCATGCCTTATCTTTAGACATGAATTGGTGACCAATCACACCTTAGGTTTGAATGGTTGGTGGCGACTCCTTGAATCTTAAAGTCTAGCGGGTTAGGTTCACGGACCTAGACGTTACGACAGTTTGGCGACTCCACTGGGGACATTAGAGAATCAGGCTAACATATATTTTAGGTCATTAGAAATTTGCTTATAAATAATGTTGATTTCATAATGCTTAATAATCATTTAATACACACACACTTCACATGCATACATGCATAAGCCCTCAACCCGGGCTCTATCCTTATTAGGAGGGAGAAAAGTACCTATGCCTTCGTGAGGTGATAACCTCCGCATGGGCTGGCGAAAAACTCCCACTCAAATTGAACCTTTCCGCTTGTAGCCTATAATGGGTGAGGATTGGGTGCCTTACTAGTCCAGTGTGGATGACAGTGAGGAACAATTTGGGAACCTTTAGAACTTTAAATGATCCAGGCCCTGCATATAGGAAAACCTAAGAAGCCCAAACCTTAGATAGAGCCTTACAAAACCCTTGAAGTATTAGACTCAAATCCAAAATAGGACACAAAAAAAAAGAGGTGAATTTGCTATCATTAAGTCATGTATAATTGTGTTTGATTTTGCATTGCATAACATATCATGCACATAAGTTTGCATTTGTCTTATCATGAGAATGAACATACTTTTGATTGTTAGGAGAGATTGTTAGACTTAAGTGCATTCCATATGCATTCATTTTTGTGCATAAACATATCATCATATGAAATATAATTTCAACTTAATTGTGGCACTCAAGGTATCAAAATTGCATCCACTAGACGATCTGCCCTCCACAGATATCATACAAGGTATCAAGCACGCATAATGGAAGAGGATCAAAATATTAAGATAGAAAAGTTGGAAAAGGAAAATGCAGAGATAAGGGGGCAATTGAGTGAAATTACCCAGTTGCTAAAAGCCATGATTAGAGGAAAGGAGAAGATGGGTAATCAAGAGGAGTCTATCCAAGAGACTCAACAAAGCATGCGAGACAATCCCATTTTTGTCCCCGAAGGAGGTACTGTCAAAGCCCCAATGCCTTTACAGGTGCAAGGAGAAAGTTTTCAAGGAAATTCATCAACAGAAGCTCAAAACCCAGTGGAGGTGCCAAATTTAGATGATCCCACAAAGCTAGAAAAGTTGAAGCATAAGGAAGAATATAGTGGTACTAAAGCCCAGCTGAGCTTGATAGAGGAAAGACTAAGTGTCCTGGAAGGATTTGACTATTTTGGACCCATTGATGCTGAAAGGTTGTGTTTAGTACCGGGTGTTGTCCTTCCATCAAAATTCAAGGTGCCCGAATTTGAAAAATTCAATGGAACATCGTGCCCAAAAGATCATCTCACCATGTACTGTAGGAAGATGGCGGCATATGCATGGGATGACAAGCTATTAATTCATGTTTTTCAAGACAGTTTGACTGGGTCAGCTGCTAAGTGGTACAACCAATTGGAAAGGAGCAAAGTTTCCTTTTGGTCTGAGTTGGCAAGAGCTTTTATAGCTCAATACAAACATGTGTCTGATATAGCTCCTGACCGCTTATCTCTCCAAGGTATGGAAAAGAAAAAAGATGAGAGCTTCAAAGAATATGCCCAACGATGGAGAGACGTGGCATCACTAGTTCAACCTCCCTTGACTGAGAAGGAAATCACCATGTTCTTTTTGAATACTCTCAAGGCTCTTTACTATGAGCGTATGCTTAGCAGTGTGACCAAGAATTTTGCAGACATGGTGCTAACAGGCGAAGCTATTGAAAATGCCTTTAAGAGTGGTAAGATTGAAGCATCTATGAATGATAGCAAGAGGAATGAGTTTTCAAAGAAGAAGGAAGAAGATGCACAAGCTGTCTCCAATAACTCACGTCGCTCCTATACCTCTTATTCACCTTCAGTGAATTACACTTATTCTCAACCCCACCCACAAACTTATCATCAGAATGCTTACCAACCCATTTCCCATTCACAAAACCCCACTTTTTCACCTAATGACCAAAAGAATACTCGAGCTAGCCGAAATGTCACCATAGACCCTATACCAATGACATACACAGAGTTGTTCCCACAGTTGGTAAGGGGTCACCTTATTGCCCCTGTTTATGTAGAGCCCTTGAAGCCTCCCTACCCAAAGTGGTATGATCCTAACGCAAAGTGTGCTTATCATAATGACAATGTTGGTCACTCTATTGAGAATTGTATGGGCTTGAAGAGGAAAGTCCAAGCACTTGTCAATGCTGGAATTTTGAGTTTTGGGGCAAAGAATGACCCAAATGTGAATGATAATCCTCTGCCAGATCACACAAAGGGTAGCGGTTAATGCTATGGAAGAAAGTGGATGATATTGATTGATTCACCAAGTTTGAAAAGAATGGTTGTTTCTTTGTTTCTAATTTCATTCATCTTAGGATGTTTCACTTTCTTAGGTAATACAGGAGTGCTTGAGCCCAAAAAGTAGTAAGAATTCTTTTATGTATTGGGCCAGCTTTCATTTGTTTTCATTTCAATAAAAGATCAGTACAATTCATTTTTCTCAATTCCTCGTTCCGATCTTGTTCTTTTATGTAAAACACCAATACCTATATTCTTTACATGTTACCAAGCTTGAAAGTATCCAAATAATGAACATGATAATGATAATGGCAATGAGTGTAAAATTCAATTATGAAAGAACCACTTCGTTTGGTTGGATGGATTTCCAGTTTGCCAAGATTGTTCAAGCAAGAAGAGAATAGAAGATATTTGTCTGAAATCTTCACCTATAGAATGTTACGAGTAAAGGTGAATGTCTACATGAAGTTCTAATAAGTTTGTCTCTGTTCAATAGATGACCTTTAATGAGAGTACTTGTATTGAGATGAGAAATGGCCTTCTTTCACTACCTTTCAAGCGTGAGTAAAATTATCCATTGATCACCCCTTTTGAGCCTATTATATTCTTTTTTGATATAACCCACCAAGAATCACCCTCCACATTGGAGGGCAAAGAGAATAGAAGATGAAAGATCAGTGGGGCAAAATAAAAATATAAAAGGGGCAAAGAAAAAAAAACCCCTTTTGTGAAAAAAAAGAACAAAAAAGAAAAAGAGAATGAAGAAGGAAAGAGGGTTTGAATCAAGAAAGTGAAAACCCTAGTCACATTTGAATAAAAAAAAGGGGAGAGAAAGCAAATTAGAATGGGACAAAAGTCGATTCATGAAAAATGATTCTTGGTTTGATGAACCCTGAAACACTTATTTTGGGCCTATATTATCCTTTCTTTCATAAACCCTCACCTGAGCCTACATTACGTGCCTTAAAAGTCCATTTTGATCAAATATGAGTACTCCTATTGAAGAATCATGTGTTGAATAAAGGCATACTTACACTATGAGATGATGATCCTTTGGATGGAATTAGGACAAGCAGATTAAGATAAATAAAAAGATTTCGTCTAGATGGGAGAAGTGGGATTCCGAAGACTCTCTTGGATCTATATGAGCATTAAATTGGGTGAAGAAATATATGATGTTGGGGCATGAATCAAAATGGAGAACAAATAAAAGAAGTTTCATCAAGGACAATGAAGTTGAAAATGAAGAGAAATAAATTCAAAAAAAAGAAAGAAAAGAAAATGAAAAAAGAAGAAAAGAAGAAAAAAAGAGAAGTAAAAAAAAAAAGAAAAAAAATGAAAAAATGAAAGGAGGATTCGGACTGAAAACCCAAAAAGGGCGGTTTGGATCAATAGAGTGCGTCTAAGTTGAAAACCTGAAAAGGCAGCTTAGATACCAGAAAAACTGGATGTCAATGATACAGGGGCAAGAGGATATTTTAATGAACTCAACGTGATCAGATAAGGTGGACCTTTGAAGGAAATTTTGTATTCATTGATCAGAATTGTTTGAATTGTTATTATTTGGATACTATTACCTAATCCTAAAAATTCTCACCTTTCATTCAAGCCTACTTTCCTTTTATGCTTGGCAATTTCTTGTTAAATCTTTCCAAATGTTGAATAATACCACTCTTTTCTTTTCACCTATCATTTCTTTGCTGTATCCTTACCTTGAGGGATTGAGAAATTGTGTTGCATTGATCTTGAAATTAGAATGATAATGAATGTTTGCTTGGCAAAATATGTGAAAGACTCCTATATTATTTAGGAAAATGAAAGAAAAGGAAACTTGTGAATGAATGGAAATTGGAAATAAAGAAAAACCAATGAATAAGAAAGAATGGATGATGAGGTCTCAGTAAAGATTTTAATGAGCAAATGAGTGACCAGATAGAAAGGAAAGTAAAAAGAAGAATCAAGGGAGAAGATAAGATAAAGAGGGCATGAAGGCAAGAGTTTCATTGGGCAAGAAAAAGAGAAATGGAAGAAGGAAAATGAGGAAAGAAATAAGAAATATAAGGACAAGAGGACAGATGAAAGAGAAGAATGCATAAGATGGATTGATAAAGAATAACCTTGTTGTTGCCACAATTGAGCTTGAAATGTTTTTCGAAAAAACATTGCATGGATATAGTAGATTGCATCATAGAGATAAAACAGATTGCTTGAATGACATTGCATGGATAAAATAGACTGCATTACGTGGATAGAATTGATTGCATCAATAACATTGCATGGATAGACTAGATTGCATGAATGATGTTGCTTGAATAAGATAGCTTACATGAATGACATTGCATGGATAGAATAGGTTGCAATTGCATGGATAAGATAAATTTTCCAAGATTTCAAATTTTAACAAGACAAGAAATTTTAGAGGGGTTTCCTAAAATTTCAAAAATTAGACAAGATAGAAGTCTTGGAAGAGTTTCCCAAGATTTCAAATTTTGGACAAGAAAAAGAATTTTAGAGGGGTTT
The DNA here is from genome assembly GCA_031772115.1 of Heritiera littoralis. Classification (NCBI taxonomy): domain Eukaryota; kingdom Viridiplantae; phylum Streptophyta; class Magnoliopsida; order Malvales; family Malvaceae; genus Heritiera; species Heritiera littoralis. The sequence continues at coordinate 2,688,152 of JAPDPK010000092.1, read as the reverse complement.
CCTAAAATTCAAAATTTGACAAGAAAAGAAGTTTTGGAGGGGTTTCCCAAAATTTCAAAAAAGAGAAGAAAAAGAATTTTAGAGGGGTTTCCTAAGATTCAAAATTTGACAAGAAAAGAGATTTTAGAGGGATTTCCTAAAATTTCAAAAATTGGACAAGAATATAAGTTTTGGAGGGGTTTCCCAAAATTTCAAAATTGGATAAGAAAAGAAATTTTAGAGGGGTTTCCTAAGATTCCAAAATTTTTTTTGACAAGAAAAATTTTAGAAGGGTTTCCTAAAATTTAAAAAAAAAATCAGCTTTTTTTGGACAAGATTTTAAAGTTTGACTGCCTACCTGTTTAGGAGGAGCTTTTGGACAAGATTTAAAGTTTGACTGCCTGCCTGTTTAGGAGGAGCTTTTGGACAAGATTTTAAAGTTTGACTGCCTGCCTATTTAGGAGGAGCTTTTTGGACAAGATTTTTAAAGATTGACTGCCTGCCTGTTTAGGAGGAGCTTTTAGACAAGATTTTAAAGTTTGACGGCCTTTCTGTTTAGAGGGAGCTTTTTTTGAAAAAATAAAAAAATTAAAAAAAAAGGAGAAGTCAGACAAAATAGGTGTCTATGTCTTTGTGCAATTACTGTTTCACAGCAAATGCATAAAGAGGGGCAGCTGTAGACACCCTATTTTGTCCGGGGTCTTAATTTGTATAAATAATTAATTGGAGTGGGTGACATTTGTATTTTAATTTAATAATTGGGAATTTGGCTAGAATTAAATTAGAATTTTTAGATTTAGAATTAACATTAATTAGGAAATTACAATTAAAATAGGATTTAGGAATAATTAAAAAAACAAGAGAGAGATAAGAAAAGAAAATAAAATTAATTTTAGTATAGGATAATTAGGATAATTTAATTTTTAGGATAATTATTTAGATTAATAGAGTTGGATTAGGATTAATATAGGAATTAAGTAGATAAAATATTTAAAAAAAAGGGGAGATAATTATTAGAATAAGTATAGTTGTTTTAGGACTCTAACTAATTTGTGGCTATAAAAAGGATTAAAGCTCAGGGTTTGAGGGAGAGAAAAAAAAAAGATACGCAATCAAGCACACAACCAGCGAGTTCGCCTGTCACGCACCCTGCTCTGCTATCACTTGGACGTCGATTACCACCGCTTGCCATTGAAGAGTGAACCAACCTGTTTTGGATATACATCCTCGGGTGCCACTCGTTGTAAAAAGGGGAGAACCGTGAAAAACATAAGGAAAAAACAAAAGAAAGCAAGGGATTTCATCACTCATCAGGTTTGTTTTATTAACATTAATATTAATTAATGCATTAACAATATTATTAGTAAATGACTTTGTATTTAGGAGTAATAATTTAATATGAATTGATGTTTTGGACGTATTTAACCATTGGTTTGTATAATTGATTAGCTTTTAGTTTAATAACATGATTTAATAATTGGTTTTAATTTGTAAATAAAATTTTGTATTAGAACTAATTAATTTGGTTAACAGGATTTAATAATGTAATTAATATGATTAATATAACATGACAATTTAATAATTTAACTTGAATTAATTTACATGAATTTTATTTGCATGATTTGTATAATATTATTTGAGTGATTTTGTATGATTTAATTAATTTGGTAATATTTGATTAATATATATTGAATAAATAATTTGTATACTGATATGATTTGTTTAGTTTAATTTGTATGATATTTGTATGATATATTTTATGTTTTATATGTTTAGTATGATATTAGATAAATAAAATAATAGAAAAAATAAATTAAATTAGAGAAAAAATGCAAATGAGAATAAAATGGAATAAAAATTGAATAAGGAAATAATAAAGTTATATTAAGAAGATGAATGCAAATTATCCGATGATGAAATTCCAAGAAAGTCGAATGGCACTCCTTGAAAATTTCTAGGTGAGGAGTTTGCTCTAGACTGAACCAGATTGACGGAAGGTTTAGAGTAAATTTTCAAAACAATAATATGTGTTCATTTTCTAAAATAGAAATAAAATATAATAATAAAGACAATTAAAATAAAATAGAAATAAGATATTGAAATAAATACAATAAAAATAGAAAATTAGTAAAGAATTGGTTATAGAGCCAAAAATTAAGATTTTCATAATATATTCCGACGACGGAGCCTCTTCAAGCAAGTCAATCAGTACTACTTGAATACTCCTGAGGTGAGGAGATTTACTTATTGTCTGAACCAGATTGATGGAAGGATTTTAAGTAAATTTTCAATATTTTAAACATATCGAAATTAATTTAAATTAAATTAAAAATGATTTATTAGTTATAGAGTCAATATTAGGGTTGTCATAATGTATTTAAATGATCCGATGACGGAGCCTCTTCAAGCAAGTCAATCGGTACTACTTGAATACTCCCGAGGTGAGGGAATTTACTTATTGTCTGAACCAGATTGATGGAAGGATTTTAAGTAAATTTTCAATATTTTAAACATATCGAAATTAATTTAAATCAAAGTAAATTTAGAATGACCTATTGGGTATAGAGTCAATATTAAGGTTGTCATAATGTATTTAAATGATCCGACGACGGAGCCTCTTCAAGCAAGTCAATCGGTACTACTTGAACACTTTTGAGGTGAGGGGATTTACTTATTGTCTGAACCAGATTGATGGAAGGATTTTAAGTAAGTTTCCAATATATTAAGCATATCGAAATTAACTCAAAATAAGGTAAATTTAGAATGACTTAAAGTAGTTGGTACCATTTTAGGATGGGCGTCGTGGGGGTGCTAATCCTTCCCCACACGTAACCGTACTCCCGAGTCTAAGAATCTTTGAACGTAGACCATGTCTTATCTTTAGACATGAATTGGTGACCAATCACACCTTAGGTTTGAATGGTTGGTGGCGACTCCTTGAATCTTAAAGTCTAGCGGGTTAGGTTCACGGACCTAGACGTTACGACAACTCTAATAAAAAAGAAAAGTACCTTGTTAAGATTTTTCTTAAGGGTGTGAATTTTTTTTTGGTGTTACTATAAGTATTTTCATCTATTTTTCAATTTGATATTACTCATGTTTGGGCTTAGAGTGGTAAATGGCAAAACTCTTCCAACAATGGTGATTTCAAAATTCAAATTATATCCAAATGCTTGGAAAAAAATCTACTCCCACTTTTTAATATAGAATAAGAAATGCTTAGCAACTAAACAATAAATAACCTAATTATTGATAACATTAACCTGTATTATGTGTTTGTTGAAAAATAGATAGAGGAAAAAAAAAGAAAGCTTATTTCTCTCCTCTTCCCTAAACAGAGCATACAAGTTAAAGGTTTGAAAATCCATCGTAAATTCTTAGAGGTGGTAAAAATTGACCCAATCTAGAAAATCAACCTGATCGACCTAAAACCAAACTCGATCGATCCGATTTGATTAAAAAGTTAACAATCCAAATCCAACCTAATCCGAATTGATCCGAATTCACATTGATCCAAATCTGACTTGATCCTAACCTAAATTGATCTGAACCCAAATTCATTTGAATTTATATTAACCTAAACCCAACCTGATCCGAACCCAAATTGATCTAATTCGAAATTAATCTAAACCCAAAAAGATTCAAACTTAAATTTAATATTATCAATAAATATTTAAAGGTTAAAATTAATGACCAAAGTATTTTATTATAGTAAAAATATAATTTTTTTCAATAATACGAGTATTATATTTTTTTGAATCTACTTAAACTTAAATATTCACTTTTATATTATATTCATTTGAACCTAATGTATAATTATTTCATGGCTAATCTATAATAGAGTATGGAAGCTATACACTTATATTTAATGTCTCCAATTATTCTATAAAAAATTAAGAGAAATTAAAGAGATGTATAGTGGTGTATTTGATATTTAGTGTAACGACCCTTTATACCAAATTATGAACCAAAATTTTCCTTTTCTCTGCTTACCTTGTTGGGCTATACGTAATGTCTCAAATTCTACTCTTAAGCTAAATTCATATTAGCTAGATAAATATTCATCAATACCTGGTCCCAGTTCAAACATACTACGCAAGCATGCATTCATCGTTCAAAATCAATGCACTTAACATCATATTTAAATGTCAAGGATGCATGCATCGTCATAAAACATAGATATGTCATATACTTCCTTCAGCTATATCCCCATATTCTAAAAGTACTGAAATTGCAAGTCTGAATATAAATCAAATAACTGTACAAAATTTACCTCCAAGGTGATACAAAAACCTCGAAGGACGTAATAGCACCCTACGTACACGCTCTTACTGCAAGTAATCTGGAAGGTGGAGAAGGGGGTGAGCTTTTTGGAAAGCTCAATAAGAAATATATATAAGAAATAGATACTGAATTTCTATATGCAAGTTTCTAAAGTATTTATTAAAGCTCAAATACCGTAATTCATACCATTTGGAAATCAAATCATGCTTATGCAATGCATCAGAAAGCATTTCATTTGAACCGAAATATAAACAACTAAATTTTCAAACATAATTCAAAATATATGTGCTTATCACATTTAATTTCAATACGGATCATCAAATCAAATCCTTATCTGTTTCAGAATCCAAGTATCATACATTCAAAATTCATATACGAAGATAAGCACGGAAAAGCATATACATACTAAGCTTGAGACATATTAGCGACTAATAAATAATCATGTAATTCAGATATTCCCGTGAGGCAAAGTGCAAGTCGGAAAGACTTATGGCCATAGTCCAAAAAGGGTCCACAGTGAGCACTGATCAGGTGTTAACTGGGCCTGCTGTGGACTGGATCAAGGTCACACAACATCTGAAAATAAATATCTATTGCGGACTGGATCAGGATCAGGATCAGGATCACATAGTAGTTAGAACGAATACCTATTGAGGACTGGATCAGGGTCACACAGTAGTCAAAACAATATTGCAGTGACTTGGCTAGTCATGTCTCAAAACATTTTATATATATTTTTCGAAATTCGAAACAGTATTTTTTTTAGCTTTAGAAAAGTTCACAAAAGGATTCATATATATTTCTTTCAAAAGCACATGAATCATACATGCTCATAATATCTTCAAACCAATACCATTGGTTGATAATTCTCACGAGATTATCTCGGCTAAAAGTCTTGTAAGCAAATCAAAGTCATAAGATTTAACCGTTTTCAAAATAAGCTTGCCAGATAATTTGCCATTTTCAAATGATTGCTTAAGTTAAGCTTAAATCACAAAACCATTGTTTTCAATAAAAATCCGAGAGCATAACGACTTACATTTCTTAAAACCCCTTGCAAGAAAATACAGTTTATATAATCACAAGGCAGTTGATTTTAAAATTGCATCCAATATGCCTTACGTTCCTATATATATCTCTTACCTAACTGTGCACCACAAGTGTTGGTATTGCACCTTTGTCTTTCTTGAGCTTTCTATCACTTGTTGATTTCCTTTCTTCCTTAATCTTTAATTTAAAGTGTCAAGTGTCCCTTACTTTGTATCAATCCCTCCTACAAACATAAACAAAATTTATATTATTGAATTACCTTAAGGAAGTATATATACATATATATATTTAAAACTTTCCTTAAGTGCATTACCTTGCCAATTCTCCCTTTTGCTGCCAAATGCTCTTTCACCCACTCAAATTTTCTTTTCTCAATCAAGCCTACATCAAGAATAATTTTTCACCACCATATTTTACTCTATCAATATCTTTTAAATATTCGTAATAAAATCAAGTTCTTACCTTTGGTTACTAGCTAAAACCAATAGCCTCTAGTGTAGCTTAATCTTTTCGGTTTTGAGGGCTTCTCTTAGCTTCACAAAATGCAGTCACAACACCTACAGGTTCAACCTTAATTTATGAGTATTCATTCTCTGAATATACTTCTTATTTCAAACTTAAATTAATTCTTGTATTTGACAGCCTTACCTCTTGTTCAGACTAGCACCTTTTCTTTTCCTTTTTGTTCAATTTCCACACAAATAAAGCAACCCAATACAAGAGAAATAAACCTCTCAGTCAGACCATAGTTTTGCCTTGGTTGACTTCCACGTGAATAGAAGAATTCCAAGTAGAAAATGCCCCACGTTTCTAGTTGCCTTTTTAATCCCAAAACAGCCCTTGTTTATATGTTCAAATATCAGCTATAATAGACCTGGACAGTGTCTCGTTTACTGCTCTTCCACCTGCCAAATACACAGCCACCTACAGCCCAAAATGCAACCAAGATCAGTGCTTAATCATGTTAAACTCAGCCACCTGAGCCTCCTATTTTCAGCCCTTGATTTTCTTTCATTTCTCGCATGTTACTTCTCCAAATAGAACCGATGGCTGCCTCTTTTCCTTCTTCTTCCTTTCTTCTCTTCAGTAAATGGTCGAAACCCCTTCTTCCTCGTTAGATCAGCCCTTGTTTTACTCTTTTTTAGCTAATCATTTCATCTCCAAAGACTATTGTTTTCAACATAGCAAGAACACCCAACAGTAGCCTCCTATACCTCTATATGCAGCCCTTGAATAGTCGAGCCTTCCAAATCCAAATGACAGCCTGAACTCAATCTTTTCTCCTCTGCTTTGGCCCCTGAAACCTGAACTTCTTCTTTGCTGTACGTTGTTTTTCCTTTACCTTGGCTATCGACACAAGGGAATAACCGAATTGTGACACAATAGTGAGGAAAATGGTGGTCTTCTGTGATAACCGCGAATTTTTGAAATTAATATTAATTATCTGAAAATTTAATTTGAATAAATGGAAATCCAAATTAAATAAGAAAGGAAAATGGGTATAAATATTTTGGATATAAAGAAATCCAAAAATTTTGAAATAAAAATATGTGTAAATTAATATGATTTGATTATATAAATATAATTTTATATATAAATACATATGTACATATATATGAAATATGGTATATATTATAAAAGGATATATACTAATTTATATGAAATAAATACATGTGTATAATATAAAAATATATATATATATATATGTATATATCTAATATAATAAATATATATAATTATATAAATATAATTATATATATAAAAAATAAAACAGAAAACGGGATCAGGATACACCCGACCCCGTTTCTCCTTTGTTGTAATAGAGGACAAAAATAGTTGAGGTAGTCGACCCAGCCGGCGGAAGAGAAGGAAGAGGAATGGGAAGAGAAGGGCGTCATTGGCGAGAGGAGGAAGAGAAGAAGCGACCGGCGGCGGCCTGAGGTGGAAAAAGAGAAGAAAGAAAAGAGAAAGGCGGAAGCGAACCGGGATGAAAAAGGAAAAAAAGGAAAAAGGCGGTGTTGGCCTATTTGGGCACCGTCACCACTGCCTTCGATGCCGGCGAGGTCAGACCAAGGTGAAAGGAACTGTCACGACCCGAAGGCCGCGACTTTCCTTTAATACTTATACTTTTCTTCGTCTACAAATTTATGGACTAAATTTTTCTTTTTCATTTTAAGGTTTGTATTCGGCGTCACTGTAGTTACTATACTATCTAGGTGACCTATAGTCATTTCATTTAAATATTAAATTAACAAGGAAATGGTTCTTAGTTACATCCCGACTTGTTAAACAGAATATGTACTGTGCATCAATTTAAGTCTTACATGTAAACAAGTATTTTATAAGGAACATATACCTCAGAAAACAAGTACCAAGTCCATACACTGTCTCCGATGCCCACTTAGCAGCTCACATGGCAGATGTTAACTTCAATAGTCTGAAAGAGATGAAATTTAGTGGGGTGAGCAAAACCACAGCTCAGTAAGACACTAATATAAATACAAGAGTAGGATTATACAGTCTTAACCGCAATGCTTAAAACTTGCAAGGATGCAATTACAGTTAATCCTTTCTCATCGATAACATCTCATTATCACTTCTCATATTCACTTTTCATTTCATAATCATACTTCTGCATTCTATCATCTCATATCAATTCTCATATTCACTTTTCATTTCATAATCATACTTATGTATTCCATCATTCCTTATCAATTCTCATATTGTGGATCATGATCACGGTGGTACGAAGTCATAATTCTCTTCGTGTATTTCTATATTCATGTTTCATATCATATCATGACATCATATAGATGAAATATCGTTACCACCGAGTCATGATACTCCTCATATATTCTTCATGTTTAATTGAGATATCCTATCGAGTCACTTTACATTTAACAATCATATTCCCGTATTACATCAATTCATATTACTTATCGTATGGGAATTTATGATCACGATAGAGTAAAAGCAGAATTCTCTTCATATCAATCCTATGTTCATATATCATATCATACCATGTCATCGTATAGATGAAACATCATTAAAGTCGAGTCATGACATTCCTTATGGAATTCTCATGTACTAAGCATATTATCATGTCAGGGTTTAATATGCAATTTATATAACTTTACTGTACAAACTGCTATCATTTCATATAAATATCATATATACTTTAGAACATGCTCAACGTATGAATTTTCAATTCATTTCAAATTTTCCTTTACGGAATGATAAAAACATGTTCAATTTCAATTCATGTATTCGTTTTTAGAGCATGTCTAAAACATGTGAGATTTTAAAACATTTTTCATATACTATAAATCATATCAGGTCTAGAGTTCATATCAAATCAATCTATACTCTAGACCGCATATCATTTCAAGTTCGACACAAAATCGTATATAAATCATATAAGTGTCGAAATCATTTATCATGTACTTTTAAAACATATACTGTAAGTCATATCAGGTCTAGAGTTCATATCAAATCAAACTATACTCTAGACCGCATATCATGCCATGTTCGACATAAAATCATATAGGTGTCGAAATCATATCTCATGGACTATTAAAACATGTTTAAAACATGTTCTGTTTCAAAATATATTTCAATTCAAACATGTCTCATGTATTGTATAAATCATGTTAAGTCTAGAGCTCATATCAATAAAATCATACTCTAGACTTCATATCATATCGGTTAGAGACTAGGCTAGATCCCTATCATCTCTATCAATAAAGACTTAAATCACTGTAGCTAGCAGTGAAAATCATGTCATCGTCCCCTGGAAACCAACTAGGGCGCTATCTATGGCCATAGACCTCATCTCTCTCAGCCCCACTGATCAGGCGTGACTAAGACCTGTCCACGACTATTGTCGGACAAGCATCTCTGCCTAATGAGCAAAACTCCAATTAGGTGGTTTCCACTATGCTTTATTGAATTTAATTCTTTTAGGGTGCCTACAGTCTCATAAAACATTTAAATCTTTAGCTTTCTTTTCAATATCATGTAAAGCATATGGTAAAATTCTGTATGAGGCTTCATATATCAATATATATATATCTACCATATACTTTCATTTCAAAACAAATCAATACTTTACAGTATTCATATAAACATTATTATAATGTTTCAAGTTATAAGAAGGCATGCTTAAATGCGATGCAGATTCAATCATTAGTTTTCAAATAATGAGCTATCATCTTCGTAAAATATATCATTTAATTATAGTGTTAACTATAATCCAATTCTCTCATTTCCATCCTTTTCATTTCAATCAGATCATACCTAATAGGCAAATTCGATATTATTTTCCAATATCGATATAAGCAATATTTTCGTCTAATACGGTGAAGCAATTCGTCAAAATTTATCGCCATCAATTATTCTTTTTCAAACTTTCTCTCTGTCAAATCAATAAATCAATATTCAAATCATTCAATATTCATTTCATTCAGTATTCGAATCAATAAATCAATATTCAAATCATTCAGTATTCAAATTGCTCAGTACTCCAATTCTTCAATAATCAATTCACTTGGTATTCAAACCATTCGGTATTCAATATCCTTTTTCATAATTATCGACTTGAGGTTCAATTTCATTCACTATCACAAAATCAGATCACAATCCTCAAATCAATTCTTCATATGGCATGTATAATTTAATATTGAAATTATGAAATTGTCAAATCTTATTATTCAAGGCCTATTCTATGGTTATAAGTAAACCATATATTCACATATTTCATCACTCATTTATTTAAATCTATAAATGATCAGATTGTGTCGTAATTCAACCTCAATTTCAATAGAGTTATGTCTGCATAAATTATACATTCGTTATGACTCAATATCATAACTATCCATTTTGTATCACAGTATTGATACTAAGACCCATACCACTAGTATAGGTTCGTTGATTATCTCACATATATCCAACAATACGGTGTGATACTGTGAAATCCTTTCAGCACCGACCTCTTGAATTAATCATGTCATTACATTCGGAACTACTTTAAGATCAAGAGATCAATTCGATAAATTCTAGAATCATTCTCCATTAATAGTTCCATTATTCAATCACTCGACCATCGAAATTTCAACTGTGATCTTCTCTTCCAAGCTATATCATATAATTATCATCACTTTTATTCGTGATCCGTCTAATAAATAATTCCACCTTAATCTCAACTTAATACCATTTGTGATATTAAAATTACTTGATTTATCGATTCTATAAGATTTAAACCATATAATTCATCACATTATCGTTTTCAACGATCTATCTTCTCATTGATTTCAATATCAAACTTTTCCGGTAATACCATAAAGTCCTTTCAATGTTTATTTTCAATAATTATTTCCAAGATTCCATTTATGTGAGAAACTTAATTTTTTTTTCCTCAAATATTTTCCTAAAATTTCGGCAGCATAACGGCTTAATTCTTACTAAGCCTCCTATAAGGAAACCAAAATTTATAACTACAGCCGTTGATTCTCACAATTCCTACGTCTCTACTAAGACCTCCACCATCAGTTGTGGGTCCTCTTAGCATTTTTAACATCAATTCAATCAATGCATCATATAAAAAAATCACAATTCCATTAAAAATCATTCCATTAATGCATCATATAAAAATCATAAATCCTACATACAATATAATGCTACTAATGCTTTATAAAAGTATCTTACCTATTCGCCAAAGCTTAGTGCACTTTTCGATTTTCGAGCCTTTTTGAACTTCACCATTCATCTCATTTCCGTTTTGCTACAATTTCAATATCAATGCACTACATCAATATAACCATAAATTATTCAATAAATACCATCAATTTATTTTTCTTAATTTTCCTTATCATTTTTTTTCTTTCTTCTTCCTTCTCCTTCTTTCTCTTTCTCTTTTTCTTTTCTTTTCTTCTTTCTCTTTTCTTTTTCCTTCTCCTTCTTTCCTCTTTTTCTTCCTATTTTTCTGTTTTTTTTTTTCTGGCCTGAATCGGTTCGGACTGGTTCAAGCCGGTTCTACCAGTTCGGCCACCGATGGTTACCCTTTCCGCTGGTTCAAGCCTCCCACAGCTAGCCGACCTTGTGAGGATGTCGGATCTGGCCTCCGTTTCTTGATCGGCGGCGCCGACGGTAGCAGATCTGGGATGGGCGGCGGCGGCTCCTTCTCTCTTTTCTTCCTCTCTTTTCTCGCCGTTTTTCTTCACCGTCGAGCCTTCCTTCCTCCAGATCTGGCCTCATCAGGGCTTCGCAAGGTGGCGGCGACAGGTGGATCGGCCGGCGTCGCCTCCTTTCCTTTTTCCTTTTTCTCCCAGTTTTCCTTCCTCTCGCTTCAGCTTCCGCCCAGTTTTTCTTTCCTTTCCGCCTCACACCGTCACCGTTTGCTTCTTCTCTCGTCGGCAACGTTGCTCCTCCCTCCTCCTCTTTTCTCCGGTAAGCCGATAGGGGTCGGCTACATCTGTGTTTCTCCTCTGTTTTACAACAGAGGAGAAACGAGGATCGGGTATATCCCGATCCTGTTTTTCCCTTCTTTTTTTTAATAATTATATTTATATATTTATAAATATAATTATTAATTAATAATATATATAAACATTTTTATTTTCTCAAATTTTTGGATTTCTTAATATCCAAAATAAATACTCACTTTCATTTCTTTAATAATTGGATCTCTTAATATCCGAGAATTAATCAAAAAAATAATTTTCTCAACTTCATTACTTCATCAGTTTCGGGAATTCCAACAATATTCTCATATCGTAAATAAATCTATTTATTTACCTTCGCTTATTTATTTGCATAAATTAAATTCTCGTGAAATTTAATACCAAAAATAAGAAAAATTCTCGGTTATCACAGGAACAATAGGCAATGGAAAGGAAGAGAAAAGAGAAGGGAAAGAGGAAGAGAAAGGAACCGAAACCGTCGCTCTAGATCCACCATTGCCGTCGCCGCCGATCGAGATACAAAGGCCAGATCCAGCCTCGCCGCCACCCTAGCAACCTTCGGAGTGGTTGAACCGCTGGAAATGGTGGCCGTCGGTGGTTGAACCGACCAAGGAAGGACGAACCGGCCGAACCAGTCTAAACCGGTCCGAACCAGTTCAGACCAGAAAAGAAGAAAAGAAAAGAAAAGAAAAAGAAAAAAAAGAAAAAGAAGAAAAAGGAAGAAGAAGAAGGAAAGAGAAAGAGAAAATTTTTGAAAATTCTCAGTAGGAATTTACGAGAAATTATAATTATTAAATTATTTAAAAATTATGGAAAAATTTTAAATTTTAGAATTTTAATTTCAAAAATTATTCTCGACGAACGAGATGATGGAATAAGAAGAGATGAAGTACGGGTGCGATCGATAACGAGGAAGTAACCGACCCGGAATAGGTAAGGGATGCATGTGTAGCTTGTAAGGATATTCGGTATGCATGCTTTAAATATGCATTAATTTTATAAAAATGCTGTGGAAAATAATTGGTTGGAAAATTGCGGTGATTGACTGGTTGTGAATATAAGCTGTCTTTTTATGCAGGGAGGCTAGTTAATCGGCAGCCGTTATGCTGCTGAAAAATTTTAGAAAATTACATAAAATCATAATAAATTATTTTATTTCACGAAAAAATGATTTTTGACCACGAGAAACAAGAAAGTTATTATTTTTCATAAAACATGAATATATCGAATTTTAGTTTTAAAATATTCATGTTTTTGAGATTGGTGATAATGAAATCAACGAAAATTCTCTTGATATGTAAATTACACGTGATATGAGATGAAAAATGAAAAGACATAAAGTGAATATTTTATAAATATTTTCTTAAATATTCACTAAATGATTTATATAACCTTTATGGTTTTAATTATGGAATTAAGTATTTTTATAAATTCCATAAAGGTTATTTTATGATGAAAAACATAGTTTTGAGACTAGTGGTCCCTCTATCATGCCGATACGTGAGATGTGATACGTAAAATGAAAATGTTTTATATGATATATGATTAAATTGGCATGAGAATTATTTTGTTACATGATTATTTTACATGAATTGAATTTCATGAAACGATTTACATGAGATGAATTACTTGATTTGATCTACATGAAGTGATTTAGCCGCATTGATTTACATTAAATGAATTTCATCGAAAATGATTTTTTACTGTTAATCGCTATTTGAAATTGATATTTTATTGTTAAATGAATGATTTATGAAAATGTTTTGAGACAGTCGTATTGTAGTGATCATGCATATTGTTATATGACTGAGAGGTCTGATCAGTCCGCAGGTTTATTGTATTGTATATGACTGTGGGAATTATGGTCAAACCCACAAGTTTACGCAGTGAGCACTTGACCAGTGCGAACTGTGAGTGTTGACGATGGCCATTCGTTATAATGATCGTCCATTTGGGGATAGTGATAGTGATAGTGCATGATTCTATTAAATGATGACTGTCTCCACCGATTGATTATTGAATTGTTTAAATATCGATTTGACTGAAGTGAAAGGAAAGAAAAGGTTTACAGTGAATGACAGTAAATAATGATTTTAAATGAAATTATTTTATTGTATTGTTGCTATCTACTGTTTACATGCAATATGATTTGGATGATGACGATTTAAACTAATATTTTTCTAAAAGAATAGATAATATTAGTTATTATATCAAAATGCTTTAAATCATAAAAGCATAAATTTGAAAATGACATGAAATGAAAGGAAAAATAAGAATTTAAATTTCAAACGAAAATTATTACTCTCTACAGTTGCTTCTAAGTTCTGGGACATGACAGGTATTTCAAAATACCTGCCTTACTCCATTCGGATCCCTAGCGACTGTAGTATCCTTCCTACATGTGAGCTTGGAATACCTATAGGAAAAATGAAAAAGTTTTTCAGCATATAGATAGCTGAATATCAAGTGTTGCATATAACTCTCTTATTGAGCCGTGGTTTGCTCACCCCCTCAATTTTAACATTTCAGATTTTGGATGATTGTGGAATCTGACATATGAGGATTTTGGCTGCGCAGTTGGAGACACTGCGACAACTTGATTTATTATATGAGGTACGATCATTTATTTTCTGTATTTAGACTTTTCTATAGCACTACTTTCTTAAAATTGAAATAGGGGATGTAAATGATATTATAATTTTATATGAAATTGCTTATATGTAAAAGAAAAGTAAAGTATCGCAGACAGTCCAACCATATAAGATGTATAGAAATAAGTGAAATAAAGTGGTCACGGGATGTGACAAATTTAATGGTATCAGAGCAGGGTTAGTCTGATATTTCTCGATACTTTTAGAAAGAAAATGTGTTGAAAAGGTTAATATCCCATGTAGTACTGTGTAGTCTGAATACATAGAGAAAATAAATGATTGCAAATTGAGTTAAATGTTTTAAAAGGGAGTGAGAATTATGGATTAAGGATGTTAAAGAAAAAAAAAACGGCTCTGGAATGTTACCTAAAATTGGTGATTTTATAATCTTAATTAAGGTCGGTTCAGTAAGGAACAAAAAGGACCCGGTGAGGGCCCCACTAGTACTATTCTATCCGGATCGAATTAAGACCTTAAAGTGATGATATAAAGGAGGGGAATGAAATATCATCATTAAATAGACCTTAAGATCACCGATTGAATGTAATTTTGAGGAGAGAGAAAATTTTGACAAAATGACCAAAATACCCCTAGTGGAAAAATTTTCTTCTGAGCCATGGTAGGCTAATAAAAGTTAGAATTGACTGATTTGACAGAGTAATTGATGGTGTAAGGATGCATTTAATGCAAATGATCTGTATATCAGTCCTATCCGAATTTTTCTGTCTAAATCAAACAAAATTTTAAAATGCTGATATAGTGTAAGAAGGGATATCATCATTCTATGGATAAGGAGATCAATGGTTTAAATGTATAGCGAGAAGAAAGAAAGAAATAAATTTTGAAATGACGTAAACGCCCCTATGTTGGACTATATTTTAAACAGCAATAAAACTAAGATGATCTTAAATCCATTGATAGTAATGGAGTTATTGATGGCATAAAGGACGTAACATGTGTATAACGATCCCGATTATAAATTCCACTACACTTAGGTTACTGATGTGACCCGAATGGTTATAGGAAAGTCGCAGGACGGGCGGCTTTATTATTGATTCTTAAGGGTCGGAGTTACAAGTGTATCGATGGGATGATGATTACAGGATCGTTGGATGTGATGAAAAGTGAAATGATTACTAGAGATGACTGAGAAAATGATCAGTATAGAGGATGAAATCCATAGCAGTGCGGTTAATTCCTGTTCTATACTTTTATTCTATTTTCTAAGTATCAAATGGATATTTATGGAACCGGAATATTTTGAAATATGTTTTATAGAATAATGTACTGTACGGAGTATATGAAATTGGAGAATATGCATAAGAACAGTAAGTGATGATAAGAGATGAGGAAGATGACAGCTAACTTGAGTTCATTAAATGAAAATGATTGTAAAATGAATTACAGTAATAAATCAGTTAGCTGTGAAATATGTTAATTAAATAATTACACTTAATCCAGCATATAAATTAAGATGATTAGTATGCTGTGAAGTATAAGTAAATAAATGAATCAAGGTAGAGTATATGTTAAAATGATTTGAATATGAAGTGTCTTTGCCTTGGGAATATATAGTAGAAATGATAGGACATAGAGATGAAATGCCCAAAATGATAAGAGATGTGTGATTAAAGAAAGTATCGGATGTGATTCCCGATAAATTTTCAGAGTAATATAGATTTGAGAGATCGGGTTAGCATTGACTCGATTGTTGATACAGAATCTATTCTAAGCTTATATCGGAGAACATAGAAGAATCCGAAAAGCTTAAGAAAACAACTCAAAAAAATTTGTGAATAATGAAATTCACTTATATAAGGATAATCGATAGAAATACAGATGATATGATTGGAAGATGAATTAAAATGGTGTATTAAATTCCTATTATGCAATAAAGTTCTTATTAGGAACGAATAATCATTTGTATGAAATTGATGCCTTATTTAAATTAATCAGAGATATATGAGGAGTTTATACGACCAGTCTCTGTACCAGGCATCATCAGATAAAAGATGAAGACTGATATCCATAAGATGATAATGATTAGAACGCGATAAAATTTTTACGAGTTCCTATTGAGGTTTACAAGGTTAATGAAATTCCTTGTGAGGTATATAAGCCTAATGAATGAGGCATCCATATAAGGATGAAGTAATGATATACCATACAGTCTAAGGCACAAATAGAAAATGAGCAGTATAGTGGTATAACCCCGTAGACTCTCAAAAACTGTGATCTATATGTTAAGATGGGCAAATAGGAGATGTGGCTAGGCAGTATCTCTTTTGAGATATATTATCTCAAATGACAGAATGACGGTGAACCTGTCTATGATTGAAAGATGATGATTGAGATACGAAATGTACTGGGTCTAGCTAAATATTATTGCCAGTCTATAGAAGAGTTTATGGGACTAGCTGCTCTACAGATGTGACTGATAATTAAAGAAGTTAAAGTCGGTGGATGAATAAGTGTAAGAATGGTATTCAAAAGTTAAAAGAGTTTAACAGTGGAGTACTATACCACTAAAGAAAAGCCAACCGAAATGATGAGAGTGAAAAGATGAAATTGTAATAAGAAGATAAGTACATGATGATAAGGGAACATGAATATGAAACAGTTCCTGAATTTAAGACTAAAAGTGATTTTATTTTGGTTATCACATGATTATGGCTAGATGGAAGATCGAGCAAAACTCAACAGTTGAAATTTAAATGATACTCAAAGGAGTGAATAGATGATTTACATTTTTGCTGCCAGTAATGTAAATGGAAAAATGATATATACATATATCCATACCTTGAAATTGTGGAATTATATGGATAATGTGGTAATGAGATTGATGAATTGAGTATTCCACTATGGAATCTAAATTATGAAAAGAATATATTATTATGTATATTTTAAAATTTAAATGATATTGAGTATACCATAAGAATAAGAGATGTAATGACGATACAACATGAAAAGAGATATAGAGAGAAAATGATTGATAAATGTTGCATTTATGGCAAGAGATGATTAACAGTAAAGTTTGCAATGAGGTGCAGCCTTGATGAAATAAATGTGAAAATGAGTATTAGGGATAATAATGAAGAGTCTAGAAGAAATATGACGATATGGAAGTAATTAAGGACTGATTATCTAATGGAATCAATCTTCCATTTTCAAACTCTTAGATTCTTTAGTGCCATAGTCGAAATATGTTTATGAAACGATGAGAAAGTATGTGAAGTTCCAGTGAGCATACATGTGATGGGAATATCGGATTTGCTATATGCTTATGGGAAATAGCAAAGGCCTTGAGATTCCAAATTTATTGACAGCATCGCTCCGTACTGATGTAAATATCTGAGCGTAGTATGAAAACGCTCGAAGATATATTGAGAGCAGATGCACGAGATTTGAAAGCTACTGGGACAATTACATACTATTGACTAATTCAAGTAAAAAGATAGTTACCAAACTTTATCGACTTGGCACCAAATGAGAGAAACAGATGATAAACAGTATGAATTAGCTATTATGTGAAACGAGCTGGAAAGTGATAACTTCCAAAGTGATAAGAAATTTTAAAGGGAGTATAAATATAAAAAAAAATTGACATGTAAGGGTTTAAAAGTGATTATCAGTTCGAAAGTATGCTGGCAGTATGACTTAAAGACGATTAAGAGGTAAAAAATGATGAGCATATAGAGTAGTACCCCTTTTAAATTAAGTTAAATTCGGAGGATCGAATTTCTTAAGGTAGGGAGAATGTGATAACCGTGAATTTTTGAAATTAATATTAATTATCCGAAAATTTAATTTAGATAAATGGAAATCCAAATTAAATAAGAAAGGAAAATAGGTATAAATATTTTGGATACAAAGAAATCCAAAAATTTTGAATAAAAATATGTATATATTTATATGATTTGATTATATAAATATAATTTTATATATTTTTATATATAAATACATATGTACATATATATGAAATATGGTATATATTATAAAAGGATATATACTAATTTATATGAAATAAATACATGTGTATAATATAAAAATATATATTTATGTATATATCTAATATGATAAATATATATAATTATATATATAAAAAATAAAACAAAAAACGGGATCGGGATACACCCGACCTCGTTTCTCCTCTGTTGTAACAGAGGAGAAAAACAGTTGAGGCAGCCGACCCAGTCGGTGGAAGAGAAGGAAAAGGAAGGGGAAGAGAAGGGTGTCGCCGGCGAAAGGAGGAAGAGAAGAAGCAACCGACGGCGGCCGGAGGTGGAAAAAGAGAAGAAAGAAAAGAGAAAAGCGGAAGCAAACCGGGAGGAAAAAGGGAAAACGGCGGTGCCGGTCTATTCGGGCACCGCCGCCGCTGCCTTCGATGCCGGCGAGGTCAGGCCAAGGTGAAAGGAATAGTAGGCAATGGAAAGGAAGAGAAAAGAGAAGGGAAAGAGGAAGAGAAAGGAGCCGAAATCGTCGCTCCAGATCCATCGTCGTCGCCCTTGCCAATCGAGATATGAAGGCCAGATCCAGCCTCGCAGTCACTCCAGCAAGCTTTGGAGTGGCTGAACCGCCGGAAATGGTGGCCGCCGATGGTTGAACCGGCCAAGGAAGGACGAACCGGCCGAACCGGTCTGAACCGGTCCAAATCGGTTCAGAAAAGAAAAGAAAAGAAAAGAAAAGAAAAAAAAGAAAAAGAAAAGACAAGAAAAAGAAGAAAAAGGAAGAAGAAGAAGGAAAGAGAAAATTTTCGAAAATTCTCAGTAGGAATTTACGAGAAATTATAATTATTAAATTATTTAAAAATTATAAAAAATTCTAAATTTTAGAATTTTAATTTCAGAAATTATTCTCGGCGAACGAGATGATGGAATTGGAAGAGATGGAGTACGGGCGCAACCGATAACGAGGAAGTCGTCGATCCGGAACAGGTAAGGGATGCATGTGTAGCCTGTAAGGATACTCGGTATGCATGCTTTAAATATGCATTAATTTTATAAAAATGCTGTGGAAAATAATTGGTTGGAAAATTGTGGTGATTGACTGGCTGTGAATATAAATTGTTGTTTTATGCAGGGAGGCTAGTCAAATGGTAGCCGTTATGCTGCCGAAAAATTTTAGAAAATTACATAAAATCATAATAAATGATTTTATTTCACGAAAAAACGATTTCCGACCACGAGAAACAAGAAAGTTATTATTTTTCATAAAACATGAATATATCGAATTTTAATTTTAAAATATTCATGTTTTCGAGATTGGTGATAATGAAATCAACGAAAATCCTCCTGATATATAAATTACACGTGATATAAGATGAAAAATGAAAAGACATAAAGTGAATATTTTATAAATATTTTCTTAAATATTCACTAAATGATTTATATAACCTTTATGGTTTAATTATGGAATTAAGTATTTTTATAAATTCCATAAAGGTTATTTTGTGATGAAAAACATAGTTTTGAGACTAGTGGTCCCTCTATCATGCCGATACGTGATATGTGATACGTAAAATGAAAATATTTTATATGATATATGATTAAATTGGCATGAGAATTATTTTGTTACATGATTATTTTACATGAATTGAATTTCATGAAATGATTTACATGAGATGAATTACTTGATTTGATTTACATGAAGTGATTTAGCCGCATTGATTTACATGAAATAAATTTCATCGAAAATGATTTTTTATTGTTAATCGCTATTTGAAATTGATATTTTATTGTTAAATGAATGATTTATGAAAATGTTTTGAGACAGTCGTATTGTAGTGATCATGCATATTGTTATATGACTGAGAGGCCTGATCAGTCCGCAGGTTTATTGTATTGTATATGACTGTGGGAATTATGGTCAAACCCACAAGTTTACGTAGTGAGCACTTGACTAGTGCGAACTGTGAGTGTTGACGATGGCCATTCGTTATAATGATCGTCCATTTGGGGATAGTGATAGTGATAGTGCATGATTCTATTAAATGATGACTGTCTCCACCGATTGATTATTGAATTGTTTAAATATCGATTTGACTGAAGTGAAAGGAAAGAAAAGGTTTACAGTGAATGACAGTAAATAATGCTTTTAAATGAAATGATTTTATTGTATTGTTGCTATCTACTGTTTACATGCAATATGATTTGGATGATGACGATTTAAACTAATATTTTTCTAAAAGAATAGATAATATTAGTTAGTATATCAAAATGCTTTAAATCATAAAAGCATAAATTTGAAAATGACATGAAATGAAAGGAAAAATAAGAATTTAAATTTCAAACAAAAATTATTACTCTCTACAGTTGCTTTTAAGTTCTGGGACAAGATTGGTATTTCAAAATACCTGCCTTACTCCATCCGGATCCCTAGCCGACAGTAGTATCCTTCCTACATGCGAGCCTGGAGCACTTATAGGAAAAATGAAAAAGTTTTTTAGCATATAAATAGCTGAATATCAAGTGTTGCATATAACTCTCTTACGAGCCGTGGTTTGCTCACCCCCCCCCCCCCAATTTTAACATTTCAGATTTTGGATGATTGTGGGATCTGACATCTGAAGATTTTGGCTGCGCAGTTGGAGACACTGCGACAACTTGATTTATTATATGAGGTACGATCATTTATTTTCTATATTTAGACTTATCTACAGTACTACTTTCTCAGAATTAAAATAGGGGATGTAAATGATATTATAATTTTATATGAAATTGCTTATATGTAAAAGAAAAGTAAAGTATCGCAGACAGTCCAACCATAAAAGATGTATAGAAATAAGTGAAATAAAGTGGTCACGGGATGTGACATCTTCATACAGCAAAAAATGGAAGGAGGAGGTGGGATGGAAGCTGCTAAGATGATGATGGTGATAGACGGTGATGAAGGTGATGCAAGTGGTCGGTGACAATAATGAGAAAGTGAGATTGGGATTGCCAAGGCTTCTTCAAGAAGTCATTCTCCATATATTATATTTTATTACCATTATTATTATTATCTATATATTTATTCATTTATTATTAATTCCATTTTGATATTTAGCAAAATATATTCCTAAATAGTTTAACTTATTTCATATATGTTATTTGTCCCACTAATATTTCATTCTTTCTATTTTTATTAATTTTTATAGTCTATTGTTACTTTAAATCTTAAAGGCCTTCATGTAATTTAATTTCCTTCATGGTCTTCATATTCAATCATCTAATAATAGCTTCCCATAATTTTAATTCTCCATAATTCCTTATAGTCCAAATTAATAAATCCTTACAATGCTCATTCTCAATTTACCTTCTTAATCCTCTTAGCTTCAAGCTAAATTCTCAATACATTAATTTGTCTCCAAAATTACATTGTTAAATTCACCAAGAATAAAGAATTTGTAGTTATTACATCTAGTAGGGATTATTAAATCACTTTGATTCATAAAATTATTAATTATTATAGATAATAGAAATAAAATGAAAAAATGTAATTAATTTATAAATATTAGTAAATATATTATAAAGAAAAACTATTACACAGATTTTTAATATTTTGATTATTTCAATCCCAATTTTATTATAGGTCATGTAAGAAGAAAATTTTATTTTCATGAGTTTTGTGATTTTTAGAAATATGGTTTTGTTTATTTTCATACCAGATAAATCACATTGAGATGACTAATGCTTAACCCGAAAAACCTATTCGTTCGACTCGAATCCAAATTCAACCAACCCAAATTAACTAAAAAAGTCAATGACTCAAACCCGACCTAATTCGAACTCGAATTGATCCGAATTCAAATTGACCCAAACTCGACCTTATCTGAACCCAAAATAGATCTATTTTTCCTTGACCCGAACCTGAAATGATCTGAACTCAAAATGATCCAATTTTTTTCTTAACCCAAATGATCCGACCCAAAATAACCTAACCCGAATCCGATTCGACCCACTCATTTGTCACCTCTAAGATTCTTATTAGTTATTGATGTTAGAGTGTTTGATTTGGTTATAGCTAAAAATTAACCTTTAATTTAGGAAATTATCTTATGGATTGTTAGATTAAGAAGTCTAAAGTTGAAAAAGGAAAAATGCAGAAGTTTACAAATCCTTTGGTATTTTTTTCTAAATTTATTTGAGAAACTTTGAAACTTGGTTTTATTGTCAATTAAGAGATTAAGAAGCTTATTAATTGAATTACAAAGTTGAGTAAGAAAGAATCGAATTCTGAAGAAAAGAAGGGGAAAAACTTCTGTCCTCGAATGGAGTTGTCTGTAGTAGTTGGTTAAATCAATATTCTATATTGATATACATATTTTTAATATATGAATTATATATGGATGGAAAGCTAGTTCTATCTACTTTCCAACGAAGCAAACGGAAGAGAATTTCGAGTCTGATATGAAAATATCTTAATTTTTTATTAGAAGAAATACATGTTATCCGGCAATAGTAAAGCTATTGATGTTACAAAGATCTAAGGATTGGTCGTAAATGTTTGAAAAGCTTATCAAGTTCAGTTTCTGACTTACTAAATTGATCTTAATTTCATTTTCTGATTCATAAAGCTTTCTCTACACCCCTATCATTAAAAAGTCTAGCTGTAGGACTAGGACCAGGGTTGGCCATGAATTATTGTCATTGATAACCAAAAACAAAAGGTTATTGACCTTGAAATATGTTAATCAGCACTACGTTCTTGAATGGTTATATAATAATTGAGTATTATTATGGCACCAATTAATTAAATATTGTCTCCTTTGAAGAAAAAGATTTATTTGTGTGGTCTGCTATATAATATGTTCGTATCTTATCTTAGAAAATATTCACGTTATACTCATGCAAGAGAAAACTCATTTTATAACCTCCTCTTGTTTGCTAGTTTTTGTGTGATGCGACTAAAAAACCTCTTTGTCCAAAACTTCCACTTTTGTCAGAAGAATTTTTTAATCTCAGATCGCTTAAGTACCGTTCGCCACATATTCATCCCTGGAATAGGACAAAGACAACATCACCCCACATCCAACCTGTTATCTACTCATAAAAGATTCTCACTAATCTTGATGAAATCTAATTCCATCTTACCATCCATTAAGTTGCCCTATATTAAATCACTTGTCCTGTCTTTTGATGACAGACTGGTCATTATACCGCCCTGATAATTATGCAAAACAAGACAAAAAACTCAAATAATTCCTCTCTTCGGAAAAACTCACCATCGGACATGTCTTCAGCCACCGCCGGAGTAAATGAACCTCTCCTTCAGGAGAACAAGCCACCGGCAAAGCATACATCGGTATCTGGTGCTGTGTTCAATGTGTCCACTAGCATTATTGGTGCTGGAATTATGTCAATCCCTGCAACTCTGAAGGTGCTTGGAGTAGTCCCAGCATTCCTGTTGATTGTAGCTATAGCTTGGCTAGCAGATGTCTCTGTTGAATTTCTGATGAGGTATACGAATGCTGGGAATTCAACCACTTATGCTGGTATCATGAAGGAGTCGTTTGGGCGGGTGGGATCAATCCTGGTGCAAATATGTGTCATGACAAACAATCTTGGTTGCTTGATCATATATTTGATTATTATGGGTAAGTTCAGTTTGAGAGAATTTCAGCGATAAATCATGTTTTTGAAAGAAGAAAATGGATTGTTCATGATGTTGCAGCGTTTGCGAGCTCAGCTAATTTTGTTGGGGAATATCTGTGAATCGTCGTAATTGATTGTTTTAACCTACAGAAATTCTTTTGCATCATTGCACTACCATCAGATTTTGCTGCTAGTAAGCTCTACAGATTCTGGATAAGTGTCATAAGCGTTTTGAATGGTCCAAGTTAGTTCTGCAGATTACGTGAGAGTGTCTAAAGCTATTTGAATTGTTCTAGTACAAACGAACTTCTAACTTTCTTTACCTTACTTGGCAGATCAAATTCCTAATATGCCGATTTTACCTTAATTGGAATTGAAATGCAAGTACAGAATTTGGAATTTCCTGAATTTAGATTCTGATTTCTCAAAGCTTATGAATTATGATGGAGGCTTCATGCGTTAACCCACAGTATGTTTGCTGTCATGGTAAATGTTCTTATCTTTAGAACTGTATTTTTTTTCAGGGGATGTTCTCTCAGGAAATCAACATGAAGGATCAGTACACTTGGGCGTTTTACAGGAATGGTTTGGCATTCACTGGTGGAACTCCCGTGCTTTTGCAATCCTCTTCATTGTTGTTTTCATTATGCTTCCATTGGTTTTGTTTAGGCGTGTGGGTCAGTTTTTCTCTATAAGACATTCCCTGTTTCTATATTCTCCGAGTAACTGCTTATTTTATGATGTCATTCAACTTGGCCTGAATGTGCAGAATCATTAAGGTTCAGTTCAGCAATAGCAGTTTTTCTTGCTGTGCTGTTTGTTGCCATCAGTTCAGTGATGGCAATTTATGCACTCCTTGAAGGGAAAACAGAAAGTCCAAGACTGCTGCCCCACTTGGACAACAAAGCCTCATTTTTTGAACTCTTCACTGCTGTCCCAGTAATTGTAACAGCTTTTACATTTCATTTCAATGGTAAGGGCACTCTGGCTGTCTGGCATTCTTGAAGTGAATGATTCCAAGCTAGTTCATTCATGACACATTAGCTAACAAAGAAGCTCTTGTCCCAAACATTCTCATGAATGTCTTTGATGAATGAATGCAGTTCATCCAATAGGTTTTGAGATGGACAAACCTTCAGATATGATGTCAGCAGTCCGAATTTCACTGATACTATGTGGTGCCATCTACTTCACAGTTGGGATCTTTGGATACCTGCTTTTTGGCGAATCAATCACGGCTGATATACTTGTTAATTTTGACCAAAATTCTGGTTCAGCACTTGGTTCTGTACTCAATGACATAATTCGCTTAAGCTATGCCCTTCACCTCATGCTGGTGTTTCCTCTCTTAAACTTCTCATTAAGGGCCAACATTGGTGAATTCCTTTTTCCAAGTTGTCCTATTCTGGCAAAAGATAACACCAGATTCATTTCCCTCACTCTTATCCTGCTAGCCATCTGTTACTTGGCAGCCATAGCCATCCCTAACATATGGTATTTCTTTCAATTCATGGGATCAACCTCTGCAGTCAGTCTTGCCTTCATCTTCCCCGGTGCTGTTGCTCTTAGGTATTCTCTCTATCTGTGAACTTTGGATGCATCTTGTCTATTGCTTAAAGACATTCCTCAGTTCCTTTTTCCTTTTCAATTACAGGGATGTTCATGGTATATCGACAGCAAGAGATAGGATTATGTCTGCAATAATGATAGTATTGGCTGCTATAACAAGCACAATAGCCATTTCCACCAACATATACAGCTTTTTCACCTGAAACAGGTAATGATTTGTTTCCTAACCTTTTTGCTGAGGTGCTTGTATTCTGATACATCCTTCCTGTTCTCTTTTGTTTCATTATTTAGCGTATAGCAGCTTATAATCAAGTCTCCTCAAATCAGCAAATGTTTTTTCTCCCTCAATGTGTCAGCAATAAACATATCCCATGTTGTTAAATGCATTGAGATAGACAATGTATTCCTCTGCAAACAGACTTGCAAGAAAGGGTATCTTCTCTGCAACACAAATGAAGTCGTAGGAAATCTCTATTTTTTCCTTGGCATTCTAAAATGGCTTGCTTAACCCTTGTTTTGTTCATCATTCTTTTCTGTTTAATCTGCCAAGCACCAACTTTCAGTCTATCTATTAGTCGTTAAGGCCCTCGATTACATGGAAAGGTTATGCTTTAATAGTTCTACAGAATACATCATAATCATTTTCAAGCTATGCTCTCCTTTTCCCATATCATTTCTAGTATATTTTGCTGATTTTAGCTTTATAGTTTTAATTTTAACCCATTCCCTGAAAGCATACGCAACCCAAGTATGATATCTCTCGTCTTTTTCTCCTATTATCTAACACCATGGATGGAGTATCTAATTATCTAATGCATCCTTTTTGCAGGTATATTTTGATCAACTAGTGCAGCCCTGGCAAGCCTCTTGCTGGTTCCTTCATATGGATGTCTTGTCACTTTTATTCTATGTATGCATGTATGTCTAGTAGACGATACTTTATGTTTTACGGATCTATGCTTTTCTTTTAATGACATACGATTTTGGGGAGGAAGATTGGAATCTCGGTTGGAGATACATGTACTTTACAATTAGGCCAAATAACGAATGTGCGGGTTTGCCTACAATAAAATTACAAAATATCGATTTTACTGTAAAATCATAAGATATTCAATATCTCATTAGAAATTGAATAAATAATAAAAACTAAAAATTATTTAAGTAATGATTTAACAGGCCAACAGGTAAATTTTACTTTAATGATATAAAAATTAAATTATATTTTTATTCATTCCACAAGTCAATAAGTAATCTTTATAATTTAAATTACATTTTTATCCATTTCAAAATCAACAAAATATTGTAAATTATATTTTTATCCATTAAAAATGAGATATTATAACTAACATTTTTATCCTTTGAAAAAAAAATATAAATATTAATTTTTTAAAAATACGTTACATTAATATTAAATTTTATTGTTTTTACCTTATAGTATAAAAAATGAAACAAGTACATGAACCAAATCCATCTTCAAATAGAGTGTCGTTGGAACATTAAAAGATAATATTAAAAAATGATTGAATCTTTAGTCTTTTAGAATGTTGGACTACTCTACAATGAAAAATAATTTTTTCTTAACCGAAGATGAGGCGGGCTAGTCCGGTCATTCACGTTTCCTTTTTTTTTTTGGGTAATATTTCATGTTTTGTTCAGGGAAGTGTTCATTTCAATTTTGTTATGGTTGTCTGATAGTGAATAGTTTTTTTTTAATTGGAAATTTCAATTATAACAGTAGGTTTCATTTGCAATAATACTTATAGCAGTCAAATGCCCATTTTGAGCATTTGATTGCCATTATTGCTTTATAAAACAGAAAATATGAAGGTAACAGGCAGTCAACTAGTTATACATAGCAAATGATCACTGCCCTTTGTCTTCAAATTTTTCTACATGGAATTATACTTAAAGTAGTTGAATGCTCATTTCGAGCATTTATTATAATAGATTGAGATATGCTACAAGAACCAATATCTGAAGTTATGTTATATCGTCCATATAAATTCTCCTCCTCCACACATTCCTATCCAAGGCAATGTGTTCATCCAATTCTAATACTTCCATATCTTTCCAAATTACTTCCTTCCAAATCTTTTCGATCTTTCTGTAGTCTTAACCATTCTTTCATCATTCATAGCCTCCACTCTCCTAACTGGAGCATCTACAAATTTACGTCGTAGTGTTCAAACCAACATAAACGACTTTCGCACATCTTGACTGTTATAGGCACCAGTTCAACCATCTTACAAATGTTTTCATTTCTCATCCTATCTTTTTTTTTTGTAATATCCACACATCCACTGCAACATTTGCATTTCTGCTAAACTCATCTATTGTGTATGCAGTCTCTTATTTGCCCAACATTCACCAGCATATAAAAATGTTGGTCTAACAGCTGTCTTGTAAAACTTGCCTTTCAACCATATAGAAATTTCTTTATCGTATAACACACATGTAGCACTTCTCCACTTACTTCATTCAACTTGGATCCTATGGGTCACATCATCATCAATTTCTCCATCCATCTATACTATTGACCCTAGATATTGAAAATAGTCCTGCTTAAGTATCGACACCCCACCTAAGGTCACCACATTCTGCTCTTGCTCATTGTTTGAACTAAATTTACATTTCATATTTTAATCGCCAATCTGCTTAGTTTGAAAGCTCTTGATTCTAGTGTCTGTTTCGATACTTCCAACTTTGTGTTGATCTCCATTCTAGTCTCAACACACAAGACAATATCATCCGTAAACATCATACACCAATACACCTTAGATATCAAATAAGTGGTGAAATTTGATCATCGCCATTAAGATGACAATCTAAACATATACCATCAGTGATGCCCATATCAATTGGAAATAGATGAGAAATGAGAATTATAAAAGGTCTTACTTGTATTTTCCCAAGCATGGTGGACAAGCCTTTAGTCTTTCTTGCTTAGCTATAACCTTACAAAGATGTTTTTCTTGCTTCTCCTCATCCTCTTTGGCTATTTTTTGTAAGATAGCTGGCAAGCTGCATCGATAACAACCAATAGATGATAAGAATATACTCCTTAAATAAATGATAGGTAGAGAACAATGCTAAATATACCTGTTGATGTCTTTGGAAAGTTACTCTACCTTTTCAGCTTCTACTTTTGTTCTTTGCAATTCTTTCCTTCTAGCTCTCTTATTCAACTCAACTCATCCTCTTCGTAAGCCTTGCAGCATAATAAAAAGTAGAATTAATACGTGGATCAAGAGTTTATGATAAGAGAAAAAAGATGAACTTTTGGGAAACCCCAAAAGTCAGCCATCCACTTACAGCAAAGCTAGTTTCAAAATTTTTTAACCAAAAGAACTCTAAGCTTAATAATGATCTTCTAGCACAGTACAGTCAAATCTACGATTTCCAGTATAACCCTAAAAAACCAATGCTTTTCCTGAAAGGCAAAAAATAGAAATGACCAAGATATTAAACTTAACCAACTTCCATAACATATTAACTTTCGAAAAACCTAATAGCTAGACACAAAAATATGAAATCGCCATCAACCATTCTTTCTAGGTGTATTGATCACCTATTCAAACAAAGGCTAAGGCTTGGTTTACATTCAAGGAAACTAGGATTCGAGAGTATGGTTACGTGTAGAGAAGGATTGGAACCCCTACAATGCCCATCCTAAATGGTACCAGCTAGATTTAGATTATCTTTATAATTTGCCTTGTTTTTATATTAATTTCGATATGCTTATATATTGAGAATATTTCTAAGATTTTTCCATCAATTTGGCTCCAACCTTAAAAATTTTCCTCACTTCAAGATGTTCAAGGAGTTTCAATTGACTTTCTTAAATTCCATCGTAGGATAATTTAAGTGTTTTATGATAATATTATTTTTTCTAATTTTGGCTCTATTTTGACTCCATATCAATTGATATATTTTCTAGATCTTATTTTATGATATTTTTACCTATCTATTTTATTTATTTAGAAAAAAAAACATGAATCATGATTTATTGAAGATTTTCTTAAAAGCGTCTCGTTAATTTGGCTCAACCTGAAAGAAATCTTCTCATCTAGAAATTTTCAATGAGTCTTAATTAACTTTATTGAAATTTTATCATTGGCATAATTCATATAAATATATATATATATATATATATATATCTTTTCTTTATTATTTTATTCATTAATCTTTATTCTAAGCTATTTTTCTTTTATTTATTCAGATCCTTTGTCTAATTTATATTTATATATTTTAAACTATATTTATCTATATCTTGTTTATATTTATTTTTCTAAAAAATAAATATGAATGATAATTTATTGAAAATTCTCTCAAGAGTATTCCATCAATTTGATTCAACTTAAGAAAGAATTTTCTTACCTAGACATTTCTAAGCTGTAAGCCTAACTCGGCGTCGCCCGAATATAATTTTATTTTTTTTGTATTTTAATTTTTTGTTTATTTATTTTTTTTTTATTTCCTTTGAAGTTAAAGTCGATTTGTCAAAATTTACATATCAATTTTCATATTAAATATATATAATCATGTTTATTAATTAATAATGCTTTATATACATATAATTACATTATACTTATTAAATATATTAAAAAATCATTTAATTTTATTTATGTTCGAGCCCGATTTTTTATTGAGTCTAAAAATTTTATCCAAACCGGTTAATTGCATCCGATTTTTTTCCCGTGCCTTCTCAAAAATCAGGTAAAATTTTAGACTTCAATGAGTGGCCCAACCTTTCAACAATTTTATGTATGAGAGCTAATGTTAGGACATTAAACTAAGTATGTATTCTATGTATTAGAAAATTTTATTGTTTTAATTATGATGTGACATATCTTTGCTACTAGAACATCAAACTTTTAATAATTGAACCTATTTGAATTGTGGTGACAACAAAACTTCAAATTTCTGTATTGAACTATTCTATTATACCCTTTAATGTTATGTATAAATGCTCTTTTATATTTTTTTTAAAATTTTGTTAACAATACTAACAATTTAAAAAAAATGTAGCAATACACGGACAGTAATCTAGTTCCTTTAAATATTGACAAATATAACATTATCTATCAAATAACTCAATGCAAGAAGTGAAACAGTACATTAACATGGAAAATATTTGAAAGCATTACAAAAAGATTTTATTTTAAATATCTAATCTTATCATCATCATCATCATCGAAGACTTTATTCCAGTAGATTGACATAGGAAATATGAACCAATATCTGAACTTACATTACATCATCCATATGAATTCTCTTCTTCCACACATTCCTATTCAAGGCAATGTGTTCATCTAATTCTAATACCTTCATATCTTTCTGAATTACTTCTTTTTAAGTCTTTTTCAATCTTCCTCTAGCTTTAACCCTTCTTTCATCATTCATAGTCTCTACTCTTATAACTAAAGCATCTATAGGTC
The DNA here is from genome assembly GCA_031772115.1 of Heritiera littoralis. Classification (NCBI taxonomy): domain Eukaryota; kingdom Viridiplantae; phylum Streptophyta; class Magnoliopsida; order Malvales; family Malvaceae; genus Heritiera; species Heritiera littoralis. The sequence continues at coordinate 2,657,151 of JAPDPK010000092.1, read as the reverse complement.
TATGTCGTCCGTGTTCAAACCAATGTAAACAACTTTCACACATCTTGTTTGCAATAGGTACCATTTCAAACATCTTATGGATGTCTTCATTTTTCATTCTAACTTTTCTTGTTGTATATCCACACATCCACAACAACATTCACATTTTTGCTACACTCATCTTTTGTGTATGCAGTCTCTTAGTCACTCAACATTTACTACCATATAATAATGTTAGTGTAACAACTATCCTATAAAACTTTCCTTTCAACCATATAAGAATTCTTTTATCACATAGCACACTAATTTTCCACTTCATTCAGCTTGGATTCTATGGGTCACATTACCATTAATCTCTCTCTCCATTTGTACTATCGACCCTTGATATAAAAAATGGTCCCATTTAGGTATCGTCACCTCATCTAATGTCACTGCGTTCTATTCTTTCTCTCTGTTTGAACTGAATTTATATTTCATGTTTTAGTCTTCACTCTAATTATTTTGAACCCTTGTAATTCTAGCATTTGTTTTCATAGTTCCAACTTTGCGCTGATATCTGCTCTAGTCTCAACACACGAGACAATATCATCTGTAAACATTATACACCAAGGCACCTTACATATCAAATAAGTGGTGAAATTTGATCATTGCCTTTAAGATAGGAATCTAAACGTATAAAAATCAATAATGCCTATATCAATTGGAAATAGATGAGAATTATAAAAGCTCTTGCCTACTTGTATTTTCCTAAAGGTGGTGGACAAGCCTTTTTTTTTCTTGCTTAGCTATAACCCTTCAAAGATGTTTCTCTTGCTTCTCCTCATTCTCTTTGGCTATTTCTTGTAAGATGGTTGGCAAGCTGCATCGATAACAACCAACAGATAATAAGAATATACGCCTTAATAAAATAAATTATAAGTAGAGAAAAATGCTAAATATACCTGTCCATATCTTTGGAAAGTTGCTCTACCTTTTTAGCTTTTGCTTTTGTTCTTTGTAGTTCTTTCCTTCTAGTTCTCTTATTCAACTCAACTCAAGTCACCCTTTTTGTAAGGCCTGCAGCATGATAAAAAGCGAAATTAATACGTAGATCAAGAGTTCATGATAAGAGAAAAAAGATGAACTTTTGGGAAACCCCAAAAGTCAGCCATCCACTTACAGAAAAATTGGTTTAAGATTTTTTAACCAAAAAAATTTATATTCTAAGCTTAATTATGATCTTCTAGCATGATGCAGTCAAATCTATGAGTTTCTAGTATAACCCTTAAAAACCAATACTTTTCCCAAAAGGCAAAATAATATAACAAACAGTTAAGCAATTCAAAAATTGCAATGACCAAGATATTAAAATTAACCAACCTTTTCTCTATTGCAAGATCCTCATTCTCTCTTAAATTCTTATCACCCATTTTGTCATGATTTCCATCATTTGCCTCCATAAAGTATTTCTAACAACATATATAGTTTCGTCAATATTTCTACTAATGAAGTTTACACTAAAATGTATAAGAATTCATAAGTATCATAACCATCTTATTTGTGTGAAACCTTTCATACAAGAAGAATAAAGTATTGTCAAGCTCCAATTTCTTAAATTTCATAACAATTTTTCCATTTCATTCATTCGGTTAGACTATGTTCATGTTGCCAATTCAATATTAAACTAAAACATAATTAACTAAATTAATATCCATCGTCCAGATTTGGTCCCAGTTCAGTCATTTAACACCACTCGAATACATATTTTTACTTCTTCTATTTCTACTTACCGTACTCAGAACCATTCATTTCAAAATCAAATCATATAAACAATCTCTAACATATCATATATATATATATATATATATTAAAATCTACAACGTTTCTAATCATTTTTCTTTCATCCATCATACTGTAACCTGTATTCATTTGCGTTCAGTTTATATCCCTTTCCTATACACTATAGTATTGTACAATAAATTATGAGTATACAAAATAACTATAGTAGATATACCTTCAAGGTACGCTCTAATTGCCTTGAAGGAATCCCACAAAACCTTCTTCAGAGACCAGAACTACTGCAAATAATTTGAAAGCGGGAAAAAAAGGGGTGAGCATTATGCCTAGTAAGAAATATACATAAAGATACAGATACAGTAAGCTATATACAAGTATCTTAAAATAGGATGCTTCGTGCCAGAGTTCAAATGATAGCTCTAAACAGATACTCAAAGGAAGAAAACTCTATAACTTGTTAGGGGTTAAGACTGAGCATAGAAGGATGCTTTAAAGTACCTTACTTGTCCCTTTTTCCTAACACTTTAGGTATAAAGCAAACTAAGAAATGTATTAGAGAAGGAATTCATGTATTTCAAAATCAAAGTCATAACAGTTTAACATTCAAAAATTCATCTCAAAACTGTACAATGCAGATATCTTAAATCAATCAAAAACTATGTAGATTTCAGATGTTCAACTGACATTCATATAATCTTAAATCAATAAAAAACCATGCAGATTTCAAAGTTTAAATAACATTCATAATATCAGTATCAAATCATTTCAGATTTCAAAGTTCAGATATCAGAAATTTAAAAATCATTCAAAAATCCATATAAATCATAATTATTTCAAAATTTAGAGTTCAGAGATTAAAGGTTCAGAAATCATATAAATCTGGATAAATCATAATCAGTGGAGACATTGCAACATTCCAATAGAAATCATGCAATCCAAATCCCATAAAGGGAGAAATGTAGACATATGGCTATAGTCATAAAAGAGCTCACAAGGTACACTGACTAGGTGAAAACTACGAATGTTGATGACCGAGTCAGAGTCAATACAGCATTCAGAATCGAATACACCTTATAGTACCATTGAGCAAGTGATACTGAGGTTGCTGCAGACTTACTCAAGGTCTAACAGCTGTTCAGAATTAGAATCAGAGCCAAAAATATTACAAGATTACTCGAATGCCAACTACGAGGAGTCAAAGTCTCAAAAAAGTTCATATAACATTCAAAAATACTTACAAAATCAATTTCAATAAAATATATCTTCAATCAGTTCATAAATATCAAAATAGATAACAATTTTATTTCAAGTATAAAAATTCAACAAATATTCTCAGTGCAATAACCAGTGTTCAAAATATTTTATTTACGTATGAACAAGTGTCTAAAACATGCAGGTAACTTAAAACCTGAGAATACGATTAAAAACCTAATTGAAAACCCAATTACAAAATTGTATGTCTTTAGTATCACTACCCAAAACCATAACTAAATCAGAACGTCATTTCAACTTCAACAAAATGAAATCATGGGATATTTTCATGAACCAATTCCTATGACAATTTCCACTTCATGTACATTTTCAGGTTTAAGGTCTAATTTGTGTTAAATTAACGTTTTACGAAAATTTGGCAGCACAACGATACGATGTTCTAAACCTCTTGCAATGTAAACACAATGTATATTCCCAAAGTAGTTGATTTTAAAAATCATCTTCAGTATCTCCTACGTTTTTTATACACATTCCTTACCACTCAAATTGCATTGCGCTTCTTGCAGTACCAGTGTCTCACCCTTCACTCTTGAGCTACAAAACACCAAACAAACACAGTCAATTCATCACACTTTAGTTATAACAATTATTTAACTCCTTAAGACCTACTACATTGCCTACAATAGCTGAAATTTTGATCTACTTCATATGGGTGCTAACAGTACAACTATCGTCAAAACACCTCCGTTTTTTGTTCTAATTGTGAGAATCACAATTTTCCTAAACCGATCAATGCAATAAGATAATTTGCAGATTTCAAATATATGATTATGGTTCATAATTAGCAAAATGAAGCCTTTAAAAATAGAAGTCGAGAATGACGTCAAACATACACCGATGTCGTATATATGATGTACTTAAATTAACATAGAAGGAATAAAAAAAATTTTGTGTAGAGATTACGTACATGCATAAATCAACAAATGTATGCAACGTACATGCATGGATACATACGTACGTACATAAAGACATATAAATAAATAAATAAATAAATCAAAATATATAAACAAATGATCAAGGGAAATAAGATAATAAATTTAGCATACATATAAATAAGTATGTATGAGCATGGAAACTAATATATAAAGGAAATGGACAAATAAATATATATATGCTATAAATTCGTAAAATTGCATATAATACATAAAACATATGATATATATATATATATATATATATGTGTGTGTGTGTGTGATAAATAAATGACAAATGTAATACACTTAGAAAATAAAAATATAATAAAAATATATATACATATAAATATCTTTATATATATATATATATTATATTTAAAAGAGGACGATTTGGTGGGGAAAAAATCCTACCACATCTATTTGGGCAGCAGCAAGTCTGCACCTACGATAGACCTATACTGCCTCATTGTGTACTTTAAAACAAATAGTAATAACAAATGAAAGGAGAGGAGAAATGGATGGGTCAGAGGTCGAAAGAAAGATTGAATAGAGAAAGAAAGAGCAGAAGGTGAGTGGAGAATAGAAATGAAGGAGGACATGAGGTAGCTCCATGTGAAGAAAAAAAGAAACCGAGGCTGAGAAAGGAAAGACGGGAGCGTGAACGAAACAGGGGCCAATGGTAGTTGTTGCCATGGCTAATTTGGGCTAAAGAATAGGGTAGAGACAAGGTTTTTCAGTGGTGGTTTAAAGCTAAAACTGAAGCAAGGATTGAAGCAAACACTAGGCGTCAGTAAAGGAGCAAAGCCATGTGAGAGTAAGGGAGGAGAAAGGCTGAAGTAGCTGGTCTGGGTAGTGTCTAGGGAAGAGACCAAAGCTGACTGAAATAGGGCACCGGTTGTGGCTATTTCCAGGGTTGAAACAGGAGGTTTGGGTGGCTGAGTTTAAGCCGATTAAGCACTGGTGTTGGTTGCGTTTTGGGCTATAGATTTATATTCTGTTGGCCATATAGAATTGTTAAATTGGATAATAATACAATATAGCATGAAATTGAATATCGAATTGGTAATTATATAGTCGAACATTAAATTGTGGAATTATTGACTTGGTCAGATAGGTGGTGATGATCTGAAAATTAAAATATTTAAATGACTTTTCTGTAGTTTGGGAGTGAGTTGGCAATTGGAATTATACAAACTTGATTATTGAATATCAATTGCAGGATTGCTTGATTTGGCTGCGATTGTACTTGATTGAGGTAAGGGATATTTACAAGGAACATAAGAGATATTGAAAAATTTTAAAATTAATTGCCTTGGGTTTTCAAACTGTATTGCCTTTAAGAGGTTTTAGAATTTATACCATTATGCCTTCACAATTTAGTAAAAATATTAGTTTTTCCATGAATTAGGCTAGAATTTAAGTAATGCTTTAAAAATAGAAATTTTCTAGGAAAATTTTATTTTTGGAAAATATTTATTTGCATGATTTGGAAATAATTATAAGTTTTATCCAAATTCCTGATTTTCTAGCATTTACTGTAAATATGTTATTTTAGAAAATATTTACGGATTGCATGATTTGAAAATAATTATAAATTTTATCCGATTTTCTTGATTTTCAAGTATTTACCGCAAGTATAGTATTTTAGGAAATATTTACGAATAAATATAAATTTTCTATTTTTGAAAGAAATTATGGTTATTTATTTGTGAATTTCTTTGAAGCTAGAAAATGCTAATTTGAATTCTGGATTTCCAAAAATATATATAAAAAATGTTTTGAGACATGACTAATTAAAGTCACTGCAGTATTAAAACTTTCAAACTACTATGTGACCTTGATCCGGTCCACAATGGTATTTGACTTTTGGACTACTGTGTGACCTTAATCCAGTCTACAGAGCATTTCGAGCTGTGTGACCTTGATCTAGTCCACAGTGGGCCTAGTTGACACCTGATCAGTGCTCACTACGGACCTCATTTAGATTATGGCCATATGTCTATTCAGCTTATTCGGATTGTATGATTGTTACTTAGTCGTTAATATGTCTTCATTGCTTAGTATGTGTATGTTTTTATATATATTTTCTATATGAAATCCGAACATTTTGATATTTGAACTTCGAAACCGATATGGTTTATTTCGAATATTCATATGATAAGTACATATAGTTTTGGATTTATGTTTTTGAATTTAATTACTTTATCAAAGTTTAAATGATTTATTTTCTGATGCATTGCATTAGCATGATTTGACTTTCTGAATCGCATGAATTCCTTCTCTGATTAAAACTCCTTCCAAACTCCATTTCTGAATTTTCTTTTAAATACTATATTTAAAATTTGTTTTAGAAACTTACATATAGTCTACAGTATCTATCTCTTTATGTGTATTTCTTACAAGGTTTTATAAGCTCACCCCTTATTCTCCCCTCCAGATTATCTGCAATAGATCTCGTTGTACGAGGGTATCTGATACGTCCTTCGAGGTTGTTGTACCACCCTTGAAGGTATATAACGTACAGTTACCTATTTTGTATTCAAACTTGTACTACAGTACTTATACAGTATGGGGATGAAAATTAATGGAAGTACTGATTACATTTATAGTTTGTCACTAATGCATGCTAATTTGATGGATATGGATTTTATTATGTAATATAAATTAAAGATGGATACATGCTTAATCAGAATATTATGAACTGGGACTAAATTTTTAATGGATATTGATTTAGTTAAGGTAAGTTTAGCTTTCTAACGAATTCGAGTCACTACGCACTGCCTAATCAAGTAAATGAAAAAGGAAAAATTTGGTTCAAAATTTTGGGAAAAAGGGACGTTACACTAACTCCATCAACAGTCTTGTATTAATTTATACAGTATTCTAGTACCCAAATTACATTGAATTGAGCATGGTTTTACCATGCCCTTCACTTGGCCGAATGGGGTTCTCTCTCCTACACACCTTATTTCTTCAATATAAGCTTAAATTCATGCCCTACACATTATCTACATTAATTCCACATCATTCTTCATGCATAAGGAAGGTTGGCCAAAACCCTAAGGGAAGGATTGCCATGGATTTAATTTAATTCAAACTTAAATATATGCTTAAACACCTTAAACACCTAGCTTAAAGTCATTAAATCATGAAAAATTCAAGCTTTCTCTCACCTTTCTTCTTAGTCGAAAATGGAAGGGACCCAAACACCAAGAAAATGGCCTCTTCAATGCTGGATTTTGGTACTATGTTGAAGAGCAGGACAAATTTGGTGAAGATGGTTTTCAGTTTCGGGGTGTTTTACTTTGGTTTTCAAGGGTTTTCTCTATCTTCACTAAGCTTTTAGAGTGAGAAAGCTTAAACAAATGGTGATGGCTGGCTATAAGAGGAAGAAGACTAGAAAACTCTTTAAAAAATTAATATTTTAATGCAAAATGACGAAAAAGGCCTTTACATAATTTTAAAAACTCCAAACATGTCTTTTTCTTTCCAATTTTGATTTAATTATTGAGTTTAACTTCCAATTCATTCCCTCATAAAATACATCTATTTAACTCATTCCAATCATTGGATAAGCTTTTGTCAGGGTTTGGTTGGTAAAAAGGGTAAAATTACCAAAATATCCATAACTGTGCAATCACGTAGATTTTGGTTTCCATGTGTGATTCAATCTTTAAGTTGACATGGCATAAGACTCATTCAAATGTAGATTTATCTATGACTGTCAATTGGTTTTAATGCAAATCAGATTGACCGTTATTTACGAAAATTTCCTTGGTCTATGGACATAACCGTCATTTTCAAATTTGTTGCACGTTTTTCAAAACCTGCACAAAATAGGGAAATGATGCAAATTCCTCTCACCTCAATATTTCACTCCAAATATCATGACTCTGAAGTTTCACCCTAATCCGGACTATAGAGGTCCCCTAGGGCCCACATGACAATTTCCATCTATAACTCTAGTTATCAATTTTGTTAGTAATTTATCCTTTGTCTTCCCATTTCCATAACTTTTAACTTATGGAATTTATTCGGAAAATCTGATCTTCACAATTAGAGCTGAATATAACAATAAACACTGACATTATCTTTGTCAATTACTTCACCAATTATAGTTAATGGAATAAGTTGAGGTCCTAATTTTTTTTCTAGTAGACCATTTGCATTTCTTTTGCAATAGCTGTAGCCGATGAATTCTGGATTGAGATTGAAGAAAAATACATTATGTCACCTCATACAGAGTAGAATAAAGAATGAGATAGACAACATACACAATTATGTGTTACCAAAAATTCACCGAATGCCTTTCAAATGGGGGATTGTATGAACACCCTGGAGGCTCAACTTCTATGGTAGGAATACTCAAATATTTAGACACCTATTTAGCTTTGCTAGTATATTGACCTAAGGGAGCATAAGAATATGTAATCCTAAAAAATGACAAAAGGAAGATCAAAACTTCAAATTTATCATACCTTTATTTCCCTAATGGTATGGATGTCAACAAGGCGGGTACCCACTAATTTTGAGGTACTCGAACCTAAACCCGATTATACTTTAGATTACTCGAACTCAATTAACTACCCGAATATTTTGATTTTCATTACCCCGAACCTTACCCATTTAATATATGAAAAAGCTATTAACTACCTGAACTCGATTAATTGCTCGTTTACTAAGTTAAAGTTTGACATTCAAATTTAAAATTAAAATCAATTTTAATAAATATTATTAGAAAAAAATTAAATTAATATATTTAAATTAACTTATAAAAATAAACTAATGTTAAAAATCATAATTAAAATACTTAATAAATAATTAAGTATTATATTAAAAATAAATAATTTATAAATAAAAATATATATAATAATATTTTTAAAATATTATTTATAATTGGGTTTAGGCAGTAGGGTACCTTAAGGTCACTACCTGAACCCACGACAGATAGTAAAATTACTACCTGAACCCACGACAAGTAGTAAAATTACTACCAAACCCGATTATTAAATACCCTAACCTACCCTAACCTTAATTGGGTCGGATAGTATAGGATACCCATTTATAAGGTACCCATTTACATCCCTACCCAATGGAAACCATGCTAGAATCAGGGTCAAAGTCATTCTATATCAAAACTAATGAAATCATATTTTTTTTTGAAAATGGAACAAAGTTCAGCATTACTTCAACAATTTCTCAACCTTCGGAACAACTTGAGCAACAAAATCTTTAGCCTTCAAAGCCTCCGTCTTTTTGTTCTTAGAATTCTTCTACTTTGAAGACGACACTACCTCAACAAAAGGTTCTTCTTCAACACACTACCCTCCATAATACTTCTTCCTTTTTCTTCTCAATCTTCCTCTTCACAGAAAAATTTGGTAAAACATAAAAAAGCCCATCTCAGGAAACTAAATTTAGATTAAAAAGGAAAGATATATAAACATGTGGTGGGTAAAAGTAAGAAGAAGAACTTTAGATTTGTCTATGAAGAAGAGAGACTCAGTAAGAGCAAAAGCAAGAGAACCCTCGAGTAAAGCATCTTTCATGGGCTTCTAGAAGTAATCATTGATGTCTTCCATAGTTATGTTCGCTCTTTATGCCTTTTTTCAATTTCTTGAGGTTTTTGTTTTCTTTTACTTTTTTTCCTCCTTTGCGGCTACCTTTGAAGTAAGGCATAGTCAAACAGACAAAAAAAAAAGGAGGTAAAAAATGATTGTTTTTAAATGACATCGATTAATTACTAGATTTATTATCTTTGGACCAAGCCAAATTTAAAATAATCTTGAATATATAAACCCAAAGCTTCAATAAAAAAAAATATAAACCCAAAGCCTATCTTAGTTTATCTGAAATGCAAACACTAGCCTAGCATCAGAGCCCAAGAAAGAATCCAACGACATCGTTTTCAAGACTCTGTAATTTCTTTTCCTCAACGATCCTTCAACTGCTAAAAAACCCTAAACCCTAGAAAATGACATCGACCTCTGCAAACTATGGGGTGGCAGTCGCTCTTTGACTATCTTATTAAACTAAAATGTTGAGAAGAAACATAAGATTAAGGAGAGAGTATCTATATAGAAAGAGCTTGGAAGGCAAAGAGCATTTGGTTCATGAGAAGAAGCAGAAGATCAAAGAAGCCCTTGAAGGTACAATTAAATTTTCAATTTTTATAATATTTAATTTTATTTTTCAATTTTTGTTTGGTTTTTTTGTAGAAGGAAAACCAATTCCAATTGAGCTTCGAAACGAGGAGGCCTCACTTCGACAAGAAATTGACCTTGAAGATAACTGTACTACCAATATGTTTAGTTTTATTTTGTTGAAATTTAGGTTTTCTTTGTGATAATGGTTGGACCTGAACAAAGAAACAACAGTGGCAGAATATATGAGGAGAGAAGAAAAATGAAGAAGAAACAGAATAGATAAAATATAGAGAAGGAAAGGAAATCAATATTTCATTCTGGATCCTTCCCAAAACATTCCTCTCACACATTTTGTACTGTAAGTTCGTTAGCTAACATCAGCATATTAGACTATACTGCCTAGGGCTATATTGCCTTGGCCTAGGCTGAAAGTAGTGAAAAACCAAAATATAGAATAGAGCCAAAACAACAATTGAAAATGCCCAAGTAACTAATTAGTATGTATCAAATACCCTCCCCTTAACAGCATCCTTGTCCTTAAGGATGGAATTGAGGACAGGTACGCATGAGCTCATGGAACTCCTCCCAAGTTGCATCCTTTTCAAAGCCATTGGACCACTATACCAAAACTTCAGTAATATCTCTATTACTTTTCTTTGTCATCTGACGATCAAGAAACTTCACTAGTTCTTTTGCATTCATCCCTTCATCATCAAAATTTGGCAAGATGGACTGAGAAGTTATTGCTCCTATGTGTTTCTTTAGCGGAGATACATGGAAAACTAGGCGAAGTTTGGCATTGATCAATAATTCTAATTTGTATGCTACCTTTCCCACCTTTTCCAAAACCTTGAAGGGCCCAAAATACCTTAGAGAAAGCTTCAAGTGAAATCTAGTGGCCACTGATTGCTGCATATATGGTTGCAGCTTCAAATATACCAAATCTCCCACATCAAATTGCCTGTCAGATCTATGCTTATTGGCTTGTTGCTTCATCTAGTTGCGTGCCCTGTTAAAATGGAACTTCAACATCTTAATAGATTTTTCATAGTGTTGTAAACTTCTATCAACCATATCCACCTTAGAGTCTCCGGGAATGTACGATAAATAAATTAGTGCCAGCTGTCCATACACTACTTCATGGGGATAGTATTTATAGACCTGTCAAAGGCGGTGTTATACCATCATTCAGCAAAGGTATCCACTTGGCACAGCTTCTTGGTGATTCACTGGCTATACAGCACAAGTTTCCAAACATCGATTAACTCCTCATTTTGGCCATTTGCCTAAAGGTGGTATGCAGTAGAGAGATGAAGTTTATTGCCCAAACAGTGGAAAAGTTCCTGCCAAAAAGTATTAAGAAAAACTTTATCTTTGTCAAAAACAAGTGACTTTAGGACACTGTGTAATCTATAAATGTTATTTAGAAAAGCTTGGCCTATAGTGACAGCAGTTAAGGGATGAGATAAAGTCACAAAATGTGCATACTTGCTAAGCCGATCCACCACAACCAAAATAATATCTTTCCCTGCAGATCAAGACAAGCCTTTCACAAAATCCATAGTGATGGCTGACCATACTATATCTAGAACAATGAATGGCTGTAAAAGACCAAGAGAAGCAGATGTGTCATATTTGTGTGTTTGGTAGATTGCACACTCAAGTATGAATTATCGAAGCTACTTCCTTAAACCCTTCTAATAGACCACATTGTTGATCCTAGCCAATGTTGCATGAAAACTAGAGTGACCCCCTATAGGAGAGCTATGGAAAAACTCCAACAAAGTAGTCCGCAAGTTACCAGCATCACCAACTACAAGTTTACCCTGCCCCCTCAACTGACCATTATGCCAAAAGAATTTGGAATATTAGCCTAGGTTCTACTGTAGGTGCTGAATTAGCTGTTGTAAGTTTTTATCAACTACCTAAGATCTTTCAATCTTGCTATAAACATTTGCGTGAAGGATACTGATAGCATGCAATTGCCCGTAAGGCAATTTGGAAAAGGCATCCACAACTTGGTTTGAAATGCCCTTCCTGTATGTTAAAGTATAGTCGTATCCCATCATTTTCAATATCCAGTTACGCTCGGCATGAGTGTTGGATTTTTGGTCTAACAAAAAATGCAAACTTTGATGATCAGTCTTAATTGTGAAGTGTTTGCCCACCAAATAAGCATCCCATTTTTTACTGCAGCCAATATCACCATCATTTTGTTCTCGTATACTAAAAGCAATTGGTGTTTCTTTGATAAAACTTTGCTGAAATAGGCTAAGGGTCTGCCTTGTTGACTTAAGATAGCACCAATACCCATATTAGAAGCATCAGCCTCAACAGTAAACTCGGAGTTGAAATCATGAAGTGCTAAGACAGGTGCTTGAGTCATACCCCCTTTGAGTACATCAAAGCTTCCTGTGCTCAAAATTATTCTTTTTGAGCCAGTCAGTTGGGTGTTTCACCATAGTACCATAACCCTAAATAAATCTTCTATATGCCCGTAAGTCCTAAAAATCCTCTAAGCTCCTTAAGTGATTTAGGAATAGGCCAATGTAGCAATGATGCAATCTTCTTTTCATCTATAAAAACCACCCCTTTACAAATTATGTGCCCCAAGTACACAACTTTAGTGGAGCCAAAGTCACATTTACTAAGATTGACAAACAACCAATTCTGTAATAACACTTCAAATACTTGTTGTAAGTGCACAATATGAGTTGTCTAAGAATTACTATACACCAGTAAATCATCAAAGAAAACTAAAACAAAACGTCCGAGAAAAGGCTTAAAAACATTGTTCATGAGGCTCTTAAAAGTGGAGGGAGCATTGGTGAGCCCAAAGGGCATAACCAAGAATTCATAATGCCCCTCATGTGTCTGAAATGCTATCTTTGGATGTCAGCCTTGTGCATTCGAATTTGATGGTAATCTGAGTGGAGATCAAGCTTAGAGAAATATATAGTAGTGGCCAACTCATCTAGTAATTCTTCAACTAATAGAATGAGAAACTTATCGTTAATTGTTAACGAAATGGCAAAAGAGTAGGTACCATCCCTGATAATACTAGTGTCAAGCATGTTAGTGACCAATTTCTCAACAGCAGATTTTTGGGCAGTAGGGTACTTATAAGGTTTAATCTTCACCATTTGGTTTTCATCAATAAAAGGTATTTGATGGTCATATTTCCTAATAGGAGGGAGTTCTCGGGGAACCTCAAACAACATCGAATATTTGTGTAACAACAACTGCATATCATATGGTAAATAGGCTACTAAATCATCCAACAATTCACTTAAGTCTATCCTAGCTAATGAGTAACAAGTAAGAAGCATTGTACACGCCCCACCCTTAGATGAATGTTTAAGTTGAGCAGCTTGTTTGTTGGTCATTACTTCCACTACACTTGGAATTAATCCTTTCTAAAGGACAGAATGTGGATATTCTCCAAATGGCATGGTTAGTTTATTGAAATCCGATAGAATTGGTCCGAATGTAGATAACCATCGAATCTCTAATACCATGTCACATCCACTAATATGCAAGACTAAGAAGTCTGCATGATATTTGTAGCCTTGTACTTCCCAGATTAGGTCTTTACACAGCTCTTGTACCATTAACCTTTCACAACTAGCCACTGTGATAGCCATTCCTTGAATGGGTTGTGTAGTATACTGTAACATCCCGTTACCACATTTTTCACGTATTTCCATAAAACTTTACCGGTTGGGCTGTCTGCGATGCCATTAACATTCAACAGTAACAATGACAAATGATAAACATTTATCTATTTATTATGGAATATGAAATTTTTTTTTTTTTTCACATCTGACATCCCCTATAATCCTTTATTTCATTAAGGTAGTACTGTATACATATGTCTGAAATGTAAAAGAGAAAAGACTGTACCTGTCACGTTTAATGTGCCATGCCTTAGTGCTTTAAGCATAGCTATACCCATCTGAGAGCTAATTCTCTCAACTCCGCGTACTTCTTATCTGTGGAGTTAAAACAAAGGGGTGAGCGATTCATACGCTCAGTAAAGGAAACATATGCTGCTTTAAATAAAGCAAAACTATATATCACTATTCATTTGTTCTTTTCTTAACAATAACCCAGTAGAAAAGAAAATGGATATATAGTAAACAACTCTCTTAAAACACCATTCAAAACACCGACTAACAGTTTACTTTAAAATGTAGTAAACACTATCGAGGACTTCAATAATCCTCATAGTAAATAGAAACTGATAAGTTGAGACTAGGCAACAAATAAATCATGCTATCATCGTTTCTCCCTCCACCTTGGGAGAACGAAACCTGCCGCTTTTGGGGTGCACCCGTAGGCCATCGCCCCTCACGGCTATCTCAGATCTATGGCCATAATCTAAAGGGGTCCTCGGGTCCACTTGCCAAGTGACCTCGAGACCGCTGATGACTTGGCAGGTCCATCAGCCCTGTGACGCCCTGAGGTGCACTCATTGGTCCATTGACCGAGCCACCGCCCCAGGTAGGTCACGCACTAGCAACGCATGAACTCAGGGCCTAAAGTCTCAAAATCAACTTTTATATCTCATATATCATTTCCACAAAATGATTTGATTTCTTATAAAACAATAAAACACCAAAACAGCCCATAATCTCAAGTTTTAAAACCTGCTCGCCCATGGTCAGCTCGCCCGATATGGCTTGCCCATGGAAGCAGCTCGCAGTGGCGGAGAACATGTGTTCGCCCGCCCTCTTTGCTTTTAAAATCTGAAGCAAAACTGGCTTGCCCTTTGTGGCTCGCCCAGAAATCAACTCGATAAGACGGTGAATTAGTATTCGCCCGCCACTTAGCTTTTCAAAACAGAAATCTCGTTGATATCCGTTCGCCCGCCTTCAGTTTAAAACAAGGGCCGCCCGCCCAACATCTTAAAAAAAAGGGTTCGCCCGACTACGGCTTTACCCGGATTTCTCTTTAAAACAAGGGCACTCGCCCAGTTCTCATAAAAGAGAGCTCGTCATTTGGCTTAACTTATAGCTTTCTATTAAGAAAGTTCGCCCGCCCTTTTTAAATAGAAATGAGTTTAAAACGTATAAAAGGGATTGGTTCGCCCGCCAATATCAATTCACCCAACATAAATCACAAAGGGCTTTCCCAACATAAACATACAAAGCGCTCGCCCGCCCTGTATCATTTCACCCAACAAAACAGCAAAAGGCGGCTATCAGCTCGCCCGCGATCAAACAATTATCAATTAACTTCTTAAAATCATGCATGTCAGAAAACAAAACATTTAACTTAATGTTTTCATAAAATTTACTCCACAGGACATGCATCACTTCACACACACTTCCCTTACCTTGTTCAACGAAGTCTTGCTTCGCCCGGCACTCTGTTCGCCCATAGCTATTCCCAATTATCGGCTGCAAATTATATATAAATTTCATTAATATTTTCTTTATATATCACTTGGCGAGAATAAATCAAATAACTACTCGCCCAATCAGATTCCCAATTAGTTCGCCCGCCATTACTCACGAAGCCTTCATTGGCTAACTGTGGAAGTTCACCCACAATCCTTCTCGCCCAATGCCTTCGCATTAGAGCTCGCCCGTCATTCACTTCACTAGAATTGGGCGTTCTCGCCCACAAAATTACCTTGGCGAGTACTTAATATCTATTCGCCTCATTGGCGATTACTATTTTCAACTTGGGTGATCACTGTAGTCGCCCTTGTCGTCACCTATTCCATAATTTTCCTTGTTTTCCTATTTTCCAAGGATCTAACTAAAACCAAGACTGTATCTATGTTTATTACTGCATAAATCATAGAAATCTATCAGTGAACATCAAGAAAACCTCAAAATTATGAACTCACCTCAACCAACTTCACTTCCAGAACAGTTTGCTTCCTGTTTCCTGTTGGCCTTTCTTTTGCTTATTCCTTCAGCTCATCAGGTTAAGAAAGAAAGGTTTTATAAGCATGTTTACTGGTTTAGCCAACTGAAGAGTGAAACTCAGTAGATCAAACATGGCAGAGAAATGGAAGAAACAGAGAAATGCCTCTCGTGAAGAAACTGAAATTGGCTAACTCGTTTTTCATCAGTTGTCTCTGCTTATATAAACATTCTCAGCCAATCAATAGCCACCGCCTGGCCCTTATCCTGTTTCCTTCATCATTGTTCACGTCCTTCATGCCTTTAATGCATGAAGAAAACTGAAGCACAAAGTGGCGTGGAAGTCTCCCTTTCACACGGCTTTTTCTTCTACTGCAGCCTTTGTTTACTTCCTCAACCAATCAGGTAAATTCCTTACTGACTTCAACCTCTTCACCATTAATTGTCTTCAACCGTACCACTTGCAAGTCAATTTTGGCTGTTAGGTTGAATTCTGTTTTCATTTTCCCATCTATCTGGACGACCACTTTACTCGCCAAATGCATTGGCGTTTCCAAGTCCTCGCCACAAGCGGCCATCACTTATCCACGAAGTTGGCGAACTAAACTACTCGCCAAACAAATAAGGAAAACAATCGACTCGCCACACTAAATCAGTTCGCCAGCCACGGGGCTACTCCTTGTCCTTTGTGTGGCGATCACAAGTTCTCGCCCTTTTCGGGCCATCACCTGGCATGGCTCAACTCGCCAACCATGCCCTGATTCATCTCACAAGTTGGCGAACACGCCTGTGCGACCACAATCTCGTCCAACTCGCCATCAGCATTGATGATCACACATACTTTACTCGCCAATCGGCGAGCCGTTTCTTTATGGTACGCGCCCGCCGAAGGAGCTTTCATCTTTTTGGAAATTAACATTCATTATTTATTTAATTTCCATTATCAATTTTATGAATTTAGACTCTACAGTAGTGTAAAAATCGGATCTTACATTTCTCCCCACCTTAAGAAATTTGGTCCTCCAAATTTCAACCATACCTATCAGTGAAGAAACTCTGGATAGTTCTCATGCATAAGGCTTTTAAATTTTTAAGTTGCCTTATTCTTAATATGATACCATCAAAGCACTTTAGCCATAACATGATCTTAGATCACAGCACTTTATCACTGCAATTTATCTTTCCTATCCAGAATCCGTATCAATTTCTCAACGTCATTCATGTCCTCTCTAATCTCTAGGACTCATTTCGAATCACGTGAGAAGGATATGGATAATACTTTCTCATTATTGAAACATGGAACACATTGTGCACTCCTGGCAACTCGAGTGGTAGTGCACGTCTTTCATATGATCTAAGATCTCCGACGATCCAATACATCGGAAACTCGATTTCCCTCTTACTATGCATCTCAATGGTGAGACCTTAATATACATAACCATAACCTCTTGTATATCTCAAGAAGTCTGTTCGATCAAGTCGAAAATAGTTTTCGGTCTCCCATTTCGCATGCTATCGTGGATTATATCGTCTGCTAAATAACCTCCTTCAAGTGCTATGTCTATACTCTCTTGTGGCCATTATTATCAACAAACTCTGCCAGGGTAGAGGATTATCCCAGGAGCCTATAAAATCAACTGCATATGCTCACACCATATCCTCGAGCGTTCATCTCATACGCTCGGACTGTCTCTCAGTCTGCGGATAATTTGCGGTGCGAAACTCAATCGGGATCCCATAGCTTCCCGTACTCTCTCTCACACTGAGATACGAAGTGGGACTCCCTATCAACTATAATGCTCACTGGAATACTATAAAACCTCACCATTTCCCTGACATATAATCCGGCCAAGGCATCAATTAGCTCAACAAATTCCAAAATCAAGGAATGAGCAGACTTACTAATATATCCACAACCATCCAGATAATAATTTACTCTTTTCAATTTTTTTCACTGAGTATGGGAAGTACCTCTAATATAGGTATTTTTTTCTTCCTTATCAGTTTTCCAACTCTTATTTAATCTCGTCTCTTCAGGCCATCAATAATCATCCTTTTGGCGCTCTTCCGCGCTCTAGGATTATTCTCTCAAGTGAGTTGGCGACCACCTTGTTCGCCCAAATCTCACAACATGTTATACGGTGTTGAGCAATCACCTCACTCATGGGTCGTCCATCCCGAATTTTCTCAAGGTCCTGAAGAACCTCGGGTGTCTTCTCTCAAACCAATTTACACTCCCTCAAGTCTTTATCCTCCTTGAGAGTTAGTAACTCATCTTTACTATTTATCACTTATCATCTCATTTTGGTGCTTAGTCGGTAATAATATGGAGACTATCCTTTAGATAGTTTTAATTAATTGTACGTAATTGTCCCAGTAGTGTCTGAAATACCACGCACTCGCTCTCAATATATCCCGGAGCGTCCACACAATGCGCTCGGATATCTCTATCTATCTGAGGCGGTGCAAATCAGTAAAAGTTTGGAATCTCAAAGCCTCTTACTATTCTCTCAAAGCATACGGCAAATCAGGGATCCCTATCACAAGTACCCACTCACTGGAACTTCACATACTTCCTCTCTGTTTCCACCAATGTATATCGACTAAGGCACTTAATATATCCCGAAACCATAATCACTTCAATAACATCATGGTTCTTTCGGATTCTTCACTATCTCACAGTGATTGTTTCATGATTAATCTAGGACGACTTTTCTTTTGCAGACCTTAATATTAGTCACCGATTACATCTCGGTAATCATTTTCCCTTCGATCACTTCTCTTATCTCTAGTGATCATTTTCGAGATTAGCAATACTTCTTGTATCTGCTCATCTGAGTATGACACTTTCCTGGCTTGTCATTAATTCCAATCATATCTACATCATGATCAGAGGAAATCACATTTATTCATATACTTGGGAACTACCTCATAACTTGTGTTCCCTAGTCATTATATGACTTGTCTTCTCAAGACAATTTCTTTCTTTTACATTCATCACCACTATCGTTTTTCCACTTAATATGGTACTTTACTGTCACTATCTCATAACCATTTCGAATACTGTATTCACACATACCCATTCACTTCTACTTTCTCCCAATTAAGTATTGGATCAATAAGGTAGCAAATTCCATAACCTCTTCAACAATTCATTTGTGCTGTACGGGTAAAACTCATAAATTTTATACCCCAATAAGCACACTTTAACCTCACTTAAGTAGTAAAATCTTTTACTCAGACAATTTTAACGTCTACTTAATCATTTGAGACCTCACGTCTCTAATATACATATTTATTTTCTTTAAAATCATCCTAGTTGGCTCTAGGCACACAAATAGGAAGGATACTACAGTCGGCTAGGGATCCAGATAGAATATGATAGGTATTTTAGAATACCATACTTGTTCCGGAACCTAGAAGCAACTGTAGAGAGTACTAATCTTATTATTTTCAAAACGATAAAATTTTCGTTTTCACCAGTTATTACAAACTAGTTTTATTCTTTACTCATCAATCTCTCGAGTAATTTCTCAAGCTCTACTGATTCACTGATAAGAGCTTACAAACAGATTCCTATTTCACTTCACCAACCTCTAAGCTTGTCAACTAAATCTCGATACCAACTTTATAATTTTTGGCAACTACGAGACCTTTCATTTTCTTGGCGATTACAGCTTTTGTTCTGTTCGCCACATTGTTATGATTTCCACCACAATTTGTTGGTCAGATTACTCACCATATTCTTTGGGCGATCATCACTAAAATTATTTGGGTGATCAGTATCCTTGCCCCTTTTTTTTTTTTTAGCAATTCATGATATATTGGCGGACTAGTGTTAGTTCTCGCCATCATCTAACTCGCCCACAAAGTTGGCGATCATACATTTGCACGCCCATTGGCGAGCTATCCCAATGTAGTTCTCGCCCATCGAGTATTTCTCATAAATCTTATAATACCACGGTTCTATGGATATCGTAACGGACCAGCCCAACCGGCCATGGCAACCCCCTTTTTGGGCCCATCGACAACGATTGCTGTGACATCGCTACTCATCCATACTATCCTCTTTGGTGATCACCTCAATTGCCCAGTTCTTCCAACCGTGCTCGAGTTCGCCTACCTCAAAGTTTTCTTTCTCATCCACAGACTCAAACACTTGACTTCCTCAAATGTCAAGTCACTACTAATATCCATTCTCCTAAAACATAAGGAGTATATATAACCAGTTTACATCATTTCTCACCCAATTCACTTTAAATTCAAACCCCAAAATCCACAACAAGTATGACTATCTCGCGACCTCACATAACTTATACTCTGGGTCGCCTTACTTATCAATATATTAGTGGGGTCTATAGTAGAAATCCTCCTTTATACTATCAAATACTCATACTATTTCACCATCAATTTCTATTTTAAATCCATTCAATCCCTTATAACTTCGAAAGAAAACCTGTCAATATAGGAGTATATTCATAAATTCCCCTTTAATTCTCTCTCTCATCAGTATAACTCCAAACACGCGATCTTAGAACTTATATGCTAATATTACCCCTTTTCATCTCAATATCATCATTTTCAGGATCTTAATTCGATATGGACAGAGAAGTCCTGGTGGGGCCCTCACCGAGTTCCTCACTGTACCTTATCGAATAGACTCGACATAATGATGATAAGATCGCCTATCTCATGCAAAATTTCCGGATTACTATCTCTATTAGTAACCCCTAATTAGTCAACTTTCATCATATTTCACCACTTAATTCATTTCACAGTCATTCGACTCCTCTATACATTCAGACTACACAGTACTACAGGGGATGTTAACCTTTCTCAACACTTCCCATGCTAAAGGCATCAACAGACATCAGACCAACTCAAGCTCTGATACCATTAAATCTGTAACATCCCGTTACCACATTTTTCACGTATTTCCATAAAACTTTACCGGTTGGGCTGTCTGCGATGCCATTAACATTCAACAGTAACAATGACAAATGATAAACATTTATCTATTTATTATGGAATATGAAATTTTTTTTTTTTTTCACATCTGACATCCCCTATAATCCTTTATTTCATTAAGGTAGTACTGTATACATATGTCTGAAATGTAAAAGAGAAAAGACTGTACCTGTCACGTTTAATGTGCCATGCCTTAGTGCTTTAAGCATAGCTATACCCATCTGAGAGCTAATTCTCTCAACTCCGCGTACTTCTTATCTGTGGAGTTAAAACAAAGGGGTGAGCGATTCATACGCTCAGTAAAGGAAACATATGCTGCTTTAAATAAAGCAAAACTATATATCACTATTCATTTGTTCTTTTCTTAACAATAACCCAGTAGAAAAGAAAATGGATATATAGTAAACAACTCTCTTAAAACACCATTCAAAACACCGACTAACAGTTTACTTTAAAATGTAGTAAACACTATCGAGGACTTCAATAATCCTCATAGTAAATAGAAACTGATAAGTTGAGACTAGGCAACAAATAAATCATGCTATCATCGTTTCTCCCTCCACCTTGGGAGAACGAAACCTGCCGCTTTTGGGGTGCACCCGTAGGCCATCGCCCCTCACGGCTATCTCAGATCTATGGCCATAATCTAAAGGGGTCCTCGGGTCCACTTGCCAAGTGACCTCGAGACCGCTGATGACTTGGCAGGTCCATCAGCCCTGTGACGCCCTGAGGTGCACTCATTGGTCCATTGACCGAGCCACCGCCCCAGGTAGGTCACGCACTAGCAACGCATGAACTCAGGGCCTAAAGTCTCAAAATCAACTTTTATATCTCATATATCATTTCCACAAAATGATTTGATTTCTTATAAAACAATAAAACACCAAAACAGCCCATAATCTCAAGTTTTAAAACCTGCTCGCCCATGGTCAGCTCGCCCGATATGGCTTGCCCATGGAAGCAGCTCGCAGTGGCGGAGAACATGTGTTCGCCCGCCCTCTTTGCTTTTAAAATCTGAAGCAAAACTGGCTTGCCCTTTGTGGCTCGCCCAGAAATCAACTCGATAAGACGGTGAATTAGTATTCGCCCGCCACTTAGCTTTTCAAAACAGAAATCTCGTTGATATCCGTTCGCCCGCCTTCAGTTTAAAACAAGGGCCGCCCGCCCAACATCTTAAAAAAAAAGGGTTCGCCCGACTACGGCTTTACCCGGATTTCTCTTTAAAACAAGGGCACTCGCCCAGTTCTCATAAAAGAGAGCTCGTCATTTGGCTTAACTTATAGCTTTCTATTAAGAAAGTTCGCCCGCCCTTTTTAAATAGAAATGAGTTTAAAACGTATAAAAGGGATTGGTTCGCCCGCCAATATCAATTCACCCAACATAAATCACAAAGGGCTTTCCCAACATAAACATACAAAGCGCTCGCCCGCCCTGTATCATTTCACCCAACAAAACAGCAAAAGGCGGCTATCAGCTCGCCCGCGATCAACAATTATCAATTAACTTCTTAAAATCATGCATGTCAGAAAACAAAACATTTAACTTAATGTTTTCATAAAATTTACTCCACAGGACATGCATCACTTCACACACACTTCCCTTACCTTGTTCAACGAAGTCTTGCTTCGCCCGGCACTCTGTTCGCCCATAGCTATTCCCAATTATCGGCTGCAAATTATATATAAATTTCATTAATATTTTCTTTATATATCACTTGGCGAGAATAAATCAAATAACTACTCGCCCAATCAGATTCCCAATTAGTTCGCCCGCCATTACTCACGAAGCCTTCATTGGCTAACTGTGGAAGTTCACCCACAATCCTTCTCGCCCAATGCCTTCGCATTAGAGCTCGCCCGTCATTCACTTCACTAGAATTGGGCGTTCTCGCCCACAAAATTACCTTGGCGAGTACTTAATATCTATTCGCCTCATTGGCGATTACTATTTTCAACTTGGGTGATCACTGTAGTCGCCCTTGTCGTCACCTATTCCATAATTTTCCTTGTTTTCCTATTTTCCAAGGATCTAACTAAAACCAAGACTGTATCTATGTTTATTACTGCATAAATCATAGAAATCTATCAGTGAACATCAAGAAAACCTCAAAATTATGAACTCACCTCAACCAACTTCACTTCCAGAACAGTTTGCTTCCTGTTTCCTGTTGGCCTTTCTTTTGCTTATTCCTTCAGCTCATCAGGTTAAGAAAGAAAGGTTTTATAAGCATGTTTACTGGTTTAGCCAACTGAAGAGTGAAACTCAGTAGATCAAACATGGCAGAGAAATGGAAGAAACAGAGAAATGCCTCTCGTGAAGAAACTGAAATTGGCTAACTCGTTTTTCATCAGTTGTCTCTGCTTATATAAACATTCTCAGCCAATCAATAGCCACCGCCTGGCCCTTATCCTGTTTCCTTCATCATTGTTCACGTCCTTCATGCCTTTAATGCATGAAGAAAACTGAAGCACAAAGTGGCGTGGAAGTCTCCCTTTCACACGGCTTTTTCTTCTACTGCAGCCTTTGTTTACTTCCTCAACCAATCAGGTAAATTCCTTACTGACTTCAACCTCTTCACCATTAATTGTCTTCAACCGTACCACTTGCAAGTCAATTTTGGCTGTTAGGTTGAATTCTGTTTTCATTTTCCCATCTATCTGGACGACCACTTTACTCGCCAAATGCATTGGCGTTTCCAAGTCCTCGCCACAAGCGGCCATCACTTATCCACGAAGTTGGCGAACTAAACTACTCGCCAAACAAATAAGGAAAACAATCGACTCGCCACACTAAATCAGTTCGCCAGCCACGGGGCTACTCCTTGTCCTTTGTGTGGCGATCACAAGTTCTCGCCCTTTTCGGGCCATCACCTGGCATGGCTCAACTCGCCAACCATGCCCTGATTCATCTCACAAGTTGGCGAACACGCCTGTGCGACCACAATCTCGTCCAACTCGCCATCAGCATTGATGATCACACATACTTTACTCGCCAATCGGCGAGCCGTTTCTTTATGGTACGCGCCCGCCGAAGGAGCTTTCATCTTTTTGGAAATTAACATTCATTATTTATTTAATTTCCATTATCAATTTTATGAATTTAGACTCTACAGTAGTGTAAAAATCGGATCTTACATATACTGAAACTTCTTAATTATCCTTAGATCAACAAAGTTATGGGTACTGCTTGTGTCAAACAGAATGATAATATTTTGATGTTTGATTCTGCCTTGAATTTTCATTGTTCTAAACCCTTTAACTTTAGTCAATGCATGTAAAGAAATTAGAAGACCTTCTTTCTCACCTTGATCAACATCCATCTCATCCGGCTGATCAACCCAACCTATACAATCATCAATATCAATCTTAGTGTCAACATTCGGATCAACCAATAACTGGTAGAGTTGTGACCGGACGCATTTGTGACCGAAAGAGTATTTTGTGCCACACCACATTTGAAGACCATTCCTCCATCTCTCTTATCTCTTTCTTGTTTGGTGGGTAGTTTGGTGAACGTTGGGAGCTGGAAGGATTGATTTGATTTGAAGTTATTGGTTTAGGTTTAGGTACACCAATGAGGGTTGGTTATGGTAGAATATTAAGGGTAGGCAGTAATAGAGGTAAGGAGGAAGGTTTTAAGGAAGGTTGGACTGTTGTATTTAAATTGGGAGGAGTAGGGGGTGGATTCTTATATGGAAAATATGATTGCCGAGGTGTATAAGGATCTAAGGACTCTAGTTGTTTGGCTAAATTGAAAGCATGAATAAGGGCTTGTGGATAAAATAGTCTCATCATTCTGGAGATATCCAATTTGAGATTGGTGGTAAAAATGCCCAAGGCATAGTCAGGGGCCAAGAATTGTTCATAGTAGTCATTAACAGAATCTGTTTGTTTGCAAGAAACCAAATATGATATGGGATCCGTATACTCCACGTTTCTAAACTGTCACCTCAGCTCCTCTATATGCATTGGCCATTATAAAGCTACCAATCCTTTGTGAGATTTGGAGTAATATTGGTACCATTGAAGAGCTTAACCCTCAAGATGCATCATTACAATCTTCACCTTAGCATCATCCGAAACAGTTTTTTGTCGAAATACTACTCGAGTTTCATTAACTAGCCATAAAAATCATCCCTTTCAAACCATGTACAATCCCAATAGCTATGTTTACAGAACCGATGATAAGGTTTGTCCATCTTAGTCATAGCTATCCCAATTAAAACAACTAGAGGTGCATCTTTGGAATCCATTTTCAACATCATCTGCTCAAACATTCGCCTCATGTTAGCCCCCATTTGCTTTATGCATGTATTCAACCAATCTAATGAAATATCAAACTTAGCTTCAACTCACTCTAGCTTCTTATGTTGTTGAGTTACATCCTTTTATAACCGAGTCGAAATACCGTCACCCATGGCCAAGGTTCATCAGCTCTGATACCAATGATAATGGCTGGACCTGAACAAAGAAACAACAATGGCAGAATATAGGAGAGAAAGGAAGAATAAAAAAGAAACAGAATAGACAAAGTATAGAGAAGGAAAGGAAATCGGTATTCCATTTTGGATCCTTCCTAAAACATTCCTCTCATACATTTTGTCCTATAAGTTTGTCAGCTGACATCAGCATATTAGACTATACTGCCTTGGGCTATATTGCCTTGGCTTGGACAGAAAGTAGTGAAAAGCCAAAATATAGAATGGACCCAAAACAACAATTGAAAATACCCAAGTAACTAATTGGTATGTATCACTTTATTTTACTCTGTGTGAAGAAAAACATTTTTTATCATGTCAGTTATATTTTATATTTTTGTTTCGACATGGTTGGGGATTGATTGGTGTTGATATATGACTATTTAAATTGTTGGATTTTTAGTTCCCAAAACTCATATTGATGATGAGTATGCAAATGCAACTGAACGAGATCCCAAGATTTTGCTGACAATATCTAGGGATCCGACTGCTCCTTTTATATAGTTTGTTAAGATTGGTCTGTCAATTTTGATCATAAATAACATTTTTCCCTAATATTATGCATGCAATTTCATCACAAATATTAATTTATATGGCATGGTTTCTTCCAGGAACTGAAGTTTGTCTTTCCTAATGCAAAGCGAATGAATCATGGCAGCCAAGTCAATGCATCATTTGCCCACATGCCATCTTACCTGGGTTCCTATAAGTTGTCTAATTGATATGATGCTTGTGATGAATGGTAGTTTTTTTTCTCTCTTATCTTAAGGATCTAATATATTTGTAAGTACTATAAATAGCTTGAGTTCATATATTGGTTCATATAACTTAATTTAATATTGGGATAAAGACTCTGATGATGATGATATTGGCTAAGTTGCTTGTTTAGTGTTTAGGATTGTTCATTTGATTGATTGACAAATTTGTGTCATATATACTTGGAATTAATAAGCTAAACATTCCATTTAATCAGTCTTTTTTTAAACCATTTCACTAGTACACATTTTGATGCAATTTTCTCATGACAAGCTTTTTAAGCTGATCTTTTCTCCATAATGGTAATTGATTTACCATTTTTCACCTTTTAAACAAAACCACTGTTTGATGCTTTTTTAATTTTTTACTTTCAATGTCCTTGCAATGTTTTTTATGAAATAGTTTGTACTGATGGTA
The DNA here is from genome assembly GCA_031772115.1 of Heritiera littoralis. Classification (NCBI taxonomy): domain Eukaryota; kingdom Viridiplantae; phylum Streptophyta; class Magnoliopsida; order Malvales; family Malvaceae; genus Heritiera; species Heritiera littoralis. The sequence continues at coordinate 2,630,570 of JAPDPK010000092.1, read as the reverse complement.
GCCAAAATGTTAATATTTGGCACTTATTTCACAAAGCTCTCTCAAAGAATTAGCTAATAAGAAGCCATGTCTGTTTCCTCAGTTATGCTTTTCATGATCATTATAAAAAAAGGCCAACACCTTTATTTCATATGATAAAAATTATTAATTTATATTGCATCAAAATGTTTTTCTAGTGAAAATTAGAAAGTGATTTACTATTCCTTTCTCCTATTTTTCAAGTTATATCTAAATTATTGAAAGTTACCGTGCACATGAATTTACAGATGTTATTTTGGTTCATGAACATCGTGGTATACCAGATAGTTTGATCATAAGTCATCTACCCTTTGGTCCTACAGCATACTTTTTATTACTCAATGTGGCAAGTACTTGATAAGTTCTTTAGTTTACACAAACCTTCATTTTGTGTCTTCTGTTTCCATGCTTGTTTTCTTAATCTAATGTTTTCCTCTAGGTTACAAGACATGACATTAAGGACAAAAAAGCCATTAGAACAATGCCAGAGGCTTACCCATAATTGATTCTTGACAATTTTAAAACCAAGGTATTCTTATTGCTTTGCTTGTATATTTTAAGAAGCATACGATGCAATTGGGTTCAATTTATATCTGTGTATACTTGAATTTCTTTTTTGGGTAGTGCTTTTGATTGTTTTACATATATGCCACTTATGTCTAATATATGGTTGAGTAACAAAGATTGTTTTGTGATTACTTTCCTAAAGGAGTTTCACATATCTATTGTATGTTTGTGCACAATGACACGCAACGTACAAAGAGGAAAAAAAAACCAAAAAAAGTCTGTTTGCATCTTATTTTCAAAATGCAGTTGGATATTGTAATTTGGTGGAATGCTACTGAACATGATCACATTCACTACCAGTTAATTATGTTAGAAATGCTCTTATATAGTGCAAAGCAATGTTTCTATTTTTTGCTTCTCCATTCCTATGTTTAATTATAATTCCTTTCCTTTCCTCCAAGAGTAATCTTTATGTCACTGACATTCTTTTTTCAATTTATTATGGCAGCAGCGTGATAGGACAAAAAACATTCTAAAACATATATTCCCTATGCTAAAGCCTAAAATAAAACGTATTATGACTATAAATAGTTCTTTGCTGTGAAGATGAAATGTTACAAAGTAGTAGAACAAAATGTACCGAGAGGTGATCGAGAGGAAAACTAGAGTAGACTTGAAGAACGAGTGCAGCAGCAAGTGGTGGTGGAATGCTGAGCAAGGCTGAGAGTAAGGTTGAGTTGAGAGAACAATGTAAAAAGGATTTGAGAGAGTTTTTAGATGAGAAAACATGCCCAAAAGTCCTTTTCAAAGACAACAAGAACTCCTATACATAGGTATGGAGAATGAGAGTTACATATCTTTGGTATTGATAATATAATAATGAGAACTGGTAGTTACAAAGTATTAATACTTTGTTTAATGGGAGTTATGCTTTGCTTTAGGAGAAGGTGTACTGAAAGAAATAGGGAAGAGCACTCATACTTCAGAGAAACGTTAAGAGAATAACTCTTAACTATCTTCATATCTTATCTACCAAGCCAAACTCTCCAAGACATCCTAATAGTGAAGTTAACCAAGAACCCTACCCTATTCTAGGGTTATCTCCACTTCTTCTTGAAAGTGCTATTCAGTGAAGATGTTAATGTTGTTCCATAAAGATGCTATTCTGTGAAGGTGTTATTTTATGAATAAGTTATTCTATGAATGAGCTGTTTTGGGAACATGTTGTTCTAAGAAGAGCTATTCTATGAAGAAATTGTTTTGTGAGGAGTTGTTCTGAGAAGAGGTCTTCTACGAAGAACTATTCTGTAAAGTAACTATTATGTGAATGAGCTCTTCTAAGAAGAAGTTGTTCTTGTGAAAATATTATTCTAAGAAATAAAATATTAGTTTCCAAAATCAAGTATTTTTGCATATGAAAAATGGAAGTGATGCAAGATCACAATGATCGAATTCTCTTTAGGGAATAGTTTGTATGTATATAAGTGACCAAGGAGAACCTTTCTCAACTTTACATCAATGAGAGATTATCGCTCAACTCAATATTAAAGAGATTGAATCAATCCTTTTAGATAAGCGTTAAAGCTATAGTCAATATATGCTTTGCAAGTCTCTTAGCCAAAATATGAGCAATAAAGCTACGGCTGGATTACAAGTAGTAAAGTATAGCCAAGATATGAGCAATAAAGCTACAGCTATAAGTATAAGCAATAGAGTTGCGGCCAAAGAATAAGTGATAAAGCTACGGCCAAGGAGTAAATCTTAATTTCATACTAAGGAGAAAAGTTCTCAACTCAAAAAGAAAGAGATCCAACTCCAATATATATGAAGGAGATGATATATCTTAACTTAAAATCAACAAAAGTATATTCAACACAATGACTCATTTGTTGAATTGATCTTTTTTATTCATATAAAGAGATATGCTTTTCCATGAGTTTTGCAATATTTGATGCGAATCCAAAGTAGAAGTAAACATACTAGTTGTGTGCATATCTTAAAGAAAATTGCATTCTCATGCTTCAAGAATTCTAATAAGTTGGGAATGGATTGTTCTGAGCTCTATTATTCTCGATTATCAATTCCCTTTCTTGTACTTTTTGATGAAAAATTCTTCGAAGATTTCTACATTTAGTAAGTGAATGACCAATTGTTTAGTGATAATCACAATACTTTGGGTTGGACTTTTCTTCTGTTGTTTGTAGTTGTGAAGCATAAGGTAGATTTACATTTCCATCTCTAATCCATTCTTGGAGAAGTGCTTTCACTCTATCCAATGGAACTGAGAATGATGGAGAGTCCGCATCATCATCTTGTCTTCTTCTTAGATTATCTCTTCCAAGTTGCATAGTAGGCTGAGAATGTCCTTTTGTTTTCTTCCCTCTTCTTGAATTGCATTCACTATAGGAGCATTCTTTTGAGTGAAACGATTGACTTCTCTTTGCCTAAGAACTATATTGCTAGTTCTTCTCGCAGCTTCAACCAAAGTAGTAAAGGTTGGAAGAGGTAGATTTTCCAAGTGAACTCTATACTCATCAAACATTCCTTGAATGCATACTTTTACCAACTCCTTCTCATCAGGTGAGTCTTGAATGTCTAGCATTCTTTCTTTGAAACGTTGGATGTACTCTATGAGATCTTCATGTGAATTTTTATATTCTCTTCCCAAGTCAATGAGAGTAACCTTCTCTTGAGGAGAAAAGAACTTTTCTCCAAACATCTTTCACATCTAGCTCTAAGATTCTAGAGAGCTAGGAGTAAGATTAACATACTACGTGTACGTCTTTTCAGTAAGAGGTTTGGAAAATTATTTCAACTTTAAATCATCATCCAATCTTGCTACACTAAGAGTCTCCACAAACTTCATAACGTGCTCATAGGCATCACCAATTTTGCCATTGAATTGCTTAAACTTAGGACTAGTGTAGTCCTTGGGATATGATCTAGCAACCACACTAGTAGGGTAAGGCAACTTGAGATCAAACTTAAAAAAGCTCAAACTCTTTTTTTTTCTTACAATAACCTTTGAAGCTCTTTTTTTGTTATAAAGCCTTAAGCCGTGGCTGGATGAAGAGTCGCAGTAAAGGTTCTAGCAATAGTGGTGTTGTTCATACCAAGATATTCAATGTCTCTAGGACCAGGTGCATCAGTTGAATTTCCCCTGTTGCCAGTAGAAGTGTTATTATTTTCAGCAATAACAGGAGTGACAAGTTGAACTTGAGAAGTTGTGACATTAGAAGGTGTAAGTTGGGAGATAGTATCTTCCAATTTTAGCATTCTTTCTTAAGAAGCTTGAATCATCTTCATTAACTCTTGAATGTAGGCAAGAGTTTGAACATCCTGATTTCCAGTAGAGCTCTCCATGTTTTCCGGCAAATTAAAGGTTGAAGATATTCTACTATATGCAATTACTCCTCTCCAGTGGAGTCACCAAAATGCAAATGAGTTTTTTGCTGTGGAGAGGAAATGTTGCAAACCAGTAGAACGAGATGTGCCAAGAGGTGGCAGAGAGGAAGACTAGAGCAGACCCTGAAGAACAAGTGCGGCAGCAAGTGGTGGTAAAAGGTTGAGCAAGGCTGAGAATAAGGCTAAGTTGAGAGAACAATGTAGAGAGGATTTGAGAGAGTTTTTGGATGAGATAACTTGCCCAAAAGTCTTTTCAAAGACAACAAGAACTCCTATATATAGGTGTGGAGAATGCGAGTACATATCTTTGGTACTTATAATATAATAATGAGAACTAGCAATTACAAAGTATTAATGCTTTGTTTAATTGGAGTTATGCTTTGCTTTGGGAGAAGAAGTACTAAAAGAAATAGAGAAGAGCACTCATACTTCAGAGAAAGGTTAAGAGAATAACTCTTAACTATCTCGATATCTGATCCACCAAGCCAAACTCTCCAAAACATCCCAACAGTGAAGTTAACCAAAGAACCCTGCCCTATTTTGGAGTTATCTCCACTTCTTCTTGAAAGTGCTATTCAATGAAGATGTTGATGTTGTTCCATGAAGATGATATTCTGTGAATGTGTTATTCTATGTATAAGTTATTCTAAGAATAAGTTGTTTTATGAATGAGCTGTTCTAAGAACAGGTTGTTATGTGATGAGTTGTTCTAGGAACATGTTATTATGAGAAAAGCTGTTTTGTGAAGAAATTGTTTTATGAGGAGTTGTTATGAGAAGAACTATTATGTGAAGTAACTATTATGTGAATGAGCTCTTCTAAGAGGAGGTAATGAGCTCTTTTAAAAAGAAGTTGTTCTTGTGAAAAAGTTATTCTAAGAAATAAAATATTAGTTTCCAAAATCAAGTCTACAGTGACTTTTGCTATCCGTTCTGACTATATTTCATTTAGGTTGGTTCTCTTCGGTAGATTTTTATGGAACTTCATCACGCATATTTAAGAACTTCTGGTCAATCACTCCTCAAGACGTTGGATTGTTAACTTGTCAGTTCTGGGATTTTCTATTATCATTGTCTTTTTAATTGGCCATCCACTGATGACAAAATGCTTCATTGGACTTGGGATCGCTTATGTAAAACTTAGTCATCACATGTGACTGGATCTCATTCTTCTTGCATATTAATTATTGTTTTAAATGTAGATACACACCCTTTAGATTGCTTTGCCTCATGCTTCAATGTTATAAACATTCATCCTCACTCACCAATAGCATTTAAACATATAGGCATCGTATTTATGAGAAGCCTGGAGGTCCTAAATCAGTTGAGCTGAAGGAGATTGGTCCTAGGTTTGAGTTGCGGCTTTTTCAGTTAGCTATAATGCCATTCAATAAGCTAAAAGACGTAGCCATTACTGGGTTAATCAAATCATTGGGTGCCCGTGTTTGCTGTTTTTAATTCAAATGATTTTTCTTCTGGTTTGCAATGCTGTAGGTGAAATTAGGAACAATGGACCAGAATGAGGCCCAGATTGAATGGGTTGTTAGACCTTACATGAACACAACCAAGAAACGCAACTTCATTGGAATTGACCCTGACCCAGAAATAAAGAAAAAGAAACATTAGCTTTCTTGTAATTTATCATATTCCGAGGATTTTATTAGTTCAAGAATGATTATGTTGTTTTATTTAGGCTATTTTTGCTTTCTTTTGAAGGTTGTTTGAAGTATTAAGAGCACGATTGGCATTCTTTTATGTTTTTGTTTTCATTTTTTTTAAATATTAGTAAAAACATGTTTGGTAATTTTATTTGTTTTAAAAAAACAAAAGCGAAAATATTCAAAATTGCTCCAAGCAATAATTTTTTGTATTCTTTGTATTAGGAATCAATTTTGGTTCTGCTCAACAATAAGTGAATAATGTTTATGTATTAATAAAATTTTATATATTTTATCATGATAAAAATTATAAAATGAAATTAATTAGTTTTTCGAATAAAAACGATATTAAATTTTAACATAAAAATAATATTTATTTGATATAAATAAATTAAATTAATATAGAAAATAAGAAAATTGTAAAAAATAATATAAATTATTGTTAAAATATAATATTATAATGTTATTTAATTTAAAATTGTATAATATTATTGAATATATATTAGATTGTAACGTTTTCTTCATTATGCATATTAATGATCATTATGCATATTAATGGTCCAATACGTTTTGATATTGAATGCAATGGTAACAGACAGCCGTTACGTTTTTTACATTAATACAATGGTAATGGACAGACATTAATGCAATGGTAACGGACAGACATTAATGCAATAGTAATGACAGTCATTAATGCAGTGGTAACGGACAGCCGTTCTTGATGGAAGAACGACTATATAAGAGCTGTACTTGGTCCTGACTAATCTCTTTAATTCAGAGACGATATACCATCTAAGTCAGAAGAGGATTAGTGAGAAATCGAATACATATATCCCACTTGACAATGGCTGGAGATATGGTTATTTGTTTTCTGCATTACTTGATTTTTATTGTTAGAAATATGTTCAAGATCAACATATTTATTCTTACATTTGGTATCAAAGCAGGTATTAACCTCTGTCTTGTCCTTTTATTACAATACGTATGTATGTAAAAAAAAATTTTTTTTTGGTATATTGTCATTGAATTTTTATTTGAGTTTTGACACTTCAAATAGTATCTGATTTAATGCGTTTCTATTATTGAAATGGCTTAAAATGTCTTGAAAGTTTGATTATAAGAAGTTTTCAAGATTTAAGTATTCCTATAATTAAAATAACGAAATCTTGGTATGTTCAAAAGTTTGTTTCTGGGATTGCTTTCTGTGAACGACCAATGCTGTCTCCATTCATTCATTCATTTATTTATTTATTTTATTAGATTTTGCACGTTTTGTGATTATTTGCAAAAAAATAAATAAATAAATAAATAAAATTTTAAACACTTTATTTATTTTATTTATGTGTTTAAAATTTTGTTGTTTTGTATGCAAGAATTTTATGGTATGTTTCTATGCTTATTTAAAGATTTATGTATAAATCATGGAGTGCATAATATTTATTAATTATGCAATTGATGTTTAGCATAATATTTTGGTTAATTTATTATGCAATTTTATTTTATTTTTATGAGAATTTTATTTTACAAATTATAACATATCCCTTGGTTTTGATATTGTTAGAATTTGTGAAAAATTTAGGTTTTCTCATAAAACTTAATTTATACATAAAACTTAATTTCTCATAAAACTTAATTTATACATAAAACTTAGGATTAGTACCTAAATTTTAAAGCACATTAAGATATATATAATGTTCACTAAATATATTTAGGTTATTATTTAGATGAACAATTAGGATATCAATAACGCATAAACAATTGTGTAGTTGATTTGAGAAAGCATGAACTGAGGAAGTTCCACACAGACTAGTTCTAGATATGCCATAGTGCCACTAGTTTCCCTGGGAACGCTACTCTGTCTAAGGAGTTGGTTTTTAATGAGGCTTCGCCCGACCAACTTTCCTGGGAGTATACTTGGTTTGTGCCTATCACGATGCTACATAATTGTTCTTAGGCATATTTGTAGAGCCTAAAATAATTTATGAAATTGTCTAGTAATCAATATTATTTTAGTTAATTAGGGAGTAGCCACAGCATCTTTAATTAACTAAAATTGTATATAAAGATTAAGATTACATGAAGAATAAAACATAAAATTGTAATTAATTACACTTAATATAATAAGATTTATCCTACAGGAAATTTTGTTATATTTATATAATTAATTAGGATAAAATACCAGATTATTTTCATAATCTACCCACAGGAATTATGAATTGGAACATAGTTTGGTAGTTTTATCATAAAGATAGAAAACAAACTATTTTAATAAAGTACCCATGAAGAAAATAATTTGACTTTTCTATCATAAAGTTTAAATAGTCTATTTGAATAAAAAAAATTTAGCCCACAGGTAATTTTTTTTATTAAATTAGATACAGTTTATTATATGTATTACATTGGTAAAACATATAATTCAAATACATAAGTCTCAAATTTAACATAAGCTTTTGGACTTTTTCAGTATCTCAACCTGCTAGTTACACCGATATGCGCCTAGAGATTCCAGAACTTAGGGGTGACAACTATAAGATATGGATAGAACGGATTGTCTTACATCTAGGATGGATGGATATAGACTACGCTATTAGGAAAGAGGAACCACCAGCAATAACTGAAGAAAGTAGTCTTGCTGAAGTTGCACTATATGAGCGATGGGAGAGATCCAATCGGCTCAGTGCAATGTTTATAAAGACTAAAATTACTGCTGGTATAAGGGGTTCTGTGAAGCAATATGAGAAGGTTAGGGAATTGCTAAAGGCCATTGACGATCAATTTGTCACTTCTGAAAAGGCCTTGGCAAGCACCCTTATATTGAAGTTTTCCTCTTTGCATCTCACAACCGTTAAGGGTGTGCGTGAGCATATCATGCAGATGCGGGATATTGCGGCTCAACTTAAGAAACTAGAGGTAGATATGTCAGATTCCTTCATCGTGCACTTTATACTTAACACCCTTCCTCAGCAATATGGGCCCTTTAAGATCTCTTATAACACACATAAGGACAAATGGTCAATTAATGAATTAATGACCATGTGCGTTCAAGAAGAGGAGAGGCTTGTTATGGAATTGGGTGAAAGTGCGATGCTAGCTACAATTCGTACAAGAAGGCTGACAAATCTCAGGCTTCCACTTCTAAGGGAAATCAGAAGGGGGAAGGTAAAATACCACCTCAAGCTGATATTAAGAAGGAAAACAAGTGTTTCTTTTGCAAAAAGAAGGGACACGTAAAGAAAGACTGCCTTAAATTTAAGAAGTGGCTTGAGAAGAAAGGTAATATTCTATCCTCTTTTGTTTGTTATGAATCTAATATGGCTAATGTTAATATTAACACCTGGTGGATTGATTCTGGTTCTACAATCCATATTGCAAACTCTTTACAGGGTATGCAAAACCTAAGGAAGCCAATGGGAAGTGAGCTGAGCATTTTATCAGGCAATAAGATGAGCTCACATGTGGAGGCTATTGGAACATGCACTTTAATTTTAAATAGTGGCTTCGCTTTAATTCTAGAAAGAACTTTTTATGTACCCAGTTTTTCTCGAAACTTAATTTCCGTTTCTAGACTTTGTCCTTTGGGGTTTTCTTTTAATTTTCAAGACAATATTTTTAATTTGTTTTATAAATCTAATTGTGTTGGTTCTGGAATTTTATCTGATTGTTTATATAAAATTTCTTTGCAACATAAAGCCACTAATAATTCTCTGCATGTTCATACTGGTACTAAGAGGTGTAATATTAATAAGGATTCCTCTATGTTGTGGCATAGGAGATTAGGTCATATCTCCATAAATAGAATTAAGAGATTAGTCAATGAAGGAGTACTTAGTACTTTGGATTATACTGATTTCGAGACTTGTGTAGACTGCATTAAGGGCAAGCAGACAAACAAGTCTAAGAAATATGCCAATAGGAGTTCAACCATATTAGATATCATACACACTGACATATGTTGTCCGGACATGGAAATGGCTTGTCAGAAATACTTCGTCGCCTTCATTGATGATTACTCACGATTCATGTATGTGTACTTGCTTCATAATAAAAATGACGTATTAGATGCCTTCAAAGTCTTTAAGGCTAAAGTTGAGAATCAATGCGGGAAGCAAATACAAATAGTGAGATCTGATAGAGGTGGCGAATATTATGGTAGATACACTGAGAATGGACAAGCACCTGGTCCTTTTGCTAAGTTTCTTTAAGATCATGGGATTGTTGCCCAGCACACCTTACCTGGTTCTCCGGATCAGAATGGTGTAGCAGAAAGAAGAAATCGTACATTAATGGATATGGTGAGGAGTATGCTTAGCAACTCCAATCTTCCAAAGATCTTGTGGACTGAAGCACTAAAGACGGCTACGTATATATTAAACCGTGTTTCGACTAAGGTTGTTCCAAAGACACCTTTTGAATTATGGAAAGGTTGGAAACCGAGTTTGAGACATATGCGTGTTTGGGGTTGTCCGTCAGAAGTGAGAATTTATAATCCACATGAGAAGAAACTTGACCCAAGGACAGTTAGTGGTTTCTTTATTGGTTATGCTGAAACGTCTAAGGGTTATAGATTTTATTGTCCAACTCATACTACTAGGTTTGTGGAATCTAGAAATGCTAAGTTTCTTGAAAATGACATGATTAGTGGAAGGGATCGGTTCAGGGATTTAATTCCTGCTCATGATCATAAGGAAAAACAACCTTCTACATCGTCATTGTCAAACAGATTGGCTATAATTCATAGCACGCCTCAAGTTCCAATAGCTGCAGAACAACCAATCGTTCAAGTTCCACAAGTTGTTGAAAACCTTCCAGTGGATCAACAAGTTCAGGACTTATCTCAAAATCTTGAACAAATAGTTGAACCACAAGCTCCTCATGAAGAAGGTGATTCAACATTAAGACGATCTACTCGTGAAAAGAGATCGACAATTCCTAGTGACTATATTGTGTATCTACAAGAAACTGATATTGGAGCCGATAATGATCCTGAAACGTTTTCACAAGCCATGAGTTGTAAAGAGTCTAAATTATGGTATAATGCTATGAAGGATGAGATGGATTCCATGAAAAGCAACGGAGTCTGGGACCTTACAAAGTTGCCTAATGGGGCGAAGGCCATTGGCTGTAAAATGGGTCTTTAAGACCAAAAGAGACTCATTAGGCAACATTGAAAGATATAAAGCGAGACTTGTTGCTAAGGGATTTACTCAAAAAGAAGGAATCGATTACACGGAGACCTTTTCTCCTGTATCCAAGAAAGATTCTTTGCGTATAATTTTAGCATTAGTTGCACATTTCGACCTTGAGTTGCAACAAATGGATGTGAAAACAGCATTTCTTAATGGTGATCTAGAAGATGAGGTATATATGAAACAACCTGAAGGTTTCTCTCCTAATGAAGGCGAACACTTGGTTTGCAAGCTTAAAAAATCCATATATGGTCTGAAACAAGCATCCCGTCAATGGTATTTCAAATTCCATGGAATAATTTCTTCTCTTGGTTTTGTTGAAAATCCCATGGATCAATGTATATACCAGAAGATCAGTGGGAGTAAAATATGTTTTCTTGTTTTATATGTGGATGATATTTTGCTGGCAACTAACGATAAGGGTATGCTACATGAAGTGAAACAATTTCTCTCTAAAAACTTTGATATGAAAGATATGGGTGAGGCATCTTATGTCATTGGCATTAAGATCCATAGAGATAGATCTCGTGGTTATTAGGTCTATCACAGGAAACTTATATCAATAAATTTTTAGAGAGATTTTGGATGAAGGATTGTTCACCAAGTGTTGCTCCCATCGTGAAAGGTGATAAATTTAGTCTAAACCAATGTCCAAATAATGATTTGGAGAGAGAATCCATGAAGAATATTCCATATGCTTCTGTAGTTAGAAGCCTTATGTATGTTCAAGTCTGCACAAGACTTGAAATTGCATTTGCAGTTGGAATGTTAAGGCGATATCAAAGTAACCCAGGGATAGACCACTGGAGAGCTACAAAGAAAGTCATGAGGTATCTCCAAGGAACCAAAAATTACATGCTTATGTATAGACAAACGAACAATTTAGGTGTGGTAGGCTATTCTGATGCAGATTTTGCTGGCTGTGTTGATTCTCGTAAATCAACATCTGGGTACATTTTCATTATGGCCGGTGGAGTTGTTTCATGGAGAAGTGTTAAGCAGACTTTAATTGCTACCTCTATTATGGAAGCCGAGTTTGTCTCTTGTTTTGAGGCTACTTCACAGGGTGTATGGCTTAAGAGTTTCATTTCTAGACTTAGAATTATGGATTCTATTTCTAGGCCATTGAAAATTTTCTGTGATAACTCAGCTACAGTGTTCTTGGCTAAGAATAATAAGAGTGGAAGTAGAAGCAAGCACATCGACATCAAGTACTTAGCCATTAGAGAACATGTTAAGGAAAAGAAAGTGGTCATTGAGCATATTAGCACTGAGTTAATGATTGTCGATCCTTTGACTAAGGGCATGCCACCAACGAAATACAAGGATCTTGTGGATAAAATGGGGATTGTTTCCTCTTTATAATTTGTATATACATTCAGTATGTTAATGAAACTCTTTTGCATTCAGATATTTTCTCATATTCATGTGCACCTTAATTTATTTGAGAAAATATATATTTTATTCTGGACCAAGAATAAACATAGGGTTTATTCATTAAGTTAATTGTTGCCACATTAAGTGTAGTATTTGAGAAATTAAATTCATTGTAATACATAGATGATAATACTCGTTCTTAGAGAACTTATCACTATGATTCATGTGTTTGTTTCTTAAGTAAGTTATTCAATGCTTAATTCAACGTATGGACCAAGTTGGAGATTGTAACGTTTTCTTCATTATGCATATTAATGGTTCAATACGTTTTGATATTGAATGCAATGGTAACAGACAGCCGTTACGTTTTTTACATTAATACAATGGTAACGGACAGACATTAATGCAATGGTAACGGACAGACATTAATGCAATAGTAATGACAGTCTTTAATTCAGTGGTAACGGACAGCCGTTCTTGATGGAAGAACGACTATATAAGAGCTGTACTTGGTCCTGACTAATCTCTTTAATTCAGAGACGATATACCATACCATCTAAGTCAGAAGAGGATTAGTGAGAAATCGAATACATATATCCTACTTGACAATGGCTGGAGGTATGGTTATTTGTTTTCCGCATTACTTGATTTTTATTGTTAGAAATATGTTCAAGATCAACATATTTATTCTTACATAGATATATTTTAAATAATATCATTTAATATAATTTTAATATGTTAATAGTTAATATTATTATTAGGCACTATTATTTAATATAATTAATTATTATTTTACTAAATAATATTATCTAATATATTATTTTTAATTAAATTTAAATATATTACTATTACTATTAAATAATTTAATATTTTTAAAAAAATGAATACTTAACATTAATAATATTATTTTATATTTAAATTTTATATATTTTATAATAAATAATTTATTATAAATTAATTAGTTAAAAATATATATTTTAATCATTTAATACTTTTACAAGTAAATTAAATAATATTTATTGAATATAATTAATATTTATCAATTCATATTATTATTTAATATATAATTTAGAATTTTATCAATTTCTATTATTATTTATTAAAATTTAATATTAAATTATTTTATTTAACATTACTTTTTATTATTAATTTAATAATTATTAATAATTATATTATTTAAATATAATATTATTTAAACTATATTAAATTCTAATATGATTAAATGATGATATTTAATATTACTATTAAAGAGTATAAAATCATATTATTCAATATTATATAGATAATTTTATTTAATATAAATTTATTTAATAAATAAGTTATTTTTATTTAATTTTTAAAATATTATTTTATAAATTAAATTATTATATATAAAGCAGTTTGAATATAATTTGTGTTTCCAAAATCTTTAAAACAAAACAAAATAAAAATAAAATTTTTGAAAACAAAAAACAAAAAATAGAAAACCATCTCAAGCAATCCCTATTATTTCATGCAAAAATTTATTTACAAAACAAGATTACAGACAGCTACATGTTTCATTGTTGGAGACTGAAGCATCCCTATAATCGAAAGGATGTTTGAACATACACATGCTTTCTCCTTTGAATGCAACGGGTTCTGATAAGTGTCGTCTACAATAAAACTTCCGATTACCCAGTTCTTCAAGGTCTAGTTTTTTCTCAATTATTTTTTGATGGAAGTCAAAGTCCAAAAGCAAAAATTAAGAAAAGAAGTTGATAGGATAGGAATAAAGAGGAATGATGCAGATGGATCTAATCCATTCGATAGGTCACGTGAAAGCTAGCTACTGCCAAGCTTTAGGTGCACCGCACGGTACGCAAACGTCCAACGGAATCAAACTTCGGCTTTACAAATGATCAGAAGATTTAAAAAGTCAAGCATTCTAGATTTTAGGAGACTTAAGAAGACCATAAAAAGACTAGCGTTTTTTATTTAAGGAGACTTAAACAGTGAAGCGTTCTAGATTTATGGAGACAAAAAGTCAAGAATTCTAGTCTTCTAGATTTAGGAAAATGTTAAATTAGTTTTTTTTTATTTAATGAATTCTTTTTATGTTGAGTGTTAGATGAAAATTTAGTCGATCTCAAACTCGAATAAAAAAGAAAATAACGATAAGTTTGGACAACCAACCATCAAAACTTGTTTATATTTTATAAAATAAACTAATATAAAAACTTCGTTAAAGTGTCTCTTACTCAACAATGCGCTACACCGAAGCCAGATATAGTGAAAAATATGCAAGAATTGTTAGATCATTGTCCGAAAAGCAGCCTGCCATATTAATGCCTAGCTGTGGTGTCAAATATACAAAAGTTCCCATGCCACAATAGACAATAGTGGATAAAGAAATTAGTCAATAATAATAAGCTTAAGTTAAGATTGGGGAATATAGGTATGTATAATGGTAAGTTCCCTAAGATTTGTGAGGTTATGAGTAGGAGGAAAATTAACATCTTGTGTATCTAGGAAACCAAATGGGTTGGAGAGAAGAATAAGGAGGCAGTATAAGCTTTAGCACATAAGGAAAGATAGAAACCTAAATGGTGTAGATATCATTATAGATAAAGAGTATCATGAGGATGTTGTACAAGTTCGAAGACAAGGGGATTGGATTATTTTGGTTAAACGAGTTCTAGGAGGGGAGCTTTTCAATGTTATTAGTGTGCAAGCATCACAAATAGGACTTGATAAGGCTAGTTAATGATAGTTTTAGGAAGATTTAGATAAGGTAATATAAGAAAGAGAAGATCTTTTTTATTGGAGGTGACCTTAATGGTTATATAGGTACTAGTAAAGAAGGTTTTGAGACATACATGGGGGTTTTAGCTGCAATGTAAGAATTGAGGGTGGGGATGCTATCCTAGATTTTGCTTTATCCTATGACCGGGCCCTAGTGAACACATTGTTTTGGAAGAGAGAACCTCACCTTATAACCTTTAAAAGTGAACTGAGCGCAAGTCAAATAGATTTTTTTTTTAACTAGGAGATGAATAAACACAGATGTTTGGACAGCAAGGTTCTTCAAGTGAGAGTTTTATCACGCAACATAGACTTCTAGTTTTAAACATGAGGATTTATAGACAACATCGAAGGAACCAACAAAAAAGACTTGCAAAGATTTGATGGTGGAAGCTAAAAGAATATTGTTATGTAGTATGTAGAGATAGTTAAATAAAAAAAAAGACTAGCTAACAGAGGAGAACCCATACACTATGGAATAAGATGGTAAAATCATTCGACAGATGTGCAAGGAGATGCTAGGATTATCAAATGAAAGAGCACCAATAGGAAATGATGCAACATGGTGGACTACATCAGTTAAAGAAGCCATAAAGATTGAGCAAGATTATTACAAGACTTTGAAGAGGAACAATACAAAAGAGAGCTTTATAAAATATAGGTTAGCTAAAAATGCGGCAAAGAAGGCAGTGATAAAAGTTAAAGCGAATGTAGGGAAAGATATTTACGATAAGTTGATACAAAGGATAGAGAGAAGAAGATATACAAATTAGCGTAAGCAAGAGAGAAGAAGAGTCACGACATATAACTCGTGAAATTTATTAAGCATGAGTACTAAAGAACTCTCGTTAAGGATAATGAAATTAAAGAAAGATGGCATGATTATTTTGACAAATTATTCAATGATGGACAGTAAAATTTAGATATTATCTTGGTGCCTCTCTATGATCTAAGTAAGTGCTTTATGCGCTGAATAAAAGAGATAGAGGTAAAAAAGGCACTAAAGAAGATGAACACCAAAAAAGCTGTTGGGCTTGACGACATTCCAATTGGAGTTTGAAAATGTCTTGGAGAGGTAAGAATTAGGTGGTTGACAAATCATTTTAATAAAATATGGCACACTAATAAAATTTTTGAGGAAGAAAGAATAATGCCTTGATACCTTTTTATAAGAACAAGGGAGATATTCAAAGTTAGTCCAACTACCAATATATAAATTAATGAGTCACAAGATGAAACTATGGGAGAAAGTGATAAAATGAAATTTAAGAAGATTATAGAGATATTAGAGAATCAATTAGGTTTTATGTCTGAGTGATCAACTATGGAAACAATACACTTGCTTAGATAGCTTGTGGAACATTCTCAAGTATCTAGTAAAGATCTTCATATGGTATTTATTGACCTAAAAAACATATGATAAAGTGCTTAAAGAGGTGCTATGGTAATCCTTAATAAATAAAAGAGTTCATGTTAAAAATATTGCACTAATTAAGGACATCTATAGAGAATGCAAAGACATATGTGAAGACATGTGGAAAGCAAATAAGAGAATGTCTTATGACAGTAGGACTACATCAAGGTTCAGTGCTAAGTCCATTTTTGTTCGCAGTAGTAATGGACAAACTGATTAAATCCATCAAAGATAAAGTACCTTGGTGTTTGATATTTGAAGATGATATTATCTTATATGTTGAGACTAGAGTAGAGATCAATGCAAAGTTAGAACTATGGAGATGGATGCCACAATCAAGAGTTTTCTAACTAAGTAGAGTGAAGATTGAATACATGGAATATAAATTCAATTCAAACAAAGAGGAAGATCAGAACATAATGACGTTAAATGGGATGGTGATACTTGAGCAAAATTATTTTTGATATTTGAGGTTGGTCATACAAATGGATGGAGAGGTTAATGGCGATGTGATTTATAAGATCTAGGCTAGCTGGAGCAAGTGGAAAAGCGCTACAAATGCATTGTGCGATAAAATAATTCCTATATGGTTGAAAAAGGCAAGTCTTATAAGACAATTGTTAGACCAACATTGCTATATGGTAATGAATGTTAGGTTAATAAGTGATTGCATATATAGAAGATAAGTGTAGCAGAAATATGAATCTTACGATTGATGTGTAGATATATGAGAAAGGATAGAATAAGAAATGAAGGTATTTGTACGAAGGTTTGAGCGGTACCTATCGAAGACAAGATAAGTGAAAGTTGTTTACATTAGTTTGAACACATGACATAGACCTGTGAATAGTCCAGTTAGGGGAGTAGAGGCTATGAATGATGAAAAATGGGGTCAGAGCTAGAGGAAGACTGAAAAAGACTTGGAAAGAAGTCATTTGAAAAGATATGGCAGCACTAGAGTTAAAAGAACACATTACCTTGAATAGGAATGAGTGAAGGAGCAAAATTCATGTTTGCAACTTAACGTTAGTTCATATATTTGTTCATGCCTACTACAATTTATTAGGATAAAAGCTCTGATGATGATGATGATGATGATGGTGATGATGGTGATTTTTAATTTAATGAAATTAATATGTTAAATTTATTTTTTAAAAATAATATTTATTTATTTTTAAACAATACTTTCAAACAACCATTAGTTAGATCTCGAATTTTCTAACATCGATTGATGTAATTGGCTAAACCACATATTTTCCAAAAGCGCACCCTTAAAAAGTGGCTTGGGCTACTTGGCTATGAATGGAGATTGGATTCGCAACTAGGGGTGTCATTGAGCCAAGCCAAGTCGATACAATGGGATGCTCGAGCTCAAACTCAACTTGCAAACTCGATGCTCAGTACTCGACTCGAGCTAGACCGAGCCCCCATTTTTGAGCTCAAGCTCGATTCGAGATTAAAATCGAGCTACTCGAACTTGCTCGATTAGTCTCGATTATCCTAGCTGGATTTTGCTGTCGAATTCAAGCTCGATTTTGCTGTCGAATTCAAGCTCGATTTTTCTGTCGAATTCAAACTCGATTCTGATGTCGAATTCAAGCTCGATTCTCATGCTCAAACTCGAGCTCGAATTAATTTTTATATATTTAAAAATATTGTGTATCAGTTAAATATAATAAAATATAATATTCATTAATAACAACAACAAAAAAAAAATTAAACCTCACATAAAAATCAAAATAACTAAAGTTCCCACAAATCACATACAACACTAAACATCCATCTCTAAAGATTATAAAGCCTAAAATAATTTTGGAAAATAAACAACAAAAATGATAACATCACCACCAAAACACAAACAGAAGATGTTACAAACAGAAGTGAAACATGTGGCAGCAACACCAACACTTGCAACATCAACATTGTAAACTAAACAAGAAACTTGAAACTAGGATAAGTGTAGAATTATAGTTTATATGCTCCCATCTTGCATAACCAAGGATATATCATTACACCTGACAGGCTGGTTCAATAACTATATATTGATATTTATTAACATATAATGTGACACAAATTCATATTAATTAATGATTACCCTATTAATTTGTATCGACAATTCTATCATCCATAACAAACAAAGTCTTGATTATCACTTAACAAATGTTATATTGCAAAACTCATTATGAACTCAATATTATGTTATTAGTATATGCATACCCAAACAACAAGAAATAACTTCCCTTTAGTTGAGTGGTAGTGACTGAATTGTTGGATAATTAGCATCAAGAATCAGTAAAAATAAAAGATATTTAAGTAAATTCTACAATTGCTGCTATATCCACTAAATTTTGTGCTAAATCAATTTGTTATTGATCATTCTTTTGATAATTTTTTTTAATAGCAAGTCATATACCATTATTGCAGTTGCAATTTAATAAGTATATTCAAGAATCAATTTCCAACATATAAAAATGCATTATTGGCTAGATTAAAGACCAACCTCTCAACTAATCACAAAAAAAATTCGAACAAATGAGGTTCAGCAAATTGAAATTGCTAGCATTAACCAAAACAAGTCCGAAGGAAATTGAAAATCATTACCTGAAGGGTTAACCTGTGCAAAACAAAAATAGTCTATTTCCTCCCAATGCCAAAATTGAAGATATACTCTACCAAGATACTTAAAAGACCAGGTTGAATAAAGAAGACTGCTCAAGCCTCAAATTATAGCTGAATCCACTGACTGAGTCGATTTCTAACCTACATAAGGAAATTGACTACAGCAAACCTTCAATAATGAAAAGGAAACAGTGCATATTGTCTGAGATACTAAACAATGATCATTAACAAGCTGTTGGCAGAATAGAACTATACCAAGCGTACCGAATCTGGAGAGTGGACTAGGTGAGCCAGCCGAATTTGGTGCGGGGAAGGCTAGATGCACCGGTTGTGGGGCGTGAGGGGCTAGGCCGGCCAAATCTGGTGCAGGGGAGAGCTAGTTGTGCCAAATGTGGTGCGAGAAGGGCTAGGGTGGTCGGATCTGTTGCAAGAGTGTTAGCTTCACCGGATCTGGTGAGGGAGATTTAGCTTCATCGAATCTAGTATGGGGAGGGTTAGCTTCACCGAATCTGCTGCACACTATGGCTAAAATGTGAGGAAGAGAGGGGATCCATGGTGCGGGGGCGTCGGAGCAACAGTGGCACACCGGCTATTGGATAGACATTGCCAAACAGTGACGCCTAAGAGGGGACTGGTAAGGCAGGCGTGTTGCGACTGGTAGGTGTGGTTGGGACATTGGTGGTGAAATGAAAAAGTAAAAAGTAAAGATAATTAGGGTTTCTGAAATCTGAAGACAAATAATACCAATGTAAAGTGTAAATTGGTAATTATATTTTAAAATAATAAAATAATGAAAACAGAGGGTGCGGCTTGAGGAGTGTATGAAAAGAGATTTAGTATTAGGGTTTCTTAGGCTTTGGGATAAACATGTAATTTTTATAAATATTAGGACAAATATGTAATTTTATAATTATATAATAAAATATGTATATTAAATTATTAAAAGCTCGATTAAGCTCGCGAGCTACTCAAGCTGAGTATCTTGATACTGGAACTCGGCTCGCTCGATAGCTCGAGTAGCTCAAGCTCGACTCGGCAAAAATCGAGCCAAGTTCGAGTTTTCTTCGAGTTGAGCTCGAGTAACTTGCGAACACCAGTGTATCGTTTACACCTCTATTCGCAACTTTAGTAGTAATTAAGGGTTTTTTCTGTTACAAGGGAAATATTAAATAACTAGAGATAGGGATGGGGTTGTTTGATTCGAACCCAAACCTTATAAGATGTTATAACTTATTCTTTATCACTGGGTTAAGAGGTTGTTGGCATTTGGTAAGTTTGGTTAATTTTTGAATCGAATTGGTCAAAATCAACTTTAACCAAAATAGTTTATTTATGTTTCATTAAACTGAAAATTCCAATTTTGAAAATTAACCAAATCAAATTAAATTTGGTTAATTTAGTTAATTGATTGAATTAACTAAAATAATAAATTATATATTTAAAATAAAATTAAAAAAATTTGTTTGAGGTATATATATCAGGGTGATCCTAAAAAGTGTGTTTTAGGCACTAATAATATAATGACACCTCATAATTTTTTAAAGATATGTAATAATTAACTTACACTCATCATCACAAAATCAACTCTAATTAGATTAATTTACTCAAGAGTCAACCTTTATTAGATCAAATTACTTAATTTTTTTAACTCAGATCAATGAAAAAAAAACTCACATAACTAACAAAAAGATCTTAATATTTAAAGGTAACAAAAAATTAATTTATAAAATGCAAAAAGAAACCGTGTCTGACTGAATGCTTTTGGAAATAGTTTCAAATGAAATTTATAACTGTGTTCGACAGAATGCTTTTGGAAGTAGTTTCAAATGAAATATTATAACTTGGTTAGTCCTCCAAAATAAGAGCCCTCTTATAATCCACAAATTAATTTTTTGTTACTTTTCAAATTAATCTTTTTTGTTAGATATTAAAAGCTCTTCGTTAATTATGTGAGTTTTTATTTTTTTTTCATTAATCAGAGTTAAAAAGGTAAGTAAATTGATTTAATAAGGGTTAACTGTTGAGTAAATTAATCTAATTAGAGTTGATTTGGTGAGGATGAGTGTAAGATAATTATTAAATATCTCTAAAAAATTATGAAGTGTCAGTATTTTATGGGAAATGCTAAGGGCAATCACTTTTACACTCATATTTCAACACTCTTTATTTTATTTGGCCACATCACTTCCTAGTTTTTTGTGAGGACCTGTTACCTATTATTGCAGATTATTTGAAAAATAATTTTTAGCATCCACATATTTCAATTTTTTAACTTCTCACATGGGGAAACCTATCTTCACATAAAACTAGACAATAATGTAGTCCAATTATATAGAGTGTTAAAATGTAATTGTCAAAGTGACTGCCTCTAGTATTTCTCTTATTTTATTGGTGCCTAAAATACTTACATTTTAAGATCATCCTAATATAAATTATTTTTTTGTTAAGATAGTGCAAGTTTTGACAAGAAAAATATCAGCCACAAATTTTGTTTGATAAAAAGAAAAAAATAAAAATAAAAAATTTATTAATTCAATAATTAAATTAGAAAGTATCATAATAATTATAAAATTTAATAATTAAATTATAAGTTTTTTGTTTTCATTTCTTTTCATCTTTTCTTACCCAGCAAAACTTGAGTACTTTACAAGCAAACGCGACATTTACAAACATCGGCAGATCGACTGGCTTTTGACTCATGTTTTCGAAGCAAGAAAAGGTGGCGCTTGAATGTTGACACTTTAACCTTCACAAGAAACATAAAAAGCCAAGCTTTGTTCCTGTTGAAGCCATAAAAAGTGGCGCCAAATACAGTAACCTGAAGGCACATTCAAACCCACGAAAACAGGCGGCAAGAGCACCAGGTTCACCCCTGAGAATCAACGGGCTTGCATATAGCCAGCTCAGCGACAAAAACAATAAGCTACACCACTGTTTTGCTTCAACAGTTTTCTTTTGATGTTCTCAATATAAATAGAGGCTCAGCTTCCGTATCTTTATTTCTCGTAAAGAGCCTAAACAAGCAAAGCAATCCAGTTTCTTCCGTATCTTTATTTCCGTATCTTTATTTCTCGTAAAGATCAGTTTGTTGATAAGATAAATCTTTGGTTTTCTTTCCATGGCTTCTCTTTTACTTTTATTGTCCATACTTCTTCGACACCATGAACCAAACTTGGCTTTTGTAACATCACCTCCCTCCTCTTGTTTTTCTTCTTCTCCTCTTCCTCCTTGCCGCACTGAGAAGAAACCATTGACAGATGATGGAAACAAGTTTGAGTCAGAGAATGTAGAGGAAGATCCACGAGAGCTTATGGTTTCTATTGACTTGGTCTGGCCTTAGTGTTATGATCTGGTGCATGTAAATCAGAACTATGCCTTTTTGTAACACTACTTGTCCATAATGTTTTTCTCAAAATCGCATTTTAAAAGTCTGAAGTTTTGAGATTCCCACTTGGGTTTTAATTTATTTAATCTTTTCATTCTCTTGTGTAACATGATAGTTATTACAGCTATTAAATTGTTTTTTCTAATTAATTTGAATTACCCCATTAATGTCGTTCTCAATATTATGTCAAGTCAACATATTGATTCCAACAGCCAAAATGCATGTATAAATGATCGATCCATTTTAATTCATGATTAAAAAGAAGTCAAAAAGTTATCGAATCTCAGTCATCCTGATTTTTTTCTTTTCACTTTCTATAATCTTGTTAATTCATGCCATAGAATAAGGATTATTAATGAGGAATATCTGCAACAGTTAGATTTCCTCAACCTTTCAAAAATGAGAAAGAAAAGAAAGGTGAATGATGTTTTAATTGTCGTGTTGGTTTACCAAATAGTATAAGATTTCTTCTTATCTCATCTAATAGGATGATTGTTTTTCTGGGGAGCGGCGGAGCCCCCAGCACGATTAATCTATTCTGCTTAATTTAGTTTTGATTAACCTGACAGTTGTAATGCGTAATTAGTTAGGCAATGAAATGTTGAGAAAAATATCCCTCAAATCAAATATCCACAAAAATCGAAGAAAGCAAAAATAAATACAATAATTTTTAATGTGCTTTGACCCAACCAAACTAGCCTATAACCACCCAACCAATTTAATAACCAATCAAACAATTACAACTGTGCAATTTTTAGAAGAGAAAAATTGCAAACTCCTTATAAACCCAACCATGCAATTTTTAGAGAGAAAAATTGCAAACTCCTAACAAAGATCCCAAAGACCAACTAAACCCTTTCAATAGCCCAAACCTTAGCTATTCTATCAGTGCCTACAACTCTTTGTGACATATTATAAACCAAGCTTGACACATCATTTATAAAGGAAAAGCCCTTATAACTTTTCCTATACTTTCGATGTGGGATTCAAGGCAAACCCCAACAAATCCTCCCTTGACTTGAATCTCTAAACTCTACAAACTGTTAGACAACATACAAACCATTCTCAAACTGAAGAATAACTCCACCATCATCATCACCAGCATCCTCATCATCTTCCTCCAATCATCATCATCAAACTCATAATGATCATCTTCTTCCAAATCATCATGGTCATCATCTTCATCTTCATCTTCATCATCATCATCATCATCATCATCATCATCATCTTCATCTTCATCTTCTTCAAACATAGCTTTCATCGTCATCTTCATCTTCATAACTTTCATCTTTATCTTCATAGCTTTTCTCCTCTCATAGGATCACAAACCTTCAGCTCTAATACCACTTGTTGGAAAAAATATCCCTCAAACCAAACACCTACAAAAATGGAAGAAAGCAAAAATAAACATAATAATTTTTAATGTGGTTTGGCCCGACCAAATTGGCCTATAACCACCCAACTAATCTAATAACCAATCAAATAATTACGGCTGTACAATTTTTAAAAAAGAAAAATTGCAAACTCTTTACAAACCCAACCATGCAATTTTTAGAGAGAAAAATTGCAAACTCCTAAAAAAAATCCCAAAGCCCAACTACACCTTTTTAATAGCCCAAACCCTAGCTATTCTATCGGTGCCTACAACTATTTGGGACGTGTTACAAACCAAGCCTAACACATCATTTATAAGGGAAGAGCCCTTATAACTTCTCTTATACTTTCGATGTGGGATTCAAGGCAAACCCCAACATGAAAATGCCCCCCTTTGCCTGAATTATCTGAAAGAAAATCTACCTGCAAGTAAAATATATTTGTTTAAGCTTAATCTGTCAGAGTTTTCAACAGATCGAAACTATTTTATTCAATATTTTGTCCACAGGTTCTGGAATGATCATCCAAACATGTTCGGTGCCCTTCATCCTACCTATAAAGATTACTAGAAGAAAACATAGCTAAGTTTTACTTTATTCTCTTTCTTTGCTAAGAAAAAAAATGGTAGCTAAGGTTGTGAGTCATAGGATGGCTTCCCAAAAGGTTTTGAACTTCATCCGTGGAAAGAAACTCACTGGTTGCTTGTTGAAGAAGTTGAAATGCTTTTGCTTTTTGTTAATACGCTACCTTTTTTATTTGGTAAGCTAGGTAAATTGATATATATATATATATAAACACACACACATATATATATATATATATGTATGTATATATATACACACATACATATACATACATACATATATATATATATGAAGAGAATCAGTACAAAAGAGCATTTGGAGTGTCGTACAAATACCAGACAAAAAACATCATAAAAGTGCAACATGAGAAAGGGATTCTCTACAACCAAAGCAGAACAGCTTGTAAAGCTTCAAAAAATCGACAATTCTACCAAACCTAAGACAGCCTAAATAGTAACTCATGTAAACATTGCCTTAGCCTTTGAAATCATTAGCTTAACAACATTCAAAAATGATGCAAAGGAGAAGCAAATTACCAATTGGAGAGTGAAGAAGTGGGTTGGTGAACTTAAAGATGGTATTTGACGCATAAGATGTGATGGACTGGATTGCTACTAGAGCACTCAATGCAGAGTGGAAGCGATCTGTCAAAGAGTAGCACAAGTCAGGTACAGTATTTATCTCAGCTTGGTCTATTTGAAAAAAAAAGAAGATAAGAACCAAAATTGAAAAGATGATCGATAGGCTAAAATACATAGCAGAACAAAAAAAATGCATTAGGCTTAAGAACCAGTGTTGGAAAAGGCAATCATCAATAAGATTGCCAACAACATCTTTAGATGGATCAGAAATGTATCTTAGGAAGGTTGATAAAGAGGAAATAATGAAGCTATTGTGATAGCCGTATAGTGGCCATGGGATGATGTTCTACTGAAACCTTTTAGATTTGGGACAAGAGGGAGCAAGATCATTGTCACAACACATAAGTACTATTGCGTCAATTCTGCGAACTATTCCAAGCTATCATTTAAAGGAGTTATTAGATGTGGGTTGCTGGAGCCTCTTAGCAAAGCTTGCATTTGATCGTCAAAGTTCCAATACATCTTTGGAACTATAAGTAATTGGCATAAAGATTGTAATAGAGTGTAATGGCAATCTACCTTTAGCTGCAATAGTCTTCTGTTGTCTCTTGTGTTTTACAACAGATGCTACAGAGTGGGATATGATATTGCAGAGTGATATGTGGGATTTGCAAATTAATCAAAATGGCTTTCTTCATCTCTATGGTTAAGCAATCATTACCCCCATCACTTCTTAGGCAGTGTTTTGGTTATTTTTCTATATTTCACAAGGATTATGAATATGAGAAATTAAGAGCGATTGATCTTATTATGGATGGCCAAAGGTTTTCTACCAGAGCCTAGAACTAATCAAAGCAAGAAGTAGAGTACTTTCATCATTTTGTTAAAGATATAGCTTCAGCAATCATCAACTAGAATAAATCATGTCGTGTACTGCATGATCTAGTCAATGATTTAGCTAAATCTGTGGCAGGAGAGTTTTGCTTGAGATTGGAAGACTACAATTCAAACAAAACTGATAGAAGGAGTTGCCATCTATCATATTTCAGAGCCACATGTGATCATTCTATTGTACAATTTGAGAGTGTGGCTGACTAATGCAATCAATGATGAAAAACACTTGAAGAAGAATTTTGTAGGTAAGATATTTCCAAGAAGCTTTATTAAAAATAAGAGTTTCCCTTTACCGTTGCAAATGATTCTAAAAACATTGTTCCAATGATACAATTTACTTTTAGAAAAAAACTAGAAAAAAAGTGGAAAAAGAGATTTGAGTTTTTAGAAGTTAAAGATGTAAAAGTGTATTAAAATGAATGTTATGGGATGTATTTATAAGCACAAATAAATGTAATAAGTAGTACCTTTTAATGATTACTTATCTTTTGAATGAAAAACTATAACTTTTTTTAATGAAAACATGTTAACGGAAAATTTTGATTTCCCAAGAAAGGTATTCGAATGTCCTTCTTAGGGTAATTGAGTACTTTATGCAAAAGCTTACACATAATGTAAATTCCTACAACGTATTCGAATGCCCTGCCTTGCATATAAACTCAAAGCATAATTTACATTTGCTCTAGATAAAATGTACATATAGGTACACCTTTTTTCCTCATTCCAAAACTTCAAGGTATTTGAATACCCTTCTCTCCCTTTTTAGGTATTCAATACATTAATAAAGCATTAGGTTTATATGATCTAAATGCTATGTACATATTATTATGTACAATCTTAATTCAATACATTAATAAATCAAATGCCCTTGATTTGTACAAGTTTAGACACAATGAACATATGATCAAAGCAATATGCATTTATGTTTTAGTCAATGTGTACAACTTGTTATTTTTCATTTCAAAAGTTTATTTTATACTTTTAAAACATCATTTTCTTAACACAAATGTAACTATATGATTTATAAATATTTTTATATAAATCAAACACTTATAATTAATTGAAAATCTTGTAAGTTTGGTAATACATACAAGAACCCCTACTTATTACCAAAGGTATACATGTAAGCAACCTGAAGAAAAATGCAATTTGGGTCTTATATCAGGTGTACGTCTAAAGATGATCAAGGATTGAATCTTTAGATTGAATATGGGACACAATGATATTTACCCCTTATATTGATTTGTGAGTTCCTCCAAAAGGTAACATATTTTTGTCATTGAACTTTGCTTTAGCTTGTGTTAACAAGTACTTTAAGATTAACTGAAAATTCGTAAGAAGCGTTGTTTCACTTTTCTACTAACATAAAAAGACTTATCAAGAGTGTACACAACTTTCACTTTTCTTCAAACACTCTACTTAAAGAAACTATAAATCAATTACAGACTTCAATTTAAAATCATATATATTAGGATATATACAATTTGTTTGTATAAATTTTTTTGTTTGGTGTTCACGAACACATTCGTTTAATATTCACGAATATCTATTTGTGAACATATTCATTTAATATTCACAAACACGTGTTTGTAAACATGTTCGTTAATGTTCGTGAACAATCTTAACGAAAATGAACACGAACACGAACAATGTTAAAAAATAAACGAACAAACACGAATATAGTAACGTTCGTTCATGTTCGATTCGTTTACACCCCTAGCTATTATTGGACAATCTATTGTTCTTTGTGTTGTAAATCTCTTCTTTATTATCACAATATTAAGTGATTGATCCTTCAATTTTGTCAATGTAAGATATTCGCCTTAGAAACCTTTTAAATCAAAGTAAATTTTTGGTGGCATGTGCAATGAACTCATATTACATTGTTGATAATGTTATACAAGTTTGTTTCTTATAAGACTAAAAAACCAATAGCACCACCTATGATAAACAACCATCCAATAGTTGACTTGGAACTTCTTATATCCAAAGCCCAATTAGCATGATTATAACATTTCAAAACTGGAGGTTCACACTTATAGTGTAAGCCAGAACTTAATGTAAATTGGAGTTTTCACACTTATAGTGTAAGCCATAATTTAATGTATGCTTCAAATATCTCAATAATCTACTTAACTCATGCTTGTACACATTGTTAGGATTATTAGTAAACCTAGTTATAATACCAACAAAATATGCAATGTCTGGTCTAATATAATTCATGGCATAAATTAAACTACCCATAATCTTAGCACACTCCTTTTAATTTACCGATTCTCTTTGATTAAGTACTAACTTCTGATATAGATCTATAGGTGCTCTATAAGGTTTGCTACCTTAATAATTTTTCTATGTAATGTGATTGTGAAAATAAACTTACCATTCTTTCTATAAACTTTAACACTTAATATAATATCAATTGGGCATAAGTATTTAATATCAAATGCTTTAATTTGATACGACTTTGTTTCACTTTCATTGATGTAATCCATATTAGTGTCAAAAATTAGAGTAATTAAAATTTTAATTTTTTTATTATTTATTAATTTCCCAATGATTATAAGTTTTATTATATACAAAATTTTAATCTAATACCTTTAATTGTTATTTTTCATTTTCACTATACTTCATTTCACTATTATCGTTGCGATTGCATTTAAACACATATTTCACCATTGATTTTAATCTCATAGTTACAGTATCTAATCTCACTGCTACATATCTAATCTTAATAAAATAAATCTTACAGTCTATCTAAACTAAGTATAAAATTTAAAATATTAGATACCAAGGTTAGATACACATTTAAAAAAAAATTAATAATAATAAAACAAATAGTAGATTCTGTCAACGCGCACTCAATTTTGATGCCAAGCTTTGATACATGGGCCATGGACCTGAGTGCAATACGGTAAAAAAAGGTTGTTGATAAGTTCTCATCAAAGGTTTGGCAACACTTTCCGCTCCGTAAGACAGGCAGACAATGTAGGTGGGGTTTCCCTGAACTCCTCTAATTGGCTGATATTTGTCGATTTCCAGTAAGAATACACTTTGGGGGCTTCTAAATACACTACCTTTTTTACTCTATACACTACATAAAAAAAAATTTTCGTTAAATAACAATTTTAACCTTTGTCACCTCTACCGATGACACCCTTCCTTCCTCCGGCGACACCTTTCCTCCGCCAACACTCTTCTTCCTTCCTCCGGCTGCTCCTCACCTCTACCGATCTCTTGCTTCGACAATTGATCTCCACCGATTTCCGTCCAATAGGCTTGTGGCCTCGCACCCTTGTGGCCTCGCATAGCAGCGCGAGGCTTGTGGCATCGCGCAAGTAAGCTTGCGCGTAGCTTGTGGCCTCGCGCAAGTAAAGTTGCGCGAGGATCCATGCTTTGCGCAAGTAAAGTTGCGCGAGAATTGGGGCTCCGCGCAAGCTCACTTGCGCAGGAATTCTGGCCTCACACCTACGCGAGGCACTACCTTGCGCGAGGCTCGCTTACGAGAGGCACTGCCTTGCGTAGGGCTCGCCTACACGAGGCACTGTCTGCCTCGCCTTGCTGGGGCTCGCCTACACGAGGCATTGTCAGCCTCGCCTTGAGTGAGGCTTGTCTGCGCGAGGCACTGCCTGCCTCGCCTCGCACAAGGTCGCTTGTAGACCTGTATTTGGGAAACGAAAAAGGGTGTCATCGGAGGAAGGAAAAAGGGTGTCGCCGGAGGAAGGAAGAAGGATGTCGCCGGTCCGTCGGAGGAAGAGTTGAATTTGGAGAGTTAATGAGAGGGTTAAAATTGTAATTTAATGAGGTAGATTTAGGTTTTTTTTTTTTTGGTGTAGTGTAAATAGTAAAAAATGTGGTAGATTTAGAAGTCTCCATACACTTTGGTATACCCCTTTTCTATTTTCTGCTAAAGCAGTCACTTGCTCAAACACTGGTGCAAAAATCCCAAGAGCAAACAATTGAAAGTCAAGAGGAAAGAAAGGCAGTGCTTCCATAATATAAACTTATTGCTGAAGTGAAGCTCCTGCCATGGCTAATAGCAGCAACAACTCCGCGGATTCATCACTGTCCAGCCAAAGGTAAATCATATTCTATCCTCTTTTTCAACTCCTGCTTTTACGGATTCACTTTCTTGCTTTGCTGGCCCTTTTAAGTTTTAATTCCTTTTAACATGCATGCCTCAGTGATTGTGGGAATGTGGTTTTGCTGCTCTGATGGTTTGTCTCTTGGATTAGTGTCTATGTTTATTGGGTCTTTGGTATAATTGAGTTTGAGGACGACAGAAAATATCCTGTGGTGGATTCATTCATGCAAGCATGGATTTTGTCATTCAATTATAGGTTTAATACGAAATATAATAAATTTAGGTGTTAAGTTGTTTTATGAGCCATATGTAATTTACTATCTCTGGCTTCTTGTGATTTGGTTGTTTTTATTTTGAAGTGTGTATATACATTTAAAGAGATTTATTGCTGAATTGATGGCTGTTTTACCCAATTTTGGAGTCTTAAACTTTGGATCAGCTATATAGTGTCATTTGCAACTAGTGGAGCTTTCTTTTGTCCTTTTACTGGATATGTATTAAATTTTGCTAATGATGATTTGAAGCTTGGTCCAAAATTTTCTCATAATTTAAATTTCAGAATTAAGTTCAATTTTCATTATTTAATATTGGTAGTTATATATTCTGCCATTTGCTTCTGAGTTAAAAGACTGTAACAACCGGTCAACCCATCTAAGTTGGCTTTTTTTTCTTGACTGACAGCTAATTATTGGTTACGGGAACAGTCAATGGTGTTTCTTTTTCGTTTTTTTTTTTTCCTCAAGGATCTTATACAGACTAATTACTTTATGATTTGTTTCAATGCATGGAACAAAGTTCAAAAACAGATTCATATTTACTTTGTTGCCTCAAATTTAGTGCTTGATATTAATTTGAACTGCACCTATTATTTGGTTGTGTCAACTATTATATGTTGAATCTGAATTGAGAAAAGAATTTGTCTGTTCCTGAAGTGAAACCTGTCCTCAGCCAATTCAGTTAACTGGATTACAAATTGATTTTTCTTGATTTGCTCTGTGCTTTCCGGATTCTAAGCATGTCTAAACCCTGAACATACTACTGTTTCAGAATCCAAATCTGATAAAGCATTATTTCGACTCTTTATGTGGTGACTCCATCTACATTAATATATTCTTCATTGTTTTATCATGCGTGTGCACATTCTTGGTAATTAGTTAAGCATTTGTTTTCCCTTTGACAGATTAGTGGGGAAAGTGGCATTGGTCACTGGTGGAGCAACTGGCATTGGTGAGAGCATTGTGCGTCTATTTCACAAGCATGGTGCCAAAGTCTGTATAGTTGATGTGCAAGACAGCCTTGGTCAGCTAGTCTGTCAATCTCTTGGCCATGGTCCAAATGTTTGCTTTTTTCATTGTGACATGACAATAGAGGAAGAAGTTTGCTCTGCAGTTGATTTTGTAGTCAACAAGTTTGGTACACTTGATATCATGGTGAATAATGCTGGATTATCAGGTCCATCATACGATGATATCCGCAACTATGATTTAACAGATTTCCAGAGGGTGATGGATGTGAATGTGAAGGGTGTTTTCCTTGGAATGAAGCATGCTGCTAGGATTATGATCCCTCGTGAAAAGGGTTCTATCATTTCTCTCTGTAGTGTTTCTAGTGTCATTGGAGGCCTAGGACCGCATGCATATACAGGGTCCAAACATGCTGTTTTAGGCCTTAACAAGAATGTTGCAGCTGAGCTAGGAAAATACGGGATACGAGTGAATTGTGTCTCTCCATATGCAGTTCCAACAGGCTTGGCTTTTGCTCACTTGCCTGAGGATGAAAGAACTGAAGACGTAGTAGCAGGCTTTCGTGCTTTTGTTGGGAGAAACGCTAACTTGAATGGGGTGGACTTGACTGCTGATCATGTGGCTAATGCTGTTCTCTTCTTAGCAAGTGATGAAGCTGGGTACATAAGTGGAGACAATCTTATGGTTGATGGTGGCTTTACAAGTGCAAATCACTCATTGCGTGTCTTTCGATGAAGAATGATGGAATATGAATTTGGTGAGATATCATTTTGGAGAATTTAAGAGTGCCGGCGGCTCTAGAATTCTGGAACGCTTGCTTTGGATTTATCTGTCTGGAACATCCGCTACTTGCAAACCCTTGGAAAGTAATTCCTGTTCTTGGATGATTATATAGGAGTGTCCTATAACATGACAAGTTTGACCCAAAATTACCTTGCTGTTGCAAAACCAAAATCTAGAGAGAACGGGTGAAACCTGGAATTTGAGAGAAACTCACTGCAGAATTGTTTAGAGGAATTAAACACGACTGATTTTGCTAACTAGAGAATTTCAACATGCGCTACAAAAATTAATCTTTAAATTCCACCATTAAATACATCACAATCTTTAAAAAAAAATACGTTCCCCACCATTTACTAATAAATTTTTTAACTAAATACATCATAAATCTCCAATTTCTTTCCTCTCTCTTTCATCCTTTTTTTCATTAAATCACCCTTACTCTATCCAAAAGTTTAAAAACCCAAAATTTGAGAATCATAAAACAAAATTCTTTACAAAATCAACAGGTACGTTTTGTTATGTACCTATTTGTTTGATTTTTGTATTATTTTTCTGTGAAATCTCAAACCTAGACACCAAGATGGAAGGAAGAACTAAAACAATATATATATAGAGAGAGGAGGGATCCAGTCACACATGTGTAAAACAAATTTAGTTTTACATACTTTCATATCTTTTTATATGATTTATAATTTTTTAATCCGACCGTTGAATATTATGTTCTATTCACATAGATCATGCATGCCAAATTTCAAATTAATTGAATGCGTCTAACTATTTATTTGATAAAATAAAATTTCAACCGTTGATATATATTGAAAAAATACTATTCTCGATTAAAATGATAGAAATAGCAGATTGATTCAAAAATTTACATATGTAATAAATATGAGTAGGTTGTTAAATTCAATGATTGGTTTGCAAAAATATTAATCCTATATGAAGATATAAAATTGTGTAAAACAAATTTGTTTTACATATGTGCAAGTGGATCCCTACTCATATATATATATATATATATATATATATATATATATATATATATATATATATATATATATAGAAAACAAAACTTTACACACAATCCAAGCGTGAAATATGAAATCAGAAAAGCTTTCAACAAAATCGTGAATCAATAAACAGAAAGGTAAAATATGTATAAACTACTAATAATATGAATTTATAAAAGCAATACTCTGAAACAAAAATTTCAAAAATAGAAATAATAGAACCAAACAATATTTCTGTGCAAGTTTACTTATGTAAGATCATGTTTCCACCCAAGTAAATTTGCGCGAAGAACGTAATCCTGCACAAGTTTATTTGCTCAAAGAACGCAATCTTGCATAAAATTACTTGCGCGAAAATCTTACGTTTTTTTATTTCCATTTTCACGTTATCTATTTATTTAATTTTTTATTAAAAATAAATTTTAGGATGAAAGAAACAAATAGAATAATGCAAGAAGAAAAAAATGATTTGATTAATTTTCTTCCATAATGAAGTGTAAATTTTTTTTTTGAATTTATTTAGAAGCACTCTGCTAACTAAAACTAAAATGAAATTATATTTACACCCACCATTTTGTTAGACGCATCCTAAAAACCCTAATCTTATTTTCTCTCTCTTCAATTTTTCTTGATACATCCTAAATTTTCAATTCTTATTCCTAAATTACTCTCCGCTTTCTTTAAACCCTAACATCACATCCTACCTCTCATTCTCATTTCCTCAACTTTCAATTTTGAAAGTTTTACAAGATTATAAGGTAAATGTAGCTTACCTCTTCATTGAAATATATTTATTTTTCACTTTTTTCACATTTAAATATATTAATTTGTTGATTTTTAAAAGAATTGAAAACATGATTTTCGGATGAGGTGGGAATTGGAAACGTGACTCATGGTAAAGAATTGCAGCGAGTCCCACATGGGTGCCTCAAGTCTTCATTAGCTAGCTGCACTTGGGTGTCCCGAGAGGGTCTCGGCAATTATGGGTCTAGAATTGGGCTGCCAAGACTGCCCTAAAAGGTCTTAGCAACCCATTGCCAAGATTTTTTCTTTACTTCTGACAATTTTATGTTGAAAGTGTGGAATATTTAATTTTATTTGAGTTTTTAGATAAAAAATAAAAAAATTAGAAAAAATTTACCAGTAATAACATACATTTACAAAAATCTCTCATATTTTATCTATATCTTCATTTATAAATGAATCTTTCGAAAAATGCTCAATAATTTTGATTTTTAGATGAAACTTAATTGATTTGATTTAAAGTATATGAAAAAAAAAAAAGAGAATAAGATGAGATTTACACTTTAAGAAATGAGAATAAAATAATAATATTATAAAATGATATTTTTGTATTAAAATAATTTCATTTATTTTAAAGTGTACTTAGCACCCTTAAAGTGTGACTACAACCACTATGAGTCAAACTGCACAGAGAGCCAGCGGTCTCTCACTCCTCAATGATCACAGAGCAAACTAACTGATTCTGTACGCTGAAAACCATGGCTGCTCTTCAACATTCATGGCTTTCTTGTGTCAAAACCGTTGCTCTCTTCTCCGCCACTCACCGTATTTTGAAACTTTCCTTCTCTCAAAATCAATCTAGTGATGAAGCTTGGCAGCCCATCTCACCAAACTCGGAAGAAACTTCTCCGAAATCTGCACAGGTTCTTGTAGACCCTGTCAATCTTGCTTTTGAGAAGGCTAAAGCTTATAGAAAAACGCAAGTAAATCCGGATTCAGAAACTGAATAGAACCCAGAAGGGGATTACGGTGGAGATCTCTCCGTCGTTCGCTTAATGAAGATCTTCGTCGATCTCCACTGACTCTGATCTCCATCGTTCTCTCCATCTTTCTATTTCCTATTGTTTTAAGGAGGACCAACGGCTCATCCTAGCTCTTCTCTTCTCTTAATCTGCGCCACCTTTGTCAATGTCCACTTCATCAGCCTCAAATATCAGGTGATTTTTTAACTATAAATTTTTAAGTATTCTTTGATTTTCCTAATATCTGATGGGATGATTTACCTAATTGCAAAAGTGATTATCAAAGAAAGATTGACCTAAGAACTGCAAAAGATCATCTGCATTACCTGGATTAATTTCCAAGTTTAGCCACTAGCATCGTCTAGCATCATACTGAAATAGCCTTGTGGTCCAATTTCCTTATTGCTAATTTACTTCACACCTGACTCTCTACCTTAAGTGTAAGTCCATAATCTAGTTAATCAATTCCTTATTCATGCTAAGAATTTGTCTCTTTAGAAGAAATTTGTTAATGCTTGTACTATACATGAACACTTTGCTTTACTTCACCTAGATGCAGAGAAAGAGTAGATTATTTTCTTTAGCTACAAAAACTGAAGAAGCTTTACTTGAGGAAATCACCTCTGCTATCATGATTATCATCTTGAGTCTCATAAAAGTTTATAGTAATCGAGATATAGGTTGCTTTACTCAAATTAGAGGTTCTGCTAGTGTTTTGTGATTAATTCGTGTGAGTTTTGTGCTCTTTCTTTTCAAACTCTATTGACTTGTTGGTTTTAGCATATAATTAATCTGGCCTGGTTTTAGTATTTTTCTTAATAATTCAAGGATTTCAGGCCTTCAACCTTGTGTAAGATAGAACATAACCTTGCTTTTAGTACAACATGCATGAAGCATTCTGTTTTATCTTGTTGCTTAACCCTTTGTGATGCCTTCCGTCTATCTTATTTCAGTATGCTCGTTTGGTTTCTGATTAGATTCTTTTTTTCCCTTCCAGAATTTTTGTTTTTAAATTGATAAGGTACTTGTACAGATAGTTTTGTACTTTTGGACACTAACTGATAACGTATACATGATTATCACACCGATTCATTACAATGTTTTTAATATTTTGCATCTTGCTTTACGAATCATGAATTGAAGACAGTTTGCTTACTTGGTGCCTGCTTAAATTTCTAATTATTGCAGGTGCTGAGCTTATTAGTGATGTTGATGATACATATTATTTTGTTTGTGCATTGTTCAAAAGTTCTAGTTCTGCAAATAAACTTAAAAGTTGACAATCTCTAATGGTGCTTATGTCAGGTTGATATGGTTCGTAATCCACAAAGGATCTAGTTGGAAGAAGAAAGAAGAGAAGATGTCATTTGTATATCTGCTTTGAGAGTGATGGCTTATAGGAATTCTGTAATGCAGTGCAGGAAAAATTGAAGGTGAGCGAGGAATATTCTTTGGAATTGGATTCTATGGTTCCTGTGTTTCTTGTTAATCTAAGGGATGGCCTTGAATAAAGCAACTACATTATGTAGCTTTCTAAAGCTACAATGTCATGATTATTTCTTTGTTTGTGTTTCACTCCAGTTTCTGTAGGACCATAGCAGTCCTAAAATGAAAAGTGCCTTTATATGTTTGAATAAATTAAACTTCTGTAATGTCATGATTAATTTTCTATTTATGTTGTATTCAGTATCAGCTTTGTTTTTTTTTTTTTTATTTACGCACTTGATATGTTTGAAACAGATGAAACATTGGAATGGAAGATTTTATACCGAGGAGTTATCGGAGATGTTAAGAACTTAAAGTTGGATAAATGTTAGGACTATTATATTTGTTTAATTCCATTGAATGATCAATCTTATTGGCAAAAATGGGTTTGATGCAACAATTTTGTCAATTTTGTTGTTTTCCTATTTCATTTATCAACAGATTACCTTCATTTTTTTAAAAAAAAAATTTATTGTTATGACTATCATACAAGTAATTTTGTAAGTGTAGTCGGAGATTACAAGTGTAAGGGTCCCAAAACTTGAGTTGGAGCTAGGTAGTGGTACTCTGGTGGGATTGTTACAACAGTTGAATTTTCTATTTGCTTGATGATTCTGTTATTTTGTAGTCCTTTTTTTTTTTTTGGCTAAGTTTAAGCATTTCATCCCGGAATGATTCTCTTCTCAACTTGGAGTAGATACATTCTAGAACGGAGTGAGGCTATATTTTTGTTTGGTTGCAGATTCTGTTATTTATAGTCCTCATCCACCATATTTTGTTAAGTTTGAGCACTTCGCCTTGTAATGACTCTATTCCAACCTGGTTTAGATATTCCAACAACTTTCTTCTGTTTACTTTAACATTTGTGTTTGGTGTCCCTGGTCAAGTGTCATTACCTTGTTTCTTCTGTTTGTATGTGTATGGAAAAGAAGAAAGGGGAGGGGATGTGAAAGTTTCATGCATGAGGCTTTTGGAGATAGTCTTTATGAATCTTAAAGAACAAGTGGCTAGACTTTAAAGCAAAGTTGAACAATGTACCATATGAACATTGCCTCTGTAGTATATTTCTTGTAATATGAGTGCATATAATACGAGTTACACTTCAGGTCTACCACAGTAAGTATGCATCTATACTATTTAAATTTCCTGTTAAATATATCTATATGTGCTTTTTCAACTATAGAAGATGAATTTGAATTTAAATTTTTTGAGTTGATATCTCCTGATTTATGCATTTAGGAAAATACTATTGATTGCAGTAGGTTTCAGAGAAAGATCAATTCATATATCTGTATATATCTTGTAATCTTCTTTTTATAATCTTTTCAGTTTATAGAGCAATCTCTCATAGTTTCTTAGATATGGTCTACCTAATATAACTATATATCATTATGTTGTTATATGTTGATTCTTGTGTGCTAGCTACTTCTATTGTTTTTACATTTTGTTTGGTTAACTACATTTGGATGTTCTCACAACTCAATATCCAAGCTGAAAGTTCAAATGAATGGAAGTCAAAATTATATCAGTCATTGGTTCTAAATCCGTCCATACTCTACATGCATGTGTATATCCTTATGTAATACTAGAACCATAATTTACAGCATTTAAGATTAATATTTGACAGCATTTAAGATCTTCAATTCAGATTTTTAGATTTGAAGTTTGACGCTAAGGGACAACAATATGCTTCAAGAATGTAGATTTCATCATAAATATAAATTTTATTTTATTCTTTTTATAGTAGTTATCTGGAGTGGTTAGTCTATGCTGTTTGTTTATTTTATGATAGAAATCTTTCTTTTCTTAGTTTGACTCTTACATTTTATCCAAGGCAGGGCAGAGCGTGGTATTCTTAAGCTCAGAAAATCTCTGTTTTCTGTCTCTGCACATTCCTTAGTTTGATTTTGCACAAGGATGGTTATTGGTGAGAAAGAGAGAGAGACTCAAAGATGATGGTGAGTCAATCAAGAAGATGATTATTCTTTCTATTATTGATTTACCTTAGTATACTGTTGGTTTTATATACAGCCTTATCAACTACAACTGATAACCGAAAAACAGAAAACTGATGGAAACAGTTTATATGTTTAACTGACTTAACTGTCAGCTACTAACTTACAATCTAACTCATTTACAATTTATTTAGCTGATATATTTTGTTACAGCCCCCCTCAAGCTGGAGTGTAGAGATTATGAAGGTTGAGTTGAGGCAGAAAAGAAGTAAACATAGCTGGTGCAAGTGTTTTGGTGAATATGTCTGCTAGCTGAGATGAAGATGAAACATGTAATAATCGAACAACTCCAGCTTGAATCTTTTCTCGAATGATATGGCAGTCTATTTCGATGCGCTTGGTTCTTTCATGGTAGACAGGATTCTCAGCTATGGCGATTGCTGATTTACTATCAGAGAAGATAAGTGCTGGAGCAGGATGAGGAAGGCCAAGATCATGAAGGAGGTAGAGTAACCATTGGATCTCACAGGTAAGAGATGCTATGGCTCGATACTCTGCTTCAGAAGAGGATCGAGAGATTGTTTGTTGCTTCTTTGATCGCCATGAGACAAGAGAGTTGCCAAGGAACACACAAAACCTAGTGACAGATTTTCTGGTGTCAGAACAGGCTGCTCAATCAGAATCACAAAATGCCTTTAGTCTGATATCGGAAGAGGCAGGAAAGAAAATGCCTTGACCAGGATTTGCCTTGATGTGTCGAAGTATTCTATGAGCAGCAGTGAGATGAACATCTGATGGACGATCAAGATACTGAGAAAGTTGTTGTGTGGCAAAAGACAAATCAGGCCTGGTTGTGGTTAAGTATAAGAGCCTGCCAATTAATCTTCTATAGGAGGAGGGATCCTGAAGTGGAGTACCGGTGGTCTTGGATAGTTTTTGGGATGGGATCATGGGAGTTGGGGCTAGTTTACAGCCTAGGAACCCAGAGTCTGCAAGTATCTCCAAGGCATACTTCCTTTGGGATAAGTTTATACCAGAGTTGGATCATGCAACCTCAAGACCAAGAAAGTACTTCAAAACTCCTAGGTCTTTGATCCGGAATTCAGAGTCAAGGTAGTCCTTCATGTCTTGGATCAGGGTTGTATTGTTGCTTGCTAAAATAACATCGTCAACAAATATCAGCAGGGCAATAAAAGAAGTGTCAACATGCTTGATAAAAAGAGAATGGTCTGAAGAGGCCTGGTGGAAGCCTCGAGCAAGAAGAGCTGAATTGAGCTTGTAATACCATTGGCGGCCAGCTTGTTTAAGGCCATATAGAGACTTCTTTAACTGGCAAACTTGGCCAGGTTTGGTGTGAGGATATCCTGGTGGAAGCTTCATAAATACTTCTTCATGTAAGCCACCATGAAGAAAGGCTTTGTTGATGTCTAGTTGGTGGAGATGCCAATTTTTGGCTACTGCAACAGCTAAGAGTGTCCTGATTGTAGTCATTTTTGCTACTGGTGAGAATGTTTCAGTATAGTCCACTCCAGCCTGTTGTGTGTATCCCTTTGCAACAAGCCTGGCCTTGAACCTCTCAACTTGACCATTAGCTTTGTATTTCACCTTTTACACCCATCTGCGCCCTATAGCTTTCTTATTGGGTGGTAGATCAGTAATGTCCCAAGTGTTATTGTCTTGTAAGCTTTTAGTTCATCTACCATGGCTTGTCTCCAACAATCATGTTGGATTGCTTGCTCATATGATTGTGGCTTAGATACAGATGAGATGGATATGGAAAATGCTTTATGATTGTATGAACATTTGTCATAACTAAGAACAGAAGAAAGGGTGTGAGGTGTACCTGAGTTTGCTGTTATTCTGGAAACCAGTACTTGTGAAGGATTTGACTAAGCTAAGTTGCAGTGGTAGTCTTTGAGGTAGGTTGGTGGTATTCTGATGCGTGAGGATTTTCTTGTGTGAGTATCTGGTTCTGTTGGTGTTTTTAAGACTGGTAAAGGGTTGTTGGAAGGGGTGATGTTATTGGAAATGGATGATGAAGGGAAATGAAAATCACTATCAGATTGATCTAAGATAGGGAGTGATATGTCAGAGTTGCTTTGAGGAGTATTATGTATGTCAGAGGTGTTTAAACTGAAAGGGAAAATTTGTTCATAAAATGCAACATCCCTAGATATTATGATGTCTTTTGTTTTAAGAACATAGAGTTTATAACCTTTTGTGAAGGAAAATTGAGAAATATGCATTTGAGGGCTCTAGAGTCAAATTTTGATCTTGCTTGAGACAATGTGGATGCATAGTATAAACAGCCAAACAGTTTTAGGTTTGAGAAATCAAGGGGTTTTCTGTATAAGATTTCAAAAGGGGTTTTGTTATCAATTACGGGTGATGGTAGCCTGTTAATTAAGTATGCAGCATGTTGTACACACTCAGACCAGAATGATTCAGATAATAAGGCTTGAAAACGTAATGCCCTGGCTACATTTAAGAGATGTTGATGCTTTCTTTCTATTATACTATTTTGTTGAGGTGTTTGAATGCATGATGTTTGGTGTATAATGCCTCTTGAATTGTAAAAAGAAGGCATGTTGAACTCTTGGCCATTGTCACTTCTAATTACTTTAATTTTGGTTGTAAACTGTGTTTCAATGAAAATGCAAAAATTCTGTAATAATGGTCTAGCTTTAGATTTCAATTTCATGAAGAATGTCCAAGTATATCGACTGTGGTTGTCAACAATGGTTAAAAAATAATGGTGCCCATGTATGGATGGAACTTGGTATGGCCCCCAAATGTCGACATGAATGAGATCAAAACATGAAGTAGAAACATATTTGCTAATTGAAAAAGGCATTCTTTTCTGCTTTGCAAAGTGACATATATCACAAGGATAATTGCATTGAACAGAAATTGAAGGATCAATTTTATTTAACAGTTGGATCCTAGAGTTAGAAGCATGACCAAAATGAAAATGCCAGAGGTTCATTGACTCATTGATAATAGGCTGATGTTTAGAGACTAACTGAGAACATGAAGCAGGATATTTTGAATGATTAGGTGGAGGATCTATTAGAAGCTGATATAGGCCTTTGGCTTGCTTAGCTAGTCCAATCATCTTCAAAGTCTTGGAATCCTGAATAAAGCAAAGATCAGATTGAAATGTTAAAGAACTATTAAGGGTTGTAGTTAATTTGCTAATTGAAATAAGATTGAAGGAAAAGGAAAGGACATAAAGAGCATTTTCGAGCACAATACTAGGTGTTAGTGTTACCGAACCAGTATGAGTTACTGGTACATATTGATTATTAGGTAGCTTGACAAAAGAATTATGGCTAGATCTGTAAGAATCAAACAATTCAAGAGAGCATATTATATGGTCAGTAGCACCTGTGTCTAGAAGAAAAATGGAATGTAAAGAGTAATGGGATGTACAGGATGCAACAAGTGTACCTAGGTGTGATGATGATTATGGTTCGAAGGGTGAATGAGCCACAATCTTGTTAGCTGCATTAACATGACAAATCGGAAAAGAAGTCATATCAGATGATTCAAGCAGTCCAAGCAATTTGGTATACTGATCTTTGGTGAATGACATGGAAACCATGTCAGAGGCTGCTGAGTCACCATTATGATCCTCTGAATTATGTGGAGCCTCTGTTCGAATAGCATCAATCTGGTTGGCAGTGGCAACTTTGTTTCTTGGCCTGAAGCCCAGGGGGTAACCATGCCTTTTGTAACATTTTTCAACAGTATGTCCTTTGTAGCCACAGTGTGTACAAACAGGCCTTCTTGTACCGGGAATGAACCTCTTGCCTGGGTTTCCATTTTCACTACCAGAGTAAGTGACTGTTTTGTGTGCAAAAACTTATGGTTCAACTTGCTGTATAGAGGATGAAACCATGGAATTCATCTGTCTTTCTTGTTGGATGGGCATGGCAAAAGCTTTGGTGATCAGTGGAAGGGGCTCAAGTAACATGATCTGAGATCTCACACCAGAATAACTCTCATTTAGTCCCTTTAGAAAACGAATCACATAGTCGTTTTCTTGATGCTTTCTTGCTACCTCTATAGCACCACATCTGCATCTTGGATTACAAGAACATGCCAAGATTGGTCGAAGATTAGTAATTTCATCCCATAGTTCCTTCAACTTGGTATAGTAGTTTGTTATAGACATGTTCCCTTGTTGGAAGGAGCATATTTCTTCTTGTAATTCAGCAATCCTGAAAGCATCTCCTTGTGAGAAACGATCTTTAAGATCTTGCCAAACATCTGGTGCATTGTCAAACCAGATGATGCTCTTGCCAATGGAGGATGAAAGTAAGTGTAAGATCCAAGAAAGGATCATTGTGTTGCATCATTGCCAAACATGGAATGAGGGATCAGTTGCAGATGGAATTGGGATAGAACGATCTACAAACTAGTATTTATTCTTGGACAATAGAGCCATTTTCATGGCACGACTCCAGGAGTGATAATTGGTGCCTGTAAGGACAAGAGAAACAAGAACCAAAGATGGATTCTCATTTGGATGAAGAAAGAAAGGGTTAGATAGGGAATCTTCAGGCCTCGATGAAGAAGTTCCAGATGTATTGGTGGCCATTGGTAAAGCCACAGGCTGAGCAATAGAAGAAAGATGATGGAAGCTTGAAAAAAAAAAGGTTATGGCTTCCAAAATGCTAGCTCCGATACCATGTTGAGAAAGAGAGAGAGACTCAAAGATGATGGTGAGTCAATCAAGAAGATGATTATTCTTTCTATTATTGATTTACTTCAGTATACTGTTGGTTTTATATACAGCCTTATCAACTACAAATGATAACCGAAAAACAGAAAACTGATAGAAACAATTTATATGTTTAACTGACTTAACTGTCAGCTACTAACTTACAATCTAACTCATTTACATTTTATTTAGCTGATATATTCTGTTACAGTTATTCTGGATATATTTTTATTAGGAGTTGTTAATGTTATTCAAATTATAATATTGATTTATTATTCTATGCAGGGTTGCTTTATATACATCATGGTGAAGTCTATAAGCATTCAAAATTGTGCAATTATGACCTAAGATACTAAAGATAATCAACAAGATACTACTAGGCAACTCTAACTTTCGAAGTAAGATGGTTGATGTATGTAATCTTCCACCTGGAAAACAAATTAAAGTGTGTTTTAACAGTAAAGGTCAAGCTGTTGGATGCGAAGTGCACATCCTATTACCTTGTCTTGGGATCATCATCATCATCATCATCATCATCATCATCATCATCATCATCATCATCATCATCATTAGAGCTTTTATCCCAATAGATTGGGGTAGGCTATATGAACCAATATCTAAAATCACGATAGATCATCCATATGTATTCTCTGCCTCCATAGATTCCTATTCAAGGTCATTTGCTCATCTAATTCTAAAACCTCCATGTCTTTTCAAACTACTTCCTTCCAAGTCTTTTTCGGTCTTCCTCTAGTCTTAACCTTTCTCTCAACATCCATAGCCTCTATTCTCCTAACTGGAGCATCTACAGGTCTACGTCTTACATGTCCAAATCAATGTAAACGATTTTCACACATTTTGTCTTCGATAGGTACCACTCCAATCATCTTACGAATATCATCATTTCTCATTCTATCCTTTCTTGTATATCCACATATCCACCGTAACATTCTCATGTCTGTTACACTCATCTTTTGTGTATGTAGCCTATTAGTCGCCCAACATTCACTACCATATAACAATGTTGGTCTAACAACTGTCCTATAAAACTTGTCTTTCAACCATGTAGGAATTCCTTTATCGCACAACACACCTGTAGCACTTCTCCACTTACTCCATCCAGCCTTAATCCTATAGGTCACATCACCATCAATCTCTCCATCCATCTGTATTATTGATCCCAAGTATCGAAAATGATCCCGCTTAGGTATCGCCACCCCATCTAACTTCACTACATCATGCTCTTCCAATCGGTTAGAACTGAATTTACACTCCATGTATTCAGTCTTCACTCTGCTTAGTTTATATCCTTTTGATTCCAACGTTTGTCTCCATAATTCCAACTTTGTATTGATCTCCACTCTAGTTTCCGCACATTGGACAATATCATCTGCAAACATCATACACCGAGGCACCTTATCCTGG
Source organism: Heritiera littoralis (assembly GCA_031772115.1). Lineage (NCBI taxonomy): Eukaryota > Viridiplantae > Streptophyta > Magnoliopsida > Malvales > Malvaceae > Heritiera > Heritiera littoralis. The sequence goes on along the minus strand of JAPDPK010000092.1, from coordinate 2,586,331 downwards.
ATGGATTTTGTCAGTTCGTCCATAACTACCGCAAACAAGAATGGACTCAACGCTGACCCTTAGTGTAATCCCACTGTGATAGGAAACTCACTTATTTGCCGCCCACCTGTCCTCACATGTGTCCTTGCGCCTCTATACATGTCCTTAATTAGTTTAATATATTTCAAAGGAACTCTTTTCTTCATTAAGGACCACCAGAGCACCTCCCTAGGCACTTTATCATATACTTTCTCCAAATCTATAAAGACCAAATGAAGATCTTTACCCATTACTCGAAAGCGCTCCATAAGTTATCTAAGCAAATATATTGCCTCCATAGTTGATCGACCCGGCATAAAACCAAATTGATTCTCCGATATCTCTACATTCTTTCTTATTCTCCGTTCTATCACTCTCTCCCATAGTTTCATCGTGTGACTCATCAATTTTATGCCTCGGTAGTTGGCGCAACTTTGAACATCTCTCTTGTTCTTATATAAAGGTACTAAGACACTCTTCCTCCATTCTTCTGGCATTTTGTTAGTGTGCCAAATCTTATTAAATAGATTTGTCAACCACCTAACTCCTACATCTCCAAGGCATTTCCAAACTTCAATTGGGATGTCATCAGGTCCAACAGCTTTTCCATTCTTCATCATCTTTAGTGCCTCTTTTACCTCTGTCTCTTGGATTCTACGCATAAAGCACCGATTTAAATCCTTAAGAGGCACCGAAATATTATCCAAAACTTTATTTTGTCCGTCATTAAATAATTTGTTAAAATAATCTCGCCACCTGTCCTTAATGTTATTATCTTTAACGAGAGTTTTTTGATGCTCATCCTTAATACATTTCACAACTCCTAGGTCGCGACTCCTCCTTTCTCTTGCTCGCGCCAATCTGTATATCCTTTTCTCTCCCTCCTTTGTGTTCAACTTGTCGTAAATCTCTTTCGCAACCTTCATCTTAGCTTCTGCTACAGCCTTCTTTGCCTCCTTTCTTGCTACCTTATATTCCGATAAACTCTCTTCTGTATTGTTCTTCTTTAAAGCCTTGAAATGCTCTCGCTTAGTCTTTATAGCATCTTTTACTAGTGCAGTCCACCATGTTGCGTCCTTTCCAATCGGCACTCTTCCGTTTGATACTCCTAATGTCTCTTTGCCTACCTCCCAAATGCATTTTGCTATCTTTTCCACATTACATTTGGGTTCTCTTCTGTTGTCCAAGCCTCTTTTTGAATCCAACTATCTCTACATGTTGTATGACAATCTTCTTTTAGCTTCCACCATCGAATCCGTTCAATTCCTTTTTGTTGGTTCCTTCGATGTCGTCTATCTATCTTCATATCTAGAACTAAGAGTCTATGTTGCGCGGTAACACTCTCACCTGGGATAACCTTACAATCCAAACATCTATGTCTATCCCAAACTCCTAGTTAAAAAGAAATCTATCTGACTTGCTCTTGGTCCACTTCTAAAGGTTATAAGATGAGAATCTCTCTTCTTAAACAATGTATTTGCTAGGATTAGGTCATAAGATAAAGCAAAATTTAAGATAGCATCTCTTCCCTCGTTTCTTACACCATAACTAAAACCCCCATGTACTCTCTCAAAACCCTTTCTACTTGTACCTACATGTCCATTAAGATCACCGCCAATAAAAAGGTTTTCTCCTATGGGTACTTCTTGTACTACCTTATCTAAATCCTCCCAAAATTGTCGTTTACTAACCTCATCAAGTCCTATCTGGGGTGCATACACGCTAATGACATTCAACACCTCTTCTCCTAAAACTAGTTTAACCAAAATAATCCTATCCCCTTGTCTCTTAATCTATACAACATCTTTATGGTACTCTTTATCTATAATGATACCTACTCCATTTCGGTCTCTATCTTTCCCTGTGTACCAAAGCTTATATTGCCAAGGTGCTATCTCTCTAGCCTTTTCCCCAACCCATTTGGTCTCTTGGAGACACAAGATGTTAACCCTCCTCCTACTCATAACCTCACAAATCTCACCTAACTTACCACTAAGCGTACCTATATTCCAAGATCCTAACCTAAGCTTATGATTATGGACTAACTTCTTTACCCACCCCCGTCCATTGTGGTGTGAGAACCTTTGCCTATTTAACACCACATCCAGGCGTCGATGTGGCGCGTCACTTCTGGGCGACGACCTAGCAACCCTTGCCCACTTTTCATTACACCCGGTCTCCGATGTAGCGCGTCGCTGTGTAGGGGACGCCCCAACGATGTTTTGATATTGGTTCATTTCATGAGATTGGACTAGTTTTTAAGGCTGGTTGTCCAAACCTACCGCCACCCTCCTCCTTTACTCGGGCTTGGGACCGGCTGCGTTAACTCACACAGGCGGAGTTATCACCTTGTCTTGGGATATTAGAAAAAATTGCTATTTACTCCCTTTGAACTACAAAACTTGGAAGAATGTACTTCGAATGTATAAAACAGGTACTTTGAACCATATCAAGGTTTTTTCTTTTATTATTCAAAGTATTAATTGTTTATGAGAAACTTTCTTGTTTTGATTAGATATTTCAATAATTTTGTTTCTTGCGTAGGAAAAATTTTTGTTTTCTGTAAGTCACATTTGTTGGATATTCAAGTCTTTGGGAAAGAAGTAGAAGGATTATAAAGTTGAGTTAAAAGTCAAATACTTCCACTCTGATAATGAAAATAAGTTGCCGCAAAATAAACCTTTAGATGTCTTAAGAGATTAATAGGCAGCTTTTGTAGCATACTGGCTTTAGGAAGGTAAGTTTTTTTTGTTGAGATAGTCAAAATTGATTTTTTTTATTACATTATTAATTTGTTTTTTTGTTTATTGATTGTATAGACTCTTGCTAAATTGAATAGTGATTGATGGGTCAAACAAACTATGTTTTACACTACAGGCTCAAAGAGTTTTGCTACTATTGTGGATGAAAATGTATGTTTTATTATTTTTTGAATAAACCTGCATTTTAGCTCAAAAAATTTAATGTATGCTGTTTTATTTTTATTTTTAATTTAAGTTAAGTATCTTTTGTAATGTAAAATCAGTGGGTAGAACCAAATAAAATAGAGTTATTTGTGAAAACTTGTCAATGTAAAGATAGTAGCTGTGGATAATGTCGCTACACAAGCTGCTATCAGTAGTTACTTGACTCTCTCATTGTTTTATTAATTTGTATACTTTGTGTGTTAGTTTAAATTTTACTGATTTATATAGTAACAGTTTCTGACAAGATGTTGGTTGTTGATTATTTTCTATTGTTCTATTTGTTAAATAATCTTTATTAGCTAGCTGTTGTAGAATGAAGTTAAAGAATGTATTATCTTGATTTGGTTGGACACTTTCTAGGAGCTGTTAAAGGTGTTATCTCAAAATTATACCGACTTGGAGCAATCACAAAAAACTTTTTTATAGGTGATGTTTTTGATAAAGTGATGGTGAAGAACATCCTGATCATGTACAAGGATTGGAATCAGACATTTGGGTTTGTCTTCTCGTCACTTCTAAGCCATGAATGAGGTTGATAATAATAGATATGAAGAGGTACTTAAGCTTAAAGAGAAATTTGATGCTATGAGGTTGCCTTATTAGTCATAGCATCAAATTTCTCTTGTAGATTTAGTATCTCTTCATTCTACTGTTATCAACTTCATTCATGGTTTAGAAGTCACGAGAAAACATGCCCCAAATCTTTGTGAGTGTAAGGCCTAATTCCAATTTTCGTACATAATCAGGGTGTTCATTCCCAATCAGTTCAGCAAAAACATTATCTACTAAATTTTTTTGTGATTGCTCCAAGTCGGTAGAACATTGAAATAACATATTCTTTAATTTGTTTTGTAAAGTGTATAACTAAATCAAGGTAACACATTCTTTAACTCTTCTTTCAGCAACTAGTTAACATTAACTAATGAAAAACTTTAAAATAAGAAGAGCAGATTAGATTCTTTTACAAATGAAATGACAAAAAATAACCAACAGCTTGTCAGAAGCTGCTGGCTTTTTAAATTAGCAAAATTTAAACTAACAACCAAAAAAATATATATATAAATTAATAAAACAACGAGACACTCAAGTAACCACTTAAGGCAGCTTGTGCAGCAACATCATCCATAAAGCTCCCATCTTTACATAAAGTTATCACAAATAGCTCTATTTTATTTGGCTTCACATCACTACTTTTTTCTACTAAAAAATATTCTTCTCTTAAATTAGAAATAAAATAAAACAGCTTACATTAAATTTTTAAGCTAAAATGCAGATCTATTCAAAAGATAAGAAAATCATAATGGCAAAACTTTTTGAGCTTGTGATGTGAAGAATAATTTGTTTGGCTAATCGATCACTATTCAATTTAGCAAGAGTCTACAGCATTAACAAACAAAGAAACAATTAATAATGTAATTCAAAAACAATCAATTTTGACCGTCTAAATAAAGAAAACTTTCTTCCCTACAGGTAAAAGACAGTATGCTACAAGAGCTGCCTATTAATCCATTAAGACATTTGAAGGTTTATTTTGTGGAAACTTATCCTCGTTATCAGACAGAGCGGAAGTAATTGACTTTTAACTTGGCTTGTCACTTTTTCCAAAGACTTGAATATTCAACCAGTGTGAGGTATAAAAAACACAATTTTTTTTTTCTACACAAGAAACAAATATTATTGAAATATCTAATCAAAACAAGTAAATTTCTCATAAACAAATTAATACTTTGAATAATAAAAAAAAAATATTTTGATATGGTTCAAAGTGTCTATCTTGTACATTCGAGGTACATTTTTCAAGACTTGTAGATCAAAGGAGTAAATAGCAATTTCTTGCTAAGATTCTAAGACAAGATGATAGCATGCGGCTTCCACATCCAATAGGCTTATTTTTTCTGTTAAAATGCACATTAATTTGTTTTTTAAGTGGAAGATTTCACCTATCAACTATTTCGTTTTGACTGTGAGTACCACGCTTCTTACTTTGTTCAGAGAGTGGGGGCTGCGCAGTCTCTTGCTGATTATCTTTAATATCTTGGTCAGTTAATCCGTTGTCATCATTTTCTCTAAGTGGAAGCCTCGGCATAAAGCCAGAAATCAAATACTTCTATTCATTCAGGTAAAATGGTGCAAAAGTCCTCGTACGAAGGATTAAGGGTTTCTTACAAGTCAGATGCAACACGAGCAAGAAACGTTACGCAATGAATTTTCCAAAATAAAAAAATAGTTAATCAAAAATGTCTAACTATTAGTTTAATAATAATAATAATAATAAAATAAAATAAAATTTCAATCAATATCATATATCGAAAAAGTATTATTATCAATCATATTATAAGATTATCATATACTCAAAAATTTTGTGTACAATAAATTAAGTAGATTGACAAATCTAATAGCTAGTTTTCAAAACTATTAATTTTACATAAAATTATAAAAATAACGCAAAACAATTTGTTTTCGTTTGTGTTGTTGTTATTGTTGTTGTTGTTGTTGTTGTTATTATTATTATTATTATTATTATTATTATTATTATTATTATATGGAACTATATATTATAGAGATGGTAAAAATTGATCCATTCTGGAAAATTAACTCGACCAATCCGAAACCAAATCCTACCAATCCGATTTAATTAAAAAGTCAACAATTCAAATTCAATCCGATACGAATTTGAATTGATACGAAACCAAATTGATTTGAATTCACATTAATCCAAACCCAACTTGATTTGAACCAGAATTAATCCGAACCCAAATTAACTTAAACAAAAATTGATCCGAATTCGAATTAACCCAAACCCGAAAAGATTCAAACTTAAATTTAATATTATTAATAAATATTTAAATGTTAAAATTAATTATCAAAGTATTTTACTATAGTAAAAATATAATTTTTTTCAATAATAGGAGTGCTATATTTTTTTGAATCTAGTTAAACTTAAATATTTATTTTTATATTATGTTCATATGAACCTAATGTATAATTATTCAATGGCTAATCTATTACAGAGTACAGAAACTATATCATCTACACTAAATGTCTCCAATTATTCTATAAAAAATTAAGAGAAATTAAAGAGATGGACAATAGTGTATTATGATATTTAGTAGCAATTATTAAATTACTTTAATTCTTAAGTTATTAATTATTATAGATAATAGAAATAAAATGAAAAAAATGCAATTAATTTAGGAATATTAGTAAATATATATTATAAAGAAAGCTATCATATAGATTATTAAATATTTTGATTATTTCAATCCCAATTTTATTGTAAGTCATATAAAAAGAAAATTTTATTTTTATGAGTTTTGAGATTTTCAAAAATATGGTTTCAATTCATTTTCAAACTAAACAAATCACATCGAGATGATTAAGGCTTAACCCAAAAAACCTGTCTGCTCGACCAGAATCCAAATCTGACCAACCTGAATTAACTAAAAAAGTAAACAACTCAAACTCGATCTAATCCAAATCCGAATTGATCTGAATTCAAATTAATTCAAACTCAATCTTATCCGAGTCTGAAATAATTTGAAAAAAAAAGATCTGATTTTTCCTTAACAAAAAATGATCAGATCCAAAATAACCTAACTCAAATCCGATCCGATCCGTTCATTTGTCACCTTTAATATATTAGTTCTCTCTCAATCACATAAATCAATCTTGTTGGACGGGAAATTTTATAGTAAGGTCGTAAAATATCGATCTTATTATAAGGTCATGATATCTCATGAGATATTCAATATCTCATGAGAAATTGAATAAAATTTTAAAGTTAAATAAATATGTTAATAATGGCTTAACAGGTTAATAGGTAAACTTAAATTTAATTAAAAAGATTTAAATTACATTTCTATCCTTTTAAAAGATAAGAAAATATTTTAATTACATCCTTAACCATTAAGAAAAATTAATTACATTATTATCCATTAATATTTTTAAGAAAACTATTTAACGACATAATATAATTGTCCATAAAAGTTTGGGAAGTCGACTGCCCGTGTATAGAAGTTGACTTCTCCAGTTATTTTACTCGACAAATTGATTTTGTCATATAGGCAATCGACTTCTTAAATATAGCAATCGACTGCAATATTCGATATGAAATTTATTTTACCGTTAATTATCATTTATTTAAAACTCTTTATAGTGTTTTTATAATTATTTACATGAAATTTATGTCGAATTACATTAATTTTACCATTAACTATTATAGATTTTATTAATATAATAAAATTTAAGATGTCTCAAATATTTTATGATAAATGTCATGAATTTTACGATCAATCAAATAAATTTTGTGATCAATGTATTACGATGAATCTTGTAGATTTTACGATGAATGAATAAAATTTTACGATAAATCTAATAAATTTTACGTGAATCACTTGAATTTTACGATGATGAATAAGCAAAATACCTTAGGCCACAAAAAATCACACAAGCACACCAATTGACTCATTGCATCATCTATATTGATTAAGTGGAACTACCAAGAGAACCAATTCAATAAAGCTATCTTTTCATGCATCAGATTTAAAATTGTACAAGAAACCATGAAAGAAAGTTGGGTTGTATTGGTAGAAAGTAAGGTGAGCATAAGTGGGCTTTTTTCTTCGCATTATGGGAGCATATATTAATCAAGTAATATACCAACGAGTCAATGTGGTGATTTTTGAAGAACAAGAAGTTATTGCCAATACATGAAAAGGAAAACATGCTTTCAAGAAAGTTTTACAAACATGGTTTGACGTGTTCTCTTACTTTCAATTACTCGTCCCTTCCACTACCTTGAAGCACATGTCTCTGTCTTCTCGGGATAATTCAAGTCATCAATTGTTGCGATGGTAGTCAATAGCTGCATTAGCAAATAGCATATAAGACAGACCAGTATTAGAAAGAGGAGGGTTGGTACAGTAATGAGCAAACAATTCTTAGTCTTATATATTTAAATTCTAGTACTTTTATACTTATTCTCATAAATTTTACGATTAATGTCATAAATTTTGCGAGGAGTCTGCTAGAAAATTTTCAAAATAAAGTGGAAATGATTAATTAAAATGATGATTACTCAATGGGTAAGTAAAACTAATGTTTGGTTTGATTCCGAGTTGAGTAAAATCGTTATAAAACGATTTTTACTAAAAGTATAGGGCAATCAACTGCCTATATAGGGTAGTCAACTGCCCTTGTGCAGTATATATTCTGTCCAAAAATTGCACTTGGGCAGTCGGATTCCCTAGGAGGGCAGTTGATAATTCTATAATTTATAGAATTATCATGAATTTAATGATATAATTTATCTCTAAATCATTACTATTAGATTCAAATCCCTCATTTATCTGTTAAATTTCTCTCAATGATGTAGGAACTCCAACTGATAAAGAAGTCAAAGATGTGAAGGATTTCAGTTCCAAATTTCATTCAAACACAAGACTTTGTTGATAAAGCTCCATGCATGGATATCTTTACTTGCTATCAAGAAAGATAAATTGTTGCATTTATCTTTTACGAAGATAAATTATCAAGATGGACTTTTTGCTAAGGATAGAGATAATCAAGGGAGCTGATAAAAGATAAATTTTCTTTGAAGATAAAGATCGAGCCCTATCTGCCAAGATTTTGAGCTAATCATCATCCCCACTGCCTCTATAAATAGCCAGCTTCAGCACCATGAAGAGCATTCAATCCTACTAAGGGATATAGAGTAGTTTAGTTTTATTCTCTTTGTTTTAGTTTTCAAGTTTTCATCTAAATTTCTTTTGGTTTTTATTTTGGAATATTTTAGAAGTTTTATTTAAATAAATATTTTTTTTATTTTCACTTTCCTGCTATTGATTAAAAAAAATTCTTTTTCGATTGTTTGAATAAAATTAGGGTGTGAAATTTTAGTACTTAGTAGCAATTCACAAATTCAATCCTCGTGGGAACGATACTCTACTCGTCACTTTATTACTTGCTACGGTCCGTATACTTGCGGTACACTCATCAGGAATTCGGTAACAAGTTTTTGGCACCGTTGCCGGAGATTGAAGGATTTGTTTTGCTAATATTAATACCAAGCATACCTAGTTTTAATTCAAATATTTTTTTTATTTTTTCTCCTTGTTACTAATATCTTCTCTTGTTTTTCTTGCGAGGTACATCGGCCTAGTGCATGAGCCATGCAAGGAGTGGTGAATTGGCTCCCCTTGACCTCGAAATTGAAAGGACTTTACGAAGAATCAAGAAGGAGAACCAAGAAGACCTTGTTGAAACAAATACCATGGAAGAAGCAGATACCAAGGCTCTTCGAGATTATGCAATGCCTACGGTGAATGGATTCGAGATGAGCATAAGATATCCAACCATTCAAGCAAACAATTTCGAGATCAAACCAGCCATCATCCAAATGATCCAAACTTCTGTACAGTTTGGGGGTTCAATCAATGATGATCCTAATGCTCATCTGAAACATTTTTTACAAATTTGCTCTACTTTTAAGAATAATGGTGTTTCTGATGATGCGATAAGACTGAGATTATTTCCTTTTTCTCTCAGGGATAAAGCGATGAATTGGCTGAACTCATTGGCACCAGGATCAATCACAACATGGGAGGACTTAGTCCAGAAGTTCTTGGCAAAATTCTTCCCACCAGCCAAAACAACTAAGATGAGGAACGACATCACCACTTTCATGCAACACGATTCAGAGTCACTTTATGAAGCATGGGAGAGGTACAAAGAACTCTTGAGAAGGTGTCCTCATCATGGGATTCCAAATTGGTTGCAAGTGCAGATATTCTACAATGGGTTGATAAGCCAGACCAGAACTACTATAGACACAGCTGCAGGTGGTGCATTAATGAGCAAATCTATAGATGATGCCTACAACTTGATAGAAGACATGGCTGCAAATAGTTATCAATGGTCAACTGAGAGGCTAACATCAAAGAGAACAGCAAGTATGTATGAGTTAAATTCACTCACCACCCTTAACTCTCAAATCTCAGCCTTGACCAAAAAGGTTGATTCTCTTGGAGTCAATCAACAATCCAACCCAATTCATTCCATTCAAAACCCTTTTGTAACTTGTAATAATTGTGGGGGTAATCACTCTGGCGATAGGTGTCCTATTCGAGCCGAACAAGTCCAATATGTTTCCCATCCAAATAGGAACCATAACCCATTCTCAAACACCTATAACCCTGGCTGGAGAAATCACCCAAATTTGTCTTGGAACAATAATCAAGGGCAACTATCTAACCCAAGACCTACTTATCCTCCTGGCTTCCATACTCAACCACCACCACCACTTCTACATAATCCTCTACCACAAGTCCCACCACAAGAAAAGAAGTCTTCTTTAGAAGAGATGTTCACCACCATCTTACAAAACCAAGCTGCTTCTATAAAGAACTTAGAAATTCAAGTAGGTCAGATTGCCAATGCCATTAGTAACCGTCCCCAAGGTACCCTGCCTAGCAATACTGAACCTAATCCAAGAAGGAAAGGTAAAGAGCACTATAAATCAATCACCCTGAGGAAGGGTAAAGAAGTGGGTTACATACCTAAAGAATCAGAGGAAGATGTTAGAGTTGAAGTCCAGGCAGAAGAAGAAGATAAGCAACAAAAGAAAATTGAGCAGACTTCATCTCAATCTGGTAAGACCATTAAATCACCTCCTCCACCTATCCCTTTTCCTCAAAGATTCAAGCAAAAGAAGACAGATAGGCAATTTGCTAAATTCCTAGAGGTATTCAAAAAGCTCCACATCAACATCCCTTTCTCTGATGCATTGGAGCAAATATCAATTTATGCCAAATTCATGAAGGACATCATCTCCAAGAAAAGGCAAATTGAGGATTTTGAAACTGTTGCTCTTACTGAGGAGTGCAACACCATTTTGCAAAGGAACTTACCACCTAAGCTTGAAGATCCAGGGAGTTTTACTATCCCTTGCACTATTGGTAACTTATTTTTTGAAAAAGCTTTATGTGATTTAGGTGCAAGTATTAATTTAATGCCTTTTTCTATTTTCAGGAAACTTGGACTAGGAGAGACTAAACCAACCAAGATAACACTCCAATTAGCAGACCGATCTCTCAAGTATCCAAGAGGCATTATTGAGGATGTGCTAGTGAAGGTTGACAAATTTGTCTTTCCAGCTGATTTTGTAGTGTTAGATATGGAGGAAGATCGTGAAGTCCCAATTATCCTTGGGAGGCCCTTTCTGGCAACTGGTAAGGCTCTTATTGATGTGCAAAAAGGAGAGCTCACCATGCGGGTCAATGATCAAGAGGTAACATTTAACCTTTTCTCTGCAATTAAATTCCCAAGTGAGACTGATAATTGTTTTGAAGTGGATAAAGAGGAAAGTATAGTTCAGGGAATATTCATCAATCAACAACCAATGGACACCATAGAAGCAATTCTTGACGAAGAGACGTCCAATTGTGCTGAGGTAAAAGTTGTGACGATTCCTAACAGACAATTTGAAAGGTTAGGTGCTTCTGGATTTTCACCTCTCAAGTCATCGATTGAAGCACCTCCAACTTTAGAACTCAAAACTCTACCTCCTCATTTAAGGTATGCTTATCTAGGTGAGTCTTCTACTTTACCAGTTATCATTTCTTCTGCTCTTACTAATGAACAAGAAGAAAAGTTGTTGAGTGTCTTGAAGGAGCATAAGAAAGCATTGGGATGGACCATAGCTGATATCAAAGGAATAAGCCCATCCATATGCATGCACAAGATTCTGTTGGAGGAAAATCACAAGGCCACTATTGAGCACCAACGAAGGTTAAACCCAACCATGAAAGAGGTAGTGAAGAAAGAGATTATCAAGTGGTTGGATGTGGGTATCATATACCCGATTTCAGATAGTTCGTGGGTTAGTCCTATCCAGTGTGTGCCGAAAAAGGGAGGTATGACTGTGGTAACTAATGAAAATAATGAGCTCATTCCTACTCGAACAGTCACTAGTTGGAGAGTGTGCATGGACTACCGTAAGCTCAACAAGGCCACTAGAAAGGATCACTTTCCTTTGCCATTCATCGATCAGATGCTTGATAGACTAGCCGGGCATGAATTCTATTGCCTATTAGATGGGTATTCCGGGTACAACTAGATTGCCATCGCTCCAGAAGATCAAGAGAAGACCACATTCACTTGTCCATATGGTACGTTTGCTTTTAGGAGGATGCCATTTGGATTGTGCAATGCTCCTGCCACATTCCAGAGATGCATGATGGCCATCTTTTCAGACATGGTAGAAGAATTTCTCGAGGTATTTATGGATGACTTCTCTGTTTTTGGTGATAATTTTGATTTATGTTTGAAAAATCTAACTCTTGTGCTCAAGCGTTGTGAAGAAACCAACTTAGTCTTAAATTGGGAAAAATGTCATTTTATGGTCCAAGAAGGTATTATGCTAGGCCATAAGGTTTCTTCTAGAGGAATTGAAGTTGACAGAGCCAAGATAGAGGTAATTGAGAAGTTGTCACCACCAACTTCAGTGAAAGGGGTAAGAAGTTTTCTTGGACATGCAGGCTTTTACAGGAGATTTATTAAAGATTTCTCAAAGATTTCCAAACCATTGTGTAATCTTTTAGAGAAAAACACAACCTTCAGGTTTGATCATTCCTGTTTAGAAGCATTTCAAACTTTAAAAGATAAATTAATTTCTGCTCCTGTAATTGTAGCCCCTGATTGGAATTTACCTTTTGAACTAATGTGTGATGCGAGTGATTATGCAGTTGGTGCCGTTTTAGGACAACGACGAGGTAAGATTTTTCACGCAATTTACTATGCGAGCAAAACCTTGACAGATGCACAACTCAACTATGCAACTACTGAAAAGGAGTTGTTGGCAGTTGTCTTTGCGTTCGATAAGTTTCGTCCTTATCTTATTGGCGCCAAGGTGATAGTCTACACCGATCACTCTGCCATCAAGTACTTGATTGCCAAGAAGGATGCCAAGCCAAGATTGATTAGGTGGATTCTCCTTTTACAAGAGTTTGACCTGGAGATTAGAGACAAAAAGGGGACAGAAAATCAAGTGGCAGATCATCTTTCCAGACTAGAGAATGATGGTGTTGGAGATGCAACTATCATCAAAGAGTCTTTCCCCGATGAGCAACTATTCAAGGTTAGGCATAATAACTTACCATGGTATGCAGATTATGTCAACTTTATAGTAGGTAAAGTGCTTCCTCCTGATTTATCATTTCAACAAAAGAAAAAATTTTTGCATGATGTCAAATATTTTGTATGGGATGAACCCTATTTGTTTAAGCAATGTAGGGATCAGGTTTTAAGAAGATGTGTACCCATGGAAGAGACGGAGGATATCCTCCATCATTGTCATTCTTCAGATTATGGAGGACACTTTGGAGGGGAAAGAACGGCTGCTAAGGTGCTTCAATCAGGATTCTATTGGCCTACGCTGTTCAAAGATGCCTATCTATATGCCTTGAGATGTGATCGATGCCAAAGGGTTGGCAATATTTCCAAGAGACATGAGATGCCCCTAAACACCATTTTGGAGGTGGAAATTTTTGATGTTTGGGGAATAGACTTCATGGGACCATTCATCTCCTCCTACAACAACCTTTACATCCTTGTAGCAGTGGACTATGTATCCAAATGGGTGGAAGCAAAGGCCTTACCTACAAATGATGCCAAGGTAGTTATGAAGTTCTTGAAAAAGAACATCTTCACTCGTTTTGGCACCCCCAAGGCGATCATTAGTGATGAAGGGACTCACTTTTGCAACAAGTCCTTTGAAGCTCTACTTGCTAAGTACGGTGTCACACACAAGGTGGCTATAGCCTATCACCCTTAGACAAATGGCCAAGCAGAAATCTCCAACAAGGAGATAAAAAGAATCTTAGAGAAGACAGTGAACCCTTCAAGAAAGGATTGGGCCATGAAATTAGACGATGCACTATGGGCCTACCGAACTGCATTCAAAACACCTATTGGAATGTCTCCATACCAATTAGTGTTTGGGAAGGCTTGTCACTTACCTGTGGAATTGGAGCACAAGGCATTTTGGGCGATCAAGAAATTAAATTTTGACATGACTGCAGCTGGTGAAAAGCGTCTATTGCAGCTCAACGAGTTGGATGAATTCAGAATGCAAGCATATGAGAGTGCTAGACTCTATAAGGAAAGAACGAAGAAGTGGCATGACAAGAAGATAGTGGAAAGACAATTTGAACCGGGACAACAGGTTTTACTCTATAATTCTCGTTTGAAGCTGTTTCCAGGTAAGTTGAAATCAAGGTGGTCTGGACCATTCATTGTTACTCGAGTTTTTCCATATGGAACTGTGGAAATAAGAGGAGAGTTTTCTAAGGAACCGTTTAAGGTTAATGGTCAAAGATTGAAACATTACTGGGGAGGAGTAATCGATCGTCAAAAATCGGTCAGTTATCTTAATGATCCAGTATGAAATCGACAAAGGGTAGTCAAGCCGAAGACTATAACTCAAGCGCTTCTGGGGAGGCAACCCCAGCTTTCTATCTTTTCCTTTTAAAGATTATTTCTTTACATTAGTTACTTAATTTTTTATTATTTATTATTATTATTATTATTAGTATTATTATTATTATTATTATTATTATTATTATTATTAATATTTTTTTTTGATTCATAGGCACAACCTAGATTTGGAAAAACTGAGAAGAAATTGATAAATGCTGGCTTTACAAAGCAGAATGGTTCGGTGCAGTAAGTTAAACGTGACTGGGGTAGATGTGTGGACTGCTTGAGCGTGTTCAACACAAAAATCTGGACTAAGGCGATGCATGATGGCCTGATGCAAGAGGCTGCTGCGGAAATGTTAGCTGCATGTGCTTGGGTGCGAAACATGTGACCGCTGCACTTGGATGGCGTAGGGACAATAAGCTAGGGCGTGTGGCGTCGATAGCAGAATAAGGCAAGGTATGGGACGTGGCTGGAATGAGCAGAACAAAGATGCTGCGTGGTGAACAGCATGAACAAAACGTGGCAATGGAAAAGCTGTGTGGATGTATAAGGAAGGGCTGAAGCAGTGCTATAGGTGCGGCTAGGAGACGTGGCTGTTGAGACCGGAAAAGTAGTGCACGACGTGGATACTTGGCTGGCAGTGGTGTGCGTAAAGTCTAGACAGATCTGGTTTCCCTGTGTTTGTCAGATTGATAGCATAAGCAGGAGACATGTGGACCATCAGCATGGCTCAGTGCATGGACCACTTAGTCGGATCTTCACGATTTTGGATGCAATGATGAGATTTGGCCGAATGTTGCTATTTCAGCTCTATTTTGCTCAATATCGGTTTGTGCAGGGGACGACTTGCTGGTCCGTGTCAAGTACATTTAATGGGCAGCTGCAGAGGAAACGTGTGTCTAATGAAGTTTCATGAACATGTGGCATTTCAATCACAAGTCAGGGGAGTATTTCTTCCTCATTCCTATTTTTCATTTTTTTTTATATACATTGAGGACAATGTGAAATTCATGAATATGTGCAAAGTATGTGAATGAATTCTTTAGTGAATTATCTTTTTGATTGAGATTTTTCCAAAAATTGAATGCACAATGTTTCTATCATTGAAGTCATGCATATTTAGAGAAGATTTATGTGAATAGGAATAAACAATAGTCTTTAAAGTTTGTTATTTGTCTAGAATTTGTTCTATCATCTCTCAAGGCGAAATCCTAAAACACACTTAGCTAAAGAGGTGATTTAGGGCATCTTTGGACCGTTTGAGCTTTTCAAGACTACCATGATATATTTTATCCTTAGTCACCCAATTTGAGCTTAAAGTAGACCTTCTTTCTTGTTTTACCTACATTAATAATTAGCCTATCCTATAAAAAAAAAGGAAAAGAAAAAAATTATTCCCATACCCCATTATATGCATGAGGACTATGTCAAGATATATTTAGAGCTACGCATATATGGAAGAAAGGGTGCAAATAAAAAAAAAGATGAAAAAAAAAAGAAAAAGAAATTCAAAAAAAAAAAGAAAAAAAAAAGAAATCAAGTGGGAGGAATTATTTGAAGGCTCTTAAAAAAGTCCAAGAAAAAGAATGCATGATTAGGGGTTAAGCCTAAAAATCCTTTTTCTCCTACCTTTACCCTAGCCATACATTACAAGCTTATAAAGTCCTATTGATCTTTAGCTATGTGTGTCTACATTAGTGGAGAGAAGATGAGAAAAACAAACTTATGGAAGATAACTATTCTTTGAGATCTTTTGTTATGTTCATATTTGTATAAATTCATCCGGATTGCATGAACTAAAATGAAGAAACATTACACACACACACGGAAGAATTCAGTTGAATTGATACTCTCTTTTGAATGAGTTTATATATATTTAGCTAATGTTTATGGATTTTCATGGAGTTATAATGTTTTCAAAATCTTTGGGGAAATTAAAGGGAAATCATTATTGCAAGTATATTTGACCTCTAGGTACATTTCTTTGTGAATTTTATTTTGCTCGAGGACAAGCAAAAATTCAAGTTTGGGGGTGTGATAATTCTATAATTTATAGAATTATCATGAATTTAATGATATAATTTATCTCTAAATCATTACTATTAGATTCAAATCCCTCATTTATCTGTTAAATTTCTCTCAATGATGTAGGAACTCCAACTGATAAAGAAGTCAAAGATGTGAAGGATTTCAGTTCCAAATTTCATTCAAACACAAGACTTTGTTGATAAAGCTCCATGCATGGATATCTTTACTTGCTATCAAGAAAGATAAATTGTTGCATTTATCTTTTACGAAGATAAATTATCAAGATGGACTTTTTGCTAAGGATAGAGATAATCAAGGGAGCTGATAAAAGATAAATTTTCTTTGAAGATAAAGATCGAGCCCTATCTGCCAAAATTTTGAGCTAATCATCATCCCCACTGCCTCTATAAATAGCCAGCTTCAGCACCATGAAGAGCATTCAATCCTACTAAGGGATATAGAGTAGTTTAGTTTTATTCTATTTGTTTTAGTCTTCAAGTTTTCATCTAAATTTCTTTTGGTTTTTATTTTAGAATATTTTAGAAGTTTTATTTAAATAAATATTTTTTTTATTTTCACTTTCCTGCTATTGATTAAAAAAAATTCTTTTTCGATTGTTTGAATAAAATTAGGGTGTGAAATTTTAGTACTTAGTAGCAATTCACAAATTCAATCCTCGTGGGAACGATACTCTACTCATCACTTTATTACTTGCTACGGTCCGTATACTTGCGGTACACTCATCAGGAATTCGGTAACAGCAGTCAAATGCCTTGGGAGGGCAGTCAACTGCCTATAGAAGGCAGTCAACTACCCATACGAAGTGCATTTCAAATTTTAAATTACTTTAGGATAGTCGATTGCCCTAATAAGGCAGTCAACTGCCATGCTTGGATGTTGTATTCTGTTTCAAAATTACACTAGGGCATTTGACTGCTCTAGTATTAAAGTGAATAAAAAAACTAATTTTTGTCTAAAGATTTACATCCAAATAAAAATCATATCGCTTGATTGAAAGATCATATCATTTGGAATTATTCTTTATAAATAAAGATATCAAGTTCGAGATCAAGTTTAAGTTGTTTCATCTTCATCAAACCCCGGAAGTAACTTTATTCTTGTACAACAAAGACTAATAAATTTTACGACGAATTTCATAAATTTTATGAGAAATCTCATAAATTTAACGATGAATACTATATATTTTTACGATAGATCTGATAAATTTTACAATGGATTTCATAAATTTTACAATGAATCTTGTAAATTTTACGATAATAAATTTTATGATAAATCTAATAAAATTTATGATAAATCTCATAGATTTCTCGACTAGTCGAATAAATTTTATGATTAATCTTATAAAATTTACAATGAATCTATTGAATTTTACGATGAATATCATAAAATTTATGATGAGTTTAATAATTTTTACGATGAATATCATAAATTTTATGATGAATGTCATAAAATTTACGATGAATCTCATAAATTTTACGATTAGTCTAATAAATTTTATGATTAATCTTATAAAATTTACGATGAATTTAATAAAATTTACGTTGAATCTCATAAATTTTACGATGAGTCTAATAATTTTTATGATGAATATCATAAAATTTACGATGAATGTCATAAATTTTATGATGAATCACATAAATTTTACAATTAGTCATCATATTTTTTTTCATTGCAGAATTTTGATACGTTAATACGAATTTGATAAGAAATTTTTGTATTTTACACGAAACGAATATAATTTTATACAATACGACAAAACATGAATCACCAGGCTTAATTTAAGCCAATGTTAAAATTCGATTCAATTTTTTTAATTACATAAGAACGTATTAATTTTATGGTAAACAGCTTGCATAAGCAATATCAAATATATTGGCGTTGTGTATATCTTTGGAAATTTATGAGCAAGTTAATGTTGAATTTTTCTTTGCTTTTCTTTATTCCTTTAATTAAAAGAATAATAAATTATTTATGATTGTCATATATTATGACAAATATTTGGTAGAAATATTATAGGCCTTCCACGTGCAAAACCCCAATTAGTTTGACAAAGAGATGTAATCATAATAATGTTTATATTATCTTGAATTATTTAAAAATAGTAAAAGTTTTGTTAACATCTAGTACCCTAAGAACATAAAGTTAAAGTATTTTATATATATATATATATATATATATATATATATATTAATATCTTATATTAAATATAATACTTCATGGTACATTTCACGAATTTATTTTGCTTTTTTTTTTTGGTTTATTTCGCTTTTATAGTCTATACAACTACCCCAATAATATTAACAAAGGCCTTATAGTTGTTTAAAAAATGATTTTTTAAATATTCGTTAACGAAATTCATATAATAAAATTTTAATTTTAATTTTAATTTTAGTTTTGCATAAAGATTGAAGAACAACCATTTGATTGAGGTTAGGTTTAAGGTTTAGGATTTATAAAATATTGAAACAGCTACAAATTGAATTAAAGGTGAAATAGAAAAAAATTGTAATAAAGGGATTTATTATTTAGGAATTAGGGTTTAAAAACAGTAAAAATATTTATATAAGAAGAAGAATACTACTGCAATTATAACAAAGTTATATTTGTAATATAATACTATAATTTTAATAATATATAGTAAATAATATTAATTTTAATAATTGGTTTAGTAGGTTATCAGGTTAAAGAGTTTTTTAATTTTTTAAATTTAATCAACGGTTTAAATTAAATTTGACTAATCCAATGATTCTAATTCAATGACCTTATAATAAGGTCAATTTTTATAACCTTACTATAGAATTTGCCCTTATTGGACAATTCAAATTTTGTTACCTAAGTTACGTAACATCACGTGTTATATAATTTCATTCATTTCAAAATAAAAAAATGCCATTTCAGAATTGAATTAGTTAGTTATTAAAGACATTTAGATTGAATTTTCTAGTTTGTCTAGTACTTATTCTAAAATTTTCAGCTAACCTTTCTTGTTCTTTAATTAGGTTTTATACACCTAACTGGTAAAACTTAATTTTGTAGATGTTGAATGATGTAGATACACGCGGTCATCATATGAAACGACAATGAATACAGTCGAATATTAATTATAAAGAAGCTGATCATTTTAAAATAGAATATCTTAGCAAAAAGAGGAATTATAGAATAGTTTTCTTTCTATAATTAGTTAAATTGGCAAAAATAGAAAATAATTCAACAAAATTTGAATTAATTAATTTTGGGTTTGCAAGTTTTAGCGTGAGATGAGAGGGGATACGGATAACTATAATTTATTTTTGGTAGCATGGGTTATAAATTATTTTATAGTTCTACCTTTTTAATTTGATTCTTTTAAATATTTATTTTAAAATTAATTGATAATAATAATTTAAATTATAAAATTATAAAAAATTTTGATATATTTTTATCATAGTTGATAATAAAAGAATTTATCAAATGATAAGTTCAAAAAAAAAAACACAAAGCAGACCTTAGATTTTTTAAACTAGTTAAAATCAATTAACAAGAATAAAAAATTAAAATTTAACATATACAAAATAATACGGCTTTTGACATGCATTTAAAATTTTATTTGATTAGGGCAATTCAAATACTGATGGGCCCTTTCTTCTCAATTTTCTTTTACAGGTAAGGAGCGTCTGTCGTGAGTGTGCCGAAGTTGTCCCCACAAGCAGCCATTTCCGCCGACCATCGCCTTTGTCTTTTCTCAAGGCTAGGGCTAAACCTGCTCATGGGCCGGGCCGGGCCGGATTGGGGTCGGGTAATAAGGATATTAGCTAATACCCAAGCCCGGCCCGATCCGATAAATCGAGCCTGATATTTTGTCCAAGCCCGTCCCATTTTTTATACAATAAGCCTAAGCCCGAGCCCGAGCCCGGCCCTCCCGAATATAATTTTTTTATATTTTAATTATTTATTTATTTGTTTTTTATTAGTTTATTTCCTTTAAAATTTAATTTAATTTGTCAAAATTTGTATATCAATTTTCATATTAAATATTTATAATTATCTTTTTTAATTAATAATGTTTTATATATATAAAAAATTATATTATACTTAACAAATATATTAAAAATATACTTAATATTAGAAATATATTAAAAATATATATATTTAATATTAACATCGGGCGGACCCGGAACCGTTTTTAAACGGGCCTAAAAATTTTGTCCAAGCCCGGTAATTGCATCAAATATTTTTGTCCAAACCCTCTCAAATATCGAACGGGCCTTCGGGCTTGGGCGGGTAGCCCGGCCCTTGAGCAGGTCTAGCTAGGGCTACCGGCCCAGCCGGAGGAGGATTCCTCTACTCACTACTTTGCTTCCTAATCCTTTTCTCTTTTAATCATCTTCTGCTTTCAAATCTAAAACCCTAATTACCTCCAATAGCTAATGTTTTTTCATTTTAATGTGAATATCCAACGACAAACCAAAGCAAAACCTAAATAAAAAAGCAAGGGATTAAACATTCCTTCTTTACTTTGCAACATAAATGGTGGGGGAAAGATATTCGACTGATAACGGCTAAAATATACTTGAAAACGTTATAATGGATTCAAACTGGCCTCAATAATGTCAAATTTGGCATTTAGCATTGCTCCATGTCAAGCAGGCATCAAGGAAGAACCATACCTATCCAAAAAGTGAAGGGTTTTTGGGTTTTTTAAATGTCATTTCAGGAAAGAAAAGAGAGGAAAAAGAGTTAATATGATTTACCTAACTGCAATATTTCAATGTTTTATGAGGATAATAATAATTCGATTAAGGAAAAATTTAATTAAAGAAACAATAATTATAATATACTGTTTTACACACATATCATTTAAGAATATTAGAAAAAATTAAAAATAAATTAGGTTACTTGTGAAATTTGAATATTTCACTAGCAATATATTAAATAATTAACCTTAAAACAATGGCTTAAATGCCAAGGGACACATAACTCAAACACCTGTCAGTGTAAGTCAGCATTAAACTCTGATCTCAGCCTTAATTCGTCCGCCAAATCACACTTGAAGTTAAGCAGAAACCAAAATAAAACTATACTATAAGAAAGCTTTGTTTTGTCTTCAAGAATTTCCTTTTAATAGCAAAGCAAATCTCAACAAAGCTACTTTTCTTCCGGAGCTCAACTCCCCAATATCCAGGGAAAGGAAAAGCGAAACCCACCTTAATTCTCGTCTCTTATCCATGCTTCCGGTTTTCCTTTGAGGATGGTTCAAAGAAAGGTGCCCAACAAGCTAGCTGATAGTATTAAATCAGAGCAGCGGTTGGCAACCCTCAAACCATCATCTTACCAGCAGCAGGATGGCAAGAACAAAGGAACAGACTTGAAGAAAAAAATGAAAAAGTCAAGATCAATTAAGCTCTCAGATATTGAGGGCCTAAGATCATTACCTTTGAGCAAAACCATTGCACAATCTGGACAACCACCTCCTCTTAATATTCAAGCTGCTGCAGTAACCCCGCAGAAGAAGTCTACGATCAAAGCCATCAATGGATCACCAAACTTCATGAAGTCCACCAGCTGTTCAGAGGCAAAAAAGGAGAGTTCTCAGGTGAGTCCCTGCAATTCTCAAACTTCAGATATCAGGAATCTGCATACAAGTTCAACTGGTTCAAAAAGTAGCTCAGCTAGAACTCTAACAAGGGCGTCTAGTTTGAAGCTGGTGAGGACTTTAACAAAATCTCCTAGTTTCAAACCAACTAGAACTTCGGCGAAAAAATGTTCCAGGGTTGCTCTATGTGCAGATGTGAATGTACAGAAAGCTACCTGTTCGTCGACTTTGAAGGATTCAAAGTTTCCCGCTTATCTTATGCTTAATCCTGGGGGAACTGAGTCTGAAGGAACTTCAATTATAAAGGTCTGCTCATATACTTATTGTTCCCTTAACGGTCATCACCACATTTCCTTGCATCCGTTGAAACGTTTCTTAAAAGGAAGGAGACGTTCATTGAAAGCCCAGAGAAGCATGGAAGCTTTGAGCCCGCGTAGACAAAATCCTTCTGGTGATGGAACTGAGGAGTTCGATGAAGAGCATGTGGTTTTTGCTGACAAGCCTGCAAGCAACGGAGTGGATATGGGTACGATAAAGCCTTACCTTATGTCTCCTTTGATGCAAGGAAGGCCCATGGACTTCGTTATTGAAATCTATGCAAAAAGCAAAGGAAATAATGCTGAAGCAACCACAGGAAGCACACAAATGAACGCCATGGGAATGGATGATTCTGGATGCGGCAATGAAACAGCTCCGGAGCATGACACCTACAAGCCAATTTCAGAGAGTTTATCCGAAGGTTCACCACACTTTGAGATTGATTTTGACGAAAATCTTGAACATAGCGGTGAAAGTTTTTGTAAGGTAGATATCACAGAAACCCTTCATGAACGGCTGAAACTCGATGATGTGGATGAAGAGTTTAGAGGAATCTTGGTTAAAGAATCATCACCATGGAACTCGAATGATGGAGATGAGCAGGGATGGATTTCAACCATTGATGTGGAACATACCATGTTTGAAGTTAATGATACGGAGTGGGAGGAGAGGGGAGTTTCTACTCTAGAGCCTGGCCATAGGGCCCATTCTTCAATTGAATTTAATGACGAATTTTATTTGAACATTGGAAGTTTGTCAGAATCAGAAGGTTATAGGAATAATTTGCACGATGAATTTGTGGTTCGTTCTGACGAAAGTGACAGCAACATCACTGAGGAAATTCAGGCTGATGGAGCAGAACAACAAGCCTTTGAAGAAGATGCTGCATGCATTGATACAAGTAGCCAAGTATCCAAAACCTTATTTTACGACCAAGTTTCCTCCATTGAAGAGATGTTCGAGGTATTGCTTGCCATGGAAGAAGAAGAGGAAGTAAAAAACAGTGAAACAGATATTATAGGCATTGTTGCAACTGCATCTTCACCGGAAGAGTTATATGAGGAACCAATATCAGGTAAGGAGAAAATGCCGGAGAATGGAGTTCCTGGAATGGTCAAAGAGGTTTCTGAAGCAGATTCTCCGCTACAAGTTCCAGAAAACAAAGGCACCGTTGATTTGAAAGATGAAACTTTGGAATCAACAGAGAAATTTCAGCTTCACTCATTTGATGAGTTGCTGCATGAAGAGACAAATGAAGATGACGATGCAATCTGGAAGCCAAGGGATTCAGAGGCATATCAGGCAGTCATCATGAGTGATTTCTGTTCAGAGAAGGAAGTTCCAAGTGGTGAAGCTGGAGACAGAATGGAAGCAGGGAAAGTAGTTGATGCCGAATTATTGATTGGAATCCGAATCTCTGATTACTCTCATGTTTTATCTGGGGCTGATGAAGATGATAATGAGGTAGTAGGTGTCATAACGTGTCAAGTCCTAAGACCTAATCTGCTAGACTTTAAAATTCAAGGAGTCGCCACCAACCATTCAAACTTAGGGTGTGATTGGTCACCTATTCATGTCTAAAGATAAGGTATGGTCTACGTTCAAAGATTCTTAGACTCGGGAGTACGGTTACGTGTGGGGAAGGATTAGCACCCCCACAACGCCCATCCTAAGATGGTACCAACTAGCTTTAGGTTATCTTTATAGTTTGCCTTGGGTTCTTATTAATTGCGATATACTTATATATTGGGAAAATTTCTAAGATTTTTCCATCAATTTGGCTCCAACCTTAGAAATTCCCCTCACCTCAAGATATTCAAGGAGTTTCAATTGACTTTCTTGAACTCCATCGTCAGATAGATTTTAATATTTTATGAGATTCCTACTTTCTCCTAATTTTGTCTCTAGTTTTGACTCCATATCCATTTTATAAATTTCTTAGATTTTCTAATTTTTTAATTATTTTTATATTATTATTTATTTTATTTGTAAGAAATAAACATGAATTATGTTTTTATTGAAAATTCACTTTTAAGCGTCCCATCAATTTGGCTCAGCCCAAAAGGAACCTCCTCACCTAGAAATCTCCAAGGAGTCTCAATTGACTTTCTTGAAATTTCATCATCGGCATAACCATATTTACCCTTTTTTATTTATCTTATTATTCTTATTTATTATTTAGATATTTTGTCTTATCTTATTTTATTTATTTATCTTTATTTGTTTATTTATCTTTATTTGCTCATTTTTATTTATCTATATCTAATTCATCTATCTTATCTTACTTTTATTTTTGTTATAAATAAATATGAATTAAAAAAAAATCTTTCAAAAGTATTCCATCAATTTGGCTCAACTTAAGAAAGATTCTTTCACCTAGAAATCTCCAAGGAGTCTCAATTGACTTTCTTGGAGTTTCATCCTCAGTATAATTCACATTTATTTATTTGATCTTAATTATATATATTTATTGTTCATATACCTTTTATAACTTTAGAATACTCATCTAAATCATACAACATTGTTAAATCAAAATTATACATGCAAATGCAAATTATCTACTAACACGCAAATTGGTCACATCATTTGGTTATTAAAGTAGTTATATTCAAATTTAATTAATATAAAATAAAAAAATAAAAAAACCTGGAGAGGGCTACGAGTCTTCTTCCTTTGTTTTCCTTCTGCCCCTTTTTTTTCCTTTCTTTCTTACAACTTTACAGCTTCACATTGCAGTAATCAAAGATAGCAATGGCGTATAAGCAACTTGGAGCTATGTGCAGTGTAACGGTGGCAAGCGGTGGTATGGCAAATGTGAGTGAAGCACGTTAGTGTTTTGACGAGGACAGCCAAGAAACACGGGCAGCAACTGCAGTTGGATAATCGATGTAACGATGGTGATACGAGAACAAGGCAAGCCACAGGTTAGAGTAAGCGATGACGTCGACAAATAGAGGTTGCTTCAGGAGTGGTTAAGACGATGGGGTAGTAGTTCGTGGTTGTAGCATGGTGAATCGGTTTTAGGGAAAGAAGTTGAAAATTGAGATGCTCAATTGTGAATGAATCAAATCATGAGGTTTAATCCCGTTTTATAGCCACAAACTTGTTAGAGTCCTAATACAACTAAACCTATTCTAATAATTATCTCCTATTTTTAATATTTTATTTATCTAATTCTTATATTAATCCTAATCTAACACTAATTCTAAAAAGTCTAATTTTAATCTAACATTAACTCTAAAATAAATTATCCTAATAAATCAATAAATCCTAATCTAATTATCCTATTTTAAAAGGTTAATTTTATTTTATTTTATTTTCTTTTTTTTTAATTATTCCTAAATCCTATTTTAATTCTAATTTCCTAATTAAGTTAATTCTACATCTAAAAAATCTTAATTTAATTCTAGCCTAATTCTAAGATACTACGTCACCTAAATCAATTACAAGTCAAGACCCCGGACAAAATAGGGTGTCTACAGCTGCCCCTCTTTGTGCATTTGCTGTGAAACAGTAATTGCACAAAGACATAAACACCTATTTTGTCTGACTTCTCTTTTTTTAAAATTTTTTTTTATTTTTTCAAAAAGCTCCCTCTAAACAGAAAGGCAGTCAAACTTTAAAATCTTGTCTAAAAAACTCCCCCTAAACAGGCAGGCAATCAAACTTTAAAATCTTGTCCAAAATGCTCCTCCTAAACAGGCAGGCAGTCAAACTTTAAAAATCTTGTCTAAAAGCTCCTCTTAAACAGGTAGGCAGTCAAACTTTAAAATCTTGTCTTAAAAAGCTCTGATTTTTTTTTTTGAAAATTTTAGGAAACTCCTCTAAATTTTTCTTGTCAAGCTCAATTGTGGCAACAACAAGGTTATTCTTTATCAATCCATCTCATGCATTCTTCTCTTTCATCTGTCCTCTTGTCCTTATATTTCTTATTTCTTTTCTCATTTTCCTTCTTCCGTTTTTCTTTCCCAATGAAGCTGTTGTCTTCGTGCCCTCTATATCTTATCTTATCCCTTGTTTCTTCTTTCACCTTCATTCCCTCTTTTTTTTTTTATCGGTTTTTCTTAATTTCCATTTTCATTCATTCACAAGTTTCCTTTTCTTTCTTTTTCCTAAATAATATAGGAGTCTTTCACATATTTTGCCAAGCAAACATTCATTATCATTCCAATTTCAAGATCAATGCAACACAATTTCTCAATTCCTCAAGGTAAGGATATAGCAAAGAAATGATAGGTGAAAAGAAAAGAGTGGTATTATTCAACATTTGGAAAGATTTAACAAGAAATTGCCAAGCATAAAAGGAAAGTAGGCTTGGATGAAAGGTGAGAATTTTTAGGATTAGGTAATAGTATCCAAATAATAACAATTCAAACAATTCTGATCAATGAATACAAAATTCCCTTCAAAGGTCCACCTTATCTGATCACGTTGAGTTCATTAAAATATCCTCTTGCCCCTGTATCATTGGCATCCAGTTTTTCTGGTATCTAAGCCGCCTTTTCAGGTTTTCAACTTAGATGCACTCCATTGATCCAAACCGCCCTTTTTGGGTTTTCAATTTGAATCCTCCTTTCATTTTTTTTCTCTTTTTTTTTTTCCTTTTCTTCTTTTTCATTTTCATTTTTCTCTCTTTCTCTTTTTTTTTATTCATTTCTCTTCATTCTCAACTTCATTGTCCTTGATGAAACTCCTATTGTCTGTTCTCCATTCTGATTCATGCCCCAACATCAAATATTTCTTCACCCAATTTAATACTCACATGGATCCAAGAGAGTCTTTGGAATCCCACTTCTTCCATCTAGACAAAATCTTTTTGCTTATCTTGATCTGCTTGTCCTAGTTCCGTCCAAAGGATCATCATCTCATAGTGTAAGTATGCCTTTATTCAACACATGATTCTTCAATAGGAGTACTCATATTTGATCAAAATGGACTTTTAAGGCACGTAATGTAGGCTCAGGTGAGGGTTCATGAAAGAAAGGATAATATAGGCCCAAAATAAGTATTTCAGGGTTCATCAAACCAAGAATCGTTTTTCATGAATCGAATTTTGTCCCATTCTAATTTGCTTTCTCTCTCCTTTTTTATTCAAATGTGACTAGGGTTTTTACTTTCTTGATTCAAACCCTCTTTCCTTCTTCATTCTTTTTTTCTTTTTTTGTCCTTTTTTTTCACAAAAGGCTTTTTTTCTTTGCCCTTTTTATATTTTTACTTTGCCCCACAAATCTTTCATCTTCTATTTTCTTTGCCCCCAGTGTGGAGGGTGATTCTTGGTGGGTTATATCAAAAAGAATATAATAGGCTCAAAAGGGGTAATCAATGGATAATTTTACTCATGCTTGAAAGGTAATGAAAGGAGGCCATTTCTCATCTCAATACAAGTACTCTCATTAAAGGTCATCTATTGAACAAAGACAAACTCATTAGAATTTCATGTAGAGATTCACCTTTACTCATAACATTCTATAGTTGAAGATTTTAGACAAATATCTTCTATTCTCTTCTTGCTTGAACAATCTTGGCAAACTGGAAATCCATCTAACCAAACAGAGTAGTTCTTTCAAAATTGAATTTTATATTCATTGCCATTACCATTATCATGTTCATTATTTGGATACTTTCGAGCTTGGTAACAATGTAAATCATGTGGGTATTGGTGTTTTGCATAAAAGGACAAGATTAGAATGAGGAATTGAGAAATATGCATCACATTAATCCTTTATTGAAAATGAAAACAAATGAAAACTGGCCCAATACATAAAAGAATTCTTAATGCCTTTTGGGCTTAGGCACTCCTATATTACCTAAGAAATTGAAATGTCCTAAGATGATGAAATTAGAAACAAAGAAACAACCATAATCTTCAAGTTAGTGAATCAATCAATATCATCCACTTTCTTCCATAGCATTAACCGCTACCCCTTGTGTGATCTGCAGAGGATTATCCTTCATATTTAGGTTATTCTTTGCCCCAAAACTCAAAATTCCAGTGTTGACAAGTGCTTGGACTTTCCTCTTCAAGCCCATACAATTCTCAATAGAGTGACCAACATTGTCATTATGATAAGCACACTTTGCGTTAGGATCATACCACTTTGGGTAGGGAGGCTTCAAGGGCTCTACATAAACAGGGGCAATAAGGTGACCCCTTACCAACTGTGGGAACAACTCTGTGTATGTCATTGGTATAGGGTCTATTGTGACATTTCGGCTAGCTCAAGTATTCTTTTGGTCATTAGGTGAAAAAGTGGGGTCTTGTGAATGGGAAATGGGTTGGTAAGCATTCTGATGATAAGTTCGTGGGTGGGGTTGAGAATAAGTGTAATTCACTGAAGGTAAATAAGAGGTATAGGAGCGACGTGAGTTATTGGAGACAGCTTGTGCATCTTCTTCCTTCTTCTTTGAAAACCCATTCCTCTTGCTATCATTCATAGATGCTTCAATCTTACCACTCTTAAAGGCATTTTCAATAGCTTCGCCTGTCAACACCATGTCTGCAAAATTCTTGGTCACACTGCTAAGCATACGCTCATAGTAAGGAGCCTTGAGAGTATTCAAAAAGAACATGGTAATTTCCTTCTCAGTCAAAGGAGGTTGAACTAGTGATGCTACGTCTCTCCATCGTTGGGCATATTCTTTGAAGCTCTCATCTTTTTTCTTTTCCATACCTTGGAGAGATAAGCGGTCAGGAGCTACATCAGACACATGTTTGTATTGAGCTATAAAAGCTCTCGCCAACTCAGACCAAGAAGAAACTTTGCTCCTTTCCAATTGGTTGTACCACTTAGTGGCTGACCCAGTCAAACTATCTTGAAAAACATGAATTAATAGCTTGTCATCCCATGCATATGCCGCCATCTTCCTACAGTACATGGTGAGATGATCTTTTGGGCACGATGTTCCGTTGAACTTTTCAAATTCAGGCACCTTGAATTTTTGTGGAAGCACGACACCCGATACCAAACACAACCTTTCAGCATCAATGGGTCCAAAATAGTCAAATCCTTCCATGGCACTTAGTCTTTCCTCTATCAAGCTCAGCTGGGCTTTAGTACCATTATATTCTTCCTTATGCTTCAACTTTTCTAGCTCTGTGGGATCATCTAAATTTGGCACCTCTACTGGGTTTTGAGCTTGTGTTGTTGATGAATTTCCTTGAAGACTTTCTCCTTGCATCTGTAAAGGCATTGGGGCTTTGACAGTACCTCCTTCGGAGACAAAAATGGGATTGTCTCGCATGCTTTGTTGAGTTTCTTGAATAGACTCCTCTTGATTACCCATCTTCTCCTTTCCTCTAATCATGGCTTTTAGCAACTGGGTAATTTCACTCAATTGCCCCATTATCTCTGCATTTTCCTTTTCCAACTTCTCTATCCTATTATTTTGGTCTTCTTCTATTATGCGAGCTTGATACCTTGTATGGTATTTATGGAGGGCGAACCGTCTACTAGATGCAATTTGATACCTTGAGTGCCACAATTAAGTTGAAATTATTTCATGTGGTGATATGTTTATGCACAAAAATGAATGCACATGGAATGCACTTAGGTCTAGCAATCTCTCCTAACAATCAAAAGTATAGTCATTCTCATGATAAGATAGGTGCAAAATTACATGAATGATATGTTATGCGACACAACTATGCATGACTTAATGATACAGACAAACTCTTTTTTTTTTTTGAAAAATGGAAGAAAGAAAAACTATTTTTTTTATTTTTTTATTTTTTTAAAAACAATGTAAAAAGAGGAAGTAAAACTTATTCCTTCATGTGTCCTATCTTAGGTTTATATCTACACTTCAATCTAGCATGGTTCCACTCTAAGGCTAGGTCTTATGTTTCATTACATGCTGGGTTGGGATAATTAAAGGTTCTAAAGGTTTCCAAATTGTCCCTTACTGTCGTCCACTCAAGACTAGTAAGGTACCCAATCCTCACCCATGACAGGCTACAAACGGAAAGGTTCAATTTGAGTAGTAGTATTTCACTAGCCATTGCGGAGGTATTACCTCACGAGAGCGTAGTTACTCTACTTTCTCCTAAAAAGGATAAAGCCCGGGTAGAGGGCTAATGCATGCACATGCACGTGAAGTGTGTGTTGAAGGAACAAACAATCATTTTATCAAAATTAACATTCCTAAGGCAAACATAGAATAACATAAAACCAATCATTGGCTCGACTCTCTAAATTCCCCAGTGGAGTCGCCAAACTGTCATAACGTGTCAAGTCCTAAGACCTAACCCGCTAGACTTTAAAATTCAAGGAGTCGCCACCAACCATTCAAACTTAGGGTGTGATTGGTCACCTATTCATGTCTAAAAATAAGGTATGGTCTACGTTCAAAGATTCTTAGACTCGGGAGTACGGTTACGTGTGGGGAAGGATTAGCACCCCCACAACGCCCATCCTAAGATGGTACCAACTAGCTTTAGGTTATCTTTATAGTTTGCCTTGGGTTCTTATTAATTGCGATATACTTATATATTGGGAAAATTTCTAAGATTTTTCCATCAATTTGGCTCCAACCTTAGAAATTCCCCTCACCTCAAGATATTCAAGGAGTTTCAATTGACTTTCTTGAACTCCATCGTCAGATAGATTTTAATATTTTATGAGATTCCTACTTTCTCCTAATTTTGTCTCTAGTTTTGACTCCATATCCATTTTATAAATTTCTTAGATTTTCTAATTTTTTAATTATTTTTATATTATTATTTATTTTATTTGTAAGAAATAAACATGAATTATGTTTTTATTGGAAATTCACTTTTAAGCGTCCCATCAATTTGGCTCAGCCCAAAAGGAACCTCCTCGCCTAGAAATCTCCAAGGAGTCTCAATTGACTTTCTTGAAATTTCATCATCGGCATAACTCATATTTACCCTTTTTTATTTATCTTATTATTCTTATTTATTATTTAGATATTTTGTCTTATCTTATTTTATTTATTTATCTTTATTTGTTTATTTATCTTTATTTGCTCATTTTTATTTATCTATATCTAATTCATCTATCTTATCTTACTTTTATTTTTGTTATAAATAAATATGAATTAATTAAAAAAAATCTTTCAAAAGTATTCCATCAATTTGGCTCAACTTAAGAAAGATTCTTTCACCTAGAAATCTCCAAGGAGTCTCAATTGACTTTCTTGGAGTTTCATCCTCAGTATAATTCACATTTATTTATTTGATCTTAATTATATATATTTATTGTTCATATACCTTTTATAACTTTAGAATACTCATCTAAATCATACAACATTGTTAAATCAAAATTATACATGCAAATGCAAATTATCTACTAACACGCAAATTGGTCACATCATTTGGTTATTAAAGTAGTTATATTCAAATTTAATTAATATAAAATAAAAAAATAAAAAAACCTGGAGAGGGCTACGAGTCTTCTTCCTTTGTTTTCCTTCTGCCCCTTTTTTTTCCTTTCTTTCTTACAACTTTACAGCTTCACATTGCAGTAATCAAAGATAGCAATGGCGTATAAGCAACTTGGAGCTATGTGCAGTGTAACGGTGGCAAGCGGTGGTATGGCAAATGTGAGTGAAGCACGTTAGTGTTTTGACGAGAACAGCCAAGAAACACGGGCAGCAACTGCAGTTGGATAATCGATGTAACGATGGTGATACGAGAACAAGGCAAGCCACAGGTTAGAGTAAGCGATGACGTCGACAAATAGAGGTTGCTTCAAGAGTGGTTAAGACGATGGGGTAGTAGTTCGTGGTTGTAGCATGGTGAATCGGTTTTGGGGAAAGAAGT
The DNA here is from genome assembly GCA_031772115.1 of Heritiera littoralis. Taxonomy (NCBI): domain Eukaryota; kingdom Viridiplantae; phylum Streptophyta; class Magnoliopsida; order Malvales; family Malvaceae; genus Heritiera; species Heritiera littoralis. The sequence goes on along the minus strand of JAPDPK010000092.1, from coordinate 2,554,149 downwards.
TGAAAATTGAGATGCTCAATTGTGAATGAATCAAATCATGAGGTTTAATCCCGTTTTATAGCCACAAACTTGTTAGAGTCCTAATACAACTAAACCTATTCTAATAATTATCTCCTATTTTTAATATTTTATTTATCTAATTCTTATATTAATCCTAATCTAACACTAATTCTAAAAAGTCTAATTTTAATCTAACATTAACTCTAAAATAAATTATCCTAATAAATCAATAAATCCTAATCTAATTATCCTATTTTAAAAGGTTAATTTTATTTTATTTTATTTTCTTTTTTTTTTAATTATTCCTAAATCCTATTTTAATTCTAATTTCCTAATTAAGTTAATTCTACATCTAAAAAATCTTAATTTAATTCTAGCCTAATTCTAAGATACTACGTCACCTAAATCAATTACAAGTCAAGACCCCGGACAAAATAGGGTGTCTACAGTAGGCAACCAACTTTGTGAAGTTAACAATGCTATTGAAGAGAGATTTTCAACACAAGATGCTGCTGATGAAAACCTTTTTGCCCGGAATCAAGATCACCTGTCTGATGGCCAACATGAGAACACAAATGTTGAAGACAACCAGAGCGTCCTAGAGGAAGATCAAGATGAAGCAAAGTTAAAATTCCCTGCTTCCATGGAAACTGAGGAGCAGAACAGTTCAAGGATGCATAAAACTAGTTTAGCAGAGGGCAGTGAAGAAGTTGGGAAAATGGAAATGGAGGATAATGCTACTCCCCGTTTGGATGTGGCAGAAAAGTCCCCTGCAGCAAGTGATAAAACCAGCCACAAGCCAACAAGCACGTTCTCCTTCACTAGAAACAATGCTAAGGAAGAACCACTTGACAACCATAACAACAGAAAATGGACAACTGGACGCAAAAGACATGAAGAGAACCGTGAGGAATCAAGGAAGTTCAACCCGAAAGAACCGAACTTCCTGCCTGTTGTTCCAGAGCCAGATGCAGAAAAGGTTGATCTCAGGCATCAGATGGTGGATGAAAGGAAAAACACAGAGGAATGGATGCTCGATCATGCACTCCAACAAGCTGTCACCAAACTGGCTCCAACCCGAAAGAGGAAAGTGGCATTACTTGTTGAAGCTTTTGAAACAGTCCTGCCGATAACTAAATGTGACGACCCATTCAGGCTTGTAACTGATATTCCTATTGAGGTAATTAAGTAACTCTTTGTTCAAAGTCCATTCCTTGTTACTGTTTCGGTTTCACTTTTTATTCTGGTTTTAGCAATCAAATACTTCATTTCTGCACCGTAAGTTTGACAAAACATAATTCCATAATCAACATCTAAAGGACAAACTCCACCTTCTTATCATTTCCCCAGGATAAGATTAGATGGAAGAAGCATTGGTAAATTATACCTGCAATCAGTATAAGGAATAGAAAGCATCGTCATCATAGCCAGAGAAGGCAAAAATTTCTCCTATATACTGTTGAACTAGTTTTCAACTGTTGAGAATAACTGTAGATATAGCAAGTTGAGACAATGGAGCAGGTTGACCAGCGCAAGTTTACAACTTCTCCTATAAAATGTGGGTGGAGTGCAAGTGAAGAGCGCCTACTTCAACTATTAGAATTCATTAAGTGTTTTACTGGATCATATCTGTCATTTGGAGGTCTATTTATGTCTAATGTTATGTACCGATAATTATGGCAGTAAGTTTATATTGAAATAATTAATCATCTACAATGATACATCAGAAATCATCAAATGGTTCCAACCATGTTGAACTACAGTTTTCAAAAAGAGAGTTTAACTATTACTAGGATTCATGTACAAGAGTAGAAACACAGATATACAGTCTGTAAGAGTATTCAAACATAAGCAAATGGAGAGCAGAAATGCTATATACAAACTCTCAAGCGCCATATATGTAAACACATGTCGCATGCCCATATAAATTGCAGACAACGGAATTTAGACAAACAATTTTTGATCAAATATTTTTAAGGCTTTTGCTCATCGCATTTATGAAAAAAAAAGGGGGGGGAGAGAGAACTTTTATATTTCTACAGGTCAATTAGTAACTGAACGTGCATGCACTTTCAACCTCACATTTATGTTCTAATACAAATAACAAAGTGCTATACGCTCTTTAACAAATTAACATGTCATGACTAATTCTACTTTTGAGCTTCATGGACGAAAACAAAAATGTGCATTCAGTTTTCAACAAAATAAGGAGTTGAAACTTCTTGATGGAAGAATTGTACTTTGATTTCAGGTGATTTAAGAAGAAGCGACTGAAGCTCTGCTGTATAACTTCCCAAACTATCAGAACTTGAGCTTTGTTCTTGTGAACCACCTAAACCAACACCAGCCTCAGCGGGCTCACTCTGTTCCCCGGCTTTCTTTGTCAAAATATCATCATGAAACAACTTAAGTGCATCTGTAGTTGAAATTGCTTTCACGGATTCATATAACTCCTGGAATTTATCTCTCTTCTCTTGTGTTTCAATCAACTTCTCCTTCAAATCATCCGGAAGACAAGCCAGTGCGCTTTAAAGGAAAAGACACCAAAAACAGGAAAAGAAACAAAATTTAAACCAGGATTTAGAGCAATGTTGTGTACAAAATATACAGAGCGACCTAGACATCAGCAAAGAATAAAGAATTTCTCCTCTTATTCATTTTACCTGGTAAGACCTCTAGCAAGGCCCCAGTTGTACCCTACGGAAACTGATTGCTTAAAGCCAATATTAAAGCCTTGTTGTGCAGAAGCTTCTTTCCCAGCTATCAGGCCGTCACGATATCCAATCTGAAAATTCTCAACAACGAAACCGATATCAAATACCAAACAACCATCATATACTTATATAGAATGAAAAGAACACCTATATTGTCAAGTACCGTGTGGAATTGGTCATGCCTCCTCTGCCACTCCCGGTCTAAATCAGATTTTTTATCCAATTCCTCATCGGAATCGCCCCATAAAGATCCATCTTCAGCCTCATTGAAACCTAAACAAAAGAAAAATAACATTACGAAGCGATGCACAACTTTCGGGTTCCGCGTGGAATTGCTAGTATTAATTAACTTTACCATTGGCAGTTGAAGAATGGCCTAACTGTAAATCGGATAGCTGCAAACTTTCTGAATAGAGCTCTTGAGCCAATTTATTGTCCATTTCTCTACAACAGAAAAATAAGAAACAATCACTTTGGCATTTCATCAAACACCCTCCAAGTTGCAAGCTGAAATATAAAATTTCTCCTTTCGCTAATCTAAAACTCAAATAAGAATGATCTCAAATCTTCAAATTCCAAAATAAGTTTCTAAAGAAAAAGAAATTCAAAAACAAATTAAAAAAACCACAATTAAGATTAATAATCAAAATAAACATATCTGAAGCTTACTTCATCCACTCGTCCTCCAGCTCCTTGCAGAGCTGCAAGGTCCCGGCTCAATTACAGTGTAAAGAGAAGCCCTCTTACATGGACTCGTCTGACACTGCTTTGAACATACAGACGCAACCTTTTCGCCAGTGGGCTGCCTGGTGTTGCTATAGAAAGGACAAGGGCCCAGAATTGGAAAAAGATTATTTCGTTTAAATTACTATTTGGGCTTTGTAAAGGAGTCAGGAAATTTAGGCCTTTTATTGAAATTGGATAGGCCAATATAACTTCGAATTTTTTACCAGATGAATCTAAGCCCTCATGTTTTATTATATTGAGATCAATTTATAAATTTTTTCGCTAAAACTCTTTATCTTTCAAAATAATCTAATAAAATTCAAATTTATTAAATGATACTAAATACTATTTGAACATCTTATGTGACAGCTTACGTGCATAGCTTTAAAGAGGAGCTTTTATCACACCACCTAGATAATATAAACCAAAGGTAATGTCATTTAACATATTTAAACTTAATTACATAATTTTAAAATAATGAAGATTTATTTATAGAAAATAAAAGTTTATGTACATATTTATTTATATGTAATAAAACATTAAGGGCTTATATATATTTTATGCAAAAAATTGATGGTATATTAGATATTAAGCCCAATTAGATATAGGTTTATAATGCATTGGGCCTTTTATATTTGAGCTCTGGCCTCTCCAAGTACTTAATAGGGCCGCAAACAAATAGAACATTCAATAAACAGTGCGCAAATGTTATATATTTATTTTTGTTCATTTATTAATCATAAAAAACGATTATGAACAAGGGTGTGATTTGTTTATTTATGTTCACAAATAAACTCTTTTAAGTTTTGTTTAAAACTCGTTCTTTTAATGAGTCATTTAATTTTTGTCTGCTTTTCGATAATAGTAAAATTTTAAATTACATATTTACTTGAAGGCCATTTTAATATGTAATTATTAAAATTACATATTTACGTAAGATTGTTTTTTTTTAATTTGGTATCATATGTATTGCAATAAATATAATTTTTTTTTGTTTAGAGTTTATGAACATTTTCATTTAATATTCACGAATATGTGTTTGTAAATATGTTCGTTTAATATTCACAAACACTTATTTGTAAACATGTTTGTTAATGTTTAAAACAAACTTAACAAACACAAACTAAACACGTATAGCATTAAAAAAACAAAAACGAACAAATTCAAAAATAGTAACATTAATTCATGTTAAATTTACTTACACCCTTGATACTTAGGTAATGACTTTTAATTTTTATTAAAAATATATCTAATTACTTTTATAAAATAAAAATATTTTGAAATACTACTCCTAATTAAAAAAATTAATTGATAAAAATATTTTAAAAGCAAAACAATTTTCTTATAAGGAAAATATAAAATGAAATGTATAAAACTTACCATTAAAACTCAATGGTAAGTTTGTTGACACCTGTCCGAGTATTGAATTCTTCAGCAGTACAATTGCATGGCATATGGCTACCATCTCGCCCTTGCTTACTTTGTATTGGCTTTTCTTAAATTTCTTGGTAATCAAACGACACGTGTACATGTTTCTTTTGTTTTATTTAAAGAAAATACAAAAAGAAATCTCATTTATAAAAGTTGTATTAATTAAAAAAAATTAAATGATGAAAGACAAGTTCAATGAACCAAAAAAATTGGTCACATGTATCTCTAATTTCCTCTACTTTTAAGTGGTACTGGTTATCAATTTATCATTACATATATGTACAGGTTGGAGTCACATGATTACAGTATCTTTGGAAAGCACTAGAAATAAAAAGACCTTTACATATACAGTTTGCAATAAATATGTCTAAGTATTGCATGTGAAAGGGAAATGTCCACATCCAAGCTTTCTCTATGCACATGCTTATTGTTTAACCCCAATCATAGGGAAAAATTTTCTATTGTGATCAATAATAGAGTCACTATTAACTAAATAATTTTTATCTTTTCTTAAAAAAGATTAAATTTAAAATTCAATTTTTCTTACCTTCCTATAAATTAAAAAAAAAAGTTAGTATTGATGGTTCTGGCCAAAAAAAAAAACCCTTTTTGATGGCTACCAACCCATTTCTATCAGACATCTTCATGCTATTGTTTTCTTCTTCCTAATTGCTTGCAGCAATATATATATATATATATATATATATATATATATATATATATATATATATTGCCAAATAGCACAAAAAGTTTGCAGATAAGCCCTTTATTTTCTTTAATTCCTGGCTATTAGAAAAAGAAAACATGAGAACAACAAATTCACTTTTACAGTGTGTTTAGATGAAAAATTTTGAAATTATGAGACATTTTAAAATGAAAATAATTCAAAATTTATCATTTTAAAATACTATCATTTATAATTGACTTGTTTTGGATAAAAAAATTTGAGAAAGAATTTTTGAATACAAGAATTTGATTAAATAAAAAATAATTATAAAAGAAAAATAATAATATTATATATTAGAAAAAGAAAAATATCAAATAAAATATGCAATATGGGTATCATTAAATTTGTAAAAATGTATAAATACTATTAACAATATAAAAAACAAAGATATATATTAAATTTAAATAAAATAATATGTTTTTTTTTTGTTTTTAACTTTATATTTAATAGTATGTCATGTCTAATAAAGTAAGAAAGAATGAAAGGAATTTTGAAAAATCACATTTTTAGGTGGATTTTCAAAAGAGAATTTGAGCATTTCAAATTCCTTTTTGAAATCCCTCATGAATTTTCAAATTCTTTAAAATTTTTTGACAAACAAGAAATTTATATTTTGAAGTTTTAAATATCTTAATTGAAATAAATTTCCTCCTTAAAATTCTTCGTCCAAACACCACCTTAGTGACACCTTTAATAAGGCCATTAACAGCAAGGATATCAAACTAGTCAACTTCTGAATAGTTGTACAAACAAATTGTTAAAGATTTCTGCAGAATTAAGCTCCTCTTTCTGGTAACTATAAATAGGACAAATCATTGTCTCCTTGTTTTTCTCAGAAACTTCAACCACTTTCTCCTTCTCTCTCCCACCATTACATGTTCCATTCCCACTCTCTCTAATGGGTTCTTCCAGGACAACAAAATACTACTCTTTTCTCCGTGCCGGCATTGTTATCTTTTCATGTCTATGTTTAGCAAATGCAAATGCAAATGCAGATGCAAATAGTTTTCACAGAATGAAAAGCAGCTTTGTGTCCAGAAAACAACCGAGCAGTTGTAATGTGTACCAAGGAAGGTGGGTGTATGACGACTCCTATCCTCTTTACAACTCATCAGCCTGTCCATTCATCCGCAAGGAGTTTGATTGCCAGAAGTATGGCCGCCCCGATCACCTCTACCTTAAATACAGATGGCAGCCAAGCAACTGCCGGTTGCCGAGGTACATTGCTATATCTCATCTCTCTCACCGTCTCAGCTTCACTGTGTAACTGCGGATTACATTGGTCAATATTTGCCACTTTCAGATTCTTTTTTGTGGTTCTAATTAAGTACTGCTGTCAATGTTGTCACTTACAGTTGCATGCTTTTGAAGAATAGGGTTCATTAATTTCATTGTTTAGGCTTTTTTATTTTTGGTAGTTGGCACCAGTTTCATTGTTTATGCATTAAATTTGGACGGAGAAATAATAAATCCTTCCTTGAGTTGTAGCATATATGCCAGTTCAGTTACTGATGAAAATAAAAGAAAAATTAGAATAAACAACAAAGGAGAGTACAGAAAATTCAGCAAGCTTGCCTATTCATGGTAAAGAACTTCTATAACTGAAGCATCTACAAATAATTTAAACCTGAGGGTAACATACATGAATTTTTATATATTAATATTGTCAGAGGGAAAGACAGGGTCGGTTGGAAAAAATATTTATGTTGAAGTCACCATGGGAGTCATAAGGATATTAATGTAAAACTGAGGAAATGTAACTATATTTTCGTGAAAACTGTCCATTATTGTGCTTGAAGTTGAAATTAATGTGCAGTGTGATGCATTCCCCAATAATTTCTGGGATTTGAAATGCATTAATCTGAGATCATGTGCTCTCATAAAATAGAATCTAACATAAAGTATGTGAGAAAAAGGCAAGAGAGTTTCTATTCAAACCCTTTTTTTTTCCTTGCCACACCCGATTCTTCTAATAATTTACTGTTCACACACCCAAATAAAAATGACTGTGTGAAGAAAAAATATGAATGTGCTTAGAATTCCTCAAAAGGCAAAAGCAGCATTTTAAATAAAGCATCTATCTTTGGAATACTGCGTTTACTTTTTAATTATTAAGCGGTGGAGAAGACAGGATATGAAGAAATATGTGGCTTCCAATGCCCCACATGTCCACTGAGTGCTGTGAAGGCTGCATCTTCTTTTTGATAATGTTTTCTCCCAACTTTCTTTCCATGTTTGATGGTCCATACCAAATCTAAATTAGCCTTTGCCAGCAATTAATTCTATAGTTTAGTTTTCTCAAACATCCCTTTCATTTCCAGTTTGCATTCTAACATAAAAATTATGAAAAATGACAGGTTTAATGGACAGCATTTTTTGAAGAGATTCAAGGGCAAGAAGATCATGTTTATTGGGGACTCTGTGAGTCTCAACCACTGGCAATCACTAATATGCATGCTTCATGCTGCTGCGCCTAATTCCAGTATAATCAGACAAGAATTGAATAACAACAGCATTTCCACTGTCACATTCCAGGTAATCTATGGTAAAAGCTTCCTATCAGAGCTTTCTCCTTTTTCTCCTTGGGATTCTGATAAAAAACCAGGATGGAAAATTAAGGCTATGAAGTTCATAAGATCTAAAACTAAATCATAAAAACTATGTAATAATTAATTTGTAACCAGAACATTTCACATGATTCATTTGTTAACTTATAAAGTAACTAAATATGCTTGTTGAACTGAAACTTTCAGGACCATAAGGTATCCGTGATGCTATTTCATTCCCTGTACTTGGTAGACGTTGATGAAGAAATATCTGGCAGAGTTCTGAAGCTGAATTCTATTAGGAATGGCAATCTATGGAAGAACATTGATGTCTTAGTTTTCAACACTTGGCTTTGGTGGTACCGTAGAGGAGTGAAGCAACAGTATGAGCTCTATAACTCTAGCATAAAAATTATTTTTTTGCAAGAGTTAATAAAATAACCATAATGTGTGCAATGGCCTTAACAAGAGCTAAAGATAGTCTTGTTAAACTGCAGATGGGATTATGTGCAAGTCGATGGGAAGATTCTTATGGACGTTGATCGTATGGCTGCTTTTCGCACGGCTTTGACAACATGGGCCAAATGGGTTGATTCAGATGTGGATCCCAGGAGAACCAAAGTTATATTTCAAGGAATTTCTCCTTCCCACTACAAGTGAGCTGCTTTTCCTTTCTCTATCTCCCTTTTCAACACCGAAAACTGTATCATCCTACCAAGTAACATAATTTCTTGACTCCATTTTCATATGAAATCAGTGGCACAGATTGGAATGAGCCAGGAGTAAGAAATTGCTTAAGGGAGACGATACCATTCAATGGATCAGTTTATCCAACTGGCTTGCCTCAGGCAGCGTATGTAGTTAAAGAGGTCATAAGTAGCATCAAGAAACCTGTTCATTTGCTGGATATTACAGCTCTCTCCCAGTTAAGAAAAGATGCACATCCTAGCTCTTACAATGGCTTCAAGGGCATGGATTGCACCCACTGGTGTGTAGCTGGCCTCCCAGACACGTGGAATGAACTTCTGTATGCAGCTCTCATCAGTTAGTAGAGAGAGGAAAGATGAAAGTGAAAATTTGGTTCAGGTGGCAATGGCATAGCGATCGTCACAAGCCAACCAACATAGATGGAGTCTCCTTACATGTAGTGACAGATTTAATGGCATTTGGTATTGATATTGTTTTTGTCCTAATTTATTCTAGGAAAATTAAAAAATAATATATAATCATTATTTTTTTTTATAAATTATTGATGTGCTTTATAGTAATAGTAGCATTGAAATATTATAAATTTGTATTCTTTCTAAAATTGGTAATGAAGATTAGCTAGGGAGAACCATGAGTAGCATCAATGCGACAATGTAAAAAAGAAGTCATTGGAGTTTGGAAGATGAAAGTACAGGCAGAATAACATGGTTGACTGCTCTTGAAAAATCAGACTTGGCCGCTACAGAGACTCGAGAAAGGACTTTTGAATTGTTGAGATTGTACAAGCAACAATAAAGACGCAGCAATGAATAAGAAGAAGATAGAAGAAGAAAAAGGAAGAGAAGGTAAAGAATGAGAGAAAAAAAATGAACAATTGTATCCTGTAATCTTGAACTTGTAAAACTTATTTTCAACTCTTTACATTCAACTATATATAATACAAGCTTGAAGAATGAGGGACAATTATGTTAGTTTTTTTTTTTCTCAGCACAATTATATGTTGGTTATAACTTAATATAACTGTCAGTTAATTTGCTAATACTCCCTTGCAAACTAAACTCTCTTCCTTCCAAGCTTCTTCTATCTCCTTGAATAGTCAAATTAGGAGCTTGAAATGTAAGCTTGGATCGCAATCAAGCAAAATTGGACAAAGATAAGGGCTTTGTCAAAATATCAGCTATTTGATCATAGACATGAATGTGACAGACAGTGATGAGCTTCTTCAAAACTTTCTCTAGCGCAAAGAATGTATCTAGCTCCATGTGCTTTGTTCTTGTATGTTGAACAAGATTGGCTAATAAAGCCACAATAAAGAGATTATCGCACCATATGTGCAACCTAGTAGGAACTGTTAGTCCAATCTCAGATAGCAATGATTGAATTCAAGTGATCTCAGCAATAAGATTGGCCAAGCTTCAGAATTCAGCTTTTGTATTGGACCTGGAAACAATAGTCTGTTTCCTTGAGCTCCAAGAAATAAGGTTTGAACCCAAAAACACACAAAATCTAGAAATTGACCTTTTATCATTAGAGTCAATAGCCTAATCAGCATCTGTGAACGTTGTCAAACTAAGAATTGGTGAAGATTGTAGACAAATACCATGGTTTAAGGTACCACAAAGATAACTAAATATGCGTTTGATAGCTTTCGAGTGTGTATCAAGTGGTTGATGCATAAATTCAGAAACTTTGCTGACATGTAGGCAATCTCGGGCCTTGTAATAGTGACATATTGCAAGCACCAACTGCACTCCTAAACTACTGCACATCCTTCAATAGGTGAACCCTTATTAGCAGAAAGTTTCAAAGAACTAGCCATAGGAGTAGGCAAAGATTTTGCTTCCAGCATATTAAATTTGTTTAATAGTTTTCTGATGTATTTAGACTGAGTTGACAAGATTCCAATAAATAATTTTGTAACCTCAATCCCAAGATAGAAATTCAAGAAACCAAGATCCTTGAGTGAAAAAGCCTTGTTTAAAAATTGTGCACAAGTTTGTCAATTTCAACAGTTGAGCTACCAATAATTATAATATCATCAACATGCACTAAGATGTATGTACCAATAAAGGCTGTTTTCTTAATGAATAAAGATTGATCAACTTTAGAGGAGACAAAACCTTGCTAATGAAGAAAAAGTTGAAGTTTATTATACCAAGCTCTTAGAGCCCACTTCAAACCATACGGTGCTTTATGTGGCTTACAAACTAGCTTCTGATTACTACCATGAACTTCAAAACTAATTGGTTGGTGCATATATACTTCCTCATTTAAAGAGCCTTTCAAAATTGCATTATTAACATCAATCTGTTTAAGAAACCACCCTTTAGATAGAGCCAGAGTAAGAATAATCCTAATAGTAGTAGGTTTCAGAATAGGGCTAAAATTCTCTCCAAAATCAATTCCAAGTTGTTGAAGATACCCTTTGGCAACCAAACGAGCTTTATACCTTACAACTGATCCATCTGAGTTCCTTTAGAAATCTAAACCTATTTGAAGGATAAGGAACTAAAGACCAGGTTCCATTCTTCAACCAAGCATTATACTCGACATGTACTATTTCCATTAACTATGTTGAAGGGCCTATGTGATAGTAATTAGTTAATGGTTGTGAAGTTCAACCATATATGTTTTTTGCTTGAAAATGCCACCTTTTGGATCTGGTATCCATAGGGTATTGGTTACTAACAGAATCTGGATGTGGCCCTAATAGAAAAGGATGGTCACTATTCTGTATAAGAGAGGATTGGGAGGAAATAAAATGATGATATTCATCTAAAGAAGGAATATGAGAAGCATTTGGTGATTGAGTCAGTTGTGTTTGATTTGAAGAAGATGTATGATTAGAATTAGATAGAGTTGGTGATGAAGTTTTAGTAATTAATGAAGGTGAAGGCAAGGAAATTGTCACATCCCAAATCCACTATATAACTAATATTTACTTATAAACTCCACTTACTTACCGATTAGGCTGTCCGTGATGCTTAACAACTCTTAACATTATAAATAAGAATTAAAACTCTTATTTCTTGTGCAAATATGACTTATTACATTAATACTCTAAGATGTATATACATCCTCTTCTATTTAAAGTAGTACTGTACAATTTTTCTAAACATATAAAAGAAATAATATACCTTCGATATCGAATATCCGCTAGTAGTCGATAATTTCTGGAAGGTAATTCTCTTAACCCAAGATCAACAATCTATGGAGTGGAAAATAGGGAGTGAGCGCCAACGTGCTCAGTAAAGAGGGTGTATGCTGCTTTATAAAAATAAAGACTATACTTCCAAAACAATCTTATTTATCCAATCACTCAATCCCCTTTAATATTAAACAAGATTCAATAGATCCTTTCAGTAAACAGAAATAAATAAGTTGAGACTAGGCAACAAATACATCATGCTCTCATTGTTCCCTCAGGAACACAAGTCATCCGCTTTTGGGGTGCGCCCGTAGGCCATTGCCCTTCACGGCTATCTCAACTAGATTTATGGCCATAATCTATAGGTGGTCCTCGGGTCCACTTGCCAAGTGACCTCGAGACCGCTGATGACTTAGCGGGTCCATCAGTCTTGTGACGCCCTTAGGTGCGCCTGTAGGTTCATCGACCCAAGTCACCGCCCCAAGCGGGTCACGCAATTTATATGAATGGTAATGCATGAATTTAGGGCCTAAAGTCTCAAAATCATATTTACAAATATATTAAAAATAGCTCATTTTCACCACTTTACGCATGAGAAAATATGAGTTAAATTGGCTCACAAGGGTCAGTTCGCCCATAGTGGCTCGCCCATAATAAGTTCGCCCGTTGGGGTGAACTAGTGTTCGCCCGCCAACCGTAGCATTTAAAATCCATTGAAACTAGCTCGCTTGTGGCGGCTCGCCATGGTCAGTTCGTCCACTATGGCATTGGCCATGGTCAACTCGCCCATTTCATAAAAACCTGGTCGCCCGCCCAAAATTTATAAAAAGGGTTCGCCCATATTGGCTCGCCCGGATTTCTATTATAACAAGGTCATTCACCCAACTTTCATAGAAGAGCTCGCCCGTCTAAAACAGCATAGCAGGTTTGGCTCGCCCGCCAATGCCAGTTCTCCCAAATATTGTAGGGCCGGCTTTGTACCTCGCCCAAAATCAAAGCAATTTATCAAAACAATGCATGTCATAAACCAAAACAGTTTTCTCAGTAATTTCATAAATTTAACTCCACAGGACATGTAATCTTTTTCACACACATCTCCCTTACCTGGTCTCTTCAAAGCTTAGCTTCCCGCTGGCCTTTATCAACTCTCACTTCTTAGCTGCAAAGTAAATAGTAATACCATTAATATTTTCTTTTCGAGTTATTTCCTAAAATGATTACTATTTTTCCTTTCAACTATTTGCAACACTTAGGCAAGATTTGAGATAGATCTACAGCTCGCCATTCACCCAATAGAGCTCGCCAGTCATCAATGGGCTTACACATGGAAGCTCACCCAATCCTACTCACCATTCAATTATTGGCTTATTCTGGGAGCTCGCTCACAGTTCAATTCGCCATCATATATTGGCTTTAAATATGGGAGTTCGTCATCCTCGCCTTTTGGGCGATTATTGGTCCTCGCCTACTCCAACTGTCATTCTGATTATCCAAAGAGTTTGGCGAACACGTATGTCGCCAACTTATGCAACTCTCGAGCTCGCCTCAACTTTTGGGCGAGTACTTCTTGCTCGCCTGTTTGACAAGCTGTTGGATAAGCCCGTTCGCCCATTGTTTTTCTTAATCATTCTTGATTATTTTCCATCTAATTTCTTATATATTCCAACAACATTTAACTAAAACCAGGCTAGCCCTTATTTGTCCTATTGCCATTAATCCTTTTCACACTTTCATTTAATGCTTTCATACCATATGTATATATTATCTTAACCTTTTATCAAAATTAAATCCCTTATATTTCTTGTTACAATTGATATTTGTTTTCCTTCCTTTTGTACACCATATTATACATCATAACTTAAAATGGAAAGTGGAAATTCATATTCAATTGTTTTCTTTAATTTTACTAAAATAATTTATTTCCACTATCATTCATGTACAAATATGGTATATAGTATAATAAAATTCGGGTCTTACATTTCTCCTCACTTTAAGAAATTTGGTCCTCCAAATTTAACTCGGAACTGTCACTGGAAGAGATCTGGATACTTCTCACGCGTAAGGCTCTCTAACTCCCAAGTAGCCTCCTCCTCGTTATGATACTGCCAGAGCACTTTGACCAAAGAAATCGTCTTGGATCGCAATGCCTTATCCTTCCTATCCAGGATCCGTACCGGTTTCTCAACGTAACTCATGTCCTCTCTGATCTCCAGTGGCTCATGTCGAATCACGTGAGAAGGATCTAGATGGTACTTTCTCAACATCGAGACATGGAATACGTTATGCACACCTGACAATTCTGGTGGTAGTGCTAACCGATATTCTACATCTCCCATGCGATCTAAGATCTCATAAGGCCCAATATATCGGGGACTCAATTTTCCTCTTTTCCTGACTCTCATTATACCTTTGGACGGTGAGATCTTTAAAAACACATAATCACCCGTTACAAACTCTACTGGTCGGCGTCTAGTATCTGCATAACTCTTCTACCGACTCTAAGCCGTTCTGAGCCTCTCACAAATCATCTTTACATCACGAGAAGCCTGCTCGACCAAATCGAGAGCTAACAGTTTATGGTCTCCCACTTCTTCCCATGCTATCGGGGATCTACATCGTCTACCATACAATGCCTCATACGGTGCCATGCCGATACTCGTATGAAAACTATTGTTATAAGAAAACTCTGCCAGGGGTAAGTGATCGTCCCATGAGCCTCTAAAATCCAATGCACACGCTCTCAACATATCTTCGAGCGTCTGTATCGTACGCTCGGACTGTCCATTAGTCTGTGGATGAAAAGCGGTGCTAAAATTCAGCTGGGATCCCATAGCCTCCTGAAATCTCTCCCAGAAATGAGAGGTGAAGCGGGAGTCCCTATCAGAGGTAATACTCACTGGAACACCATGTAACCTCACCATCTCCCTGACATACAATTCGGCCAAGGCACAAACTGAATCTGTAGATCTCATGGCCAAGAAATGAACAGACTTAGTCAATCTGTCGACTATCACCCAAATAGCATCATATCCCTTCCGGGTCCGTGGTAATCCCATAATAAAATCCATAGTCACATGCTCCCATTTCCACGTAAGAATCGATAATGGTCGAAGCATACCTGCCGGTTTCTTATGCTCAATTTTAATCTGTTGGCATGTTAGACATCTGGTAACAAAATCAACGATGGCTTTCTTCATCTTAGGCCACTAATACACTCTCCGGAGATTCTGGTACATCTTAGTACTACCCGGATGTAACGTGTATCTAGAGGTATAGGCCTCTGATAAAATTAAATCTCGAATCTGCTGATCACCGGGAACACATATCCAACCTCTGAACCTCAGTATCCCATCAGTGCCAATCTGAAAATCTGACATAACTCCTATCTGAATCTGACTGGCAACCCTAATGCAATAATCATCCCTCCTCTAAGCTTCCCTGATTTGGTCCATCAAATCCGGCTCTATATGAAAACTAGCCGTAAATCCATACTGGTCAGAGGAAACAACTGTCAGACTGAGGTTAGAGAACTGCTCTATCAAATCATGCTCCCTGATCATCATGTAAGATACCATGCCAACATGTTTACGGCTCAGTGCATCTGCTACTACATTAGCTTTACATGGGTGATATAAAATCTCACAATCATAATCCTTCAATAGTTCCATCCACCGTCGCTGCCTCAGATTCAACTCTCGCTGTGAGAATATATATTTCAGACTCTTATGGTCTGTAAATATCTGAAATTTCTCCCCGTACAAGTAATGCCGCCATATCTTCAGTGCAAACACTACTGCGGCTAGCTCTAAATCATGAGTCGGGTAATTCTTCTCATGATCCTTCAGCTGTCAAGAACCATAGGCTATAACCCGACCATGCTGCATAAGCACATACCCTAGACCTTGAGCGGATGCATCAGTATACACCATAAATCCTCCTGATCCGCTAGGAAGGGTTAAAACGGGGGCAATAGTCAATCTCTTTTTAAGCTCAAGAAAACTACGCTTACACGCATCATTCCACTAAACTTTACATCCTTACGTGTAAGTCGTATTAATGGAGCAGCAATTCTAGAAAATCCCTCCACAAATCTACAATAATATCCAGCAAGACCTAAGAAAATCCGTATCTCGGTAACTGTGCTAGGCCTCTCCCACTGAACAACAGCCTCTATCTTGGACGGATCAACTGACACCCCGTTCTTCGACACTACATGTCCGAGATATGTAATATGGTCAAGCCAGAACTCGCATTTATTAAACTTAGCATACAATTTCTTTTCTCTGAGGGTCTGTAAAACAATCTGCAAATGCTGCTCGTGCTCCTCTGAAGTCTTAGAATAAATCAGTATGTCATCTATAAATACTATGACAAACTTATCCAAAAATGGATGAAATACCTCGTTCATCAAACTCATAAAAGCTGCATGGGCATTTGTCAATCCAAAAGGCATTACCAAGAACTCATAATGACCATAACGAGTCCGAAATGCCGTCTTATGCACATCCGACTCCTTAATCTTCAACTGATAATAGCCTGATCGTAGGTCTATATTAGAAAATACCTGTGCACCCCTAAGCTGATCAAACAGATCATCAATTCGAGGTAGTGGATACTTATTCTTAATGGTAGCCCGATTCAACATCCGATAATCTATACACAACCGGAGGCTACCATCCTTCTTTCGAACAAACAATACCGGAGCTCCCCACGGTGACACACTGGGACGTATAAATCACTTATCTAGTAACTCCTGGAGCTGCTTCTTGAGCTCGTCCAACTCAATTAGTGCCATCCGGTATGGGGGTCTAGAAATTGGCCCCGTACCGGGTACCAACTCGATCATGAACTCTGTCTCTCGATCCAGTGGTAACCCTCGTAAATCCTCTGGAAATACATCCGAGAAGTCCTTAACCACGGGAATCTCTTGGATCTCTGGATGTTTCCTCTCTACATCCTCTACACTAGCAATATATCCTTCATAAACATTCACATACAACCACAATTTCAGTACACATCATTTCACAAACATATATTCATAAACATTTTATTAATTTACAATAATTTTACAATGTATTTTTTGGGATGAGAGAAGGTAATAAACTTAGTATTACAATCCAAACTAACATAGTTTGCAGCTAACCAATTCATACCTAAAATGATATCAAAATCATATATATCTAACAAAAATAGGTTAGCTGTCATAACCTTCTCTCCTATAGTCAATTTACAATTCCTATATATAATATCCGTCCTCTGGAAATCATTAAAAGGGGTTTTCACTCGCAAAGTATACTCTAACAACTCCGGCTCTACTGGAGTCTTGTTGGCATATACAGGCGATAAGAATGAATGAGTAGAATCCGGATCAATTAAGGCAATTACGGGGATATCAAAAAGATAAACCTTACCTTTAATCACATCGATAGAGGCGTCGGCAGTCTCCTGATCCAATGCATACACCCTACCTTGAGTCACAACCTTTTTACCTTTCTTTGCGGCTGTCGCCCGCCTAGGCTGTGAAGGTGTCGCTTTCTCTGGCTCACGTTGAGTTGTCGGGGCCGCTATCTGAGGTGCTGCAGGAGGAATAGTAGAAGCAGTTGATTCTTTGAGCATCGGGCAATTCTTGATAAAGTGCCCCGTCTGTCCACATCGAAAACATGCCCCAGACATTAAAGGACAAGGGCATGACCCATGCGACCTTCCACAATGTCTACATAAGGGTGCAACACTTCTCTGAGTAGTGGTGGGGCCACTGGCAGGAGCAAAAACTGCTGGTCTATCAAATCTGCCCTCTGAAATCTGTATGCCTGTAGATCTAGTCCTCTCAGACTGCTCTCTACCTGGTCTGTCCTCCATAAACCTCTTAGCTTTTCTTTTTGCTTTGCCTTTACTCTTGCTACTGAAATCGAGCTGGAACTGCTCATTGTCCCGTTCACATAGCTGAGCCCGTTTAACTATCTCATCATAAGTCTATATACCAAATGGGGCTAGCTTCACTCTGATAGATGGCCTCAAACCAACCTTAAACCTCGAAATCTTATATCTGGTATTCGCACTAGTCTGAGGATCAAAACGGCTCAATGTAGTAAATTTGGCCTCATACTCGGCCACCGACATACTATTCTGCACTAAATCCATAAATTCCTACTGTAATTTTTCCTGAGCAATGTCGGGAATATACTGCCTCCGAAAGGCATCAACAAAAATATCCCAGGATAATTCCTGATGCTGAGCAAATAAGACGGTCTGAGTGGCCTTCCACCAATGTCTCGCATCATCTGCCAATTGAAACACTACTAGGCCTACCTTCTCCGTCTCTGAACATCTCATAATCTAAAGTAATCTATCAACTTTAATAATCCACTGCTCTGCCGCCAGTGGATCCCTAGTACCTTTAAACTTAGGTGGATCCAATTTCTTAAATGATTTCACCAATGCCACATTACAATAAGACTCCGCATTTCGAGGCGGCTGAATCAATGGCTATGGTGGAGCTACCAGTGGCTAAGGTACCTGTGGTGGAATGGGCTGAGGCTCAGGCACAACTGGTGCCGACTGTGGCGGTACTTGCGCCTCTTCTGGGGCTACGGGAGCTGTGGCTCTCTCCCTCCCTCCCTCCCTGCCCTATCTGCGGCTCTATCTGCTTGATACATAGCCATAAAATCGGCTACTAACCTCTCTACTTGGTTCACACGAGTGTCAATGCTCTCTAGCTGTAGAGGGCGTATAGGTCTTAGGGCAGGTTCCGGTGTCTGCGGTTCTAGAGTCTGTGCCGCCCTACCTCGGCCTATACCTCTCACTGAGCGCATCCTCCTCCTTCTACTCATATCTGTACCACAGAGATCATTTGTCACTTATCATTAATATATCAATTATATATTCAGATTATACAATACTACAGGGAATGTTTTCTATTCTCTTTTCGTTTTAAGCATCACTAGACATCCGACCAACCCTGCTCTGATACCATTAAAATCTGTCACATCCCAAATCTACTATATAACTAATATTTACTTATAAACTGCACTTACTTACCGGTTGGGCTGTCTGTGATGCTTAACAACTCTTAACATTATAAATAAGAATTAAAACTCTTATTTCTTGTGCAAATATGACTTATTACATTAATACTCTAAGATGTATATACATCCCCTTCTATTTAAAGTAGTACTGTACAATTTTTCTGAACATATAAAAGAAATAATATACCTTCGATATCGAATATCCGCTAGCAGTCGATAATCTCTGGAAGGTAATTCTCTTAACCCAAGATCAACAATCTGTGGAGTGAAAAATAGGGAGTGAGCGCCAACGTGCTCAGTAAAGAGGGTGTATGCTGCTTTATAAAAATAAAGACTATACTTCCAAAACAATCTTATTTATCCAATCACTCAATCCCCTTTAACATTAAACAGGATTCAATAGATCCTTTCAGTAAACAGAAATAAATAAGTTGAGACTAGGCAACAAATACATCATGCTCTCATTGTTCCTTCAGGAACACAAGTCATCCGCTTTTGGGGTGCGCCCGTAGGCCATCGCCCCTCACGGCTATCTCAACTAGATTTATGGCCATAATCTATAGGTGGTCCTAGGGTCCACTTGCCAAGTGACCTCGAGACCGCTGATGACTTGGCGGGTCCATCAGCCTTGTGACGCCCTGAGGTGCGCCCGTAGGTTCATCGACCCGAGCCACCGCACCAGGCGGGTCACGCAATTTATATGAATGGTAATGCATGAATTTAGGGCCTAAAGTCTCAAAAACAGCTCATTTTCACCACTTTACGCATGAGAAAATATGGGTTAAATTGGCTCGCCAGGGTCAGTTCGCCCATAGTGGCTCGCCCATAATAAGTTCGCCCGCCAACCGTAGCATTTAAAATCCATTGAAACTAGCTCGCTCATGGTGGCTCGCCATGGTCAGTTCGCCCACTATGGCATTGGCCATGGTCAACTCGCCCACTTCATAAAAATCTGATCGCCCGCCCAAAATTTATAAAAAGGGTTCGCCCATATTGGCTCGCTCGGATTTCTATTATAACAAGGTCATTCGCCCAACTTTCATAGAAGAGCTCGCCCGTCTAAAACAGCATAGCAGGTTTGGCTCGCCCGCCAATACCAATTCTCCCAAATATCGTAGGGCCGGCTTTGTAGCTCGCCCAAAATCAAAGCAATTTACCAAAACAATGCATGTCATAAACCAAAACAGTTTTCTCAGTAATTTCATAAATTTAACTCCACGGGATATGCATTCTTTTTCACACACATCTCCCTTACCTGGTCTCTTCAAAGCTTAGCTTTCCGCTCGCCTTTATCAACTCTCACTTCTCAGCTGCAAAGTAAATAGTAATAGCATTAATATTTTCTTTTCGAGTTATTTCCTAAAATGATTACTATTTTTCCTTTCAACTATTTGCAACACTTAGGCGAGATTTGAGACAGATCTACAGCTCGCCATTCACCCAACAGAGCTCGCCAGTCGTCAATGGGCTTACACATGGAAGCTCGCCCAATCCTACTCGCCATTCAATTATTGGCTTATTCTAGGAGCTCGCCCACAGTTCAATTCGCCATCATATATTGGCTTTAAATATGGGAGTTCGCCATCCTCGCCTTTTGGGCGATTATTGGTCCTCGCCTACTCCAACTGTCATTCTGATTATCCAAAGAGTTTGGCGAACACGTATGTCGCCAACTCATGCAACTCTCGAGCTCGCCCCAACTTTTGGGCGAGTACTTCTTGCTCGCATGTTTGACAAGCTGTTGGATAAGCCCGTTTGCCCATTGTTTTTCTTAATCATTCTTGATTATTTTCCATCTAATTTCTTATATATTCCAACAACATTTAACTAAAACTAGGCTAGCCCTTATTTGTCCTATTGCCATTAATCCTTTTCACACTTTCATTTAATGCTTTCATACCATATGTATATATTATCTTAACCTTTTATCAAAATTAAATCCCTTATATTTCTTGTTACAATTGATATTTGTTTTCCTTCCTTTTGTACACCATATTATACATCATAACTTAAAATGGAAAGTGGAAATTCATATTCAATTGTTTTCTTTAATTTTACTAAAATAATTTATTTCCACTATCGTTCATGTACAAATATGGTATATAGTATAATAAAATTCGGGTCTTACAGAAATTGACTCAAAACTTGTGTTAATAAGGACTGTTGTAGAGCAGCATTCAATATAGGGAAATCTGTTTTCATCAAATATAACATGTCATGATATGAACAAATTCTCATTATTATCAAGACATTCATGTCCTTTATGACTAGGACTATAGCCTAGGAATATATAGGGAGATGACCTGAAGCTCATTTTATGTTATGAAAAGGTCTAAGGTAAGGAAAGCATAAACAGTTAAAGGTTTTAAGAAATGAGTAGGCTAGCTTTACCTTGTGCAAGACTTCAAAAGGTGATTTTGATTGTAGAGTAGAATTTGGTAACCTATTGATAAAAAATATTGTAAAAAAGAATGCTTCAAACCAAAACTTGAATGGTAAAGATGCTTGAGAAAGTAATGCCAAGCCTATTTCAATAATATGTTTATGTTTCCTCTTTATAATTCCATTTTGTTGAGATGTATGGGGACAAGAATGTCTGAAAATAATCCCTTCAGAATTAACAAAGAAGTGAAATTCCTAATTAAATTCACCTCCCCAATCCATTTATAATATTTTTATAAAGGTGAAAAATTGTTTTTCCACTAGTTTCTTGAAACGAATGGAGGATGACAAAGCTTCATTCTTTGATTGTAAGAAGTAAATCCATGTATATCTAAAAAAGGCATTAACAAAAGAGATATAGTATTTAAAACCATTTCCAGATCAATATGGTGTAGGAACTTAGATATTAGATTCTATGAGTGTGAGAGGAGAATTATAAGAAGTTGTAAAGAAGTAGAAAGTAAATCTCTGACTTTTAGCCTATTGGCAATGGGAACAATTGTAAGTTTTATTCACCTTTTTTGAAATGTTACAATTAGAAACAAAATTTAAAACAATGACAGAGTGTGGATGTCCTAGACGCCTATGCCAAAGAACAAAGGGATCTAATGTTGAAATAGGAGCTTTTGATAAGGCTGGTGATGTAAAAAGTTTTAAAACTAGTGGTTCTTTCTAATTTTTGAGAATTAGCTGCAATAGACTTATCTATAGACAAGTTAAACCTGTAGAAACCCTAAGTAAGAATCCCCTTTAGAAGAACTTCTTCGATGGTGGGATCCTTCACAAAATCAAAAGTTAGATTGAAACTAAAAAAAAGACTATTATCTTTGCAAAATTGTGACACTGAAAGTAAATTTTTAGTGATTTGAGGAACATGAAGAATCTTTATGAGTTAAAAGTAGTTAGATTAAGACTTAACAAAAGAATGACCAAATGCTGCTACATTAATACCAACACCATTTCCCATGTGAAGTTTACCAGCACCATGATATTCAGACCTAATGTTTAGATTCTCTAAGGTATTTGTAATATGGTTTGTTATTGTAGAATCAGAATACCATGAATAGTCAACTATAGAATTAGGTGTAGCTATCATAGCTTCAGCAACATTAACTTGTTGCTGAGTGAAACTACTGTTTTGAAGAATAGATCTTGAATTGAATGATGACTCACCAAGATTAGGATTAAAAGAAATGTCAAACCTATGATAGCATCTATGTACTGTATGACCAATCTTGCCACATAGTTGACACTATGGCTTAAAACCAATTATACCTCTGCCTTAAACCTTTCTTTGTCTATAAAATTTCTTTCACCATTTTAACCATTTCACGCCTCGAAAGATGCAACATGTCTATAACTTATATGGAATTAAAAAATTTAAGGTTAACTTTTTCCTTTTTATTTACATTGATTTGTCATGTGAGCTATCATCTAATAATATCGAGTAGCTAACTACTTAATATGGCGTAAGACAACTTACCTAAGGTCTCAGTTCAATAACATTGAAATATCATTCAAAATTTACTCAAAACAATTCCCGTGTAAAGGCGATAATTTCCCTATTATGACTAATTTCATATAGTCAATCAATTCGCTAGTTAAATACAGTTAATTCATAGTTCGAGCATCCATTGCTCCATTACAGCCTTAATTTATAACATATCTGAAATCTATCGAAAAATATAATCGTTTTGCCTTTCAAAAAATTTACTTACAAAATATTCTAATATTTTCTCTGTTTTTGTAAAATCCGATTCTACACTACTGTAGACTCTAATTTCATAAAATTGAAAATGGAAATTTAATAAATAATGAATATTGATTTCATTTAAGTGAAAAGCTCCTTAATTTAAGATATGAACGGAGCAATTTATGTGAAATACTCGATGGGCGAGTAAGACGATAATCGCCAATACATGATGGAGAGTTTGATATTGGAGAGTTGGTTTAGTTGCGTGTGTGTGGCGAATAGGTGAGTTCGCCAGGATTATTGATTTAGGTGATCACCCGAATAGGGCGAGAACTTGTGATCGCCTATGTGGGTTGATTAAATTAAAATGATAAATAAGATTGCCAAATTGATGGCATAAATCATGGCTAAGTAGGCGAGTAGAGTAATAACAGGTGATCGTCAACAATGTGACAATTTCTGTGATCGCCAAACCTCTAAGTAATGGCCAAGAAAAGGAAATCATCTCGTAATTTCCATATATTGAATTGTAAAACTGAAATAGAGTAGGCGAACTGAAATTAAGTTGGCGATCTGAGGCCTCAAGTTGACTAGGCGAACTGGAATCAGCATGTGTGGACAAAATGGAAATAGATTCAAACCATTTGGCAGCCAAAATTGACTTTGTAAGTCATAAAGTTGAAGACAATTAATGGAGAAGATGTTAAAGTCAATAAAGGAAGTAACCTTATTGGTTGAGGAATAAGACAAAAGGTGAAATAAGTCAAGAAAAGAGGCTGTGGACTTCACGCCATTGGCTTCTCCTGACATTTGGTTTAGACAATTAATGGCAATGTAAAGTAAGTCAAAATGTGCAGAGAATAGCTACCCATAGCCGTTCCTTTCTGCTGTAGTTTTTCTTCAGTTTTTAATACATGAAAGACGTGAAATAAATGAAGGAAATGGGATAAGGCCAAGTGATGAGTTCTGATTGGTTTAGCATGGCTATATAAGAAGAAACATTTGAGGAAGATCAGCTTAGCAAACTTCATCTTCTTCCCGAAAGCTATGTAACTGCAAGTTTATGCTCCGATTTCCTCCCATTTCTGCCATGCTTAATTTACTAAACTTTATCCTTAAGTTGACTAAACATGTAAACTAGCTTGCAAACCTTTCCTCCATAGTTTGATAAGGTAAAGGAATCAGTAAAGTAAGGCTAACGTGAGATAGAAAGCAATCTGTTCTGGAAGTGTAGTTGGTTAAGGTGAGTTTTCATATTCTATGGTTATTTTGGTATTTGAGGATATAGTTTGATGTTTTACAAAGTAATGAACATAGAAATAGCCTTGTTTTAGTTAAATCTTGCTAGAATATACCAGAAACTAGAACAAGGTATAATCTGAAAAATAATTGAGCATGAACAAGGAAAGTAATGGAAATGGTGTAAGAGTGATGAAAATGGCGACTATGGTGATCGCCCATGATTGAGTGTTAGTAATCGCCAATAAGGCGAGTAGGAAACAAAGAACTCGCCAAAGTTGTTGTTCAAGTGGGCGAGGTCGCCCAACGCTAGTTTAATTCATGGGCGAGCTCACTTTTGAATAGAAATCAGTGTAGGGCGAACTCAAATGGATGTTCATTGGGCGAGTTGAATTGTGGGCGAACTCCCACATTTAAGCCAAATAAGGCCTGGTGAGTTGGATGTTGGACGAGCTCTCAATTGTAAGCCATTTGATGAATGGCGAGCTCGGTTGGGCGAGCTAGTAAGACTACTTGTGGGCGAGCTAGTTGAATATTAAGTCTCGCCAAAGTGTTGGAAATAGTTGAAAAAGAAATATTAATAGAATTTATAAATTATTTTGCAGCCGGGAATTATGAACTCGGTGAATGCGATTTGGAAGGCGAGCAGGAAGCAAGGCTTCATTGAACCAAGTAATGAAGATGTGTGTGAAGTGAATGCATGTCTTATGGAGTAAATATTATGAAAATATTGATAAATGTTTTGTTTTATGACATGCATTATTTGATAAATTATTTTGACTTGGGAGAGCTACAGAGATAGCCGACCCTTATTTTGTTGTTCGGCGAATTGGTATTGGCGGGCGAGCCACATTCTATGTTGTTTTGGACGGTCGAGCCCTTCTATGAAACTTGGGCGAGTGATCTTGTTTTAAATAAAATTCGGGCAAGCCACAGATGGGCGAACCCTTTTGTAAATGCATTTGGGCGGGCGAACTCCTCTTTGTTGAGAAAATGATGGGCAAGCTCATGAGGGCGAGCCAGTTTTACTTAATGTTTTAAAAGTAAGGAGTGGCGGGCGAACACTTGTTCACCCTTTCGAGTTGACCATGGAACTGCCTTAGTTGGGCGAATTGACCATGGGAAGTGCCATAATGGGCGAACTGATCATCGGGCGAGCGGTTATGCGCGAGCCAGTGTTTTGTTTAAAAGAAAAGGTTGGCGGGCGAACACACGTTCACCGCACTGGGCGAGCTATCATGGGCGGGCCATATTGGGCGAGTTGACCATTGGCGAGCAAGTTTTAAATGTTGAGATTTTGAAATGTTTTCAAGGTGTTTTGTAAACAAAAAGCCTAAACCTTTTTGGGAAGTAAATCATTTGAGTAAATGATAATGTGGGTAAGATAATCCCTTAAAGGTTTTCATGAGGTATAAAAGTGATTTTTTAGACTTTAGGCCCTGAGTTCATGCATTGTTATTCATGTAGCTGCGTGACCAGCCTGGGGCAGTGGCTCGGGTCGATGGACCAACGGGTGCACCTCAAGGTGTCACAGGGCTGATGGACCCGCCAAGTCATCAGCGGTCTCGAGGTCACTTGGCAAGTGGACCCGAGGACCACCTATAGATTATGGCTATAGATCTAGTTGAGATAGCCGTGAGGGGCGATGGCCTACGGGTGCAACACAAAAGCAGATGACTGTGTTCCTAGGGGAACAATGAGAGCATGATTTGTTTGATGCCTAGTCTCAACTTACCGATTTCTGTTTACTGAGGGGATTTGCGAAATCCTATTTACTGTTTACTGCATTTTAAAGTAAACTGGTTATTATGTGATTTTGGATGGTGTATTGAGAGGCGGTTTACTATATCCACTGTTTTCCTACTAGGTGTGATTTTAGGAAAAAAAATAAATTGTTGTATATAGTTTTGCTTTAATTAAAGCAGCATACATTTCCTTTACTGAGCGCGTAGTTCGCTCACCCCTTTGTTTTAACTCCACAGATAAAAGATACGGAGTTGAGAGAATTAGCTCCCAGATGGATATAGCTATGTATAAAGCACTGAGGCACATTATGTTAAACGAGATAGGTACAATCTCTTCTTTTTTACATTTCAGACATAAGTATACAGTACTACTTTAATGAAATAAAGAGAATAGGGGATGTCGGATGTAAGGAATAATGAAAAGAATTTCATATTCCGTATTAGTTAAATAAATGATTATCATTACTGTTAAGTGTAAATGGCATCGCAAACAGCCCAACCAGAAAAGTTGTATAGATATACGTGAAAATATGGTAACTGGATGTTACAGATTTAATGGTATCAGAGCTTGGGTTGGTCTGATGTTTGTTGATACTTTTAGCACGGAAAGTGTTGAAAAAGGTTAACATCCCCTATAGTACTGTATAGTCTGAATGTATAGTGGAGTCAAATGACTGTGAATTGAGTTAAGTGGTGAAAGATGGTGAAAGTTGATGAATTAAGGGTTACAAATAGAGATTGTAATCCGAGAATTTTTCATTGAGATAGGCGATTTTATCATCATAATGTCAGGTCTATTCGGTAAGGTACAGTGAGGAATTCGGTGAGGGTCCCACCAGGACTTCTCTGTACATATCGAACTAAGATCCTGACATGATGAGATTGAAATTAAAAGGGATAATATTAGTGCATAAGCCCTAAGATCGCATGTGTGGAGATATATCGAAGAGAGAGAATTAAAGTGAAGATATGAGATTATTGAATATTATGAAAAGTGATATACTTATAGAGTGAGAACCATAAGATGAATCGTGTGAGAAATGATATAAAAAAATCGATGATGTTAATACTGGTTCTAGACACTCCTTATGATTTAGAAGAATAAATATTAATAGTGACTTGACATTTGAAGAAGTCAAGTGTTCGAGTCATTGCGAATGAGAAAGAAAACCTTGAGATGGGCGAGCTTGAGCACGGTTGGAAGGATCGGGGCGTCGAGGCATTCGCCAGAGAGGACAGTATGGATGAGTAGCGTTGTCACAACAATCGTTGTCGATGGGCCCAAAAAGGGGTTGCCATGGCTGGTTGGGCTGGTCCATTACGATATTCATAGAACCGAGATATTATGAAATACATGTGAAATGATTTGAATATGGTGGATCTATTGGATGTAAATAACGAGATCTTCAAGATGAAATGCGTTTGTGAATTAGAATTTATGAAATGAAATTCTAAGTAAACTTTTGGGAATAACGTGGATTCGAGAGATTGTTGACTCGATTCACAACATGGAATCTGTTTGTCAGCTTTTACCAGTGAACCAGAAGACCTTGAGAAATTACTCAAGAGATTGACAAGTAGAGACTCAACTGTTTTGGTATAACTCGTGAAAACGAAAATTATAATTATATCGTTTTGAAAACAATGGGATTTGTACTCTCTACAGTTGCTTCTAGGTTTCGGAACAAGTATGGTATTCTAAAATACCTATCATATTCTATCTAGATCCCTAGCCGACTGTAGTATCCTTCCTATTTGTGTGCCTAAAGCCAACTAGGATGATTTTAAGAGAATAAATACGTATATTGATATAAGCAATATCGTTGAATAACGTCACGAACTTATAGGAATAGAAAACCTTACTGTTAAGTCAGTGAATATGAGTTCTAATTGAACTACGTAAATTAGAGACGTGAGGTCTCAAATGATTAAGTGGACATTAAAATTGTCTGAGTAAAGGATCTCACTACGTAAGGGAGATTAAAGTGTGGTTATTGGGGTATAAAATTTATAAGGTACCCATGTGGCATAAATGATTTGTTAAGGAGTTTATGGAATTTGTTACCTTACTGATGTGATATATACTTGTAAGAAAGTGGAAGTGAATAGGTATGTATGAATATAGTATTCGAATTGGTTACGAGATTGTAACAGTAAAGTACTATATTAAGTGGGAAAATGACAGTGGTGATAAATGATATAGAATGGAAATATCTTAAGAGACAAGTCATATGATGACTAGGGAACACGAGTTATGAGATAGTTCCCAAGTACAAGAATAAATGTGATTTCCTCTGATCATTATGTAGTTATGGCTGGAATTAATGAGAAGCCAGAATTAAAAAGATGAAATTGTCATACTCAGAGGAGCAGATACAAGAAGTACTGCTAATCCTGAAAAAGGATATACATATGTGTATATATGTACATATTGGGAATGTGAAATTGTATAAATAAAGTGGTTATGAAAATCTGAAAGATAATAAATTAAATTTCAGAAATTGATGTGAGGAAATTATACTATCAAGTATATTCTCCAAGTAGTGACGTTACATGTACTAGGAGAATAGAAGAGATAAAATGATAACTTGATATAAGAGAAGTTATCGATGAGAAAATGATTACCTGATACGTAATCGATGGTTAGTATTAAGTTCTGTAAAAGAAGGGCAGTCATAGTTTAACCATGAGGTTATAGAAGTGATTATGATTGTATAACCAAGTTAATTCACTTCATCATCATGTTTCGGAATATCTTGAATGCCTTAGTCGATATATATCAGTGAAACAGAGAGAACGTATGTGAAGTTCCAGTGAGTGGGTACTTGTGATAGGGATCCCGGATTTGCCACATGCTTTGAGAGGATAGCAAGAGGCTTTGGGATTCCAAAATTTTGCTGTTAGCACCGCCTCAGATTGATATAGATATCCGAGCGCATTGTGTGGACGCTCTAGGATATATTGAGAGCGAGTGCGTTGTATTTAAGAGACTACTGGGATAATTACATATGATTGATTAAAACTATCTAAATGATAGTCACCAAAATTATTATCGACTTAGCACCGAATGAGATGATAAGTGATAAGTAGTATGAATGAGTTACTGTGTAAAAGAAGTGAAAATTTGCTAACTCTCAAGGATGATAAAAGATTTCAGGGAGTATAAAATAATTGTGAGAGAAGAAGCTCGAGTTCTTTAAGATCCTTGAATAAAATCCGGGAGGGCGACCCACTAGTTGGGTGATCGCCCAACAGCGGATAACATGTTGTGAGGTTTGGACGAACTAGGTGGTCGCCGACTCACTTGAAAGAGTAATCCTAGAGCACAGAAGAGCGCCAAAGGGATTATTATTGATGGCCTGAAGAAACGGACAGTACCCTTAGAGACAATATGGAGTATAAAGAGTATAATGCTATCTGGATAGTTGTGGACACATTGAGTAAGTCTGCTTATTCCTTAATTATGGAATTTATTGAGCTAATTAATGCCTTGGCCGAGTTATATGTCAGGGAAGTGGTGAGGTTTTACAGTATTCTAGGGAGCATTACATTTGATAGGGAGTCCCGCTTCGTATCTCAGCGTTGAGAGAGATTACAGGAAGCTATGGGATCCCGTTTGAGTTTTGCACCGCAGTTTATCCGCTGACTGAGAGACAGTTCGAGCGTATGATATGGACGCTCGAGGATATGGGTAAGCGTGTGCAGTTGATTTTATAGGCTCCTGGGATAATCCTCTACCCTGACGGAGTTTGCTTATGATAATGGCCAAAGGAGAGTATAGGCATAGCCCTTGAAATGGTTTATTTAGTAGACAATATAATCCACGATAGCATAAGAAAATGGGAGACCGAAAATTATTTTCGACTTGGTCAAACAGACTTCTTGAGATATACAAGAGATTATGTATATTAAGGTCTCACCATTGGGATGCATAATGAGAGGGAAATTGAGTTCCCGACGTATTAGATCTTTGGTGATCTTAGATCGTGTGAAAGATGTGCACTACCTCCTGAGTTGTCAGGAGTGCATAATGTATTTCATATCTCAATGATGAGAAAGTACTATCCATATCCTTCTCACGTGATTTGACATGAGTCCTAGAGATTAGAGAGAACATGAGTTACATTGAGAAATCGGTGCGGATTTTGGATAGGAAGGATAAAGTATTGTGAGAAAATGTAGTGATAAAATGTTGCAATCTAAGATTATTATTATGGCTAAAGTGCTCTGGCAGTAAAATACTAAAGATAAGGCTACATGGGAATTTGAAAGCCTTATGTAAGGAGTATACAGAGCTTTCACACTGATAGATCCGGTTGAAATTTGGAGGACCAAATTTCTTAAGGTGGGGAGAAAATGTAAGATCCGATTCTACACTACTGTATACTCTAATTTCATAAAATTGAAAATGGAAATTTAATAAATAATGAATATTGATTTCACTTAAGTGAAAAGCTCCTTAATTTAAGATATGAACGGAGCAATTTATGTGAAATACTCGATGGGCGAGCAAGACGATAATCGCCAATACATGATGGCGAGTTTGATATTGGCGAGTTGGTTTAGTTGCGTGTGTGTGGCGAATAGGTGAGTTCGCCAGGAGTATTGATTTAGGTGATCACCCGAATGGGGCTAGAACTTGTGATCGCCTATGTGGGTTGAGTAAATTAAAATGATAAATAAGATTGCCAAATTGGTGGCATAAATCATGGCTAAGTAGGCGAGTAGAGTAATAACAGGTGATCGCCAACAATGTGACAATTTCTGTGATCGCCAAACCTCTAAGTAATGGCCAAGAAAAGAAAATCATCTCGTACTTTCCATATATTGAATTGGCAAACTGAAATAGAGTAGGCGAACTGAAATTAAGTTGGCGAGTTGAGGCCTCAAGTTGACTAGGCGAACTGGAATCAGCATGTGTGGACAAAATGGAAATAGATTCAAACCATTTGGCAGCCAAAATTGACTTTGTAAGTCATACGGTTGAAGACAATTAATGGAGAAGATGTTAAAGTCAATAAAGGAAGTAACCTTATTGGTTGAGGAATAAGACAAAAGGTGAAATAAGTCAAGAAAAGAGGCTGTGGACTTCACGCCATTGGCTTCTCCTGACAGTTGGTTTAGACAATTAATGGCAATGTAAAGTAAGTCAAAATGTGCAGAGAATAGCTTCCCATAGCTGTTCCTTTCTGCTGTAGTTTTTCTTCAGTTTTTAATACATGAAAGACGTGAAATAAATGAAGGAAATGGGATAAGGCCAAGTGATGAGTTCTGATTGGTTTAGCATGGCTATATAAGAAGAAACATTTGAGGAAGATCGACTTAGCAAACTTCATCTTCTTCCTGAAAGCTATGTAACTGCAAGTTTATGCTTCGATTTCCTCCCATTTCTGCCATGCTTAATTTACTAAACTTTATCCTTAAGTTGGCTAAACATGTAAACTAGCTTGCAAACCTTTCCTCCTTAGTTTGATGAGCTAAAGGAATCAGCAAACTAAGGCTAACGTGAGATAGAAAGCAATCTGTTCTGGAAGTGCAGTTGTTTAAGGTGAGTTTTCATATTCTACGGTTATTTTGGTATTTGAGGTTATAGTTTGATGTTTTACAAAGTAATGAACATAGAAATAGCCTTGTTTTAGTTAAATCTTGCTAGAATATACCAGAAACTAGAACAAGGTATAATCTGGAAAATAATTGAGCATGAACAAGGAAAGTAATGGAAATGGTGTAAGAGTGATGAAAATGGCGACTATGGTGATCGCCTATGATTGAGTGTTAGTAATCGCCAATAAGGCGAGTAGGAAACAAAGAACTCACCAAAGTTGTTGTTCAAGTGGGTGAGGTCGCCCAACGCTAGTTTAATTCATGGGCGAGCTCACTTCTGAATAGAAATCAGTGTAGGGCGAACTCAAATGGATGTTCATCGGGCGAGTTGAATTGTGGGCGAACTCCCACATTTAAGCCAAATAAGGCTTGGTGAGTTGGATGTTGGGCGAGCTCTCAATTGTAAGCCATTTGATGAATGGTGAGCTCGGTTGGGCGAGCTAGTAAGACTACTTGTGGGCGAGCTAGTTGAATATTAAGTCTTGCCAAAGTGTTGGAAATAGTTGAAAAAGAAATATTAATAGAATTTATAAATTATTTTGCAGCCGGGAATTATGAACTCGGTGAATGTGATTTGGAAGGCGAGCAGGAAGCAAGGCTTCATTGAACCAAGTAAGGGAGATGTGTGTGAAGTGAATGCATGTCTTGTGGAGTAAATATTATGAAAATATTGATAAAAGTTATGTTTTACGACATGTATTATTTGATAAATTATTTTGACTTGGCGAGCTACAGAGATAGCCGACCCTTATTTTGTTGTTGGGCGAACTGGTATTGGCGGGCGAGCCAAACCTTCTATGTTGTTTTGGGCGGGCGAGCCCTTCTATGAAACTTGGGCGAGTGATCTTGTTTTAAATAAAATTCAGGCAAGCCACAGATGGGCGAACCCTTTTGTAAATGCATTTGGGTGGGCGAACTCCTCTTTGTAGAGAAAATGATGGGCAAGCTCATGAGGGCGAGCCAGTTTTACTTAATGTTTTAAAAGTAAGGAGTAGCGGGCGAACACTTGTTCACCCTTTCGAGTTGACCATGGAAATGCCTTAGTTGGGCGAATTGACCATGGGAAATGCCATAATGGGTGAACTGATCATCGGGCGAGCCATTATGTGCGAGCCAGTGTTTTGTTTAAAAGCAAAGGTTTGCGGGCGAACACACGTTCACCGCACTGGGCGAGCTGCCATGGGCGAGCCATATTGGGCGAGTTGACCATTGGTGAGTAGGTTTTAAACGTTGAGATTTTGAAATATTTTCAAGGTGTTTTGTAAACAGAAAGCCTAAACCTTTTTGGGAAGTAAATCATTTGAGTAAATGATAATGTGGGTGAGATAATCCCTTAAAGGTTTTCATGAGATATAAAAGTTATTTTTGAGACTTTAGGCCCTGAGTTCATGCATTGTTATTCATGTAGCTGCGTGACCAACCTAGGGCGGTGGCTCGGGTCGATGGACCAACGGGTGCACCTCAGGGTGTCACAGGGCTGATGGACCCGCCAAGTCATCAGCGGTCTCGAGGTCTCTTGGCAAGTGGACTCGAGTACCACCTATAGATTATGGCCATAGATCTAGTTGAGATAGCCGTGAGGGGCGATGACCTATGGGTGCACCCCAAAAGCGGATGACTTGTGTTCCTGGGGGAACAATGAGAGCATGATTTGTTTGATGCCTAGTCTCAACTTACTGATTTCTGTTTACTGAGGGAATTTGCGAAATCCTATTTACTGTTTACTGCATTTTAAAGTAAACTGGTTATTATGTGATTTTGGATGGTGTATTGAGAGGCAGTTTACTATATCCACTGTTTTCCTACTCGTTGTGATTTTAGGAAAAACAAATAAATTGTGGTATATAGTTTTGGTTTAATTAAAGCAGCATACATTTTTTTTACTGAGCGCGTAGTTCGCTCAACCCTTTGTTTTAACTCTACAGATAAAAGATACAGAGTTGAGAGAATTAGCTCCCAGATGGATAAAGCTATGTATAAAGCACTGAGGCACATTATGTTAAACGAGACAGGTACAATCTCTTCTCTTTTACATTTCAGACATAAGTATACAATACTACTTTAATGAAATAATGAAAAGAATTTCATATTCCGTATTAGTTAAATAAATGATTATCATTACTGTTGAGTGTGAATGGCATCATAGACAGCTTAACCAGAAAAGTTGTATAGAAATACGTGAAAAATGTGATAACGGGATGTTACAGTTTTGGTACATTAAGCAATAGAAAATTCATTTATATCTTGATATCAAAATTTTTGTAATGCAAGCATACTTTAGTTAGTACACACCCCGACCTACAGTACTATCGAAAACTGTTCATAAATAAAAAATTTAAACAGTTAAATAATATACCGATCAATTACTATGAGAGCTTTGAAGCTTAATAACTTGTGTAGCCAGATATTAAAATCGATGACTACACTATCACAGCTTAACCTATGATGGAAATAATGGGAAAGTTAGCTAGAAGCCTAATAAGTCAACAATACAAGTGTAGAGATAGTAACATATTGTATACTATTCTATAATGCATGTACACAATGATACGATATAATTTCCAATAATTTTCAATATGTACTTTCTTATAACAAATTCAATTTCGATATTCAATCACATTTTTATTCCGATTCGATACTAGCACTACATGTAGCTATCAAGGGTTTTTTTTAGGGTATCAGATGGAAAAATATTTTGAAGTACCTCATTTCCACTTAACTTGACATCACAACTGAACAATCGTATCCATACAATGCCATCATGATTTGATGCTATCACAATGAAATGCTTGATAAATTGATACTATTATGGTTTTGGATAAAATGATGCACTTTTTCAATCAAATGAAATTCGATGCAATAAACAATATTCGATTAGTCAATAGTTCATTCAATAAACAAAGTTCGATAAATCAATATTTCACTCAATAAACAATGTTCTATAAATCAATAATTCACTTGATAACCAATGCTTAGTAAATCAATATTCGATATAAAAATACTATTTGATAAATCAATAATTTGATATGATTTCAATGCTTGATAAAACAAGATTCAATAAATTTATTATTCGATAATTTGATTAGGCAAACTCCTTGATATTTAACCAATAAAGACTTATCCCATTATAGCTATTAGTGAACCGATCTCATTACCCCAGAAACTAAGGTGTTAGCTATGGCTATAGTCGAACAAGTCAAATGTGCCTATATAGGAGTATATGATAGTTAGGCCATTTCCCACTTTGCTTTATTAGTTAAATTCACACTATGGAGTGCTTGTAAACTATAAAAACAATTTCTTTTACATGTTTTGAAATTCAATAACACTGAAGATATAGAAGCAAATTTATGCTTTATATGAAAATAGTTACATATATAATGTAGTCATATGTTTAATACATTTAAAAACATATCATAAGTGAGATCTAAAAGCTTTTATATAAGTAAATATAAATCAATGCAAGCTTTAAAATCTTATCACTACCATGCTATGCACAAGAATGCAATATGCAATAATAGCATGGTTCACTATATCACAATATCACAATCACTGTTTAATGCACTTAAAATCATTGCAAGAGGATGAGTTTATAATACCTCACTACCTAGCCCTGCATAACAATGCCATAGCCAATTTTAATCCATAATTCACATCAGTATTCAATCACTTATACATATATATTTCGCATGCATCACAATTGGGCTACTATGCCTTATTGAGCAATATTAGCACATAGCTTATCTATATGATTTAATCACTATTCGATTATTATCTTACCATTCATATTTACACTATATGATGCTATCTTACATCTTATATAGTTAACTTACCAAAACTCAATTGTTTGAGCACTTGTTCATGCTTGGCTGAATAGTTCACCACACCACTAATGAGTTCAATTCACTACAACATAAAACCATAAACTTAGTTTCACTTCAAAGATACACTAAGGATCACTTAACACTTCACTTTCACTTAGATCACTATTAAGTCACTATTAGGGTTAATGAGAAAAAGTATCATTTTCGTGGTTTTTCTATAAACTAATTACACTTATCAATTACTCATTATCACTACACTAACATATATTAAATTCAATGAAAAATCACATCCTTTTCACATACCCCTTCACCTTGGCCTAATCTATAACCTTATGTTACATTAATTTCATTTCAAAATAATATCATATTCATTCTTAGCAATATCAAATACATCACATAGTTCGATTTCACAACAAATTAAGTATGAGTTGCCTCGAAACCTTAAGTGGTCAAACACTATACCACTATCGTGCGCACACACACACACTCACTCATTCAATTCTAACACCATACGTGATCATTACATCATTATAGCATCCGCATATATCAAGCTTCAAGCTTGAAGCTTGAATAAAAGCTTACCCCTAAGAGCCCTTACTTAGTTGATTTTGCCTCCTCACCAAGGAGGACTTTTTGTTGCAATTTAAACACATAGGACACCTTAGAATCCTTCCTTAAACAACATATACAAGCCTTGAACCATGAATCAAGCCTACCCTATAGATCAAGCTCTTGGCCGAATTGTTTCTTTCTCTACGAAAGTTATATTTTCTTGATATTTCTTGAAGGGACAAAAGTACATTTGAGTTGAGAAGATGAAGGAAGGTTAGAAAAAATAAAAGAAATGAAAAACTAGCTTAAACACGTTTGAATTTTGGCTAGGGTTCACGATTTTAGTGGTTTACTATGGTTTCTCCTTATGTTCTCTTTTCTTTCTCTAAATCACAATTTTGGCATGAATTCCATAGGGAACCGTGGGTTAACGGATTCATTTAGGCTCATTTTAGCATCCATGTTCAAGAAACTTAGTTTAGTATTATCCCGTTAAATTCACTTTTTCACTTAATATCACATTTATCTAAATTCTTATTGGTTCGTGCATTTTGGTAGATATAATTCACTCAAATTCTATGCATGTACCATGATATAAGATAGCATTTGTTGACTTTGGACCAATGGTGGCCGGCCATGCATGGTTTCCTTAAGGCTTTCATCTAGTTTTGCTTATTTTGATTTTTTTCAATTCTATCTTTATAATTTTCGATACAATGTTTGACATGAAATCTTTAGGGTTTGAAATAACTCAATTAGACCCCTAAAGTTAATTCACAGTGTTTGTTTTGATAACTCAGTTCGGAGACCTACAAACAAAATTATCATTTTTCGATTTGTTGCACGATTTTCAAAATAAGCTATAATTGTAATTAAACAAGTTTAAATGTCTTATCGGACACAATATATCATTAATATATGATGATCTGAAGATATCTGGGTAGGTGTGTGCTCTTGTGGAGCCCGCATACCTACTGCACAAAAGGTCATCTCACTACACTAGAACCGCAAAGTTACGATTCGGCTATTGAATGTAGTTCAATAAGTTAAGAAATCACATAATATGTATAAAAATAACAATTCTCACATCATCATCAACTTTAGGAATTTATCCTCCAAATTCTTCTAGTCTATATTAGAAAAGATGTGGGTATTTTTCCTTCATCAAGCTTTCTAGCTCCCAAGTAGCTTTCTCAGTGGAATAGTACTGCAAGAGAACTTTCACTAATGGAATCGTTTTTGATCTTAGTACCTTATCCTTTCTATCCAACGTCCAAAATGATTAAACAACGTAACTCAAATCCTCCCTGACCCATAAGGGCTCATACTGTATCATATGAGAGGGATCCAACTGATACTTTCGTAACATAGAGACATGAAAGACATTATAGATGCTTGATAGCTCCGGTGATAGAGCTAATTGTCTTACTCTCTTTAAGATCTTGAATGGAATAATGAAGCGAGGACTTTGTTTACCCTTGGACAAAAAAACCTTTAGGAATACCTTATCCCTAATCTGAAACTCTAAGTGTTGTCTTCGTGTGTCAACATAACTCTTTGATGGCTCTATGTTGTCCTCAATCTATCACATATCAATCTAACTGTCTCAAAAGCTTTCTCAACTAACTCGAGAGCAAAAAGCTTACGTTCACCCACTTCTTCAATGCTATAGGATGACTTATGGCTAAGTTGGTACCATCTAAGATGGGTATTGTGGGAGTGCTAATCTTTTCCCACATGTAATGGTACTCCTGAACCTAGGGTTTTTATACA
The DNA here is from genome assembly GCA_031772115.1 of Heritiera littoralis. Taxonomy (NCBI): domain Eukaryota; kingdom Viridiplantae; phylum Streptophyta; class Magnoliopsida; order Malvales; family Malvaceae; genus Heritiera; species Heritiera littoralis. The sequence goes on along the minus strand of JAPDPK010000092.1, from coordinate 2,516,252 downwards.
CAAACCATACCTTGTCCTTAGTTTGAATAGGTGACCAATCACACCTTAAGTTAGAATGGTTAGTGGCGACTCTTAGAAATTATGGCTAGCAACTAGGTTTATAGAACCTCAGTCTTATCGTGAGGTTAATACTAGCCCTTATTGGCAACAAGTTATGGTTGAAGAAATCTAAACTCTTGAGAAAACTCATACTTGGGATTTAGTTGATCTTCCATCCAACAAAACTCCGATTGGTTGTAAATAGTTCTAGAATATTAAAATTTGTCTTAATGGATCTATTGAATGATATAAAACCCGTTTAGTGGCCAAGAGTTGCACTCAAGAGTATGGGATTAATTATGAGGAAACATGTGATAATATAGCTCAAATAACTTTTATTTGTAGTTTATTAGCCAATGCTACTATAAAGCATTGGGGACTTATTCAAATGTATGTTAAAAATGTCTTCCTCAATGGTTATCTAAAAGAAGAACACGTTACCTCTACCTGCTTATTCTCATCTTTCTTGCAAGGTTTGCAAACTGTAATGAGCCTTTTATAGTTTGAAGAAGGCACCTAGATCTTGGTTTGCCAAATTTAGTTCTGCTATTACTCAACTTTGTTTTACTTTCAACCTTTATGACTTAGCATTTTCTTCTTCTATATGTGTATCATGGATGATATGATTATCACTAGTTGTGAAATCCCCAATTTTCTGTAATTTTCCTATGCTTGTATAGTTTTTCAACTTGGATTAATGGAATTAATATGAATTTCTGAATTTATAAATGATGCATGGGACATAAAGGGAATTAAGGCAATTGAGGGTCAAATAATCAAAGGTTAAAGAGGTCAAAACAGGTGGTCAATGGCTGAGATGATGAGAATGCATTAATGGGCATTAAATGAAATAACATGACTCATCATCATCATCTCTTGCACCCCACGACACCAACCCATCTCCCTCTTCCTCTCGTTGCTTCCATTTTCTCTAAGTGTTCAAGCTTCTCACCTTGACAAACCACCATTTCAGGCCATCGATTCGTTAAGCTTCTATAACGAAAAACGATCCTTGTCGATAGCCTAACCTATGCCTTTAATATGAAAGGTTGAATCCAAGTGAGTAAGGAGATCTAAAATCCTGAAATTTTGGTTAATTTCTAAGGTAAGAATGTAAATGGTTTTTGTTGATTTTGTTGAGGATTTGGAGTTGTATGGAGTTGATCTAGTATGTTTATTTGGTCTTAAATTGTCATGATGTTTACAGCTTGAAGAAGTGAAAAAGGACAAGGGTAGATTGGCTACCAAGCTTGTGGATTAATCTCGATTGAGGTAAGGAATTTATGTAACAGACGTAAGGCGGCTATATCCGTATGTTTTAATGTGATTTTGATGGTTTTGGAGAGAAGTACCAGTTGTTTTATGCAGGAAAAATGACATTTTCGGACTTGTCTCCTAGTACCAATTAGGCTAGGAGCAGCCGGCTGCCTTAAGTAGCAGCCGACTGTCTAGAGACATCCAAAACGTCGTTTTTCGAAAACCGACTCAAACCAGTCGACTGCCAAGGGAGCCAGTCGACTGCTATTTTTCCAGAAACCATTCTGTTTCAAACCAGTCGACTGCCAGGGGGAGACAGTCGACTGCTAATTGTCCAGAAACATTCTGTTTCAAAACCAACCGACTGCCAAGGGGGCTAGTCGACTGCTAATTCTCGGGAAACATTCTGTTTCAAAACCAGTCGACTGCCATTTGGGACCAGTCGACTGCCCTATTTGTATTTTGAAAAATAAAATAATTGAATTTCAAAAAAAAAAAGGGAAGAAATTCAATAAGGCAAAAGGTGATGTAGCAGTCGACTGCTATATATGACCAGTCGACTGCCTATTTGAAAGAAAGGTTTTGAGAACCTGTTTTAAGAAAAGATATTCATACTTGTTTAAAACCTATATGAATCAGGTTTTGGAGACAATGAATCTCTCAAAAGAGCATGCACATTATTTGTTATTTGTACTTGACTGAGGAGCTCTAGTCCAACCCTCAGACCCGCAGTATGGCACCTGACTAGTGAAACTGTGGGCTATAGACAATGGTCATGAGTCTCTTATTTGATTCGGCTTTGGGGAGGATCCCTGGCCCATACGTGGGTACGCCATTTATTTGATATCTCTCAGGATTATCCCTTACGGGATATATTTGCGGTATCCTCATGAGATCCTTATATTGGATTATCCCTTATGGGATATATTTGCTGTATCCATTATCTCTCTGGATTATCCCTATGGGATATATTTGCGGTATCCATGATGAGAATTACTTGGTGCATGATTCTGTTGTATATAAATTGTCTCCCATCTATTTGAAAATATTTATAATTACCTATTTGATTTCACGTGATTTGAGATCCGTGAAAATGTTTGAAAGCATGATTTACTTGTATTTGATATTTGCGAAAGAAATATACGAAACATGCTTTATAATGATTTTACATGACATTATAGAGCCAAGCAGGAAAAATGCATATAGTGATATAGTACGTTCTTTTACATAAGTTTCTTACTGAGCGTAAACTCACTCCTTTACAACTATTTTTCATACAGATTACTTGAAGTAATTCCGCTCCGGATAGAGGAGCTTCTTTTGGGATTTTGAGATACCTTTGGGGCACGCTTCCTACTTATCCCGTGAAGGTATATTTAGTCGGCCGTTACTTCGGCTAATGTACAGTACGATATACAGTTTTGTATATGTGGGGAATTAGGTTGTCTGAATATTTGAGATCCTGATATACATGACACATGTTTATAAATGAAAAATTTTATGCATGTGAAATTAGATATTATACTCTGATAAAAATGCCTAAAGCATCCAGTAAGGTAGGTTGACATCGGATAAACTAGTCGATTTATTTGTTAATTGAAGTAAAAGTTAGTTGTTATTTGGTTAGTGACGAGGACGTCACACTAGTGATGATCCATCTTGCATTACTGAACTACAAATTTTTCTTCAGTAGCAATTTGAAATGAAGGATCTTGGACCTTTAAACTATTTCTTGGGGCTTGAATCATCTTTTACATTTGATGGCTATTATATTTCTCAAGGTAACTATGCATCAAATTTACCCTCTCTAAATGATCTTACTGATAGCAAAATTGTCTCTACTCCTTTGGAACCTAATGTTAAACTTGCTCCGACATAGTATTTTGCCATCTGATCCTATGTTGTATCATCAAATTGTTGGAGGTCAAGTTTATCTTATAGTAACTCGGCCTAATATTGCTTATGCAGGTCATCTAGTTAGTCAATTTATGACTACCCTTTGATCAATTATTTTTTTAGCAATTCTTCAAATTCTTTGATATATCAAATGAACATTATTTCATAGGCTTTATTTTTCTACTCACACTTCCTTAATTTTATTTGGATATTTTGATGCTAGCTAGGTAAGAGATTCTATAGATGACCATTCAACCACTGGTTACTATTTCTTTTTAGGAGATTCCTTCACTTCTTAGCAAAGCAAGAAAGAAATATGGTTGGTCGCTCTAGCACTAAATCAAAATATTGTGTTTGTAGGCACCATATTTTATCCGGGTCAGTCTAACGTTATTTAATAATTTCGGCTTAAAGGCTAGTTAAATCGAGTTTTATTAAACCTCTGTAAATGGATTTGAATTGGAATTGAGCCTTAATTGAAATTGAATTTTTGAATGATGAGCTTAAAACTCATTGGACTTAAAGGTTTAATGATTTGCCCATTATTTTCTTTTTATTCATCTTCAATTTATTTATTATTATTTTATCTGTTTATATTTGTTATAATTATCTTCCTATTTCTTTTCAAATGAAGAGATAAATAATAATAAATTAGGAAGGGATAATAAGAGATAAAGAGCAAATCAACTCAAGCCTAATTTAATAAATCAAGATTCAAAATTCAAAAACAAAATCATATTAACACAACTAAAAAAATTATAAAAGGGGGAACACAATGAACAAAACGAGGACACCCTGAAAGGGGCACAGAAAAAAATAAACTGAAAAAGAGGGAACAATTTTAGAGAAATTAGAAAAGCGATTGCACGGAGAGAGCAAATATTGTGCAATTGGGAGGAATCATACAAAGTGAATATAGAGCACAGAGAGAGTAAATAGACAACCATTAGAGATTAAAATATAGGGAAGGAGGAGGGAACAATTTTGGAAAGAGAGTGAGCACAGCAAGATAGGCAGTAGCAAGAATGAAGTTTTGATCTTGAAAGAGATCTTTCTACCGCAGGAGAGTTTTGTTTTACAAGCCAGAAACTGTGGCTGCGAGTGATCTGCTGTTACGTGGAAAAGGAAGAGCTGCTGCTGTCGCTATGGTCTTCAGTTCGTTGCTGCAAGTTTGATACTGAATAGAAATGGTGAAGCAGCTATGTAACGAGGAGGAAGCAACTCGACGCCACTTTGAAAAAGATTAAGAAAGGAAGCTAAAGGCTCTGCCATCATTGCAGCACGTGCACAGGTAATGTAACGTTATTCACTCGTTTTTTTTTGTTTTACTTATTCTGTTTATTTTATTTGTGAATCTTTAACTATACTATAATGAACCCAGTGCGTTGCCACTGGATCAAGTTTAATAAAATCAAATAATCATATCTTTAAATGCAGTTATGTTAAAATTATCAAATCTCATCACTTAATTTTTTTAAAAAATAAATATTTATTCTACAGCAGTAAATTTTTTTGTCATGAATGAAAAAATTTAACAAACAAAATTATATTGGTTATGCAAATAATAGAGAAACAAAATAACAAAAAAATTATAAATGTGATTCATTTAATGAAAAATGTGTTTGAAAACCAACACAATTTGAATAAGTATAAGAAAATCACCAAAACATGAGAACTTAAAGAGATAGGAATATACATACCATAGAAACATAGTTAAAAGGTAACAAAAAGTTACAAAATATAAAATCACATGCGTCTAGTGCAGGTAAGAATCAATATTTATGAGAGTTGACTTACAATTAAACTACATCAAAAAGTTACAAAATATAAAATCACATACATCTAGTGCAAGTAACATTTAAAATTTATGAGAGTTACTATTAAACTACACCTCTATGTCTATATTTTTACCCAAAAAAAAGGAATATAATGAATGAGACCTCAAACATACTATTTTTACAAAATTCACAATCACATAAATGCTAATGCTAATGCAAATCACTTTACTTTCTAAAGCTAAAAATAACGTGCTAACAAACAAATAAACTTTTTGCCGCTTGTAAAATTTTCACTTGCCACTTTATTCAAAGAAGAACACATTAGAAAGTTGAGTTATTTTTTGCTATACGAATATTTTATTAGTAGTTAGGAATAGGTTAAATCAATTACTTATATAACCTTAAAGCATCAACAAACATGCAAACATCATCTAAATCGATAATATAAAAAAAATTGACTTTTCCAAAGCAAAAATATATGTATGCATAAACCAAAAGGGTGTCAAATGAGGGGCGAGTTTCTAGAGAGAAAAAAACTTTTGATTGTTTGACTTTTCAAATCCAAATAAAAATGATATAAATCAAGAGTCGTACAAAAATACCCACATATGTAACAAAGATCCCATGTTTCTTTTTGGGATTTTTTTTTTGGCACCAAGCTGACCAAAAAAATAGAATCAACAAATAGTGAGGGAGGTCAGTTTGTAAATTGAGTTTAAGGCTTTCAGCTTCTTCAAAGTTTAGCTCATCTCTCCTCTGTCTACTTTAGAAACAAAGAAAAATGAGCAAAAATGACACTATTTTACACAATAAACTTTCAGTGATAGAATTCTTTTCTTTCACACTTGTTGAGAAGCAACAATTGTAGAAGATAATAAATAAACAAAAGATAGGAGACAAGAGACAGGTTGACGTGATATAGCATTGGTAGAAGAGAAATGAAATTCCAAAAATGGATCAAGCATCAAAACGAATTGAAAAAAGCAGTAACATGCGCCGAATCCAGGCAACAAAAATAATTCTTTCAAAATTACCATTTTACCTAGAAAAGAACAAACCAGAGCAATAAAGTAAAGGATGAATAGTATCGAAAAACTGGTAAAATGCGTGGATGAAGGTGAGGGAGCATTGATCTACAATTTTTATATAATAGATTTAATTTATTTAAATAATATCTTTCATTCATCTAATAGGTAAAAGTAATTTTAGTTTAAGTTATTGTTAGATTAGTTTAATAATATATTTAGTTTGATTATCCTGCTTAGTTTGATTAATAAGATTGCATAGCTTGAATAATATTTTCATTAGTTTGATTAATATTAAAAAAAAAACTATGATTAGTTACATTGTTAGAATTAGTTATTTTTATAAAATAAATCATAGGTTGAGAAAATTAAATTAAGATTATTTATAAATTTAAATTTGTAATATTTCATAAATTCTTTTGAAAATTGTCTAATAAATAAAATGAGATGATAATAAATAAAGAATAATTCTGATGATGGAACTTTGAAGTATCATGAATGATTGATTTTTAGATTTCCTAGGTGAGAATGTTTTCCATAAGTTTCGCCAGAATGATGAAAAATTCATGAAAGATGTTTCATATTAAAAAAAATATTAAAATATATATTTTTAAAAATTTATTTGTTATAAAATTATAATTATTTAATAAATTAAAATTATTTTGATGATGGAACACTGAAGTATCACGAATGGTTGACATTTCAGATTTCCTAGGTGATGATGTTTTCCATGAATTTCGCCAGAATGATAGAAAATTCATGGAAGATGTTCAATATTAAAAAACATTAAAATGTATATTTATAAAAATTTAATTATTATAAAATTATCATTTCTATTATCTGATAAATTAAAATTGTTCCAATGATGAAATTCAAAATGTTACAAACAGTTGACATTTTTGAAATTTTTAAGTAAGAATGATTCCTTTAGGTTTCGCCGGAATGATGAAAAATCTAAAGGTAGTTGTTCAATACAAGAAAATATAATAATAACAATAAAAGATATTAAATTAAATTAAAAATAATAAAAGTTAAAATTAAAATTAAATTAAAATAAATTAAATTAAGTTAAATAAAAGATATTAAATATAATAATAAAGTTTAATCTAGATAATTAAAAGGATGATATTAGAAAAATATTTAATAAATATGAGAATTTTTGGATACTCCTGAGGTGAGGGAAAAGTTCTTAAAGGTTTCGCCAAAATGATGAAGAACACTTAAAAGTTTGAAAATATTTAAATAATAAACCTACTAATCTTTCCTCATGCATAACCAAACTCCCGAACCCTAAACTTAAAATATAGACTAGTCCTTAAAGTCATTTAGGTGGCCAATCACACCTAGGCTAAAAAAAGATTGGTGGCAACTTCATATGTTTAATGTCTAGCGATCTAGGTCTAGAAAACGTTAGGACAGTGTTCTTGCTAATGCCACTTCAAAATTACTTTGGCTTTGATGTCTATTAGAAGATATGGGTATCCAACCATCCTCTTCCACCAAACTTCATTGTGATAATTGTAGTGCTATTCAAATTGCTTATAATGATGTATTCATGAACCTATTAAGCATATTGAGATTGATAATTATTGTGTCCATCATCATGTTGCACAATGGACTATTCTTTTGACTTTAGTGACTTCTTCAATCAAACTATTGATATTTTTGCAAAGGTACATTTTCCTAGTCGTTTTCAAGATTTAGTTAACAAACTCAAGCATCTAAAATACCACTTTGAGTTTAAGGTGTTGTTATTGTAATATTTTGTAATTATGTAATCAAACGTAATCTAAGAGATTACAATTCTATAATTAGAATAATATCTAGCATTACATTATTATAAGTGAATACCTAAGATTAACATGAGAAAAAGAATTAGGAGGATGTTAGTCTTCTCTGAACCTAGGTTTTGTGGAGACGATTTAAGTCTTGTTTGAGTACAAGGATTTATGCCTTAAGATTTCTTCATAAAGTGATCTTTGGGGATTGGTTTAGTTTCTCTTATTTCATTTCTTCTATTAGCTTGACGGTAAAGAGGATCTGTATGGCGGAGGAACTAGAAGATGCTTGGTGTTGTCTAAAACAAACTGATGAGGAGCAAGATGGGGTGAATGCAGCAGATCTTCAGGATGATATTGGAGTGGAAGAAGGAAAATTTGGCTTATGGCCAAATTGCTGACAAATCAACTGTTCAATAAGGAAGCTATGCTTGGAACTTTGAGGGTAGTTTGGAGACTGTCCCGGGAACCATAGGCTACAACCCTTAATGCAAACCTGTTTATGTTTAAGTTTGCATCGAGGAAGGATAAATAGAAAGTACTGGATGGTGCATTGTGGACATTTGATAAGTATAGGATTTTGTTCCATGAATATGATGGCAATCACAACCCTCAAAATATGTGTTTGATAAGGCCATGTTCTGGATACGTGTTCATGATCTTCCCATGAGAATGATGAATATGAAGGTGGCAGAGTTGATAGGAAACAAGGTGGGACGATTTGTTGAGGCGGATAAAACATCAACGCGACCAGGTTAGGGAACATACATGCACATCAAAGTAGAAATCAATATGTTGAAGCCACTAAGGCGTGTGATCCAAGTGACGAACACTGGAACCAAAGGAGATGTAGGGTGTAAACTGAGCTACGAAAATATGCCCACTTTCTGTTATATCTGTGGTATCATAGGGCATTCGGATGTTGAATGCCCAGACAATGAAGAGGAAACACAAAAGGCTATTATAATAACCAGAAAAGTCTTATGATATTAAATTGATTGTTTATTATTTAGCATAAATTTTATAACTAATAAAAAATAAATTTAAATAATTACATAGGGACATGTAGACGTGTGGACCTCTCGGTACAACTTAATTAGTCCCAGAGATAAGAAATCCTGTCTGCTTCTAGCTCGGGTGAGACAAGCTACAACAAGCCTATGAATTTTGGGTAGACCTTGTGTAAGTCAACTAAATTCATAAAGTTGATTGTAATGTATTTAATTAGTTAAATTTGAAAATTAATGGAATTATTAAATCTAAAGTGAGTCTTGGGTATAGTTACATACTATACATTATATATATAAATAAATATTGTATACACATGTATAATAATATTATTTATTAGAATAAAATAAATAAAATAAAATGTTACAATAATGTATAGTAGATGCTAAGTACATACAAAATATAAAATATACTTATATATAATAATAAAAAAAATGATAAAAATCGATTGGCTTCTTGAAGAAGCCAATCAGCTTCCAGCTATTTCCCATTATCGTGGGATTCAAAATTTAACAAAAAAAAAATAAAGAGGAGAAAACAGAACAAGAAAGGAAAGGAGAGGGGCGACAAGGGTGAAGCTGGGCTTCTCGACTAAAATAGAAGCCAAAAGGAAGGGTTGTTCAGCGGGAAGGACTGTTCGGCAATTTGGAGAAAGGAAAGAGAAGAGCAGTTCAGCGCCGAAAAAAGGGAGGAAACCCAAGAGCAGAGGAGGCTGAACAGAAAGGCTTTTCATACAGGGCTGAAAGTGTGGCGTGGGAGATGGTTTGAAGCTGCCATTGGGGGGCTGAATCTGGACCAAAGGTTTCTGATTTTGGCGGCTATCTAGGCGACAGAATGGAGGGGTTCAAAACAAGCAAGTTTTAGGCCTGAAGAGGGAGAGACACCGAAAATAGAAAACGCAGTAGCAGGGGAGTTGTGCTTCACTGCTGGGTCCTTTCCTTCCCAAGCCAAGACAAGGTGGAATGTGGGAGAGTGAAGGCGTTGAACCAAAACGGTGGTGTAGGCACTAGCGGTTTTCCCTATCAGTTGAAGCAATAAACAAGAAGAAAGACTTACGGTAAAGAAGTTTTGTTTCTTTTGTGGCTTGTTGGTGTGAAAATCTATTTTAGTAGATTGAACTTGGTCTTAATAATATAAGTATTAATGTTAAAATTTTGTAGGGTGTGGTTGGTGCAAGAAGCCCGAGGACTTATTATTATTAGTGCTACGATGGCCAACAAATTTCAAAAACAAGGATAGTATTAGTTTTGAATCGAGAATCGCATTTAAGGTAAATGGTTTAACTATGGAATATGATACATATATATATATATATATATATACATATATATACACACACATACACACACACACATACACAAGTGAAGAATAATGATGAGAAGATTATGAATGTAGGAGTGAAGAGGGAGTATTTGGTAAGAGTAGCCAAAATGGAAAGTTGGTATTTCAAAGGTAAGGGAATATACGGTAAATGTTTATTAGTCATGCTATGTTATGTATGTCTAAATAATTGTTATTTAATACTTATGTATTTAAATGCATTCTTGGTTGAATTTCATACGTATTGAACTGAGTTGAAGTACAAATGGTCTTGAGATTTGAATTGTGTTGGATTTGTGGATGAATATACTGTTGGTTGGAGTTTTCTACAAGTTGTTTGGTTGTGGATTATGATGCTGGGTAGTGTCCTACCTATGCCGTCATAATGCCGAAATTTTGTTAGAAATTATTAAATAAATTTTGGTCTTAGTTTAAAAATTCTATAATGCATTTAAAATCCCATACACCTTAATCACTATTACTAATCCTCGAGATAATGTCTTTTTAAAATATGTTTTGGTATGATGAGGTTATCAAATCAAGAGGGTTTAATACGATTCATGCCTTCCATACTCAAGATATATTGTAAAAGTATTCTTGCATGAATTTTGAAGTAAGAGACAGGGGACGCTGGGAATTTGCCTGTGTGGCACTTAACTCGCCTGTGTGGCGTTTACTGAGCCTATGTGGCACTCACCTATGTGGCGTTTATTAAGCCTATGTGGCACTTGCTTGTGTGGCATTTAAATTATGCCTCTATGGCATTTAGTAAGCCTGTGTGGCAATTATCGTGAAATATTATGGATGCTTTGTGATCTTCTAGGCGTCCGACAAATAGTCGTGACTTGTACCTTAGTTACTAGATGATCACTGGTGCTAGGATGATTCATGATCATGGATAGAGCCCTGGTATGGCACTGTGACCACTACTAGCTACAGTGGATGCTTTCATAGAAAGCTTATCGGTTATTTCCCAAGATCCCGATTATATTCCCATATCTTATCAATAAATGCTTGTCTCTTGAAAATACTTTAAATGTATATTTCGATTTTATAAATGCGTGAGTACAAGTGTTTTATGGCTTATAGAAGAATGGCTTATCAACTTTGCATTATTTTTCCATAAAACATATTTAAGCATGAGTTTTAGCGCATTTATTCATGCATACACATGCATAAACATAGTAGAATATCTAATATCATTTAGCGTATGTTTTCTTACTGGGCATTAGCTCACCCCCTCTTCTTCCACCTCAGATTATTTTAGGTAGACTCGGCACGAGTGTGGTGCATCGAGAGTCATTTTGTTGAGCTGCAAAAGGTTGTATTTTGAACTAAGGTATAATCTTTTGTTCTTTTGTTTATATCCCAGACTAAATTCTTTTGTGCACACAGTGTATAGGATTCGGGATGTAAGTACTAGGAGATATCGAGTCTATAAACATACTGTGTTATGTAGTCAAGTTGTAATCTCGATATATATATATATAATATATATATTGAATCAATGGATGCCAAGTATCTCAGATGTTATATTGAGATTTGAAACTTCTACAGGTTGATATGATGATGTACTTATAATGGGGATGGATAATAGACCAAAATAGGGGTGGAATTTTTCAGTGTCATTTTCGACACGTCTTACGAGAAGACTTTATTGGGACCTTAGACAACTAGTCTTAAACAACTATAAGAGTGGGATTCTACTCATTAGGTTTTAGCTAAACTGAGCAAGTGACAAACATAGTAAGTAAAGAAAAAAGTTAGCCCGAAAATCTCGACTTCCGAGGGCATTAGGCCTAATGGTTAGTAGTGACTTGACATTTGAGGAAGTCAAGTGTTCGAGTCACTACGGACGCTCTCAAGGGAATTAAACCTGAGTTCTTCAGGACCCTTGGGACAAATCCGTGAGGGTTTTGCTTGGTGATCTGGATCCAAAGCAGACAGTACGGGTGAGTAAGGTGACCCTGCTTGGTGAACTGGGGCCTTACAGCTATAAAGCGGCAATACGAAGACTAGTTACGTGCCACAAACATAGGTAACAGAGGTCCAACATAGACAGGAGGATTTTCAAGTGGGAAAGCTCGACAACGGGTGAATGATTTGTTCAACGAAGAGCAAGTGGACGGAAGCAAACAAATACCAGCAATGAGCTAGATAGAAAAGGGCACTATAGCCGAAAAAGCGGCAAAGATGACAATCGTGTAATTATGGAAAGCAAGAAAGGAAAAGGAAAGCAACAAATGAAAGGCGTAACTTGTGGATCGCAGATATGGAGGGAAACAACGCAACTTTCTCCAAAATTTCTAGGTCAATGATAGGATCTGATATACAGGGGATATCTATGGTAAGAACTACCAAAACTTTAGGGAACCAATTAAAGGAAGGTTATTATGAGAAGGTAGGATTTCATGGTAATAATGAAGATCTCCCGAATGAAGTAAGAGTAGAGATGGGGGTGAACAAAAATGGTAACTTAGGTTTTGAGATAATCACCACCAATCAGGAAACAGAAACAATGAATAAGCCAAAGCAAGCTGACGTGAAAACTGTTGGGATATTGACTATGTGTGTCAAAGAGATAGGAGTACATGATCAGGTACCTATAGAAAATGGCAGAGCAAACCTTGATGATGTGGCACCAATTGAAATGGTCATAGATGATGAAATGGGTAAGTCAAAATGCAAGAGATCCACGTGGAAGACGAAAGCTCGCGTAGTGGGAAAAAAAGGATACTCTGGGTGAGACCAGCAACAAACGAAAATTGACTACTATGGAAAGGGTTATAATTATGTCTGTAGATGAAAAACAATGCAAGAGGACAAAGGAGAATGACTAAGATGTGGAGAACCCATCAAATGAAGCAGCAGTGATTAGTAAACAGTCCCACCAAGAACCATAAGATGTGTTGCATGGAACTGCCGTGGACTTGGGAACCCACGTGCAGTCAAAGCTCTAAAAGAGCTAGTCAGGCAAAAAGTTCCCCATGTAATCTTTTTGAGTGAAACAAGATTACATGAGAAAAAGTTGGATCGAGTTATAAGAGCTTGTGGGATGGATGCTTGTTTTGGGGTTAGTGCAATAGGTACTAGTGGTGGCCTTGTAATGCTGTGGAAAAATAAGGCCAAGCTAAGACTATTAAGTTTCTCAAAAAACCATATAGACATGATGGTTAATTGAGATGATAATAGGGCAGCTTGGAGACTAACAGGAATATATGGAGAACCAATTGTGGGGAATAGAGAGACGGTATGGAGGTTACTCAAAGACTTGGCAGCACAACATGATAAATTGTAGATAGGCATGGGTGACTTTAATGAAATAATGTGGAACCACGAGAAATCTGGTGCTTGCATGAGACCAGAAAACCAAATGACAGCTTTCAGAACAGCCTTGGAGGATAGTAGCTTGGAAGATCTTGGATACACTGGATCATGGTTCACTTGGAAGAGGAGACGCAGTACAGCAAATAGCATCTATGAAACGATTTGTAGCAAACAGTCTGTGGAAAGAACAATTTCCTTGGTACTCTGTTCAGCACCTCACATCCTCAGTTTTGGATCATTCTCCTATTTTCATAAATACAATCGGTTCGAAGAATGGTAAATCAAGTAGAAAGAGAAGAAGAAGTCACTTCGAAGTAATGTGGGTGGAGGAAAAGAGATGCAAAGAGATTGTGTGTAGGGTCTAGGCTGGAAATAAAAGGATGAATATTGGGGACAAAATGGAGCGTGTGGGGATAGAACTTCACTCGTGAAATCAAGAGAATTTTTATGCAAACAGAGCCCATATAGACAAACTAAGAAAGGAGATAGAGCAGCAGCAAGTGGCACAAGCAAATGATGACATGATAATTAAGGAACACCTGTTGAAAGAAGAGATGAATGTAATGCTAGAGAAAGAAGAATTGTTTTGGTTACAACAATCCCGAGTCAACTAGTTGTAGGATGGGGATAAAAACACAGGCTTTTTTCATATTCAAGCCATGTACAGAAAAATGAGGAATACAATTAGAGGACTTGAGGATGAAAATGGAAAATGGATTGACGAAGAAGAGGAGAAACAGAAAATAATTGTTGAATACTTTCAGAATCTATTCCAATCCCAAAAAACTAGTCAGTTAAATGAAATCCTTAGGGCTATTAAACCATGTGTCACAGATGAGATGAATATTCAACTTCTAACAGAGTTCAGAGCAGAAGAAATTCGAGAGGCAATTCAAGAAATGCATCCAACTAAAGCGTCAAGACCTGACGGTATGCCTGCTTTATTTTACCATAAGTACTGGCACATAGTGGGTGAGGGAGTGACTTCTTTCTACTTAGAATGCCTAAATGGAAAAAGACAGATTGATGCCATCAATAATACTCATATTGTTTTAATTCCAAAAAATAAAAGAACCTAGGAAAGTTACACAATTTAGGCTTATAAGTCTATGTAATGTACTCTACAAAATCATTGCAAAAGTCCTAGTGGATAGACTTAAAAATATCCTTCCTGTATGTATAAGTGAGTCTTAGAGTGTATTTGTACCGAGTAGATTGATTACAGACAATGTTTTAGTGGCCTACGAGTTGTTGCATGCACTCAAAAATAAGAAGCTAAGACGAGAGGGATATTTTGCTTTGAAGCTAGACATGAGTAAGGCCTATGACCGAATGGAGTCGAACTTCCTTGAACTAATGATGTATAGACTAGGATTTCATCCTAATTGGATTGAAACAATAATGAGTTATGTTACTTCTGTATCTTACTCAGTTGTGGTAAATGGGTCTATTATTGGTCAGTTTCATCCAGAGAGGGGACTCCGACAAGGGTATCCTCTATCGCCATATTTATTCTTGATTTGTACTGAAGGTCTTTCAATGCTACTCGGCAAGTCCCATAGAGAAGGATTGATCAGTGGAGTGTAGGCTAATCGAAGAGGTCCCAAAGTCACACACCTTTTCTTTGCTGATGATAGCTTACTTTTTGCAAAAGCAAATAAAAGCGAAAGCGAGAAGGTGAAACACGTGCTAAAGATATATGGAGATTGCTCGGGCAGTTGGTTAACTTTGATAAGTCGACATTTTTCTTCAGCAGTAACGTCAAAAAGGACCAAAGCAGATTGTCAACAGGATTTTTGAAATTCAAGATACAATCAACCTTGAGAGGTATTTGGGATTACCAACCATGGTGGGGAAGAACAGACATCATGTGTTCAGGGAGTTGAAGGACTAAATACGATCTAAGATGAATCTATGGAGTTCAAGGATGTTGCCTCAAGGGGGAAAGGAAGTTTTCTTAAAAGCAGTAGTCCAATCCATTCCTATATATGCCATGGGATGTTTTTGATTGCCCAAAAATTATGTTATGAAATCAATAGTATACTTAGTAGCTACTGGTGGAAACAGAATAAAAACAGCAATGGTATACATTGGCTTAGCTGGAATCACATGTGTAAGGCAAAGAAGAATGGTGGCATGGGCTTCAAGGATATGTGGCAATTCAATAAAGCACTATTGGCCAAACAAGGATAGAGACTGCTGACTAAGACTAATAGTCTTGCCTACAGGGTGTTGAAGGCAAAATATTTTCCAACCAAGGATTTACTAAACTCAAAAATCGGATGGCCGCCTTTCCAAACATGGAGAAGCATTTAGTCCGCTAAAGACGTATTGCAACTAAGAGTTCGGTGGCGAGTCGGCAATGGACAGTGCATTCAAATATGGCAAAACAGGTGGCTTCCTCCTTTCGGGTTTAATCAATGAGAGGACATTAGGATGAGAATAGCTTTGTGTCAAAAATAATAAACAGTGAAACTATGGAATGGAAGATAGATATGATTTTAACTATGTTTTCGACGGAGGAGGCTGAAAGAATTTTGACTTTGCCTCTAAGTAAAATTGGTGGAAAGGATAAATTGGTTTGGCACTATACCAGTGACGGTCTATACACAGTCAAGAGCGACTACAGACAATATCGTAGTCTTGAGGAAGGGGAGCAATCTGATGGCGTGGGCATAGAAAAGGTAACTTGGCAGAGAATATGGTCAGCTATGGTACCTAACAAGGTGAAAGTCTTCCTATGGAAAGTCAAGAATGCAATTTTACCAGTTAAAATGAATTTGCATAAAAAGATAGCTAAAGTCAATCAATTGTACCATAGATGTACCATAGATGCGAGGACAGGGAAGAGACTATTTGCCATACGTTGAGAACATGTACGTACGCTGATGCTGTCTGGAGAAACTTGAATTATGAATGGGACCAGCATCACACTGTGGATGAAAGCGAATGGGATGATTGGTTCACCCAGAATTTGGATCCTACACAGTTTCAACAACTTGCTATGACGCTTTGGGCTCTATGAAATAAAAGGAATTTTGAAATTCATAACAACAAGAAGAGAGAGGCAAACGGAATAACCAGATTTATTCGTCAATATATAGATGATTTCAACAAAGCCAACACAAAAGAGATCAGGCACGAACAAAGATCTGAGATCAAATGGAAAGGGCCCAAGGTTAATAGCTATAAAGTTAACTTCGATGGGGCAATTAATTCACAAACTAGAACAGGAGGCATAAGTGTCGTTATACGTGATTATAAAGGAGATGTTATAGGTGCACTAGCCGCATAAAGACAGAACTGCTTGAATCCAAAAATTGTTAAGGCAATGGCAGCACTTAAAGCATTGGATTTTGCAACTCAGTTGGGATTGATGGATGTAGAAATTGAAAGAGATTCACTGGTTGTTATAAAAAAAACTGCTTAATGATGGTGAAGACCTATCTCCAATGGAACCAATCCTTGATGAAGCTTGACTATTATAGAGAAACTTCAGAACATGTGTAATCTGTCACACAATGAGGGAAGGGAATAAAGCAACTCATCTGCTAGCTAAATATGGGATTAATTATAAGGAAGAGAAAATATGGGTAGAGGAAGTTCCTGAGTTTGCTCAACAAACCATTTCTGCAAAATATGTATTTAGCCAATGAATGAATGAATTATCTTTTTTCAAAAAAAAAGTGTAATACCCCAGATTATGGGTTGGTTTTTCCCAAATTTGTGAGAATCCTATGTATATAAATAGGAGACTTTTGTATAATTTTATTCAACTCAATGAAAAAAAGAGTTCCTCTAACAGAAAATTTAGAAATGAGGTCAAAAACTTTATGGTGTTCTTGGATTTTTGGGAGAGAAGTGAGAGGAAAAATGGAGTAGGAAGAGAAAGAGAAAGAAAAAAGGAAAAAAAAGAAAGAAGAAAGGAAAAAAAAATGAATGAATGAGAAAAAAGGAAACTGATTATGTTATTGGAAAGAAAGGAAAAAAGGAAAGAAAAAAAAAAGAAAAATTATTTAAGTTTATTCCGTTAGAGTGAAAGTATATTTATTCCTTTTTTTTTATACGTGTGTGTAACTTACTCTTGTAAGTTTTTAATTGAACAACCTCGAAAAAGCTTAGTCCTAATTTAATTCTAATAAATGATAGTGTCCTTAATGAGATATGACCCAAACTTAGATTTCAAATTGAGCATTTAACCAACAAATTATTATCTGGCAAAAAAAAAAACCAACAAATTATTAAATTTTTTTCTAGAATTAAGCTCCTTTTCCTACTAGCTATAAGTAGCACAAATCATTGTTCCTTAAAAATTTCAACCACATTCTCCCTCTTTCTCCTATCATCAAATATTCCATTGCCATTCTCTAATGGGTTCTTCCAAGACTACAAAATACTACTTTTTTCACTCTGCCGGCATTGCCATCTTTTCATGTCTATGTTTAGTAAATGCAAATGTAGATGCCAATAGTTTTCACATAAAGAAAAGCAGTTTTGACTCGAGAAAACAGCAGAGCAGTTGTAATGTGTACCAGGGGAGGTGGGTGTATGACGACTCCTATCCTCTCTACAATTCATCGGCTTGTCCATTTATTCGCAAGGAATTTGATTGCAAGAAATATGGCCGCCCCGATCACCTCTATCTTAAATATAGATGGCAACCAAGCAACTGCCGATTACCGAGGTATATTACTATATCTCATCTATCTCATAGTCTTAGTTTCATTATGTAACTGCGTGTTACATTGGTCAATTTTTATCATTTTTAGGTTCTCTTTCGTTAGTGTTCTAAGTGCTGCTGTTAATTTTGTCACTTACAGTTGCAGGGTTTTGAAGAATAGGCTCCATTAATTTCATTGTTTAGGCTCTTATTGTTGGTACTAATTTCGTTATCTATGCATTAAATTTGGAGGGAGAAATAACACAATCTTGCTTGAGTTTTAGCATTTATGATAGTTCAGACACCGATGGAAATAAAAGAAAAATTCGAATAAAACATAAAGGAGACTTGAGAAAAATCAGCAAGTTTGCCTAATCATGGTAAAGAACTTTTATGACTTACGGATTTTTGAATTTAAACCTGAGGGAAACATGCATGAATTTGTATATACTTGTCGGGGAATGGTGGATCTTGATATTTAATTTTGGGGCTCAATTAAAAGTTTAATATTATATATATTTTTTAATTTGAGCTTCATTACTATATTTTTTAAAAATAAAACATATATGCAAGTATCGGACATATTAGTGTCAATAAACGTAAACATTAGTGTTAATAGATTTAAACACATAATAATTTTATTATAAGGTATTTTTATGTTAATTGTTAGATATTTACGATATTTCTAACATATTTGACACATAAAACTTTAAATTTATACTTAATCATGTGTTTTTTATATTGACCTTATGATAAGATTAATATTTGTGACCTTACTATAGAAATTCCTCCAAATAATTTATGGGATTTGAAATGCATTAATCTTAGATCATATGCTCCCATAAAATACAATCTAAAATAAATTATGTGAGAAAAAGGAAAATGCAAAGATTTAATAATAAGAGTTTATATTTGATGTACACACAGAGTATAATCTGATATGCATTAATCTTAGATCATATCCTCCCATAAAATACAATCTAAAATAAATTATGTGAGAAAAAGGCAAATGCAAGATTTAATAATAAGAGTTTATATTTGATGTACACACAGTGTATAGTATGTATATATTATTAAGGATTTATATATGATGCACTGACAGTGTATAATTTCTATACACTGTCAATGCATCAGAAGTTGACACCTCATCATTAGGCCCTTATATGCAAATATAAATAAATTTTTTTATTTGCCCATAAGGGCCTATTGATGAGGTGTCAACCTCTGATGCATTGACAGTGTATAGAAACTATACACTGTCAGTGCATCATATATAAACTCTATTATTAATTAATCACATACTATCATTTTATTAATGAAAAAGATTAAAAAATAATGAATTGACATTTTATGATTAACTTACAATATTCAAAAGTTATACATTATTAGTAGATCAGATATAAACCCTTAAAATAAAACTTAATCGAAATGGTGCATTTACTTTTTAGTTAAGAGTTGGAGAAGATAGGATACGGAGAAATATATGGCTTGGCAATGCCCCACATGTCCACTTTAGTGCTGTGAGGGCTACATATTTTTTATAATGCTTTCTGCTAATTTCATTTCCATCTTTGATGTTCCCTACTATATCTGAAATTAGCCTTTTCCCGCTATTAATTCTATAGTTTTCTCAAGCTTCTCTTTCATTTCCAGTTTGCATTCTAACATCTGAATTAGGAACAAATGACAGGTTTAATGGACAGTATTTTATGAAGAGATTCAAGGGCAAGAAGATCATGTTTATTGGGGACTCCATGAGTCTAAACCACTGGCAATCACTAATATGCATGCTTCATGCTGCTGCGCCTAATTCCAGTATAATCAGACAAGAATTGAATAACAACAGCCTTTCCACTGTCACATTCCAGGTAATCTACTGTAAAAATTTCCTATCAGCTAATTCATATTGCACATTGGGAGTCCGCTTAAAAACCAGGATGGAAAATTAAGGCTATGCAGTTCACAAGATCAAAAATAAATTATAAGAACTATGTAATAATTTGTAACCAGAAACATTTCACATGATTCATTTCTTAACTTAGGTAACTAAAATTGCTTGTTAGACTGAAACTTTCAGGACTATAGGCTATCTGTGATGCTATTTCATTCCCCGTACTTAGTAGACATCGATAAAGAAAAATATGGCAGAGTTCTGAAGCTGAATTCAACTAGGAATAGCAATCTATGGAAGAACATTGATGTTTTAGTTTTCAACACTTGGCTTTGGTGGTACCGCAGAGGACCGAAGCAACCGTATGAGCTCTATAACTCAAGCATAATTTTTTTTTACAAGAGTTAATAAAATAAGCATAATGTGAGCTAGAGGTGGCAAAAGTTGACCTGACCCGAAAAATCCGCTCAATTAATCCAAATCCAAATCCGACCGATCCGATTTGACAAAAAAAAGTCAACAACCCAAATCCAACCCAATCCGAATCCGAATTGATCCGAAACCAAATTTATCCGAATTTACGTTGATTCAAACCCGATCGGATCTGAATCCGAATTAATTCGAACCCAAATTCATCCGAATTTAGATTAACCCGAACCCGAATTGACCCGAATCCAACTTTACCCAAACCTGAAAAGATTCAAACTTAAATTTAATATTATCAATAAATATTTAAATGTTAAAATTAAATATCAAAGTATTTTAATATAGTAAAAATATAATTTTTTTCAATAATATGAGTGTTATATATTTTTTTAATCTAGTTAAATTTAAATATTCACTTTTATATTGCATTCATTTGAACCTAATGTATAATTATTTAATGGCTAATCTATAATAGAGTACAAAAGCTATATCATCTACACTAATATCTCCAATTATTGTATAAAAAATCAAAATAAATTAAAGAGATATGTAGTACTGTTTTATGATATTTAGTAGGGATTATTAAATTACTTTGATTCAAAAGTTATTAATTATTGTAGATAATTAAAATAAAATGAAAAAAAATGTAATTAATTTATGAATATTAGTAAATATATTATAAAGAAAACTATCATATAGATTATTAAATATCTTGATTATTTCAATCCCAATTGTACTATAGGTCATGTAAGAATAAAATTTTATTTTCATGAGTTTTGTAATTCTTAGAAACATGGTTTCAGTTGATTTTCATGCCAGATAAATCACATCAAGATAACCAAAGCTTAGTCCAATAAATCTGTCCAATCGACCTAAATCCAAATCCGACCAACCCGAATTGACTAAAAAAGTCAACAACCCAAACCCAACCTTATCCGAACCCGAAATGATCCAAAACCGAAATAGACCGATTTTTCCTTGACCCAAACCCGACCTTATCCGAACCCGAAGTGATCCAAACCCAAAATAGACCGATTTTCTCTTGACCCAAACCCGACCTTATCCGAACCCGAAATGATCCGAATCCAAAATGATCCGATTTTTCCTTAACCCAAAATAATCCAATCCAAAATGATCCAACCCAAACTCGACCCAACCCGTTCATTTGCCACCTCTAATGTGAGCTATGGCCTTAATAAGAGCTAAAGCTAATCTTGTTAAACTGCAGATGGGATTATGTGCAAGTTGATGGGAAGATTCTTAAGGATGTTGATCGTATGGCTGCTTTTCGCACAGCTTTGACAACATGGGCCAAATGGGTTGATTCAGACGTAGATACTAGGAGAACTAAGTCTTATTTCAAGGGATTTCTCCTTCCCACTACAAGTGAGCTACTTTTCCTTTTTCTCTTTCCTTTTTAACACCGATAACTGTATCAACCTACCAAGAAACGTAATTTCTTGACTTCATCTTCATATGAAATGTAACATCCCGTTACCACATTTTTCACGTATTTTCATACAACTTTACCGGTTGAGCTGTCTGCGATGCCATTAACATTCAAAAGTAACAGTGATAAATGATAAACATTTATTTAATAGAAACGGAATATGAAAATTCTTTTCATATTTCCTTACATCTGACATCCCCTATTATCTTTATTTCAATAAAGTAGTACTGTATACATATGTCTGGAATGTAAAAGAGAAGAGACTGTACCTGTCAAGTTTAACACCATCTTGGAGCTACTTCTCTAACTCCATTTCTTTTATCTATGGAGTTAAAACAAAGGGGTGAGCGATTCATACGCTCAGTAAAGGAAACATATGCTGCTTTAATTAAAGCAAAACTATATACCACAATTTATTTCGTTTTTCCTAAAATCACACCGAGTAGAAAAACCGTGGATATAGTAAACCACCTCTCAATACACCATTCAAATCACTGGCAAATCAGTTTACTTTAAATTGTAGTAAACAGTAAATAGGATTTTACAAATCCTCTTAGTAAACAGACTCAACAAGTTGAGACTAGGCAACAAATAAATCATGCTATCATCGTTCCCCCTTCCCCTTGCGAGAACGGAATTGCCGCTATTGGGGTGCACCCGTAGGCCATTGCCCCTCACGGCTATCTCAGATCTATGGCCATAATCTATAGTGGTCCTCGGGTCCACTTGCCAAGTGACCTCGAGACCGCTGATGACTTGGCGGGTCCATCAGCCCTGTGACTCCCTGAGGTGCACTCGTTGGTCCATCGACCGAGCCACCGCCCCAGGCGAGTCACGCACTATCAACGCATGAACTCAGGGCCTAAAGTCTCAAAATAACGTTTATATCTCATGAAAACCTTTATGGAATTATCTCATCATATTATCATTTTCTCAAAATGATTTGATTTTCCAAAAAGGTTTAGGCTTCTGTTTACACAGCACGTTGAAAACCTTCCAAATTCTCAATATTTAAAACCTGCTCGCCTATGGTCAGCTCGCCCAACATGGCTCGCCCATCGAAGCTCGCCCAGTGCGGGAACTTGTGTTCGCCCGCCAACCTTGCTTTTAAAATCAGAAAGCAAACTGGCTCGCCCTTAGTGGCTCGCCCAATTGTCAATTCGCCCAAAAGGGTTTTTTTTTATATTTTCTATTTTCAATTTTTCAAAGATATTAAAAAGCTCATTTTTTTTCGTAAGAAAATATCATCGAAATCTCTTCGCCATAGTAAGCTCGCCCATGATGGCTCACCCATGGTCACTTGAAAGTGGGTGAACAAGTATTCACCCGCCACTCTCTACATTTAAAACAAAACACTGTCATGCCCATTCCGGCTCGCCCATAAATCTCTTAACAACAGGGGTTGCGCGTCCCAAAGTATTTTAAACATTTGGCTCGCCCGCCAATATCAGTTCGCCCAGAAATATCATAAGGGTCGGCTTAATATCTCGCCCAATATAAAAAATAAAAGGGATCGCCCGCCCTAACCAGTTCAATCAACAATTATCAAAGGGGCGGCTATTTAGTTCACCCGAATCAAAATAATTATCAAATTAATGCATGTCATAAAACAAAACATTAATCAATATTTTCATAATATTTACTCCACAGGACATGCATTTACTTCACACACATCTCCCTTACCTGGTTTAACGAAGCCTTGCTTCGCCCTGCTTCCTGCTCGCCAATAGCCATTCCCAATTATAGGTTGTAAATAATTTATAAATTCTATTAATATTTTTTTTATTTCCTATCACTTGGCGAGATTGAAATAAATCAAATGACTACTCACCCAACAGTGCTTTAACTAGCTCGCCCAACCGAGCTCGCCATTCACCAAATGGCTTACACGTCGGAGCTCGCCCGTCATTACACGCCATATATTTGTAATCTCGTCTAACATTCACTTCAACAGCCTTTAAAGGCTAAATGTGGGAGTTCGCCCACAATTCTACTCGCCCAAAGCCTATGCATTTGAGCTCGCCATACATGGCCTTCAACTCATATTTGAGCTCGCCTGTAACTTAAACTGGCGTTGGGCAACCTCACCACTTGAACAACACTTTGGCGAGTTCTTATTACCTGCTCGCCCTCATTGGCGATTACTAATTTTCATGATGGGCGATCACTATAGTCGCCAATCTTGTCACTTATTCCATTATTTTCCTTGTTTTCATGTTCTCTAAGGATCTATCCAAAACAAGGTTGCATTTCTATGTTTATTATGATGTAAACATATAAATCTACTGATGAACATCAAAAACACCTCAAACATATGAAACTCACCTCAACCAACTGCACTTCCAGAACAGATTACTTCCTTTGCTTATTCCTTTAACTCATCAAACTAAGGAGGAAAAAGGTTTGCAAGCAGGTTTACATGTTTAGCCAACTGAAGAGTCAAGCTCAAATAATCAACCATGGCAGGATTGGAAGGAATAACAGAAACTTGCAGTTGCATAGTTTCCGGGAGAAAGATGAAGTTGGCTAAATGTGTTTTCCTCAAATGTCACCTCTTATATAGCCATGCTCTCCAATCAGATTTCATCACTTGGCCTTATCCCATCTTCTTGCATTTATTCCACGTCTTTCACGCATTTAAGGCATGAAGAAAACTGCAGCTCAAAGTGGCATGGAAGTCTCCCTTTCACACGCCTTTTTCTTCTGTTGCAGCCTTTGCTCAATTTCTCAACCAATAAGGCTAATTCCCTTATTGACTTTAACTTTCTCTCTATTAATTGTCTTCAACTGTGGGGCGTCCAAAGTCCATTTTTGGTGCACGGTTCTGATTCACCTCAAACGTTGGCGAACACATCTATTCGCCCTCACCATCATTCAACTCGCCATCAACATTGGCGATCTGCTAGCCCATTGGTGAACGTCCTTTCTGGCTCACTCATCGGCGAGCTATTCTGTATACTCGCCCATCCTTATTTCACCATAATTGTTCCATTTACTACTCAATTTAAGGAGCATTTTCACCCAAGTGGAAATCAATATTCTTTATTTATTTTATTTCCATATTAACCTTTATGAAATTAGACTCTACAGTAGTGTAGAATCGGATCTTACATGAAATCAGTGGCAGAGATTGGAATGAGCCAGAAGTGAGAAATTGCTCAAGGGAGACGATACCATACAATGGATCAGTTTATCCAACTGGCTTGCCTCAGGCAGCATATGTAGTTAAAGAGATCGTAAGTAGCATCAAGAAAACTGCGCATTTGCTCGATATTACAGCTCTCTCCCAATTAAGAAAAGATGGACACCCTGGCTCTTACAATGTCTTCAAGGGCATGGATTGCACCTACTGGTGTGTTGCTGGCCTCCCAGACACGTGGAATGAACTTCTATATGCAGCTCTCATCAACTAGTAAAGAAATGAAAAATGAAAGTGTAAGAAAATAATAACGAGATGAATAATACAATGCAAAAGTACAAATAGAGTGAATCGAGGTATCTGCATATGCCTCACTTGTTTTGTCAAGCCTTTAAGATGCAATACGACCTTTTCCCATTCCCTGACTGATCTAACACTTGCTACCTTCCGTACTTATCCCTTGAATTGTCTTTTGAAATTTGAGTATAAGTGTCTCAAGCAAAATCTATATGCAACACAAGGACAGACTTCTTCAAATGTTAGGTCTAATCCCTACAAATTAGAAAAAAGAAAACAATAAGACATTGTTTTAAGCAATAAGAACATTTAGGAATGAAAACCAACAGAATTAGATATATATATATAACAGGAAACCATACCTTCTGTTGGTCAAACATGAACTCCAATCCCAATTAATTAAATCACCAACTTTTCCATGCAACAAATTAAGAAACTAAGAATATGTTTCTTGTTTTCTTGTTCAACTACCACATAACAAAGGGGGAAAAAGGTTTTCATGCCTATCTCTAGAAACAATACTCAGTAATTTTCTTTCAAAATGACCTTTCAAGTGACAACCATTCAATCCTATTAGCTTTCTACATCCATTAAGGAACCCCTTCTTCTGTACACCAAACATGATAAAAATTCTTTCAAACCTTGGAACAAAGTTTCTAAGAACACTAGTTTCAACATCAACATATTGAGATTCTAACTTCATCAATGCAAAGCTACCAGGATTTATCTCTTGAATTATGTCACAATAATCTCATAATTTTAAATATTGTAGCTTCCCTTTCCATCATTTCTCTAGCTTTTCTCTTAGTTTTATACACTAGAGACATACTAACACTAACCTTTAATTCTCATGACATCTTTCTCATAATCTTATTAGAGTCCCAATTAAGGTTGTCTTTTAAGACATAACTTCTTAGCCAAAAAAGGTGCAATTATTTTGTTAATCTTGAATTCCCTTGGACAACTATGCTCTGGATAAAAGGTTTTGATTTGAAAGGTATGATCTTCCTTCATTCTACAAACATAGATTCTTGATCCGCAATCCTTCACACATGCAGCACTAATCTTATCTCCATAATTCCTTTTGAACTTATAGTCAAAACCTCTACTCATGCAATATTCCTTCAATGCTTTTCTATAAACAATGCCACTAATAAACTTCATTCCAACCTTTAACTATGGATTTTTCATTCAATCTCTTCATGAAATTTTGGAAATCATTAGATCCTTAAACATTATGTAGATTAGTATCTTTTATGATAGTTTGTCGATAGGAAAATCATCGACCCATGAAACTTTCCCTCCTACCCAAACCTTGTTGGGAATACACACAAATAGTCCACCATGGTAAATTTTAGTTGTTTTAGTCCCATTCCACATCTGTCACAAATAAAAAAAAAGAATTTAATTAGTTTCTAGTTTCATTCCATTAATCCCCTAATTTTGTGAAACCATTGACAGAACCCTAAATCATTATCTGTAATTTAGTTATTGTAATAGAACCCCTAAACCATTATCTCTTATTTAGTTACTTTGTTAAAAAACACTAAACCTTTATTTGTAATTTAGTTAGTCAATATAAAAAGCCTAATTTTTTGAAAATTTTACATCATAAACTTGATTTTTCAACCTTACATAGAAAATGAAGTAAGAATCACACGTACCTTGTTCGGTTGTGTGAATAAAACTAAACACTATTGTTCTTTCCTCGGCAAGATTGCATCCAAATTTGCTTTCACACTGCACCTTCAAAAAAATACTTAAATATTTGAAGAGAAATACTCCAAAAGCCTTTAGATCATTTTTGTTTGGTTTTTTTAGTGAAAAATGGCTGGATTTTTTAAAGAAATTCAATGGATTTTATGTGATATTGTATTATTTCAACTAGTTTAGTGCCGAAAAGGTTATTTTTGTTATTTAAACGTTAACAATGTTTAAGAGATCGTAATGATAGACCATCTTAGAATGATTAAATGTCCACTTTTAAATATTAAGAGACACATTAAGAGTCTGTTTGGCCTAGCTGGAACTTATATAAAAAGTGTTGTTTGAGTAGAGCTGTTTTAAAAGTGCTGATAAAAGAAGCTAAAATAGCGTTTGGCAAATTTAATACAAAAGCACGGTAGGAAATAGAAAGTTGTTTGGTAACAATATTATAGAAAAGCTGTGAAATATTAAAATTACGAAAAAGGATATTTTGTTAAGGCATTTTTATACATACCTTTTTTTTATTATTTTTATAATTAATTGATTTTTGCAAATTGGATATTCATTGTATTCATAATTTTTTTAGAATTATAAAATTATAAATTTATCAAAAAAATAAAATTTAATATCCTTCAATAGAAAAATCACAAGCACATATATGAACAAACATATATAATTAGAAGCATATGTGAATAAATAGACAAAAAACTCTCATTAAATCCAAGTCATAATTTTTAAAATGAAAAAAAAAAGTAAAAATACTACTTTAAGAGAAATTGAGTAAAAATAAAAATAAAAAAAAAATATTAGTTAACCCTCATTAAAGATTCAGCTATTTGATCACGAGTATTAACCATGTCACCATCATCTAATGCACTAATGGAAGCAAATGATGCATCTTCCTTTTCGTTACTACTTATATTGTAATTCTCTCCTTCTACATAAGGCATGTAGTTAGGGTCTTGATCACATTTATCGAATTCCTCATCTTCAATTGAATGCCTCCTAATATAATTGTGAAGCGCCATATTGCAGCCACAAGTTTTACCTGCTTTAATAACGGATAGCTAGGCATGTTGAGCAATATTCTTCATCTATTTTTCCACACACCAAATGTTCGCTCAATTACGTTCCTAATAGAGGAATGTGCATGATTGAATATCTCTTGATAGCCTGTTGGTTGTCTCCCACATCTGAAATCAGGAATATGATACCTTTCTCCTTTATATGGTGCAAGATACCCTTTCATGTTAGGATAACCAGCATCAACAACATAATATTTACCTAAACACCATATCATTTACATTTGTTATTATATATATGAGTAAATATTTCTTCAAATTAAAAAAATATATCAATAATGATATAAAATAATTTATTAAAAATGTACCTTTGGGAGGATGTGGAAATGTATCTTTGTAGTTTTCTAGTGTTTTGGTGAAAACACGTGTGTCATGTGCAGATCCAGGCAAACCAGCAACAATGAATGTGAACAACATGTCAAAGTTGCATACTGCCATCACATTCTGTGTTGGATACCCTTTTCGACATATATATGGTATTACATCTTCTACAGGTACAACAGCAGGAATATGTGTACCATCTATAGCACCAATGCAACCTTTAAAGTGAGGCCAATATCTACGATCATTACGAATCCTATTTGGTATCTCTTTGAATTGAAGATCTGGTGCTTTAACAATATCAACTGAAAATTTAACTAATGAATCAAGAACTTCTTCAAACTTTCTGCTAATAGTTTCTGAGGAACGATTGAAACGATTTTGGACATTACAGTTAGATTGCTTATGCGCGCATGTCCATAAAAACATGCAAAGTGCCTCTTCTATTCTCATATCTCTTTTTGGGAGTAAACCATAATGATTTTCTAATAAGTTAGCCAAACCCCTCACCAATTGTGGCTCCATTCTAAACATTTTATAGCTTTCCTCCGGCATATTTAAAGTTTCTAGCACCCATGCCTATCCTGAAAGCTTCGAAGTTCTAATATCTTCTTTCAACAAATATTTTAAATAATAGTCAGTGCATATTCCTGTCGCTAAAGCAACAAGTGAGTAAAATTTACCCATTCTAATTGTTAACTCTTCTTCATCAAATTCCATTTCATTGTCGATCTCATCATTATTGTATTCCAAACACATCTGATAAAACAAAAAACATATGAATTATAATATAATCTCATTTAACAAACAATTTCTCAAAACCAAATACTTAGACACTTCCATAAAATAAATAACAATAACATATTCCAAAAAATAGCAAAATAATAAAAATTCTCAAACATTGCAAAACATTAAAAATTATCCATTGTCAACAATCCAAATATAATATTCTTAACAAATAAGTCAATAATCTAACAATGATCACAAACATGAATCCTAATGATGGGAACTATTCCTATTCTCTATTTCTAATTCTTGCTTAAGCCAAGCAAGTTGAACATCAACTCTCTTCAAAGCAACAAACATATCTCTATATTCTCGTTTAATAAACAAATGAGTGCCTAACATGTATAATTCAGTAGCTGGCTCAATCTTCAAACTAGTCTCCAATACGTCTAAACAATTAGAAATGCTACTACCAATGGAATCATTTTTCTTCTATGGCTCTATGGTTGTTGAGTTGAAACTCTCAACTGCTTCACATTTACGATCCATTTGTTTCTGCATATAGATAGCAGTCCCAAGTTTCACCTTTTTACTTCCACTTTTTTTTTTACTTTCAATTGTTTCATTACTTGACCATCTACGAGTTTCTTTTTGTTCTTTCCTTCTTGAGTACCTATTAAAGGAGACTCCATTGTCACATTTGTAAGATTAAAACTAATGTCAATATCTTCCTCTGAATCATCATCAAGATCCAATTTCATTGCATCTTGCTCATCCATATTGGTTTGACATGGCATAATACCCAAAGATGGAGTCCATGCAGTTTCACCCGTGATAAGTCCCTAAAATATATATTTTTTTAGAGCATTTTATTACATTAATTTTGCTTAAATTTTGGAATTTTAATATAATTTCCTCCCATTTTAATTCAATTGTCTTCATGTGTAGGAATTTCGAGAATCATGAGTAAATCAAGAAAATAGCAAGAAAATCAAGGAGTGTGAATCAAACCCATGTTTGAATTGAAATTGAGATACTGATGCAAGTTCTTCTCTTCTGAATCAGATGGATTCATATCTGAAAGAGGTTGACAATAAGTTCTTTCAAAATTGACTATTTGTCCCTCTGTTAGAGGTGTTCCAGAAATGTCTGGAATCGAGTAAATAGCTCTACGAACTAATGGATCGGATCGAATTGCAAACTGGAAAGATTTGTACAAGTTATACCTTTCGTCACCACTTTGTGGAAAATCATTAGATATGAATATGTTAGATACCTGCGACTCGATTGGTGAAGGTGAAATAGTATCTCTCCCCAAAAAAGCATTTTTTTTTACCACCGCTTCGTTCCTATTCTTCTTTCTGATCTGAGAAAACCACGAATGGGGGCTTAAACTAAAAAATAGTAAAGGATTATTTCGTTCCTGATAGTCATTACTTTAATCGGTGGATAGGAGCATACTCTGGACCGGAATCGTGGGGAGTACTGCCTACTCATTTCTACTAATTTAAAGCCCCAATTAGTATTCTTTTTATGTTATCCAGAAATTTTATATAATTTACATAATCTCCATTACTAATCCTTTGTGTATTTTGGTGTTCTAACATAGTAATTATCTTTTCTCAATTAGGAGAGATGGCTGAGTGGACTAAAGCGTCGGATTGCTAATCCGTTGTGCGAGTTATTCGTACCGAGGGTTCGAATCCCTCTCTTTCCGGTTCGGTTTTTGACAGTGGAATAGATCAAATCCTAATACCATTTATAAAAATGAAGCAAGGAACTCTCCTTTTTTTATTCTTCGCGTCCAGGATTACGTCCCGGATCATTAGATAGGAATCCGAAGATGAAGAGAGAAACAAAGAATATCACTACAGTGTAAACAAAGAGTTTAAGAGTAAGCATTACACAATCTCCAAGATCATTTTTTTGGAAAAAGAAGAGAATAGATTCCCCGTTTTTATACCACATATCCTATTTTGACACCAAGAAATAAAGTGATTTCTAGAAATTCTAGAAATCGAAAAGCATTTTCAGAAATTCACTTGTAATAAGAGTTGAGTTTTTCATTACAAAAAAAATTCTTTCATACCAACATAGAAATAGAAATAGAATAAGTGAAAATTTGTGGACCGCCTCCTGTCTTATTCATTCCATTGTTATCCATTTTTTTTTGTTTCAATATTCAATCCAATTACAAAAAAAAAAAACTTCTTGTATCATAACAAATTCAAAGAAAGAACCCACGAATTATTTCAATGAAGTGAAGTGCCAAACTTGTGGGCGGGGATAAATAGATCTATTTATTTACGATCGAATTATATTTGTTCGATACACTGTTGTCAATATGATTGTAAATTTTGAATCTAAATGTTGAGAAAAGAATAAAGAATATAAAAAAGACTATAAAAAAATACAATGAAAAAAAGAATTAAGTAAGTCAATTTTTTTTATTAATTATTATTTATTATTAATATTCTTTTTTTTATATCTTATTTTATCTGTTTTTTTATCTTATTTTATGTTATTTTTTGAAATGCAATTACTTCATTTATTCAATTGATCTTTTTTCTCTATATTTTATATCAATAAAATTAGCTCAATAAATTTGGGTTTTGTTGTTATAGAACACGGTATTCTATAGTAGCAATAGTCTATAGTAGCAAAGCAATAAGAAATACGAACAATAAATCAAAAAGTATGAATAGAACAAAAGAGGGGGGAGGAAATAATAAAGAAAAATTTATACAAAGCTAGATATGAGTCATCCACACCCTCTTTTTTGTATTTCATTAATTGAATTTTGTTTGATTAAGACTAAGTTCCGTAAAAACACCCACCTTAAAATCATAGACTTAGCTTTCTCCAAACTCTAAACCTTATTTCTATTACCTTAAAAAAATTATTTAAACCTTTAACCCATACTCTACCATATCCCCCACTTAATTCCTACCCCATTATCACATGAAACCCAAATACACTTAGCTCACCTTAAACCCTAAAAATCCAACAACCCAAAACTAACCATTTTACTGGAGTTTTGCGCAATGGAAAAGTCCAGCCCAAAGAAAAGTGCTGCCAAAGGAAGGAGAACCAATGGAGCCCTAAGGAAAAAAAAAAGAGGAAGCTGCCATCAGTTGAAGAGTGTGGAGGGGAGGCTGGAGTGACAACAGCCGCTCTTCATAGTTTCACTGCAATCTCTTATTTGTGTTATTTTTTTAGATGAGGAGTATATTTTCTAGTAAAGGGGCTGAGTGACAACAGCTCCTCCTTCTTCATTGTTCTATCCTTAGTTGTTCTTTTGTCTTTAAGCTTTCGGTTCTTTTTAGAATTTTTTTTAGTTTATAGTTCTATTAAAACTAAGTTTCTTTACTATTTATAAAATTTTAGTTCTTCATTGATTTCTTTCTTTACTTTGCTTTTCAATCACTTCACTAGACTACGTTCTTATTAATTCCTGTTTTAGTTTCTATTTTGTCCTACGTTTCTGCAATTTTTTTTTTGCTTCATTTATCTTGTTTACTGATTGTTGGATGAGAGAAGAGTGTGTGAAAACGTGTGAGGTTGCTGGACAAGTTGAAGGTTGCAGAGGGGTGAAGTGTGAAAGGAAGCAGGGTTCCTGCGTTTCTATGTGAGATTGCGTGGATTGCTGAAGGAGCTGCTGTGTTGTCACCGATGCATCTTGGCTGCTGGTTGTGGTGTGCCTCTGTTGCAGCTTGCATGGTGGTTCGGTGCAGGTGGATACTTGCAGCAAGATGTTGCTGGGGACGCATGAATGGGCAGTCGATGTGGCTAGATTGCAAGGCATGGTGGCTGTTGTGTTTAAAACGTGGTTATAGGTTTTATTGCTTCAATAGTTAAATAGGTTATTTTAGTAGTTTTTATTATTTTAATTTAAATAGTTTAGTATTTTATCATTAGTTTGAATTTAATTAGTTTAGTAGTAATTTAATATTTTAATTAATTTGCTCATTTTTAGAATTATTAATTTAAAATTAAAATTTAAGTTTAGGTAATTTTAAATTAATCAATTTAATAGTCAATTTACTTTTATGCATTTCAAATTTTATTTTGCAAAACTAAGTTCTTGGTTTATTTTAAAGTTTAATTAGTTAATTTAGCCTAAGAAAATTACAGTTAGCTTGAATAAACCTAGGATGACCAATTTTAGTACTTAGCTATAGCAATTCTAACTTATCCTCGTGAGAACGATACTCTATACATTTCTTTATTACTTGTCACGACCCGTGCACTTGCGGTTTAGGTTTTAGACGCAACAGCCCGTAGCCACAATCTTAGAGAACATGATTTCCATCAATCCAATATGCTCTAATCCACCCTCACGGAACTTTGCAGGTTCAGGACAAACTTATATTATTTCCATCATTTTCGTTTTAAAAATAAATAAATAAAGAATTTAACATGTATATATCGAATTGTTTGCTAATCTGTAACCTATCATCCCACCATTTTGAGCTAGCATCAACAGTATGCCTGCTATGATCCCATCCTAATCCAATATCGCTTCTTATAAGTTGTTTCCACACCACCCAATCTTTCTTCAATGCATCCCACTTGTTTTTCAATTGCTTGTATCTGTAATTTCTTTTTGCCCTATCTTTGAAATTTTTGATCACATTTGCCCAACCTGCCTTGCTAAAATTGTAAAATCCGATTTTATACTACTGTAAACCGAAATTTCATAAAATTAGATAATGTAAATAAAGTAAATATTGCGTATTGATTTTCACTTGGATGAAAAGTTCCTTAATTTGAGATGTGCATGGAAGAATGTTGGTGTGATAATGTATGGGCAAGGAAGACTACTCGCCAATGGGCGAGCTAAATTGGCGAACAGAACGCCAATGTTGCTGGTTAGGGCGAGTAGAACAGTTCGCCCAGGCTGGCGAGGGCGCTGATCGCCCAGACGAATTGAGAAAAACAAAAAAAGTGAAATTTTGTGGGAAAGCATGGCAAACAAGTCAATAACGTGTGGGAAGAAAAGAGTTCTACTTGATTTCGTTTACTACAATAGAAATAGTCTCCATGAAATTAATGCTAAGTATGAAAGCATTTCATGAAGAATATGGCTGTCAGACAAATGGAGAAAAAAATGAAAGGAAAGCCAATAAACATTGGCTGACAGTGGCGTGGACTGGAAAAGAAGTTGACGAGGAGAAGAATAATTTTAGTCAAAAAGGAAGAAAGAAACGGACTGCAATGGGAGAACTTACCACCGTTCCTTTTGTCACCAATTTCTCTGGGTTTTAATTACATGAAAGACGTGCAATGATGACATGAAACAGGATCAGAATAGGTGGCGACTTCTAAGTGGATTTGAAGGGCTATATAAGAAGCATACCTGAGGAATTGTTACTCGCCCATTCTGTTTGCTACAAATTTTACTTCGTTTCTTTCGTCTCTTTTATAACCAAGGAGTTTCATCTTTCTGCCAGTTTAATCTTTTCCTCACCGTTGAAGAGCTAAGGAACAAGAGAAGTAAAGCTAAGAAAGGCAAGAAAGCATTCTGTTATTGGAAGAGCAACTTAGTAAAGGTGAGTTTCATAATTTTACAGTTCTCTTGATATTTAATCATAGATATAGCCTGGTTGTAGTTGAATATGGTTGAATATATAAGAAACTAAATGGAAAAATAACCAAGAATGAGTAAGGAAACACGAGGGACAAGTAGAAAGTTGCTAGTCAAAATGGGTGATTACTCGCCCAAAGGATGGGACGAGTCTCGGAAATTGTTATGTGAGTTCGCCAGTATTATGGTCCAGGCCGGCGAGGACCAATGATCGCCAAAAGGCGAGAATGGCGATAACAGTGATCGCCCATGTGAAATGTTGATGATCGCCAGTGGGGTGAGTAGGAGAAAAAGAAGTCGCAAACGTAATTCAATACATGGGCGAGCCTAATTATGAATTGATAAGCATGGCGAGTTGAGCTCCTATGTTGGGCGAACTCCATGGATAAGCCGCTAATGGACAGCGAGCTATGTTGGGCGAATGGCGAGCTGTTACCTCGCCAAAGTGCCACTATTATTAAGAAAAATCGTTTTAGAAAATATTAATAGTTAGAATAAATGCTTTTGCAGACGGGAATTGAGGAAGGCGGGCGAGAAGCAAGGCTGCATCCGACGAGGTAAGGAAGTAGTATGTGATGAAAATGCATGTCCTGTGAAGTAAAAGTGTTAAGAAAATATTAGAAATTGTTTTGTTGTTCTGACATGCATTGGTTGATAAAATGTTTTGACTCTGGCGAGCTACAAAGTCGCCATATGTTGTTTTGTTGAATGAGCTAACTAGGGCGGGCGAGTAGTTTTATTCTAAGTTGAAACTCGTGCTAGCCAAGTGGCGAACTCTCCTTTATGAGAACCTGGCGAGTGCCTTTGTTTTAAAAGTTGGGAGAACTTTTTATGTCGTATGGGCGGGCGACTCTTGTTTTAAGTATAAGGTGGGCGAACTGTTATCAGCCAGCCATACTTTTGTCTTGAAAAGCTATGTGGCGGGCGAATAATAATTTGCCGCCTTGGCGAATTGACCAGTGGGCGAACTGATTTATGAATATTTTCTGAACGCAAATTAAATAAATAAATAAATAAACTTTGAATTAATATTTTTGAAAAATAGAAAATGTGAAACTTTTGGGGCGAGTAGTCTCTTGGGCGAGTAGACCCTTGGGCGAGTTGATCATTGGGCGAATTGGCCAATGGGCGAGCTGACCCTGGGCGAACTAGCCGGGGGCGAACCAGCTCCAAACGTGCCTTTCTCTCATAGAAAATGTTGAATTTGAGGGTTGCTTTATTAGTTATAAACCCTTTTGGAAACCAAATCATTTTATGGAAATGATACATATGATAACCTGATTTTGAGACATTAGGCCATGAGTTCATGCATTATCATTCATGTACTTTGCGTGACCCAGCTAGGGCGATGGCTCGGGTCAAATAGACCAACGAGTGCACCCTAGGGCGTCACAGGGCTGATGGACCTGCCAAGTCTTCAGCGGTCTCGAGGTCACTTGGCAAGTCGACCCAAGGACCACCTACAGATTATGGCCATACATCTAGATGAGATAGCCGTGAGGGGCGATGGCCTATGGGTGCACCCCAAAAGCGGATGATTTGTGTTCTTTGCATGGTTTAAATTATTGCCTAGTCTCAATTAAATGATTCATGAAAGGATCTGGTGAATCCTGTTTCATGTTAATTATATTTGTTGTTCCCTAATGAGTTTGATCGTTAGGATAATTACATGGTTTTGAGATTATAGCTTTTATTTTATAAAGCAGCATACACCTTCCTTACTGAGCACATTGTCGCTCACTCCTTATTTTTCCACTCCACAGATAACTGATTTGAACTAAGAGACTTACCTTCCTGAAATTGGATATCGAAGATATGTTGTGTTCTTTTATGTATTCAGTAAAATTGTACAGTACTACTTTAAATATAAGGGAATGTATATACATCTTAAGAAAATAATTTAATTACTTTTAATTGAAGTGATAGGAGTTGATAAGCATCACTGACAGCCCAACCGGTAGTAAGTATAAGATATAAGTAAGTATAAGATATAAGTAAGTAACATGTTATATAGTGGAAATTGGGATGTTACAGATTTAATGGTATCAGAGCAGGGTTGGTCGGATGTCTAGCGATGCTTAAAGTAAATGGTGAAATTGTATACATTTCCCTGTAGTACTGTATAAACTGAATATATAATTGATGTATTAATGATAAGTGATAAACGATTTTTGTGGTATAGATATGAGTGGAAGGAGGAGGATGCGCTCAGTGAGAGGTATAGGCCGAGGTAGGGCGGCACAGACACCGGAACCTGCCCCAAGACCTCCACGTCCTATACAGTTAGAGAGTATTGATAATCGTGTAACTCAGGTGGAGAGGTTAATAGCAGATTTTATGGCTATGTATCAGGCGGATAGAGCCGCTGATAGGGCAGAGAGGGAGAGAGCTACAGCTCCTGCAGCCCCAGTAGAGGCACCAGTACCGCCACAGCCAGCACCAGTTGTGCCTGAGCCTGAGCCTATTCCACCACTAGCACCTCAGCCACCGATAGCTCCACCGCAGCCACTGATTCAACAGCCACGAAATGCAGAGTCATATTGTAATGTGGCATTGGTGAAATCATTTAAGAAATTGGATCCACCGAAGTTTAAGGGTACTAGGGATCCATTGGTGGCAGAGCAGTGGGTTATAGAGATTGATAGATTACTCGAGATTATGAGATGTTCAGAGACAGAAAAAGTAGGCCTAGCTGTGTTCCAGCTGGCAGATGATGCGAGACATTGGTGAAAGGCCACCCAGACGGTATTATTTGCTCAGCATCAGGATCTGTCATGGGATATGTTTGTGGAAACTTTTAGAAGGCAATATATTCCTGACACTGCTCAAGAAAAGTTACAGCAGGAATTTATGGGTTTAGTACAGGGTAGTATGTCAGTGAATGAGTATGAGGCCAAATTTACTACCTTGAGCCGTTTTGATCCACAGACTAGTGAGAATACCCGGTATAAGATTTCGAGATTTAGAGCTGGTTTGAGGCCATCCATCAGAGTAAAGCTAGCCCCATTTGTTATACAGACTTATGATGAGATAGTTCAACGGGCTCAGCTATGTGAGAGGGATTATGAGCAGTTTCAGCTCGATTTCAGTGGTAAAACTAAAAGTAAAGCAAAGGGAAAGGCTAAGAGGTTTATGGAAGATAGACCAGGTAGAGAGCAGTTTAAGAAGACCAGATCTTCGGGCATACAGATTTCAGAGGGCAGATTTGATAGACCAACAGTTTCTACTCCTGCTAGTGGCCCCACTACCACTCAGAGAAGTGTTGCCCCCTTATGTAGACATTGTGGAAGGTCGCATGGATCGCGCCCTTGTCCTGTAATGTCTGGGGTATGTTTTAGATGTGGACAAAAGGGGCACTTTATTAAGAATTGCCCGATACTCAGAGAGTCGACTGCTTCTACTAGACCTCCTGCATTACCTCAGATAGCGGCCCCGGCAGCTCAGAGTGAACCAGAGAAAGCGACACCCTCACAGCCTAGGCAGGCGACAGCCGCAGAAAAGGGTAAGAAGGTTGTGACTCAGGGTCGGGTGTACGCATTAGATCAGGAGACTGCCGACGCCTCTATCGATGTAATTAAAGGTAAGGTTTATCTTTTTGATATCCCCGTAATTGCCTTAATTGATCCGGGTTCTACCCACTCATTCTTATCGCCTGCATATGCCAACAGGACCCCAGTAGAGCCGGAGTTGTTAGAATATACCTTGCAAGTGAAAACTCCTTTTAATGATTTCCAGAGGACGGATATTATATATAGAAATTGTAAATTGACTATAGGAGAGAAGGTTGTGACAGCTAACCTAATTTTGTTGGATATATATGATTTTGATATCATTTTAGGTATGGATTGGTTGGCTGCAAACCATGTTAGTTTGGACTGTAATACTAAGTTTATTACCTTCTCTTATCCCGAAAAGTACATTGTAAAGTTATTGTAAATTAATAAAAAGTATGTGAATTATGTTATGAGATGACATGTGTACTGAAATTGTGGTTGTGTATGAATGTTTATGAAGGATATGTTGCTAGTGTGGAGGATGTAGAGAAGAAACATCCCAAGATCCAAGGGATCCTTGTGGTCAAGGACTTTTCGGATGTTTTTCCAGAAAATTTACCAGGGTTACCACCGGATCGAGAAACGGAGTTCAAGATCGAGTTGGTATCCGGTACGGAGCCGATTTCTAGACCCCCATATCGGATGGCACTGACGGAGTTGGATGAGTTCAAGAAGCAGCTCCAAGAGTTATTAGATAAGGGATTCATACGTCCCAGTGTGTCACCAGGGGGAGCTCCAGTATTATTTGTTCGAAAGAAGGATGGTAGCCTCCGGTTGTGTATTGATTATCGGATGTTGAATCGGGCTACCGTTAAGAATAAGTATCCACTGCCTCGGATTGACGATTTGTTTGATCAGCTCAAGGGTGCACAGGTGTTTTCCAAGATAGACCTTCGATCAGGCTATCACCAGTTAAAGATTAAGGAGTCGGATGTGCATAAGACAGCCTTTCGGACTCGTTATGGCCACTATGAGTTCCTAGTGATGCCTTTTGGACTGACAAATGCCCCTGCAGCTTTTATGAGTTTAATGAACGAGGTATTCCATCCATTTTTGGATAAGTTTGTCATAGTATTTATAGATGACATTCTGATTTATTCTAAGACTCCAGAGGAGCACGAGCAGCATTTGCAGATTGTTTTACAGACCCTCAGAGAGCGAAAATTGTATGCTAAGCTTAGTAAGTGCGAGTTCTGGCTTGACCATATTATATTTCTCGGACATGTAGTGTCGAGGGACGGGGTATCAGTTGATCCGTCCAAGATAGAGGCCATTGTTCAGTGGGAGAGGCCTAACACAGTTACCGAGATGCGGAGTTTCTTGGGTCTTGCCGGATATTATCGCAGGTTTGTGGAGGGATTTTCTAGACTTGCTGCTCCATTGACACGACTCACACGTAAGGATGTAAAGTTTGAGTGGAATGATGCGTGTGAACGTAGTTTTGGTGAACTTAAGAAGAGATTGACTAGTGCCCCCGTATTAGCCCTTCCTAGCGGATCAGGTGGATTTATGGTATATACTGATGCATCCGCTCAAGGTTTAGGGTGTGTGCTCATGCAGTATGGTCGGGTTATAGCCTATGGTTCTCAACAGTTGAAGGATCATGAGAGGAATTACCCGACACATGACTTGGAGCTAGCCGCAGTGGTGTTTGCACTGAAGATATGGCGACATTACTTGTACGGGGAGAAATTTCAGATATATACAGACCATAAGAGTCTGAAGTATATATTCTCATAGAAAGAGTTGAATTTGAGGCAGCGACGGTGGATGGAATTATTAAAGGATTATGATTGTGAGATTTTGTATCACCCAGGTAAAGCTAATGTAGTGGCTGATGCACTGAGCCGTAAACATGTTGGCATGGTATCGTACATGATGATCAGGGAACATGAGTTGATAGAGCAGTTCTCTAACCTCAGTTTGACAGTTGTTTCCTCTGACCAGTATGGGTTTACAACTAGTTTTCGTATTGAGCCGGATTTGATGGATCGAATCAAGGAATCTCAGAGGAGTGACGATTATTGTATTGGGATGGCCAGCCAGATTCAAATGGGAGATGAGTTGGATTTTGAGATTGGCACCGATGAGATACTGAGGTTTAGAGGTCGGATATGTGTTCCCGGTGATCAGCAGCTTAGAGATTTGATTTTATTATAGGCCCATACCTCTAAATACACGTTACATCCAGGTAGTACTAAGATGTACCAGAATCTCCGAAAAGTGTACTGGTGGCCTAAGATGAAAAAGGACATCGCAGATTTTGTTACTAGATGTCTAACATGCCAGCAGATTAAGATTGAGCATCAGAAGCCGGCAGGTATGCTTCGACCATTATCGATTCCTACGTGGAAATGGGAGCATGTAACTATGGATTTTATTATGGGATTACCACGGACCCGGAAGGGGTATGATGCTATTTGGGTGATAGTCGACAGATTGACTAAGTCTGCTCATTTTTTAGCCATGAGATCTACAGATTCAGTTAGTGCCTTGGCCGAATTGTATGTCAGGGAAATAGTGAAGTTACATGGTGTTCCAGTGAGTATTACCTCTGATAGGGACTCCCGCTTCACCTCTCATTTTTGGGAGAGATTTCAGGAGGCTATGGGATCCCAGTTGAGTTTTAGCACCGCTTTTCATCCACAGACTGATGGGCAGTCCGAGCGTACGATACAAACGCTCGAGGATATGTTGAGAGCATGTGCATTGGATTTTAAAGGCTCATGGGACGATCACTTACCCCTGGCAGAATTTGCTTATAACAATAGTTTTCATACAAGTATCGGCATGGCACCGTATGAGGCCTTGTATGGCAGGCGATGCAGATCCCCAATAGCATGGGAAGAAGTTGGAGACCGTAAACTGTTAGCTCCCGATTTGGTCGAACAGGCTTCTCGTGATGTACAGATGATCTGTGAGAGGCTCAAAACGGCTCAGAGTCGGCAGAAGAGTTATGCAGATACTAGACGCCGACCATTGGAGTTTGTAGCGGGTGATTATGTGTTTTTAAAGGTTTCACCGTCCAAAGGTATTATGAGATTCGGGAAGAGAGGAAAGTTGAGTCCCCGATACATTGGGCCTTATGAGATCTTAGATCGCGTGGGAGATGTGACATATCGGTTAGCACTACCACCAGAGTTGTCAGGAGTGCATAACGTATTCCATGTCTCGATGTTGAGAAAGTACCATCCAGATCCTTCTCACGTGATTCGACACGAGCCATTGGAGATCAGAGAGGACATGAGTTACATTGAGAAACCGGTGCGGATTTTGGATAGGAAGGGTAAGGTATTGCAATCTAAGACAATTTATTTGGTTAAAGTGCTCTGGCAGTATCATAACGAGGAGGAGGCTACTCGGGAATTAGAAAGCCTTATGCGCGAGAAGTATCCAGAGCTTTTTCAATGAGAGGTCCGAGTTAAATTTGGAGGACCAAATTTCTTAAGGTGGGGAGAAATGTAAAATCCGATTTTATACTACTGTAAACCGAAATTTCATAAAATTTGATAATGTAAATAAAGTAAATATTGCGTATTGATTTTCACTTGGATGAAAAGTTCCTTAATTTGAGATGTGCATGGAAGAATGTTGGTGTGATAATGTATGGGCAAGGAAGACTACTCACCAATGGGCGAGCTAAATTGGCGAACAGAACGCCAATGTTGCTGGTTAGGGCGAGTAGAACAGTTTGCCCAGGCTGGCGAGGGCGCTGATCGCCCAGACGGATTGAGAAAAACAAAAAAATTAAATAAAAGTGAAATTTTGTGGGAAAGCATGGCAAACAAGTCAATAACGCGTGGGAAGAAAAGAGTTCTACTTGATTTCGTTTACTACAATAGAAATAGTCTCCATGAAATTAATGCTAAGTATGAAAGCATTTAATGAAGAATATGGCTGTCAGACAAATGGAGAAAAAATTGAAAGGAAAGCCAATAAACATTGGCTGACAGTGGCGTGGACTGGAAAAGAAGTTGACGAGGAGAAGAATAATTTTAGTCAAAAAGGAAGAAAGAAACGGACTGCAACGGGAGACCTTACCACCGTTTCTTTTGTCACCAATTTCTCTGGGTTTTAATTACATGAAAGACGTGCAAT
This sequence comes from Heritiera littoralis, assembly GCA_031772115.1. Classification (NCBI taxonomy): domain Eukaryota; kingdom Viridiplantae; phylum Streptophyta; class Magnoliopsida; order Malvales; family Malvaceae; genus Heritiera; species Heritiera littoralis. Next base: position 2,473,886 of record JAPDPK010000092.1, on the reverse strand, counting down.
GATGACATGAAACAGGATCAGAATAGGTGGCGACTTCTAAGTGGATTTGAAGGGCTATATAAGAAGCATACCTAAGGAATTGTTACTCGCTCATTTTGTTTGCTACAAATTTTACTTCGTTTCTTCTGTCTCTTTTATAACCAAGGAGTTTCATCTTTCTGCCAGTTTAATCTTTTCCTCACCGTTGAAGAGCTAAGGAACAAGAGAAGTAAAGCTAAGAAAGGCAAGAAAGCATTCTGTTATTGGAAGAGCAACTTAATAAAGGTGAGTTTCATAGTTTTACAGTTCTCTTGATATTTAATCATAGATATAGCCTGGTTGTAGTTGAATATGGTTGAATATATAAGAAACTAAATGGAAAAATAACCAAGAATGAGTAAGGAAACACGAGGGACAAGTAGAAAGTTGCTAGTCAAAATGGGTGACTACTCGCCCAAAGGATGGGACGAGTCTGGGAAATTGTTATGTGAGTTCGCCAGTATTATGGTCCAGGCGGGCGAGGACCAATGATCGCCAAAAGGCGAGAATGGCGATAACAGTGATCGCCCATGTGAAATGTTGATGATCGCCAGTGGGGTGAGTAGGAGAAAAAGAAGTCGCAAACGTAATTCAATACATGGGCGAGCCTAATTATGAATTGATAAGCATGGCGAGTTGAGCTCCTATGTTGGGCGAACTCCCATGGATAAGCCACTAATGGACAGCGAGCTATGTTGGGCGAATGGCGAGCTGTTACCTCGCCAAATTGCCACTATTATTAAGAAAATAAAATCGTTTTAGAAAATATTAATAGTTAGAATAAATGCTTTTGCAGACGGGAATTGAGGAAGGCGGGCGAGAAGCAAGGCTGCATCCGACGAGGTAAGGAAGTAGTATGTGATGAAAATGCATGTCCTGTGGAGTAAAAGTGTTAAGAAAATATTAGAAATTGTTTTGTTTTTCTGATATGCATTGGTTGATAAAATGTTTTGACTCTGGCGAGCTACAAAGTCGCCATATGTTGTTTTGTTGAATGAGCTACTTAGGGCGGGCGAGTAGTTTTATTCTAAGTTGAAACTCGTGCTAGCCAAGTGGCGAACTCTCCTTTATGAGAACCTGGCGAGTGCCTTTGTTTTAAAAGTTGGGAGAACTTTTTATGTCGTATGGGAGGGCGACTCTTGTTTTAAGTATAAGGCGGGCGAACTGTTATCAGCTAGCCATACTTTTGTCTTGAAAAGCTATGTGGCGGGCGAATAATAATTTGCCGCCTTGGCGAATTGACCAGTGGGCGAACTGATTTATGAATATTTTCTAAACGCAAATTAAATAAATAAATAAATAAACTTTGAATTAATATTTTTGAAAATTAGAAAATGTGAAACTTTTGGGGCGAGTAGTCTCTTGGGCGAGTAGACCCTTGGGCGAGTTGATCATTGGGCGAATTGGCCAATGGGCGAGCTGACCCTGGGCGAACTAGCCGGGGGCGAACCAGCTCCAAACGTGCCTTTCTCTCATAGAAAATGTTGAATTTGAGGGTTGCTTTATTAGTTATAAACCCTTTTGGAAACCAAATCATTTTATGGAAATGATACATATGATAACCTGATTTTGAGACATTAGGCCATGAGTTCATGCATTATCATTCATGTACTTTGCGTGACCCAGCTCGGGCGATGGCTCGGGTCAAATAGACCAACGAGTGCACCCTAGGGCGTCACAGGGCTGATGGACCTGCTAAGTCTTCAGCGGTCTCGAGGTCACTTAGCAAGTGGACCCGAGGACCACCTACAGATTATGGCCATACATCTAGATGAGATAGCCGTGAGGGGCGATGGCCTACAGGTGCACCCCAAAAGCGGATGATTTGTGTTCTTTGCATGATTTAAATTATTGCCTAGTCTCAATTAAATGATTCATGAAAGGATCTGGTGAATCCTGTTTCATGTTAATTATATTTGTTGTTCCCTAATGAGTTTGATCGTTAGGATAATTACATGGTTTTGAGATTATAGCTTTTATTTTATAAAGCAGCATACACCTTCCTTACTGAGCACATTGTTGCTCACTCCTTATTTTTCCACTCCACAGATAACTGATTTGAACTAAGAGACTTACCTTCCTGAAATTGGATATCGAAGGTATGTTGTGTTCTTTTATGTATTCAGTAAAATTGTACAGTACTACTTTAAATATAAGGGAATGTATATACATCTTAAGAAAATAATTTAATTACTTTTAATTGAAGTGATAGGAGTTGATAAGCATCACTGACAGCCCAACCGGTAGTAAGTATAAGATATAAGTAAGTAACATGTTATATAGTGGAAATTGGGATGTTACAAAAATGAGTGTGAGGTCGATTACCAGCATTGACCTCTTCCACACACACTTCACAAAAAATCTTAATTGTCATTGTGTCCCAAGATGCCTTAATCTTTTTTTCATTTGTATCAGACATCTATCTCAACACCAAATGAAAAAAATTTTAACTAAATATTTAATACATCATTTCATATTATATAAGCAGTAAGTTTTTTATAATAAAAAGAGAACAATTGAATGGATAATCATTACATAATTTACTACAACAAAATACTACATACCAAAAAAATAAAAAAGAAAAAGAAAAACAATTCAAGATTTAGTTTAATTTTACATTAAATTTATTGGTTCATTAATTGACTTGTTTGAATGATTTAATTTAATACTTTTAATTGGATTATAATTAAGAATGCCAACATAATCAATTTGAAAGGTGTCATGAGGTGGCTAATTTGAATTTAATATACACTACATAATGCGAGTGCATATTAACTAACTAAGATTAGCAAATTAGTTCTTGACCATTTGTTGTAATCAATATTTTTGTTAGTAAAGAGATGTCTAATAGTAAAGCATAAAAAAAAAAATCAGTGCATGTTGTTGTCTTATGTTTTAGAATTATGTCTAAAATTATGAGATCTATAAAGAGTCAATATATTTTAGATTGATATAAGATACATTATGTGGGTAGACTGAAATTTGTCTTTGTGCCCTCGCGAAGAGCCATTAACTGCAGATACAATCAAACAAAAACATGCCCATTTTTAATTAGAATTTCAGTCTCAAACATGCTTAAACACGTTCTTTCATAAGCTTCCTTCTGTCCTATAATTTCCAGAAAATGTAATCAAATCAAGCATGAATATACATTGACCCCAGCAGCAATGTAGATATATGCATTTAAATCTACCCATGTGGAAGACTTGTGGAATCCAATTGGGAAATTGATGAGTTGGCAGTAGATATTTGGATATGATATATGTTTTTTTCTTTGCAGTACTTTTTGGCATTTACAAAATGATAATTGTTCTTTCTTTTCCTTCTGTTTATAATTGGAGTAGAACTAGAATCAACCTATGTTTGTCTTTAGCAAGATTATTTCGACAATGTCATATGATACCTTGTTTTGTAAACGGCCTCGAGATCAATAAATTAAATCATACAAGTAAGAGATAATACTTATAGTGGTTTGGCACAAATGCCTACATGTAACAAAATTTAAAGATAACAAAAATAACCCAAAGAAACATGTTAAAAGAATTAAAAAGTATAAAAAAAATACATGAAAATCATTTCACTAATAAAGTATGAAAAATCACCAAATAATAATAAAATCAATAAAAATAGTTTTAATTTTATTATCTTTAAATCAAACAAAAATAACAAAGGAATAATGACTTGCAACATAATATAAAATTAATGTATTTAAATAAAAATAAAAATTTAATATATGTCGTACCTTTTGGTGGCTTTCCAAAGTACTTTTGTGTATAATTTCAAAGAAAAAAAAGTGAATTGTGAAATCAACAAATTAGTGATGAGGAGTGAAAAGTAGACGGCAAAAGACAGTTGGTAAAAAGTAAGGCTAATAATGATGGCTTGTAATATTAAGAATTTGGTAAGGGTAAAGTAGGAATAAATAAAAAATTTTCATTAAATAAAAAGTCTAGTCACATAAGCATGTAAAAGCCCTTTTTCTTGAAGCTACAATTTGTAGCTTCAGCTTTTGGTTGTCCAAAAGCTATAAAATGCTGTCCGCATAAGCTTTAAAGACATTGCCAAACACTCAACTTCAGCTTTTTAAGCAGAGAAGCTTTTGAAAAAGCTAGGCTAAACAATCACTAAGTTCATCCCTAACCACAAGCTAATCTTATGTAATTTACCCAAATTAAAATATAATAATTCTTTTTTATAAATTATTTATTTTCTCTTTACGCAAAAGCGATAATAATACTATTCACTTGTATTCCTTCTGACATTCGCACCCTAAGCAGCATCTTAGCTGATCAACGTGACAATGTAAAAAATGAGTCATTAGAATTTGGAAGATGAAAGTACAGGCAGAATAAAAGGGCAGACTGTTAAGGCAAGTAAGTAGATGATACGAATGGTTCATAGAAAACGTTTTGGAGCTTTGTATTTTGCTTGAAGGAAAGATTACGTCAACATCATCCCATAATCAAAATTATTATGAAGATTATTATGATTATTATAAACTAGTATGAAATTGCGGAGATATTAGGGTCTAAAAATTAATTAAGATATGTCAGCAATTAGAGGGAATATGCCCGAGATCATACACAAGCTATAGCTCATTACAAATAAAAGCTCTGCTATTTGCAAGTTTACGTTTTCTTTTATTGCATCTTTCATGTGTACTCGTTCGAGAAAACGTAAGTTAGATTTGGATTAACATTCATCTTTTCGAAACCTTCCCGGTTTGCAACTTTTTTAAGTGCACAATCAACCATCAAGCATTCTTAGAATCCTATTCCTCTCTTTTTTCTTCTTTTCCTGGAGTCAGCTCTATTGCATACCAATAAAAGAAAAGCATTTCAACAAATAAAAGAGGACATCTCCTCCAAGTATCACCAAGCACAGAGCAGAAGCGTATGTTCCTATCCCAGGCGAAGATGCTTGAGTATAAAGTATCATAGTTCATTTGTTCTGATGGGGACATCATGGCATACCTTGCACGTAATTGGTATTTTTAACTGGAGATGGGGTATAGTGAAAGCGTAATCATTCTTCCTTCAAAGTCAGAGAGCTTTTCATGGTGAAATCGAAGTGAAAGAAAGTGGCCACACCACCAACCATGCTTCAACCTCTTATATAAGAGGCCAATTCTCATTTTAACTGACAAAGAATATCGAACTTTCCCATTTTAATTTGCTTTCATTTAATTACGATTTGTCTCCAAACTTGATTCCTCAGCAGCAAAAATAAATTTAAAACCAATCCAAAATGGACACTATTTTTTCCATTTGCCTTCTTTTTATCCTCAATTTCATTATCTGCTGCTCAACCTTCTGCAATATTGTTAACGGCGTCTTCTGTGAGGAACTCACTGAAGGCATAGCAATAAAACGAGAAGAAATAACATCCCACCTCCACTTCTACTTCCATGATGTCATTAGTGGGAAAAAACCTAGTACTGTGAAAATTGCTGGACCATCAAACAGCAGCTCCTATGAATTTGGCGCCACCATGATGATGGATGATGCATTAACAGAAGGACCAGAAATCAGCTCAAAGCTGGTTGGAAGAGCTCAAGGGATATATGCCATTGCCGCACAAGAAGATTTATCATTGCTAATGGTTATGAACTTTGCATTCATTGAAGGTAATTACAATGGCAGCAGCATCAGCATTCTAGGGAGGAATCCAGTTTTCAATGATGTGAGGGAAATGCCAATTGTTGGAGGAAGTGGGGTGTTTAGGCTTGCTCGTGGCTATGCATTGGCACATACGATTTTATTTGATTACAAGACAGGAGATGCCACCGTCGAGTACCAAGTCTATGTATCACATTATTCTGCCATGGGCAATCTTCTTACATAAAACATAATCTAGCTTTAGTTCCATTTTTTTAAGGGTTTATTGTTATTTTTTATGTGTTGTATTTCGTGTCTTTTCATTGATAAATTATACAACAAAAAATAATTATCCCTTACCATCTCTCTGTTGTTTGGCTCTAATGTAATGGAGTTTGGGCGTTTATAGGAACACTTCATTCATGAATGGTGATCCCAATTATCTCAATTTATTTCTTAAACACTGTCCGTCGAAATGACATAACCTAAAATCTAATATATATATATATATATATATATATATATATATATATATATATATGTTAAATAAATAAGTTTTAGAATGTTCTAGTTGTTACGTTTGGTTGTTGCGTTTTTTAATTTCTTTGTGTCTTTCATGGGTGAGCTGGTTAGAGCTTGTACCAACCTCCTATATAAACTTTGTATTTTCAATTTTCAAATTAAGGAAGAATGCCAACATACTCTTCATATTATGAAGCTTCTCTACTAATATGGCATCAGAGCAATTTCCTTCCGTAGTCGTTCTTTGAGTTTTCTTTCTTTCTCTCATGGCTTGAAGAGGTCCAAACAAAAACAACAAAGCGATTATTGGAGCTTCCAACTCTTCTTCCACGGAAAACTCCAATAGTCCTTATTATCTTAACAATAGTGACCATCCAGGTCTTGTTCTTGTTACTCATCTTCTCTCTGGATTTAACTACAATACTTGGAGTCGGGCTATGATCATGGCACTCACAGCTAAGAACAAGATCTGCTTCATCGATGGGAGTATTCGTAGACCTTCAGCTAACGATCTATTGTTTGGAGCTTGGAATCGTTGCAACAGTATGGTTATTTCTTGGATTCTCAATTTTGTAAACAAAGAAATAGTTGATAGTCTTCTTTATATTGCAACTGCCTTTGATATTTGGATCGATCTGTGAGAGCAGTTTCATCAGAGTAATGGTCCACATATCTTCCAGCTCAAACAACATCTAAATGCTCTTCACCAAGGATCTCTCGATGTTAATGGCTATTATACGCAGCTGAAAACTCTCTGGGATGAGCTTAAAGATTTTCAACCCGTTCATGGTTGTACTTGTGGAGGAATGAGGTTATGGACAGAGTATCAACAACAAGAGTATGTTATGCAATTTCTTATGGGTCTCAACAAATCATTCTCTCCTATTCGTGCTCAAATTCTTCTCATGGATCCATTACCTCCAATCACTGAGGTTTTCTCCTTAGTTCTGCAAGAAGAGCGACAACGTTCTATTTCTCAGAGTCTTCCTTCTGCTTTTGAGAGACCTCTCATGAACTCAGTCTCTGTAAATGCCTCTACTCATTCCTCCAAACCTAAACGAGATCGCCCTTTTTGCACTCATTGCAATACTCAGGGCCATACCATCGATCGGTGTTACCAACTACATGGTTATCCTCTAGGTTATAAAGCTCGATTTAAATCTCAAGCTAAAGCTCAAGCCAATCAGGTTGCCACCACTACCACCGTTTCCCAACCTACTCCATCAGAATCCTCACATCTACTTTAACCCCTGCCCAGTGCCAATAGATTCTTCATCTACTGCAGTCTCAGCTTCAACAAAACAATTTGTCAGGGACTAATTCAATGCCCAACATCTCCATTTCCAGTTTCAGTGGTATATTATCTCTATCCTCTTCTATTAATTCTTCTTCCCACACCTCTTCACACTGGGTTTTAGATACAGGTGCTACACACCATGTTTGTTGTTCTCTTGATCAATTTACATCTTCTCAGTGTGTCACAAATTGTTTTGTCACTCTTCCCTGTCGTAACGATTTTCGTCCGGGGACTCGATCGCTAGACGATTTTGGAAAAAAACACAAAATGGAGTCGCCACCAATCTTTTTTGGCTAGGTGTGATTGGCCACCTAAAATCATTTATTTTTTTTCAATAAAATCTTAAAATTAATTAAGGTTTATCAAAAATAATAATAATAATTTTTGGTCTGCGAAAACAAAATTTGGGTTCGGGAGTTCGGTTACGCGTGGGGAAGGATTAGCACCCCCACAGCGCCCGTTAGAAAACGGTACCACTTAATCATGTATTATCTTTTGATCTTAATAAAATGGTCTTAATTAAACATTTAAAAAGAAATTCATTTATTTTGAAATCAATTTGTTATTTGCTTATTTATTTGAAACATTAATTTTTATTTTTATTTATGTTAAATTTATTTTTATTTGAAATAAATGAGAATCTTTTGTATTAAAAATTATTCCAAAATACCCCAATACTTTTGGTAGCATTTCGGATAATTTCCTCACCTAGAGATTTCTTAAGAATCGCTACTTGCGATTTCTATAGAATCCCATCCTCGGGAGATTCACACTTATTTTGAAATTTCATGAATGCAAATGATGCAAACAAAATAGATATGATGCACATGAGAAATATTTTATTTTACTTTTATTATCTTTTATATTTATATTATTGCTTTTGAAATTCACTGATTTTATAAAATTTTATTTTTATTGAAAAATCATACTAAATATTCCAATACGCTGGTAACATTTAGCAGATCTCTCTCACCTAGAGATCAGTTAGGAATCACTACTTGTGAATTCCGTAACATCTCATCATCGGACATTATTTATATCTTATTTATTTTTTAATTTGTTTTACTCTTTATTTTGAAGTCTTGTTTATTTGTTTGTTTAAAATTTTTATTTATTTATTATTTTTAGTGTTAGTTTATTTCATAAAAGTTGATTATATTAGAAATTTTAATATCGAACTAAAATTATTTGAATACCCCAATACGCTGGTAATATTCAAATATTTTATTTCGACCATAAGGATAATCAAAGAATCACTACTTGTGATTTCTAAGGAATCCTATCATCGGGGATCCTTTTATATTCAGAATGTATATTCATACTTATATTTTATTTTAATACTTATATTTGCATTTATCGCTACATTTACATTTATTTATTTAAATTCCTAAATTTTTATCTGTTTAAAAGCTTTTTATTTCTATTCACTTAATATTTTCTTATATTTACCTATTTTATATTATTATTTTTATTACCATTTTTATATTTATTTATTTTTTTTGTACTAAGACATCTTATTAATATTTTCTTTATATCGGAATAAAATCATTTGAATGTCCCAATACGCTGGTGACATTAAAGATTTTATTTCGATCCTAAGGATTATCAAGAATCGCTACTTGCGATTTCTAAGGAATCCTATCATCGGAAATTTAAAATTTGTTATTAAAATTTATATTTAAATTCATTTATTTTAAGTTTATATTTATCTACTTTTTACCCCTTTTTTATTTATTTTATTATTATTTTTTATATTTATAAGAAACTTTGATATCGAGATAAACAAATTAGATATTCCAATACGCTGGTAACATCTAATAAATTTTCTCGATCCTAAAGATTATCGAAGAATCACTACTTGTGATTTCTTCGAAATCTTATCATCGGAAATCCAAATTTATTATTTGTATTTATCTTTTCATTTATTTGTTTTATTATTTTTTATATTGCTTTATTTGTTACTTTTTTTTAAAAAAAACTCTCTTAAAAAAAATTTACGTATGTGAAATTTTTAACTTACTTCAAATACAAGACAACTCTTCTTTTTTTTTCAATCTCTTTTCTAAAGAAATATATTTTCATATAGATTCTTTTATCCAACCTAAAACTAAGTGCATGGATACGTACAAACAATGATGCATGTAAGTAAAATATATATAAACTTGTCAACTTTTCTTTTTACTCATCACTGTTATTGCATGCATGAAAATAGAATTTACAAAGCATAAGGCAAAGGATATACCTTGACAAGATGACCCACTTTCAACTTCCCTTTCTTTTTTCACGTGGAAGACACCTTCTTCTCAGGCAATGTTTGACAGTAAACAAAGACAACAGAAGCCAACGTAGCAACAGGGACTCAAGCAACTGAGCAAGGACGTGCTGTCCACTAAGTCTTCTTACTGTCGGACACCTTCTTTGCCTTGACTTCTAGAAAAATATCTACTCAGAACAGCAGCAACGTAATAAGGTATTGAACACTTGAAGAGCGCTACAACTGTGGTCGTGACACAGCCAATGGTGTGATGCCAAGGGAGGATAACGATGGACGGTAGCGGGCTGCAAAGAGGGTTGCAAAAGTGGCGGTGCTGTGTAGGGTGGTGCACCAACAACGTGCAGCAGTGCGAGAGGAGTGCCAACAGAGATCGGTGGTGCAACAACAACGTGCAGCAGTGCGAGAGGAGTGCCAACAGACCAGGAATAGCAGGAGCTGGTGCAGCGGACAGAACGAGGGGCGGTGGCTCTGATGTAGCGAACGGTGAAACTGTGATGAGGCCAAGCAAGGCTCGAGGAAGCTGGGAACACAGCAACTTGTTGGAAACGAGCAGGGTTCTTCACGTAGTAACTAGGCTAGCGGCTACCATGCGGGATAGGGGAGGGGGTTCGGTCTACAGCAAGGCGAGGTAGAAAAAGGGGCGATGGTGACTGAGAGTTGTGGGGAGGAAGACAGAGGATAGTGGAGTGATGGCGTGGTGGTTGGTTCAGCAGCCTAGCAAGGCTTGGCGTGTGAACAGCGGGTGGTGCAAGGGAAAGAGCTGATCCCCCGTGAAAAACAAGCAGCAAAGTTCTTTCTTTTTTAGGTTTTTTTTCTTCTCCCCCGCTTTCTTTCTCGCCTCCCAGGTTTTTCTCCTTTTTTTTTTTCTAGGGTTTTTCTTCTTCAGTCCCCCTTAAACCTAGCCGGCTCATCCTTTTTAAATGAAAAAAAAATCCTTTCATCAATCCCACAATCATGGGATTTTATTGTTTATTTCCATTTGACCTTTCCATCTTTTATTATTTGTTTCCTTTTCATTATTTTTATTTTTGGTAATTCCTTGATCATTTCCTTGATTCTTTCTGTCTATTTGCACACCCTTGATTAAGGGATCTTGATTTGGGTTGACCTTTCATTATTTGAAGTTTCCATTTGTACATAGCATTAATATTGATTCTCAATTTACTCCTCAATATTTTTTTATTGATTGCCGGCATCAAGTGCATTGATTTGGCTTTGGTTTTTCATTTTGGGATTCCATTGTTCTTGTGTGGGATTTAGATAGGAAGAGGTTAAAGGTTTGCATGGGGTTTTAGGGTTTGCATGAAAAAGCATTGACGTATTCTTGTTTTTTTTTATTTTTATTTTTTTATATATATATTTTTTATTATTTATTATTTGTTATTATTATTATTATTATATTTATTTATTTTTTTTTTTTTTGCTCGGACAAAATTCGGTGTTTACAGCTGCCCCTCTTTGCACCTTGCTGAGAATCAGGAATAGGGCAAAGACTATAGACAACAATTTTGTCCGAACCTCTTTTTTTTTTTGGGAAAATTCAATTTTGATTCTCGAAAATAATACCTTGACTCCATACCAAGGCTCGATCCATTTTAGAGAAGTGAATTCGATTTTGAAACACATGATACCTTGACTCCATACCAAGGCTCGATCCATTTTAGAGAAATGAATTCGATTTTGACACATCTGATACCTTGACTCCATACCAAGGCTCGATCATTGTGAAAAAGTGAATTCGATTTTTAAAACTAATACCTTGACTCCTACCAAGGCTCGATCACTGTGAAAAAGTGAATTCGATTTTTGAAACTAATACCTTGACTCCTACCAAGGCTCGATCCACTGTGAAAAAGTGAATTCGATTTTAAAACTATACCTTGACTCCCTACCAAGGCTCGATCCACTGTGAAAAAGTGAATTCGACTTTGAACATAGTACCTTGACTCCATACCAAGGCTCGATCCACTGTGAAAAAGTGAATTCGACTTTAAAACATAGTACCTTGACTCCATACCAAGGCTCGATCCACTTCGAAAAAGTGAATTCGACTTTGTAACATAATACCTTGACTCTCTACCAAGGCTCGATCCATTTTAGAAAAATGAATTCGATTTTGAAACACAAGACCTCGACTTCATACCAAGGATGGAAGGTTTAACTTTTCCGAATCATAGGTTACACATCAAATTATATAAATGCAAAGGACATAATTGCAGATGCAATATTCATGAATGTGAATGCAGATCATAACAAGTGACCTAATTTGCGGGTACACATTTGGCTGTAAACGCATATTTCATCGTCGCCCTGGATGCTCGAATCAAATTACCAAGCTTTGAGCTTACAAGATACCGGACTCCCTTTTCTTTGAAAGCAACGCCTCCTTATATGATTTCTGTACTTCTGGTCTATATGCCCGCAGAGTTGGGTCTAAACCCTCATATTCCTATTTTATTATTCACATAGCAATGCAAACTACTTTTATATTTGGGACTATTTATCGAATCAAAATCATTCAAAATTGCCAAGCAAGATACATTTATTATGAATGTAAGGCAAACAAGTCCATGTACAAGGTAGTTTCAATGAAGAACAGTTTGGCTTTGTCTCAAAATATCTAAGAATTCATGAAGAAGGGACTATGAAAAAAATGTACGGTGGCAGAAGTTCCTTTATAAGAAATATTCGGAATTTCTCTATCGAATAATCCAGAATCCTTATTGTATGAACCATTGATTGATGACCCCAATGTGTAGGAGATGTTTCCTATCATCTTTAACCCCTTTAGACTTGCAACATTGATGCCCCTTTTATCTAGGCCGCCCTCTCAGGTTTTCGACTTAGATACCTCCTATGGGTTTAAGCCGCCTTTTCAGGTTTTCAACTTAAACCCCAACCTTTTTTTTTTTTTTTTTTTTTTTTTTTTTTTTTTTGAATCTAAGCCGCCTTTTCAGGTTTTCGACTTAGACCCCCCTTTTTTTTTTTTTTTTTTTTTTTTTAATCTAAGCCGCCTTTTCAGGTTTTCGACTTAGACCCCCCTTTTTTTTTTTTTTTTTTTTTTTTTTATTTTAAGCCGCCTTTTCAGGTTTTCGACTTAGACCCAATTTCAAGCATAATATTTTTTTACCACATCACCATTGACCGGGTTTGGTAACTCATACCCATCCATCTCCGTCAAAATCAATGCTCCCCCTGAAAAGGCCTTTTTTACCACATACGGGCCTTCCCAATTTGGTGCCCATTTTCCTCGAGGATCATGCTGATTAGATGGAATCCTTTTCAAAACTAATTCCCCCTCCCGAAATTGTCTAGGGCGGACCTTTTTGTCATATGCTCTCATCATTCTTCTTTGATATAATTGGCCATGACAAAGTGCTTTAAGCCTCTTTTCCTCAATCAAATTCAACTGTTCATATCGAGTACGGATCCATTCTGCTTCTTCCAATTCTACCTCCAGCAATACCCGCAAGGAAGGAATCTCAACCTCAATAGGCAGAACGGCTTCCATTCCATATACCAACGAGAACGGAGTGGCTCCGGTGGATGTACGCATTGAAGTCCGATAAGCATGCAAAGCAAAAGGAAGTTTCTCATGCCAGTCCTTATAGGTGTCTGTCATTTTTTGAATAATCTTCTTGATATTCTTATTTGCAGCTTCTACGGCCCCATTCATTTTCGGGCGATATGGCACTGAATTATGATGTTTGATTTTGAATTGCTCACAAGCCTCCTCTATCACCTTGTTATTAAAATTCATAGCATTGTCTGAAATAATCCTTTCAGGGAATCCAAACCTGCATATGACTTCTTTCTTAATGAACTTGCACACCACTGACTTCGTCACACTAGCAAATGTTGCAGCTTCCACCCATTTTGTAAAGTAATCAATCATTACTAAGATAAAACGATGTCCATTCGACGCTTTTGGAGTGATCGGCCCAATTACATCCATTCCCCACATTGAGAAAGGCCAAGGAGCTGTCATGACGTGCAAAGATGTTGGAGGGACGTGTATTTTATCCCCATATATTTGACACTTGTGACATCTTTGAGCATATTTAATGCAATCACTCTCCATGGTCATCCAATAATAGCCCGCTCTCATGATTTTTCTAGCCATCATATGCCCATTCGCATGAGTCCCACAACTTCCTTCGTGAACCTCCTCAAGGATCTTTCTAGCTTGCATAGCATCCACACACCTTAACAAAACCTGGTCCCTCCCTTTCTTATACAGGATATCACCATCGAGAAAGAATCCCATCGCCAATCTTCTTATGGTCCTCTTATCGTTTTCCTTGGCTTGCTTAGGATATTGTTGGTTCTTAACATATTGTAGAATATCATGAAACCAAGGCTTATCATCAATTTCTTCCTCCACATTTAAGCAATGAGCTGGGGAACCACGTACACTCATCTTAATGAGCTGAACTTCAGTATTTGCATTTACTTTGAACATGGCTGCCAATGTTGCCAAAGCATCTGCCATTTGATTTTCTTCTCGAGGTAAATGGTCAAAAGAAACCTTTTCAAATTGTTTAATCAAGTCGATGACGAATTCACGATACAAGACCATTTTTGAGTCTCTTGTCTCCCACTCCCCTCGCAATTGGTAAATTACCAATGCAGAATCCCCGTATACTTCCAACGCCTTAATTTTCTTTTCGACGGCCGCTTGTAGTCCCATGATACATGCTTCATATTCAGCCATGTTATTGGTACAATTGAAATCCAATCTTGCAGTGAACGGATAATGATCCCCTTTTGGAGATATTAAGATTGCACCAATACCATGCCCCAGAATATTTGATGCTCCGTCAAAGTACAACTTCCATGCCTTATCTCCCACTAACTCTTCATCAATCTTGAGGATAGTCATCAAATCCTCGTCCGGGAAGTCGAACCTCATAGGCTCATATTCTTCTGCAACTCGATCTGCCAAGAATTCAGCTATCGCACTCCCTTTGATGGCTTTTTGACTTACATAGACAATATCATATTCGGAGAGTAATACCTGCCATCTTGCTAACCTCCCTGACAAAGAAGGCTTTTCAAAAATGTACTTAATGGGATCCAACTTCGCAATCAACCAAGTGGTGTGATACAACATATAATGCCGAAGTCTCTGGGCAGTCCAGGCTAGTGCACAACACATTTTTTCTAGTGAGGAATACTTGGATTCACAATCCGTGAATTTCTTGCTCAAGTAGTAGATTGCACGCTCTTTCTTGCTTGCTTCGTCGTATTGCCCCAATACGCAACCCATCGAGTGCTCATGAACTACAAGATACAGAATAAGCGGCTTTCCTGGAATAGGAGGAACTAAAACTGGTGGATTCGAAAGGTATTTTTGACTCTATCAAATGCTAGTTGACAATTTTCATCCCACTCTCCTGAGTCATGTTTTCGTAGAAGCTTGAAAATTGGATCACACTTAGCAGTGAGATGAGATATAAAACGGGAGATATAATTCAATCGTCCGAGGAAACCCCTCACTTCCTTCTGAGTACGCGGTGGCGGTAAGTCTTGGATAGCCTTGATTTTATCCGGATCCACCTCGATCCCTCTTTCACTAACAACAAAACCCAATAATTTTCCTGATGTAGCCCCGAATGTGCATTTAGCCGGGTTGAGTTTAAGTTGGAACTTTCTTAATCTTTCAAAGAGCTTTTTTAAATTGTCGACATGGTCCTCCGCTCTCCTCGATTTAGCGATCATATCATCTACATAAACCTCAATCTCCTTATGCATCATATCATGGAATAGAGTTACCATGGCCCTTTGATAGGTTGCCCCAGCATTTTTTAAACCAAATGGCATTACTTTGTAACAAAAAGTTCCCCACATTGTCACAAACGTGGTCTTTTCCATGTCCTCTGGTGCCATCTTGATCTGGTTATATCCCGAAAAACCATCCATGAAAGAGAATAATGAATGCCTGGCCGTATTATCAACTAGAGTATCAATATGTGGTAACGGGAAATTGTCTTTAGGGCTAGCTCTATTCAAATCCCGATAGTCAACACACATTCTCACTTTCCATCCTTCTTAGGTACTGGGACTATATTTGCTACCCATTTAGGGTATTTTGCCACTTCTAGGAATCCGGCGTCGAATTGCTTTTTTACCTCCTCTTTTATTTTCAACAACATTTCTGGTTTCATCCTCCTCAATTTCTGCTGAACCGGTTTGCAACCTGGCTTCAAAGGTAATCTATGCACTACAATATCAGTATTCAAACCTGGCATGTCCTGGTACGACCAAGCAAACACATCTGTATATTCGCGGAGCAAGCTCATTAATCTTTGTTTAATTGGCAAGGAGAGAGAGGTCCCAATTTTAACTTCTTTCTTTATTTCTTCATTCCCCAAGTTTATGACTTCTATTGGTTCTTGATTGGGCATAATTTTTTCTCTTCTTGTTGTACTAGTCTTAACAAATCTTGAGGTAAAGCATAATCATCCACATCTCCTTCATCATTAAGTTCACCAACACAAACAGTTCTTTCAAAATTAAGTTCTGGATTATTGTTGAGAAGGTCCTCATTTTCATTATTGGGATACCTGGAGATAATTAAAATGGGATTGATATGGAGAAGGTATAAAAATGAATGAAGAGAAACAACACGGATGAATGAATAAAATGCATCATGCTTGTCATTTATTGAATGATAAAGACTAAATAAAAGCCCGTACATAAAAGACCCTAATGCCTTTGGGCAAAAGCACTTGGATAAGTTTATTGCATTACATGGAACATGATTTGAAAACGACGGGGAGCTCAACAGCACGCCAATTCTCCAATTTGTAGTCGAGAGGACAAGGACGAATTCCGGAACTATCCATCTCTTCTAGAAATTCCTCTATTCCCAACATATTGATAGAGAGATCTGTGAAAGCTCTAGCCACTGCTGGGATAGACCTGCCTTTTTCAACTTTTGCAGAGCTATTGTAGATGTATCCCGCCGAATAGAAAGACTCATATAGAGGAGGGAAACCCATTGGTTCAAACTCTATTTCGTGCCCCATAAAATTAGCCAACTTGCTTTTCTTCTTCCTTTCTATGAACTTTTTCTTTTCAAGTCCAGTGGGTTTATATCCTAACCCAAACCTATCCATCTTAGGAGTAACAGACACTGCTCTCTTCATTCCTTGTAACTCCTTTCCTAAACCTGCTCCAGCATGACATCCCTTTCCCATCGTTTGTTGGATCCCGAGCTTGGTGGCTTTTGACAAATGTGGTACGGGTATTTTCATCCCTTCTCCCACAAATGTAGCATTAACAAGTTCTAAAGATCTAAAAGAGCATTCCACCGCATCTTCAGCAACTTCTATGTATGGGGCACTTGTAGTAATGGTCGCAATCATGTCTTCTTCTCCTTCTATACTCACCAAATGTCCATCAACCACGAATTTGACCTTTTGATGCAGAGTCGAAGGAACTGCACCCGCTGAATGGATCCAAGGCCTTCCAAGTAAACAATTATAAGAAGGAGTGATATCCATAACTTGAAATTCAATGTTATAGACACATGGACCAATCTGGAGTGGAACCTCTATATTCCCAACCACTTCTCGACGAGTACCGTCAAAAGCTCTCACAACAATGTGACTTCTCCTCAAATTTGACTTATCTACAGGCAACCTAGACAGTGTAATCATGGGCATAACATTCAAGGATGACCCATTATCAATGAGGACTTTCGGAAGGATATGATCTTTGCAAGTGGTGGTTATGTGAAGGGCTTTAGTACTCCCTCTACCGTCGAGTGGGATCTCATCATCATTGAATGAAATGAAGTTATCTGCCACAATATTTCCCACCAGCCGATCTATGTTCTCTACCGACGCATTGTGGGCCACATAAGCTTCATTGAGCACTCTCAACAAAGCATTTCGATGAGGCTCTGAATTCAAGAGTAGCGAAAGTAAGGAAATCCTTGCTGGTAAGCGATTTAATTGTTCCACCACGTTGTATTCACTGTGCTTGATAAACTTCAAAAACTCACAAGCCTCTTTCTCCGTTACAGGTTTCTTTCTTTCAGAATCTACTGGAACCATTGGTCTGACCTCTTTTGCTTGGCTATCTCTATTGTTTTCGCCCTTTCCATCTTCTTTAGCCTTCCCCATCTGAGTTTTCTTCAACATATCTGGGGTATAACATCTACCACTTCTCGTCATTCCTCCCGGGCCCGCAATGTCTACTGTATCAGCAGTATAAGTAGAGGGATTATTGAGAGAACCTTGAGTTGTGACCTTATAATTGTAATTCCACGGGACTGCATGGTCACTCTTATACGGGAATGGGCTTGGAACTTTAACAATTAGTTTCGACCTAGCATTTTCAGCAGTTATGCTAGGTTCCATTTTACTCTTATCCCCACAAACGACCTTCAATGGTTTGATTGGCTTCCCAAACATTGATGGCTCTATAACATTCACTACTTTCCCTTCAAGAGCTTCAGAGAACTCAATTTCTCCTAAGTCCATCATCTTTTGTACTATACGACGAAACTCCTCACAACTTTGGACGGAATGCCCCATCATTTCTCCATGAAACTCACAATACTCTTCTTCTTGCATTTCAAGCCCAAATTTTGCCTTCTTAGATTGAATAATCTTTGCCTTCCTCATTGTTTCCAGCACCACCCTCATCGGTGTTTTCACATCACTGACATTTCTTTTTATCCAACACCCATCATCCTCTATTATTGCGTTTACATTGGCCTCTGTGTGATTTGGAAGGGGATTCGTATTTACGCTTGGCTCATTATCCTTCCCAAATTCCAAGATTCCAGCTTTCATGAGATCTCGAACTTTGTACTTAAATGCCGTACAATTTTCGATCGAGTGGCCTTGGATCCCGGCATGATAATCGCAATGAGCATTTGCATCATACCATTTTGGATAAGGGGGTTTAAGGGGTTGTAGAAAAACAGGGGCAACAAAGTGATTCTGCAATAATTGGGGGAATAGTTCAGCATAGGATATTGGTATTGGGTCGAATTGGGGCCTCTCCTTATTAATCTTGGGAGCTCTTTGGTTATTTCCTTGGTTGTTAGGTTGATAAGTAGGTCTTGGTGCTTGTGCAGAGGAAGGGGTACCAATATTCATTGGTGCTTGTAAATTCATGGGGTGGGTTGGTTGAGGTTGGTATGAGTAAGGGTTTTGGGAGATATTGTTCACGGGTGAATAATAGGGATGGTATGAAGGGTAAGGAAAATGGGGTGCGGAATTCATCTTCGATCGTCTTTCAGTGGTAACAGCTTGCGCTTCCCCATCTTTCTTTCTACTCATTCCACTCCTTTTTGGGGCTGATGTGTCTTCAATCTTGCCACTTTTAATGGCATTTTCAATCATCTCCCCCGAAATGACCATATCAGCAAAATTTTTAGTAGCACTCCCCACGAGTTTATCATAATAAGGGGGTCGCAAAGTACTAACAAACAAAGTTGTTGTCTCTTTTTCAGTCAACGGAGGCTGCACCTGAGCTGCCAAATTCCTCCACCTTTGGGCATACTCTTTAAAGCTTTCACTAGATTTCATCTCTAGGTTCTGCAAGGATAACCTATCAGGTGCCATATCGGTCATATGCCTATATTGTGCCATAAAGGCTTTTCCTAAATCCTTCCATGTATGGATACGACTCCGATCCAACTGATTATACCATTTAACAGTAGGTCCAATCAAGCTATCCTGGAAGCAATGGATGAGCAACTTATCGTTGTTCGTGTAGCCAGACATCTTCCGACAAAACATAGTAATATGAGCAGCTGGGCAGGTGGTCCCATCATACCTCTCGAATTCAGGGGCTTTAAATTTTGGTGGTATAACCAAGTCTGGGACAAGGCTAAGCTCGTTGGCATCTACGCTCCCAAAGAAATCCATTCCTTCAATTGCCCTTAACCGTTCTTCTAGCAAAACATACTTTTCTCTTGTTTCTTCATTGTCCTTCCTTAACTTCTCTTGCTCTATTGGGTCATCCAAGTTAGGCACAAAAATAGGATCCACAGGGCTAGATCCGGGATACTTTCCTTGATTTTGTGGGTTATTCAGGAAAATTGGAACTTGGGGATAAGCTCCTTGAGTAGCTTGAGCTTGGGGCGGTGTAAACCCAGGCGGGTATATTGGATCTTCTCTTGAAAGTTGAGGTTCCTCCCTTGAATCATCAGCAACTCCTTTCCCTTTCATTAAGCTCATCATCATCTCCATCATTTTTGCCATTTGCTCCCGAGATTCTTCTTGGGACTTGATAAGTTCTTGCTGAACTTTTTCCATTCTTTCCATTCTTGCTTGTTGTTCGGACTCCATGACCTTAGATTGGGAGCGAGTTTTGTACCGATGTTGTGCTGGACGTTCAGGATTTGGTGGCTTCGCTATTCTGACACCTAAATGAGCCCGCAAATTAGGATCACATGTTATTTTTTAGTTTTTGCCATAAAGAAGGAAAAGATAAAATCATCCCAATACTTTTGGTGAGATATTAAAACTTTTCCTTTTCACCTCAACGATATATGATGTCATTACTTATGATCACCAATATCTTTTCATTGGTAGGCATGTGTATGAAATGGATGCATGACATGCATGGGAGTAAGAGGTATTTAATCCATAACGATTTCAACCAAAGAACCTTCATTTATTCAAAAGAACTTTTATTACATGGCTATTGAATTCGACATTCATTTATTCAAAGGAACTTTTATTATATGACTATCGAATTCAAAATTACATAGCTAACATTCTCCTATTATACCCATAAAACTGACTAACTTGCTGATATTGATCTTTAGCTTCCTCAAGAAAATCCAACAAACGCTGTCCAATCTCTCCAGTTGGGTTAATTTCCTGCCTCAAGCTTCCGCCTTTTCCACCATCTCTCTCGCCTTGCGCACAGCTTTGCAGACTTGTGTAGCCAAATGTTCTATATATTGTTGTCTTCCAAAACTCCTTACTCTCCATTTCATGCTTGCATCTACGACCAAGTCGTATGAATACCTCCAATCATTCTCCCTAAGTTTCCATTCTTGGATGATCAAAGCAATGTCATTCTTGTAATGTTGCAAGTGTTCCTCCAAAATCTGGACTTTTTGTTGTAACAGATTCCTTTCATCTTGAAGTTTGACATAGTCTTCGTCCTTCAGTCCAACTTTCAGAGCTTCATTTTCCTTTCGACATTGCATCAATTTTTCAGTGTTAACTGTATACATTTGTTTCCAATATCGCTGCTCTTGAAGAGTAATGGCAGTTCCCTCTTCATTTTTCTTTGCCTTGTTTCTCCAATACTCCACTTTCCCACGAAGATCTTCTATTTCCTTCTTCCTCTCATTAGAAGTCATAACAATTCCTCCGATCCTCATTTCTCTTCTCAACCTTTTATTTTCCTGATTCAATTCTTGAAGGTCATTGTGGGCAACATCTCGCTCTGTTCTCATCCTCTTGAGTGCAGCTTCTTGTACTTCAAACTTGACCTTTAAATTCTCTACCTCTTCTTGAAGCTTTAGATTCCTTCGCTCCATCTTCTTTTCTTCCTCTTTGAATTGTTGCCGAACAATCTCGATTTCGGATATATCTGCCTCAGGTTGTACATACACAAGTGACTCTCTGAATACAACATCTTTAACCCGTTTAGCTCTCCACATCAGGTAATTTGGGGTAGCTTTATCAGATAAGGGTCCTGTCACAAATCTTCGAGGTTGTTTCCATGCTCGAATGGCTTGTTCTGTCTTTTTCGTTGCCTTTGGTTCACCATAGGAATACTCCATCAAATTAAGCCCATGCGTTGCCGGAGTAAACTGTTTTGCCCAAAACTGTCTCTGCACCATAAGTGGGGCACAACTTGTTATCCCCCATAATCCCAATAGTGGTATCCAAGATTCTTCTCCGCATCTATATAGTACTGGGACATGATACATCCACGGGGCCATCCAAGTCACTTGATCATCTCTAAGCTGTTGAAGGACAAACACCCATTCATCTTTAGGTTTTGGTTTTGGCCATTTACTTCTACAAAATTCTTTGATCGAGGTATTTCCACGATAAAAAGGCTTTGAGAATTCTTTCACCTCACAGTTGAAATGGCTCTTGATCCATATGTATAAGAGTTGTGCGCATCCCATGAAACGCCCTTCTCCTTTTCGTCGACAATAACTCAATGATCGAAAGGTCTCAGCCAAGATTGCTGGCGAAGGATTTACATTATTAACAACTTGTTCAAAGAAGTCTATCACGGCTATCTCAATGTGCCCCAAAACCTTAGGAAAAATAACCAACCCGTAAATTGCCAGGGCGAAAACAGCTAACCCCTTCTCATCATTCAAATGATCTTTAATAAATCCATGGAAAAAATCCCAAGGTAGGCAAATGTGTTCTCCCTTTTGCTTCATATGAGGATCTATTTCTTCCGGTTTCACTCCCATAATCCCAGCCAACTTCTTACGAAACCCAGACTTCGGCTTTCTGACATATACCTTGTCAGGGCTCTTTAAATCCAACCCTATCAAAATAGAGTACTCTTCTATAGTGGGCATCAAATCCACTTCGTTAAATGTGAAACACCTGTGGGATGGATCCCAAAACTGGATAGCAGCTTTCAGCAAAGGTTCTTCAACCGCCACTGAAATCAACGAAGCTATTTGGCCATACCTGCTACAAAAGTCTTCTTTCTTCTCCTTACTGATTTGCTTCCATATGTTAACCAAACCTGTTAAGTCATTCTGCTTAAGGTCCAAGCTCACTTCTCTAGGTAATGATGATATGAAGCCTTCTATCAAGCAATTCCCTTTCTCTTGCTGAGTCTTCTCTGACCAAAACTGCACTTCATTATATGGATCACACATGACAGTCACAGTTGATGAACAAGCCCAACATTCTTTGGATTTCATGAAGGATTCTTGGTTGTAATAGGCCATGGAGAAAATACCTCTCTTATGCAACCTTCATGATGAGAAATGATTCATGCAAAAAGGAAAAACAGAACATTTATTAGTACAAAAACAAAAGGTAACAGCAAATGTCTTATACAGGGTTACTTTCTAAGGGTAAGGTTCTATCTAAGGTGAACTTTTTCTATGGTTCACTATATGCTTGGTTTGGGTCTCTAAAGGACAAAAGGTTCCCAAATTGTTCCTTACTGACGTCTACGCTAGACTAGTAAGGCACCCCAATCCTCACCCATGACAGGCTACAAACGAAAAGGGTTCAACTTGAGTGAGAGTATTTCGCTTGCCATTGCGGAGGTTATCACCTCACGAGAGCAAAGGTACTATACTCTCTCCTAAAAGGGACAAACCCGGGTGTAGGGTTTATGTATGCAATGAATATGTCATGCATGCAAAGGAACAAAATTTAAAAAGCATCCCAAAATGCAAGTGATAAAGATGATTCACATATATTTTTTTTTGTATTTTTGTTGTTTTTTTTTTTTAATTATTTTTTATGAAAAGTTTTATTAAATATTTATCAAGGCCATTAATTAAGATTTTGGATAAAACATGATTAATCATGGTTCGACTCTCCCGTCCCCAGTGGAGTCGCCAAGCTGTCGTAACGATTTTCGTCCGGGGACTCGATCGCTAGACGATTTTGGAAAAAAACACAAAATGGAGTCGCCACCAATCTTTTTTGGCTAGGTGTGATTGGCCACCTAAAATCATTTATTTTTTTTCAATAAAATCTTAAAATTAATTAAGGTTTATCAAAAAAATAATAATAATTTTTGGTCTGCGAAAACAAAATTTGGGTTCGGGAGTTCGGTTACGCGTGGGGAAGGATTAGCACCCCCACAGCGCCCGTTAGAAAACGGTACCACTTAATCATGTATTATCTTTTGATCTTAATAAAATGGTCTTAATTAAACATTTAAAAAGAAATTCATTTATTTTGAAATCAATTTGTTATTTGCTTATTATTTGAAACATTAATTTTTATTTTTATTTATGTTAAATTTATTTTTATTTGAAATAAATGAGAATCTTTTGTATTAAAAATTATTCCAAAATACCCCAATACTTTTGGTAGCATTTCGGATAATTTCCTCACCTAGAGATTTCTTAAGAATCGCTACTTGCGATTTCTATAGAATCCCATCCTCGGGAGATTCACACTTATTTTGAAATTTCATGAATGCAAATGATGCAAACAAAATAGATATGATGCACATGAGAAAATATTTTATTTTACTTTTATTATCTTTTATATTTATTTATTGCTTTTGAAATTCACTGATTTTATAAAATTTTATTTTTATTGAAAAATCATACTAAATATTCCAATACGCTGGTAGTGGTACAACTTTTAGCAGATCTCTCTCACCTAGAGATCAGTTAGGAATCACTACTTGTGAATTCCGTAACATCTCATCATCGGACATTATTTATATCTTATTTATTTTTTAATTTGTTTTACTCTTTATTTTGAAGTCTTGTTTATTTGTTTGTTTAAAATTTTTATTTATTTATTATTTTTAGTGTTAGTTTATTTCATAAAAGTTGATTATATTAGAAATTTTAATATCGAACTAAAATTTTTGAATACCCCAATACGCTGGTAATATTCAAATATTTTATTTCGACCATAAGGATAATCAAAGAATCACTACTTGTGATTTCTAAGGAATCCTATCATCGGGGATCCTTTTATATTCAGAATGTATATTCATACTTATATTTTATTTTAATACTTATATTTGCATTTATCGCTACATTTACATTTATTTATTTAAATTCCTAAATTTTTATCTGTTTAAAAGCTTTTTATTTCTATTCACTTAATATTTTCTTATATTTACCTATTTTATATTATTATTTTTATTACCATTTTTATATTTATTTATTTTTTTGTACTAAGACATCTTATTAATATTTTCTTTATATCGGAATAAAATCATTTGAATGTCCAATACGCTGGTGACATTAAAGATTTTATTTCGATCCTAAGGATTATCAAAGAATCGCTACTTGCGATTTTAAGGAATCCTATCATCGGAAATTTAAAATTTGTTATTAAATTTATATTTAAATTCATTTATTTTAAGTTTATATTTTATCTACTTTTTACCCCTTTTTTATTATTTTATTATTATTTTTTATATTTATAAGAAACTTTGTTATCGAGATAAACAAATTAGATATTCCAATACGCTGGTAACATCTAATAAATTTCTCGATCCTAAAGATTATCGAAGAATCACTACTTGTGATTTCTTCGAAATCTTATCATCGGAAATCCAAATTTATTATTTGTATTTATCTTTTCATTTATTTGTTTTATTATTTTTTATATTGCTTTATTTGTTACTTTTTTTTAAAAAAAACTCTCTTAAAAAAATTTACGTATGTGAAATTTTTAACTTACTTCAAATACAAGACAACTCTTCTTTTTTTTTCAATCTCTTTTCTAAAGAAATATATTTTCATATAGATTCTTTTATCCAACCTAAAACTAAGTGCATGGATACGTACAAACAATGATGCATGTAAGTAAAATATATATAAACTTGTCAACTTTTCTTTTTACTCATCACTGTTATTGCATGCATGAAAATAGAATTTACAAAGCATAAGGCAAAGGATATACCTTGACAAGATGACCCACTTTCAACTTCCCTTTCTTTTTTCACGTGGAAGACACCTTCTTCTCAGGCAATGTTTGACAGTAAACAAAGACAACAGAAGCCAACGTAGCAACAGGGACTCAAGCAACTGAGCAAGGACGTGCTGTCCACTAAGTCTTCTTACTGTCGGACACCTTCTTTGCCTTGACTTCTAGAAAAATATCTACTCAGAACAGCAGCAACGTAATAAGGTATTGAACACTTGAAGAGCGCTACAACTGTGGTCGTGACACAGCCAATGGTGTGATGCCAAGGGAGGATAACGATGGACGGTAGCGGGCTGCAAAGAGGGTTGCAAAAGTGGCGGTGCTGTGTAGGGTGGTGCACCAACAACGTGCAGCAGTGCGAGAGGAGTGCCAACAGAGATCGGTGGTGCAACAACAACGTGCAGCAGTGCGAGAGGAGTGCCAACAGACCAGGAATAGCAGGAGCTGGTGCAGCGGACAGAACGAGGGGCGGTGGCTCTGATGTAGCGAACGGTGAAACTGTGATGAGGCCAAGCAAGGCTCGAGGAAGCTGGGAACACAGCAACTTGTTGGAAACGAGCAGGGTTCTTCACGTAGTAACTAGGCTAGCGGCTACCATGCGGGATAGGGGAGGGGGTTCGGTCTACAGCAAGGCGAGGTAGAAAAAGGGGCGATGGTGACTGAGAGTTGTGGGGAGGAAGACAGAGGATAGTGGAGTGATGGCGTGGTGGTTGGTTCAGCAGCCTAGCAAGGCTTGGCGTGTGAACAGCGGGTGGTGCAAGGGAAAGAGCTGATCCCCCGTGAAAAACAAGCAGCAAAGTTCTTTCTTTTTTAGGTTTTTTTTCTTCTCCCCCGCTTTCTTTCTCGCCTCCCAGGTTTTTCTCCTTTTTTTTTTTCTAGGGTTTTTCTTCTTCAGTCCCCCTTAAACCTAGCCGGCTCATCCTTTTTAAATGAAAAAAAAATCCTTTCATCAATCCCACAATCATGGGATTTTATTGTTTATTTCCATTTGACCTTTCCATCTTTTATTATTTGTTTCCTTTTCATTATTTTTATTTTTGGTAATTCCTTGATCATTTCCTTGATTCTTTCTGTCTATTTGCACACCCTTGATTAAGGGATCTTGATTTGGGTTGACCTTTCATTATTTGAAGTTTCCATTTGTACATAGCATTAATATTGATTCTCAATTTACTCCTCAATATTTTTTTATTGATTGCCGGCATCAAGTGCATTGATTTGGCTTTGGTTTTTCATTTTGGGATTCCATTGTTCTTGTGTGGGATTTAGATAGGAAGAGGTTAAAGGTTTGCATGGGGTTTTAGGGTTTGCATGAAAAAGCATTGACGTATTCTTGTTTTTTTTTATTTTTATTTTTTTATATATATATTTTTTATTATTTATTATTTGTTATTATTATTATTATTATATTTATTTATTTTTTTTTTTGCTCGGACAAAATTCGGTGTTTACATTCCCAATGGTCACATGGTTCCCATCACGAGTCATGGCTCAGTCACATTGTTTGATAAATTCACTCTATCTCATGTGAGTTTGTGCACAATTTTAAGTTCAATTTATTGTCTATCAGTGACTTACTCGTGATCACAATTGTTCTGTTAATTTTTTCTCTAATCATTGTGCACTTGAGGACCAATCCATGGGCAAGATGATTGGGATGGGTAGACGACTGGGAAATTTGTATGTCTTGGACACAAATACCTCGTTTCCTTTTTCAATACACACATCACTTGTTTGTAATAATGCTTCTTTGGTATCTAATGCACTTTGGCATTCTCGATTTGGCCACCCTTCTTATTCTAAGTTGGAAACATTAAAATCTGATTTGAATATCAATGATATATCAAATTTTCCTTCTCATTGTGATATTTGTCATCTAGCTAAAAAAAAAGATTGCCTTTTCTTTCTTCGAATAATCTTTCTGCATTGCCATTTGATTTGATACATTGTGACATTTGGGGACCCTTTACTCCTATTTCTATTGAGGGTTATCGTTTTTACTATAGTAGATGATTGCTCTCAATTTACATGGATTTATCTTCTTTATGCTAAATCTGAATTTTCTATTATGTTTCCTACATTTTATACACTTATACAGTCATAATTTGGTACTTCCATTAAGGATGTTAGATCAGATAATGCCCCTGAATTAGCACTTCCTGATTTCTTTCATGCTAAGGGTATACAGTCCTTTCATTCTTGTGTCGATCATCCTCAGCAAAACTCTGTAGTTGAGCGCAAACACTAGCACATCCTTAATGTAGCTCATGCCCTTCATTTCCAGTCCAATGTTCCTTTGGCATACTGGAGTGACTGTGTTCTCACTTCACTTTATCTCATCAATAGAACACCTTCTCCCTTGTCGTCCAACAACACTCCTTTTGAACTGTTGTGCAAAAAGAAACCTTCCTCTTCTCATCTACACACCTTTGGTTGTCTTTGTTATAGTTCAACTTTACCTCATACCCGTCACAAATTTTCTCTTCGTCCACCCCTACAGTTTTTCTTGGTTACCCACCTGGTTATAAAGGGTATAAGCTGCTTGATTTAACAACTAATGCCACCTATATCTCTAGGATGTTGTATTTCATGAAAACCTTTTTCCTTTCAAAGCTTCCAATACACCAGAACATCCTTCTTTATTTTCTGATTAAGTTTTACCCTCTCAACACTCTACTCCATCTCCCTCTGTCTTACCTGATACAACAGCCCAAGATTCCACTAAACCTGCTTGATCAGTCCAACCTCCATCTTATCTCCAAGATTATCATTTGTTTTCTTCTTCACATACTTCCTGTTCTACATCCCATCCTTTATCTAACGTCCTCATATACAGTAAACTGTCTCCATCCCATTGTGCCTTTGTCAATTCTATTTCTTCCCACTTTGAACCCACAACCTTTAAACAAACTACTGCAATACCTAAGTGGCAATCAGCCATAGCTATTGAGTTACAAGCTTTGGAAGCTAATGACACATGGTCTATTATGTCTCTTCCTGCTGTTAATGTAACATCCCAATCTAGAGTATAACATTAATACTTATTGTCGTAACGATTTTCGTCCGGGAACTCGATCGCTAGACGATTTCAAAAAAAAAAAACACAATAAAGAGGAGTCGCCACCAATCTTTTTTTGACTAGGTGTGATTGGTCACCTAAAATTATTTATCTTTTTAATAAAATCTTAAAATTAATTAAGTTTTATCAAAAAAAATAATTTTTGGTCTGCGAAAACAAAGTTAGGGTTCGGGAGTTCGGTTACGCGTGGGGAAGGATTAGCACCCCCACAACGCCCGTTAGAAAACGGTACCACTTAATCATGTATTATCTTTTGATCTTAATAAAATGGTCTTAATTAAACATTTAAAAAGAAATTCATTTATTTTGAAATCAATTTTTTATTTGCTTATTATTTGAATTTATTTTTATTTATGCGAAATTTATTTTTTTATTTGAAATAAATGAGAATCTTTTGTATTGAAAATTATTCCGAAGTACCCCAATACTTTTGGTAGCATTTCAGATAATTTCCTCACCTAGAGATTTCTTAAGAATCGCTACTTGCGATTTCTATAGGATCCCATCCTCGGGAGATTCACACTTATTTTGAAATTTCATGGATGCAAATGATGTAATCAAAATATAGATAATGCATATGAGAAATCCATTATATTATTTTATTTTTATTATCTTTTATATTTATATTATTATTTTGTAAGTTATTTATTTTTTATAAATCTTATTTTTATTGAAAAATCATACTAAGTATTCCAATACGCTGGTAACATTTAGCATATCTCTCTCACCTAGAGATCAGTTAAGAATCACTACTTGTGAATTCCATAACATCTCATCATCGGAACTTATACTTTTTATTTCATTTTTAATTGTTTTATTATCATTTATTTTTGAAGGTTAATTGTAACAATTTTGTACTTCTTATTTATTTGTTTAAAAATTTTATTTATTTATTATTTGTTTATTAATATTAATTTATTTCATCGAACTAAAATTACTTGAATACCCCAATACGCTGGTAATATTCAAATATTTCATTTCGACCCTAAGGATTATCAAAGAATCACTAGTGATTTCTAAGAAATCCCATCATCGGAAATCCCTTTAAAATTTTATATATTTTCTTTATTAATTTCATTTATTTTAGTATTTTATAGAATTTTCTTTTCATATTTAGAATTTATATTTTGTTGGTTTATTTTTTCATTTACTTTTATCTCCTTAAAGTTATTGATTTTACATTTTTTTATTATATATCTTTATATTTATATGATAATTCGATATCGAGATAAAATCAATTAGATGTTCCAATACGCTGGTAACATCCAATAATTTTTCTCGATCCCAAAGATTATCAAAGAATCACTACTTGTGATTTCTTCGAAATCTTATCCTCGGAATTTTTCATTATTTCTCATTTTTATATTTTTTATTGTTACTATTAGTAACTCATATTTAGAGAATTTCATGAAAAATATTTGTTATTATTTTTAAAGATATTATTTACAATATGTGTGTGCATTGAATAAATGGAGCATACTAATGAAAATAATGAACAAAATCCTTTTTTATTTTTCTATTTTTAAAATAATGAATAAATTAAAATATAACATGTGATAAAAAAACTTAAAGTAAAATAACTGTACCTAAAGAGTGCTCCCTTCCTTTTTGTCTTCCTTGTTAACGTCTCTTTGTATGGAATCCCTGGAAATACCCATGTTGGCTGGGCGGCGCCAAAGACAGCTTCAATTGCTCTCCTTTCGTTTCACGTTCACAAGCACAGCTAGTTTCTTTCTTTGTTTTCTTGTCTCACGTTCTTTCTTTTGGATCTCTGTTATTCATGTGGTTTTCATGTTGCTAAACTAGCAAACTCAGCTGTACAGAGAAAGTGTCTGCCAACAAGTCTCCTTTTCCTCGCCTGCATGTGTCTACCTTTTGTTGTCTTTCTTTTCTTTATTTTCTTGTCTTCAGGCCTTGTTTTAATGCTGCAACAAACGGCTAAAAGTGGCTAGCGGTGAAGAACAAAAACGCAACTGCATGCAGCGGTGATAACCAAGGCAGCACAAAGTGCATTCGAGCAATGAGGAATTTCAGGCAACAGCTAGACAATGAAGGAGCAGTGCGTCGACGTGGATGCAACAACAGGGGGATTTCTCTTCACAGGGGCGTGGACGCAACAAGTGGAAGAAGGGAAGGCGTGGTGGCTGGACTGGAGGCAGTGCAGCAAAGATGCGGTGATGGAGATGGAGATGCAGCAGGGATCGGTAAAGCTTGCGACTCTTAATGGCTCTGAACACAAAACCAGAAACGTAGCAGTGCAGGAGTGGTTGACTTAAAAACCAAAGCCTTATCTTCCTTTTCAAACAAGCTCCATGTCCCTTCACTCTAACGAGACATGATAGCACAACAGTGTGGCATGCAGCAAAGGAAGTGATGCAGATGGGGACACATGCAGCGAAGATGAGCCGAGCAGCAACTACAGGGGAACAAGATACTGAAGCAGGAGCGACGGAGAAGATAGGTGCAGCATGAAGTGGCCGGACTGGAAGCAGTGTTGAAGATGGCAATGACAGGGATGGTCTGGGCAGCGGCCTCACAGCAGGACTCCGGTTTCTGCAGCAACAAGAGTTGCTATGGTGCAACCAGTGTGAGTGCAAGGAACATGCCGCAAAGAATAGAAACAATGGGATGGTTTTATTCTTGTGTTGGTGAAGCTGATGGAGCAAGGCAATGATGAAGATGGTGATGGTGCTTCAGGCAAGGATCGATGACAGTCCTGGTTTTTTAGTGGCTCCGCATCCTTCCCTTTTTTTTTTTTGAGCTAGGGTTTTTTCTTAGGGTTTCCTCTAGGTTTTCTGTCCCGTTTTTTGTGTGTTCCCCGTTCCCCCTAGGGTTTCTTTCCTCCCCTATTTAAAACCACAAATCCTTCCTTTATTTTAAGAAAGAAAATTTTTTATTTTAATGTATTGATCCCAAAATAATGGGATCTTTATTTTATCATTTATTTCTTGTTTGACCCTTTTAATTTATTTCCTTTTTATTATTTTTTTATTTTGGGCAATGAATTTTCAAATTTAATTTCACCCAATTTATTTCCTTCATTATTATTATTCTTTTTTTTTATTTTTTTTATTTTATTTTTTTTTTAATTTTTAATTTTTTTTAATTAAAGTTCTTCGGACAAAATTCGGTGTCTACAGCTGCCCCTCTTTGCACATTACTGAGAATCAGGAAGAGGGCAAAGACTTTAGACAACAATTTTGTCTGACATCATTTTTTTCTCTCTTCTTCTTTTCTCTCTTTCTCTCTTTTTTTTTAATTATTTTCTTTTTTTTTTGGAAAAATTCAATTTTGATTCTCGAAAATAATACCTTGACTCCATACCAAGGCTCTACCCATGAGAACAATGGATTCGATTTGAAACACATAATATCTTGAATCCAATACCAAGGCTCGATCCATTTTAGAAAAATGAATTCGATTTTGACACATGAAACCTTGACTCCTTACCAAGGCTCGATCCACTGTGAAAAAGTGAATCGATTTTGAAATACATGATACCTTGACTCCATACCAAGGCTCGATTCACTATGAAAAAGTGAATTCGACTTTGAAACATAATACCTTGACTCCCTACCAAGGCTCGATCCACTGTGAAAAAGTGAATTCAATTTTGAAACACATGATACCTTGACTACCTACCAAGGCTCGATCCACTGTGAAAAAGTGAATTCGATTTTGAAACACATGATACCTTGACTCCATACCAAGGCTCGATCCACTGTGAAAAAGTGAATTCGACTTTAAAATACATGATACCTTGACTCCATACCAAGGCTCGATTCACTGTGAAAAAGTGAATTCGACTTTAAAATACATGATACCTTGACTCCATACCAAGGCTCGATTCACTGTGAAAAAGTGAATTCGACTTTGAAACATAATACCTTGACTCCCTACCAAGGCTCGATCCACTGTGAAAAAGTGAATTCAATTTTGAAACACATGATACCTTGACTCCCTACCAAGGCTCGATCCACTGTGAAAAAGTGAATTCGATTTTGAAACACATGATACCTTGACTCCATACCAAGGCTCGATCCACTGTGAAAAAGTGAATTCGACTTTAAAACCTAATACCTTGACTCCCTACCAAGGCTCGATCCACTTTGAAAAAGTGAATTCGATTTTGAAACACATGATACCTTGACTCCCTACCAAGGCTCGATCCACTATGAAAAAGTGAATTCGATTTTGAAACACGATACCTTGACTCCCTACCAAGGCTCGATCCACTGTGAAAAAGTGAATTCGATTTTGAGACACATGATACCTTGACTCCCTACCAAGGCTCGATCCACTTCGAAAAAGTGAATTTAACAAGAGAATTTTTTTTTTTTAGAGAAATTTACATATTTGGAACGAAGAAAATATTCCATGATTCACAAAAAATTTTAAGATTCGCATCTAGAAAAACTTGAAGATTTACATCCTAAGAGATTCACATCTAGACTTGAAGATTCACATTCTAAGAGTTTCACATCTTGACTTGAAAGTTCACATTTTAAGAGTTTCTCATCTTGACTTGGAGATTCACATCCTAAGAGTTTCACAACTTGACTCGAATGTTCACACTAAGAGATTCACAAATTAAGAGTTTCTCATCTTGATTTGGACATTCTAAGAGTTTCTCATCTTGACTAGAAGATTCACATCCTAAGAGTTTCGCATCTTTAGAATTTCACATCTTGACTTGGAGTTTCCCATCTTAAGCGTTCATTGGTTTTGTAAGTTGAATCTAGAAGATCTAAGTCTTATCATGAATCAATTTTATGATAAAGCCAACTAAATCTCATTTACTCATAAAGCTAATTTCACTGGGCTTGAAACCACCAACGATGCCAGCGACGCAAGCGACATTAGACTTGAAGTCTTGTCATGATTGCACCATTTTTCTTTAAAGAAAGATTTTCTTGCTCTTTAAGAAACAGCTAACCCCATTGCATTCCTTATTCATTCATTTTCTTTTTTTTTCTTTTATTTTTTCAATGATGCAAATGCAAAATGCATGCCCCTAAAAATGTCTATCACAATGATGGTAATTTAAATGCTTTCTTGAAATATGCCCCCAATGTAATAGTTAAAAACCATGATGCATGCATCTTTTAGAATGATATGAATGCCTAAATGACAGAAGTCTCCTTTTTCCTCAAAATTTCTCTTTTTTTTTTCTGGTGCCGAAAATCCATGGCTTTCTTCATTAGGATCGTTTCTTTTTCTCACAAAGGTTTTCTTCTTTATTTCCCATCTCGTTCGTAGAAGCACATATGTCAGCTACATTCAACACTCTTGCTCTCTTTTTGTATATGGCCCTTTGTCATCTTTAGAATCTTTTCCAAAGTAATGCCAAAGATTTTTATGTATAATTGTCATTTATTTATTATCATTCCAATTCCATAACAAATGCAGTTCAGTCACCAATTTCCTCAATCCATTTTGGGAAAGTATGAACATTAGAAAGCTTGGGAGAATAAAGAAAAGTAGGAACAAACTTAATAAAGTACAATAAGAATTTGGGCAATTCAGAGTGGATAACAATGATAGGTTCTCAATTAAGAAACTGGATAATTTAAAGCAAATGACAATGATAGGTTTTCAATGAAAAATCAGACAATTTAGACAAACTAGTCAGAATTCTTTGAAAAATCTATTCAATTGACATTCTCGATCAAATTGAGTTGCCCCCTACACCATGAGATTCTCAAATGATGCTGGTTCTTCTTATGTCAACACATCTTCCCAAATCTTCAACTAGATTATCATTCTTTTAACTCAAACCGCCCTTTCGGGTTTTCAATTTGAGCTTCCCCCTTTTATCCTTCTTTTCTTTTTTTGTCTTTTCTTTCTTTTTTTTTTCATTTTCTCATTCATTCTTTTTTTTTCAACTTCACTAATATTCCCAACAAACAAATCGCAATCTTGTTGTTTCTTGATGGCATCATAAGTATGTCCAAGTTCAATGCATGATTCTCCAATTTCAAGTATTCACATTTGATCAAAATGGACTTTTAAGGCACGTAATGTAGGCTCTGGTGATGGGTTATGAAAAAAAATGGATATAATCAGGCTCAAAATTTGTTTCTTTAAGGGTCAAAAACCAAAGGATCATTTATCATCATGCAAAGCATGCTTGCTGCTTTGCCTTAATTGATTTTTATTTTCATCATTTTCTCTTCTTCTTCCATTTTTCTTTTTTTCTTTTTTTTTTACAACTTTTCATTTTCACCCATCCTCTTTATTTTTTTTACAAGAGGACTCAAACATCAAAGGGTATTTTCT
Source organism: Heritiera littoralis (assembly GCA_031772115.1). Taxonomy (NCBI): domain Eukaryota; kingdom Viridiplantae; phylum Streptophyta; class Magnoliopsida; order Malvales; family Malvaceae; genus Heritiera; species Heritiera littoralis. The sequence goes on along the minus strand of JAPDPK010000092.1, from coordinate 2,439,217 downwards.
CTTGAGATTTTTCATGACTCATCAACAATTGTTTTTCACAAAATTTGCCCCTCAATATGAAGGGTGATCCTTGGTGGGTTTGTTTTGAAAAATCATAATAGGCTCAATGGGGGTGGCAAATGGATAATTTTACTCATGCACGAAGGATAGATCAAAGACGGCCATTTCTCATCTCAAATGTAAATACTCTTATTGAAGAACATTTATTGAACAAGAACAACAAAATGGATACAAGATCCTCACTTCTTTCTCATTTCATGCGACTTTAACTTCTCTTGATAGGAGCTATCTCTTTATTGCTTCAACAATTTTAGCAATTCAAAGGACAAGAATGATCACTGACTTTGCCAATAGAATTTTCAAAATAAAATCCCAGACTATCGTCATAATTGACTGCTCATTCATTTTTTGGAAGTTAAGTGTGGCTGAAACACAAAGAGATGAAAGCAAAGATTTGTATGGAAGAGGATATGTAGTGCAAATGCATCTGTCATTTTATTCAAATGATAATAGATAACTAACTCATGCATAAAAATTTCCCCAAAGCTTATAGGCGTAAGCATTTAAGGAATTTCATTACTTTAGAATAACTCAAAAGTGACAAACTTTGGCCTTTCCTCATAGAACACTTGTCCTCCAAAATCTATGCCTTTTTGCAGCGAAAGGTTCCCACCAACATTTTACTTTTCCTTCTTATCAAAATTTAGCAAGCCAACATTGATCAAACTCTGCACCTTGTATTTAAAAGCAGGGCAAGTCTCTATGGAGTGGCCTACATTCCCACAATGATAGTCACATCGAGCAGTGGCATCATACCATTTAGGATATGGTGATTCTAATGGTTCTAGATAAACAGGTGCAATAAGATTATCTCTCACCAATTGTGGAAATAACTCTGTATAGGTTATAGGAATTGGGTCCACAGAGATTCTCCCTTGATTGTTCCTCACCCTTTTTTGACTACCCACCGGTTTGTTTGATTGAGTAGGGACTTGAAAATTTGATTGCCAACTTGGGTGATAAACAAAAGGATTATGGGTAGTGTTGTCTATAGTTGGATAATAAGGATATGGGGAATGTGCAGTATAGGGTTGAAAAGGAACGAAACTCCTTGGTGGTTGATTTTCAATGGTAACAGCTTGTGTTTCTCCCTCCTTCCTCTTATTTGCCTCAACTCTATTTGAAGCAGAAGCATCCTCAATTTTACCACTCTTAATGGCATTCTCTATCATTTCTCCAGAAATTACCAAGTCAGCAAAATTTTTTTGTAGCACTCCCCACAAGCCTACAGTGATGGCAAAGTATTAACAAACAATACCGTGGTTTCCTTCTCAGTAAGGGGAGGTTGCACTTGAGATGCGAGGCCCCTCCACCTATTGGCATACTCCTTGAAACTTTCAGAAGGCTTCATTTCCATATTTTGCAAAGACAATCTATCTGGTGCCATGTCAGTCATGTGCTTATACTGGGACAAGAAGGCTTTTGCCAGGTTATTCCATTTGCAAACGTAACTCCGATCAAGCTGATTGTACCACTTTGTTACTGTTCCAGTTAAGCTATCTTGGAAGCAATGAATGAGCAACTTATCATTATTCGTATACCCAGACATTTTTCGACAAAACATAGTGATGTGAGCTACTGGGCATGTGGTCCCATCGTATCTCTCAAATTCAGGTACTTTAAATTTCGGTGGAATTACTAGATCTGGGACCAAACTAAGCTCATTAGCATTTATATTTCCAAAGAAATCCATTCCTTCGATTGCCCTTAACCTTTCATCCAACAGTTCATATTTTTGTTGTGACTCGCCACTTTCTTTCCTCAACTTTTCTTGCTCCATGGGATCATGTAAATTTGGAACAAAAATAGGATCAACAGGGCTAGATCTCGAGTGCTGTCCTCGGTCTGGTTGTTGATTCACAAAAACACGAGCTTGGGGATAAGCTCTTTGGGAAGTTCGAGTTTGAGGGGCTATAAACTCCGATGGGTACAGTAGATTCTCTCTCATAGGTTGAGGCTCATTTCCTGATCCTTCTGTGACCTCTTTGCCTTTCATCATCATCTCTATCATCTTCGACATTTGCTTCTGAGATTCTTCTTGAGATTTAGCTAGCTCTTGTTGAATTCTTTCCATCTTTTCCATTCGCTCAACATGTTCATTTTCCATGGCTTTGGCCTTTGATTGAGCACTGTAACGATGTCGAATAAGTGGTTCAGAATGCGGTGGCTTCTTTATTTTGGCACCTCTAACATTTGTTTACCACAATTTAGAGCATATTATTATTTGCAATTGTGCCATAAAAGAAAAGACTATTAAAATCATCCCAATACGCTGGTGAGGATTTTAAAAATCTTAACTTTTACTTCCAAGATTTGATGTCATTACTTATGATCACCAAAAATTTTCATAAGTGGGCACAAGATGGAATGTATGTATGCATGCTAAATGCATGTATGTGCATGAAATTCAATAGCTATTGCACATGTGATGAGATGCATATATCAAGTTTAAAATCTTGCAAAAACACCTTCCTTTTTTTAAAAAAAAAAAAAAAAAACGAAAATCTTTTTTTTTTAGAATATGCATGCTATTGAAATCACAAATAAAATTGAATGAGAAGGTTTTTATTTTTATTTTTTTCACAATTTCGACATTCACTTTATTATATTTCCCATAAAGGTGTTACATAAAAGTATTCATTCATGTGCCATAATTTAAGGTAACCCTCCCAAAATGCTGGTATAGCTCTAGCTAAGGTTAGTTTCTCTATGGCTCAGTACATGCTTGGTTTAAGTCTCTAAAGGGTAAAAGGTTCTCAAATTGTTCCTTACTGACGTCCACACTAGACTAGTAAGGCACCCCAATCCTCACCCATGACAGGCTACAAACGGAAAGGGTTCAACTTGAGTGAGAGTATTTCGCTTGCCATTGCGGAGGTTATCACCTCACGAGAGCAAAGGTACTATACTCTCTCCTAAAAGGGACAAACCCGGGTGTAGGGTTGATGTATGCAATGAATATGTCATGTAGGCAAAGGAACCAAATTTAAAGTGCATCCCAACAAAATGCAAATGATAAAGATGATTCCCACATTTTGTTTGTATTTTTTTTTGTTTTTTTAATTATTTTTTTATGAAAAGTTTTATTAAATATTTATTAAGACCATGAATTAAGATTTTGGATAAGACATGATTAATTATGGTTCGACTCTCTAACTTGTCCCCAGCGGAGTCGCCAAAGCTGTCGTAACGATTTTCGTCCGGGAACTCGATCGCTAGACGATTTCAAAAAAAAAAAACACAATAAAGAGGAGTCGCCACCAATCTTTTTTTGACTAGGTGTGATTGGTCACCTAAAATTATTTATCTTTTTAATAAAATCTTAAAATTAATTAAGTTTTATCAAAAAAAATAATTTTTGGTCTGCGAAAACAAAGTTAGGGTTCGGGAGTTCGGTTACGCGTGGGGAAGGATTAGCACCCCCACAACGCCCGTTAGAAAACGGTACCACTTAATCATGTATTATCTTTTGATCTTAATAAAATGGTCTTAATTAAACATTTAAAAAGAAATTCATTTATTTTGAAATCAATTTTTTATTTGCTTATTATTTGAATTTATTTTTATTTATGCTAAATTTATTTTTTTATTTGAAATAAATGAGAATCTTTTGTATTGAAAATTATTCCGAAGTACCCCAATACTTTTGGTAGCATTTCAGATAATTTCCTCACCTAGAGATTTCTTAAGAATCGCTACTTGCGATTTCTATAGGATCCCATCCTCGGGAGATTCACACTTATTTTGAAATTTCATGGATGCAAATGATGTAATCAAAATATAGATAATGCATATGAGAAATCCATTATATTATTTTATTTTTATTATCTTTTATATTTATATTATTATTTTGTAAGTTATTTATTTTTTATAAATCTTATTTTTATTGAAAAATCATACTAAGTATTCCAATACGCTGGTAACATTTAGCATATCTCTCTCACCTAGAGATCAGTTAAGAATCACTACTTGTGAATTCCATAACATCTCATCATCGGAACTTATACTTTTTATTTCATTTTTAATTGTTTTATTATCATTTATTTTTGAAGGTTAATTGTAACAATTTTGTACTTCTTATTTATTTGTTTAAAAATTTTATTTATTTATTATTTGTTTATTAATATTAATTTATTTCATCGAACTAAAATTACTTGAATACCCCAATACGCTGGTAATATTCAAATATTTCATTTCGACCCTAAGGATTATCAAAGAATCACTAGTGATTTCTAAGAAATCCCATCATCGGAAATCCCTTTAAAATTTTATATATTTTCTTTATTAATTTCATTTATTTTAGTATTTTATAGAATTTTCTTTTCATATTTAGAATTTATATTTTGTTGGTTTATTTTTTCATTTACTTTTATCTCCTTAAAGTTATTGATTTTACATTTTTTTATTATATATCTTTATATTTATATGATAATTCGATATCGAGATAAAATCAATTAGATGTTCCAATACGCTGGTAACATCCAATAATTTTTCTCGATCCCAAAGATTATCAAAGAATCACTACTTGTGATTTCTTCGAAATCTTATCCTCGGAATTTTTCATTATTTCTCATTTTTATATTTTTTATTGTTACTATTAGTAACTCATATTTAGAGAATTTCATGAAAAATATTTGTTATTATTTTTAAAGATATTATTTACAATATGTGTGTGCATTGAATAAATGGAGCATACTAATGAAAATAATGAACAAAATCCTTTTTTATTTTTCTATTTTTAAAATAATGAATAAATTAAAATATAACATGTGATAAAAAAACTTAAAGTAAAATAACTGTACCTAAAGAGTGCTCCCTTCCTTTTTGTCTTCCTTGTTAACGTCTCTTTGTATGGAATCCCTGGAAATACCCATGTTGGCTGGGCGGCGCCAAAGACAGCTTCAATTGCTCTCCTTTCGTTTCACGTTCACAAGCACAGCTAGTTTCTTTCTTTGTTTTCTTGTCTCACGTTCTTTCTTTTGGATCTCTGTTATTCATGTGGTTTTCATGTTGCTAAACTAGCAAACTCAGCTGTACAGAGAAAGTGTCTGCCAACAAGTCTCCTTTTCCTCGCCTGCATGTGTCTACCTTTTGTTGTCTTTCTTTTCTTTATTTTCTTGTCTTCAGGCCTTGTTTTAATGCTGCAACAAACGGCTAAAAGTGGCTAGCGGTGAAGAACAAAAACGCAACTGCATGCAGCGGTGATAACCAAGGCAGCACAAAGTGCATTCGAGCAATGAGGAATTTCAGGCAACAGCTAGACAATGAAGGAGCAGTGCGTCGACGTGGATGCAACAACAGGGGGATTTCTCTTCACAGGGGCGTGGACGCAACAAGTGGAAGAAGGGAAGGCGTGGTGGCTGGACTGGAGGCAGTGCAGCAAAGATGCGGTGATGGAGATGGAGATGCAGCAGGGATCGGTAAAGCTTGCGACTCTTAATGGCTCTGAACACAAAACCAGAAACGTAGCAGTGCAGGAGTGGTTGACTTAAAAACCAAAGCCTTATCTTCCTTTTCAAACAAGCTCCATGTCCCTTCACTCTAACGAGACATGATAGCACAACAGTGTGGCATGCAGCAAAGGAAGTGATGCAGATGGGGACACATGCAGCGAAGATGAGCCGAGCAGCAACTACAGGGGAACAAGATACTGAAGCAGGAGCGACGGAGAAGATAGGTGCAGCATGAAGTGGCCGGACTGGAAGCAGTGTTGAAGATGGCAATGACAGGGATGGTCTGGGCAGCGGCCTCACAGCAGGACTCCGGTTTCTGCAGCAACAAGAGTTGCTATGGTGCAACCAGTGTGAGTGCAAGGAACATGCCGCAAAGAATAGAAACAATGGGATGGTTTTATTCTTGTGTTGGTGAAGCTGATGGAGCAAGGCAATGATGAAGATGGTGATGGTGCTTCAGGCAAGGATCGATGACAGTCCTGGTTTTTTAGTGGCTCCGCATCCTTCCCTTTTTTTTTTTTGAGCTAGGGTTTTTTCTTAGGGTTTCCTCTAGGTTTTCTGTCCCGTTTTTTGTGTGTTCCCCGTTCCCCCTAGGGTTTCTTTCCTCCCCTATTTAAAACCACAAATCCTTCCTTTATTTTAAGAAAGAAAATTTTTTATTTTAATGTATTGATCCCAAAATAATGGGATCTTTATTTTATCATTTATTTCTTGTTTGACCCTTTTAATTTATTTCCTTTTTATTATTTTTTTATTTTGGGCAATGAATTTTCAAATTTAATTTCACCCAATTTATTTCCTTCATTATTATTATTCTTTTTTTTTATTTTTTTTATTTTATTTTTTTTTTAATTTTTAATTTTTTTTAATTAAAGTTCTTCGGACAAAATTCGGTGTCTACACTTATTTATACTTAACACTTACTTACCGATTGGGCTGTCTGTGATGCTTAACTCTTAACACTTTAACAAGAATTAGTACTCTTATTCCTCGTAAATCATATAGAATTATGAATTACTAAATTGTTTTCTTACTAATGTTTATACATTCCCTTCTATTTAAAGTAGTATTGTACCATTTTACTGAATATATAAAAGAATACAACATACCTTTGATAATCAAATCTCGGAAAGGTAATTCTCTTCGTCCTAACTCAACAATCTGTGGAGTGGGAAATAAGGAGTGAGCGACAACGTGCTCAGTAAGGAAGGTGTATGCTGCTTTATAAAGATAAATACTATATCCCCAAAACAACATAATTATCCTAACGATCAAACTCATTAGGAAACCAATAAATGTATTTAACATTAAACAGGATTCAATAAATCCTTTCAGTAAACAGAAATCATATAATTGAGACTAGGCAACAATTTAATCATACAGGGAACACAAGTCGTCAGCTTTTGGGGTGCACCCGTAGGCCATCGCCCTTCACGGCTATCTTTGCTAGATCTATGGCCATAATCTATAGGTGGTCTTCGGGTCCACTTGCCAAGTGACCTCAAGACCGCTGAAGACTTGGCGAGTCCATCAGCTTTGTGATGCCCTGGAGTGCACTCGTTGGTCTATTGACCCGAGCCATCGGCCCAGATGGGTCACGTAAAGTATATGAATAATAATGCATGAACTCAAGGCCTAAAGTCTCAGAATCACCTTATATTTTATGAAAAACCTTTATGGAATTATTTCATAATTTCTATTTACAAATATATTAATTAAAAACAGCCTATTTTCACCAAATTCACGTATGGTAAATATGGGATTTAATTGGCTCGCCAGGGTCAGCTCGCCATTCAAATATTGGCTTATTCATGGGAGTTCGCCCAACATGGGAGCTCACCCTTACTTCAACTCACTCGTCATTCGTGGCTTTTATTCAAAGAGTTTGGCGAACTCATATGTCGCCAACTCATGCAACTCTTGAGCTCGCCTCTACCTTTGGGCGAGTACTCCTTGCTCGCCTATTTGGCAAGCTGTTGGATAAGCCCGTTCGCCCATTGTTTTTCTTAATCATTTTTTATTATTTTTCGTCTAATTTCTTATATATTCCAACAATATTTAACTACAACCAGGCTATATCTATGTTTATCACGTTATAAAACATAGAAATCTAGTATGGAATATCAAGAGAACCATAGAAAATATGGAACTCACCTTAACCCAGTTGCTCTTCCAAAAACAGAGTGTTTTCTTGCCTCCCTTAGCTTTACTTCTCTTGTTCCTTGGCTTTTCAACACTGCGGAAGGGTTTGGCTAACTAAAAGATGAAATTGCATGGCTCATTTATGAGAAAAAACGGAGGAACGAAAGATGAACTTGCAGTGAAACAGAATGGGCGAGAAGGTTGTTTGAGAAGATGAAGTTGCTTCCATCGGTTTTTCCTCATGAATTCTTCATATATAGCCATTCAGTTTCACTTAGAACCTAACACCTGTTCTTATCCCGTTTTTCTTTCATCATTTCATGCATTAAAACCAAAGAAAACTGCAGCAACAAGAACGGTGGTGAAGTCCCTACTGCAGCTCTATTCTTGACTAATTTCACTTGCCATTTATTGCTTAGCCCCATTGTCAAGAGAAGCAAAGTGGGGAGAAGTCCACTGTCGCCCCTTTCCTTGACTTTTTCTCTTTTCTTTTCTACTTCCTTTTCCACGCCAATCCCAGCCACTATTATTGACTTGTTTTATCTCATTTGTTCATTTGTTTCTTCATTTATTCAACACTTCATTTAATGCTTTCCATGCATCTCTTACATACTCAATTCTACTTCATATACACCATATTATGAATCATAACTTAAAATGAAAAGTGGAAATTTACATTCAATATTTTCTTTAATTTTATTAAAAGAATTTATTTCCACTATTAATCATGTACAAATATGGTACATAGTATAATAAAATTCGGGTCTTACAGTTAAACACCCTGTTGGTTGTAAATGGGTGTACAAGCTAAAATTTAATGCTGATGGTTCTCTTGAGAGGCACAAAGCAAGGTTGGTAGCCAAAGGCTACACTCAACAAGAAGGCATCGATTATGTCGATACTTTTTCTCCTGTTGCTAAGCTCACCACAGTCAAAGTTCTTCTTGCCCTTTCTGCCATTCATAGTCGGCATCTTACTCAGTTTGATGTCAACAACGCTTTTCTTCACAGTGATCTTCTTGAAGAGGTTTACATGACACTGCCACCTGGATATCACCATGAGGGGGAGTCTTTACCTCCTAATCTTGTTTGTAGACTTCACAAGTCTTTGTATGGTTTGAAGCAAGCCTCTCACCAATGGTTTGCTAAATTTTCCAGTGCTCTACTTGATTTGGGGTTCACTCAATCAACTGCTGACAGCTCTCTATTTACAAAGTTTACTGAGAACTTCTTCATGTTTCTGTTAGTACATGTTGATGATATTGTTATTGCCTCTAACAATTAGCAACAGGTGAAAGCTTTAAAAGATTTCTTGAACAAGCGCTTCAAACTTAAGAACCTTGGAACATTAAAATACTTCCTAGGCCTTGAGGTAGCCAGGTCTAGCAAAGGAATTTCTATTTGTCAATGCCACTATGCTCTACATATTCTTTCAAATGCTAGATATCTTGGCTGCAAGACCAGAAAAACTCCTATGGATCCCAATGTGAAGTTGTCAAGAGATGAAGGGGACCTTCTTGATGATCCAACTTGTTACAGAAGGTTAATTGGTAGATTATTATATCTCACCATTACAAGGCCTGATTTGTGTTTTGCAATCAATCACTTGAGTCAATTCCTTGCAACACCACGAGTTCCTCATCTACAAGCTGCATACAAAGTTTTGGAGTATGTAAAGGGTACTGTTGGTCAAGGACTCTTATATTCTTCTACTTCAAAACTTCAGCTGAAATGTTTTGCAGATTCAGATTGTGTCTTTCTTGGAGAATCTTTGATTTCATGGAAGTCAAAGAAGCAAGCTACAGTTTCCTGGTCTTCAGTTGAGGTAGAGTATAGATCAACGGCAAATGCCACATGTGAATTGATGTGGCTTTTCTCTTCTTCAAGATCTGCACATTAACCATTCCTCTCCAGCACTACTTTTCTGTGATAACCAGGCAGCACTCCACATTGTAGCAAATCCAGTCTTCCATGAGCGTACAAAACACATAGAAATCAACTGCCATTTGGTGAGGGAAAAGATCATGGCTAGAAAGTTGAAAACTCTTCATATGACCACTCAACATCAGATTGCAGACTTGCTCATTAAGCCTCTTTTTCCATCTCAATTTACAACACTTCTCAATGAGATGGGTGTGCATAACATACACTCTCCATCTTGAGGGGGAGTATTAGAAGTATATAGTCTAAATAAATAAGTTTTAGAATGTTCCAGTTGTTACGTTTTTGAATTTCTTTGTGTCTTTCATGGGTGAGCTGGTTAGAGCTTGTACCGGCCTCCTATATAAACTTTGTATTTTCATTTTTCAAATTAAGGAAGAATGCTCAACATACTCTTCATATTCTGAAGCTTCTCTACTAATAATATAAAAACTGTTAAAATATTTGCAACTAGGTTGAACCATGTTAAAAGTTAATTTGCATTAGGAGAGGGTTGCAATCAGATTGTAGCTTCAAATTGTATTCTTATTGCAATTGCAAAGTAATTTTGCAGGGAAAATCACAACCAAACGCTATAATAACTTTACAGCCTTTTAAATTACAGGAAAGTAAAACACTTTCTCATACCAAACCACTCTTTAAACTAAAATAAAATTCTAAACATTCGGGAGCATACCTGTAAAATTAATTACATTTTTAAAATTATAGTGTGATGAAAATCTTGCATACCTATAAAATTATATTTTATAAATATACAACATTTGTAACATCTAGAATTTGAAGCGTAACTAATTACAGTGCGTGTTTGTCGCTTAAGGTTCTTAACATCTGCTGACTCCAAATTATTGATGATGCCGTTTGTTCGAGGGGATCATGAAAGTAAACATTTAACAAGTTGACTTGTTATTAATAAAACATCTCTCAATGTCCAAAACCGTGTTATGCTGGCTTTAATTTATTATTGAATGATGCCATCCGCGCAAGTGGATCTGAACGTAGAATCCGTATTAGTTTGACTTTCTTTGCAAGCCCGCTTCAGCCAGCTAATAAGATGAAAAAAACTTTATTATTTGATACTTAGTGAGCATACATTATTTTCGTTTTCATCTCTTTCATAGAAGGAAAACACGGCTGCAGGAGAGCCCTTTCTCGCAGGGTTGCTACAGATTCTGCTTGGCAGTTTGGCATCTGGTGAGTTGTTGGACTTTGCATTCCATGGGGGCATTCAGGAAAAGCTGGAGAAGTGGAGGAAAATGTTGTCAACAATTCAGGATGTGCTTAACGATGTAGATCAAAAGCAACTAACCAATGCAGCTGTCAAAATCTGGCTGTCGGATCTCAGAGATTTGCTTTATGATGTGGAGGATATACTGTAGGAAAATTAATACAGATAAATACATCAGGATCTCATGTTCAATCATCAAGAAAAGATTAATACGGAAGCATACCTGAATCCATTGGAATTGATTTCTTGATGTTAGAGTCTTCCACGTCTAAACCTTTTGAGAAAATCTGCATTTCACTCAACGATGGGATATGTTGTGAGAATTAAGTTATGTTTAGACTAAGGACCATAACCTATTTATACTTGAAGTATATTTTATTTTATTTTGGCCCATCATGAAAATAAAATAAAATATTGGGTCTCTACACATTGCAAAGCCCATACTAATTTGAGATGTTCTAAAGTCCAATAACTTAAACTTTATTTGATCACTATTAAGTGGACTAAATAGATAGCCTGTAATGTACAATTAATTGATATATGTAGGCCCACTAAATAATTTCCCAACAATCTCCCACTTGGGCCACATATGTCACCTGATAATTGTACATTTTAAAATAACTTTAAGAGCTCTAAACTTGCTATCATCATAAGGCAACATCTCTAAACAATCTGGTCCATCAATTATACTAACATAGGATCAAAGCGATCTTCGTTACATATATTCCGTAATTAGACCCATCAATGGTCACGTATATTAATATAATCAATGACATAGATCAAGTATGGATGTGTAGCATGGAAATTACATGCAACGTGATCTCTTAAACATGCCTATTTCCAACTGGTCCTACTTTCAAAACTTTAGGCTCAACTGCAATTTGAAAGAATAATACTTTATTTCAGAGTTTCAGTAATAACAACAATACTTTATTCTGATCAGAAAAATGTCTCAATAACAAATGAATATAAATGAAACAAACTCCCACTATAAAAGCATATCATCAAAGTGAACCACACCCATGCGAGCTACATGCTCATGAAACACCTTAGGTGGGACACCCTTAGTAAGCGGATCCGCAATCATAGAGTTCGTATTGATATATTCAATAGATATCTGAAGACTTTGAACTCTCTCCTTAACAACAAGAAACTTGATGTCAATATGCTTTGACTTCGACGAGCTTCTGTTGTTCTTAGAGTATAATTCTGCGGCTTTATTATCACAATAAATCTTCAATGGCTTCTCAATGCCATCAACAACGCATAGCCCAGTGATAAAATTTCGTAACCATATTGCCTGGTTTGATGCCTCATAACAAGCTATAAACTCTGCTTCCATGGTGGAAGAAGCTACGAGTGACTGCTTTACACTCTTCCAAGACACAGCTCCTCCAGCTAACATGAAAACATAACCAGAAGTGGATCTTCTGCTATCAAGGCAACCAGCAAAATCGGAGTCTGAATACCCAACGATTTCTAAATGATCTGACCTCCGATATGTGAGCATGTAATCTTTAGTTTTCTGTAAATACCTCATAACCCTCTTTACTGCTTTCCAATGATCCATTCCAGGGTTACTTAAATATCTGCCAAGCATACCAACTATGTACGCAATGTCCAGACGCGTACAAACTTGAGCATACATGAGACTCCCTACTGCTGAAGCATAAGGAATCTTCTGCATCTCTTCCTTTTCAATATTATTTCTTGGGCATTGAAGCAAACTGAATTTATCACCCTTAGCAATGGGCGTGTCTCCTGATGCACAGTTTTTCATGTCAAATCTGCTAAGCACCTTATCGATATAAGCCTTTTTTGATAAGCCAAGTATTCCTCGAGAACGATCTCTATGGATCTGTATGCCTAACACAAAAGATGCATGCCCAAGATCTTTCATCTCAAATTTATTTGAAAGAAATCTCTTGGTTTCATGTAATAAGCCTATATCGCTACTTGCAAGCAAGATATCATCGACATATAACACCAGAAGAATAAACTTGCTCCCACTGATCTTGTGATAAATACATTGATCAACAATGTTCTCCTTAAAACCAAAAGAGATGATCACTTGATCAAATTTTCGATACCATTGACGGGATGCTTGTTTTAAACCATAGATGGATTTCTTTAATTTGCACACCAAATGTTTCGATTCATCCGACACGAAATTTTCTGGTTGCTCCATATATATTGTTTCTTCAATGTTACCATTGAGAAACGCTGTCTTTACATCCATCTGATGTAGCTCCAAATCATAATGAGCTACAAGTGCCATAATGATTCTAAAAGAGTCTTTTGATGAAACCGGAGAGAAAGTCTCTTTATAATCAATGCCTTCCTTTTGAGTGAAACCTTTGGCAACTAGACGTGCTTTATATCTTTCAATATTGCCTTTCGAATCCCTCTTGGTTTTGAAAATCCATTTACAACCAATCGGTTTCGCTCCTTTAGGCAATTCGACAAGATCCCAAACGTCATTATCCTCCATTGATTTCATCTCATCTTTCATGGCCTCAATCCATTTATGAGAGTGAACACTTTGTTTGGCTTCACTAAAAGATTTTGGATCATCCTCTAGTCCTATATCAAACTCGTGTTCTTGGAGATAAACGATATAATCATCTGGAATCGCCGATCTTCTCTCTCTCGAGGATCTCCTTAATGGCACTTCCAATTGAGGTTGTTGTTGCTCTTCAATATGATACGGTGGTAACCCATGAGTGTCTTGATAGTCTGGATTTGCATCTTGAATAATGTCAGACATAATTGTCTGATCATTTTCAATTGCAACTGTAGGAACTGTAACATGTTCTTCCTCAAAAACATAATTCTTGAGTTTAGCACCCTTATCATATTCAACATCCTCAATAAACTTAGCATTCCCTGTTTCGAAAAAGGATCTATTTGAGGGATCATAAAACTTGAAACCCCTCGATCTTCCTGAGTATCCAATAAAGTAGCAGCTTACTGTTCTTGAGTCCAATTTCCTTTCGTTAGGCTTGTATGGCCTAGCCTCAGCTGGACAACCCCAAATATGTGAGTGCCTAATACTAGGCTTCTTTCCTGTCCATAATTCATATGGGGTTTTAGCTACTGCTTTGCTTGGAACTCGATTAAGAATGTACACTGCAGTCTTTAAGGCTTCTCCCCAAAGTGAGTCTGGCAAAGAAGAATGACTAATCATACTTCTAACCATGTCCTTTACGGTCCGATTTCATCTCTCAGCTACACCATTTTGACTTGGAGTCCCTGGCATGGTGTATTGAGGAACGATGCCATATTCTGCTAAATACTTTGCAAAAGGGCCTGGACGTTGTTCACCTGATCCGTCGTATCTACCGTAATATTCACCTCCACCGTCAGATTTAACGGCTTTAATTTTCCTACCAAGTTGATTTTCAACTTCAGCTTTATAGGTTTTGAAAACGTCCAATGCTTGAGACTTCTCATGAATCAAGTATAGGTACCCATAACGAAAATAATCGTCTATGAAAGTAATAAAATACTATTGACCATTCCAAGAAGCTGTAGGGAATGGACCACAAATATCAGTATGAATTAAATCCAAGACGTTTAAACTCCTGTTAGCACCAGTTTTCTTGATATTTGTTTGTTTTCCCTTAATACATTCAACACAGATTTTGAAATCTGAAAAATCAAGGGAATCAAGAATTCCTTCTGACACAAGCCTCTTTATTCTTTGTTCAGAAATATGTGCTAAACGCTTGTGCCATAACATGGAAGAATTCTCATTAATTAATTTGCACTTTGTACCACAATTATTTATATGCAAGGATTCATTAATGTGTGAGGCATGAATATCCAATTTATATAGATTATCAACTAAAGAACCTGTGCCAATAAGATTTGAATACTGGAAAAGACTAAATTTTCCATTTCCAAATGAACAAGAATATCCTGATTTGTCCAAAGAAGAAATAGAAATCAAATTCCGTCTAAATAACGGTACATAAAAAGTCTCTTTCAAATCTAAATAGCAACCAGATTCTAACTTTAATCTAAATAAACAAACAGCCTCAACAGGAGCTCTTTCGCCATTTCCTACGTAGATGAATCTTTCAGCATCACTTGGCTTTTTGCTCCTTAGACAACCCTGCATAGCCACACTTATGTGAGTAGTTGCACCTGTATCTATCCACCAAGTGTGATTGGGTACTAAAGCCAAATTAACTTCAGAACAAACAAAGTTAAGAAGTTTACCCTTTTTGGCAAGCCATTTAGCATACTTGGAACAATCCTTCTTCACATGACCACCTTTACGGCAAAAGAAACAAGTGATCACCTTATCTTGTTTCTATTGCCCTTTAGGCTGTGAAGTTCCAGTATTTGCAGTGTCTTTTCCTGTGTTCCTTTTTCTCTTTTTGTTGGCAGCAATGTCATTGGAAGAAGATGCTAAGTGAACACTTTCTATCTTTTCTTGTTTCAACCTCTCTTCCTCTTGCACACACTGAGCAATGAGCTCATTAAGAGTCCATTTCTCCTTTTGAGTGTTATAACTTATTTTAAAAGGACTGAATTGTGCAGGCAGAGATATTAAGACCAAGTGCACGAGAATGTCCTCAGACAACTCTAACTTTAGTGCCTTTAGTCTTGTAACAAGATTAGACATTTCCATAATATATTCCCTTATGTTTCCTTTACCGCTATACCGCATTGAAACAAGCTTAGACAGGATGGTGCTTGTTTCGACTTTTTCATTTGCAGTGAACTTGTCTGCAATTCGTTGTAGGAAACTCTTAGCATTTTCCTCCTCAGGCATTGCGCCTCTGATGGTATCCGGAATTGAGTGCTTCATGATCATCAGACTCATGCGGTTTGAACGCTCCCATTTTTCATAAAGTGCCCTTTCCGTAGCTGTACTATCATCAGCAGGGGCGGGAGGTTTGTCAGACCTGATCGCATAGTCTAGATCCATACACCCAAGCACAATAGTAACGTGCTCCTTCCATTTCTCGAAATTAGTGCCGTTAAGCACCGGAATATTGTTCAAATTGGCAGATATAGAAGAAACATTTACTGTAAACAGAAAAACAACAATAATCAGCTCACAATTAACAAACGATAATTTTGGGCCATATAAGATACCAAGTACAACATTAAAATTTAGTCTTTGGACAGAAATTTTAATTTGTAAGCGGTACTCTTAAACTTTATTAGTAAATATTGATAATCAAATCCTTACCAACAATATACCTTCCTTTGGGCCGACATATTGCATGCATGGTAAAAAATAATTTTATCACATATTTACTACCTTATTGTGTTTGTAATCCGGCCAAAAAATAACCTTCCTTTGGGCCAATTATTTTCCGCAGAGATTAAAAAACACAGTCATTTAAATTCTTAAATGACAACTTTAATTTTCAAAATAAATAAATTAACATAAAAGAGGTCACTTTGGTGGCATTGTATATTAATTCAATTTATTTTGAACTTTATTTTGCACCAAATATGCACGAGTGTATATACTAAGCGTACACAAATTTATCAACAATACTAAGGCTATAATCCCAAAAATAAGAATATCTTAAGATCTCCAAGAATATAACCCTAAATATTAAAGTAATAAAATAATAAGTATTTCAGGGTATTTAATCCCAGCAGACATAAGCCCAATAAAAAACTAACAATAAAGATATGGGGTTTAATACAATATTCAAATAAAGTTTTAATACCCCAAATTTTAGGATTCCAACAATTGGATAAAACATGACACACCAAATATATTCCAATATCTTAGGCTTTTGCCTAAAGCTTAAGGTTCCAACAATTAGCCTAAAACAAAGTTTAACACTTTCAAAAGACTAATCATAAATACCCCAATTGTTGTACAAGCTTGTCTTTGTAACCCAATTATGTTTTCTTAATTTCTTTCAACCAAAAAAAAAATCCCTTAAATTTGTAAGTTAGATTCAACTATATAAGTTACAAAAAGCATTTATCCTTCATCAATCTGAATCAAAACATACAAAATATAATTGTTTTGGTTGAATATTTAATTCGGGATTTAAAAACTTTAAGAATAAAATTCATGAAACATGAAACAAAATTTCATAAAATTGTTCACATGATTTTAATCCTTATTCCATAAGGAATAAAAGCCCTAGAGTTTTACACAAAAATTTTTAATTCTCAATGATCAAACATGATAGGCTCTTGATACCACTTGTAGGAAAATTAATACAGATAAATACATCAGGATCTCATGTTCAATCATCAAGAAAAGATTAATACGGAAGCATACCTGAATCCATTGGAATTGATTTCTTGAGGTTAGAGTCTTCCACGTCTAAACCTTTTGAGAAAATCTGTATCTCACTCAACGATGGGATATGTTGTGAGAATTAAGTTATGTTTAGACTGGGGACCATAACCTATTTATACTTGAAGTATATTTTATTTTATTTTGGCCCATCATGAAAATAAAATAAAATATCGGGTCTCTACACATTGCAAAGCCCATACTAATTTGAGATGTTCTAAAGTCCAATAACTTAAACTTTATTTGATCACTATTAAGTAGACTAAATAGATAGTCTGTAATGTACAATTAATTGATATATGTAGACCCACTAAATAATTTCCCAACATATACTGGATGAAGTTGCCACAGAATCTCTACGATACAAGCTGATGGCAGAACGTCACGCTAGCTCTAATGTGGTAAATGATCAAGTCCCTAGTCATTTCAATTGTTTGAATGAAATAGCTGTTCAATTTACTGTTAGTAACGGGTCCAGGATAAATTCTATCACTACCCGGTTAGAACAAATCTCTAACCGCAGAACTAAACTTGGATTAGAAAAGATTTTTGGAGAAATGTCTTCTAATGCACAAAAAAAGCCATTGAATTCATGTTTTCCAACTGAGTTAAGTGTTTATGGTAGAGATGAAGATAAAAAGAAGATAGTTGAATTGGTGTTGAGCGACGGATCAAGTGGTTGCAATTTTTCCGTAATACCCGTTGTTGGCAAGGATGGTATTGGCAAGTCAACACTTGCTCGGCTTATTTACAATGATGAAGCATTGAAAGATTTTAATCCAAAAGTTAGGCTTGATGCATCAGATAATGACTTTGATGTAGCGAAGGAAGCTCTGGTGAATATCTATAGAGGGTATTGGCCTTGGGAGATGGAAGATTTCGATGCTTTACTTAAACTAAGAGAGGACTTATCTCAGAAAAGATTCTTTCTTGTTCTAGATAATGTCCAGAGCAAGAATATTGCTACTCAATGCGATGGCCTAAAGTTTGCATTTAAGGCTGGAGCACCAGGAAGCAAGGTCATTGTGACTACACGAGACAGAAACGTTGCTCTAATAATTGGAGCCGCTGAATATGTGAAGCTGAATCCTCTTACAGATGATGATTGTTGGTCTGTGTTTGTAGATCATGCACTTCCAAACAGAGGTTTTGATACCAATCAAAATTTGGAACTGGTTCGCCATAAAGTTATTGAAAAATGCAAGGGCTCACCATTGGCAGCAAGGATTCTTGGTGGCCTTTTATATTGTGAAGAAATAGATAAATGGGAGAATGTACTGAATGAAAAAATATGGAGTTTATGTGGTGAGGAAGATGATATCATCCCAGTGTTAAGATTGAGCTACCACTATCTACCTTCACATCTGAAGCGGTGCTTTGCCTACTGTTCTATTCTGAAGAACTATGAATTTGAAGAGATGGAGTTGATCCTGTTATGGATGGCTGAAGGTTTAATTCAGCAGGGAGAAGAGAATCAACAAGGCAAAGATCTAGGCCATGAGCACTTTCAACAGCTATGTTGCAGGTCGCTGTTTCAACAATTAAGTGAGGATGCATCAAGATTTTTTATGCATGATTTGATCAGTGATCTGGCGCAATGGGCTGCAGGAGACATGTGTTTTAGATTGCAGTGCAAGTTAAATGATGATAGGCAATCCAAAGGATCCAAAAATGCTCGCCATTCATCTTATTTTCGTGGCAACTATGGCGATCACAAAATAATTGAAGAATATTACAATGTTGAGAGTTTAAGGACTTTTCTTCCACCACAAAGGAATCCAAATCTTCGCGAATGCTGCTACCTAACTACTAAAGCACTGGATTTACTTCCCAAGTTAAGATGCCTGAGGGTGCTAAGTTTAAGTGGATATTACATCAGATATCTTCCATAATCAATTGGTGAACTGAAACGTCTAAGGTACCTTAATCTTTCACATACCATGATTACAAATTTACCTGAATCAACAGGCAACCTCTGCAATTTACAGACATTGATGTTGAAAAATTGTTTCTATCTCAAAAAGTGGTCTGCAAATATGTACAATCTAATCAACCTACGTTATCTGGATGTCACTAATGTCAATTCAGTAGAAGAGATGCCAGTGGGAATGAAGGAACTGAAAAATCTCTGTATGTTACCTGAGTTTATAGTGGGAAAAAATGTTTTGTCAGGGATAGGAGATTTTAAAAAATTAAAGTTGCTCCAAGAGTCCTTCAAAATTAGGAGGTTGGAAAATGTGGTTTATTCTCAGGAAGCATCAAAAGCTGAGTCAAAAGATATGAACCTGAAGATCTTATCCCTGGAATGGAGCTCAAAATTTGATGATTCAAGAGATAAAGCTGTTGAATCTGATGCAATAGAAAAACTGCAACCTCCTAGTAAGTTGAAAAAACTTAGCATTTTGTATTATGGTGGCAGAAAATTTCCTAAATGGCTTGGAGATTCTTCACTCTCTCATTTGGTGCAGATACAGTTAGAAAACTGTGAGAGGTGCATTTCTTTGCCTCCACTTGGGCAATTGCCATCACTCAAGCACATGTATATCAGAAGATTGTTTGCTGTCAAGAGTCTTGGTCCAGAGTTTCTAGGGGAAGATGTCTTAGAGCCTTTTCCAGTACTTGAGACTTTAGAGTTTGAAGGTATGCAAGGGTGGAAGGATTGAAGCTTTTCTTGTGATGTTGCAAACACATTGTTTCCCTGCCTAAGCTGGCTTACAATTAACAACTGCCCCAAGCTATCTGGAAAACTACCCAGCTATCTCCCTTCTTTAGAAAAGCTTGTAATTTACCAGTGTGAGCAGTTTGTAGTTTCAATACCTAGCCTGCCAATGCTTAATGAATTGAAGATCTACGGCTGCAAATAAGTGGTGCAAACCAGTACAGTGGACTTCAGCACACTAGACCTGATGCAACTTTCAAACATTTCTAAGTTGACATGTCTATCAGAAAGCTTCATGCAAGGGTTGACAAAGGTAGAAAATTTGCAGATCCATGTTTTTGAGGATATGTTGTCTTTCGGGAGCCTCAATTCTGTTCGTTATTTAGAAATAAGGAATCGCTTGGCATTCGTTTCCTTAGGGGCAGACGAGGAAGCAAACAAGCAGCCACAAATAGAGATCCCTTTCAGTGTCGAATGCTTTACTTTGCATAGTTATGAAAGCTTTGTCCAGTTGCAAAAGCCATTCCCCAGCCTTGCCTGTCTCAGAGAGCTGTA
Source organism: Heritiera littoralis (assembly GCA_031772115.1). Lineage (NCBI taxonomy): Eukaryota > Viridiplantae > Streptophyta > Magnoliopsida > Malvales > Malvaceae > Heritiera > Heritiera littoralis. The sequence goes on along the minus strand of JAPDPK010000092.1, from coordinate 2,418,897 downwards.
TATTACTGGGTTCAGGGGATGTGTTTTATTTAAAGAGTCCATTTTGCCTTCAAGTCTTAAAAAACTAGCAATCAAAGACTGCTTTAGTTTACAGTGTGTGCTGGATGAGGAAGAGAATGTCAACATCAGAAACACGTGTCTACTTGAGGAGTTAAATCTTAAATCATGCCCGATTCTTACATGCTTGTCCGCCAGAGGGGAGTTACCTGCTACACTTCAATACCTCAAGGTTTCACTTTGCTCAGTACTGAAAACGATAACATCCCAGGGAAAGTTACCATCTGCTCTTAAGCACCTTGAGATTTCTTTGTGTTCAAAATTGGAGTCAATAGCAAAAAGATTTCAGAAGGGTTCATCTCTTGAATACATTGCAATATGGGAATGTTTCAATCTTAAATCACTACCTGAGTGTCTATACAACCTGAATAATCTGAATATATTTTATATAGGCAGTGTCCCGATTGTTTCCTTTCCAGAAGGAGGGTTCCCTGCTGTCTACCTGAGATTGCTATGGATCAGCTCCTGTGGCAAACTTGAGGCCCTGCCGAACTGCTTCTACAAGCTTACTTCTCTTCAGCGCATGGTTATAGGTGGTTACCCGAGCATCAAATCCTTCCCACAAGAGGGTTTACCTCCCAATCTGACATCACTTCAGATCACAGGACGCGAAAATATATGTAAACCACTATTTGAGTGGGGATTGCACAAGCTTGCTTCTCTAAAAGAACTCATGGTTTGTGGATGTCAAGATGTTGAGTCCTTTCCACTGGAGGAGATAGGAATGAAGCTGCCTACTTCTCTAACATGGCTGGTAATTGAAGATTTTCCAAACTTGAGATACTTATCCTCCAGGGGCTTCAGAAACCTCAACTCTCTGGCAAGTTTGAGAATTTCAGACTGCCCAAAGCTCACTTCTCTACCAAAAGACGGTTTACCTCCCTCACTTCTGTGTTTGAATATCGATCAATGTCGTCTGCTGGAGGAACACTGCAAGAGAAAGAAAGGACTAGAGCGGTTCAAGATATCACACATTCCTTACATTCGAATAGGTCATAGGTTAATTCATGATCAAGAAGAAGAGTAGAAATGCTTTCAAGGCAACTTTTCAACGGATGAGGATTAGGGCAGAGCTTGTGTGTGCTAATCTGGAAAGCCTCAAAGTCTGCTGCATTAAGGTGTTGATTTGTTAATTATTTGGTTTTCATTGTATTTGTTTTCTTTCCTTCATTCCTTTGACATTTCATCCCTGGATTTGGCATGTCATTCCTACTTTTTTTAATGAATAAGTTTTAAATTGTCCAAAATTGTGATTGAAGTTTGATGATGATGATACTGTTCAAGGCAGGATGTTGAACTGGTAATATGTGCACGCAGTGGAATTTGAATACCTAAACGCAGTTTGCCAGCTTGGCAATCACTACAGCCACAATGGTAGGATTCCTGGTTGTAAGAGCTAGAAGAACAAGCAAACATTTTGTTCTTTTTCAATATTTTTTTCTCTTTTCACTTCAAATAAATCTTGGATCTTAGTTATGCAAATTTCAGTTCCTCTCCCTTCAGTTGGAACCATGACTGATTAGTTTCAATCTAAGGGCTAGTTTAGATGAACGGTGCAATTGACTTAGGTGAGATTGAAAAAAAAAGGAAATGATCACCGTGGGTATAAGTTTTATAATAAAGTATTTAAAAGAATGAGTAAAAAAATAATTTTACATAATTTTTTTTATCTTTTACAAAAAAATTGTCTTATTTGTTTCCACCGCACCGACATCCAAACGAAGCCTAAGCTTTCGCATAGTTGTTCCGTAGAGAATTGGACCTAATCAATAAAGGTCACTAACACATATTTGCTGATATATAATTTAACCATCTGGAAGACAGAGAGTTCTGACAATCAAATCATTCCAAAGAACCGGCCATTTAAACATGTCGTATGAACTATTAAACTGATTTTATTTCTCATAAGATTCCAAAAAAGGACAATTCACTCAGCCTAATTTAACCAAAATCTTCAAAGTTTTCTTACAGTTGCTTTTTGATGGCTGCCTGCTTGTTTATTTACTTTATAATTCAAAGAACTACATTCTCTAATAACATACAAATGTAAAGGGTGCTCCTTTTCTTTGGCACAAAGAAAGGTGGTCCGATTTGGAAAGGGTTTGAGCATTATATAAAAAGAAGCAAAGAAAAATAAACTGCAGAAAAGATGCATGTTATTGTATACAAAAAGCATACCAAATTCTTATAAAGATAATCTAAGCAAAGTACATAGAAATCCTTAAAAGAATGTTGGGGTTAGGCTGGATCTCTTTACTTTGTTGCTTTAGATGGCAGCTTGCTTCCTTTTTCATGAATCTATGGAACTATTTTAGGTGTTCTTTTTTATTTAGAGGGCTTCTGTGGTCCATTTGGTTACTAGGAACAAAATAAAAGTTTGAGCCTGCATTGTCGCTTCACTGCTTGCGGGTTCAACAAGCTTGACGGGTTGCTTTATGGTGACTTAAACAACTATTCCATTACCATATAGCTTCCTTGATGCTTTGCTTTTTCCAGTTCAAAATAAAACTATCTCAAGCCTTTAAATTTGTACACAATAATCGACATTTGATGAGGAATAGCGCAAAATCAAAAGTTCATTACACACGTATTTACCATATCGATCAATGATATGATGTTAGGCCATAAGATTATTGCTAATATGACAAAGTATACCAACTTTGGGCCAGGCCCAAGGTTCATCAAAAACCACCACATGGCAGGAGATCACTAGGCCACGTGACCTTCGGAGACAGACGACATAGGTTGCCGCATAACACCTGTCGCTAGGCGACAGACTCTTAGCCTATCGCCTGACGTCACAGTGCGACACGTGGCATCAGTCCTGTCTACCGACTGGCGACAGACCCCTGACGCCGCATAACACCTGTCGCTAGGCGACAGACTCTTAGCCTATCGTCTGACGTCATAGCGCGACACGTGGCATCAGTCCCGTCTACCGACTAGCGACAGACCCCTGACGCCATAACGTGATTCGCGAGATGGTCTCTCGCCAGCGACAGGGTTCGAGTTCATCTGTACGTGGAACTTGTGTTATATCAGGACACAAACTCTCAGCAAGGAATGGACTTATCCTCAGATAATTAACCTAGAATATTGGCCTATAAATAGGCCCCCAGGTACAATTTTACGGGCTAATTTTTTTACTACTGGCTTTTACGCTTCCCAATACTGAAGAACTTTCTGCTGACTTAAGCATCGGAGTGTTTACGCAGGGAATCACCCCTACGTCTCTCTGACTTTTCTTGTTTTACAGAAGCTTCTTGGAGACACGTGGAGACCAAGTACGAACATCGACGTCAGCATACCTTTATTGTTGTTTTGTGCAACAATAATTGGCGCCGTCTGTGGGAAACGTATAAAAAGCCAATCGAAATTTTCTAAGATGGTGAGAACAAGATCAACAAACGTAAGGGCCGGAAGTGAGAAAAACTCTATGAGCTCCCCTGAACAACAGATTCGCCAGACGAACCAGGTGAATAGGGAGGAAGAAAGAATTACTGTGTCGGCGGCAAAATTCGAGGCTCTGAGGCGACAGAGTGAAGAAACTACCCAGGTGCTGCGAGCCATGGTGGATCTGTTCCAAGGAGTTCTCCCGACATTGGATCTGCCGCCTGCCGTGCAGAACTTGGTAGGAGGAACAAATAAAGGTGTCCCGCCGCAGGTGTTTGGACGACAGGAGGACACGACTGCGGCAGACCCCTATCGCCGGCGAGAGGTTCCCCCTGTGGAAGAGCATGACATTCATCAGAGTGCGGCAGGACAGTGGAGCAGAAGGCCTGTCGCAGGTAACCCGCGAGAGACTAAGGAAGCGGCAGGCCTAGGCCTTGAGACAGGGGTCACGCGACAGGTGCCTAAGCGGCAGGGCGTTGACCAGGCGACAGGGTCTACCGCCCACTACCATAACTTGTCAAATTTGGCTGGTACTAACTTGGAACATGGTGTCGGAGGTGCTGGAAAGAACGATGTTGAAGATCAAAGCACTTGGGGAGCCGGGTCAGAGTTTGACCCCACTTGGTGTACGCAAATGGTACGAACAAACGCACCTCAAGCTAAGGGCAAGGAAGTAGTCAGAGACCTACCTGATTCGTCTCATTCCAGAAATCAGCTCACTCCTCCCGTGGACATGAAGAAGATGATAGAACAGGTACTGGAAGAGAAAAAGTTAGTGTCCGTAGAAGAGAGCCAGAGGAGAAGAGTACCGTTCTGCACGACCATCATGCAAAAACCTCTGCCCCCAAAGTTCAAAATGCCGCAGATGACCGCATACACTGGAAAGATGGACCCCTATGACCATATGCAAAACTATGAGGCCCTAATGTTGTTACATGGATGGGAAGACGAGATAATGTGTAGGGCCTTTTCCTTAACTCTATCCAGACATGCGATGAAATGGTTTAATAACCTGCCTGAAGGGTCCATTATCTCTTTTGACCAACTGCGAAGCGAGTTTCTCAAGGCGTTTGCAGTGAATAGTCAGAGAAGGAAGGAATCGACCTATTTGCTCGCTATTAAGCAGGGAGCGAAGGAGTCATTGAAGGGTTATGTGGATCGGTTCAGAGATGCTACTTTGGAGGTGCGAGATCTGCAAGTCGGTATAGCCGTGGCAGCCATGTTACAGGGGACAAGGTCTGAGAAATTGCAAGAATCCCTGTCGCTAGACCAGCCAACAACCATCTCAGACCTGCTTTCCCGCACACATAAGTATGTAACCCAGGAGGAAGTAATGAAAATGGTGGCGATAGGAGAATCCAAGGATGGAAGGAAACGAGGAAGAGAGGTCACTGAAGCATCTTTTAGCCAACCGAGAAAGTTTGAGAAAGCTCCCGCACTAAAATACAATTCCTATACTCCACTCACCGAATCTCGAGCTTCGGTATTAGCAGCTATTGAGGGGTCAGGTCTTATACAGACTCCAAAGAAGACGTCAGGGCATCTAGGCCGTGATTTAAGGTCGTATTGCGATTATCACTCAGCGCATGGGCACACAACCGAAAAATGTAGAGAGTTGATGAATCAGCTAGAAAAGCTTGCACAAGAGGGAAAAATAAACCGTTTCGTATGGAGAGGTGATAGAACTAATTATCTTACGCAGAATAGAGGAAACAATTTCAGAGATAGAAGAGGTGAAAATAGAGGACCTATTAGACGAAATGAAGGTGAAAGAAGAGATAATGACAGAAGGGTAGAAAGAAGGAATCGAGAGGAAGATAATGAACCCACAGGGCCAGCTATTAACGTGATATCCGGAGGTGAGTCATTAGCTGGCACTTCTTCCTCGTCTCAAAAGACCTACGCCCGACAAGCTTATCAAATTAATTCAGTGATGGAGGAAAAGCATGATAAAGAGCCCATTACTTTCACGCCAGCTGACAGAGGTGATGTAATGATCCCTCATGATTACCCAATGGTGATTTTGGTGGTAATAGCAAAACACCTAGTGAGTAGCATCCTAGTTGATAATGGGAGTTCGGTAAATTTGAATGATAAACTGTAGCCAATAACCACACCACTGTATGGCTTCTCAGGAGAAAAAGTGAAAGGTGGAGGGCGCAGTTCAGCTACCTGTGACATTGGGGGAAAGCCCGAAGTGTGTCACTCGACAAGTGTTATTTATGGTGGTGAAGTCAATGTCAGTGGCGTACAATATAATCCTCGGGCGGCCATTGTTAAATGACATGAGAGCGGTGGTGCATCCCTGTTATTTGTTAATGAAGTTTTCGACTCCCCGCGGTGTTGGACAAGTGAGGGGAGATCAAAGGAAAGCCATGACATGTAATGTCACATCCACCACATGTAAAGGGATTCAGAGGAAGGAAACCCTTACAATTGAAGAACCGCCTAAACCAAAACCTGATGAGGATATGGAAACAATCCAGTTAGATGACGAAGATAAAGGGAAAATGGTATATGTGGGAAGCCAGCTGCCTGAAGAAGTAAAAAGGGAGATAGTCCGATGCTTAAAAGAGAATTGTGATGTATTTGCATGGACTCCAGCCGATATGCCTGGAATAGACCCTGAAGTTATTTGCCATCGGTTGAACGTAATCTCAGGGGCAAAGCCGATAAAACAGAAGAAGAGTAATTTTGCTCCAGAGAGGCAACAGGCAATAAACGAAGAAATCTCGAAGTTGTTGCAAGCAGGATTCATCAGAGAAGTTAATTATCCGGAGTGGTTGGCTAATGTTGTGATGGTGAAAAAAAGCCAACGGGAAATGGAGAATGTGTGTGGACTTCACAGATCTAAATAAAGCTTGTCCTAAGGATTCGTATCCATTACCTCGAATTGACAAGTTGGTAGACGAAACTTGTGGGTATGAATTACTTAGCTTCTTGGATGCCTTCTCGGGATACCACCAAATCATGATGCATCCGGATGATGAGAAGAAGACTTCGTTCATTACTGATGTTGGGACATATTGTTACCGAGTAATGCCATTCAGTTTGAAGAATGCGAGGGCAACCTACCAACGCATGGTAAATAGGGTGTTTCAAGACTTGTTGGGCAACACCATGGAAGCTTATGTCGATGATATGATCATCAAAAGCCGACAAGGAGAATCACATGCCAGAAAAATGACAAAAGTATTCAATGTGTTGCGGCAGTACAAGATAAAGTTGAATCCTAATAAATGCTCATTTGGGGTAAGGTCTGGAAAATTTTTGGGATTCATGATTACTAATCGCGGGATAGAGGCTAATCCTGAGAAAGTTCAAGCTATTTTGGACATAAGGCCACCCAATACTATAAGAGAAGTTCAAAGGTTGACAGGGAGGATAGCAGCCTTGAGTCGTTTTTTGTCCAAATCAGCTGAAAAAAGTCTACCTTTTTTAAGGCAATAAAAGCAGGAAAGAACTTTAATTGGACGGAAGAGTGCAACGACGCCTTTGAAAGGTTGAAAGACTACCTAAAAGAGTTACCTCTGTTGTCCCGACCACAACCCGGAGATCACCTCCTCATGTACCTCGGTGTAGGAGAGAAAGCTGTAAGTGCAGTCCTATTAAGGAAAGAAAGAGATAGGGATTACCCGATCTATTATGTGAGTAAAGTCCTGCTAGATGCCGAGACAAGGTACCCCTTAGTTGAAAGGATAGCTTTATCCTTGGTGATGGCAACCCGGAAGTTACGACCTTACTTCCAAGCTCACTCGGTGACTATCTTAACGGATCAGCCTTTGAGACAAATACTGCAGAAACCAGAGCATTCTGGTCGTCTGATCAAATGGGCCATCGAATTAAGTGAATATGACATACACTTCCAGCCTCGCCAAGCAATAAAAGGGCAGGCGTTGGCAGATTTCATTGTAGAATGCACTGGCCGAGAAGTCCGTTTAGAAACAGAGTTAATTTGGTGGAAATTATTTGTTTATGGAGCTCATAATATGGATGGCAGTGGAGCCGGAATTGTGCTAACTTCGCCTGAAGGGAAAACCTATGAGTATTCCCTACGTTTCGACTTTCCAAGTTTGAATAAAACAGCCGAGTACGAAGCCTTGATAGCCGGGATGAAACTTGCTAAGAAAATGGGAGTCAGCAACTTAATGGCCCATAGCGATTCACAATTAGTTGTAAACTAGTTCTCGGGTGAGTATGAAGCACGAGAACCCGCTCTAGTCCCTTATCTGCAGAAAGTGCAATTATTGACACAATCATTTAAGAACTTCCAATTGACTCAGATAAACCGATTAGAGAATAACCATGCAGATGCCCTTTCAAAGTTGGCTTCTTCCAGAGGAGTCAAAGGGGGTATGGTCAAAGTGGAATCCCTCGCTAGGCCAAGTATTGAAGAAGAAGATGTCTGTGATGTCGAAATCGGAGGTGATTGGAGAAGCCCAATCAAAGACTACATCCTGAGGGGCACACCCCCCAGTAACAGAGATGAAGCTCGAAGGCTGAAGTTAAAAACTGTCAGGTTTACCGTGGTGAATGGGGAACTCTATAAACGGGGATTCACAATGCCCCTGTTGAAGTGTCTAGGGCTCCAACAGGCTGAGTACACCTTAGCTGAAGTTCATGAGGGAATATGCGGTGAACATTTGGGGGCTCGAGCCTTGGCGTCAAAAATATTGCACACGGGGTTTTATTGGCCTACACTGAGGAAGGATGCCACAGACAAAGTGAGAAGATGTGAAAAGTGTCAGAAATTCGCTCCTATAACTACCGCGCCTGTTTCGGCTCTTCAGAACACCCACCAACCAACTCCATTTTGCACAATGGGGACTAGATATCCTGGGGCCTTTTCCCCTAGGCTCAGGACAAAGGAAGTATTTGCTTGTAGCCACAGACTACTTCACAAAATTGATAGAGGCCGAGCCTTTGGCTACAATTTCTGAGAAGAAGGTGGAAGCAATGGTGTGGAAAGACATAATTTGCCGATTTGGGATCCCCCGTGTGATAAATGCAGATCATGAGAAACAGTTCGACTGTGATGTTTTTCGAAATTTTTGTAGTGGCCTGAAGATTCTCCTAAGAATATCTTCTGTGTCTTACCCACAAGCCAATGGGCAGGCAGAGGTGAGCAATCGAACTATACTGCACGGGTTGAAGACTAGACTGGACAAGGCAAAGGGAGCATAGGTAAATGAGCTCACAAGTGTCCTATGGGCCTACAGAACGACAAGCAAAGTGTCAATAGGTGAAACACCGTTCAATTTGGTATATGGCACTGAAGCCCTCATCCCAGTAGAAGTTGGAACTGAGTCACCCAGACTAGTCCCTTACATTGAGGAACTTAATTCTCAGGGGAGAATCTAGACCTGCTAGATGAGCTGAGAGACAAAGCAAAAATGAGACTGGCTGCTTACCAACAGAGGGTAGCTACTTATTACAATGCACGGGTAAAGAACAGAGAAATGCAAGAAGGAGACCTGGTGTTGAGAAAGTCGGCAATCACAGATGCCCATAAGGAGGATGGAAAGCTCCGGGCTAATTGGGAAGGACCATACAGAATCAGAAAGACGGTCGGACCTAGCACATGTACCTTGGAAACCTTGCAAGGAAAGAAGATCTCAAAGACTTGGAATGCCAACCATCTGAAGCTGTACTGGCAGTAAACATTGTACTTTTTTCTGATTGTTATTATTTTTGTCTTTACTTTTTCATCTATTGCTCCGTTACTATTGTTTTGCAATCATCTGATTTATGAATAAAGGCCAGCCCATCATTTTTTATATTCTCTAATGCAATGTGTGAGACAGATTATGTGTTACAGGAATGGAAATGTGGCAACAGCTGGCAAACTAAAGTCCCTAAGCGAAAATGCGCGAGACGAGGCAAACAAAAAGTCCCAAAGCGAAAAATGCGCGAGACGGGCAAACAAAAAAGTCTCTAAGCTAAAAATGCGCGAGACGGGCAAACTAAAGTCCCTAAGCGAAAAATGCGCGAGACGGGCAAACTAAAGTCCCTAAGCGAAAAATGCGCGATACGGGCAAACAAAAAGTCCCTAAGCGAAAAATGCGCGAGACGGGAAAACAAAAAGTCCCTAAGCGAAAAATTAGCGAGACGGGCAAACAAAAAAGTCCCTAAGCGAAAAAAGCGCGAGACGGCAAACAAAAAAAGTCCCTAAGCGAAAAATGCGCGAGACGGGCACATCTAAAAGTCCTTCAGCAAGGAAATGTGCGAGACGAGCAAAGACCAGTCCTTAAACACGAAAAGTACGTGATAAAGGCAAAGCCTAGATATCCAAGTATTACGAGGTACGTTGAAATTTTCAAACTAATATGTTGAAATGAGTTAGCAAATTATGGTTAACACCTTGACATTTTAGTCGTTATTCAATAAAGTCCTTAAGCGAAAAAAGCGCAAGATAGGCACAATGCTCGAGAGAAGTTCATCTTTGCACAGGAATAAGAACGCTGTCTCAAAGTAGAACTTGGGGAGCAACATGGTATAAAAGGTAAAAGTATACAAAGTATTATACTAAATTCACATAAACAGAAAGAAAGAGCTACAGAATGAAACAGTACTTTTCATTCAAAAATCTGTATAAGTACTGAATTTACATAAACAGAAAGAAAAAGCTGCAAAAAGAAATGTACTTTTCATTGAATGTTTACAAACAGAGCAAAATACAAAAAATCCTAATATACACTAAGTACTAAGTCATCTGGCTGAGAAGAAGCCGCCTCGACACCGGAGCCCTCAATAACCGGGGAATCAGGAACTTGAGGAATCGAAGCACAAGGATCTTGGGGAGCCAAAGGAGCCATCCCGGATGAAGGATCATCACTTGAAGGCCCAACCACAGCTACGGAGTCTGGCATAGGATCAACGGCTGTGGAATCAGAAATCTGGAACTCATCGCTGTCCAACCCTAGAAGTGCCTCGATTGACTCAGGCTGATCGCCCGCCTCGATAGTCTCAGGAACGTCACACATTGTTGAAGGTTCAACTCGATCATGTGCGCCAGAAGACTCAGGCTGACGTTATGGCTGTCAAGGAGGCAAAGGGCCCTCAAGATTGTCCAATTCGTCTCCAGCACCCTCCTCCAAATAGGCATCCGGACCTTGCGAGTCGGGCTCGTACTTGGTCTAAGGAGGAGCTGCGTAGTACTTGGCCTCCTCAGTGAAGAGCAACTCAGAAAAAGTCTCGCTAGGTCGATGCTTCTCCAGCCACGAATGATCCAAATAGAAACCGTACTTGATGAATCCCGCCGCGAACATTGCTTTCTTATCATAGCAATGTTGGGACAAGCGGTACTCACGAACGGCCTCGGTCCGAACCTCTCTCTGACGGTCCAATACGTTGTGCAGCTCCTCAATGGCTTCATCTCGTTGTCTCTCCATGGCTCCCCGGTCATTGACAGCCTTATTATAAGCTTCTTGGTACCCCTGAAGGGAAGCCACCTTCGCTTGCTCTTCTTGGAGCTTTCGCTCAAGATCAGAATTCCTTCGCTCGAGATCAGCGTTCTTTTTATTTAGCTCCTCCATCCTTTTGGGATAGGGGCGAAGCTGGACAACCTCGTTCATAAGCTCCATTTTCTGCTCTCGAAGCTCACGAATGTCTTTATCGGCTTGCTCCCTAAGAGCCCTGTGTCAAGCATTAATAGCCACAATTTGCTAAGCCGTCTGACAAGACAAAAAAAAAAACAAACAAACAAAGACTCAACAAACCTGATGAAAAAACATAAAAAGGAAAAAACTAATTATCAAACAAGCACAAAGCTTACCTTCATCGCGAGGTAGTCAAAATTATCCTCCGCCTCAGTCAGATTGGTGAAAAGCCTCGCCTCGTCGTGAGGGAGAATGGTGCTCCAAGCCAGGCGAGATGCTATACCAGTATCCTCAATGCTGTCTTGTCATTCACCCTGGGATAGGTCTGGAAGTCTTCTCCACCTACAACGACCCCGCTATCAACTTGATAGCGCCTCAAAGTCGGATCGGCCACCTTAGGCAAAATTGGTCTTGTAGGCATTGTGGCTTCAATAATTAGCCTCTTCCTGTATTTGCGCCTACGCTAGCGAGGAACAGACCTATCCTCAACAACACGAGATCCACCCTCTTGACGAGCTGAATCACTCCTCTAGGACTCTGAGCTCTTGCGGTCGTCTGAACCACGATCAGGGACAAGAGGCCTCTTTCGTTTATTTCTCCCAGCCTCTTGTGTAGGATGGCTGGATACACTGGCGACAGGAGGAGGGGCAGTAGGAGCACGAGTTGGTACAGATGAGGGAGCACGAGCTGGTCCAGATGAGGAAGCCCCAACTTGCGACTGAGAAGCAGGAGCTGCTCGAGCAGCATCACTGGCATCCCTCCTACGCAAAAACTCCTGGAAGTTCATACCTACACAATATAAGAAGGAATTAGCTGACCAAGTAAAACGTCACACCCACGTATACAAGAAGTAAAAAGGAAATTAGAAAACTAAAAAACCACCAATATCCTCTAAACTATTCAAGGATGAATCCAAGGGGAAATCAACGAAGGGACTCCCAAAGGCATCGGCCCGAGCCCACTCAAGATTCTCCTCTGACTGATCACTAGTACCCGCAGCCTCAAGGGTCTCATCCTCCGAGTTCGAAGAGGATTCATCTACAAGATGACTTACAAGGGCGGATGCTTCGGCTACGACTACTGGAGATGGCTAACTAGGACCAGCATCAAAAACACGTGGAGTCACAAGCAAGTTAGATGGGGCAGCAGAAGTCCCAACAACGGTCCTGCTTACCCCCCAGTCGGCAGCGACGATATTCTTCGGGGTTAAAAGGGAGAATAAGTTACGCTCCCTGGTAGAACAGATCTACCGAATAGGCTCACCAAATTGGTCTCTCAAAGTTTCTACTTTGACTCTTTCTGAGCGCTGTGAGTGGTCGGAGGTATTACGATTCCATCTCTTACGGATCCATAGGTCGCTTGGAATCTCGACAACGACCCACTCACTCTCAAAGCCACGCAATTTATTGGGAAGATCCGAGAAGATCTTATTATTAGGAAACTCGTCGGTCTTCAACCGTTGGAGAGAGAACGTTATCAACCCTTTCAACCCACGAACTCTGAAAAAAGCGCTTAAAAGACGAACAGTTGGGACAATACCCAAGTGACGACACACTATGGAAAACGCTACCAACTGGGCCCACGCATGGGGATGGAGTTGACACGGGACGATGTCCTTATACCTAAGAAACGCTTCACCAAACTCCGAAAGAGAGAAGCGAAAACCGAAGGATAACGAGGCCTTATGAACGGCTACACCATTTCTAACCAAGTCGGGTGTAGCCTCCCCTTGGACTGGAAGTCTATAACGATAACCTGACGGAAGAGGGAAACGAGTCCTAAAATCCTCTAAGTCAGCATTTGTCAAAGAACACAGAACACCACCGGTTCTGAGTGTTTTACCCGGACGTAGCAAAGACATAGCGAAGGAATAACCTGTTAGGGCGACAGACCTACTGAGCGAGAGACCTGCGGGAGACCTAGGCTCTATGCGGAAGACTAAAAACACCTGCGGGAGGCCTAAATCTGAATGTGAAAGGTGATAAATAAGGCGACAGATATGCACTTACTGAGATGAGCGAGAGATCCTGACGAGAGAGCGACAGGCTCTTTTAGGCGACAGACTCTTTTGTTGAGAGAGCTGAAAGATGGGCGAAAGACGGCTGTTCAGAGGTTTTCGTGCACTCTCTCGACGAGCCCCAGCGATTTATATAGCCGCGATAAAGAATGCTAAACGTCGCGCTCGATTACGTCTGTCGCAGAGTAGAGCTTTTTCACCTGCAAAAAATACCAGAAGAAATAACAAAAAAATAGAGAAGACTATTCACGGTGGGCTAAATCCCAAAAAAACACATATTTATACTCTCTTGGTTAGAGAGTGGGGAGCAATTGATATGACAAAGTATACCAACTTTGGGCCAGGCCCAAGGTTCATCAAAGACCACCACGTGGCCTTCGGTGACAGATGACATAGGCTGTCGCATAACACCTGTCGCTAGGCGACAGACTCTTAGCCTATCACCTGACGTCACAACGCGACACATGGCATCAGTCTCGTCTATCGACTGGCGACAGACCCCTGACGCCGCATAACACCTGTCGCTAGGCGACAGACTCTCAGCCTATCGTCTGACGTCACAGCGGGACACGTGGCATCAATCCCGTCTACCGACTGGCGACAGACCCTTGACGCCATAACGTGATTCGCGAGATGCTCTCTCGCCAGCGACAGGGTTCGAGTTCATCTGTACGTGGAACTTGTGTTATATCAGGACACAAACTCTCAGCAAGGAATGGACTTATCCTCAGATAATTAACCTTGAATATTGGCCTATAAATAGGCCCCCAGGTACAATTTTACGGGCTAATTTTTTGACTACTGGCTTTTACGATTCCCAATACTGAAGAATTTTCTGCTGACTTAAGCATCGGAGTGTCTATGCGGGGAATCACCCCTGCGTCTCTTTGACTTTTCTTGTTTTACATAAGCTTCTTGGAGACACGTGGAGACCAAGTACGAACATCGACGTCAGCATACCTTTATTGTTGTTTTGTGCAACAACAATTGCTAATCATGCATCATATAAGAACGGTTGCCAAAATGCATACTCAGAAGAAAACTACAAGAGGAAGACGATGAGAATCCAACACTGGAAGATATTTTGGCTCTAAAAGTTTGTTTCTGTTGCATGAACTAATCACTTTCTTTCTCAGAAACTTCTGCACAAAGATTTAGGACCATTTGCCTGACTTTCAACTTGATTAGTCCTAAGAAAAGGACAAAGTGTGTCCACTAATCCAACAAAAGCAGATGAATATTTACATTCATGAAGTTGGAGAACACCAAACACACAATATATTAAAGCAAAGATTCCTTTCTTAATGGCTTATATGAATTTTTGTTTAAGTTCTTATCTTTAAGAGTCAGTCAGATTTTTAGGTTTCTTTATACCTATATTCTAAGTATTCTTCCTAATTATCATTGAAGATTGTCATGTTCAATTGTAACAGTGCCATGTTCTGTGGCCCCTACACCAGAAATCATCACTAGATTTAGCTTAAATTTTTCCACAAGAACCTGATTCAAATAACTAAATTGCATTAGAGCTCCAACACAATCATGGAATGGCCACAAAATATTGTTTAATTCCTCGATTAAATCACTTAAATTCAAATTATAATTGAGAAGGAATAGAAATCCCAACAATTTCTATGATGTTTACCTGATTTTTTGTCCTTGATTAGCCAACACACATGATGATTCTTCATTAAACAACAGAAAGTTGCAATATTCTCAATAATGCAACTGAAAAAAGGCTGTAAATTATTGTATTGCTTGTATTTTCCATCAAACCATAATTACAATCGACAAGAATCCAGAAAACTGTATGAAAACCCAGAAAAAAGAACCAAAAAGAAAAAGAAAAATTGATCACACACCACTTTGAAGAATTTTATCCCAAGTAACTACGCATCAAGACCTGAACCACAAAAACCAACTTCAAGATCTCCTAAAAGCTTCAATTTTCTTTCCTATGTTCACAGCTTGACTCAAAACTAAACCAAATGACTGCTGAAGCACTACAAACAATTAAAAAAGGAAGAAGTGCTTCACTACTCACAAAAACATTGATGAAAATCTCCTGATACAAGGCAATAGATTTCTGATCTGTGTTAACAGTCATGCGCAGTAGATGTGTCCTTGTTTTTAGCAGAGTTCTTGGGCACCCACCACACCCTTATAGATTTGTCAAGGCCTCCACTATAGAGTAAGAAACCACCGCCAACATTACAGGGTGATGCCTGCAAGCATTTGACTGGCCCTTCATGGCCATTTATGACCCCAACCTTACAAAGTTTCCCATAAGCCTCTCGCTTCCAAATACCAATGCTTTTATCAGCTGAGCCACTCCACAAAAACTCTCCCATCAGGCACAAACACAAAACAGCCATGAGGTGTGCTTTGGTCTCACTCACCAATTTCCAACTCACAAAATCACCATTCCCTTCCCACCCCATAACAAACCCATCTGAACTCCCTCCGTAGACCCACTTTCCATCTTCAGAAACAACAACTGAATTCAATGAAACATCCTTGTGACCCTCCAAAATCCCCTGCAACGAATGAGAGCTCTTCCCTTCTTTTCTCCAAGCCTTAATCTTCCCATCCGCCGATGCTGAATAAACTATCCCCTTGCAAGCTACCAAACTATTGATAGCATCGTCATGGGCTTTAATCGATTCCAAACACTTCAGATCAGATATCCTCCACACCTTAAGGGTCTTATCCCATGAACCTGAATAAATCAACCCATTATAGACTGTCAAACAAGAAATACTATCCGCATGTTCAATCCATAAACGCTTATGGTGCCGACGAGTTTGGACATAATTGCTTTGCTTCATGAACTTTCCCAAATAGTCCTTAGTAGTAGGAAGCGTGTCGACAAGCTTAAACACGTTCTCTGAGCTCCTTGAAACCTTCCATACTCTGATCCTACTATCTTGATGCGCAGTGAAAACCTTATTGCTAACAGTCACAAGCGCTTTCACCGAGCCATCACCTTGGCCAAACTTTGTGAACTGCCTCAAGTCAGGCTGCTGCCACACTATAATATCCTTGCCCTGTGATGCACTTAGGATGAATTCCCCGCATAAGGCCAAGCAAGAAACTGAACTAATATGCCCGGACAGCACTGCCAATGATTTATATGATTGGAACCCAGATAATGTTTTGCACGGAAATTCATATTTGGTGACATCTTGAAGCACAAACCGATGGGATGCGGGTGGGCTATCATCAGCTTCACTGCTTGTGCTGCTACTGCTACATGCTGAAGAAGATGATAACAAGGGAGTTGACAAGACAGCTTCTTGCATAGGAGCAGCCATTGTAACAAGAACCATTTCTTGAATTCTATGCGCTCCTGTGTGAAAGAGAGAGAAAGAGGGCATGGAATATGGATATGAAAAGAGAAAGACCGAAACAGAGGAGCGATCTATAAAGAAAGGCACGGATTTCTTGTCGGAGGAGAGCAGCAGATTCCGATTAAATGGACAAGAGGGTGAGGTATAACGGCTACTTTGACAAATATAAGCTTGATCATGAAAAGTAGGCGTGAGAAAAGGGCCCAGCAGGAGCTCTTTTATTTATTATTTTAATGGAGGCTTCGGCTGTCTGTTGGGCCCTTTCTCTAGGTCGTTGTCCGTTTGACTAATTATAGTGTGACATGCAGCAAGGTTTCCCCATTTCCAGGATGTCACATTTTGATGAGAACTTCATCTTCTTTTGCTTTCCCGTGCTACAATTCCTGTTGTTTCCAGGTCTATGAAACTGGAAATGGGAAAAAATCAAGTGAAAAAAGTTGGTGAAGTTTCTGTTTCTTTTTCCATTCAGTTCGTGATTTCATTTGCTTTTGAAAGAAAAGTCAACCGATTGTTAGAAATTGGCTTTAACAAACAAGTGCCACTGGTTATTACAACTGCTTTAAAATTTTAGAACGGACATCTTTCAGACAAAATGGATTGTAATCTGTCTTCAAATTTTCCAGCATAACTCAAATGTCAACACTTCCATTAGAATACCAGGACAAGAAACTAAGCCAGTGCTAATTCCACCAATGCCTTTTAAAAACCTGAAACACCGGATCTTTGGTTCTGCTTTATGCAACTCTGACTTCAGCTATATCTTACAAAAAGTTCAGTCAGATTTTTTTTTAATTTAAATATTTGTTTTCAAAACATAATAGTATTAAATAAACATGTTTTCTGTTTTTAGAAATTGAAAACAAAACAAAACAAAAACAGAATTTTTTGGGTAATAGTTACTCTCATTGTTCCAATCCCATATTGACTCCACAAACAATTATGGAGAGGTACTTAATCCTAAGAGATTCTTTTATTTACTAGATTGATTTTTTTGGTTAAGTTCTCTCTTTGGATTTGAATACATAACATTGATGTTTTTATTGAGAGTTGGCATAATGGAGGAGAGAAACTACCTGGTGTCGAAAAGTGTCCGGAGAGAAAAATTGTCTAGATTAGGCTGTCGTAGACTCGACTTTCTCAAGGGTAAACAATGTTACAATCCCACCTTCACTCTACTAACTATATTAAGATATAGTATAATAATTTTTTACAATATCTCGTTTTTTCCTCTTTCATTTTTTAAATTCTCCTGTATGCACCAAAGCAAACTAAAGAAAGCCCCCCTTGGTCAAGAAAACTTACGTTTCCGAAACTTGAAAGCAAGGAGCGGAGAGCTTTAGTTTAAATTCAGAATTCCACCAACTTTAAATCATTGCTTGGCATTGACTCCAGCAAAGATTAAATACTAAACCGGCACTGGTCGGCTACTAGTCGTTACCTTTCGAGAATATAATACAACAAAAGGTTTAGAATAGATACTTGGACCAAGATTAAATCTTTCATGTTTCTCCATGAAAGATTTCTTTCAGAGACAACAAGGTTAAGAATAGTCACACTATGAGGCAAGAAAGCATATAATCAAATAGAAAGGAAGGAATTTTTCAACAGAATCTGCCTTCAATCTTACTGGGCAAGGAAAGAAAACAAAGAGAGATAAAATAAAAAAAATAAAAATTATACATGTTCGATATTCCCCTTTTAGTGCCAATGTCTGCCAGGTAGATTCAACGTAATTTTATCTTCAAAGACAACATTGGCACCAGCAGGCTGGTGAAATGCCAATAAGTAAAAGATAGTGATAGTAAAAAATCAGTTAAAATACTGCTTTAATTGCCGGCTGAAAACTCATTTGATTCAAATTTGTAAGTATAGTAATGAGATGAACATTGCTTACAAGCGATATACGGTGCACGAGTCCTGCGGCTAGCATGCAGTGAACTACAAGTCTCGACGCAGACGTCTGCTGTCAAAATTTTAAATGTGAAATCATCAATGGAAAAAGGTTTCAAATCAGTAATTCTCTGGTTTTCTACTTTTCACCGCCATGTAGTTGTTGGGTTTGGCGTGATGAGTTAGTAATGTTATTTAACAATAGCTGGCCTCGTCTGAGAATCTGGGGCAGTAAGGCCCATTTTGACAAATTGGAAAGAAGCTTGACAATTGACAATAGTCATTTTTTATTTAATTTTTTAAGGCCCATTATGAAAAATTGGAAAGAAGCTTGAAATAGGCATTTTTATTTAATTTTTTATGACTTAGGAAGAAACTCCATATTCTTTCTTTATCCTAAGATTCACCGGCCACGGTATATATTATAACTAGGTTCAGTCATATAATACAGACAATGCTCAAACTATTGCACAGATTGAAAACAATACAAGTTTGACTGAGGAATAGTGGTTGATGTCGTGTAATATCATGAACAGCTGACATATCTAATATATTATGGTTTTCGTTAAGATTGAAAGAAGTAAAAATAAATTTTTAAAAATATTTAAATATAGTTTTGAATTTTAAATTTATCATTATTTGAAATGCTTTTTTATTTATCATTTTTTATTTGAATAAAATTAATTTTAAAATGAAAATAAAAAAAAAAGATTCTATAGCCAGATACAAATCATGCAATATATAAGTAGAGTAGATGATGTTGAAGTTGATTACAATTATTAAAACTTATCTATTAATATTAATACAATCTGATGAAGAGTAATTTGTTGACAAGGGTAATTCAGTCTTTCACCTCGGTCAAGTTCGAGAAGACCCATCTGAAGGTGACGTGGCCGCAACTATCACAGCCCTATGTTAACCTCGATAGAAGGTTCTAGGGTCAGCGCCTGATACGCTGACCCAAATACACTTTAACGTGCTTAGATCGGTGCCTGACACGCTGACCAGGCTGGCCTCCATCATTACCTCGGTACTTAACAAGCAATGGAGAGCCTTAGGCGGGAAATTTAACCTCAGTTGTCTCACCAACCTGTATTATAGGTAGACCTGCTCAAGGGCCGGGCTACCCGCCCAAGCCCGAAAGCCAGTTCTAAATTTGGTCGGGCTTGGACAAAAAAATTTGATAAAAAAAAGGGGCTTGGACAAAATTTTTAAGCCCGTTTAAAAATCGGGCCGGGCCTCGGGCTTGCCTTTCAAAGCCCGGCCCAGCCCGAATTATTATTATTTATTTTATATATATCTTTTTTAATATTAATTAAATTTTTATATATATTTACTAAATATAATATAATTATATGTATATAAAATATTATTGAATAATAAATATGATTATAAATATTTAATATGAAAATTGATATATAAATTTTGACAAATTAAATTAAATTTTAAAAGGTATAAAATAATAAAAAATAAATAAAATTAAAATTAAAATATAAAAAAATTATTTTCTGGTAGGGCTCGGGCTTGTAGTATAAAAATGAAAACGGATTTGGACAGAAAAATCAGGCCCGAATGTCGGCCCGGGCCGGGCTTGGGCGTGTAAAAATCTTATTATTACCTGTCATGGGCCCGGCCCGGCCCATGAGCAGGTCTAATTATAGGTTGGCAAGCTCGAACCGATTTTATTGGACCACGATCAAACAAGTCTGAGTCATCCTCTCCACGTCATCCAAACGTCCTCCTCGATCTATAAATATCATCCGAATCCTCGAATACAGGGGAGGAAACAAATCCTCAAAGAAACTCCACCACTATTCACCTTAAGAGCCATCCTCGACTTCAACATTTGGCGCGCCAAGTAGGGGGCTCCAGCATTACTCTTAGTTGCGGTCAAGGATGGCCACCAGAGGGAGGGTGACAGAGGAAGAAGAACCCATGGCACCTCAGCCTCGCCAATAAGCCCAAATTACCTCGCTAGAACCAGGAGCTGGGGTATCAATGAATGATCCAGTGAGGTAGATAAGGAAAAAAGAGTTGGTGCATGAGGATGAGCTAAAGTTGTTGGAAAGCTCACTGTTCACGGAAGAAGATATCGACGGAGCTCAACCTCAAACCAGCTTGGGGATGCCCACCGTCGACACCTATGATGGTACTTCTAACCTTCTTCATCTTTTGAAACTTTTTGTGCTAACATTTTCATACCATGAGCATATAGTCAAAATGGATAAAAATGAAGAAAACAACCAATGAAGCTACAAAAAAGTGGATGAGCTCCACATTTGAATTCTCCCTCTCGCTAGAACCCCCTAAAACTCTACCATAGTTCTTTCACTGAGCTGAGAAATACATCAATACTGAGAAAACGACAGCCACCAAGGTGGATAAAGAAGAGGAGAAAGAAGAGCTTTTAAGCTACAAAAAGGGGGAAGAGAGGTTGAGAACAACAAATGGGCAAAAGAATTCAGCAGAACAAGTGGGCACTAAAAATACTACGTTCTTCAGAAGAAGAGGAACAAAACCCACAACTGAAATGGCTTAAGCCAACAAAACAAAATGCCCAAAGGAAGGAAGGGCTAGCCAAGCTCTAGAAAGAGCTCTCCAAACATAAAGCTCAAGGAAGAGCTCACCAAGTTAAAGCTTTAGAAAGAGCTCGCCACATTAAAGCTTGAGGAAGAGCTGGCCAAGTCAAAGCTCAAGAAAGAGCTTGCCAAACATAAAGACTCAAGGAAGAGCTGGCCAAGTAAAAGCTCTAGAAAGAGCTCTCCAAGTTAAAGCTGAAGGAAGAGATGGTCAAGCTCTAGAAAGAGCTCGCCAAGTTAAAGCTCAAGGAAGAGTTGGTCAAGCTCTACAAAGAGCTCGCCAAGTAAGCTCAAGAAAGAGCTCGCCAAGTCAAAACAGAAGAAAGAGCTTGCCAAACATAAAGCTCAGGGAAAAGCTAGCCAAGTTAAAGCTCTAGAAAAGAGCTCGCCAAGTTAAAAGAACTCACCAAGTTAGAACCCGAGAAAAAAGAGCTCGCCAATCTCTGGAAAGAAGCTTGCTAATTTAAGATGAAGAAAAGATCGCGCCGAACAATAAAAACAAGCTCGGGGAGAGCTCACCAAGCTTAGAAGGCATATGGAATAGCTCAGGGAAGAGCTCACCAAGTAAAGGCCTATGGAAAGATCTCGCCAAACTTAAAGATCGAGGAAGAGCACGCCAAGTTGAGAATAGGGAAGAGCTCACCAAACTAAAGCTGAGAGAAAAAAGCTCCCCTAATTAATCTCAAGGAAGAGCTCGCCATGACAAAAGCCTAGGGATGAGCTCGCCAAGCTAAAAGCTTCAGGAAGAGTCCGCCAAGTTAAGGCTTAGGGAAGCGCTCCACATGTTAAAACTTAAAGAAGAACTCCCTGAATTAAGGTTTAAGGATGAGCTCCTCAAGTCAAAGCTTTAGGAAGAGGCCTCAAAGTTACGGTTTAGGGAAAAGCTCGTTAACTTAGGGCTTAGGGAAGAGCTCACTAAGTTAAGGCTTAAGAAAAAGTTCATTAAGACACATGGAAAAGCTAGTTGGTAAAGGTTACCATAGCTCATGAAAAGAAGTTAGATGAATGAAAGCTAGAATAGTTCATGAACAATATCAGGTCGGCTCGCCTAAGTTCACGCGTAGAGCTAACCTCGGTTCACATCACGTCAGCTCGCCTAAGCTCATGCGTAGAGCTAACCTCGATTCACATCAGGTCGGCTCGCCTAAGCTCACGCGTAGAGCTAACCTCGGCTCACATCAGGTCAGCTCGCCTAAGCTCATGCGTAGAGCTAACCTCAATTCACATCAGGTCGGCTCGCCTAAGCTCACGCGAAGAGCTAACGTTAGTTCGCATCAGGTCGGCTCGCATAAGCTCACGCACAGAGCTAACCTCGGTTCGCATCAGGTCGGCTCGCCAAAGCTCACGCACAGAGCTAACCTCGGTTCGCATCAGGTCGGCTCGCCTAAGCTCACGCACAGAGATAACCTCAATTCGCATCAGGTCGGCTCACCTAAGCTCACGCACAGACCTAAGCTCGGTTCGCATCACATCTACTCGCCTAAGCTAACGCGTAGAGCTAACCTCGGTTCACATCAGGTCGGCTCGCCTAAGCTCACGCACAGAGCTAACCTCAGTTCACATCAGGTCGGCTCGCCTAAGCTCACGCACAGAGCTAACCTCGGTTCACATCAGGTCGGCTCGCCTAAGCTCACGCACAGAGCTAACCTCGGTTCACATCAGGTCGGCTCGCCTAAGCTCAACATCAGTGATCCTCAGGTAGGCCCGCCTAAGCTCACGCGCAGAGCCTACCTCGGTACACCTTAAGTTGGCACACCTAAGCTCATGCATAAAGTTCACTTGGTATACATCAGGCCATATTACTAAGCTCATACTTGGAGCTCACCTTGGCATTTCTCAAGTCATCAAAACTAAGCTCATGCACTAGCTCATCTTAACGTGCCTTATGTCGGCACAACTAAGCTAACCCGTGAAGCTCATTTTTGTGTACCTCATGTTAATGCGCGAGTAGTGTGCAGCTGAAGTCAGGCACACGCTAGAGGAACGCCCGACTCAAGTCAGGCATCCATGCGAGGTCGGGCGCATTTTGTTCAAATGAAGAGCTAAAAATCGGTGTTCGTCCCAAAATCAAAACACGCCACATTAAATAAATGGAATAGGTCTAGAGATGATTTGAACAAAGCACGTCTACCCAATTATTTAAAGCAAGCCGACCTGAACTGGCCGACTTGAAGCATCTCCACTCAAATTGTAAGGTCCCAAGCCGACCTTAGTACCCGTGACGAGCTATCCCTTCTGTTTACACACCGAGCTTCAAGACTGACTTTAGGGGGGACTGAATGATGAAGAGTAATTTGTTGACAAGGGTAATTCAATCTTTCACCTCGGTCAAGCTCGAGAAGACCCATCTGAAGGTGACGTGGCTGCAACTATCACAGCCCTATGTTAACCTCGGTAGAAGGTTCTAGGGTCAGCGCTTGATACGCTGACCCAAATACACTTTAACGTGCTTAGATCGGTGCCTGACACGCTGACCAGGCTGGCCTCCATCATTACCTCGGTACTCAACAAGCAATGGAGAGCCTTAGGCGGGAAATTTAACCTCAGTTGTCTCGCCAACCTGTATTATAGGTTGGCAAGCTCGAACAAATTTTATTGGACCACGATCAAACAAGTCTGAGTCATCCTCTCCACGTCATCCAAACGTCCTCCTCGATCTATAAATATCATCCGAATCCTCGGATACAAGGGAGGAAACAAATCTTCAAAGAAACTCTACCACTATTCACCTTAAGAGCCATCCTCGACTTCAACACAATCTATATCACGTGCTTTTAAGATTATTAAGGATGGATTCGTGAATCAGTTCTGAATATGATTTTGTTCAGTATTGATTTATAATAACTACTATATTTATCTCTCTAAGCTCTAGTTAAACGAAACGTTGTATCCTAACTAAACCTTAGGCAAATACGATATAGCCAATGAAGCCTTGATTTAATGACAAGAAAAAAATCTGAAACTTTGAGGTCTCAAATTTAAATCTCACTAAACGTGAACTTAAATTAATCTAATTATTTATTAACTTATTTAGTTTGTTATAGATATTTACTAATTTATCTAATTCGAATAATGTGATTTTTATAATTATCTGTTCAATATAATATATTAATTATGATTATAATTTCTAATAAAAATATCCTACTCAAAATAAATTACTACATAAGCGCACAAAATACACAACTGAAGCTTCAGCAGAAACGACGAAGTTCGAAGCATAACACTTCCCATATATTCTTACACAGCTACTGCCACTGTGCCACATACAAAGTAGAAAGAAAGGGAAAACTGAAACCAAAGCACAGACAACACAACCACAAAAGCTGCAAACACTTATGAACAAAGATTTTGACTTGGAAGTCGAATTGAAACTACTGCTCTGTAACTACATACCCAAACTCATGTGGTGTCAGTACTGACAGTTTGAGTTGCTGGCCCCGGCCTCGGGCCTTCGCCTGTTTGTTGTAATAAGTAAGAACCAAATCCAAAGCCAAGGCCTCCTCCAATCTAAATACGTAACATAATCTCAACGGGGTTGCTGGATTCGTCCCACTCGTGGCCTGGGACTCACGCACTTTGCTGCCTTCTCAAAATATCTTGGCTTTGGACTCTTCTCCTTTGGCGATTTTGGCATGCTCAAACTCCTTAATACGGCCTTCGCAGCATTATTATCACTAATTCCAAAACCTAGCAAAACAAATAATTACGAAGAGATTCATGTCCACTTTTTCAGTTTCAATCGTTAAAGGCTAACAATTAACAGGAATTAAATTAAATTTCTTGCTTCACGATACCGTTTCGCTGGTTCTTTTCTTCTATGTTTTCTGTACTTACGGGTTCCAGGAACTCCTGGAACACGGTATCGGTATCGAGATCAAGGAACTCTTCATCGAAGCCGAGGTCAAAAGAATCCGGTAACCAATTGGCGGGGTCTCCCTCGTCGTCATCCGTCGCGAAGCTGTCCTCCTGACGCTGGCTTAGCCAGTAATCACGGAACCACGCGGATGTCTTGATAAGCTCCCACCATTCCGGAGAGAAATCCTCCACTTGACGAAACGCCGCCGGGATGAACACTGCCGCGTTCGGATTCAACGTCGACGACTTTGCTCCAGCCACCGCCGCCATCCAAATTTCGAGATCAAAATGAACACTAAAACCCAACCAATAAAGGAAAGATCAAAAAATGACCAGAACAAATCAACAACGTCGGATCTAAAAGAGAGAGCTTTACCTTAGCCGTTGATTTTTACGATTAAGTTCAGTGACGATTTAATAGCTGTGAAATGGAGAGACAAAGGAGGTAGAAAGCTCAGTGATGACTAGATAATGCAAGAAAGAAAAAAATCAAAGTCGATCGGCTCGCAGTCCGAGCCTAAGCCTTGGAAGACCTTCGGGCCGCAGCCGGTAAATCGGTGAGTGGCAAGCGACACCTGTATACGAATGTGGGTCCCGAAAATGAAATGATCGGGATTGGGTTTTGGATCAACGGTTCAGAGACGACTTGGTGAGGAAGAGATGGTGATCGCTGATGAGATATTTTCTTTCTGGAAAGTGCTGGGGGATAGATAGCTTTCGTCTAGTGCGGGTAAAAGCATGGAACCTTTATTAACAATGACGAATGAATTTGTGCCACCTTTCCACAAGGGATTGAGCGCTTTTCCAGGCTCTGAAGAGTGAAAGTAACGTTTGGAAAAAATGGCGATCAAATTTTTAAGTCCACGGCTAAAGATGAATTATAATATATTTTAAGTTTTAAATTTGATTTTAAATATTTTTATTTTTAATCATATATATTATATTTCAAAAAATAAAAATCACACGTATCATTACTTTATTAATTTTCAATTTTTATTTTTTTTAACGATTTTCTTTTAAACGATCTTTTCAAACTATTTAATCTTTTATAAACAAAATAATATGTATCATTACTTCATTAATTTTTATTTTTTATTTTTTTTTAAATTATCTTTTTAAACTAATTAATCTTTTGTAAATTATTTATCATTTTTTTGCTAATGTGGTGCTTATGTGTTTAATCTATTTTACTGACACATATAATTCTTCTCTCTTTTTTGCTTCAACAGTTAACGTAAATTTAGCAAAACCACCTCTATCTCTCTCAACTGTTAACATAAATTTGGCGGTAATTTTAGCGACCATTGTTAGTTACTTTTTTTTTCTATAGCTAATGTAACTGTAGAATTAATTGTCCGTTCCAGAAAAATAATTGAAACATTTATCTAAAATCTTATCATTTTAGGATATCTATTTTAAATAATATATGTTTTGAATAACTTAATATTTTTAAAATATTTTTTATTCAAATTTTAAACATTATTTAGTTATCTTATCAAATTATCTACTAATATCTATTTTAAAGAAATTAATAAATTAATTAATTTAACAAATATTTTAAATTCACGTCTTTAACAAATTTTGATAATATTATCAATAATAAACCAGTATTAATTTTTAAAATTATTATCTAATCAAATCTTTTATATATCTAATCAAATCTTTTATATTCAAATCTTTATCAAATTCTTTATTATCTAATTAATAAATGAAAACTACGTTCTAATAATAGTTTTATCTGCTCTAAAACTGCTCCATCCACGTTCTAATAACCCTCTGCAATCATCACTCTAAATCCACATTCTAATAACCCTTTACAATTCTCACTCTGAATCCACGTTCTAATAACCATCAGCAATCCTCACTCCAAAATAATTCAACCATCAACTTAGCAATTAGATTATCAACATTTATCTACTCTAGTTTCGTTGCTCCTGTTACAAGTTTGTACGTTGTCAAAGCAGAAACATCAAGAACAGGTACTCATTTTGATTTAAGGTATGGAAATATGTTCTTATACCTTCATTTAACATTTTTTCAATACACATTTCCTATTTTATTAATCTCACTTATCATATTTTATTATTATATTCTTTTTTGTTTAAGTTTTTGCAAAGGAGATTACTTCTACAAGGTACTTTCTTCTTCCTTTTTATCTTAGTTATAAGGCATTTCTAAATAAATACAAATTTTTTCTAAATTTTTCCATGAATTTATCGCATTTTATAATTTTTGAAGTAAGAAATTTTTATTGCATGATTTTCATTTTGTTGTAGGTAATCCTCTTTAAATTGTTAGGAATTCAAATGGGTTCCTCAAAATCAAAGTTTAGTTAGTACAAAATAAAACAATTTGAATGATTTTCTCTATTTTCTTTTTCAGCTTTCTCCACAGTGATTCGATTTGATCATCCCACAAGAAATTTTGATAAATTCTTCAACTACTCAGTTTATTTAGTTATTTTAATAAATTTCAAGTTTGTTATTTATATAAATGTATATGTGAGTGATTGAAAGGTGGTTATTAATTTTCACTATAAACTTTTGGGTGTTTCTTTGTTTATAATGTAGAAATAATATTAATTTATGTGTCAATACATTTTAAAATAAATAAAATTAATCTATGCATCGCACAGAACACCACTAATTATGTAATATTTCTCTAATAACAAAAAAAACATTTGAAAGAATTGGACCGAAACAAATCGGATCAAGATGGATCATGCCCAGATTAGTTTTTGGTTTAACTTTTAGGGAAGTTTGGTTTAATTTTTTTTTTGTTATTAGAGAAATATTACATAATTAGTGGTGTTCTGTGCGATGCATAGATTAATTTTATTTATTTTAAAATGTATTGACACATAAATTAATATTATTTCTACATTATAAACGGTTTAATTTTTTTTTATATTAGACGTGGATGTACTTTTTTATTAAAAGGAAAGTTTTAAAAGAAAATTATTTTAATAATTTTTATGTTAAATTGGATAGTTGTTATAATCTTTTTAAATAAACATATAATATCCTTTATTTTATATTTATCATCATATTTTTTTGTTAATTTGATAAATTAAATTAGTGTCAATTGACTCACTACACAAATTTCAATAAAAAATTCTGGAGGAAAATTGAAAAAATAAAGTATAATACAAATATTTATTTTTTGGTATCATCGCGTAACGTAATTCGTGAAAAATGAATGAAAATTTTGGAATTTAATGGTAAAGAAATGGGAATGATCATTAAATCCTTAAAGTGTGCTTGGTAGGACGAAAAAGTGGAAGAATAGATAAAAAGAATGTGTGAAAAAAAAATTTGTTAGTACTTGGTAAAAATAAAAAGTGTGTGAAAAAAATAGAAAAGATATGAGTCAAATATGTATATTTATAAAATTATCTTTTATTTTTTAAAATTTTATTTTGTTATCTTAACTAACTAGTTGTGTTTTGTGCAATGCACAGATTAATTTTATTTATTTTAAAATGCATTGATACATAAATTAATATTATTTCTACATTATAAACAAAGAAACACCCAAAAGTTTATAGTGAAAATTAATAACCATCCTTTAATCACTCACATATACATATATATATATATATATATATATATATATATATATATATATATATAAAGCAGTAACGAAAATAAACTTGAAATTTATTAAAATAACTAAGGGGCCGTTTGGTATCATTTCCTGTTTTCTGTTTTATGTTTTCTGTTTTTGAAAATTTTGTTTTTGTTTTGTTTTGTTTTCAATTTCTGAAAACAGAAAACATGTTTGTTTAATACTATTATGTTTTGAAAAAAAATATTTAAATTGATTCATATATAATAATTCAATTCAAAAAATAAAATTTAAAAAATTAAATAAAAAATAATATATTTATTAAATAATAATCTGTAGATGATATTAAATAATATTATTTTATATTATTTAATACTAATATTAAATATTTTCATTTAATCATATAAAAATTTAATATAATTTAAATAATATTATAATTAAATATAATATTAAATAAAATAAAATTATTTAATTTAATTGTAATAATCATAAATTATATTTAATAATAATTTTTTATTTAATTGTAATAATAATATTACATTATTAAATAAAATATTTAACTAATTAATTTATAATAAATTATATAGTTATTAAAATGTATTATATTGAATATAAATAATATTATTTAATGTTAAGTATTTACTTATTTAATGGTTAGTCGTTACTCGACACTTACGGGAAGTAAGGGGTTCGAGTAGCGGCGGACGCGAAAGAAATCCGTGAGGACCTAAGTGCCACGTCAGCCGAACTGACGGGGGCCACCTCTAGAATCCAAAGCGAACAATACGGATGCGTGAGGTAGTCCGGGAAGCGGGCCTCACAATAAAACGCGCATTTTTTTGTGACGACCAGTATCATGTGGGGCCGGTCGCACTCAACCGTATTGTCCGCTCTGGATTCTAGAGGTGGCCCCCGTCAGTTCAGCTGACGTGGCACTTAGGTCCTCACGGATTTCTTTCGCGTCCGCCGCTACTCGAACCCTTACCACTTGTAAGTGTTGAGTAACGACTAACCATTGGACCTAGGGTCCAATGGTTAGTCGTTACTCAACACTTACAAGTGGTAAGGGTTCGAGTAGCGGCGGACGCGAAAGAAATCCGTGAGGACCTAAGTGCCACGTCAGCTGAACTGACGGGGGCCACCTCTAGAATCCAGAGCGGACAATACGGTTGAGTGCGACCGGCCCCACATGATACTGGTCGTCACAGTTTACCAAAATTTCTTGCGAGATGATCAAATCGAATCACAATGCAGAAAGCTGAAAAAGAAAACAGAGAAAATCATTCGAATTGTTTTATTTTGTACTAACCAAACTTTGATTTTGAGGAACCTATTTGAATTCCCAACAATTTAAAGAAAATTACCTAGAACAAAATGAAAATCATGCAATAAAAATTTCTTGCTTCAAAAATTATAAAATGTGATAAATCAGGGAAAATTAGAAAAAAAATTGTATTTATTTAGAAATGCCTTATAACTAAGATAAAAGGAAGAAGAAAGTACTTTGTAGAAGTAATCTCCTTTGCAAAAACTCGAACAACAAAGAATATAATAATAAAATATGATAAGTGAGATTAGTAAAATAGGAAATGTGTATTGAAAAAAAATGTAAAATCAAGGTATAAGAACATATTTTCATACCTCAAATCGAAATGATGACCTGTTTTTGATGTTTCTGCTTTGACAATATGCAAACTTGTAATAGGGGCAATGAAACTGGAGCAGATGGATGTTGAGAATCTAATTGCTAAGTTGATTGTTGAATTGTTTTAGAGTGAGGATTGCTAAGGGTTATTAGAACGTAGATTTAGAGTGAGGATTACAGAGGGTTATTAGAATGTGGATCTAAAGTGAGAATTGTAAAGGGTTATTAGAACGTGGAAGGAGCAGTTTTAGAGTTGTGATAATCGTGAATTAATTAAGTTTAATATTAATTATCCGAAATTTAATTTGAAATTAAATAAATAAATGTAATTACGATGTGGAATATGTTGGAATTGCAGGAATTAAGGAAGTGATGAAATTAAGGAATTTAATTTGGATATTAAGGAATTCAAATTAATTAAGAAATAAAAATGAATGTTTTGATATATTTATATAATTATATTATATAAATATATTTTTACATAAATACATATGTACATATATAAAATATGTATATGATATATATATTGATATCTATTATATATTGATATATATATATATATATATATATTATTTTATACTATTACATAAGTATATATGTATATTATTATATATTTATATATATAAATATATTTATGTATATATATGAAATATGAATATTATTTCATATTAAAGAGTATAAAATATAAAGAATATATATACATATATATATATATCTTAGTACAAAATATGTATTTATATACATATAATTTAAATGGTGTATTAGTATATAATTATAATTATTTATATAATTATAATTATAATTGTAAAAAAAAAAAGAAGAAGAAACAGAAAATGGGAATCGAGAAAACCCGATTCCCTTCCCAGCTGAAAACCGACGGCAGCAACCTCTGCCACTGTCGGCGAGAGGAAACAGGAGAGAGGTCACCGACAAGAAGAGAGAAAGGGGAAGCCGACGCCGGCGACGGGGAAAGGAGAAGAAACGAGCGAAGTCGAAACGGGAAAAAAGGAAAATCGAAGGGAAAAGAAAAGAGAAAACGGCGGTGCCAGCCGATCCGGCCACCGCCACTGCGTCCTCATCGCCGGCGAAGGTGAACCAAAGGGAAAGAGGCCACCGGCGGTGAGGGAGAAAGGGAAAAGGAGGAAGAAAAATGAGGAGAAGGGACCGAAGCTGCCACCGCCAGATCCTCTACCGTCACCGCTAATCTGGGGAAACAAAGGCCAGATCCAACTTCGTCGCTATCAGAGCATGGTTGGCCTGATGTCTGTGGATACTTTTGGAAGGAAAAGTGTTAAACATCCCCTGTAGTACTGTGTAGTCTAAATATATAAATAAAATAAATGATTGCAAATTGAGTAAAATGATTTGAAGGGAGTGAGAAATTATAAATTGAGAATATTAAAGAGAAATAATAGGCTCAGAAATTACCGAAAAATTGATGATTCTTATAACTTAAATGAAGGCCTGTTCGGTAAGGAACCGAAAGAACTCGGTGAGGGGCCCACCAGTACTTTCCGATCCAGACCGAACTAAGACCTGAAAGTGATGATATAAAGGAGAGGAATGAAATATCATCATTAAATAGACTTTAAGATCACCGATTGAGGGTAATTTAAAGAGAGAAAATTTTAGCCAAAAATGACCAAAATACCCCTGCCTCCAAAATTTTACCGAGAGTCAGAATAGACCAACAGAAGTTGGAATTGATTGATCTGACAAAGAAATTGATGGTGTAAAGTTGTATTATAAGTAAAATAATCCAATTTTGGATTCTGGCGGACTTCTCTGTCGAAATCAAACAAGATCTTAAATTGCTGATATTAGTATGAGAAGGGATATTATCAGCACATAGATGATAAGATACTTGGTTAAATGTATACTGAGGAGAAAGAAATAAATATCGAAATGACAAAAAAGCCCCTATGTTGGGTTATGTTTTGAATAGTGATGAAACCAAGTTAATCTTGAATACATTGATGGTGATGAAGTCATTAATGGCATATAGGATGTGATATAAATATAGCGATCTCTATTACTGATTCCACTTACACTTAGATTATGGACGTGAATTGCGAGTGACCTAGTGAATAGGCTAGGCCTCGTGATAAAACCTTAAGAGGTGACCTAGTGAACGGGCTGGGCATTCTCAAAAGGGACAGTACTCATGTGTAAAGGCGGACGGCGGATGGGACGAGGCCTTATATGATGCGATCCAATAAGTGTATAGTGGAAAGTCGCAAGATGATTGGCCCGGTTATTGATTGTAAGGGCCTAAATTAATAGTGTATTGAATTGGATGTTTATTACGGGATCTTTGGATATTACGAAAAGTGAGATGACTATAGAAAATGACTGAGAAAGTGAATAGTATAAATAATGAAATCCACATCAGTATGGTTAATTAAATGATTACACTTGTTACAGCATTACTAATCATTTTGAGTAATATGTTGTGAAACATCAGTAAATAATGAAATCAAGGTGGAGAATATTTCAAAATGATTTGAATATTAACTTTCTCTGCCTTGAGGATACATAGTGGAAATGACAGGACATAGAGATAATTTGTCCAAAATGGTCAAGTATAGTGATTAAAACAATATCGAGGTGATTCCCAATAAATTTTTCAGAGTTATATAGATAAGAGAAATTGAGCTAACATTGACTCGATTGGATATATGAAATCTAATTTCTAAGCTTATATCGGAAAATATAGAAAGAATTTGAAAAGCTTTACAACTACTTTGGAAAATGTGTGAATAATGAAATTCACTTGTATAGGTGTGTTTGATAGAAATACAGATAGTGTGATTTGAGGTTAATGAAGTATCTGTATAAGTGCAAATGAGAGAAGCACAGATGACCTTGATATGTAGATGAATTAAAGGATATAGTAAATTCCTATTTTTAATAAAGTTCTTGTGAAGAACAAGTATTCATCTACATGAAAATGGACGCTTTATTGATCTAATAAAAAATACATGAGGAGTTATAAGACTAGCCTCAGTATAAAGCGTCATTAAATAAAAGATTGGAGATTGATGTCCATAAGATGATGATTAGAACTCGGAGTGAATTTTTACAAGTTCCTATTGAGGTTACAAGGTTAATGAATTGCCTTGTGAGGTATATAAGCCTAAGAAATGAGGCATCCGTACATGAATAAATTGAAGAGATATTAATAAAGCCTAAAGTACAAATGGAAAATGAGCAGCATTTTAGTATGATCCTTTAAACTCTTAAAGACTGTGGAATTGTGTTAAGATTGGCAAATAAGATGTTTGGCTAGACAGTGTCTCCTTATGAGGGATGTATAATCTCGGATTGACAGAATGACAGTGAATCTGTCAATGGTAGTCAGATAATGATCGAGATACAGAAATAATGAGTCTAGCTAGATACTAATACCAATATATAAAAGAGTTATGGGACTAGCTGCTCTACTAATGAGACATAATTAAAGAAACTCAAGTCGGTAAATGGATAAGTGTAAAGAAAAGATGGTATGCAGGATGTTAAAAGATCTTAGCAGTAAAGTACCATACCACTTGAGAAAACCGACTGCAACGATGAGAGAGAAAATATGAAAAGGGAATAAGAAGATAAATTGTATGATGAGTAAGGAACAAAGAGTAATTCCCGAAATTTTTAAAAAAAAACTGGAAATGATTCGTGTTGATTATTACATGACAGTGGCTAGATGTAAAATCAAACCAAATTTGACAAGTGAAATTAATGGTACTGAAGGGAGTAAGAAGAATGATATGTAATTGTATACTGCCAGTTATGCAAATGAAACAAAATTGATATATACACATATCCACACCTTGAAATGGTGGAATTATTTAGATAATGTGGTGATTAAAAGGATAAATTGACTAATGTGGAATATATCATAAGAATAAGAGATGTAAAGACCATACTACATGAAGAGAACATGGTTGTCTCATGATTTATGATTGTAAGAGATGATCCATAGTAAAGTCTACAAGTGAGATGCAACCTTGAAAAAAAATGAATATTATGGACAATAAAGAGTCCAAAAGAGAAATGATGATATGGAAGTGATTAAAGATTGAAGATCTAAGTAGAATCACTTTCCATTATCAGACTCTTAGATTTTCTAGTGCCTTAGTCAAAGTATGAGTGAGAAACTGAGCAGAAACAGTGGAAATGTATATGTACAGTTCTGTTGGCTCTACCAAAAGGGGGGGTGAATCGGTTTTTCTAGTTATTCCTAAATTTTCTTAACTTTTAATGCACAATTAAAAACTAAATAAACAACAATGAAATAAGTGCAGTAAAAACAAGAGTAAGGAAAAGAGAAGCAAACACAAGTTTATAGAGGTTCGGCCAATCTCTTGCCGACGTCCTCTCTCCTTAAACTCCTCGTCAAGGTTTTGATTCAGCTCTTTCTTGAGAAAGCTTACAATCCACTTAAAGGTGTGGCAAAACCTCTTACAATCTTTCTTGAGACTTTAGAAATCTCCTTCTAAGCCTCTACCCTTGTATTTCTACCCAACACTCTACAATATCAGACCTTACAAGGATGGCTCACCCCTTTGAATAACAAGATTTTCAGTGAATGGGTGAACAACAATAATGAATCTCACAAATGGAGTTACACAATCAAGATTTTTAGATTTGAATTTTCTTCTTGACGCTTGAGGATTTTTTGAGTGCTTGTTCTACCTCCAAACTTCATAAATGCCTCTATTTATAACCCACCAAACGAATGGAACAGTTGGTGAAGCATTTAATGCATTTCTTCTCGTTGAAACCCTCAAAAACTAGCCGTTGGTGTCAGGACCCGTGCAAAGGGATCAATCCCTTTACCAAACGGATCGATCCCTTTTCTCCAGTAGGCATTCCAACCTGTTCCAGGATGCTTGTCCAACTTACTTCCAAAATGGGATCGATCCCTCTACAGTAGGGATCGATCCCTTTTAACCAAAATGCCTTCCTGCACGTCTTTAACTGCAATTTGAGATAGTTTATGGTTTTTTGTGATTTTAAGTCAGTTCAAAAACTTCTAGCACTTTTCTTAAGAGTATTTACTGACTTTTTCAGTTGAAATCACACTCCAAAACTTGTTTAAAATATTTTCTATTGAGTTCATTCAAAGCAAATTTACTTAGAGAAAAATCATTTTTAAGCTTACTTGAATTTTGTCATTTCAAAATACTTGTCAATTTAAAGCTAACAATCTCCCCCTTTTTGATATGACAAAACTTAAGGTAAATTTGCTTAGGAAATGAGATTGCTCAAATTTTGGAAAATAATGCTCCCCCTTAATATTTCCTCCCCCTCAAAATTAGCTTCCCCTTTAAGTACCAAGATTAATTTATCACATTAATTCTCCCCCTTTTTGTCATAGCAAAAAAAATAATATACTCCCCCTCAACACGAATAAGAAACATGAAGAATTGGTTAGTCAATTTAAAGCAATAAGTCAACGAGAGATATTGAAGAACACAGACAAACCATGGCAAAAGGAGAAAATAACCAGAAATACATAACATGCCATATTACAGAGGTTCAAACATCTAACACAGTTTACACAGACAAAGACAGAATCCGACAGCGAAAGTCAACAAACATAGCACAGAGGTTAAAACATCTAAGCATAACAAGGTAGATGCACACCCTACACGAAAGGAACAAAATCAACGCCTGGGAAATGTCTTATGATACTGATCCATGAAGTCCTCATGCTGCATGCGGATGTCTTGGACTTCATCAAATAAGGCAGCCTGTATAGCCTCCATGGTGTCAAGGCGAGCGTCGACATGATCAAAGCGTTGAGTAACGGTGGCCTGTAGGTTTTGAAGCAATAGCATGATCTGGTCAAGAGAGACCAAGGCCGAGGCGGATGGGGCTGAAGATGTGGCTGCGGCAGGAGCTGTCTCTTCGTCATCGCCTTCATCGCCGCCTTCATCCGGGTCATGTCTGGGAGATGCTGGAGCACCATGGGCCTTTTCTCAAATGATGGTATCACCTTGCTGACGAGAGTACCAGCCAAGATTATGCAAAGTAGCAAGGTTGATGGTGTTGCCTGCTTCTGGAAGGACGCTAGGCTCACACGAACAGTCGATGCCCTGGTCGAGTAGGTAGAAAGCAAGTGGTTGTGGGAAGACAATTGTCTGAATTTTGCCAAGAACAATCTTGATCCAATCGTGGAGAATGAAATGGAGAAGATCCGATCGATCGCCATCAAGTGAGTGAAGGTGATGAAGCCAAAAACGATCAAGTCTCCGGAGTTGGGAATATTTGGTGCCAAGTGGGCGAAGATTCCAAGAGATGATGATGTGGAGAAGGCGAGCAAAGATGGGAAGGTCACCCGCACGGTCATTGACGATATTGAATTCTAATGGGACATTAACATTTTCGCGTACAAGACCATGTTCCAGAATTCGAAAGGCACGGGAGAGAGAATATTTGGTGATTTCAACATCCCGACCCATAACAAACGATTGAATTCTCACTGCCTTACATGGGTCATTAGGAGAATATATAACTTTGGCATTAGAAAAGAAAGCTCGAATGATGTTCAAAGGAACCGGAGTGTTGATTTTGAGAAAGTATGTCCAATGGAAGGTGTCAAATTTGGCCAAGTAGGGAAAGTTAATCGATTCCAAAAAACCGAAGTCAATTGGGCGGCAATGCTTGACGCGCATATGGGCAAAGAGGGCATGGTAACGGTTTTTCTCTTCCGCATTCCTAAAGCAGCGATTGAAGGCGGTTGGAACGGAGGCGGATGAAGAGGAGGGACGAGATCTTTTTCGAGAGACAGCATGTTTGACTTTGGGAGCCATGTGGAGGAAGAATGATGAGGGAAATTTCTAAGAGGAGTTTTGTCGAATAGGTGATGGGCACAAGTTTGAGTGAGGATAGATAGGAGTACGGGGAAAGATGACCCTAACCAACAGTGGAGAGCCACAACCCAAGATGCATGTAACAATTATGACAAGGAAATTCGGATGAACAGCCACAAATAAGCTAAGTATAAATCCTAGAAAAGAGACAAGTGCCAATAAGTGGAAAACCTAGATGGAAAAGAAATGGATGTAAAATATGCAAATGGGTAGACAAGATATGAGGAAATAAACGTGAAATGCAAGAAAAATGGATGAAAATGAGTAAGAAATACTTACTATTAGATGTAGGGCATGAATAGTGACAAATACAAGAGGGAAGAGAGGAAATCGAGAGTCTTGAGGATTTGGTGAGAAAAGATATGAGAAGTGAAAGAGATGGAGAAAAGATGAAGAATGGTGAAGAAATGAAGCAATATGGTGAAGAAACGGAGTAGATCTTGAAGATTTTGCGAAGAGGAATGGAGAAGGGGAAAGCGTTCTGACGATGGGGAAGATAAATAGTGACTAAGAGAGGAAATCCCGATTTTAACAAGGGATTTTCGTGAATCCGGAGACGGGGGGATCGATCCCTTTGAGGGACGGATCGATCCCTTTTTGGCAGTGACAAGTCCTGACCATTCGGGAATAAACGGATCGATCCCATGGCAAAAGGGATCGATCCCTCATATTCAAAACCCAGAATTTTAGGCCTCAATGACCCGGGAATCAATCCAATTTGAAGAAGTATTGACTCCTTAGTCACTTGCCTCATTCGTGATGCATAAAAATGATTTGAAAACAATAGAACTTATGCATTTTTACCATCTTAAACGCAAAATCTGATTGTTTCCACTTGAGATGCATGAAATGAGTTTGAAAAATTGCAGAAATAGTGCAGGAAAATGCAAAAAATTGCAGAAGAATGTTGAGAATATGCTGAACAGCTTTGACAAACTAAGTGAACATGATTGTGAACCTGTCTTAAACATCAGAAAGTGGGTGTTGACTAATGAAGAACATTTAACATGATCAAAACGCACAAATTTCAACAGTTTAACCTCAAAAGCTAAGATCATGAATAGTAACATGGTAAATTAAAGTCATGAGTTGCAAGTGGTAAGTATATTTTCCAAAGTTCGTTCTTGCAATCATAACAAACTAACTTAAGCCATCAAATTAATTCAAGGAGCATTCATAATACCTAATTCACCTCTAAGAGTGCAAAATCTCTCCTTGTCCAAGGGTTTGGTGAAAATATCAGCTAATTGGTGCAATGTATCTACATACTCTAGAATAATGTCCCCTTTTTGCACATGATCTCGTATAAAATGATGTCTAATCTCAATGTGCTTGGTTCTAGAGTGTTGGATGGGATTTTTTGTAAGATTGATAGCACTAGTGTTGTCACACTTAATGGGAACTTGGTTCATTTCTATTCCATAGTCTCTCATTTGTTGTTTAATCCATAACACTTGAGCACAGCAACTTCCGGAAGCTATATATTCAGCCTCGGTTGTGGATTGAGCTACGCTATTTTGTTTCTTAGAGAACCATGAAATAAG
Organism: Heritiera littoralis; assembly: GCA_031772115.1. Taxonomy (NCBI): domain Eukaryota; kingdom Viridiplantae; phylum Streptophyta; class Magnoliopsida; order Malvales; family Malvaceae; genus Heritiera; species Heritiera littoralis. Next base: position 2,380,527 of record JAPDPK010000092.1, on the reverse strand, counting down.
CCTACTTCCTAAGAATTGACATGTTCCCGATGTGCTTTTTCTATCCACTTTGCATCCACCAAAATCTGCATCGGAATAGGCATGGAGATCAAGTGTAGAATCCTTAGGATACCAAAGTCCTAAGGAAGAAGTGTCTTTTAGGTATCTAACGATTCTTTTTACCGCTTGTAGGTGTGATTTTCTAGGGGATGACTGAAATCTAGCACACAAGCATACACTAAACATTATATCAGGTCTACTAGCAGTTAAATATAGCAATGAGCCAATCATAGACCTATATAGTTTAGTGTCTACACACTTTCCTCCTTCATCCTTATCAAGCTTAATATTTGTGCTCATAGGTGTAGAGAAAGGTTTAGATTCATCCATTCCAAATCTTTTGAGCAAATCTTTAGTGTACTTAGCTTGATTTATGAAAATACCTTCTTTACATTGTTTAACTTGAAGTCCTAGAAAGAAGGTTAATTCTCCCATCATACTCATTTCAAATTCACCTTGCATTAGTTTAGAGAAATTTTTGCATAATGACTCATTTGTAGATCCAAAAATGATATCATCTACATAAATTTGAACTACTAATAAGTCATGACCCTTAGATTGAATAAACAAGGTTGTGTCTACCTTTCCTCTTGTAAAACCTTTTTCGATTAAAAACTTTGAAAGTCTTTCATACCAAGCTCTAGGAGCTTGTTTTAATCCATATAAGGCTTTTGAAAGTCTGAAAACATGGTTAGGAAATTTTGGATTTTCAAAAACGGGAGGTTGCTCAACATAAACCTCTTCATTTATATAACCATTTAAGAAAGCACTTTTCACATCCATTTGATATAACTTAAAATCCTTGTAGCATGCAAAAGCAAGTAGCATCCTAATGGCTTCTAATCTAGCTACTGGAGCATAGGTTTCATCATGGTCTATTCCTTCTTCTTGTCTATAACCTTAAGCCACTAACCTAGCCTTGTTTCTAACAATAATGCTATTTTCATCCATCTTATTCTTGAATATCCATTTGGTTCCAATGATGGGATAATCTTTAGGTCTTTCTACTAATGTCCACACTTTGCTTCTCTCAAATTGATTTAATTTTTCTTGCATGGCCATGATCCAATTTTCATCATTCAAGGCCTCATTCACTTTCTTTGGCTCAAATTGTGACACAAAGGCTACATGTTGACATATGTTTCTATAGATTGACCTAGTCCTAACTCCAATGGTTGGATCTCCAACAATATCATTATCTTTCACATATCCAAGTTCTGTAGGACACCTAGATTCCTTCTCAATTATTTCTTGTTCCATGGACTCCTCATTTTTGTTAATAGTAAGATCTTCTAATTGTACTCTAACATCCTTATCTTGAGATGGATCAACTATAGGTTCATCAAAGATCTCTACTTAATCATCAAGATTGGTTCTACTAGTGATATTTGATTCATCAAAGATTACATGTATTAACTCTTCTACTACAAGTGTTCTTTTATTGAAAATTCTATAGGCCTTAGAATTTGGAGAATAGCCAAGAAAAATACCTTCATCACTTTTAGCATCAAATTTTCCTAGGTTATCTTTACCATTGTTCAAAACAAAACATTTACATCCAAATGGGTGAAAATAACTTATTTTAGGTCTTTTTCCTTTATAAAGCTCATAGGGAGTTTTCTTTAAAATAGGCCTTACCATAGCTCTATTTATAACATAACAAGAGGTGTTTACTGCTTCAGCCCAAAAATATTTAGGTAAGTTATTTTCACAAAGCATGGTTCTAGCATTTCTTCTAAGGTTTTATTTCTCCTTTCAACTACCCCATTTTGTTGAGGAGTTCTAAGAGCTGAAAAGTTATGGCTAATACCGTTTTCATTGCAAAACATATCAAAACCAAGATTTTCAAATTCTTTTCCATGATCACTTCTAATACTTGAAATGGAATAACCTTTTTCATTTTGAACAAGTTTTGAGAAAACAATGAATTTATCTAAGGCCTCATTCTTCACACTTAAGAAGAACACCCAAGTAAACCTAGTGTAATCATCAACTATCACAAATCCATAGTGTTTACCTCCTAAACTAGTTGTCCTAGTTGGTCCAAAGAGATCTAAGTGAAGAAGTTGAAGTGATATAAAGGTAGTGACACACTTCTTAGATTTAAATGAAATTCTTTTGTGTTTTCCTCTTACACATGCCTCACAAACTTTATCATTTTCAAATTGAAGCTTAGGTAATCCTACTACTAGATCTCTTTTGGCTAACTTAGACAAAACATGCATGCTAGCATGACCTAGTCTTCTATGCCATAACCAAGGTTCATCTTCTCTAGTGGCCATAAAGCATACATTTTTGCTATTAAGTTCATTTAAATCCACAATATAAATATTTCCTTGTCTATGTCTAATAAAAACAATTTGATTAGTTTTGGCATTAACAACATTGCAACACAATTCATCAAACACAACTTTAAATCCCTTACCACACAATTGACTAATACTAAGCAAATTATGCTTTAAGCCTCTAACATACAACACATTCTCAATAGTTGAGGAAGAGTTACCAATTGAGCCAATTCCTTCAATTTGTCCTTTGGAGTTGTCTCCAAATGTGACTTCTCCACACTCTTATGCTTTAGGAACTTGAATTGACTCTTGTCACCCGTCATGCGTCTTGAGCATCCACTATCAAGGTACCAATGCTCCTTGGACTTAGCCTTGTAGCAATACTCTTCCTCCTACATACAAACACATCAAGCTTTCATCTTAGGTACCCAAATTTTCTTGGGTCCTTGAGAGTTAGTACTTATAATTTTAGATCCTTTAGGAATCCATTTCATCTTTAAGGACTCATTACTTGAATTTAAAACATGTCTAGGCACCCAAATCTTGACAGCCATTTTTCCTTTAATCATGGTCTTCCTTGAGGTGCATGCTTGTGAAGAGTGTCCTAGTTTATTACATAATGTGCACAAAACAAATTTTCTATCTTTAACTAGGAAATTTTTAAGATGAGTTTCTTTGTTAGATGCATTATAGCCTAACGCTTCTCTATCAAAGAATACTCTTTGAGTCTCTAGCATTTGATCAAGTTTTTGTTGACCCATGTAAAATCTAGAAAAGGAGTTTTGCAAATTAATGTTCTTTCTATTTAAGTCTTCTATTTCTAGATTTGCATTCTCTAATTTCTTTTCACATTCTAATTTAACATTCACAAGCATTTCATTCTCCTTTTTCAACTTAGAGATCATTTTCTTATATTTCAAATTCATGCATTCAAATTCGTTGGCTAACTTATCAAATGCATCTTGCAATTCATCAAAAGTGTATTCATTAGTATCTAACAAGTTAGAAGTTACCTTCTCATCTTCAAAAGCCATGAAACAAAGGTTGGCTACTTCATCTTCCACATTCTCTTCATCGGAGCAATCACTATCACTCCAAGTAGCCACCATTGCCTTCTTCTTTTGTTTTTTCTCATTTTGCTTTCTATACAAGGGACAATCAAATTTAATATGACCAGGTTTTTTGCATTCATAACAAATAATTTGGTCCTTTTCTTTCCTACTAGTTTCACCTCTATTTAACTCTCTCCTAGGGGGTCTCCTAGAGTTTCCACTAGCTCTCATCCTCATGAATTTATTGAATCTCTTGGCAAACATGGCCATTTCCAAATCCTCTTCATCACCACTTACATCATGATCATCTTTTGATTCCTCAATTGTGGTGGATTTTAGTGCTACTCCAACTTTCTTTGGGGGATCTTGATTTCTCTTAATTTTCATCTCATAAGTGAGTAGGGATCCCATAAGTTCATCCAAAGAGAGTGTATGAGGATCCTTAGATTCTTCAATAGCAGTGACTTTAGCTTCCCATGATTTAGGTAAGCTATTGAGAACCTTTTTCACCATCTCTACATTAGAGTATGTCTTCCCTAAAGCTTTAAGACCATTTATTATGTCCGTAAACCTAGTAAACATGTTACTGATTGACTCATCATTCTTCATTCTAAATAGTTCATAGTCTTGAGTGAGCATGCCTACTTTGGTTTCTTTGACTTGTGTGGTTCCCTCATGTGTGAGAGCTAGTTTATCCCAAACTTGTTTGGCATTCTCACATTGTGAAACTCGATTATATTCATTTGGTCCTAATGCACAAAATAGTGTGTGCATTGCTTTAGCATTAAGTTGTGCCATCCTAATATCATTAGCATCCCACTCATCTTCTTTCTTAGGTACATCTGACCCATCTACCTTCTTAATAGGAATAAGGGGACCTTTAACAATAATTTTTCACACTTCATAATCATTGGCTTGAATAAATAGCATCATTCTAGTCTTCCAATAGGCATAGTTTTCACCATTAAAGAGTGGAGGTCTAACCGTAGAGTGTCCCTCTCCTACCAAAGATGTAGACAAACTAGTTTGAGCCATTAGTGATCGTTTTACTCGATAGATGTTAATCTAACTCAATCTCGAGCCCAAGCTCTGATACCAATTGTTGGCTTTACCGAGAGGGGGGTGAATCGGTTTTTCTAGTTATTCCTAAATTTTCTTAACTCTTAATGCACAATTAAAAACTAAATAAACAACAATGAAATAAGTGCAGTAAAAACAAGAGTAAGGGAAAGAGAAGCAAACACAAGTTTATAGAGGTTCGGCCAATCTCTTGCCTACGTCCTCTCTCCTTGAACTCCTCGTCAAGGTGTTGATTCAGCTCTTTCTTGAGAAAGCTTACAATCCACTTGAAGGTGTGGCAAAACCTCTTACAATCTTTCTTGAGGCTTTAGAAATCTCCTTCTAAGCCTCTACCCTTGTATTTCTACCCAACACTCTACAATATCAGACCTTACAAGGATGGCTCACCCCTTTGAATAACAAGATTTTCAGTGAATGGGTGAACAACAATAATGAATCTCACAAATGGAGTTACACAATCAAGATTTTCAGATTTGAATTTTCTTCTTGAAGCTTGAGGATTTTTTGAATGCTTGTTCTACCTCCAAACTTCATAAATGCCTCTATTTATAACCCACCAAACGAATGGAACAGTTGGTGAAGCATTTAATGCATTTCTTCCCGTTGAAACCCTCAAAAACTAGCCGTTGGTGTCAGGACCCGTGCAAAGGGATCGATCCCTTTTCTCCAGTAGGCATTCCAACCTGTTCCAGGATGCTTGTCCAACTTACTACCAAAATGGGATCGATCCCTCTACAGTAGGGATCGATCCCTTTTAACCAGAATGCCTTCCTACACGTCTTTAACTGCAATTTGAGATAGTTTATGGTTTTTTGTGATTTTAAGTCAGTTCAAAAACTTCTAGCACTTTTCTTAAGAGTATTTACTGACTTTTTCAGTTGATATCACACTCCAAAACTTGTTTTTTCTATTGAGTTCATTCAAAGCAAATTTACTTAGAGAAAAATCATTTTTAAGCTTACTTGAATTTTGTCATTTCAAAATACTTGTCAATTTAAAGCTAACAAGTTCCAATGAGCATTACATGTGATGGGAGTCTCTGAGATGCCATATGCTTAATGAGAAATAGCAAAAGGCTTTGAGATCCCAAGTGTATTGATAGCATCGCTCCGTACTGATGTAAATATCTTAGCGTAATATTGGAACGCTTGAAGATACATTGAGAGAGCAGATGCATGAGATGTGAAAGCTACTGGGACACTTACATATAATTGATTGACAGGTGTAATTGATAGTTTTAAAACTATATCGACTTGGCACTAAGTGAGAAAAATGGATGATGAACAACATAGATCAGCTGTGACATGAAAAATACTGTGCATGGACTCTTAGGTGAAAAGAGTGGAAATGAATAACTCCCGATTTGAGAAATGAACTTACGGGAGTATAGACATGTATGATGAAAGACAACATGTAGTGGTTTAAAAGTAATTTTGATGTTAAAAGTACGCTTGCAGTATTATTATTATGTAAAAACCTGATCTAAAGGATAAAAACCGTAAGTATATGGAATGTACCATCTTCTGACTTAAGTTAAATTTGGAGGACCGAATTTCTTAAGGTGGGGAGAATGTGATAACCGTAAATTTTTCATTTATTGGAAATTATTAATATTGGAAATTTAATGGAATAAATAAATATAATATGAGATCGGAATATTGTGAAAATTTCGAGAATGGAGGAAGTGACGGATTAGGAAATTCAAGTGAAGGAAAATATAAGTGGAAATAAGAATACTTGGAAATTCGGAAAATAAAGAAAAGAAGAAATTTAATTTAGATAAATGGAAATCCAAATTAAAAAAGAAAATGAAAAATGAAAATGATATATACTTATATAATTATATATTATCTATTTTTATACAAATACATATGTACTTAAATGATATATAGTATATATTATTATACATTGGTATATATATGAATATATACTATTTCATAAATTTAAATAGTACATATGTATGTTTTATGTATATGTAAATATATACATATATGAGAATGTAAATATTATTTTACATTAAAGGTTGCATAATTATATATTGTAAATACAATATATATTGTGGTATAATATATATATATATATATATAAAGGTTATTTATTTTTAAAGTATAAAAATATACATATATATACTAGATATATATATTTTGTAATACACAATATATATCTTTATATATATAATTCATTTATAGTACAATACTATATATATCAAATAATAATATTATATGTATAATATATTATATGTATAATATAGAATTGATAAATATAATTATTGGTGTATAATTATGTTAAATATAAATAAAATAAAAAGGAAAACAGAGGTAGGAATCGAGAAGGAGGGATCCCGACCCCCTTCCACGATGTCGACCGACCACCGTCGGCTGTGAGGGAGAGAAAAGGAGAGGGGATGATGCCGGCGAGGTGAGGAAAGCAGACCGACGATGGAAAGGAGAGAAAATCGGGAAGAAACAAAAGCGAAATCGGCGAAAACTGAAAAAGGAAAAGGAAAATAGGATCGGCGGTGCCGGCCAAATTGACCGTCGCCACTACCACCGAAGCTTCGCTGAAAGAAGAGGAAGAGGTAGGAGGCCACTGGTGAGGCGGAGAATGGCGGAGGAGGGATGGCGAAGAGGTAAAAAGAGGCTGACCTAAACCGAGTCGATCCGCCGTGGTGCCGCCGATCTAGACCGAACGGAGGCCAGATCCAGCTTCACCGTGGTGCCAGCCAGCTGTAGAGCCACCGAACTGCCAGAGAACCGGTCGTCGGAGAAGAACCGGCGGTAAGGGGAAGGTAACTGGTCTGGACCGGTCTGACCGGAAAAGGAAAAAAGAAAAAGGAAAAAGAAAAAGAAAAGAAAACAAGAAGAAAGAAAAGAAAGAAAGAAAAGAAAAGATAAAAGAGAATTTTCGGGATTCGAGAATTTCGAAAATTACTGGAAATCCCGGGAATTCAAAAATTCGAAAAATCTGAGAAATTCGGTAAGAAATTCGGAATTTAATTCCGAGTATTTAATTTAAATAATTATGGAAAAATTTTAAATTTTAGAATTTAATTTCTAGAAAATTTCCTCGATGACTGAGACGATGGAATCGGGCAAGGTGAACACAGGCGCGACCTTTGAGAGGCAGTCATCGACCCGAGACAGGTAAGGGAGACATGTGTAGCCTGTAAGAATATTTGGCACACATGTTTTAAATTATGCATTTAATTTTTATAAATGCTATTGATAATGATTGGTTAGAAAATTGTGGTGATTTACCGGTTGAGATTTAAACTGTATTTTTCGTGCAGGAGGCTAGCCAATCGACAGTCGTTATACTACAAAAAATTATTGAAAAAATTATCGAAAATCATAATAAATGATTTTTCATCACAAGAAACTATTTTCAACACAAAAATTGAGAAATCGATTAGTTTTCATAAAACATGAATATACTAATAATTAATTTTAAAATATTCATGTTTTTGAGAATGGTGAAAAAGGAAATCACCTAAATTTATCCTGATAGATGATATTTCACGTGAAACGAGGTGAAAAATGAAAAGGACCAAAGTGAATATTTTAATAATATTTTTTTAAATATTCACTTGAATATATAAATAACCTTTATGAGTTCAATTGTGAAAATAAGTGTTTATAGAAAATTCCATAAAGGTAATTAAAGGTGGAAAACAGTATTTTGAGACTAAAAGGTCTCTACATGTGTTATAGAGGAAAACAGGGTGACGGGATTATTAAATTTGGAAAATAAATATTTTATTTTTTCATAAATCATAAAAATAATTGATTTGAATTCCGATAACTTTGAAAACCCTGTTTTGAATAAAAAGCAAGGAAAAGCGTGCGTATATGTTTTACGGTGAAAAAGGACAGTTATGACCTTTTATATTTTACAATGATTATTTTATAAACTGTTTTCATCGTATGGAAAATGTGATTTATACTATTCTATAATATTCAGAATATTTTCGGGAGTGATTACCCCAGTATGAATTTTTTATAAATTGTTATTCATAAGATGAAAATATTTTCCTTATATATTTATGGATTGATTGAACTTATATTCAGTGAAATTGATTTCATAAATGGGGTTTATATCACGTGTTTACTGTTTTGAGACTGTTAGGCCCCATATCATGCTCATGTGTCACGTGTTAGTGCTGATAGATACTGATCCTATTATCAGCATCCCAGTGGACACCTGATCAGTGCACACTGTGGACCCTATAGACTATGGCCATAGATCTCATGTGTTTCCCCTATTAGGGATGATATTATTATAGCATGATATATTTAGGGTGTTGCCTGGTCTCCATGATACTGAACTGAAAGCTACCGTATACTATTTACTGAATTGGTAGCTATTGTTTACTATTTACTGACTGAACCATATCAAGATATTGTTTTACTGATTTGCAAAATACTGTTTTACCGAATGGTATTATATTTAATATTACTGTTTTACTGAACTGTAAGATACGGTTATTGAACTAAAGAGAAATTAATGTTTATTCAAAAAAGAATAACATGAAATTATTTCTAAGATAGAAATAATTGCAGAAGTGGTTATCCAATGACTTGGGTATTTACAGACCACTGTACTGTCACGTGTTTTTAATTGTAGTGAAGGAAACCACTATTTTATTACTGAACTGTCACGTGTTTTAAATTTTATTGAAGTGAAAAGAAATAAGTGGTTTACTCTGTGAAAACGAAAATTACATTGTTTCGAAAACAAGGAATATAGTACTATCTACAGTTGCTTCTAGGTTCCGGGACAAGACAGGTATTTCAAAATACCTGCCTTACTCCATCCGGATTCCTAGCCGACTGTAGTATCCTTCCTACATGTGAGCCTAAAGCCAGCTAGGAAGATTTAAAAAGAAAGTGAAAAATATTTTCAGCATATAGATAGCTGGATATTAAGTGTTGCATATAACTCTCTTACTGAGCCGTGGTTTGCTCACTCCCCAATTTTAACATTTCAGATTTTCGGTGACTGTGAGATCTGACATCTGAGGATCCTGAGCTGCGCATTTGGAGACATTGCAACAGCTTGATTTATAATATGAGGTATGATCATTTATTTTCTGTATTTAGACTTACTTTCAGTACTACTTTCTTGAGAATTAAGATAGGGGATGTAATTGATATTAGGAATTTTATATTTAATAGTTAAATGAATATGAAAAGTGAAGTATCACAGACAGCCCAATCGGATAAGTTGTATAGAAATACGTGAAAAATGTGGTCACGGGATGTGACAGTTGCCACCTCCGCCAGCCGAGGAAGGGCTGAACCGGTGAAGAACAGGCCGTCGGAGGCTGAACCGGCTGGTGAGTGTTGAACCGGTCCGAACCGGTTCAAACTAGAAAAGAAAAGAAAAGAAAGGAAAAAGAAAAAGAAAAAGAAAAGAAGAAAAGAAAAGAAAAGAAAAAGAAGAAAAGGAAAAAAGAAAAAGGAAAAGAAAGAAGAAGAGAAATGGGTAGGAAAAATTTATGAAATTTTTATAATTATTATTTTTATTAAATAATTATATGAAATTCTAAATTGAGTATGTTATTGAAATTGATAGAAAATCATACTCAGTGATCGGAGATGATGAAAATCGGGAGACGTGGACTACGGGCGCGACGTAGTGAGGAAGTGCCGACCAGGAACAGGTAAGGGATGCGTGTGTGAATTTGTAAGGATATCTGAATGGATGGTTTTCATGCTATGAATTTTATAAGATTTATTGGATATTGAATTGCCTTGAAATACTACGAAATTGTGGTTTCTGGGGTTGAGATTGTGTTTGAAAGTGCAGGGAGGCTAGGACTCTGGCAGTCGTTATGCTGCCGAAATTTACTAAAGATATTTCCAAAAATATTATTAAATATTGTAGTGCATTATTGGTATTTTTCCTAGACTCAAAAGTGATAAATTAATTATTTTTCATAAAAGGTGAATTTACCGAAAAGTATTTATTAAATATTCATGATACTGATTTCAGTAAAGATTAAACTACCGAAAATTCATTCCATGTGTTTTATAGGGAAATGTGTGATTGGTGACGTGAAATGGTAAATAGTGAATATTTTATAAATAATTTTCAGTATAATATTCACTAATTTATTATGATTTTCCTTTATGGATTAAATAAATTTCATCACGTGTAATGATTTCCATAAAGGCTTTATCACTGTATAACTATTGTTTTGAGACTAAAATGTCTCTGCACGTGTTTTATAGTGAAAAATGTGTTGGTGAAATTATTGTTAATTTTGGAAAATAAATATTTTTATTTTTCCATTAAGTATGAAAATATTGGAATTGATTTCCAATAACTTTGAATTTCAAGTTTTGGAAAGAAAGTATGGAAACATGTGTGTATATATTCTACGGTGAAAAAGAACAATTATGAAATTTTATTACTACTATGTGAATATCTTATAAACTGTTTTCCACCGTACGAAATATTATGATTTATACCTTTATGGATTTTTTGGAAAACATCATTGATCTTACTAAATTCCATAAAGGTAATGAGATTTCTTATATACTGTTTTGAGACTGATAGGCCCGTATCATGCTCACGTGTCACGTGTTTCATGTGTTACTCATGTGTGAAGCTGTTGACACTGATCTGTCTTCAGCGTCCTGGTTGACACTTGATCAGTGTACGACCGAGGACACCTATAGACTATGACCATAGATCTCATGTGTTTATTATACTGTCCCTACAGGGATCTCACATGTATCCTATTATTCCCTACGGGACTTATAGCATAATATCATTTGGGTGTTGTCCGGTCTCCATTATGATTTCTCATGTTAATATCGATTTTAGTGATTTTTTCATAAAACTATGATGATTGTTCTGAAGTGTTTCATTTCTAAACTATTATTATAATTGAACAGTTATTTTACTGTTACACTTGTATAAGTGATGATTTCAGTGGTGAAAACCTTGAGATTTTCAAGTATTAAATTAGTAGTTTGATAAAGTGTTTTACTCAAGTGGATGATATATTTATATGCAGTAAATTGAAATAAGTTTATATTAAAAAAATAAATTTCTACTCCCTATAGTCGCTCTGGGTTTTCGAGACAAGACAGGTATTTCAAAATACCTTCCATGCTTTATCTGGATTTTTCGGTCGACTATAGTATCCTTTCCTTTTTAGTGTGCTTAGCATACAAATAAGAAATTAAGGATTTTACTGCATATAGTCTTCGTGATATCAAAATTTGCATACAATTCTCTTACTGAGCCGTGGTTTGCTCACTCCCCTAGTTTTAAACATTTCAGATTTTTATGACTGAGAGATCTGACATCTGAGCATCTCGGCTGCGCATCGGGGGACAATGTGATAGCTCGATTGAAATATGAGGTACAATCATTTATTTTATGTATTTAGGCTTATCTACAGTACTACTTTCTTGTAAATTAAGATAAGGGATGTAAATGATATTTCAATTTAATATGTAATAGTTTAAATGAAACAGAAAAGTAAAGTATCGCAGACAGCCCAACCATATAAGATGTATAAAAAAATGTGAAAAAATGTGGTCACGGGTTGTGACAAGAGTAGATAGAACGGTAATTAGAATGTGGTTTTCATTTATCAATTAGATAATAAAGAATTTAAAATGTTTAATTTATTATTTATTTTAGATAATAAAGAATTTGATAAAGATTTGAATATAAAAGATTTGATTAGATATACAAAAGATTTGATTAGATAATAATTTTAAAAATTAATATCGATTTATTATTGATAATATCATCAAAATTTTGATAAAGATGTGAATTTAAAATATTTATTAAATTAATTAATTTATTAATTTCTTTAAAATAGATATTAGTAGATAATTTGATAGGATAACTAAATAATGTTTAAAATCTGAATAAAAAATATTCTAAAAATATTAAGTTATTCAAAAAAGATATTTTTTAAAATAGATATCCTAAAATGATAAGATTTAGATAAATGTTTCAATTATTTTTCAGGAACAGACAATTAATTTTGCAGTTACATTAGCTATATAAAAACAAAAAGAAACTAACAATGGCCGCTAAAATTGCTGCTAAATTTATGTTAACAGAGAGAGATGGAGGTGGTTTTGCTAAATTTACATTAACTATTGAGGCAAAAAGGGAGAGGAATGGTTCATATGTGTCAGTAAAATAGATTAAACACATAAGCAACACATCAGCAAAAAAATGATAGATAAATAATCTACAAAAGATTAATTAGTTTAAAAAGATAGTTTAAAAGAAAATAAAAAATGAAAATTAATGAGGTAATGACACGTGTTACTTTTGTTTACAAAAGATTAATTAGTTTAAAAAGATAGTTTAAAAGAAAATAAAAATTAAAAATTAATAAGTTAATGACACGTGTTACTTTTGTTTTTGAAATATAATATATATTAGTGGTGTCCTGTGCGATGCACTGATTAATTTTATTTATTTTAAAATATATTGACACATAAATTAATATTATTTAATTATTTATATGTTTAAGTTAATCTTTATTGTTTTTTATACCTTATAATATATATGTAGCCATATAAATACATAGTAAAATGGTTCCAATTATAACTAAGTAAATAAAATGAATCTATTCATAACTATGAGGATGCATCCGTTCATAACTATGAGCACAAGACTTTTATGAAATCAGGACTACGAGGATGCATCCTCATAGTTATGAACAAATGCATCCTCATAGTTATAAACAGAGTCATTTTATTTATTTAGTTATAAATAAAATGAATTTGTTTCATGCCTTGAATTTGTGTTTATCTATAGCAGCATGTCTTGAACTATCTCTCTTTTTGTATATCTTTATTTTCTCTCTCAATTAAATATGAAATGTTACTAACATGAGTTAACATGACAATTTTTTGCTTGTTTAAGCTTAACACAGCATTAACATATATATATATATATATATATATATATATATAGCATTTAGGATCATATAATATTTGGATAAAGTGAAACATAAAATCTTAGTAAATGACAAAAAAATTTCAAGAACATTAAAGAGAATGAACAAAAACTAATTCACTCCAATGATTCATAGAAAGTCTGAAATCCCAAAACAAATGTAATAGCTATATCATCAAAATTGAAAGAAAAGAGATGATGCTAACTTTGCAGCAATAACACATAATTGCTTCAAACTGAACATTGTCTCTTTGAAGCAATAATATATATTTCGAACTAAAAATAAACAAACTAAATTACACATATTAATATACTTATCGTAGGTTTATCATAAAATGTAAAATTTTGCATTTGACAAAATGCGTTATTGGCAGCTATCAACTCAACAATCAGAACCCATGCTTCCCTAGTGGACTTGGGCATTTTGAGTCGACGACATCCAGAATCCTTTCATATTAAGAGAATAAAGCATAAAGGGATCTCTTTAATTTTGACAAAAAAGACACTCTATTATAAAGGGAATGTCAAAATTGAGATAGATGACATTTGGCTGGTCTACATGGATGAAACATACAGTACAAATAATAAAATTGTCACTTTGAAAAAAACAATCACGAATTTGGAAGCTTTTAAACAGCAATAGTAGCCTGCCTGTTCCAAATATATGAAACTTTATTTTTTTTACTTTGTATCTAAGAAAGCCTGAGATTGAATCTAATGTAAGGTTCCAAGAGGCATCAACTAAATACTTGAAAAATCTGCAACTTTTGGCTCCATGTGTTTACCACTGCAAGTAACTACGACCTTAAACACTTCTTCTTTTGATGCAACAGAAATAATAGCCCTGATTCACAATTAAATATGAAAAAGATCCTAAACTATCAATAATATGAGTTAACATGATAGTTTTTTACATGTTTAAGCTTACTCCAAAAGAAACACACAACACGAGTATATATATATTTATATATATATATATATATATAAAGCATTCAGGAGCAACAACAAATCATATGATAATATGATGAGATAGCATTGACTTATTATATAAAATGATAAACAAAGCATGATTATATAATATAAAATAGTTTGCTAATATTTTACATAAATTATCAGTTCAACTGCTAAGATGCTTACCTTTGTTTGATTCTAATCATATTGCTTTAGAATTCTAATCATATCATTTTAGAATTCAATATTTCCATTAAGAGAAATGAAAAAAAAGAAAGAAAGAAAACACCATAGACATTTAAGACCCCATATTTTTATAAACTAACAAATGTTTTAAAAGCAATTAATGCGTGCCTTACTTCTCCAACAACCCAGAGTAGTAAATTGAATACTAACCTTTGAGACAAAATTCCACATGCATCATAATAGCATTAAATGATCACAGGGCAAACAATGAAATTAGAGATGCCAAAAGAGGGTTTTCTACATAAATTTAAAAATGGAGCTTTTTTTTAAGACTTGATAAACTCAACGCTAGCTAACCTAACAAAAAAAAAAAGCCAAACAAAATCCAAGGGTCAATGAAATTGTGGAAGTGGTAAGCACCTTTTAAACAAAAGAGAACAAAATTAGAAAGAAATCTTGCCTTCAAATGGCGAATAGAACAAAGTGGGTTTGACACCAATTTTATGATAAGTGAGATTAGTAAAATAAGAAATGTGTATTGAAAAAATGTAAAATGAAGGTACAAGAACATATTTTCATACCTTAAATCGAAATGAGGACTTGTTTTTTATGTTTCTACTTTGACAATGTGCAAACTTGTAACAGAGGCAACGGAATTGGAGCAGATGGATATTGACAATCTAATTACTAAATTGATGGTTCGGTTCAATTGTTTTGGAGTGAGGATTGCAGAGGGTTATTAGAAGGTGAATTTAGAGTGAAAATTGCAGAGGGTTATTAGAACGTGGATTTAGAGTGAAGATTGTAAAGGGTTATTAGAACATGGATGAAGCAGTTTTAGAGCAGATAGAAAGGTTATTAGAACTTGATTTTCATTTATTAATTTATTATTTATTTTAGATAATAAAGAATTTGATAAAGATTTGAATATAAAAGATTTGATTAGATATACAAAAGATTTGATTAGATAATAATTTTAAAAATTAATATATTAATTTCTTTAAAATAGATAATTAGTAGATAATTTGATAGGGTTTAAATAACAAATATTTGAAAAATATTAATTAATTTATTCAAAATAGATATTATTTAAAATAGATATCCTAAGCTGATAAGATTTTAGATAAATGTTTCAATTATTTTTCAGAAATAAATAATGTTAACAGTTAAGAGAGATGGAGGTGGTTCTGCTAAATTTACGTTAACTGTAGAGGTGGCAAAAGCTGGCCCGAGCCCAAAAACCCGCCTGAGACTGAACCCGGACCAACCTGAATTGACCAAAAAAGTCAAAGGCCCGAAACTGAAATAACCCAAAACTGAAAAGCCCAAAATTGAAAAAATCTGAACCCGACAAAGCTCAAAACCAACACAACCCGAACCCGATACGATCCAAAAGTGAGATCGATCCAATCTAAAACCCGTAAAAACCCAAATTATAATTATATGATTATTATTTTAAAATAAATAAATAATTGATACACTTTTTTAATTATAAAATTAAATTTTGGATAAAAATAATTATTTCTAATAGTAAAGTGTAATTTAAAAAATACTATAGTAGTATTATTGTGTAAGCTATAATTTTAATTAAATACATGAATAAATCAAGCTATTGGTAATTAATTATTTGTTATATTAACAAGATTCTAATTTGGTATCTTATAACAATGACTTATATATTATATTTTATTATAACAATCTTTTAAGAATAAATTATGTAATCTTTTAATGCGTAAGTATTATTCTAATAGAATTAATTATTTATTAAAAATATTTAATTTATTATCTATTAAATATAAAATTAAAGTGTAAATAAAAATAATATTTCTAATAGTAAATTAAAGTGTAATTTAATAATATACTATAATAGTATACTATAATAGTATTATTGTGTAAGCAAAAATTTTAATAAAATTTGATTTTTATATTTTATTAATATTATGATTAATTATATTTAAATAATTAGCATTATATTAGTTAATTCACTATAACAAATGTGGCTGGGTTTGCTGTGCGATAAGGAAAGAAAATGGCTGCTTAGATGGGGAATAAAAACTAGAAAATTGAATTAAAGCAGGGGAATTGGAATAGTGGAGAAAGAGAA
Organism: Heritiera littoralis; assembly: GCA_031772115.1. Taxonomy (NCBI): domain Eukaryota; kingdom Viridiplantae; phylum Streptophyta; class Magnoliopsida; order Malvales; family Malvaceae; genus Heritiera; species Heritiera littoralis. The sequence goes on along the minus strand of JAPDPK010000092.1, from coordinate 2,363,887 downwards.
AAAATGTGAAGACCGAGAATTTTCTAAATAAATATAAGGTATCCGAAAAATTTAATTTGGACAAATTGAAATCCAAATTAAATAAGAAATAAAAAGGAAAATTAAATTGGAAATAAGAAATGAAGGAGAAAATTTAATTTGGATAAATGGAAATCCAAATTAAATAAGAAAATGGAAAAATTTATTTGGATATTAAGAAATCCAAAAATTTGAGAAAAATAAAAATGTGTATATACGTTATTATTAATTAATAATTATATTTATAAATATATAAATATAATTATTAAAAAATGAAAAAAATGAAAAAAAATGAAACAGAAGTGGGAATCGGGGAACTCGATTCCAACATTTCTCTTCTGTTAACTAAAACAGAAGAGAAGCAAATAGAGAAACAATGGAGAGTCGGCCGGCGTGGGGAGGAGGGAGAGGCAGTGACGCCACTGGCGAGCCAATGAGAGGAAACGGACGCCGCTACCGACGGTGGGAACAAAAAAAAAAGAAAACAGAAGTGAAGCGAAAACGGGGAAGAACCGAAGAGAAAGGAAAAGGGAAATCGATGGTGCCGGCCGATCCAGGCTCCGCCACCACCACCAATGCCACCGGCGAGGGCCAACGAAGGAGAAGGAGGCCACCGACGGTGAAGAAAACGGCGCAGGAAGGAAGAAACAGAGGAGAAAGGAGCCGAAACCCACGCCGCCAGATCCGGCACCGTCGCCGGTGATGGGGTGAAGCCAAGGCCAGATCCGGCATCCCTGCAACCGTGGCTAGCTGTTGGGTGGCTGAACCGCCGGAATAGGTGACCGTCGGTGACCGAACCGGCCAGCAAGAGTTGAACGGCCAAGCCAAGCTGAACCCGCCAACCCGACCTAACCCGACCTGACATGACCTGGTTCAGAAAAAAAAAGAAAAAAAAAGAAAGAAAGGAAAAAGAAGAAAAGAAAAGAAAAAGAAAAAGAAAAGAAAAAGGAAAAGGAAAAGGAAAAGGAAAAGGAAAAGGAAAAGGAAAAGGAAAAGGAACAAGAAGAAGAAAGAAAAGGTAAGGAAAAATTGAGGAAAAATAAATTATTGATGTTATTGAATAATTTTATTGTCATATATTCACGTAAGTGCATCGGTGTTGTGAAAATTGTAGCGAAAGTGACAGGCGCGATTGGTGTTCGACGATGCTAGGAGCTCGTCAAGGCGCTAAGCTTCAGCACCAAGTAAGATACTTTTATAAAGCATTAGTAGCATTATATTGTATGAGGGATATGATTTTATATAATGCATTAAGGGAACGATTTTAATGGAATTGTGATTTTTTTATGATGCATTGATTTAATTGATGTTAAAAAAAAATGCTAAGAGGACCCACAACTGATGGTGGAGGTCTTAGTAAGAGATAAAGAAAATGTGAGAATCAACGGCTGTAGTTATAAACCGTGTTTTCCGTGCAAGAGGTTTAGTAAAAACTAAGCCGTTATGCTGCCGAAATTTTAGGAAAATATTTGAGGAAAAAGATTATGTTTCTCACATAAATGGAGTCTTGGAAATAATTATTGAAAATAAACATTGAAAGGACTTTATGGTATTACCGAAAAAGTTTGATATTGAAATCGATGAGAAGATATATAGTTGAAAACGATAATGTGATGAATTATATGGTTTAAACCTTATAGAATTGATAAATCAAGTAATTTTAATATCACAAATGGTATGAAGTTGAGATTGAGGTGGAATGATTTATTAGACGGATCACGGATAAAAGGGATGATAATTATATGATATAGCTTGGAAGAGAATATCACAGTTGAAATTTCGATGGTCGAGTGATTGAATTATGAAACTATTAATGAAGAATGATTCTAGAATTTATCGAATTGATCTCTTGATCTTGAAGTAGTTCCGAATGTGATGATATGATTAATTCAAGAGGTCAGTGCTGAAAGGATTTCACAGTATCACACCATATTGTTGGATATATGTGAAATAATCAACGAACTTATACTAGAGGTATGGGTCTTAGTATTAATACTGTGGTACACGATGGATAGTTATTATACTGAGTCATAACGAATGTATAATGTATGCAGACATAATTCTATTGAAATTGAGGTTGAATTACGATACAATCCGATCATTTATAGATTTAAATAAATGAGTGATGAAATATGCGAATATATGGTTTACTTATAACCATAGAATAGGCATTGAATAATAAGATTTGACAATTTCATAATTTCAATATTAAATTATACAGGCCATATGAAGAATTGATTGGAGGATTGTGATCTGATTTTGTGATAGTGAATGAAATTGAACCTCAAGTCGATAATTATGAAAAAGGATATTGAATGCCAAATGATTTGAATATCAAGTGAATTGATTATTGAATAATTGGAGTACTGAGCAATTTGAATCCTGAATGAAATGAATATTGAATGATTTGAATATTGATTTATTGATTTGACAGAGAGAAAGTTTGAAAAGAATAATTGATGGTGATAAAGTTAGACGAATTGCTTCACCGAATTAGATGAAAATATTACTTATATCGATATTGGAAAATAATATCGAATTTATCTATTAGGTATGATCTGATTGAAATCAAAAGGATGGAAATGAGAGAATTGGATTATAGTTAACACTATAATTAAACAATATGTTTTACGAAGATGATAGTTCATTATTTGAAAACTCATGATTGAATCTGCATCGCATTTAAGCGTGCCTTCTTATAACTTGAAACATTATAATAATGTTTATATGAATATTGTAAAGTATTGTTTCGCTTTGAAATGAAAGTATATGGTATATATATTTTTTGATATATGAAGTCTCATACAAAATTTTACCATATGCTTTACATGATATTGAAAAGAAAGCTATATATTTAAATGTTTTATGAGACTGTAGGCACCTTAAAAGAATTAAATTCAATAAAGCATAGTGGAAACCGCCTAATTGGAGCTTTGCTCATTAGGTAGAGAGATGCTTGTCCGACAATAGTCGTGGACAGGTCTCAGTCACGCCTGATCAGTGGGGCTGAGACAGATGAGGTCTATGGCCATAGATAGCGTCCTAGTTGGTTTCCAGGGGACGCTGACATCACTGCTAGCTACAGTGATTTAAGTCTTTATTGATAGAGAGATGATAGGGATCTAGCCTAGTCTCTATATGATATGAAGTCTAGAGTATGATTTTATAAATATGAACTCTAGACTTGACATGATTTATACTGTACATGAAACAAGTTTGAAATGAAATATGTTTTGAAACAGTACATGTTTTAAACATGTTTTAAAAAGCCCATGAGATATGATTTATTGTGTCGAACATGGCATGATATGCGGTCTAGAGTATAGTTTGATTTGGTATGAACTCTAGACCTGATATGATTTACAGTACATGTTTTAAAAGTACATGATAAATGATTTCGACACTTACATGATCTACATACGATTTTGTGTCAAATTTAAAATGATATGCGGTCTAGAGTATAGATTGATTTGATATGAACTCTAGACCTGACATAACTTATGGTAAATGAAAATGTTTTAAAACTGCACATGTTTTAGACATGCTCTGAAAACGAATACATGAATTGAAATTGAACATGTTTCTATCATGCCTTAAAGGCAAATTTGAAATGAATTGAAAATTCATATGTTGAGCATGTTCTAAAGTATATATGATATGATTTGGAATGATAACGGTTTATACAGTAAAATTACATACATTGCATATTAAACCCTGACATGATAATATGCTTAGTACATGAGAATTCCATGAGGAATGTCGTGACTCGACGTTAATGATGTTTCATCTATACGATGACATGATATGATATGATATATGAATATAAGATTGATATGAAGAGAATTCTAATCTCACTCTATCGTGATCATAAATTCCCAGACGATAAGTGATATGAATTGATGTAATACGGAAATATGATTGTTAAATGTAAAGTGAATTCGATAGGATATCTGCATTAAACATGGAGAATATATGAGGAGTGTCATGATTCGGTGGTAGCGATATTTCATCGATATGATGTCATGATATGACATGAAACATGAATATAGAAATACATGAAGAGAATTATGACTTCGTACCACCGTGATCATGATCCACAATATGAGACTTGATAAGAGATGATAGAATACAGAAGTATGATTATGAAATGAAAAGTAAATATGAGAATTGATATGAGATGATAAAATATAAAAGTATGATTATAAAATGAAAAGTGAATATGAGATTGATGAGAAAGGACTAACTGTAATTGCAAACTTGCAAGTTTTAAGCATTGTAGTTTTAAGACAGTATAATCCTACTCTTGTATTTATATTAGTATCTTACTGAGCCGTGGTTTTGCTCACCCCACTAAATTTCATCTCTTTCAGACTATTGAAGTTAACATCTGCCGTGTGAGCTGTTAAGTGGGCATCGAAGACGGTGTATGGACTTGGTACTAGACTTCTGAGGTATATGTTTCTTATAAAATACTTGTTTACATGTAAGACGTAAATTGATGCACAGTACATATTCTATTTAACAAGTCGGGATGTAACTAAGAACCGTTTCCGTGTTAGTTTAATATTTAAATGAAATGACTATAGGTCACCTAGATAGTATAGTAACTACACTGACACCGAATACAAACCTTAAAATGAAAAAGAAAATTTTAGTCTATAAATTTGTAGACTAAGAAAAGTATAAGAATCAAGTGAAAGTCGCGGTCTTCGGGTCGTGACAAAAAATGGATAAGAATGATAAAATGGGACACTGGGTCTTTAACATTAGTCACATTTGTGCCTTTAAATTAACTAAAATAGTTTTTTTTTTTAAATAAAATTTGAGAGGGAAATCAATTAAATAGAGGGAAATGAAAATATGAAAATTTGATAGAGAAATCAATTAAGTTAACTAAAATGGGTTTTTTTAAATGAAAATTTGAGAGAAAAATCAATTAAATAGAGGGAAATGAAAATATGAAAATTTGATAGGGAAATCAATTAAGTTAACTAAAATAATTTTTTTTAAATGAAAATTTGAGAGGGAAATCAATTAAGTTAACTAAAATGATTTTTGTTAATGAAAATTTGAGAGGGAAATCAATTAAATAGAGGGAAATGAAAATATGAGAATTTGATAAAGAAATCAATTAAATAGAAGGAAATCAATTAAATTAACTAAAATGATTTTTTTAATGAAAATTTATGAATAATTTTGTTAAAAAAGTAATTTATAAATAACTTAATTTGCAAGAGTATTTAATATCTATCAAATAGTAACTAACCAATTGAATATATAAACAACTTGCATTTTAAAAGATATAAAATAGATTTATAGTGTTAAACTTTTGAAACACAAATAGGTAGCTAGTATTAAGTATAAAAAATGTTAAAACAATTCAATTATTATAACATTTAAACGTTCTTTCCTTCATTTTTAATAATGTTATCATGTTAACATGTTATAATTTTTATTATTAAAAAGTTTCAACATTCTTAATTTTTTTACTCTAGATTTCTATTTCTCTAATTATATTTCTATATATGACTGATCATAGTCTTATTTTTATAGGGATTAGTTAATCCTAAAATCAATATGAGTTTTAATTGAAAAATAACTAGGAGTTTTAATCCAAGCAAACTATAACTTTGTGTTTTTATTTTTTAAAATTGAAATAATTATATAAAACAAGAATGAATAAGCCCAGATAGTATAATGTGTCTATACATTAAACATAGCAATATGTAAGTAATAAATGTATAAAGAAAAAGTATAATAAATTTCAAACGATGAGATTTTGAAAATAATGAAAATAATAATTTTTCGAATAATATAGTATAACATTGATAAAAATTAAATTTTCACGTGAATATAATATAGTTTAACAGAAAATTGCATTTATGATTATTTTTATTTTATAATCTCAAAATTTATTTTTGAATTTATATTTTATTATAATGAATATTGCCAATGATATTTCTTAACAATTATTTTGATCGTTTTATATACACAATATTAAGAAAATTTTAATTTGACAATGATTATGAAAATTCGTTGTAAATTTGATATGAATATGATATAGATATCATAACAAATTTTCTTTTTGTTGTATAAAATATTTAAAAAGTTAATTAGTCATCGACAATGAAAAGTTGTTGTAGACACAATAAGATAACGCCCTTTTATTTTATTTTTTTCAATTTGATAGGATTTTATAACAATAAAAAGTATAATTGTATATAATATTTAAAATTTTAATTAGACAACGACAATAAAAAGTCATTCCAAAAAAAATAAAATATTGTAACGCTTTTTTTTCTTGTTGCTAAATTGGTAGGAATTCACAACAACAAAGAATATAATTGCATAAAATTAAAAAAAAAATTCAATAAGTAACTATGAAAAATAGTTGCAAATGTAATGAGAATTTGCAACAATATGGTGAGCTTTTGCAATTTATGATTGCTAAAAGCCTACTTTTAGTAGTGTTAATAATAAAAGATAAGTATACAAAATTATAATCAAACAAATGATATTATTGTTTTTCTTATCTATCTTTCATCATTAAAAAGGTAAAATAAATTGTTTTACATATTACAATAATAGTATTATAAACAAAAATTATATATTAAATGTATTAAATATACATAATTAATATTTTGTGATATGATAATTTTTGTGACACATCAAATATGTCACCAATAATTTTCTCTTTAAATAATTATTTTTTATTTTATTAATTCTTATTTAGTTAAAAATAAATTTCTCTTCTAACAAATTTAAATGTTTTTATATCGTCACTTATTAATTACACACTGATTTGATTTTAATAGTGACAGATAAATGTGAATATAGTAGGAAATTAAAAAAACTAAATAATCATTATCATGTAATAAAAACATTAAAATGTAAACATTTATATTTATATGAATATTTATTATATTTTAACTTTACTTTGGCAATTCTATTATATTTTTATTTAACTATATAAAATTAAATTAATTATTATATTCAAAATTATAAAAATATTTATGTGAGGCCCGTATCCTAGTGGCCCATACCTCACTTATCCGTATTGTCCGCTTTGGATTTTAGAGGTGGCCCCCGTCAGTTCCGCTAACGTGGCACTTAGGTCCTCACGGATTTCTTTCGCGTCCGCCTCTACTCGAACCCCTTACCACTTGTAAGTGTCGAGTAACGACTAACCATTAGACCTAGGTCCAATGGTTAGTCGTTACTCGACACTTACAAGTGGTAAGGGGTTCGAGTAGCGGTGGACGCAAAAGAAATCCATGAGGACCTAAGTGTCACGTCAGTGAAACTGACGGGGGCCACCTCTAGAATCCAAAGCGGACAATACGAATGAGTGAGGTATGGGCCACTAGGACACGGGCCTCACAATAAAACGCGCATTTTATTGTGAGGCCCGTATCCTAGTGGCCCATACCTCACTCATCCGTATTGTCCGCTTTGGGAGTATCATGTGGGGCCCCTTCACGGATTTCTTTCGCGTCCGCCGTGACTCGAACCCCTTACCACTTGTAAGTGTCGAGTCACGACTAACCATTGGATATTGTGAGGCTCGTATCCTAGTGGCCCATACCTCACTCAACCGTATTATCCGCTTTGGGAGCATCATGTGGGGCCCCCTCACGGATTTCTTTCGCGTCCGCCGTGACTCGAACCCCTTACCACTTGTAAGTGTCAAGTCACGACTAACCATTGGACCTAGGTAAGGGGTTCGAGTCACGGCGGACGCGAAAGAAATCCGTGAGGGGGCCCCACATGATGCTCCCAAAGCGGACAATACGGTTGAGTGAGGTATGGGCCACTAGGATACGGGCCTCACAATAAAACGCGCGTTTTATTGTGAGGCCCGTATCCTAGTGGCCCATACCTGTGAAGACCGAGAATTTTCTAAATAAATATAAGGTATCCGAAAAAATTTAATTTAGACAAATTGAAATCCAAATTAAATAAGAAATGAAAAGGAAAAATTAAATTGGAAATAAGAAATGAAGGAGGAAATTTAATTTGGATAAATGGAAATCCAAATTAAATAAGAAAATGGAGAAATAAATTTGGATATAAAGAAATCCAAAACTTAATAAGAAATAAAAATATATATTTTGATAGATTTATATAATGATATTATATAAATACGCTTTTGATAAATATATATTTATACATAGAATAAATACATATGTATTTTATTATACATTTATGTATATATGTAATATATATGAAAAATATATATAGTACTTTAAAATCAAAGTGTATATATATATATATATAAATGGTTTATATGAAAAATATATAATTATATATAGGTTTAATATTTTGATATATATAATTATAAAAATATAATTTTATATATATATATATTAAAAAAAAAGAGTAAGAAAGAGGCGGGAATCGGGATAACCCGATTCCCAGCCTTTTCTCTTCTGTTTCAAAACAGAGGAGAAAACAAAAGAGGTAAAAGGAGAGCCGGTCGGTACCGGGAGGAGGAAGAGACAATGCCGCTGTCGGTGAGCCGAGGAGAGGAAGTTGACGCCGGCGCCAACGACGGGAAAGAAAAACGAAAAACAGAAGCGAAGCGGAAAACAAGAGAAGCGGGTGAAACCGAAGAGAAAAAGAAAAGGGAGAAACGACGGTGCCGGTCGATCCAGGCACCGCCACCGCAACCTCGACGTCGGCAAGAGTGAGGGGAAGGTGAGAGGAGCCACTGACGACGAAAGAAACGGCGGAGGAAGAAAGAAACAGAGGAGAAAGGAGCCGAAACCCACGTCGCCAAATCCGGCGCCGTCACCGGTGATGGGGCGAAATCGAGGCCAGATCCGGCTTCGTGGCAACCTCGGCAAGTTGTTGGGTGGCCAAACCGTCGGAATGGGTGGCCGCCGGTGGTTGAACCGGCCAAGCGAAGACTGAACCGGCGGAACCAGTCCAACCCGATCCGACCTGCCTGACCCGGTCAACCCGATCCGACCCGCCTGACCCTATCCGACCCGGCCTGACCCGGTCAACTTGACCCGACCCCGATCCGGCCAAAAAAAAAAGAGGGAGAAAAGAGAAAGAATTGAAGGAAAGGAAAAAGAGAAAGGAAAAGAAGAAAAAGAAAAGAAAGAAGAAAAGAAAAGAAAAGGAAAGAAAAAGAAAAGAAAAAGGAAAAAAAAGAAAAAAAAGAAAAGGAAAAGGAAAAGAAAGAAGAAAAAGAAAAAGAAGAAATGGGTAAGGAAAATTAAATGCCTTTTTTCACTATATGTCTATGGAATTTATTAGAAATTCTTGGATTATTTTCTAAATGAAAATGTCAATTTTTGAAATTGTACCAAAACAAAAATGAGACGAAAGGTGGAGTTCGGCAAGGCTCGAAAATCTGAAATTTGCTCTAAGCTTTGGCGAACAAGTAAGATACTTTTACAAAGCATTAGTAGCTTTATATTGTATGTGGGAATTATGATTTTTATATATGATGCATTTATTTAATTGATTTTAAAAATACTAAGAGGACCCACAACTGATGGTGGGGGTCTTGGTAAGAGATAAAGAAAATGTGAGAAGCAACGGTTGTAATTATAAACTGTTTTCCGTGCAGGAGGTTTAGTAAAAATTAAACCGTTATGCTGCCGAAATTTTTAGGAAAACATTTGAGGAAAAAGATTAAGTTTCTCACATAAATGGAATCTTGTAGAAAATTGTTGAAAATAAATATTGAAAGGATTTTATAGTATTATCGAAAGAGTTTGATATTGAAATCGATAAGAAGATAGATCGTTGAAAACGATAATGTGATTAATTATATGGTTTAAACCTTATAGAATCGATAAATCAATTAATTTTAATATCACAATTGGTATCAAGTTGAGATTAAGGTGGAAGTATTTATTAGACAGATCACAGATAAAAGTGATGATAATTATATGATACAACTTAAAGGAGTAAAAAATCGAAGTTGTGATTTAGATGGTCGAATGATAGAATTGCGAAATTATCAATCGAGTGACGATTAGAGAATTGATAGATTCAAATAAATGGACCGTCTTAGTAGTATGATTGTGATATCGATGTTAAATAGATGTGAACTGAGATTTTTGCAATAGTATGGATAGTCGTAAGGCGACTTAAACGATTGAAACATTGTTGATAGTGGAAATTGGCAAATTCTTTTAAGTGGTAAAGTGCCAATCAAAAAAATCGAATTGAGGACGTTTTATAGATAATTTTAGCATGATATTACATTCTACAGGCCATATGAAATGTGAATTGAGGATTGTAATATGATTCTATGATAGTGAATGAAATTGAACCGCAAATCGAAAATTCTGAATATGTACCAATAGGTCAAACCATAAATGGATTTGATAAGCGATTATTGATCTTGTGGTTCTATGATCCTCGATGTCGACTCTGGAATAAATATCGAATGAGGATATTAGTATTTCATAATTTCAGTATCATGATGGCTATATGGAAACATGATGGCTATATGGAAACATGATATTTAGATGCTCATAAATACTAAGAGGATTCACACTGATGATGTGGCTTTAATATCGATAATGAAATGTACAAATGATTATTATAGTCGATAATTATCGAAAAAAAAAGATATTGAATACCGAATGGTTTGAATGCCAAGTGATATGGTTATTGAATAATTAGAGTATTGAGCAATCTGAATATTGAATGAAATGAATCTTGAATGATTTGAATAGTGATTTACTGATTTGACAGAAAGAAAGTCTTGAAATCGAATAATTGATGGTGATAAGTTAAATAAATCGCTTCAGCGTAATTGATGAAAATATTACCGAAGCTGCATACTGAAATGTTTTATAGCATCGCATTTAAGCATGCCTTCTTATAACTTGAAACATTATAATAATGTTTTTATGAATACTGAAAAGTATTGATTTGTTTTGAAATGAAAGTATATGGTAGATATATATTCTAATATATGAAGTCTCACACAGAATTTTACCATATGCTTTACATGATATTGAAAAGAAAACTATAGATTTAAATGTTTTATGAGACTGTAGGCACCCTAAAAGAGTGAAATTCAATAAAGCATAGTGGAAACCGCCTAATTGGAGCTTTGCTCATTAGGCAGAGAGATGCTTGTCCGACAATAGTTGTGGACAGGTCTCAGTCACGCCTGATCAGTGGGGCTGAGAGAGATGAGGTCTATGGCCATAGATAGCGCCCTAGTTGGTTTCCAGGGGACGATGACATGATTTTCACTGCTAGCTACAGTGATTTAAGTCTTTATTGATAGAGAGATGATAGGGATTTAGCCTAGTCTCTAACCGATATGATATGAAGTCTAGAGTATGATTTTATTGATATGAACTCTAGACTTGACATGATTTATACTGTACATGAAACAGATTTGAAATGAAATATGTTTTGAAACAGTACATGTTTTAAACATGTTTTAAAAGTCCATGAGATATGAATTCGACACTTATATGATTTATATGTGATTTTGTGTCGAACATGGCATAATATGCGGTCTAGAGTATAGTTTGATTTGATATGAACTCTAGACCTGATATGATTTACAGTAAATGTTTTAGAAGTATATGATAAATGATTTCGACACTTACATGATTTATATACGATTGTGTCGAATTTGAAACGACATGCGGTTTAGAGTATAGATTGATTTGATATGAACTCTAAACCTGATATGATTTATAGTATATGAAAAATGTTTTAAAATCGCACATGTTTTAGACATGCTCTGAAAACGAATACATGAATTGAAATTGAATATGTTTCTATTATGCCTTAAAGGCAAACTTGAAATGAATTGAAAATTCATATGTTGAGCATGTCCTAAAGTATATATGATTTGATTTGAAATGATAGCGGTTTATACAAAAAAATTACATGAATTGCATATTAAACCCTGATATGATAATATGCTTAGTATATGAGAATTCCATGAGGAATGTCATGACTCGACGTTAATTATGTTTCATCTATAGGATGACATGATATGATATGATATATGAACATAAGATTGATATGAAGAGAATTCTGATCTTACTCTATCGTGATCATAAATTCCCATACGATAAGTGATATGAATTGATATAAGACGGGAATATGATTGTTAAATGTAAAGGGACTTGATAGGATATCTCAATTAAACATGAAGAATATATGAGGAGTACCATGACTCGGTGGTAACGATATTTCATCTATATGATGTCATGATATGATATGAAACATGAATATAGAAATACACGAAGAGAATTATGACTTCGTACCACCGTGATCATGATCCACAATATGAGAATGGATAAGAGATGATATGAGAATTGATAAGAGAAGATAGAATACAGAAATATGATTATGAAATGAAAAGTAAATATGAGAATTGATATGAGATGATAGCATACCAAAGTATGATTATGAAATGAGAAGTGAAAATGAGATGTATCAATGAGAAAGGATTAACTGTAATTGCATCTTTACAAGTTTTAAGCATTGCAGTTTAAGACAGTGTAATCCTATTCATGTATTTATATTAGTATCTTACTGAGCCGTAGTTTTGCTCACCCCACTAAATTTCATCTCTTTCAGATTATTGAAGTTAACATCTGCCATGTGAGCTGCTCAGTGGGCATCGGAGACTGTATATGGACTTGGTATTAGTCTTCTGAGGTATATGTTTCTTATAAAATACTTGTTTACATGTAAGATTTAAATTGATGCACAATACATATTCAGTTTAACAAGTCGGGATGTAACTAAGAACCGTTTCTGTGTTTGTTTAATATTTAAATGGAATGACTATAGGTCACCTAGATAGTATAGTAACTACACTGACACCGAATACAAACCTTAAAAGGAAAAAGAAAAATTTAGTCCATAAATTTGTAGACTAAGAAAAGTATAAGCATTAAAGGATAGTCGCGGCCTTCGGGTCGTGACAATACCTCACTCATTCGTATTGTCCGCTCTGGATTTTAGAGGTGGCCCCCGTCAGTTCAGCAGACGTGGCACTTAGGTCCTCACGGATTTTTTTCGCGTCCGCCGTTACTCGAACCTTACCACTTGTAAGTGTCGAGTAACGACTAACCATTGGACTAGTCCAAAGGTTAGTCGTTACTCGACACTTACAAGTGGTAAGGGTTCGAGTAACGGCGGACGCGAAAGAAATCCGTGAGGACCTAAGTGTCACGTCAGCTGAACTGACGGGGGCCACCTCTAGAATCCAGAGCGGACAATACGGATGAGTGAGGTATGGGCCACTAGGATACGGGCCTCACAATTTATAACTTATAAAATTTTAGAAACAATTTGACTAAGCTTGCTAAACCCGCTCGATTAGAATCGGACCGAACTCGAAACCGGATCGAATCCGAAAATAACCGAACCCGAAAATGCCCGAAACCGAAAAACCTTAAACTGAAAGTACCTTAAACCGAAAAAAATCAAATCCGAAAAAACTTGAACCCGAAAAAACCGGAACCAGGAAAAACTCAAACCCGAAATGACCCGAACCTGAAATAACCTGAACTCGAAGATAACTCGGACCGAACCCACCAAAACCGGCCCGTTTGCCACCTCTAGTTAACTCTTGAAGCAAAAAAGGGATAGATAGATAACTTGCAAAAGATTAATTAGTTTAAACAGATAGTTTAAAAGAAAATAAAAATTGAAAATTAATGAGATAATGACACGTGTTACTTTTATTTTTTGAAATATAATATATATATATATATATATATATATATATGATATAATTAATGGTATAATGATCAATTAATATAATTTAATTTTCTTTCCTTTTATTTTTCAACTTTATTAAGCAATGGAAAGAAAAATATATATTTTCCATCTTTTCTAGCAAGCACATCAATAGAAAAAGAATATATGTTTTCCATCTTTCTATTTTTCTCTCCTTTAAATTTTCTATCTTTTTATTTTCTTTACACTTAATCAAGTAATGCCTTAACATTCGCTTCCTCTGTTTTCTTATCCAATCTTATTACCCAAAAATATATGAGCTCTTATTCATGATAGAGAAAGATGATTATAATATTCCATTGGCGAACCAAGAATTAGATCCAAGAAATCTTCTCCTCTATTGTGCTAGTAGTTGGATTGAAATTAGGAATTCATTATCTCACTATGAGATAATGTCCCCCAAAAATCCATGAATGACCACCTAAGGCATGCTTATAATCAAATTTCTTGTCAAACTTAATCAGAAAGTAAGCATGACCTAGGTTATTAACCTTGAACTTGCCTTCCAATTGCCAGAGTTGCTTAATCCTATTTAGACAGTGCTTGAAATCCCAACATTTTCCTAAGAAATTTCACTATAATGATTTTCCTCCAAATCCTTCTCATACCAATTTTCTCCTCTTGTGAAAAAATAGCCCTAGGTTCATAGACATCAATTATCTCTTCGTTATTTGAAAAGAGTCATCAAATATTATATTCAGTTCATGGGCATCAACATCCAATCATCCTATGCAGAAGTCTAAGATGCTCTGAAACCTGCAAACACATCTTTGTAGGATGTTCTACCTTCATTTGTTGTTGGAAAAGACTGATTATGCTCATTAGAAAACAATTTTTTATGATTTCATTCATTGGACGGTTTTTCTTGTTTAAGTTTCTTATTTGTCCACTTCAAAATCTCTTTCTCATTAGTAGGATTCAGAGAGTTTTGACTACTAGGATTTAGAGAGTTTTTCCGTTAACTTCTGTTGATTCCTTAAGGTATAATCAACCCATTTTGAGAGATTAAAAACACCACTTTTATTTATATTTCTCTTTCATCTTATAGACAAAGACAATCAAGGGCAGAGCCCTACAGGGCCCAATATGGACTGAAGCCTCAGCTAATCAAAAAAAAAAAATCAAAATTTATGTTCGATTTTTTTTTTGAGATGTTTGGCAAATGGAGTTCAATTATATGTACTCTATCATTGAGTTTTCATGGTTGAAAAGAATTAGCAATTTTATTATAAGAATGAATGAGACTAGAAAGCCTAAAGTGTATCTATTAGTTTTATTTGTCATTGACACTAATATTGATTCATCGGTTATCACTACCACAATAAGTGATAATTTTTCAATAATGAATATATTGAAAACTCGTTTATATAATCAAATGAGACTAATGATTAAATGAAAGATTAATTATGTGCATCGAAAAATATGTGTTTCAAAGCTTTGATAATGAAACTATTATGCATCAGTTGCCAAAACATAAAATCATGTCAAAGATAATTGAATTTTTTTTTAACAATTATGACTAGATATAGATGTTTTAATTTTCTTTATAATTACGATTACCATTTTTGTTGTTGCTATTGCTTTTACAATTTAATATATTTAAATGAAGCTTCGACTAAACAAATTTTTTGCCACTATAAACAACTCATGTATTTGTTTTGTTTGACCACATGAAAAGAAAAGGGAAATGAACAAGCTTACAAATCCAAGAGACATTTGCAACTGTGTAAAACGGTTCTTGTTATTCTTAATTGCTATTTTTTTTGGGTACATAGGAGCGGGTACTTGCTGGTTTTTGGTTGTGTCCCATGATCATTACTCTCTTCTGGTAAAATTTGCTTATTGAGATGTGTAGTGCTATTTATATGTCCAATGACCTTCCATTTCATATTCGATACAGAATTGAAGCATTCTGTTTATTCTTTTTTGGAGGGTATGACATGATATTCTTTTTCATCGAGTCTTGTGATGTCTTTGTTATGACTAACCCCTTTTGAGACCCACCCTGCCGACCCTTTTAAGGCTCTTAGCATGGAATTGGCCTACCTTGTCTACCCCATTAGGGTGCTTAGTATGAAATCAGATGGTCAAGGGTTGGTCTGCTACTTCTTGTTAAGTGGCCATTACCCTCCACTCACAAAACTAGTTTACTAAAGTTTTTGCAAGGTTGGCTTTAATACCATTTGTCAGATGACCATTATTTTTTCTCCTTGCAAAACTGGCTTAGTAAAGATCACGCAACTCATCTTGTCTACTTAACCTTTTGTTACTACAATTGAGCCCCTTTGAGTCCACTTTACCTACTCTCTTTTTGGGCTACTTGATATGACTTTTTGGATCGCTTGACATGGTATTAGCAGAGCGCTAGACATTAGTGGGATACACCATATGTATCCTCAACAAACAGGCTTAGTGGGATATGCAGCGTCATTGTTTGTATATCCAACATTTTTTTTTCTTTCGTATTCAATATGAGATTGAAATACTTTGTTTACTCTTTTTCAAAGTGTGTGATGTGATAGTTGCAACATCCATAAAATCAACTAATAAAAATCTGTGTTTAAGCGAGCATATCCATTCACGCTTTATCAAAACTTGACATTCATGGATCATTTGAAAGAATGGATCTTTATCATTAGGAGGATGTAAAAGTATTTAAACAGTAGTCAACAAATAATTCAATTCAACTAGAACTCTTCCACAGTCATGCTCCCAAGCAACCAAAAGTCTTGAATAAATCGCATGCACCTATGCTTTTGCGATTGAACCCCAGCCCACTCTAAGTGAAATGGTCCAGAAACAGCCCACTCATCGACAAACAAACAGATTACATTGGGCCACATTGTGTTAGCCAGGGTCTGATTCGTCTCTCAACTGCAACTGCCGGAGTCTCAGAATTTGAAAATCGTCGAATCGAAACCTGGAAAAAGCTGGCGCGGTTTTGTTCATGACTCCTCTCTCTCTCTCTCGACGCAATCCCCTTTTCAAAAAAACCTAGCAAAAATCTCACATTTCCCCGAAACTGGTATTCCCCAAAACCCTAGCCTTGGCAATTGCATAAAAACCCAGAAAACAGATGGAGAAAAATAGGCGAGTAATGTGTCTAGAGAATGAGGAATTAGCAAATTACTTGCTGCAAAAGAGGCAAGAGCTAGCAGATAAACCCAAAGGGATAAAAGAAAACACTGACATGACTCTTTCGAAGGCGTACAATAACATTTGCAAGGCTCAGCATCCCATCAAGACACTTAAAGATCTCAATGACATCAAGTATGCTCTTTTATTCTTCTGCTGATCATTTGTAACGCATTTGCATTTTTAAAGAAAGTAAAGTCGATCTCTTTTCCTGGTTTGGGTATTGGGTATTTTTAAAATCAAGAATAAAAGTATTTGGTCTAGTTATTTGTATGATTCCAGTATCTGTTTTCGTTCTCATTTGTCCTTTTCTTTTCTTGGAATAATTTGGTTCAATTTGTGTATAGAGGTATTGGGAAATGGATTCTGGTGCTTATGCGTGGCTATTTCGAAAGTGGTTCAGGAAGTTCTGAACCAGAAGACATAACTAGAAAGGGTACATGGAATTCTCTTTTTGTGTGTGTGTGTGTATTGATCCACTTGAATTTTTCAAGTTTCGTCCTTTTCAAGTCTTCTTTAATGCTTGTTTAGGTAAGAAAACCAAAGGAAACAGACGTTATTTGCCCCAAAAGAATTCTGTGGCATATGCATTGTTGATTACTCTATACAGGTACTTGTATCTTTTTATGTGAAATGGTTCTGTCATATATATTTTTTTCTATATAGATTTGAAGTATCAGATGGATGTGCATTTTCATTAGGGAGACTGCAGATGGGAATGAATTTATGCATAAGCAGGATCTTATTGATGCAGCTGAAGCAAGTGGACTTTCTCGGGCACCAATTGTGTATGTTGATCCTATACATTTAACAGCAAATTTGCTTCTCAATACTTTTAGTGATTTTGGAGTTTGATTGGTGGTTTAACAACTGGATTTGTGCATTCTTAGGCCAGAGAAAGGAAAAGGGAAACCTAGCCAATTTGGGAGTTCTCCAAGGGACTGGTATAGTGGATGGAGCTGCATGTCAACGCTGATAAAGAAAGGATTTGTCGTGAAATCAAGTTGTCCTGCAAAGTACGGATTTTTTTTATTCCTCTTGAATAATGCACGAGCCTTTTCCTTTAACATATTATTTTTTTTTGGATAATTGAGGAGTGTGGGTTGAGGTTGCTTGGGTTTGAACCCAAGTCTTACAGCATGGCACAACTCTTCCTTAGCTGCTTAGCCAAGAGGTTGTTTGCTTCTTTTAACATATTCATAACTTTATTTGTTTTGCTGCATGTGGTTGCTTAGTGTTTAATGTTTTCATTGTTGTTTTATGTATGAAATGCAAACTTCTGTTTTGTAGATACATGCTGACACCAGAAGGCAAGGAAGCAGCTTGTGAATGTCTCATGAAATCTAAAATGGAAGATCCCTTAGAAAATTTGGTTAATGTGGAAAGGGTTTCTCAACCAGACATGCAGGATGCATCTGTTCAAGAATTTTGTTATTCTGATTCGGATAGAGAAGAGACACATGCAAAACCCGCTTTTCAGCAGAAAAAATCCATTGATGTTCCGCTTGATTCTCTTGAAAGGGTATCCGCCAACTGAGACACTTCTAAATGAAATTCCAGTTGATTTACGAAGATAATTATAGTTTCAGATTCAGGTGTCAGTGTCTTAGACCACTAGGCATTATTACTTATCTGTGGAATTTACAGCATATGGAAATTTATGTTCAATCCTGGTGCTTCTAAACTCTCTAGTGTTGACTTCTTTTCTTCTGTTCTCTTGTTCTCTTGGAGGGTTTTTTTTCCTGATCTTTTGATTTCCTTTCTGTAGTGTACTTGCATGGGATACTCTAAGGAACAAGTTCTTTGTGCTTTTGCTGAAGTCTTTGAAACTTCCAAGAATAAGGAGATATCTTCACTTTGGCCAGCGGTCTTGTGTCGTCTTCGAGAAGATCAAGTTTACGGTTAGCTATTGACTGTTTGAATATGACTTAACAAATAACATAGAGATATTCAATGTAATCGTTGAAAATTATGGGACATGATACGATTCTTTTTCTATTAATGTTCAGGGCAAGAAGCTTGTGAGGGAATGCAGAGTACTTGGATGGAATTAAGTAGCAATGGTGGAGATATACCGAACTTGTTTACCTTGAGAGCTTGTTCTTCCACTGTATGTTTGCTTTTGGTGAATGGAAATTCAATTATCTTGCATCTGTATCTCAGATATGTTATTATAGGACCTCAATCATTGGGAAAAATTTTACCTTTTAAAAGAAAAGAAAAGAAAAAATGGCTGAGGAAAAAGAAAAGTATTTTGATTAGATATATAGCATGTAATAAGTAGTTCTGCCTTATGATGTGCAGAACCTAAGGATGATAGTTTCGTGTAAAAGGATATAATAAAATAGCCATCAAATTCAAACAGTTTAGACTTTGTCAACATGCATCTGTTTTTTGAGTTTTGTATGCTTAGCAAGTAATATTAAAGAGAAAGAAAGATAAAAATGATATGCTACTAATAGCAAATGATTTCTATCTCTCAAAATTTCTTGATGTTGAATGTGGTTTGTTCATTTATAGTTCTAGTTAGCTTGTGCCCTTTCTTTGTGAGTTCTCTTTATAACTTGATTGAAAAGCTGCCCATCATCCTGGTTGATGTTTTAAAATTATATGTGCAGAGGCCAAGTTCAGATGGTCTGGAAGCAAATATGAATGTTTTAAGCATTCCACCTCTGAGCTTTGGGGAGAGATTTCAGGATGTATATGAAGTAATCTTGATACTAGATGATAGAGAGCAATTTACCAGTCAAGGGTTAGTAACTTCATATCATTGCTTTTTTTGATGTGCTCTTACAAGTTTCAACTTCTGGGTAAGTGACCAATGTTTATATGTTTTGCGGTTTACAGTGCGCGCTCCAAGAAAATGCTAGAGAAGATTTGCTCTGAATTCAAAATCAAAATAAATGTGAGATTTTTAGTTCCTTTTAATGCCCCTTAGTTTCATCCTAACTTCGTAATAAATTGAGAGGTGGGCTTAGTTTTCTTTATATGTTGATAGCTGACAGTTAGTTGCATGCTACTCTCATTGTGTTGATGTAATTTTTAACATTTTGATTGGCCAACTTTTTCATAAAATTAGTGGTTCAGTGCAAATTTTTATCATATCATGTTTTATACTATTAATGAGTTTGGCAATGTTAATATTAAATACAATTATTAACATGATATATCAATGACAATTAATGATGAATGAATTCTTGTTTCTTTACTGGTATTACTGCATGATATATTAAATACAATTATTTACACAGTGACTGTTCTCCAGGTTAGACGGTTGCCTATTGGAGATGGAATCTGGATAGCTCGCCATAAGCATCTTTCCAGTGAATATGTTCTGGACTTTATTGTTGAGAGGAAGAAAATTGATGATTTACGCTCTTCAATACGGGATAATCGCTACAGGGATCAGAAACTGAGGCTTCTGGTATTGATTCTTAAATTCAATAATTCATGATTTTTGGTGATGTTTGTTGCTTGAATTGTACCAATTACAAATGTTACAGTTGTATTCTATCGTTAAAATGCTTATAACCTGACCATTTGAAGTTGCGATAATCTTGAAGGGGTCTGCATGTTTTATTTGATCTTCCTTTATTGCATGTTTGTTGTTTACGGCCTTAAGATGCATTACCAATATCAAATAATGTTCATAAACCTAAATTTACCAGAATCATTAGCCTTTAGATTTGATATTGGAGTTGGTGCAAGTTTTTGTCTATGCTTTTCAACTTAAGTTTGCCATCATGACATTTTTTTCTTTGCATTTTGCAAGAGATCTGGACTTAAGAAGCTGATATATCTTGTGGAAGGTGACCCGAATTCTTCAGAAGCTGCTGAAAGCATCAAAACAGCGTAAGAATTTTTCTAAATATAGATTTAGCCATCATTTTGCTTTCTACTAGGTTATATGTCTCTTTTACTTCACAAAGAAACTTTCTCTGTCATTTGTTGTTAAATATTAAAACTTGTATCCTTGCATATTTTTTGTCATTATTATTGTTTTCTTTTGGGTTGTTACTCAATCCTACATCTAAAATTGAACAATGAATCACTGATTTTCTAGAATAGTAAAGAGAAATCAAATCTCTGTCTCTCTGTCCCCCCCTCTCCTCCAGTTCCTTTGTGCTAGTGATTGTGAAGGCCTTTTTTTAATTTGTGGAATTGGGAGATTCAAACCCTCCTCTTTGATCAGGGAGATCATGCACCAACCAGAAGCCAGGTGCTAGGATGCCAAGGGCTTATATTTCTTGTCTTACTCTTTTCTACATTATGCAGGTGCTTCACCACAGAGATTCTGGAGGGGTTTGATGTTCAGAGAACAAGTGGCTTACATGACACCCTGAGGAAGTATGCTTATCTCACTCGAGCAATAACTCAATATTATAAACTGCATCTGCCTGAGGACCAGTCTAGATGCACTGGGGTCTGTCCTCCCTTTAATGAATTTATCCAAAGGTGCCAAGAGCTGGATAAAATGACAGTCAGTGATGTATTTTCCATTCAACTTATGCAGGTATATATGTTCTTTCATTAAGGAAAGGTTATTGTTTAGTAGTAATATGGTAAGATCATTTATTTGGATTATCATTTAGGCTTTGCTTAGTAGGAAGGATGGGAAGAGGTGGGGATGGAAAATTTGTTATTTTAATGGTTAGGTTTCATAACCATTTTTTTATTTTGTAGCTTAATCATTTAATTAACAAATTTTTCATTCTTATCTGTTTCTTTCCTTTTTACCAAGCAAAACCTCAGAGTGGTTCATCAATCCTAACCTATGCCTTCGTGCCTATGTAATGTGCAGGAACTAGCTTCATCTTCCCTAATATGGTTATATTAATGGCTTAATAGCCCAATGTACCTTTAAACTTTTGCATAAAATAGATCTAAGCCCTTAACGTTATATCGCATGCAAATTAGTCTATAAATTTGTATTTTTTGTAAATAAACTTTCAGCCTTTCAAAATAATGCAATTAAGTCTAAATCTGTTATATAACACTAACTTCCCTTTACATTGCACAGGTGGGATGTCAGTTGGCAACCCACAAAACTATCCATGTTAGATGCCACGTAGGATGTTCAAAAGGTAGTTAATATCTTTTACAGATTTGGACTAATTGCGTTATTTTGAATGGTTGGGGAATTTTTTTATAGAAAATGAAAGTTTATGGATTGATTTGCATGTAATAAAATATTGAGGGCTTACATCCATTTTATGCAAAAGGTTGACGGTATATTTAGGTATTAAGCTTATATTAATTCGTAATAGATTTTGACTATCTGCTTTTGGATGTTGTCTCTAGTCTGTCTCTGTTATGGGGTCATCATTAAAGGCTTAGTTTTTTTTAGTCACTTGTGGGTGTGAGGATTTATCTGCTAACCATTAACCTGGTTCATATATGAGCATAAATAATTGCGTTGATATATTGCTTGAATACCCTTTTAAGTATAGAAGATTGAAGGTTTGTTTTAAGTGATTGACCTTGTTGGTAACATTTTGAATCATATAATTGCAGGTACCACAGGTGACCGAGGAGGTTGCTGTGGCTGTTGTGGATTTATACCCAACACTAGTATCTCTTGCCCATGCTTACTCTGTCCTTGTAAGTTCGTTTTTTTCATGTTGAAACTAGGAACTTTATTTGAGAAAATTAATAGTTGATCTGGCTAGGATTCTGTGATTCTGAGTTTAGGTGGCATCACAAGTTAACAACGTAGTCATCCAACTTCATAAGATTTGTGGTTTAGAAAGGAGAATTGAGAGAAGGGCTTGGTGCTGGTGGATCATAAATGTTAATCAATCATTTACTGTTGTAAAAAGTATAAAATTCAAAGAGGTAAAGGTGGTCTAGTTGCTGAGTTTTTTATGCTCATAACAAATATATATATATATATATATATATATATTGAAATTGAGTTGTTGCAAGATGATAATCGAGACTCACCGTCACCAGAAATTGAATTGCCCAGCTCTGAGTTTGCATTGAAATAGCCGCTCAATTTCTCTGCAAATTTTATTATGAACAAAGGTTTTATATGGAAGTCCAGAATGCCATGGCCTATATTTCATCGTCAAGCACTTTATTCTAGCCTCCAAAGTTATTTCGTCTGGAGCATCTTAATTTATTTTTATGTTTATCTTTAAGTTTCGCTGACCTTGGTCCATTATTTGTGTTTGGAAAGGAGGGTGATATATGCGCGCAAGAGGAGATGCTTAGGAGGCAGAGTAACAATGTGGTGAGCTCAGTTGCTAGTAAGAATATTTTTTGGTTTGTTTGGGGTGATTGACCTTGGCAGATTTCTTGTAAGTTTTAATCTTCTAAATAAGAGTTGTCTCCATTGAAGCTTTCTATAAATGATTGTTTATTTGAAGTTCAATATTGTAAATAAGATAAATAATAAAACAAGGGATTAGATAAATGTAGTGAAAAAGTTGAAAAATCATTGCTATAAAGGAGTTTATATTTGATGATTATTTGTGTATAAATTTTATACATTGTTCTTTGAATCATATTATGGCACTATAGAAACATTTGGTGCTGTCCATGACCATTCTGGTTTTTGAATTCACAAACTGCAAAAGGTGATATTTGCATTTTGGTCATTGAATCATATTTGCTTTTTGGTGATGCGGAAACTGTCCATGACCAGTCTGGTTTTTGAAATCACAAGCTGCAAAAGGTGATGATGAAATCCATGGATTAGCAAAAAGCTGTCTATTAATCTTTCTACATGTTTGTTAGAAAATACTGTTACCAACCTCTATCATTAGCTCATCCTTTGTTGCATGTGCTCTAACATAACCAAATTCACTAATTCTTGACAAGCTCCAACCAGCCGTCTGTTCGTGAATGATAAGCAGATAATGATTTTCTCTGGATAACAAATTATGAGTAAAATTCAATTGATTTTTGACAGAAGACTTACAAGGAGTGGGAATTTGTCGAGACTGAAGCCAGCCATTCCCACAATGGCTTGCACAGGTGCTTTGTAGTTACCATTGTCATACGTGTCTATCCCATCTTCATCCTTCGTTGGCATTGCCAGGCATTGAGAGTTGTAAATGGAGCATGTTCTCTCATAATTATGAACATGACCGAAAAGAACCAGATCCACCTAGCTCACGGTTTCAAACCATCATTTACAGCATATAAGATGCCGAATTGACAAATAATGAAGCAAGAAGACGCTTTTACCTTGTTATCAAGCAATACTGGTTCTACGACATTACGGAAATGAACATCAGTACTGCTCACGCCATGATAGCTACTATACATGGGCCTATGCCTGAGTTTGACAAACATTGCAGTTGATAACAGTCTTAGCAAATCAGCATATTCCGCGACCGTTTCACGGACCAAGGCATTGATTTGTCGGAAATATTTATATCCTTAACTTACCCTATAAAAATTAACCAAGGTGTTTTTGATCGATCAACTGAGGCCATGTCCTTCCTCATCCATTTGTACTTCGAGAATTTTGAAACCATGTCCATTACATAAATCAGTGTAATACCAACACTTAATGCTAAGGAAAAGTTATGCTTCTTATTTTTTTTACCTGTTCAGAATTTTCTGTCCAATCGTGCTCCGTTGAAATGACTGTGAAGTGAACACTGCCTTGCTCTATGGAGTACCATGGCTTATCTTTTGCTGCCGTTGGCATTGGGAAATAGGTCTCATAAGGAACTCCACATTCTCCGCCAGAGTCGGGGCCCGGGTAACAAGATCCTGAACCTGCGTAATCCCTGAAAGGTGGGAGGTAAACTGTGTTGATGAATATGCAATTTTTTTGATGGTGCTAGTAGGCAAGAAATTTACCTCTCATGATTTCCGATTGCTGTCATGTAAGAAACCTTAGAAGCCAAGGGGTTTATAAGGTGAAGGAAGAACTCCCATTCAACTAGGAAGCCAGTTGCATAGCTTATGTCCCCAATGTGAAAAATGGAGTCTACTTTGCCATTTTTCAATTCTTCAACCATTCCTTTTACCACTGAGAGAGATCCTGGCTATATGTGTCACAATCATATAAGCCTCATTAGTGCATATATGTTGATAGCATATATTTGTGCCATTCAAATTTATAGGATTGCGCCATTGGATTTTGTCTAGAGCACAAGCTATTAAAATGATGAGAAATTCAACCGAAATATTGGAAATAAATGAGGATTAAGCAAGCCAGTTTTCCAGCAAATGGTGGTCAAATTGAATTGTGTCTCTACCTGAATGTAGTGCTCAGCAGAAGCATCAAGAGGAGCCTTTCCCATGTCACCAAATACAAGAAATTTGAGTTCATCTGATCCTCCAGCTGGTGGTGTCCGGAATTCAGTTTGATCACTCCATCCAACTGCATCACTGAATCACAGAATACAAGGCTATTTGGTTACCATTTGAAACCACCAAATCCCTCTCCAAATTGGCAATGGAATACATATGCCTTTCATGCATTAATATAGGAGCAACCATTATCAGCTTGCATGAAGAACAGAGATTGAGTGGAATTATTCAATTATGATAAGATCATGTTGCTGCTATACCTTCCATATTTGTAGTGGGAGGTGCTTGAAGGCTGAAGTCCTGTTATCACCGCCGTGTGAATGTAGCCAGGGTTATGCCACCCGAAATCCTTGGCAGGACTTGGTACAACAATAGAACCTATCCATTTTACAATCAACATATAAATGTAAGTGAAAAAAATGTTTATGAAATTAATTAATTGTCACATACAAACCAACACGATATTCTTGAAGAGTATCAATAATTCGGAACTCACTGCACATATCATTCTGCGAAAACGTTGTCACTTCAGATGTCTGTGAATTTCCATTCCCATACTTCACTTGTTGAGGCTTCTCGTCCCCACTTATCCATGTTAATCTCATCTGCACCATTACAACCAAATGCTTAGCTGATTTCCGATCAGCAGAATCATCAACTTCTCCCTTAACAAGCTGAGAATTGCAAAATCCTAATGTTCTAGTGGAATCTATTAATATGCATGCATGGCAATTACCGATGTTCCAGTGGAATCTGTGCTTGAGAGATGACCGTACAATGGCGCATTGGGATTCGAAAATTTCAATGGGTTGGTCCTTTTCAAAACGCAAGGCTTAAGGAAGCCACCGGTCAAGAACACAAATTCGATGTCACTTCTAATGTTAATGACATGAAAAGTTACGGAGCCACTGCAAGTTTTGACCTCGCATTTTCCATTTCTATATTTCTTGCATTCTTTCTTCGTGCAACTTAGATAGGCCGGATCACTGCTCACAAATTTTGCCTGCACAATTCCATTTTGATTTTTTAAAAATGGAGTTGGTTATCTTGTCATATCCCATTTTGATTTTCCAATTTCTTGATAATATTTAGAATAGTTGATTGCGACTTCAAAATATTAAACAAATTGACCATGTAAGAAAAAAGAAAAAACATGTTCGAAGAGTGACGATATAATTATTTGAATAAATACTCAAAGATTAAATTAATTTATTTTTTTAAATGTGAGTAAGAAAATTACTACGAAATTTGTCGATAGAAATAGAAGACCATGCCAAATTAATAACGAGAAATGGATGGGTTTTGGGCTTTGCAGGTAAAAGTCAATTATAAGTGTGAGATCAGGTGAGCTAGGTTGTTGTTGTGACATAACTTGGCGTCTCACATTTAAATACCGAGTGACAACAGCCTTCAATGATGGAAGACTTCCTCCAAACCTTTTCCATTCAATAATTGGCAATGCATTTCCCATAAGCTTCGTCTCTTCAAAGGGTTACCAAACTATGATTTTCCGTGAAGGCTATGAATTTTCTTGGATTTCTTCTTCAAACTCAATTACCTTCGCTTCATTGATTTATATGAGATTGACTTGGCTGTCCTAAACCCATTATGAAATCAAATCGGATTGACATTACGACAAGATTAGAGCAAAAATTGTCCCAATCGTGTGCATGGAAAATTTGAATGATTCCTATGCCACAGAAAGTCCTTTTTTTTTTTTTATGGTGAAAGAATTTTCAAATTAATTTACATGCATTTCGAAATTAATTCTTTTTTATGCAATTTTAAGAGCACACCCCACGTCGGTCAAAAAGGCATTTTCACCGTGCTACACCTTACTCTTCCAATAGACCCTCAAACTCCCATCCTCTTCAATATCTTTTTTCCAAGGAGCTCACATTATTTTTATTTTTATTTTTGCCCTTAAAATTATCGTGCAGAAATAAAAATGTCCCTCCCACTTATTCTTTTACATTCTTTTTTTTTACTTTGACTCTTTATTTGAATTTTTTAAATGACTTTACTGATTTAATATAATAAATAAAAATTAATTATATAATAATTAATAAATAAGAAATAAATAATAATTTTATTATTTCATACAAATTTCATTATATGCAACTTTAGTCTAATTTTTTTCATTACATTTTTATTGCAATCATTGCATTTGTATCAAAACACATATTCCACATGTGGTTTTAGTCTTATTATTATAGTACCTAATCTCATCGCTACAATAACTAATCTCACTGTTATTATTCTTTTCAACCTCATTGCCATCAAAATATACCCCCAGTTTGGCTCTCTTTTCACAATATTGCCTATTCAAGTTTTCCTATGACCATAAACTTCACAGATACAACAGAGGTGAAAAGTTGTAGATCATGGAGAGAAATAATTAACATGAAGGAGTTTTGTTATTTGGTTTTATACATAAACCCTGGACTTCAATTTTGAGTCGTTTGAAAATCTGTCCGAATAAAATTAGAATATTCTTCAGAATGGTTAACAATTGATGATTGTAATTTTCATAGTTTCTATTGGTTTTGTTCTCACTTCCTACAAAAGGGTCAATCCAAAATAAAGGGAAAGAGTTTAAACAAGCAAAATTAAAGTTAAAATGTTAATAACCTCTTGATCGAGTGATTAAGGATAAGTTGTAGTATTTTATAAGATTTGAGTTCAAATCCAATCAATCTCATCTTTATCCTTTATTATTTAATATTTTCATTATAACCAAAAAAAAAATTAAAGGTAAATTAATTGGCTAGTTCGGTAAGTAATAATATGACTATGAGTGAGCTAGAGGGGCAAACCACTAGAATATTAATCAGTGTTAGGAAAGTATCTCAGCTGTAAACAACAGTTAATTTTTTTTAGATTCTCGCGGCCAGCCTGCAGAGAATTGAAAAACTAATTGAAAGATTTTCAACACACGCAACCAACACAGAAAAAGCAGATAGGTGACTCACAAAATTATCAGGCATGCCAGTTCAATTGTTTTGTTTCTTTTAAAGTTTACACAGTGCAGACGATCACATGGAAATAAGAGGTAGCAGGCTTTTCAACTAATTTAAGAGCACCCACAGTTCTTTCTAAATTAATTACGACATTCCACATGAATAATAAGTTAATTAACATGGCCTGTCAAGTTCTTCTATGGGTTGAGAAATAATGTCGAAATTACGTACCTTAACTGGATAATGGCAGAGGAGAGGAAGCTTACTAATGTCACCGGTTTGCACATAAAAAGATATACTCTGGAGACAAGTCTCGACGCTGCATATGCAACAAGGGAAAAACTTAAATATAAAGAAGCAAAAGCAATAAACTAAGAATATAATATGATTCTCAAATGACCATAAAAACGAAAGCTAGAGAAATATAATGTTACTTGGAATGGGAAGGTGAGATCATGGCAATCCAATCTCTTTCCGATGGAAGCAAAACTCCGCTAACAGTCACAGTCACGAACTCTTCATTAGAGAGGTTAGAATTCTTACTGACATTAATTTGGAGAAAAGAGTTTGGATCATGGCATTGAAATAAAGTTCTTCTATTGACCACACGGAAGTCAGATATTGCGGTGTAGTTGCGATGTACGAAGGTTGAGGTGGCAGCCGAAGGATGCAACCGGAAAGAAGAAGATGATGAAGGAAAACTGAAGAAGAAAGGGAGAAGAACGAACCATTTGAAAAGACAAGAAAAGGGTTCATCCATTGAAGTGAGACAATGAATGTGCGACTATGTTTGAGGCAGGCAAAAACGTTATTAGTCTTGGGTCTTCTTCTTGTCTAAATCTTATTTTTCTTGCTTTGTGTCTGGCTTCCCCGGAGATGAGGCAAATGTTTTTTCCGATAGATTTTGAGGTTAAACTGAAAGTGGATTCCTGCTTGTTGGAATATTTAAGGGTGGCCCGGATGCAGAGGCGTATTCTAGGGGGCATTTATTGATGGAACAATAATGTTACCTAGAGTTTGTTATCAACCAACACTTTTGTCGCCATTACCAAGATTTTTCCTTTTCTGTTGTTATTTATTTTAATTTGATATATTGTTTTTCCGAAGAGATTATTTATGATATTTTAAAGGGTTAATATGGTAATACAAATTAATATCTAATTCTCTAAAATCTTTTTTTTTTCTTTAAGATTTTCATTCTAATATTCATCAATAACATGTTAAGCATAATAAAAGATATAAAGAATAAAGAGAGAAGACGGAAAAACGAATCAAATTTATATATTTTCTCTTTTTTATATCAAAGATAGAGATTTTTTTTTAAATCTTTGCTTTTTATATATAATTCCATATATTTTAGGAGCAATGAAAAATATACAATTTCAAGTACTATACTATTCCAATGAACAAGTTGATAGGCCTTTAATTTATATCTTTGGAGATAGTGCTGCCAGAATTGCATCCAGCTTTCTAATATATTATCTTGCACTCAGTTACTTTGCTTTTTGGTGATGCGGAAGCTGTCCTCAACATCTTTGGAATCCGAATTCACGAACTGCAAAAAGAATGAAGGAAATGCATGAGATTACAAAAACTTTTATCAGAATTCAGATGATATATAGTGAGTCTTAAATTGTGTTAATTACCAACCTCCAATTTCAGCTCATCCTTTGTTGCATGTGCTCTTACATAGCCAAATTCAGAAATCCTCGACAAACTCCAACTAGCCGCCTGTTCATGGATGAACATTAACAGGTTGTTTTTTCTGCCTAATTAACTGATTAAACAGGTATTACTTCCAGACTTACATCATCAGGAAATTTGTCGAGAGTGAAGCCAGCCATTCCGACGACAGCTTGCACAGGTGCAGTGTAGTTGCTGTTATCATACGTGTCTACTCCATTTTCGTCTTTCGTTGGCATTGCCAGACATTGAGATTTATAGACTGAACATGTTCTCTCATAATTATGTACATGGCCAAAGAGTACCAGATCGACCTAATTCATGTTTTCTTATAATCAATTATTAACAAAAATAGGAAATTGAACCAACTTGATGTATAATGAAGCCAGAAGTTTTTACCTTGTTATTCAGGAGAAGGGGCTCTACGGTTTTAAGAAATTTATCATCAGCGCCTAGAGAGCTGTACATGGGCCTGTGCCTGCATTTTGGAAACAAATCAATGGATTCTGTGAGTTTCTGACCCTCAATGATATCAAGGAAACCAATAAGTAGTTGGAAGAAGCAAAAATAGACTTTTTCAGGTATTTAGATATAGTTTGAATATTGCAATCGTCATTGTTGGGAGAGTTTTACCATTTACCGCTCACGGCTCGAACATGATTAGTCTCAGACAGTAAAACGGACGAGAATACCTCTGGTTACGTGAAAAAATGATATCAAGGCATTGGATTCACTTTGTAGCCTCCAACTTACCCAGTAAAAATTAACCAAGGTGTTTTTGATCGATCAACTGAAGCCATGTCCTTATTCATCCATTCATACTGTCAACATTTTGAATGTCAGTTTCATAAATTGGTGCAAAATCAACATAAGATCAGATTGGAGAAATCCTATGTTGGAAGGGCGAGTTCAGTTTTACTTTACCTGTTCAGACTGTTCTGTCCAATCGTGTTCTGTTGAAATGACTGTGAAGTGAACACTGCCTTGCTCCATGGAGTACCATGGCTTATCTTTTGCTGCCGTTGGCATTGGAAAATAGGTCTCATAAGGAACTCCACATTCCCCTCCTGAGTCTGGACCTGGATACCATGACCCTGAGTCTGCATAATCCCTGAAAAATGTGGGCTAAATTGGTAAAATTCCTAGAAGCAATGACTTCCATGTCTCCTCATTTTGGACAATACCAGAGACAAGAAATTAGTTACCTCTCGTGATTTCCAATTGCTGTCATGTAAGTAACTTGAGAAGCCAAAGGGCTTATAAGGTGAAGGAAGAAGTCCCATTCAACTAAGAAGCCGGTTGCATAGCTTATGTCTCCAATGTGAAAAATAGAATTTACATTGCCATTTTCCACTTCTTCAATCATTCCTTTTACTACTGAAATTGATCCTGGCTGAATGTGCCACAGAAACATGAGACTCATCATTAGCATAGTAATGCCTTAAAATATATATAGAGTGGATATGTTCCTTCCAGCCAAATTTGATTATGATATGAATGAAATTAATATGTGAAACTGAATTTAAGTTCTTGATCAGGCAAAGTAAAAACATAGCAGTAATCACATTGTATTGCAAACTTGCATTTCTACCTGAATGTAGTGCTCTGCAGAAGAATCAAGTGGAGCCTTTCCCATATCTCCAAATACAAGAAATTTGAGTTCATCTGATCCTCCAGCTGGTGGTGTCTGGAATTCAATTTGATCACTCCATCCAACTGAATCACTGAATCACAGAATATGAAGTTAATTGGTTACCATTTGAAACCGCCAAATCCATCTCCAAATTAGCCGTGCTGTATCAAATGGTATCAGCTTTTGACAAGAATGAAAGTTGAGAGAAATGATTCAGTATTATAAGATCAATTTGCTGCTATACCTTCCATATTTGTAGTGGAAGGTGCTTGAAGGCTGCAATCCTGTCAAGACTGCCGTGTGAATGTAACCAGGGTCATGCCATCCAAAATCCTTCGCTGGACTTGGTAAGATGCTAGAACCTGTACATAAATCAACAAAAATGTCAATGAAAAAGGTTGTTCTAAATGACAAATATGGTTTAAACAAATGAAGATCTTAAAAGAATACCAAATCGGAACTCACTGCACATATCATCCGCTGAAAAAGTTGTAACTTCTGATGTCTGTGATTTTCCATCTCCATACTGAATTTGCTGAGGCTCCTTATCACCGCTAACCCATGTTAATCTCATCTGCAGCCCCAGTGATGACAAACTAATTAACACTCAGCTTCAAATTGGACTGATTATTCATTATAGAAAAATCTATAATAAAGCATCTTTGACCATAAGATTTATGTCTTCATAAAGCGTACAGATTAAATTCTTTCTTTCCATACCGATGTGCCAGTGGAATCCATGCTTGAAAGGTGTCCATACAATGGCGAATAAGGATTAGAAAATTTTAAAGGGGCGTCGGTCCGAGTCAAAATGCAAGGCGTTGAGAATCCACCAGTAAAGAACACGAAATCGATGTCTGTTCTGATGTTAATGACATGAAAAGTTATAGAGCCACTGCAAGTTGTGATCTCACATTTGCCGTCATTGCCATATTTCTGGCATTCTTGATTCTTGCAACTTAGATAGTCTGGATCACTGCTCACATACTTTGCCTGCACCAATTCAAGTGGCTCTCCTTCATATGTTGGCAATATACTAGTATAAGCCGCTGGAAATTAAATTGATTCTTCATTTCCTTTCAAAGTAGATGTCCCATGTGTTATGTATATAATTTTCAAAATTCTGTATTAATCTCCAAATTTATATATGAGAAGAAAAATAGAAGGAAAAGAATTGATAGATAGCCATCTATTATATTCAAATTTGATATTTATATCGCTATTTTGTTCAATATAGTAAATAAAACTTCGGAGTGTTATTAATCTCCAAGTGGACCAACTGTTTTTATATAAGGTTAGTTTCTAGTATTTATTTGTCTTAATTTATTCTATCATGTCTTGCATGGGTGTAAATTTCTATATTATAATCTGATTAATGGGTGTCTATTTTCCTCTGATTAAAAAAAAATGGAAATTCATTTATCAATTTTAAAATGGAGATTAATTATTACAAGATTGATTTTTTCCGACCCTTCAACTATCAAAACAAGATTAATTATCAGAATAGTTTCTCAATATATATTATGCAATTTGTCAAACAATGATTACCAAAATTACCTTAACAGGATAATGGCAGAGGAGAGGAAGAGTACTAGTATCACCAGTCTGTAAATAGTAGGCCTCACTTTGAAGACAAGTAGTCACACTGCATATGTATGTATGTATATATATATACATATATATATATATATATATATATATATATATATTTGTATGTATGTATACACACACACACAAGGCAAAAGAAAAATCAGTAAAGATCAATGCAAAGCATGAAACTGAGAAAACTATGAGTCTTAAATTAGAAGAAAATATGTAAAAGATATAGAAAAGACTCTGAAAACCTTACTTAGAATAGGAAGGTGAGATCATGGCAACCCAATCACTTTCCGAAGGAACCAAAACTCCGCTAACATTCACAGTGACAAACTCTTCATCAGAAAGGTCAGCGTTGCTGGTGACATTAATTTGGAGATAAGGGTTAGCATCAGGACATTGAACTAAAGCTCTTCGATTGAGCACTCGAAAATCAGATATTGCAGTGTAGTTTAGGTGAAGAAACGTTGAGTTGACGACCAGAGGGTGCAATTCTGATGAAGAACAAGGAGGAAAAGCATGGAGAAAAATCAGAAAAATGAAGGATAATTTGTAGAAAAAATATGTTAAACGTTCCTCCATTGGCAGAAATGATAAACAAAAAATAAAGTCTTGGGTTTAATTTCTCGTTGCTTATGTTAACTTTGTAGCATTAGTTTCTGTGATTTGGAGGATTGGAGATTTGAACGGAGAGATCAATAATATTTATGGGCGGGCGCATATTTATTGGAGAATTATAGGTTTTGTACATGACAAAAGACATTGTTACATTGATGTTAATGGCTGGTATCAAGTTATTGTCCCATTCCTTTAAAGAATTAATTTGCTTTCTTTTCTTCTTATTTTAAAAAAAAAAAACGAGTTTACTCGTTAGTTGTCTTGTTTACTTTTTTTTTTGTTAAGCTAGTTGTCTTGTTTACATTATTATTTATTAATTCCCCAATTAGTCTTAATCTTCTAGGTTTTCAAGTCATAGCATTCAACGTTATTGTGTCCAGGTACGTGACGGACATATTAAGGGTAAGAGATAATTAAGGAGAAAAGAGAAAAACAATAGAGAAGTTTTCTTTTTTTATTTTTTATTTTATTTTTATCGAAACCACTTAGTATCCTCACACTATTCTGATATAAGATTAATTCGAATTCGAGTCGGACAAAATCAAAAGAGTGGCAAATTTCTCCCTCAAGAGTTTTAACATAACTGCATACCCAATGCTCGAACTTGAGACCTCTGATTAAGCTAGAACAGCTTCTACCAGCTGATCTACGTGCTCTTAGGTCAATAGAGAAGTTTTCTACTTGAAAGAAAAGGAAAGATTATATATAGATTGAGTTTTAAACTTCATGGACAGAATTACATAATTAAATTAATGCAAATTCACCAAATTATTTATACATAGAAACTAAATTATATGGACGACATAAGTTTTGAATTAGCATACATGAATTAATTCATATTTTTACTAGAATACTACCCACCTTGGCTTGGGAATTTTTTTCAAATATTTATAAAATATTTTTAATTAAACTAATAAATAAAAAAGAATATTTTTAAATTAATTCTCCACTCCCCCTTTACCTCTTATGAACCAAAAAAAAATAGAAATAATATATTAATAAATCAAAAATAATTCTTTTCAAATATTATGATTTTTAATTTTTGATATCTTAAAATAATTTAGTTAATTAATCATTTTTTTATTTTATAAAACAATTTCATACATTTAATTTATGTCACCAAATAATATATTAAACAAACAAAATAAAAATTATAAAAAATAAATTATCTCAAATACAATTGGAGTTTAATCCAATTTGATGGATCCAAGGCGAATTCAACGTTCTTTCCCTTTCTTTATCTAATCTAGCCCAAACATCAAACCCTTTTATCCGTTTAGAACACTTGTCATCTATAGAATGCTTTGTCTTACTATTAGAAAAAATATGATAAAGAACCCTTAATATCCACAGCAATTCAAATATTTTCTTTTTTATCCTTATTAGACAATTGTCAACTGTAAGATCCTATGAATTTTTTAATAGAATGTATAGATATAAGAATTAGATCTTGTGAGCTAAATTTTTTTTTTCTCTTCTCTTTTTAATTTTCTCCATTGTATTTATAGGTAACAAATAAGAAAAAAAGTTTTATCCTTTTTATTTTGCTCTTATTTGGAGTCCTCCAACCAAATTATTAGGAATAAACCATTTAATCCTACTCATTGTTCTTTCCAACCTCACTTAACCTTAATTTTTTGAGTTTATATTTGATGTGCTATCAGTATATAAATTCTATACATTGTTATCGAATCATATCATGATATCTCATTAATTAATGAATTTAATAATATTTATTTTAAAGATTTTTCATTTTAAAAGTATCAATTCATGAGAGGGCATATCATGATTTAATGATAATATATGAAATTTATATAGTGACAATGCATCAATTATTGTAAACACCCTATTTTGTCCAAGGATGGATTAAGTTGAATTTGTGTAACCATAGGTCAGGATTATGGGTTGAGTTAGTGTTAATTAGGTTTACTTGTAGTATTAAGGTTAGTTTGGTTAAGTTATATTATTAAGGTTCATTAGGCGAATTTAAACCTCTTCATGGGCCAGGCCGGACTTAGGTAAGGTATAAAAGAAGTGAAAGTGTGCTCAGGTCTAGCTTGGCCCATTTCTCAAGTCTAATTTCTTATCCAAGCCCCTTTTTACATATAATGAATAAACCCAAACCTGTCTAAGTCTACCCAAATACTATTAATTTTTTTAAAAAAATTATAATAAAATATAAAAATATTAAATTAAAACACATAATAATTAATAAGTATAACATAATAAATTTGAATAAATTTTTACATAAAGACTAAAAAAATGAAAATTTAAATTAAAGTATAAAAAAATAATACAAACTCAAAATAAATTGCATAAAGAAAGCAAAATTAATTAACAATATATTAATATAAAAAATAATAAAAAAGTATAATAAATGGGCAGGCTGGGTCGGGCTTGGGTTTGAAACAATGAACCCAAACTCAGTCCATTTATTAACGAGTCTCAATTATTAAACCCAAGCTCATTTAACGGGCTTAATATTTTTGTCCAAACTTACTAAAAAATTGTGTGGTCCTTTGGATTTGGGTGGGTAGCCCGACCTATGAACAGGTCTAGGCTAATTTGTATTATTAGAATTGATTTGATTATTAGACGTGATTATAGTAGTTTTTATTATTAGGATTAATTTGGTTAACAAATTAATTTGACTAATTAGCTTATTTTAGGTTAATTTGATTGGGATTAATTAACTTATTAAATGAAATTATTAGGATTAATTAGGATAGATTAGAATAAAATTAATAGAGATTAAGATTGGAGTAAGATTTGTTTAGATTAATTTTAGGATAAAATTAATTCATTGATGCAATATAAAATTTTAAAGTGGGCTAGAATTATTAGGTTAGGATTATTAGGATACTTAATAAAATGACTAACAATGATAAATAATAAAAATGGAATTGAGATTAATTATTGGATGTACAACCTAGGTACTATTATATTAGTTATAGAAGTTGAAGCAGTTATAACTAATATAACTACTCTGGTTGGTAGCTGATGAATTCCTCTTCTTGTAATTAGTATATAAGCAGAACTCTTCTCATTAATCAAGTATTCCAATACAATATTCAACACATCATTCTATACAATTTTGATTCTCTCATTCTTCTCTTCTTCTTCTGTTATTACTTTCTAATCTTTTGTTACTTCTCTTCTTCTTATCTTGTGTGTGGTTCAGACATAATCTTCACATGGTATCAAAGGTTGGTATGGAGAATAGCAATGGAGCCACATTTTAGTGCAATGGAGGCCCAACTTTGTCATCTTTCTAGGTAATAAATCTGGGGGCGCAAAGTGTTATTGTTAAGCTTGATGATAACAATTTTTGCTTTGGAAGTAGCAAGTCACGACAACCATACGAGGATATGGTTTGAGTGGTTTTGTTGATGGAACTCAAGCTATTCCCTTAAAAACTTCTATTAAGTTTGAGAATTATGATAGACAAGATCAATTACTTGTTTCTTGGTTACTGTCCTCTATCAGCAGCCATATCCTACCTACCTTTGTTGGGTGTGAAACAACAAAGGACCTTTGGGAGGCTATTGAAGAGTATTTTGTTTCTCAAACAAATGCAAGAATCATTTAGTACAAAAGACAATTACAAAATGTAAAGAAAGATAATTTGAGTATGAAAGATTATCTCATCAAGGTGAAGTCTATTTGGGATACATTGCAATCGTGCGGATGCA
Organism: Heritiera littoralis; assembly: GCA_031772115.1. NCBI lineage: Eukaryota > Viridiplantae > Streptophyta > Magnoliopsida > Malvales > Malvaceae > Heritiera > Heritiera littoralis. The sequence goes on along the minus strand of JAPDPK010000092.1, from coordinate 2,326,529 downwards.
AGATGTCAAATTGTGAATTAGTGCACACTGCCTTGTTTGGACTTGGAACTGAATATGATGCAATTGTGGCTGCTATTTCAACTCAATAAGACTTACCAAATTGGAAGACTACCTCTGCCTTGTTGCTTGCCACAGAATCAAGATTGATTCAAAATGTTGTTGTTCTTGAATCTTTAATGGCTTTTGCAAATCTTGCTGTGCAACAGAAGAAATTCAACCTTGAATCTAATAGAGGAAATAAAGGTTGGAATAATGATGGAAATAGAAGTTTTGGAGGTAGAGGAAGAGGAAGAGCAAGAAGAAGAGGCATGTTTGTTTGGTCAAAACCTTGATGCCAATTTTAGGGCCAAATTTGGCATACTGTCCACAGTTGTTACCACAGGTTTGATATCTCATTCAATCCGAGTCCTGGTGAATCACTCTCATATAGCAAAAGTAGTCACTTTATCCATTAATCATATTAAGGTCTTCATCAGCCACAATAGCAAGTTAATGTGGCAGAAGCATTGATAGTAAGTCCAGATACAATAGCAAATTCATCATGGTACCCTTATTCTAGAGCTACCAACCACATCACTAACTAGGTTGAGAATCTCAATGTTGGATCTTTATATCATGGGAATGGTAAGCTTCATATGGGAAATGGAGTTGGAATCAATATTATAAGCATTGGTCATTCATCCTTCCTCACAAATAGTCGTTCTAAACCATTTCAACTCAAAAATGTTCTTCATGTTCCTCAAATAACTAAAAACTTATTGTCTGTTTCCCCATTTTGTAGAGATAATGGTGTATATTTTGAATTTTACTCTGACTTTTACCTTGTGAAGGACCCTACTACTAAGGAAATACTTCTCAAAGGAGTGCTTGACAAAGGATTGTACAAGTTTAACCTTTCAATAGACAAATCAGCTGCAGCATGTCAAACCAAGTCGAAGCTCTTGTGTCAAATGTTTTAGATTTTGATGCTTCTGTTTCAATACAAAATTTTGGTTAAAAGTCAAAATCCTTTGTTCTTTAGCATAAATGTTTAGGCCATCCTAGTTTAGTCATAGTTTCATAAATTCTTACCTCTTATAATATTCCACATTATACAAATAAAAGCTATGTTTGTTCTCACTGTCAACAAGGAAAAAGTTACAAACTTCCTTTTTCACTCTCCAATACTACATATAATACTCCTCTTACACTCATTCAAGCAGATTTATGGGGACCTGCTCCTTGTCCATAAGGCAATGGTTTTTAATATTACATCTCATTTTTTGATGTATATTATAGGTTTACTTGAATTTATTTCCTTATAACAAAAAGTGAAGCATTACCCTCCTTTATTCACTTCAAAAAGCTAGTTGAAAAACAATTTTCCACAATTATAAAGATACTACAAACTGATTGGGGTGGTGAATTCAAAAGTTTTACTTTGTACCTTGAATCTGAAGGAATTCAATGTAGACATTCATGTCCACATATCTCTCAATAGAATGGAGTAGTAGAAAGAAAATATAGATAAATAATTGAGACTAGTTTAACTCTTCTGTCACAAGCCTCCTTACTTTTTACATTCTGGTCTAAGGCATTTGCTGATGCAATTTATTTGTCGAACAGGTTACCTACTACAGTTTTGAAGTCAATATCTCCTTTTGAAGCCTTGTACAAGGTAAAGCCAGACTATATATTCCTTAAGACTTTTGGTTTTTTGTGTTATCCATAGCTTAGACCTTTTAACAGAAACAAATTGAATTTTAGATCTTCTTTTTGTGTTTTCTTAGGATATAGTTCTAAACACAAAGGATACAAGTGTCTTGATGCAAATCATAACCTTTTTATATCCAGACATGTCATTTTTTTATGAAGAACAGTTTCCTTATATTCAACTGTTCACTTCTAAATTTATCACAAATATGACTTCTAGTCCTGTTTTAGTGTCTTTACTTCCACTACTAGTTTCAAATCCCATATCAAATTCTTCCAGTTCACATTTAGATTCAAACCTATATCAAAATACCAACTCTTTAAATCCTAATCTTACTCCTATACATGAGTCTTCTACATCAAATTCACAATCTAGTCCAATTCCAACTTTAAATACTCTTCCATCGAATTCTAATGATCAACCTTGAATATTGGGACCACCTCTATTACCAACTGAAAATTCTCATCTTATGCAAACAAGGTCCAAAAGTGGGATTTTTAAACCTAAGGTGTTCGGTGTTCTTGGTGGATTTCAACAATAATAAGCCAATTAGCATTACTCAAGCACATTAGCACAACAAGTGGAGAGAAGTAGTTCATGCGGAGTACAATGCTTTTTTGAAAAATGGCATATGGTCATTGGTATCTCTTCCCTCAGATAGATCCATAAATGGCTGCAAATGGGTCTATAAACTTAAGAGAAACTCTGATGGCTCTATTGCAAGAAGAGGTGGCAAAAACTAGCTCCACCCAAAAACCTGCCCGAATCCACCTGAAACCGAACCAAACCAACCCGAATTGACAAAAAAAGTCAAAGGCCCATAACCAAAAAAGCTTGTAACCGAAAAGCCCGAAACTAAAAAAACTCGAAACCGAAAAAGCTAGAAATCGAAAAAATTCGAACTCGACACAACCCGAACCTAACATAACCGGAGCTTGATACAATCCGAAATTGAGACCGATTCGATCCGATCCGAAACATATAAAAAATCAAATTTATAACTCGAAAAAACTCAAATTATAATTATATAATTATTATTTAAAAATAAATAAATAATTGATACACTTTTTTAATTAAGAAGTTTAAAATTTTGAAAATAATAATTATTTATTATACAATTTTATCAATTATGTATTACCAACAAAAAAATATTGAATCTTTTAAATTAAATTAATTTAAAACACCATAATATATGATATTAAATAATCTTTAATATTATACTTATTGCATTTATAATAATAAATATATTATTAATTTAACATTTGATTTTATTATAAAAATCATTTTCACATTTTATTATTTTTATTTTATAATAAAATTTTAATTTTAATACAATAATAAATCAAACATATAAAAAAATATATAATTTCAATATTTGCTTGAAACTTTGAATTTGATATTTTGTGCAACACATTAAAAATATTTTTAATAAAATTAAATTTAAATTGTATTTTCTTAAACTTTCAAGTATAAAAAGATATTATATTTAGATTAAAAAAACCTAATCTTAAAATTAAAATTCAAGTTTTCAAGATTAGAAAAAGTTAAGTAATTAAATTAAACAATACAAATACAATTTTTTTCATAAGCTTGGGCATTATTAGAAGAGAAAATTATAAATCAAGCTAGTGGTAATTTTATTTTTAGCCTTAAAACAAAAGACATTAATAAATCAAGCTAGTGGTAATTAATTATTTATTATATTATAATAATCTTATACATAAATAAACCAATTTGGTATCTTATAATAATGATTTGTATATTATATTATAATAATCTTTTAAGAATAAATTATGTAATCTCTTAGTGTGTAAGTATTATTTTGATAGAATTGAGTATTTACTAAAAATAATTTATTTATTATCTATTAAATGTAAAATTAAAGTGTGGATAAAAATAATAATTCTAATAGTAAATTAAAGTGTAATTTGATAATATATTAGAGTAGTATGACTGTGTAAGTAGTAATTTTAATAAAATTTGTTTTTTATACTTTATTAATATTGTTATTAATTATATTTAAATAACTAGAAGTATATTAATTAATTTAGTAATATCTACTATTTAACATTTTAATTAGATATTCGATCAATTGATGTATATATAATATTATTATGTTAATGTGAATATGAAAAAATTAGTATTCAATTGGTATATAACTGTATATGATATGATTATATCAAATGTTATTATTTATAATATAATGTCAATTGGTGTATATAACTTATTTAATTTAATGTTTTAAATTTTTAATGAGATATTTGATTAATTAATTTGTACGAGTACGATTATATTTAATATAATAATGTTATATTATGATTTATGTACAAACCAAAAACAAAATAAATATAAAATTGAGATAATTAATTGATCAATTATTCATAATATTAAATATTTTTTTAATGTATACTAGAATTTTATTCAACATTATAATTGAACAATTAGTTAACTAGTTATGCAGTTAGATTTAATTTAATTACTAATTATGTTGGTATTTAAAAGACCAAATAAATGTAAAAAAATTCTTAAAAATTAAAAATTTTATTAAAAATATAATGTAATTATTAAAAAAGCTAATAAAACAAAGTAAAAAAAAATTATTGAACTAAGAGTTTCTAAATTCTAATGGCCAAATGTTGACCCAAAAAAATACAATAACCTAATAAATTATTGTTAAGAGTATAATGTCATTTATATAATGTTTAATTGTTTAGTGTGATTTATTTATAATTTGTTAGTTATTTATTTGTATAGCTAATACTTTTGGATTTTCACTTTCTTTTAGTTTTACTATATATATTTGGCTCACTTAAAAAATAAATTTTTATATAATTATTAATGTATAATTATATATTTTATAACAAATGTGAATATCACAGGAAATTAAAAAAATAAATAATAATTGTCAAGTAATAAAAACATTAAAATGTAAAAATTTATATTTATATAAATATTTATTAAATTTTAACTTTAATTTAGCATTTCTATTATATTTTTATTTAACTATATAAAATTAAATAAATTATTACATTCAAAATTATAAAAATATTTATAATTTATAAAATTTCAAAATAATTTGACTAAGCTCGCTAAGCCTGCCCGATTAAAATCGAACCAAACCTGAAACCGGATTGAAACAGAAAATAACCGAACCCGAAAATACCCAAAACGAAAAAAACCTGAAATCGAGAAAAACCAAAATCGAAAAAATCCGTAATCGAAATAACTTGAACCCGAATATAACCCGGATCGAATCGGTCCGTTTGCCACCTCTAATTGCAAAATACAAAGCTAAGCTAGTAGCTAAAGGCTACCTTCAACAACCAAGAATCAATTTTGGTGAAAACTTTAGTCTAGTAGTAAAGCCTGCAACAATCAGAGTTATTTTGACTTTAGCATTGTCTAAAAGTTGGTGTCTTCACCAAATGGATGTCAATAATGCTTTCCTAAATGTAGTATTAAATGAAGAGCTCTATATGTGCCAGCCACCTGGTTTTAAGTTTCAAAACAGTAATCAAAAGTTGGTTTGCAGACTTCATAAGGCCCTATATCGTTTAAAACAAGTACCTAGGGCCTGGTATGAGAAGTTTTAGTATTTTCTTCACCAATAAGGTTTTAAGTCTTCACAGGCAGATCAATCACTGTTCTATAGGCAAACAGCTTCACATTGTACCTATATAGTTTTTTATTTTGATGATATAATTGCAACTAGTAGCTCAAGGTCTGTTGTCAAACATCTGGTTCAAAGCTTAGACTAAGAGTTTTCAATTAAAGATCTTGGTTTGCTATATTTTTTTCTTGAGGTTGAAGTTTAACATCTCTCCAATGGCATTCTAATCACTCAGTCCAAGTACATCAAGGATTTGTTGTTGAAGTTTAACATGGCTGAAGCTAATCCTCTTCCTACTCCCATAGTTAGTTCTCTTAAACTTTCTACCAATGATGGTTCTCCTATACCAGATGTTTAGTAGTATAGAAGTGCTGTAGGAGCACTTCAATATGTTACAGTAACTAGACCTGAAATTTCCTATAGTGTTAGCAAAGTTTCACAATATTTGCATAAGAATCTTGACACTCACTGGAAGGCTGTTAAGAGACTTTTCAGGTATCTTTGCGGTACAATTCTTCATGGTATTCTTCTTAGGCCTTCTTCTGTTCTTCATTTGATTGGATATACTGATGCGGATTAGGCTTTAGACCTTGATGACAGAAGATCAGTGTCTAGTTATTGTGTTTTCTTAGGTTCAAACCTAATATCATGAAGTTCCAAGAAACAATCAACTGTTTCAAGGTCAAGTACAAAAGCTGAGTTTTGAAGCCTAGCTAATCTAACTGCTGAACTACTATGGATTTAATCTCTTCTATCTGAGATTGGTTTGCATCTACCAACTAGACCCCATATCTGGTGTGATAACCTTTCCACAGTAGCTTTATCAGCAAATCCTATCTAGCACACTAGAACTAAACATATGGAGCTAGATATGTTTTTTGTCCAAGAAAAAGTATTGAAGAAGCAGCTCATTGTTAGTCATGTTCCTTCTTATGATCAAATTGCGGATATATTCACCAAGCCTTTGCCATTGTCAAGTTTTGCTCGATTAAGCTCTAGGTTTACTGTTCAAAGCTTTGGCCATCATAAACAGCATGGGAGGAAGACTGTAGGGGAGAGCTTGGTTTGCAAGGGCATATTGGATGTATAACCTAGGTACAATTATATTAGTTATAACAGTTGAAGCAGTTATAACTAATATAACTATTCTGGTTGGTATCTGATGAATTCCTCTTCTTGTACTTTATAAGCAGAACTTTGCTCATTAATCAAGTATTCCAATACAATGTTCAACATATCATTCTTTACAATCTTGATTCTCTCATTCTTCTCTTCTTCTTCTGTTATTAAACTGACAACCCTCATCAGAAACAAATTAATCATAGTGCTACATAGAATTATATAAGAAAATTAAAAAAATTTAAAGAAAAGAACTTTGATCTAATTACATGAACAAAAATTCCAGACCTATAAATACAACTCATGCAAGCCACCCAATGGACAATAACAACAAGAAACAACAGTTATAACAAAACACAGAATACACGAGTTACATAAAAAATAAAAAAAAAGGCATTTTATGGGTTTTTTGGTAGCAAAGTTCTCCTTAGATCTTTCGAAATAGGCTTAGAGTTGGGTTATTCTATTTCAAGATTCAAGTTCAAGGGATTATGTCATACCCGAATATATATATATATATATATATATATATATATATACATATGTATAAATATAATAGCAATATTAAAGAGGACTTAGAGGCAAAATAGCAATTTTCTCCCCAAGCTTTACATCTAAAAGCTAATGCTTTTGCAAACAAGAAAAAAAAAAGAACAAAACAAAATCAAAGGAAGACGTGTTGCACCTCTTTCAATCTCAACTTTTGTTTTCATTTCCTTCTCTGTGACTTTAGAAGCATGAAACAAAGAGTATTTAATCAATATTGTAATTGGTATGTCTCTTTTAATTTTTATTATTACTTTTATTATCTTTTACTGTAAAGTTTTAATTTTTAAGCTCTTGTTGAAACTTTAAAATGGGTTTTATGATTTTAGTTAAATCTAAGCAACATTTATGGGATGATTGAGCATGGGAAATTATGCATTTGTTTCTAGCCTTGCATACTATTTTAAACTTTTCAAAATATTTTTTTATTCTAGCACATTAAGTCAAGTTTTAGCTTAAGTTTGTGGTCGGTTTTAGATTAGTTAAATTGTCATTTAAGTTTTGCATTTCATCTAGTTAAGGCAATTTGACTTTCAATTGAGAAAACCTATTTTTCTGTAGCTAGAGATGTAGTTATTTTAGTGAAACAAGTGTAGGCTGTTAGAATTAGTGTTTAGGCTAAATTGTATTAATTTCTATATTTCTTAGTGTAAATAACCTCTAAAATGGTTATTAAATTTTGATGTATTCAGATAATTGTGGATAGATTGTTGATTTCTCGGAAGACGGTTAGGTTTCTCAATTAGAAGAAGGTACATAGAATTCACACACTTTGCTTGTTTTGAACTTATATTACGTATTTATGTTTTCCAAATGTGTGAATGTTTTATTCCTTATTTTTTTATATATGAACATATGATCAAGCATGTGATTACTTTGTGTTTTGATAAATATATGATGGATCATGATTTATGAATGGAATGAGACATCATTTTAATATTTCAAGAATGACTTCATGAAGGTATCTATGAATTCCCAATTGGATTTATAGACACCAGAACTAGTTTTACACTCATGCTAATGGGTTCTAGTAGTTGGCATATGGCTTAGCTAATGGGTAATAATAGTTATTGATGATCATAGAATCCCATTAATGGCTTATAGTAGTTAGCATAGGTTCCTCTAATCGGTTATAACAGTTAGCCTTGATCATACGGTCCTGCTAATGAGTTATAGTAGTTAGTCATGACTAATGGTCTTGTTAATGGGTTATAATAGTTAGTATAAACCCTTCTAATGGGTTAGTATAGTTAGGAATAGTCATATGGATGATATTGTTGATAGGGTCCTTGTCACGGGTTATAGTAGTGACCGTAGTGAATAATGAACTAATGATTCATGATTATGAAATAATTTGTAATGATGAAATGGTTTTATGATGATGATTCATGACTTTAAAGTATGATCTATGATTTACGTGAAATGATATGTGTTTGATAATGATTTATGAATTATGATTTATGACTTATGAAATGGTTTGATAGGATGATGAATTTTTATGAAATGGTATCATAAATGTGTTGAGAACGTGATTTGGACGAATGATGTTTATGAATGATATTTGCTAAATGACGCATGTTATATGTAAGAAATTGATGTTTGATCGGTAAGGTGTGTGAGACTAGATTTATTGAGCTACGGTCTCATTCATCTTTTCTTACCTTTTTCTCAATAGATGATTGAGCTATAGGTTGCTTAGTCTTGTGATGAAGTTTGTAGGTCGAACTGAGTATGTTTCTTGGACTAGTGTGGATGAGCGGTAATTTTAGCTTTGGTGAAATTGGAAATATAAAAGGACCATTACATATATATTTTAATAAAATAATAAAGCAATTTTTAAAATAGGGGTAGGAGGGTAATTTTACCGTCACACTATTTTGTTTTATCTGCCTTGACTGGCCTGCACCGTAGGCTACTGGCCCCCCAAACTGGCCCTTAGTTATTAAGGTATTACTAATGACAATTTTGCATTTTATTTAATTTATATTGAGCTTTTGGAGATTTACTGTTTAGTTGGATTAGAGTTATGGATTTTACTTTTAGATGTTATTTCATTCAAAAATTTTACTTTGAATAAAAGAAAAGGTTTCGTATTACTTGGGATGTTCAACTTCAAGGTAATATAGTCATGTGACATCCATGTTTTGGAGAGGATTGTTTTCTGGAAATCTGGATGTGTTTTGGGTAGAGGCACAGCGGGGCTACAACGGAGCACGACCAGGTTTTGAGCAAGTTTGAATTCCCCAGTCGACTTTTAAAGTTTCTATGCTAGAATCTGGGACTTGTTAGAGTGAAGGCAGAGCATGGTAGAAGAGAGGGAGTTCTTTTTTAACAGCTAATGAAATCTTTTGGAGGCTACATATATTTTGGTGAAACGATATCATTTCTTGGAGCAGAAATTTGGGAAGGTGACTCGTGACCCAGTAAGGGAATCCTTGTGCTAACTTGACTCAAGTCGCAGGTTCCATTTTTCTTTTTTCTTTTTGTCAATTTTATTTATTTATTTTCTTTTCTAATTGTATTTAATATGATAATTTATATAGTTAATTAATTTAATTAAACATTAGTGTAAATAATTGTTTTAATTAATTCAATTAATAGTTAGTTTAGTTTTATAGATATGATTATGGATTTTTTTTAACTAGTTTTCTTTCAGTGTATGATTAAAATTGAAATAGAGATTTAGGATAATTGATTTGGGTATGAAATAAAAAAAATAAAAAAATAATAATTTTTTTGTGTAATCACAGATAGCTTCATCCGTTTTATGATTTAAGATTAATTTTGTTCAGATCGGAGAGTTGATAAGTTTAGGTAATTAAAATTTAATTAGTTGATTTTATTGATTGGGATAATTAGTTTAGCATGTTGATAGATTTTTATGAAGTTTATGTATTTGTTTTGTTTTTTATGTTTACAAAGTAAGATAGATTATGAATTAAAACAGCTAGAAATTTGGAGTCGCTTGATAATAATAGATAAATTAAGAAGGTAAATATGAATTATGCCAATGATGAAAAATTAAGAAAGTCAATTAGTGCTCCTTAAAAATTTCTAGATAATAAATTTTTTTTAAGTTAAACCAAATTGATGGGATGTTTAGAAGAAATTTTCAATAACCCATAGTTAATATTCATTTTCAAGATATAAGATCTAATGGAAAAAGAAAATGATAAAAATAATATTTAGCAAAATTTAGAAAGATAACAAGAAACAAGCTAGGAGATTCATAAAACACTTAATCAATCTGATGACAGATTTCAAGAAAATCGATTGGTACTTCTTGAAGCTTTTTGAGGTGAAGAAATTTTCTACAATTAGAGTCAGATTGATGGAAAGGATTTGAAAAATATTCCCAATATTTAATTATTGAAACTAATACATACATAAAGCAAATTTGGAATAAACTTAAAACTAGTTGGAATTATTTTAGAATGAGTGACGTTCTCCACTCATAATCGTACTCCTAAACTTTGGATTCTTGAACGTAGATTAATGCCTCATTTTTAATTTGAATAGGTGATTAATCACAATTAACATAAAATAGTTAGTGGCAATTCCTAGAATTTGTGTCTAGTGGGTTAGGATATAGGTCCTAACATGTTATGACAAGCATAAATCCCACTCCCTTTATCTCAATGAACATGTCATTTTTGAGTTTTTAAATTGTTCCACTTAAAATTTCACTTTGAAAAAGTTAATAAATTTTAACATTTATATTTCTTCTTTTGCCCCTCATTATTTTCAATTATGTTTAAAATATTTTTTAAAGATAATTTAATCAATTCAAAATGTTTTTATATGACATGACATGACATGTTATGATTTGACTTTTTTTTGGTGAAAAAAATTTGACTTTTAAAACTATGTATCCAATCAACATGTAACAAAGTAATTGAGACAGCGAGAGTAATTTTTTTCCCTATGTTGAAGTATGTTAGCTTTAAATTGACAAGTATTTTGAAAATGACAAAACTCAAGCAAGCTTAGAAATGATTTTTATACAAGTAAATTTGCTTTGAATGAACTCAATGATTGAAACTATTTTTACAAAGTCTTGTATTGTAATTTCAATTGAAAAAGTCAGTAAATACTCTTAAAAAAGTGTTAGAAGATTTTGAACTGACTTAAAATCATAAAAGCCATAAACTTTGCAGCAAAATAAGTACAGGATGGTCTACTGGACAAAAGGGATCGATCCCCACTGTAGAGGGATCGATCCCAAAGTGGCAGAATGCTCTTGAACCATCCGGGAAAAAGTTGGAAAACATTCTGGAGGAAAGGGATCGATCCCCACTGTAGCAGGATCGATCCCTTTGCACGAGACCTGACAGTAACGGCTAGTTTTTGAGGGTTTCAACGGGAGGATTTGCATTAAATGCTTCACCAACTGTTCTATCCGTTTGGTGGGATATAAATAGAGGTATTTATGAAGTTTGGAGAAAGAACAAGCACTGAAAAATCCTCAAGCTTCAAGAGAGAAATTCAAATCTGAAATTGTTCATTGTATTACTCTATTTTGTGAGATTCATTTGTGTTTCTTCACCCATTCACTAAAAAATTCTGTTATTCAAAGGGGTGAGCTATCCTTGTAAAGTCTGATATTGTTGAGTGTGGGAATACTACAAGGGTAGAGGATTAGAAGGAGATTTCTACAATCTCAAGAGAAATTGTAAGAGGTCTTGCCACGCCTTCAAGTGGTTTGTAAGCATTCTCAAGGAAGAGGTGAATCAAAACCTTGACAAGGAGTTCAAGGAGAGAGGACGTAGGCAAGAGATTGGCCGAACCTCTATAAAACTTATGTTTGCTTCTCTTTCCCTTACTCTTATTTACTGCATTTATTTCATTGTTGCTTATTTGACTTTGATTGTGCATTAAGAGTTAGGAAAATTAGAAATAACTAGAAAAACCGATTCACCCTCCCTCTCGGTAGAGTCAACAATTGGTATCAGAGCTTGGGCTCGAGATTAACTTAGATTAACATCTATCGAGTATAAACGATCACTAATGGCTCAAACTAGTTTGTCTACACCCTTGGTAGGAGAGGGACACTCTAGGGTTAGACCTCCACTCTTTAATGGTGAAAACTATGCTTATTGGAAGACTAGAATGATGCTATTTATTCAAGCCAATGATTATGAAGTATGGAGAATTATTGTTAAAGGTCCCCTTATCCCTATTAAGAAAGTAGATGGGACGGATGTGCCTAAGAAAGAAGATGAATGGGATACTAATGATATTAGGATGGCACAACTTAATGCTAAAGCAATGCACACACTCTTTTGTGCATTAGGACCAAATGAGTATAATCGAGTGTCACAATGTGAGAATGCTAAACAAGTTTGGGATAAACTAGCTATCACACATGAGGGAACCACACAAGTCAAAGAAACCAAAGTAGGCATGCTCACACAAGACTATGAATTATTTGGAATGAAGAATGATGAATCAATTAGTGACATGTTTACTAGGTTTACTGACATCATAAATGGTCTTAAAGCCTTAGGCAAGACATATTCTAATGTAGAAATGGTGAAAAAGATACTCAATAGTTTACCTAAAACATGGGAGGCTAAAGTCACTGCTATTGAGGAATCCAAGGATCCTCATACACTCTCATTAGATGAACTTATGGGATCTCTACTCACCTATGAGATGAAAATCAAGAGAAATCAAGATCCTCCTAAGAAAGTTGGAGTAGCTTTAAAATCCACCACTATTGAGGAATCAAAAGATCATGATGAGAGTGGTGATGATGAGGACCTAGAAATGGCCATGTTTGCTAAGAGGTTTAATAAATTCATGAGAATGAGAACTAGTGGTAACTCTAGGAGACCCCCTAGGAGAGACTTTAATAGAGGAGAAACTAGTAGGAAAGAAAAGGACCAAATTATTTGTTATGAATGCAAAAAACCTGGTCATATTAAATTTGATTGTCCTTTGTATAGAAAGCAAAATGAGAAGAAACAAAAGAAGATGGCAATGGTGGCTACTTGGAGTGATAGTGATTGCTCCGATGAAGAGAATGTGGAAGATGAAGTAGCCAACCTTTGTTTCATGGCTTTTGAAGATGAGAAGGTAACTTCTAACTTGTTAGATATTAATGAATATACTTTTGATGAATTGCAAGATGCATTTGATGAGTTAGCCAATGAATTTGAATGCATGAATTTAAAATATAAGAAAATGATTTCTAAGTTGAGAAAGGAAAATGAATTGCTTGTGAATGTTAAATTAGAATGTGAAAAGAAATTAGAGAATGCAAATCTAGAAATAGAAGAATTAAATAGAAAGAACATTAATTTGCAAAACTCCTTTTCTAGATTTTACATGGGTCAACAAAAACTTGATCAAATGCTAGAGACTCAAAGAGCATTCTTTGATAGAGAAGGGTTAGGTTATAATGCATCTAACAAAGAGACTCATCTTAAAAACTTCCTAGTTAAAGATAGAAAATTTGTTTTGTGCACATTGTGTAATAAACTAGGACACTCTTCACAAGCATGCACCTCTAGGAAGACCATGATAAGAGGAAAAATGGCTGTCAAAATTTGGGTACCTAAACATGTTTTAAATTCAAGTGATGAGTCATTAAAGATGAAATGGATCCCTAAAGGATCTAAAATTATAAGTACTAACTCTCAAGGACCCAAGAAAATTTGGGTACCTAAGATGAAAGCTTGATGTGTTTGTAGGAGGAAGAGTATTGCTACAAGGCTAAGTCCAAGGAGCATTGGTACCTTGAGAGTGGATGCTCATGACACATGACGGGTGACAAGAGTCAATTCAAGTTCCTAAAGCATAAAAGTGGTGGAGAAGTCACATTTGGAGACAACTCCAAAGGACAAATTGAAGGAATTGGCTCCATTGGTAACTCTTCCTCAACTATTGAGAATATTTTGTATGTTAGAGGCTTGAAACATAACTTGCTTAGTATTAGTCAATTGTGTGATAAGGGATTTAAAGTTATGTTTGATGATTTGTGTTGCAATGTTGTTAATGCCAAATCTAATCAAATTGTGTTTATTGGACATAGACAAGGAAATATTTATATTGTGAATTTAAATGAACTTAATAGCAAAAATGTATGTTTTATGGCTACTAGAGAAGATGAACCTTGGTTATGGCATAGAAGACTAGGCCATGCTAGCATGCATGTTTTGTCTAAGTTAGCCAAAAGAGACCTAGTTGTAGGATTACCTAAGCTTCAATTTGAAAATGATAAAGTTTGTGAAGCATGTGTAAGAGGAAAACACAAAAGAAATTCATTTAAATCTAAGAAGTGTGTCACTACCTCTAGATCACTTCAACTTCTTCACTTAGATCTCTTTGGACCAACTAGGACAACTAGTTTAGGAGGTAAACACTATGGATTTGTGATAGTTGATGATTACACTAGGTTTACTTGGGTGTTCTTTTTAAGTGTTAAAAATTAGGCCTTAGATAAATTCATTGTTTTCTCAAAACTTGTTCAAAATGAAAAGGGTTATTCTATTTCAAGTATTAGGAGTGACGATGGAAAAGAATTTGAAAATATTGGTTTTGATATATTTTGCAATGAAAATGGCATTAGCCATAATTTTTCAGCTCCTAGAACTCCTCAACAAAATGGGGTAGTTGAAAGGAGAAATAGAACACTAGAAGAAATGGCTAGAACCATGCTTTGTGAAAACAACTTACCTAAATATTTTTGGGCTGAAGCAATAAACACCTCTTGCCATGTTATAAATAGAGCTATGGTAAGGCCTATTTTAAAAAAAACTCCCTATGAACTTTATAAAGGAAAAAGGCCTAACATAAGTCATTTTCACCCATTTAGATGTAAATGTTTTGTTTTGAACAATGATAAAGATAACCTAGCAAAATTTGATGCTAAAAGTGATGAAGGTATCTTTCTTGGCTATTCTTTAAATTCTAAGGCTTATAGAGTTTTTAATAAAAGAACACTTGTTGTAGAAGAGTCAATACATGTAATCTTTGATGAATCAAATATTTCTAGTAAAACCAATCTTGATGATGAAGTAGAGATTTTTGATGAACCTATAATTGATCCATCTCAAGATAAGGATGTTAGAAATCAATTAGAAGATCTTAATATTAACAAAAATGAGGAGTCCATGGAACAAGAAATAATTGAGAAGGAATCTAGATGTCCTAGAGAACTAGGATATGTGAAAGATAATGATATTGTTGGAGATCCAACCATTGGAGTTAGGACTAGGTCAACTTATAGAAACATATGTCAACATGTAGCCTTTGTGTCACAATTTGAGCCAAAGAAAGTGGATGAGGCCTTGAATGATGAAAATTGGATTATGGCCATGCAAGAAGAACTAAATCAATTTGAGAGAAGCAAAGTGTGGACCCTAGTAGAAAGACCTAAGGATTATCCCATCATTGGAACTAAATGGATATTCAAGAATAAGATGGATGAAAATAGCATTATTATTAGAAACAAGGCTAGGTTAGTGGCTCAAGGTTATAGACAAGAAGAAGGGATAGACTATGATGAGACCTATGCTCCGGTAGCTAGATTAGAAGCCATTAGAATGCTACTTGCCTTTGCATGCTACAAGGATTTTAAGTTATATCAAATGGATGTGAAAAGTGCCTTTTTAAATGGTTATATAAATGAAGAAGTTTATGTTGAGCAACCTCCCGGTTTTGAAAATCCAAAATTTCCTAATCATGTTTTCAAACTCTCAAAAGCCTTATATGGATTAAAACAAGCTCCTAGAGCTTGGTATGAAAGACTTTCAAAGTTTTTAATCGAAAAAGGTTTTACAAGAGGAAAGGTAGACACAACCTTGTTTATTCAATCTAAGGGTCATGACTTATTAGTAGTTCAAATTTATGTAGATGATATCATTTTTGGATCTACAAATGAGTCATTGTGCAAAAATTTCTCGAAGCTAATGCAAGGTGAATTTGAAATGAGTATGTTGGGAGAATTAACCTTCTTTCTAGGACTTCAAGTTAAACAATGTAAAGAAGGTATTTTCATAAATCAAGTAAGTACACTAAAGACTTGCTCAAAAGATTTGGAATGGATGAGTCTAAACCTTTCTCTACACCTATGAGCACAAATATTAAGCTTGATAAGAATGAAGGAGGAAAATGTGTAGACACTAAACTATATAGGTCTATGATTGGCTCATTACTATATTTAACTGCTAGTAGACCCGATATAATGTTTAGTGTATGCTTGTGTGCTAGATTTCAGTCATCACCTAGAGAATCACACCTACAAGCAGTAAAAAGAATCCTTAGATACCTCAAAGACACTTCCTCCTTAGGACTTTGGTATCCTAAAGATTCTACACTTGATCTCCATGCATATTCCGATGCGGATTTTGATGGATGCAAAGTGGATAGGAAAAGCACATCGGGAACATGCCAATTCTTGGGAAGTAGGCTTATTTCATGGTTCTCTAAGAAACAAAATAGCGTAGCTCAATCCACAACTGAGGCTGAATATATAGCTTCCGGTAGTTGCTGTGCTCAAATTTTGTGGATTAAGCAACAAATAAGAGACTATGGAATAGAAATGAATCAAGTTCCCATTAAGTGTGACAACACTAGTGCTATCAATCTTACAAAAAATCCCATTCAACACTCTAGAACCAAGCACATTGAGATTAGACATCATTTTATACGAGATCATGTGCAAAAAAGGGACATAATTCTGGAGTATGTAGACACTTTGCATCAATTAGCTGATATCTTCACAAAACCCTTGGACAAGGAGAGGTTTTGCACTCTTAGAGGTGAATTAGGCATAATGACTGCTCCTTGAAGTAATTTGATGTTGCATGCATGTGTTAAGTTGGTTTGTGATGATTACAAGATAGCAATTTGAAGAATGTAATTCCCACGTGCAATTCATGACCTTAACTTACTGAGTTACTGTTCATGTTCATGATAAACTGTTGAGTGTTATGTGTTTTGATCAAGATAAACTTCTTTCATTTGCCAAAACACATTTCTAATGTTGAAACACAATCACAGCCATGTCCACTTCTTGGTCCTGCACACTTATGCAATTTTCTGCACTTTGCTGCAATTTTTTGCACTTTTTCTGCAGTTTTCCATCTCATTTTCTGCATTTTAAGTGAAAACAATCAACTTTTGATTTTAAGATGGTAAAAATGCATGAGTTCCATTGTTTTCAAATCATTTTTATGCATCATAAACGAGGCAAGTAACTAAGGAGACAATTCCTCTCGAATAGGATTGATTTCCCAGTCTGTTGGCCAAAATTCTGGGTGATGGGAGCAATCTGCCTAAAAGGGATCAATCCCTCTACAGTAGGGGATCGATCCCCTCGTGACAGATTTGACTTCGCGCTTCTTTTAAAACGTCGGGCCCTCCTTTCTTTCCAACTATTCCCTTTCTTCTTCACCTCTCCACGCCATTCCTCATTTCCTCTCAACCAAAACTACTAGTTCTCACTCTTTTCTACACCAAATCACTCCATTCTTTCACCAATCTTTCTCATTTTCTTCTCTTTTTCATTTCCCCTCCTCATTTCCTGACCAAATCTCTTCCTTTCTTCATTTCCTTTATTCTTCCACACCATGGTTACTATTCACCCAACATTTCAATTGTAAGTCTTTCTAACATTTTTCATTAAATTTTTCTTGCATTTCTAGTTTCTTTTATCATGTCTTGCCTACCCATGTGCATATCTTGCATCAATGTCTTCTCCATCTAGGTTTTCAACTCCTTTGGCACTTGTATTTTTTTTTCAAGTTAATATTTAGACTATCTATCATTTTTCATCTGAATTTCCTTGTTATACTTGTTAAATGCATCTTGGGTTGTGGCTCTCTGCTGTTGATTCGATCACATCTCTCCCACACACTCATCCATAGTTCCTCAAACTTGTGCACACCACCTGTTTGATAAAAGTCCTCCACGAAATTTCCTATCTTTTTCCTTCTCCATATGGCTCCTAAGATTAAGCACACTGCTCAAAAACGCAAAACCCATGCTTCCTCCTCCTCAACCTCCATACCAACCACCTTTAACCGGTGCTTTCGCCATGCTAATGAGAAAACCAAATTTCTAGCCGATTTTGCCAATATGCCCATTAAGCATTGGCGTCCTATTGATTTCGACTTCCTCGAGTCCATTCATTTTCCTTACCTCGCCAAGTTTAATGAATATGGTTGGACCCAATTCCTCAAAATCAATACTCCGGTCCCGGCAAACATCATTCGTGCCTTCTTCTCCAATGCCGAAATCATCTATGATCCAAATGATGAATGTACGGTTATCGGGATTCGCTCTTATGTTATGGGTAAAACTGTTGAACTGACCACACAATCCCTCTCCCTTGCTTTTAGACTTCGTGACAGAGGTACTATCTATGAAAATATCGAAGTCCCCTTAGTGTTTCCCGTTACCGATAATCGTGCAAGTGACCTTCCTGTCTTCGCACGCCTCCTCCATATCATCATCTCATGGAATCTCCGCCCTCTTGGCACCCGATATTCTCACCTTCGCAAACTTGATCGTTTTTGGCTTCATCATATTCATGAACCTGACGGTATACAACCAGACCTCCTACACTTTATCCTTCATGACTGGGTGAAGATTGTTCGTGGCAAGGTCCACACCATTCTCTTCCCTCAGCCTCTTGCCTACTACTTACTCTCTGTAGGCGTTGACTGTTCATGTGAGGTTGGTGTACTTCCAGATCCCAGCACCACGATCAATCTCGCCACTCTCCATAACCTTGGGTGGTATCAACATCAACGGGGAGATACAATCGAATGGGTCAAGGGCCATGGACAGGCTGAACCTCCCGAACATGCTCCGGAAGGAGTCAGAGAAGAAGGAGGAGACGGAGACGACGCACCTGTAGCAGCTACATCTTCTGCCCCTTCCGGCTCCACATCAGTTTCTCTCGACCAGATCATGCTAATGCTTCAACAAATGCACACCTCTCAGCAAGATTTCCAGCAGGCCGTCACTCAGCGACTTGATCAGATCGAGGACACTCAAGCTACCATGTATGATGAAATCCAAGATGTTCGTATGCAGCACGAGGATTTCATGGACCAGTACTACAAGACGTTTCCTCGGCGCTGATTGTGCTTGTCGTATGGGATGCGCTTTTCCCTTGCTATGCTTATGGCCTTGGTGTTTTATCCTTTGCTGTGTTCTGTCGGCTTTAGTGTTTTGTTGTCTGAACTTTCTTCGATCTCTGCACTGATGTAATATGTTTTGAACCTTTTATGACTATGTTAATGACATTGCTAGTTATGCTTTCTAGTGGTTCTATGTTAATGACTATGTCTTGTTCTGACGTTAATTGTGCGTTCATGCCATTGGGTTGATCTTTGTTTCTCTTTATTTCATTGCCAATGCTATTACTTATTCTGCTTCTTATTGGTATATCCTTATTGCTTTAAATTGCCTTATACCACTAACCATTTCCCCGTGCTATTTTTTCTGTTTAATCATTTGCTATGACAAAAAGGGGGAGAATTAATGTGGTAAACTTGTATTAAATTGAGGGGGAGCAAATATTGAGGGGGAGTAATGTTTTTTCAAGTAACCTCAATTTTCAAACATATAAGCAAATTTACCTTAAGTTTTGTCATATCAAAAAGGGGGAGATTGTTAGCTTTAAATTGACAAGTATTTTGAAAATGACAAAACTCAAGCAAGTTTAGAAATGATTTTTATACAAGTAAATTTGCTTTGAATGAACTCAATGATTGAAACTATTTTTACAAAGTCTTGTATTGTAATTTCAATTGAAAAAGTCAGTAAATACTCTTAAAAAAGTGTTAGAAGATTTTGAACTGACTTAAAATCATAAAAGCCATAAACTTTGCAGCAAAATAAGTGTAGGATGGTCTACTGGACAAAAGGGATCGATCCCCACTGTAGAGGGATCGATCCCAAAGTGGCAGAATGCTCTTGAACCATCCGGGAAAAAGTTGGAAAACATTCTGGAGGAAAGGGATCGATCCCCACTGTAGCAGGATCGATCCCTTTGCACGAGACCTGACAGTAACGGCTAGTTTTTGAGGGTTTCAATGGGAGGATTTGCATTAAATGCTTCACCAACTGTTCTATCCGTTTGGTGGGATATAAATAGAGGTATTTATGAAGTTTGGAGAAAGAACAAGCACTGAAAAATCCTCAAGCTTCAAGAGAGAAATTCAAATCTGAAATTGTTCATTGTATTACTCTATTTTGTGAGATTCATTTGTGTTTCTTCACCCATTCACTAAAAAATTCTGTTATTCAAAGGGGTGAGCTATCCTTGTAAAGTCTGATATTGTTGAGTGTGGGAATACTACAAGGGTAGAGGATTAGAAGGAGATTTCTACAATCTCAAAAGAAATTGTAAGAGGTCTTGCCACACCTTCAAGTGGTTTGTAAGCATTCTCAAGGAAGAGGTGAATCAAAACCTTGACAAGGAGTTCAAGGAGAGAGGACGTAGGCAAGAGATTGGCCGAACCTCTATAAAACTTGTGTTTGCTTATCTTTCCCTTACTCTTATTTACTGCATTTATTTCATTGTTGCTTATTTGACTTTGATTGTGCATTAAGAGTTAGGAAAATTAGAAATAACTAGAAAAACCGATTCACCCTCCTCTCGGTAGAGTCAACAAAGTACAATCTCGCTCATGCACAGCTAGGGTCTCATGAGCACGTTACTATAACAGCAAGAAAAAGGATGAACGTAACTTGTATCTCTAAGTCCTTGTTCATTGACAACCACTTGCTTTGTCCAAAAATGCTGCTGTCCAAAACATTTAGTCTATTTCATTCATATTTCACAAAGCATTTGGAATAGTTCATTTGCGCCGAATATCACATATGCAAACAAACATAATTGCAATTGTTGATATATAGAAAGCAACTTGCTTTATCTTGATTCTAAAATAATTGTTTTTTAATTAAAATAAACAATAACCTAGGAAATACCGGTACATACATATGTATATTATTATACCATTGGTTTGATTAATTTCAGAGAACAGAAGTTAAATAGGTAGGATGCCTAAACGTGAAAGAAATTGGCTAGATATATCCACGGAGCTAATAATTCCATTAGCCTCCATTTCATGACCTTAATAATTGGGATAGAATATGTCAGGATTAATATCCAATACATCGTCGGTGAAGTTTTTTGATTCCACAAATGGATTAAGATAATAATACATGTCTTTTTAAAATATTAACAAAATAAAAAATAAATAAAATGAAACATATGTCATTATTCTTATTTTACTTTTGGAATAAAAAAACTCTACTGATAATGTATTAGATAGTTATCCAAAATGTTACAACTCCTATTAATTATATATATACACACACTAGTAGAATATTACTACACGATGAAAATATTAATATTGCATGAATGATTATTAAGTAGATAGAAAAAATATTTTCACTTAAACAGAAGTTTAGTACAAGCACTACATATATAAATAAAAAATTTTGCAAGCTGTTCCTTCTAAAGCAACTTGAAAATGCATTACAAGATTCTTTTTTTCGTTGTTTATGTATGGTTAAATTGTACATGTATAAACCTTACGCAGCTCGTTTAACACTTTTGCATGTTCATCGTATTCTGGGTTCGCTTGCTTTCTTTTTTCTGAGAAAATTTCTATGGATTCACTTAAAACCATTTTGATTTTGCTTTTCAAGCTTTTACAAAAAGATTTATCAAGGTCTGAGGCTTAAGCCAATGCTGGACCCGAAAGAGGAAGCTCTTCAATGGCCTTGGAGGTGAAGCCCCATTAAGCTGCCCAAGAGGGACGCAGGTAATCATGTTATGCAACTTAGAAGATAGTCCAACCCAAAGTGCTGGAAAAGGGTCTCTTTGGACATCTTGTCTGAAAATCTCTGGGTCTGGGCCAACACCATTGACAGCAGACAATCTTCTAATCCGCAAGTCCTTTGAGTGATAGCGACGGCCTGGGGCCAAACCCCAAGCATAAAAGCGCAGTTGGTAGCCGCTGCACCTGATCATGGATCTTAGATTCGAACTTGATTTTTAATCCAAATCCATTTTTATTTTTATAATACAAGCTTGAATTTGACTTTGCCCGAATATTATTTTATTTATTTTTTATATTTTAATTATATCAACTTTGTCCGAATATTATTTTAGTTATTTTTTATATTTTAATTAATTATTTATTTATTTGTTATTTATTTTTTTTGTTCCCTTTAAAATTTAATTAAATTTGTCAAAATTTGTATATCAATTTTTCTTATTAAATATTTATAATTATATTTATTAATCAATAATGCTTTATATATGTATAATTATATTGTACTTAGTAAATATATTAAAAAAAACTTAATTAAAATTAATATTTCGGGTTGGGTCGAGCTTGGGCTTTGAAAGATCAAGCCCGAGCTTGGCCTGACTTTTAAACGAGCCTAAAAATTCTGCTCAAGCCAGTTAATTGCATTGGATATTTTTGTCCAAGTTTGACCAAATATCGAGTAGGCATTCGGGCGTAGATGGGTAGTCCGACCCTTGAGCTAGTTTAGCTGTTGCTAATTGCACTGAGGGATGCATTTCACCATGAGATTAACTTGCTTTTTTATTTTATTTTATTTTTATTATATTATTATTTTTTTATTTTCATTTTTTAATATTTTAAGAAAAATCACTTGGACAAAACTAGATGTCTATAATGAGATTATGAAAAAAGTGATAGAACGAACATTAATGAAGAATGTAAAGGTATTGGAGAATCAATTTAGTTTTATGCCTGGTTGATCAACTATGGATGCAATATACTTGCTTAGATAACTTGTGAAATGATCTTAAATACAAGGTAAGGAATTTCATATGATCTTTATTAGGGGTGTAAACGAATAAAACGTTTGACGAACCATTCGTGAACTCGTTTGGTTTCTGTTCGTTTATTAAGCTTAAAGAATGAACACGAACAACATTTTGGTGTTCGTTTATTAAACGAACCAAACATGAATAGAGATATGATTGGTTCGTTTTTGTTCGCGAACATGCTCCTTTATGTTCGTTTATTATTCGTTCGTTTAAAGTTTTATCTATTGTTTGTTTGTTATTCGTTCGTTTATATACTCATTTATTGTTCGTTCGTTTAAAGTATTATTTGTTATTCGTTCAAAGTATTATTTGTTGTTCGTTCGTTTATATTTGTTTATTGTTCGTTTGCTATTTATTAAAATACTAAAATTACTTATATTATATAAGTTATATAATATATACCCTATTTTTAAGACATTAACATAAAAATTAAGTACCTAATTTTTAAACATATTTATACAATATAACTTTGTTGGTTTAAAAAACTAATAAAATATAATTATAAAATTAAATTAGTTAATTATACTTAAAAAAAAATTTTTTTAAAAATTTTAAACATAATGTATTGAAATAAAATTAGTAAAAGTTTCATAATAAGTTAAGATTTCATTAATATGATCTTATCTATTTACCATTTACACACACACACACACACACACACACACACACACACACACACATATATATGTTACACATATGTGTGTATACATACATATATGTATACGCATATATATGATACTTTAATATATATATATGTGTGTGTATAATATAAATTGTACTTAAAATAGTAATTATCAATTTTAATAAAACATTGTTGACTTAAGTTGTGTTTATTTAAAATTTTGTATTAGATGATTTTAATTTGCATATGAAATTTAATCTTTATGTAAAATTTTTAATATTTAATATTTAGTTTATTTTTATGTATACTTGTTCATTTTACATCTTCGTGAACGCGTTCGCGAACATTAACGAACAATCCTTACCAAACAAACGAACGAACACGAACGCACTCTTTAACGGACATGAACAGCACTAAAAAACAAATGAACGAACAGAAACATCAATTCGTTCGTTTGTGTTCGGTTCGTTTACAACCCTAATCTTTATAGACTTGGAGAAATCATATGATAAAGTACCTAGAGAAGTGTTATGGTGGTGATTAATGAAGAAAAGTTCTCATGAAATATATTAAAATAATTAAGGACATGTATAGAGATACAATGATATAAGTGAGGACATGTGAATGGCAAACAAGTGAATTTTCAATCTTAGTAGGACTACATCAAGGGTTGGTGTTAAGTTTATTCTTGTTCGCTATAGACGAACTGACAAAATCCATCTAAGATAATATACCTTGGTGTATAATGTTTACATATGGTATTGTCTTGCGGCTGAGATTAGAGTGGAGGTTAACGTGAAGTTAAAACCGTGGAGACTGATGCTAGAATCAAGAGAATTCAAACTAAACAGAGTGAAGACTAAATACATGAAATGCAAATTCAATTCAAACAAAGAAGAAGATCGAAACATAGTGATGTTAGATGAGGTGGCGATCCCTAAGCGAGATCATTTCAGGTATTTGGAGTCAATCTTACAAATGAATAGAGAGATTGATGGCAATGCAAGCTAGTTAGAGCAAGTGAAGAAGTGTTACAAGTGTGTTGTGCGATAAAGGAATTCTTATATGGTTGAAAGACAAGTTTTACACATCAGTTGTTAGACCAACATTGCTCTATGGTAGTAAATGTTGAGCAACTAAAAGATTGCATATGTAAAAGATAAGTGTAGCAAAAATGTGAATGTTGCGATAGATGTGTGAATATACGATAAAGGATATAATGAGAAATGAGGACACTTGCAAGAAGGTTGGAGTGGCACCTATTGAAGACAAAATAATTGAAAGTTGTTTACGTTAGTTTGAACACATACGGCATATGCCTATGGACGCTTCAGTTAAGAGAGTGGAGACTATGAGTGATAAAAAAAGGCTCAAGGCTAGTGAAAGACCAAAAAACTTGGAAAGAAGTTATTTGAAAAGATATGACGGAATGAGGGTTGAAAAAATAAATTACCTTAGATAGGAATGAGTGGAAATAGAGAATTCATATTAACGACTTAGCGTGAGTTCATATATTAGTTCGTGTAACTTATTTTAGTATTAGGATAAGATAATAAATAATTTTTTTTCCTAGCCAACAACCTCTTGACCTAATGGCTAAGGATGAGTTGTGACATATTGTAAATCTTAGATTCGAATCCAAGCACCTCATCCCCAATTATTTAATATTTCTCTTGTAACAAAAAAAATAATTTTTTCCTACCCTATTTCCGTTACAAGATTAGATGTTGAAATTACTTTAAATTTATGATACAGCTCAAGTGCCCAACTTAATCATAAATAAGATCATTGCCAAATTTGATAAAAAAAATTGGCGCTGCATTGTATGATTTTAGATATAACAAGACAAACATATGCAAATGTGTACTTACCTCTCTCTCTCTCTCTATGTATTCCATGGTAGCCATTGAAACCAGAATTGATCATTGTCTTGTGTTTTAAAACATTTCCAAACCAACATTAAGGTTGTGCTTGGTACAGTTGAAAAGTGGAAAGAAAGAAAATAATGGGAGGAAAACTAGAAAGAAAATAAAATTTGATATTGCTTTGTAGAAGAGAAAATGAGAAGAAAAGAAAAGATGAGGGAAATATGTTTTTTGCACTTTAAAGAAAAATAATCTGCTCAAATCGGACAGAAATTAGGGGAGAAAAGGGGAGGATGAAGATAAATTAGTTAAAAATACGAAAATACCCCTAATAAAATTTAAAATTATCAATTTTGCTTTTCTTTTTTCTTCCAGAGCCTCTCGGTCTGTCTCACCATACTCTCTCGATCTCTCCTTCTCCGTCTTTTCTATCGCCGATGTTGTCTCTCCCACCGCCATTTGAGCCACCGTTTAGATCTCCATTTCAGGTTCTTCCATTTCATTTCAGGTTCTTACATTACATTATTTCATCTTTATTTCATTTTTTTTGGTGAAATTATTTCATCTTTTTAATACTTTGATTGTTCCCTCTTATTTTGATTCTCTATGTTTTTAAGTTCCGCTTTTCTTTCCTCTACTTTGATTGTCTACGTTTCTTCCTTCTTCTTTGTGTTTCTTGTAGCTTTTGATCGTTTGTTCTCTTAGTTGCTCTCTGTTCGTTTCGCAGTGCTCATTTTCCTTGCCACTTTCATTGTTCTTTCATCGCTTCGAGTTAGAAGGTAAGAAATCTTTTTTGTTGCATCCTTTACTCTTTTTCTGTTTTGCATCGTTTATCATGTTTTGTTCTTGAGAGATGATTCTCGCTTGAATGTTGTTCTTGATCTGATTGGAATTCTTCCGTTATTTCCATATTGTTTCCACTGATTCTCCATTATATAAATTCTAGAAGAAAGGAAAGTTCTGGGGCTGTCCATGTCGGACGCCCCAATCCCTCTCTTCTCTTTTTTCTTTTAATGAGTTAATCTTAAAATGCTCTATATTGTTAAAACTCTGTATTTACCTGAGAAGATGAATTGAAACGTAGAACCAAGCCAGAGTGGGATCTCGACAGTTATTGCTGAATCATGCTTGTAGCAATTTAATTGAGGAATGTGATCTTTACAGGGTTTTCTTCTCTCTTTATCTATTCGTTCTTCTTTTGGTGCTTCATTCTTTTCCTAGAAAATTTTTGATTGATCAAGCTGCTTTCATACCATCATGTACTGTACTTCTTTCCTGAGGGTTGGGAGTTCTTCAATCTTCAGTTAGAATAAAGTTGCGTGAGGCTGCAGTTAAACGAACCAGAAAAAAGGTTAAGACACTGAAACTTTTGAAGAAAAAAACCAAGAAATTCTTGACTTACCTCATTTGTAACTAGAGATTTCCTAACAAAATTCTTGACTTACCATGAATTTTGTTCCTTTTTCCAGTCTCCTTTTTTTTTTTTGCTAAGCCAAGGTAATTTTATTAGAGGAGTCTATAAATTCAGAAATGCATCAAAAGATGCTGCAATATTATCCCAGCAAAACACAAACACAGCCTAAGAAACAAACAAAAAACCACCTTTTTAACCCACAAGTTAAGGCTGTCTTTCATTTCATTCTATATCAGGTTTGTTTCGATCTAAGTAAACGAATCTTGAAAGTGGATACTTTAGAAAAATGCTTCATTTTAACCCAGGCTGTTTGGTACTTCCGTCCACCTACGACCCTTACCAGATGCTAATTTTTAAAACCAGTCTTCTTCTTCTTTTTCTATCGGGGGTGTCTGTATAAATCTGAAAAGGAACTATAAAAGAGAAAATCATCTTCTGAAGGAAAAAGAAAGTAGCAAGAGGATGGCGGGAGGCGAGGAACTTGATTCCACTGAGTTGCAGAACCGCGATTGTTCCTTTGTATGGGATCCTCAAACGCATCTCTACTTCCATGCCAGGTTTCCTCCTTCCCAATTTTATATTAAATTGCTACTAGTAGGATTAGTTCTTCCTAGAATCTTGCTTACTGTAATTGAGTTAATTGTAGGTTGTTTTTTTCCTTCAACTATTTATAATTTTATCCAAATTGCAATTTTCTACAATTTTTTTCTCAAGAATCTGTTGTTCTTTTCCTCACCATACGTCAGTGTTTGATTTGTTGCAGTAGCGGATTTTACCATGACCCTCATGCTGGATGGTACTATAACAGTAGGGATGGTCTTTATTACAAATTTGAGAATGGAAATTATGTGCTTTTGGACTTCCATAAGGACAAGGTAGGTAGCTCTCACCTTCTTTTTACTACTTTTGTTCACCGTATTCTTGTTTCTCTATTCCATTGTTTTGTTTTTGATTAATGATTGATAAATGCTTTGTGGCTGATAATCCTGTTCAAAATGAGCCATGTGCCAATGTGTATTATGATGGAGAGGAGTGTCAATCTTCATCTCAGGGCAGTGTAGTGAATGCTTGTGATATTGTAGTGAATGTTGCTGATGAATCTACTACTGCAGGTAAGTGTGTTTACTCAATACTATGCTGTAGGATGGCATAGGAGAGTTTAGCAAACTTCTTCTTAAAGGGTCTGTTCAAGTTTTTCTTTGAGCAGGGCAATATATGAATCTAATTCAAATGTTCATAGTTATAAATTCCGTCTCCATAATACCTTTTACTTTTGCAAATAACATTCTATTTATTGGATTCTCTTTCACTCCAATGTTTTAAATCAAGTTACTGGACTTCTGATTACTAGGTCAAATAGAGGACACCAGTACTCAACGGTTTGAAAATCCACCACCACCGTCAGAATGGTGTGCTACTTATGACATTTTGTATCCTATATTTTGATGCTATTAGTTATTGAGTATGTATTGTCTTACAATGGTTTCTTTTGAATTCAGGTTAGAGGACATAGTAATTGACCTTTATCTCTCGGTTATAACTTACCTGTCAATTCAGCTGCTAATGCAACACTGTCTTTTGAAACAAATGATGGTGAGAACTTTAAGTTTCCTTCCCATGGTCTATCACAAATTTCTTTGTTGAATTTTTGTAAAAGTTTGCTATGTTTAGAAGATGACCGTAAAAATTTCATATATTCAGAAGATATGATCTTATGGTGTTTTTTTGAGGGGCCGGAAGGGATGAAATGTATGAGATGGAAGAGGGTGAATGGATCCCAGAGGAAAATCATGGTTTAGCTGATTCAAGTGAAGTTGTCCCATATGAAGGTCTTGCTACAATGTTGCTAATGTTAATCACTTGATTAATATCCAATTTATTTGAAATAAATAACGTCTGGTTAAGTTTTGCCTACAAAATTGACTGCTTAAGGGATCCTCATGGAACCAATTTCACAAGTCTAAATCAATGCTCTGGAAAAATTTCATTCAGGTGATACATTGGATGAAGAAAACTGGCGAGCACAATATGGTCAAGTCACGCAATCCAAGGAAGAGCTTGTGCCAAAATTCCCAGTTGAACCAGAATTCACGTAAAGAGTTACTTTTGAAGATGATGAGTAAATGAAAGAGCTTTTAGCATTAGGAGTTTTTTTTTATAGTACTTTTATTGCTCGGAACATAGTTTGATTTTCGTTACTAATGAAAAAAATAGGAAATACTCTTGGATGGAAATACTTCGAATATGGACTTGTTTATAGTACTTGATGCATTAATATATATATATATATTATATATATATATCAACATCTATGTTTTCTTTTATTTTCTTGGGGTTGACATGTGGCATATCAAATTTCTTGTATAAAAATAATTCTATTAGTATTAACCATTTTTTAGACGTTATTCATGGTTGAGTTGAGTATTTAACAATTATTAGTCATTACATAATTAATTAATAATTAATAAATTAATTAATTATATAAATAAATAATTAATTATAATAATTAATTATTAATGAATTATCTTGACTATATTTTTTTTAAAAAAAATCTCATTAAAAATGAAATGCCAAAAAAATATTATCGAAAAACAATTATAGTTAATAAATATTTGTATAAGGGTAGGATAGTAAAATCATTTTATTTTTAATTTTCTTTCTTCTCATTTTTTCACTCTACCAAACAATAGGAGGAAAGAAATATACTTTCCATCCATTTTTTTATTTTTCATATCAAGCACACCTAAGGAAAAAAATTAAAGTTTTCTATCTTTCTAATTTTTTCTCCCTTCAATTTTCTTTCCTTTCATTTTTCTTTCCACCTTATTAAGCAAAGCCTAAGACTCATTTCGCAAGTTAAGTTGAAGATAAAGTGTTATCCTATTTTCGACAATTCCAAGCCCGGTGACTTAGGCCCACATTATTAGATTAATATACATTGTAATAATTTGATTAACATGTAAACCCGTTTAAACCTCACATATTCTCGTCTTCCCAAAAAAAAAAAAGCTCTGTTGAGCTGAATTTTAGAGGACTTTTGTTGCATTCTTACTTAACTTAACGAGGAAAACACCATTGAGAGGATGGTTGGCCGCAAAAGTACAAAATGTCAACCCTTGAAAGCATCCCCAGTTAAACATTGTAAGGATCGATAGCCATTTAAGACAAGAGGCTATCTTTCGTGTCCAAATGACAACTTGTTTTTTTCTTTCGAATGTGGAAGTCAATACATAACGCAAATACATATATGAATCAGGAGCCTCTAACACAAGCTTTCTCTTTCAAATACAATATCTACACCTTGTAAACACCCATCATTTCAGGTTTTTCTACTTTGGATTTGATGCTCTTCGTTTGATTCTAACAACTCCCCTCCCACTCCCATTAGAATACAAAACAAAATAGATATGATGAAGATGGAGAACAAAAAACAAATTCTAATCGTATAGCGAAATATTCGGTGTAATTCGATCAGGTAATCCAAACCAACCTTCTAAGGAAAAAGAAGAACTTCCTTGAAGTTTTCAGTTGATGTCTAGCGTCTAGCACACCTTCACAATTAAGTGCAAATTACTATTGGCTTGCTAACTTTACAGCCTAATCAAAGAACTCATCTCATTTGGTTTGAGTAAAAGAAAATTTCATTCATACTATATAGTTAATACGGTATGCATTAACCAAGGCTTAGCCTAATGATTGTTATCCCTTCTTAAGAAAAATTAGATTCAAGGTTCGATTCTCCCATCCTCCCTTGTACCTCCTTGTGAACCAAAAAAAATAATTGTATGCATTACCTAAAATAAATATTAATGCTGTGCATGCATAAATACATCCCCATAAGCAAAAATGAAAACATTAAACATATATATATATATATATATATATATATATATATATATATATATGTTAAATAACACTATATGGTTCGAGTTGTCTACTTATAATTTGGCTGATGAAGGTTAGACGCAATAGCTGATTCATTCTCTACACTTCTCTAGATATATATCAATACTCTGGTGGTGGTAGGGCAGGGTGCGTTGTGTACCTTCAAATTGTTGTTAATTTTTCACCTTTTTGATCTTCAATACAAATCAAACAAACAATCAGCTGTGTTGGCATTAATACAACAAAAAGAAACAAGTGGGATATCATTTAGAGTTTGCTCCACTTTCTAGTTTCTACCTATGTATTCCATGTTAACTACAGCATGCTAGTCTACTTAGTATTTTATTATAAAATCTTGGACAAAATGTTAATGGCGTACACGTTTATTCATATGATGCTGCAAATCCGATGTTTTAATGTCCATATTGATATCAATGATCTTCCATTAAAAAAAAATTTAAGTGGTCTGGTTTACTAATTTAAACTTCACAGGTTCAATATTGATTGTAGATTTAAGACTAAAAGAAAAAGATTGATATAGTATCTTCGCAGGCGTTTTTTCTCTTGGGAATTTGAAGTAATTAAACGAAGGATGCATGAACAATTCATAAAGAAGGAAGGATGGTTTTGGTTGGTCATTTCAGTTAGGATTTGTTAAAATTGAAGCTAAAGTTGCTACCAAACCCCTTGTCACTGTAGCACCATCCAATTGTTAAGGGTTGGGACTATTTATTGGCAAATTGGGCAATTGCCTTTGCTTGTTTTCTTCTACCAAACCCTTTGTCATTGTATCATTTAACTGTAGTTTTTACTTGATTCAAAAGATTTACCAACTTTCTTAGGCTTGATTCGAAGCATGTGTAAGTTGAGAAGAGCAAAGACATAAAATTGCTTGCCACAACAAAGACCATAAACAATGGACAAAAGGTGTAAGAACAAGAATAGAAGAATTAAAATGGGGGAAAGTGGGCATCACATTTCCCACTAACAAGATTAAGCTAATCAAGTAGATGATGTGGTAAATCACTAAGCCATGAGTAGGAGGCATAATTTGGATCTTCATTACAATCTAAAAGAACAAATCTAAAACATTTTGAAGAAAACAAGGAATGAGGCAAAGATAGGCCAAACGACTCTCACACCCCACAAAGACCACACCACCCCTAAAGTTAAATCTTCCATCCACTTTTGGCTTTTCTTAAAACTTGCTTGTCTCTTTGTCCTAATGCTAGAAGAAAGCCCCAAGTGGATGGTCTTTGGGTTTGAAATGAGAACAAATTGTTGATTTGGAGGCATATGTAAAGGCTTCCCTTGCAATCCCCACTATCACCCACTAAGCAACAAGCAAGGATGTTGTTTTGTTTTGGTAGGGGGCATGTTTGGCTTGTGCTGTGTTTGAGCATAATACCAAGTTTGGCCAGCTCTTATTCCCATCCACTTCACATGCTGACAAAACAAATCAAATTTAGTAAGAGAATGAAATAGAACGAAACATAGGCAGATTTCTTTCTATTATTTATTATTAGTGAGTGGTGAGAGATGTAACAAAAACATTTGTAGGGGGAGGGAAAAGTAGAAACAGAGCGGGCCCCATCTCTATGCTTTCCATGTTTTTCAAGAAATTCCATATTCTTCTGAATCCTCCTGAAGACAAACAAAAGCATGAGGACAAAAACAACCTCTTGTGTTGTTGCGAAAGAAGCCATGGAGAAGTCCTTTGAGATAAGAGCTTTAATTCCAATTGACTCACTTTCCAACAAATCCTTAGACCACCAACCAAACCCTGCTTTTAATGATGAAACCGCTCTGATGGATAAAGAGATTTGAGTGACCAAGTTTCCCAATTTTCTTAGGTGGTCTTCCAGGATTTTGATGAATTTCAAAACCCAGTTGGGAATTTTAATTTATTGCTACATTTGATCAGTTTGCTCGGGTGAATTCGCTCTACTTTTACTGGTAACTCCCTGTCTCTGTTTCATGATTTTCGCTGCTCAATTTGGTAGAGATTCTGTTAAGAATCAAAATATGGATTTTCCTCTGTTTCTCTATTATGAGTTTGCTTCAGTCTCCATTTGATTGATGAGAAAACGTAGCAAACGGATGGAAAACTTTAACAATCTCTTATCGATAAGCTTAGCACTTGAGCTTACTTTATGATTTTTGTATAAAGATGAACGTGAATTTTCCTTCTTTCTCAATCTTTTTCTGCAAAAACATTGAGATAGAATAAGAATGGAGCTTTAAAGTTTCACATTGAAGCTATTCAGGAACAAGAAATCTGGGGGTAGGGGAGAGGGTGCTCTTTACTCAGCTGATAGTTTTACGGTCAAAACAGGAAATATTAAAGACAGGGCCTTGTTTTTGTTTCCCTTTGTTTCCTTCAAATTGCTTTCAAGATTCAACTAATGCCTTTAGCCACAATTAGTCAAAAACTGTTTAAAAGTGTCGGAAGAATAATTATCTAGTTCTTGATTATACTTCTCTGGTTAAGGAGTTCCTTCTGGTCGGTTGACTGAGTATTTTGCGGTCAATGAAATAAACTATGATTGCAGCTTAATTTTGTGATTGAGAGTAATAGCAAGTTCAATTGACTTTTTTCTTACAAGGAGAGACAAGATAAAGAACAGAAAGAGCGAAGTTTTATATTTCCTCTTCATTTTTAGACATAAGCTTTTCACTGAACGATATGCAGGAATTTTATTTTTCAGGGGGTCTGAGATTACTCTGACTGTTAATGGCAGGAATGATTCAAGAGGGACCATCGTCTGTGACTTCATCACCACTTCAGTTCTTCCCCTGTATGTCACTGTCTCCTGGTTTGGGATCTCCATTCCCATGGCTCCGGGAGCTCAAATCCGAGGAGAGGGGTTTGTGTCTGATCCAGCTTCTTGTTGCATGTGCAAACCATGTCGCTGCGGGTAGTATTGAGAATGCCAATATTGGCCTAGAGCAAATATCCCACCTTGCCTCTCCTGATGGAGATACCATGCAAAGAATTGCTGCTTACTTCTCGGAGGCACTTGCTGACAGGATGCTTAAAGCATGGCCGGGTCTTCATAAGGCCCTCAATTCTACAAAAATATCATTGGTATCAGAGGAAATTCTAGTTCAAAAATTGTTCTTTGAGCTATGCCCCTTCTTAAAGCTTGCATACATTATCACGAATCAGGCCATTGTAGAAGCTATGGAGGGGGAGAAAATGGTTCATATTATAGATCTCAATTCCTCTGAGCCTGCCCAGTGGATCAATCTTTTTCAAACATTTAGTGCTAGACCAGAAGGGCCACCCCATCTGAGAATTACAGGCATACATGAAAAGAAAGAGGTGTTAGAGCAAATGGCCCATCGGTTGACAGAAGAAGCTGAGAAGTTGGACATTCCATTTCAGTTTAACCCAATCGTTTGCAAGATAGAGAATCTTGATCTAGGAAGTTTGCGTGTCAAGACTGGAGAAGCTCTTGCACTCAGTTCTGTCCTTCAGCTTCATTCTCTCCTGGCTACTGATGATGAGATGCTTGGAAGGAACATGAATTCCCCTTCCATGACTAAGAACCTAAATACTAATCGATCACACAGAGCCTTGCAGATGAGCCAACGTACTTTAGGAGAGTGGCTTGAGAAAGATCCAGTGCAAATATATAGCCCAAGTTCTGACTTGGCAACACCATCACCATTATCCCCGCTTTCTCTAGCTCCAGCACCTAAAATGGTGAGCTTTCTAACCGCTCTTCGCGCACTGTCACCAAAACTGATAGTTGTAACCGAGCAGGAGTCCAACCATAATGGTCTTACTTTAATGGAAAGGGTAATGGAAGTATTGAATTTCTATGCTGCGCTCTTTGATTGCCTAGAGTCTACAATATCAAGAGCACCCCTAGAGCGACAAAAGGTTGAGAAAATGCTTTTTGGAGAGGAAATCAAGAATATTATAGCGTGTGAGGGTCTTGAGAGAAAGGAGAGACATGAGAAGCTTGAGAAATGGAGTCTGAGATTTGAGTTGGCCGGCTTTGGAAGGGTGCCTTTCAGCTACCATGGCATGTTTCTGGCAGGAAGATTGTTGCAGTCCAATAACTATGATGGTTATAAGATCAAAGAAGAGAATGGGTGTTTGGTTATGTGCTGGCAAGAAAGACCTCTATATTCAATGTCAGCCTGGGGGTTTAGAGTTTAGACCGAATGATTAAACTTGTACCCATTTCTTGCGTGTGCTTTTTTCCTACTTTTTCTTGTTCTTCTCTCTGTAAAGAATATCAGGTTTTTCCTTCTCTGCAAGCTCATAGTGTTCCAATGAAAGTTCCAGTTAATTTCTCCTTGACTCTCTGGTTTCTCTTTGTTTGCTAGTTTATTTGCCTTCGTAGTTTCAATGTATAAGAAAAACTATTCATTCTTTATTTACTTAAAATTTAAGCATATCTGATTCATTTCCTTGGGCAATTGACGAATCAGATAATACTGCAACTCCAGCATTGGAAGGTTGAAATATCTTTGGTAGACTAGGAATCCTATATGTTGTCCATTGTCCAGGAAATATACAATAGATTTCTTATGAATCCCTACGAAATAGAAATCATATATCACACTCTTATTTGTGAGTAGAGGAGAAACACCCTAAAGCAAGAAAATAAAAGATAATTGAATTCCATGGTAATTGTTCAGTAGTGCACAACAGACACGTTATATTCAACTACAGCATCTCCATTCTGATTAAACCAAACTGTCTTGGCCAAAGCATAACCACGAGCAAACCGGAAAATTCCACTGCCTCCAACCACTGGCATTTCCCTTACCGTATTAAGCACTGCATTGCGGCCAAGAATGCTAACTGCGCTTCCATTGTAAACTCCCTCGGAGAAAGCGAAATTCATCACCATAAGCAGGCCAAAATCATGTTGTGAAGCCAAAGCATAAATCCCCTGAGCTCTTCCTACAAGCTTTGAAGTAGGCTCAGGTGTTTCTGTCAATGGATCATCTACCATGAAAGTGGTACCAAATGAGCCAGTTGACTTGTTTGGTGGCCTGATAATCTGCATGGCTGTAGGGTTTTCTCCATCTACAATGTCATGGAAGAAGAAGTGGAGACGGGTCATTTTCACCATGCGTTTTCTGGATGTTACAATGGATTGCCTCGAGAACTCTCCATTAACTGTAATGAAGAAAGTTGAGAAGAGGATGAAGAACAATATGAAGAGAGTTTGAGCTGCAAAGGAAGCCATTTTGGCTCAGATTTCATTTGCAGTGAATGGTCTGCCTCCCAACGAGGGTATTTATAAGGTAATGGAAATATAGTTGAATTTTGTTTCCTTCTTGGTCTTTTTTCTGAATTTTTTCCTGGGGAGGGTTTGGCATAATATTGTATTGTGAGTGTCTATGCATCTAAAATTAAACTACTCAAAAAAAAATGCATCTAAAATTAAACAGTTAATTTTCATGATTATGGAGTAAAAAATGCCAGAAATAAAGTTACAATTGATCTTAATTAATCAAATTGGGATCCCCAGCATTATTTCAGATATCATCTGAGTTAACTGATTGCCAAGTCATGATATGCAGAAATAACTTAAGCAAAAACTTTAAGTTGTAGGGCCTAGGATTCAGTTAAGTGATCTTCATTTAATTAGTTGTAACTGTTACATTACATAAGCTTTTCTACTTGCTGTTCCACAAAAAAGAATTCATAGAATTTAGATATTGCAGTCACAATGACATAGTAATGATGTATATATACAAAGCCTGTTCAAAGCATGCATGCTTGCTTCCTTCACAAACAAAGTCCTCACAGTCACAGCTTTAGCGCAGATGGATACGTAATCACTAATCACAGAAGCTTCCTTCACTTCTCTCCCACATTTGCAAGTTGGTGGTGAATGGAATGGATCGATCCCTACAGAAATTTCTTTGATTTGTTTATACCATGACTGAATCTTTAACTGGGTTTTCGTGCTTAGCAGAGAGCATTAGTATTTTTGCTTTAGATTATTGGAAGTTTGTAACCTACTTCGTTTGGCTGGAAAGAAATACAAGTATTTTTCTCCCTCCCTCATAGGTCATAGCCTCACCATCATCACTATCTGCCATTCATACACGCCATTCTCAAGTGCATTTCAGTGCCAGCCTCACTGTCAACTCATCATCATTAGCCTCAGCTACTTAGCCAATCTACTTGAGTTTTCTTGATCCCAAATTTTTACCAAGATATTGAATCAAGACATAAGCTAAAAGCAATGCCTAGAGCCTACAGCTTATACTGTGCTTCAGTCCTGTGCGGTGCCACCAAAGCCAAGGTGTTGAAAGCTAAAACATGAACATTCTTCCATAGATTGCCATCCTCCGCTTCACAACCCTACCAATATTTTCCTTATCAATAAGGTATACTAAATACGAGGAATGAAAAAGCATCAAGGGTCCCTTATGAACTGCATTGTTGGTTACCTGAATGTTTGTGGTTACAAATTCTTACGATCTATTTTTACATGCTATGAACTGCAGAACCTTAATTATCCATCCTAATTTTGGATTTATTATTATTTACTATTTCCCTCTCTCCGTTTTCATTAATAAAAAATAATAAAATGATATATGTTTCACTATTTTTCGTCTTACTTGTGAAGTATATTGGATGCAATTTGACAACGTAAATGCTATTATTATTCAGCTCTGTAATTAGGTGGCTGCAACGGTAAGCAGGCAAATTATAAAATAGTAACATTTCCTCAGTTTACGCTAGAAAATGTTCTGTAGAAGATCGGCACATTTTCCTTTTAACTCCAAGGGTAACTTCAACATAATATATCTTACAACAGACTCCTGCCTCTCTGACAAATTATAGGTTAATTCGTGCATGTTACCCTCGGGTTTAAATCTTTTACATTCTTAATTTTAATGTTGTTTACCATAGTCTTGTACACTTGACTTTTCTTTAGTCTCCTTGGTGTTTTTTTTTCTAATTTTCCTTTCCTTTTCCCAGTGTCTGACCTTGCATTTGCTTACAACTCGGTCAGCTGTATTCTCTGAAATTTAGGGGCTTAAACCAATAAAACATGATGGAATTTTATTATATTTATGTTTCATGTTTGCTTGCATATTTTTAATAATGTTTAGTTGGTAAAAATTTTTTGTGTTACATTTGTATTCGTTTGTGTAATGTTTATGATCAAATTCTTTTAAACTAAATAAATTTGTTCATTGAACATTAGACGCACGTATTCATGAATATATTTCATAAATATTAAACAAACACATCCATAATTATATAAACAAACATCTTAGCACACATTTGTGAAAAGTCATAAAATAAACTTAATCAAATCCATTATCATTCTTGTATAAGATAAAAAATAAAGTTAAAAAATGTAATATTAATAATCCGTCATTATATTATTGTAAAAAAACAAACGTTAAATATCGATCAATTGCTTTACAATTGAAATCCAATTTATCAAGCAAGGAGCTGTCAAAAGCTCTTTTTAACAGTATGATATTGATTATTATTAAAAAAAAATATTAAATAAATTTAATGAATGAGTTTTAAAGTCAATTAAGTCTTGATTTAGTGGCAGAGACAAGAGTATAAAATTTTAAAATTCAAATTCGAGTTTTATCAATTGTGAACTAAAATTTAATCTAATTATTTATGCTAATTTATTTAGTTAAAATTATATACTAAATTAATTAAATTGAGTAAAATAATTTTCATAATTAACAATTCATGAAATATAATATAATATAATTGATTCTGATTGTAACTCTTAATGAAACTGTACTATTAAAAAGAAAAATGAGTTTGGAACAAACATTAAACTAATTTGTTTACAAACATAAATGAACAAAACAAGCATCTCTTTATATTCGATTTTAATAATCGAACATTAAAATGTTATATAAGATCATTTGTTAAATTTAATAAACAAAAATATTATTTGCAAACATAACCGAACGAAATACAAATATATTTTTAAAATGTCATTTAAGATCATTTGTTAAACGGACATAAACAGACAAAAATCAGGCCTGTTTATGTAATCAAATGTATTTGCGTATTGTTAGTTAAACATTCTGTTTGTTTAAGGCCTTAATTTTCACTCTCCAGGAGCACAAACTATGAAATTAATGGTGCCTATTCTTTAAAAGCAAGCTCATGCATGTATAATTATACAATAATGTATGTACTATTTATATTTTATGCACGCATAAGTATTTTAAAATCTAATAGAACAATTACGTAGATCTGCAGTACTCTCTCTCCAAACAAAACATAATCATCACAACTTAAGAACATTAGCAAAATTTCATTAAATAGCAAGAGCTTCCATACATTTTGACTATCATTACAAAAGACACATAAACAATAGCAGTTCAATTCTCCATTTAAAAGTTAAGGCCAACCAATTGCTGCAAGAAGAGGAAAAATCACGGAGCCAATTCTGTAATGATGTACCTGGCAGACACTCCATGGTATGAAGTTGAGAATTATGCAAAGAAGGTATAAGTCACACCTTCTATGTTTGTTTGTAGAAGAGAACATATGCTTGATCATGCAACACTTTGCTTGTTCCAATGGCTGCAACCGAGGCATCATCAAACCGCAGCCATTGGCCATTGGGGTACCGAGCATCCGCTGTATAATGCCCCTTAGAGGGCTCTCTTCCATGATGGGTTATCGTAGCTACAAGTTCATACTTTCGGCCCTATAAATGAAGTAAAAGAATAAACATTGACTGTCATATTGGTTTGCCAACTAGTAAGGGGCAAAACTACACAAGAACCTGAAAATAGCATCCCCATAGCGGATACTGTTAGTAAAAGAGCACTTAAAGCAAGTCAGCTACTAAGCTTTGAATAACAGCTGCTTCATATTTCACAATGTGAATTTTTGCACCGTTCAGAATAATGCAATGCAGTCCTACTTAGCAAGTGAATGAAGGGAAGTATTACCTCAATGGATGGAGAAACAAGTAGTTCCCGACCCAAAACCAACTCAAGTGGGAAGCGTACAGGCTTATGCAACTTGCTACTCCCCTGGCTTCCAAAGCTAAAACGCATCAGGTGCAAAATCATTATCTTCGAGAGTGTCTGTATCTTAACTGATTTTCGGGCAGTAACAACATCTGCCTGCTGGATAAACACATAATATTATCCAATTTATCACAAACAAGATGTAAACATACAGGAAAAGATCAGACATATAACACAATAAGCACTGAGAGTATAAGATATATACACAAATAGAATAAAGTAGCCAAACAGCTAAACGAAACAATTAAAAGAAAATAAATACCTTCCCAGCTGTTGATGCACGATAACCCTCAAGATATTCTGGTGCAGAAAACAAATGAAGAGCATCCTCGATAGTATAAACAGCTTCAGGGTGGATATCAAGGTGGAGCAATAGAAATGGTTGAACAGTAGCGGAAGCCTTATTTCCTGCCGCACAAAACAAATTAAGAATAAAGAAAAAAATTGTTAATAAATGGTAGTACAACCTAGATAACTTGAAAAATTCACCCAAGAAATACAAACTAATATCCGGATATGACAGATGAACAAACCAAGTTCGAGTAAGTATATGTATTTCCACTTTGTTTACAGATCAAATTTTACAAAGCATAAATTGCTGCAATTATCTAGTTTACCAGTCTCTGTCAGTGTTTAGCTTGTCTGAGAAATCTTTTGGTAGGCACAGTCGTCAAGATAAAAAAAAAAAATTACAGGTTGGCAAACCCCAAAAGTATTTTTTAATCAAATAAATAACCCCATGAATTAGCAGCAATAGCAAATGTTCCTACCTTTTGCCTTCACCACACTTCTCAATTGTCCTCCAAATATATCACTTAGCTCCGAAGGAAGGAAGCTTTGAGTTCTTGTGACTGCTGATTTGTTTTTTGGCCCAACCGTCTCCCATTCATCATCTTCTACAGAAGAAACTATTGATGATTTGACCCCATTAGAGTTACTAGACTGTCCTTGAAGCTTAATCAATTCATCATGCATTTGATCCATGATAAAACTTAAAAATTCCTGAGCATCTTCCTGCCTGGAAAGGATGATAAATAAAAAATCATCATAATGTTATTACAGAGGACAAACAGTTATCTAAATTGCAAGACATTGAAAATAGTAGACAGTTAAATCTATGGATCATTCTGTTTTCAAGCATATACAAATATTTAAACCAATCATATTATTTCTTCTAATATAACGCTGGAAGCTGTAGCAAAGTGGCACTAAATTACTATAAATTGACACCAAAAGCAAGGAGAGAGGGCATTAATAGGTAAGATAACTAAGCTCACAATAATTAAAGCATTTCAGAAAGGTTTAAAAGAAATCAATAAGTACAGGACTAGCATATATAAATCCATGATCATGGAGGGCGATATTTTAATACTATCATGCTAACAACTACTCAAGTTTTGTTATTCTAAGAAAGAGTCTATGCAAAGAGTGTTACTTGGGACTGTTAAAAAGTAC
Source organism: Heritiera littoralis (assembly GCA_031772115.1). Classification (NCBI taxonomy): domain Eukaryota; kingdom Viridiplantae; phylum Streptophyta; class Magnoliopsida; order Malvales; family Malvaceae; genus Heritiera; species Heritiera littoralis. The sequence continues at coordinate 2,285,473 of JAPDPK010000092.1, read as the reverse complement.
AAATACTAAATAAAACAGTAGGAAGTATACAAACCTTGGCCTACCAGATATGCCATTTGGCACATCTGGTGTAAAACTCTTAAGGACAGCTTCAAACATGGCAGGGCTGACAGGCGTACCGATCTCAAGGACTGATGTATCTTTCTTCTTCACATAACAATTGCTGGATGGCACATCAAAATCAGATACAAACTCCGCAAAAGCAGTTAATGTTGGATAGCCATCCTATCAAATCAAAGCCAACACAGGAGCATGTTAATTGAATCTATTAAAAAGTTCATAATTACTCATCTTCAATTATAACAAATCATCAATCCAATATGGTCATCTATTAGTGCATAAGTTCAGGGAAACAACATAATTATACAACATACCTTGGGTATCTTACGAAGTCTAAGTTGCTGCAAGAGCTGAACAAAAGGAGAACAGCATAGGAGAGCCTGTAAAGTGGCATTGAGAAAGCATAAATTTCCCGAGTTGATTAAGCCTCGGGGTAATAAGTTTTTAAAAGCTGTGGCTGCCTTCTGAATGTCTCCTTGAACATTACATACTGATAAAATATCGATCATCCCATTCTGATCTCTAACTTCTACAGTTTCACTCTCAAGGACATGAAATTTCAAATTTTGAAAATTATTCAAGGAACTGCCTTCTACAGGAGCTACATTACTGCTTTGTGGATTCACTTGTCTTACACCGTTAGTTTGGCTAGAAGTATCAATGGAACTCTTTGTACTACCATTTTCTTTTGGAGTTTGAAGTGCAGTTGAGGAATGATTTGTTGCTGTTTTTCTACTTTTTCCATCCTCGATTGGTGATGTTGAAGATAGATCGCCCACTGACCCGTTTGTGGAACTTGGCTTGCTGCTCAAATCACCATTGGCACTACCCAAAGATCCTGTAGCTGCAAAATTCAAAGAACCAAATTGCAATTCATTCTTTTCCACTGGCTTTTCAGCATTCCCAGCAGACCGCTTTAATAGCAATGATCTGGTTTCATCTTCAGTAAATGACCCAAATACGACTACCTGTTAAAAGCAAGAAAAAAAATTGAGGCACAATTCTGTTTAGTGGCCTTGGCAATTTAGAGCTCATGCATAAATAAAACATAGTAAGGCTTGTATTAAAAAGGGAAAAAGCAAAACCACCTTGTCATCATTCACATTAAATCAATTTCAACCAAGTGATATTTGTATCTAAGCAAGCCCCAACCCATAATAATCAATCAATCCAAAAACTAAACTATTGTATTGCTATAAAACCAAAAAAGAAGAGGGCATAAGCATAAACCTACCAAAAACAAAAATTCCAACTTCTAAGTCCTCAACAAGAAGAATAAAAGTAAACCCACCTCAGAAACAGCTAAATTGTGTCCCTTTAACAAAAACCCAGATATAAAAAAAAAAGATAACTAAAAAATAAGAAATCTTTCGAGGCAGGGAAGGGAACTAACCTTAGAATCAGTCATGTTTTACACAAAGAGGAAGTTTGAGAAGAAAAGAGAGGTATAGAGAAAAGATCGAAGCTTAGGGCTTGAGAGGACCCTGAAGGAGCAGAGAAGAAAGAGGATGCGATTGAAGAAGACATGAAAAAAGAAGGAACTTGAAAGGGGAGACAAAGAGAGAGCATTTAATGGAAGAACCCTCTCTCCGATCCTCTTCAACTTCACCAAAACCAAGCATCGACTGCTTCAAAATCCGACTGACACGAAATTTGAATCCTTCACCTATTAGGGAAAGCTTTTGTTTGATTTCTAGGTTTAGGTTTTCCTGACGGTAGAAGGAATAAAAAGGGAACTCCTTGTATTTGCGGATTGCGGTGCGGCTCTGGAGTGTCGCCTTTTATAAATAACCAGCTCTTGTGTACTCCTCACCTGAATTTCACAAAAAAAACTATTATTAAGTAATTAGTATTTTTTATAATAATAATAATAATAATATAAAAAATCAACCAAGAAAGATTGGTTTAAAGATTTTTAATTTATGATTTTGGGTATAAAACGGAGAAATTAGCACATACTAATATTATTTTGTTAAGCAAAAATATGTTGAATTAAATAATAATATTATATTTTTACTTTTTCATAAATAATTTTACCTCATAAAATACTTCTAAATCTTTTTTTTTTCACATTGAAATGTACGTTTTGAATAAAAAATAAAAATTATTATAAAATTATTTAATAAAAAAAGTCATTAAAGCTTTTAATTTTATTAGAGTTCAAAAAATTGTTACATGTTTAATATGTTTATTTAAAAAAAGAGTTTGTATATGATCTACTGACAGTGTATAGTTTTTATACACTATCAATGCATCAGAGGTTGACACCTCATCAATAGGCCTTTATTGGCAAATTAAAAAAATTTATTTATATTTGCATACAAGAACCTATTGATGAGGTGTCAACTTCTGATGTATTGACAGTGTATAGTTTCTATACACTATCAGTGCATCATATATAAATCCTTAAAAAAAATAAAAAATCATAAAATAATAAATAATAATATTTTTGTATAATAGAATCTTTTGATTTGTAAAACAAATAGAAACATTGAAATTCAAAATTTAAATTGTAAACTCTCATATTTAAAATTAAAACTATAATGTTTTAACTAATAAACAAAGTTAATAATAATTATTATATTTAATATTATTTAAAAACTAAAACAATTTACATTTAAAAAATAATTCAAATATTTTCAATTTTAAATTTTAGGTAAAACGAAACTGCAAAAGAAAACAGGAAAAAGTATTTATTTTGTAGCGCATCTTTTTGCTACTTATCTTGCAAGTACCCATGAAAATGCAAATTTGAAAATTTGTTGAAAAAAATGGAAAAAGGAGGGAAAAAAACAAAAAACCAAAGGGCCCAAACGGCTCACTCACCATTTTGTTTCAACTTGAAAAGTCTTTGGCTTGTGTCTGTCTCCGCCATCACCGTCAGAATGCCCACCCACCACCATCGCTCCACTCCTCTGCTCTCCTCCTCCGCCTCGTCCTAACATTCCTCCCTCTCTCTTTAGCTGCCTTAGCCTTCGTTCTCCAGTGGCGCGGAGGGGGTGTATCCGATCCCACCATCGCCACGTCCTCCGCTACTTCCTGATGGGCCTCACGTGGGTCCAACCACGAAGGTTTCCCTGGCATGGAGACTTTCTCATCTCTCTCCCCCAAATCGCATTCTTCTTCTGATTGCATCAGTCTTTGTCGTAGCTCTTCCCCTTCTCTCCCTTACCATGGGGACTGGAAATTTGGTTTTGAGTCTAATTTAAAGCCAAAGGTACGGCTTTTCTTCCTTGTTTTTTTTTTGGGAAATCTGAACCTCGCTTTTTTGGTGATACATTTTGTTGGATATAAATCATTTTTATTGAAAATGTTATGTTGGGAAACGTTTTCTTGCTTGGTTTGCTAAGTTATGCGTATTTTTGGCTGTTGGGTTTTTATTTTTTTATATTTTTGGATTGATCTCGCTTCCGGCAATTGATATTTGGCGAATATTGCTTAACCACTGTGGTTTCTGCTGGGGGTCCCCGTTGAATTCTCCAATGTTGGCTTTGATTCGTATCCGTGTTTTGGATTTTAGGTCGAAACTTTTACTGTTCCATTCAGACTTACAAGTGTTTGTCTTCCTCCCAATTGACCTGTTGTCGAAATTAAAAAAAATTGGTTTATAAGGTTGCTCTTTTGTCAGATGATTTTCTTTCTCATCAAATCAATTTTATAGTTAGCATCCATACATTCCTATGTGTAGAAGACCTAAATCAAGTTTGTAGCTTCATTTTTTCTTTTATCTAACCTTTCCTCCAGAAGCAATTGGAGTGGTTGTTTTCAGCTGTTTTGCATCTCAAATAGCAGATTTGTATTACAACAAGTGCATCAGCTTGCTTGGAACAGATTTTACCATGGATGTTTTATCATAAAATAATTGGAGTCACAACCTTTTTCCTTTTTGTGGAAGGGCATGCTGCATCTCCTAACGTTTCTAGAGTTTTGGAATCTATTCCCGCGAGTTTACATAGACTTTGGCTTCTTCTGATTTAGTTTTACTTTGTAGACTTTGGCTTCTTCTGATTTAGTTTTACTTTGTTTTTCATTTTTAAGTAGAATTATTCCATTTGATTTAGCTGTGGTTATTGTTGGTCCAAATTGCTTGTAGCATAAGTTTTATGTTGCGACTCTCTAGGGAGTAAAAGTTATGTACAGAACGAGAGAGCTTGAAAAGCAGGAAGCTAAAGGTCAATTAGCTTTTCCCTTTGATGATTGAAATACATCTCTTGGATTCTAAAGCTAAGTGAAAGCATGGTTGTTCTCAATATTTCTTCCTAGTATTTTGTTTAATTAGTAGTTTACCTGAATGTGGAGGCTACTAGTGATAAATTGTCTTTATTTTGCATTTATTTCTTGCTTTCTTTCATTATATTTGTGAACATGCATCTATGTTTACCTCGTCATCTGTTTCTTTTCCGATTCTCCGGGGACAAGTTCCTGTTATTTTTGTTCAAAATTGTTTTTTGTTTTGTAACTTTACTGTCAAAGTTTGTTTACTTAATCTTTATTCTTTTGGCACTTTTATGTGCTTATCAGTTGGATCTGGAATGAAACATGGCTTTCAAGTTTCTTTTACAAGCCTTGCAGTTATGAGCTATTTGTGAAGCAGTCTCTCAATATGGAAATGGCCATTGTCATGGCAAGGGTATACTGTGTGAATGATTCTATGTTCATGAACAGAAATACTTTGTATTTGTCATTATTGGCACAGTAGTCTTGGCCTTATTTTGATAAGCTTATTCTCTTGCTTTTTGAAATATAAGGTTGCAGGAATACACTGGATACTTCATCTTGATACCGATGAGTTAATACACCCAGCTGGTGCAAGTGAATATTCTTTGAGGCAGTTGCTGCTAGATGTTCCTAGCAAAGTCGATATGGTCATATTTCCAAATTATGTGAGAGGCATTCTATACATTTGTAAGAAAATATATCTTGGAACTGGTGGTTATGATTGTATATCTTGTTATTCATTTGGAATCCTGGCCTGCGATGTTTGATAGTGGAATTTTTCTCCCTTATTTGCTTAGAAGAGCAGTGTTGAACAAGATGATATCAAGGATCCTTTTAGCGAGGTAAATTTTCACGTCCTTTTTCCTAGCTGTTCATTAATTCTGTAAATTGAATGACTGAATTTAGGATTTGGAGTTTCGCAAGTGGCTTACTTTTCTATCCATGCAAACAGGTGTCAACGTTCAAGAAGAACTATGACCATTTACCAAAGGACGCATATTTTGGCATGTATAAAGAATCAACTTGTGGTAATCCAAACTATTTCTTGACGTATGCGAATGGAAAAGCAGCTGCCCATATTCAGGATCATCTTCATCCAAATGGTGCTTACAGATGGCACAATTATATGAGAACCCCAAAGTACGGTGTCTATCTGCACTCAGAAAATCATGACCAGATAACCTGACTTGAGCAATATGAGAATCACACATGCATATCTCATAGACTCTTGCATACTTCAATATACTTGCATATCAAGGTAGGGGTGTTCATCCGGTTAATTTGGTTTTAATTTCGAACCGAATTAACCAAAAAGGAATTTACCAAATTATAAAATACATTTATGTTGAATTATATTTTAAATTTATAATTTCTCATATTTGAAATAAACTAAATAAAATCATTCAACAAAATATTCAAATACCAAATTATTAAATTAAAAATTCTAACAACATTCAAAATAAAAAATTCAAACTTCAAACATTAAATATATCTTTGGGTTTCATATTTTTTTTGTTTTATCTTTAGGTTTTTTATATTTCGATTAAAATTCCTGTTAATTTGGTTAATTCAGTTTTCAAATAAAATTAATTTAAAATAGGAATTCTTTCAAAAATTAATTTTGTTAATCGGCCAAAATTAATTCAGTGATTGACTGTTTAAATGAATTAAATTGGTTTGATCGATTCATTCAGTTAAAACTAAAACATGAACACCCTTACATCAAGGTGAAGGGTGGTGGAGGTAAGGGGTGGCTGGAGCCTTGGGATTGGGGATAGGGATGTGGGGCAACTTGATGATTGATAGTTAGAGCAAGTTTTATGTTGGCATGATATCATGGATAAGCATTTCATAATTGAAATTACTTGACTTGTTAGAATGGCAGCTGCTTATATTCAGATCATTTTCTGTTTATTTGTACATGCAAACAGCACTCCTGAACATAACCATACCTGCTACAATTCCTTTTTGTTTTTTTAAGTGAAATCAAATTGGAGGAGGCTGCTGTTCTGCACTACACATAAGCTATATTTTCAGACCTGACATCTAGACGTGATCGGTGTGGCTGCAAACCTACCAAGGAAGATGTCAAAAGATGCTTCATGTTGGAATTTGATAGAGCTGTAAGTTTAGTAATTCTGTTATTCTTGTATTCTTTATTTTGACATCTTTACTACTGCTATTCATGAGTTGTAGATATAGTAAGTACTGGAATATGGGAAATGCAGCAAGCTATTAAGGCAGCAAACCTTGGGAGATATGAGCTAGATATTTACCACTGTGAAATAAGTACTTTTCGTATTATGTTATCTGTATTTTTTTTTTTTTGATAAATTGGAGAGCCTATATTAAAGGGGAAGACTATTAAGGACATGGATCTAGGTAGCTAGAAACATTGAAGATTGATTAATTGACACTGATAAAATAAGAAGCAATATATGGACTGATGTTTCATAGATTCTTCAAGCAATTCATAAGGCAATATGATGCTGCATCTGTTTTGTGGTTAATTGAGTGAGTATGAGATGGTCAGTGGACAGCCAAGTGAGTAAGGACCATCTTGGTTTTTGATTTAATTGAATCCTGAGTTGCCCAGCTGTTTCTCTTTTTCCCTTGTTCTTAGAGCATGGACCAGATGTTGGGTGAATTTTGTGGTTTATGCTGGTTGGATTGCCCTTTGATGTATAATTGTGCTTTAGAATGATTGCTTGTTTTGGATATCATTTCTTTCTAACTGTTGTGCGATTGTCTATGTAAATTATTTGTTGCAGGCATTTATAGTTGCATCAACTGCAACAGAGGAAGAGATGCTTAACTGGTATATACTTGAATGCGTGGTGTTTTCTTTTTCTTTTTTTGGGGTGTGCTGCTTCATTAGCCCTATTTGAATTTAGTATGCAGATGTGCTGATGTAGAACTATTGCTTCTTGTTTTTGTAGGTATTGTGAACATGTTGTGTGGGGTGAAAAAGACCTAAGACTGAAACTCCTGAGAGAGGGGATTTTAACTTGCATATATGCTCCAATGGCAAAGACAGTTTTGACATTCTTGAAAATAAGAAATCACATGAAATTAAAAACTGCTTTTAAAGCATTCATCTTCAAAATTCAGTTCAATATTGTTTATGGATGGTAAGAATAGGAACTTATCTTTTTAGCTATGACACAAATTGAATGGATGTGTGAGCATATAAAGTTTCTGGTGCAGTGTTGGACATATCTAGGTGATTGAGGGTAGTTACTTGTTAAAACTTGAAAGAGCTGAAATTCAAAACTTTTAAATGGATTAATTGTCTCAAAATGCTTGAAACTTTTGGATCTTTCGATTCTCTTTGCGGTTCAAAATATGTTTTCAAATACTTTGAAATGTGCTCAAATCTCTCTGCCTTGCCATTTCCTCTTGTCCTATTAATGTTCTCTCTTGCTGTCTCAGACCATAATACAGGGCTTAAGGGAGTCTGGCGTCTTCAGCTCTGTTATTGCAACTGCCCCCACTACTCGGACAAGTTTTTAGCATCCATTGATAGTAGTAACTCATCAAGATCTATTCCCTCTGTGCCTTTTGCTTCAAGAAAGATCGGTAGAAGCAGAGAGCATCAAGCACCTGCTAGGAAGGTGCTAGAAATTGAGGCTAGTGCAGACTATGAAGTAGCTGTTCAACCATTGTCGCCCCCATTGTGGACAATGACAGGAGCATGATGTAGTGGCTAGTGTGAATGCTTCTTCATAATCTCCTACTTTGGATGGTTTATTCTGTGCTTTGTTTTGAATGGAAGGAACCAAGAAACAAGAGAAAAGAGCAGGCCTGCAATTTTTTTCCTGGCGTGGAGATTTCTCCTCTGTGACTTAATGATTGAAGCAAGAAATCTGGTATTGTAATTCTTATCTGTAAATACTGCAATATTGAATTTGAGGTTGTCATTATTTCTTAGTCATTATCTGGAAGCAAAAGGGAAAAATAACAATCTAGTTAAAACTTGAAAATTTTTAGAAATAACAATATGATAGACTCATATTCCATCTAATCTAGAAAGATCTCTAAACCACATTATCTTTGTCCATATCTACATGTTCAACCGAATTTCATTATTGTCATTCTACATAGCTCTCAATTTTTGCAAAAATACATATACTATTAGAAATCTCAACGTCATTCGAGGTTCTATTATTTTTCTAATTATGATTGAAAATATTATTTAACCTTTATTTAATTGGAGGAAAAAAAATCAAACCCCGCTTTAAAGGAATAAGTCAAACTCTCCAACAATATTTAATCTTAATAAAGTTTTATACTTAATTCAAAATTCTTTATCTTTTGTATATATATTTCAATTATTATATTCCGTTCACTATTTAGGTGTACCAGTATTAAACAAAATGATAATCATAAAGTAGGTTTTCATGATATCTATCACATAATTTTGTATATATCTCAAACTGAAATTCTATCAAGTTCCTAAAATGCAATGGAAAAGACAATTTTAGACCAAATTAACATTTATTTTTAAATGATAAAAAAATAAATTAACTTATGGTAAGTTTTTTGCTAATGTTTTCATACTAGCTTATATCTATGGGATGCAAGAATTGATTTTATTTATATTAATATATGAAAATAGATAAATTAATATTATTAAATTATTTACATCTTCAATATATATATATATATATATATAATATATATAATATTAGTAAATGCACGAGGACAATATAATTTACGAATTGGATTAAAATTTAAAAAATGTGTGTAAATACATAAACTAATATTTATAATAAATATATGTATATAAGGATAAAAATTCTATTTAATTTTTTTAATTTTTAAAAAAGATATCTTAATTAATTAAAAGAGAAAACAACTTGAAGGATTGAAAAAAAAAAACTGTTGTAAATAAAAAAAACTATTATTTAAAAAGTATATAAATAATGATATAAATATATATAATAATGCCATTGAGGACCGTACGTTGTTCATTAATATGTATCATAAATTAGCTTACTAGAATTATTATTAATTTTTATTTTCAAAAAAAAAGAATTATTATTAATTTAGAATTATTAATCATTATAGAGTTAGCAAAAAGAAAGAAAAAAGAAACATAAAAAACTAGACAATTTATTATTATGGAATCACACTTCTTCACACCAACCTTCGCTAAGTTAAAAAGAGAGAAGGAAACTTAAAATCACATGGAATTACTGCTTATTTTTACTTAGTGATTGTTAGGATCTTGATATTAACATGGTTAATTTGTACAAAAGTCAATCTTTTGGAGATGTTTTATTCTTTATGTTACTGCAACAATGATTGGATTCTTAAGCATAGAGTGTATTGATGGTTTGATGCGGTTCAGTTTCGTTGAACTAGGTACTAGATGTTTTCCAATTAGAATTTTGCAAGGGCTTTGTTATTTAATCAATAGGATATTTACAATCAAAATTTAACTCTTGAACAGAGTTTGAGAGAAAAAAATTCTTAGACTTCATAGGGTTTGATCTTTCTTTGTTAGATCAAATTTTATTTGCTTTTGTTTTTTATTTTTACTTTTAATTTAATAAAATTAATTATTAATTTCAATTAGATTAACAGTTAAGTATAGTTAAAATAATCAATTAATAAGTTGATTTGGTAAGTGTGTATATAATAAGTATGATATGTTTAAAAAAATATTACGTGGTAAGTATTTATTAGTGCCTAAAAAATAATTTTTAGGACCATCCTAATATAATGTATTTCTTATTATTATTAGTAAAATAAATGAAGATTATGATCAAATGTGTCACCAAGGAAGAATTAATTAAAGAAAGGATTAGTATCTTGTTTTTATCATTGTAAAGTTAGCAAAAAAAAAAGCAGCCAATTTATTTTTATTATTATTATTATGGTCAAATTTGTCAATATAATTGTAGAGTTTGTACTTTTTTTTTTTTCTTTTTAACTATTTATTTTGCTGATTATTATCTTGTTTTTATCATTGTACAATCAGCAAAAAATAAAAAATAACAAAGCAGCCAATTTATTATAATTAATAAAATATATAAAGATTATGGTCAAATTTGTCAATAACTAAGAATTAATTAAGAAAGGATTAATTAGAGAATTATTATCATGTATTAATCAAACTAATAGTGATATAGTATTTTCTTCAATATTAGAAAGAAATATGATCAATTTAACTATGTGCTAGTACATCCGCATTTAAGCTAAGCACCATAAGTCCCTACACTTACAATCAATTTTAAATCATGCTTGTAAATGCAAATTTAAATAACTCTGATGATTTCTTATTTTCACAAAAATTTTAATAACTCTCATTGGAAAATAGTATATATGAGATTAAAGAAATTTTATTTTAATCTTGAAATTGTTTTTTTTTTTTTTGGTTACATAATCTTGAAATTGTTGCTAAGTAGATACATGATCTATATTTTATTTCGATAAAAAAAGTAATAAAAAAATATTATCTTTATCTAATTTTATATGATAATGCTTATCAAAAAATCTAAGCAGTTGTTGATTAATCTAATATTTGATAGTGATTTAGAAAATCTAAGAAGTTGTTTTTTAATCTAACTAATACTTCATACTGGTTTTTTGTATAAATAGGGTTATCTATGTTCACTTTCTGTTGGCACTTTCTCCACGTTAAACCATGGCTGTAAAAAATCCTATGAATGTTCTTAATACTTTTTTTCTTGTTTTTTTCTTTTTAACTACTTGTTTGGCTGATTATTATCCTGATCGTGTGCCAAACAAATTCAATTATGTTTGTGATTCTGAAAGGTTCGAAATGATGGCTTTGAATATGTCTGATTTTGCATACTGCGATAAAAATCTTTCCTATGAAGTCAGAGCCAAGGACTTGGTTGATCGGATGGAATTATGGGAGAAGGCGCAGCAGCTGGCCGACAAGGCAACTGGTGTGATAAGAATAGGGTTGCCGAGGCATTATTGGTGGTCCGAAGCTTTGCATGGCGTCTCATATTATGGGGACGGTACATACTTTAATGAAATGGTTCCTGGTGCAACAAGCTTTCCCACCGTTATTCACTCAGCCGCAAGCTTTAACCAGTCGCTCTGGAAAACCATTGGCAAGGTAGAAATCTAACTCAGACTTAATCAAGCTTTAAGTTCCTGCAATATCTTATCACCGTTTACAAACTTTGTAATTGTTTGTTATACAGGCGGTTTCAACAGAAGCAAGGGCAATGTACAACTTGGGTATTGCAGGATTAACCTTTTGGAGCCCAGTCATAAACCCCGTGAGGGACCCTAGATGGGGGAGGATCACCGAGACGCCTGGAGAAGATCCTTATGTTGTCGGTACATATGCCTCTAACTTTGTAAGGGGCATGCAAGATGTTGAAGGAGAGGAGCTATCATACGATCCTGCCTCCAGGCCTCTTAAGGTTTCTACCTGCTGCAAGCATTACGCTGCTTATGATCTTGACAACTGGAAGGGCGTGAATCGGGTTAAATTCAATGCAAAGGTAATTTCAGAATCATGCTCCAAAGCAAACTAAAGCTAATTTTGAATTTAATTAATAATAGTCTTGATTACCTTCTAAAGGTGACTGAGCAAGATATGGTGGAAACTTTTCTCCGTCCATTTGAGATGTGTGTTAAAGATGGCGACGTGAGTAGTATAATGTGCTCCTATAATCTTGTCAATGGCATTCCAACTTGCGCTGATCCCGTTCTTTTAAAAGAAAAAATCAGAGAAGAGTGGAAATTTAACGGGTATATCCACAAAAACCTTCTTTTGTTATGAAATGAATCTTTTTCTTCTTAGTTTAATCTTTATAATACCCTCTTTTGCAGATACATAGTTTCAGACTGTGATTCTGTCAAGGCTATGGTCGAGAATCAAAATGGCTGAATGATACAGCGGAAGATGCCGTGGCTCATTCACTAAAAGCAGGCTAGTTGCTATAAATATAGCTGTGATTGTCATTATTTTGAACACAGATACTGAAGAAGATTGTCTTTCATGCATGTTGCAGGTTTAGATCTGGACTGCGGAGAGTATTATCCTGTCTACCTTAACAACACAGTTAAGCAGGGAAAAGTTAGGGAGGCGGAGGTGGATGCAGCTCTGAAGAACATCTATGTGGTACTAATGAGGCTTGGATTCTTTGATGGAATTCCATCTCTATCGAAGCTTGGAAAGAGGGATATATGTTCCGAAGAACACATTGAATTGGCAGCAGAAGCAGCTAGGGAAGGAGTTGTACTTCTGAAGAATAATGGGTCAAATTTGCCATGGAATGCTGATGCGTTTAAAACCATAGCAGTAATCGGTCCACTTGCTAATGCTACCAGAGATATGATCGGAAATTATGAAGGTTGTAAAAAAATAAAACATTTTATTATTCATCTCATCAACTTGATTACAGCAGGTTTTATCTCATTCATTCTTCATTGTAGGAATCGCTTGCAAGTATGTTTCTCCACTTGAGGGCTTATCTGCCCATGGAAAAGTGAAATACGCAGAGGGTTGTGAAGGAGTAAGATGCGCGACGGATAGACTAATCTTCCCAGCCACTCAGCTGGCCAAAGGAGCAGATGCAACTATACTTGTGGTGGGTACAAATTTATCGATTGAGAGAGAGGACTTCGATAGAGAGGAGCTTCTTCTTCCAGGTTACCAGAACCAGCTGATCACCCAAGTTGCTGTAGCCGCCAAAGGTCCTGTGATTCTTGTAGTCATGTCTGCAGGTGGAGTTGATATCTCACAGTTTGTTACCAAGGACCCCAAACTGGACTACGTTAACAAGAAAATCAAAGGAATCTTGTGGGTTGGCCATCCTGGTGAGCAAGGTGGCCGTGCCATTGCAGATGTTATATTTGGGAACTACAATCCTGGTAAGCAGCACAGCCATTTGAATACTTGATTTTAGACACAAAATAACTTCAAACATTTTAATGGGTAGTTAACATGATGAATTGTTCTCCTTTAATCAGGAGGAAGACTGCCACTTACATGGTATCATAATGATTATGTGGATAAGTTGCCTATGGATTCTATGTCATTACGTCCAGTTGAGAGCTTAAAATACCCTGGAAGAACATACAGATTCTTCAATGGTTCAACGGTATTTCCTTTTGGATATGGACTAAGCTACACAAGCTTTAACTACAAGTTATCGACACCCAAAAAAGTGTCTGTCGCCATTAAACTGAACCGGCTCCAGCACTGTCGCAGCTTGAACTACACAGACAAATCCTTTGCCAACCATGTCCTGCTGTTCTAGTTGATGATTTAACTTGCGACAATGAAATAGCCATTGAGCTTGAATTGCAGAACACTGGCGACAGAGATGGCAGTGAAGTTGTTTTGGTGTACTCAAAGCCTCCAGAGGGAATTCAGGGTACTCATATTAAACAATTAGTTGCATTTGAAAGAGTGTTCGTGGCTGCAAAACAGAATCAAAATGTTAAGTTTGCTCTTAATGCTTGCAAGACCTTGGGAATTGTGGACAACAGAGGTTACACACTTCTGCCGTCTGGGTTGCACGAGATTTTGTTGGGAACATCGTCTGAAACAATTGAAGTAAAAGTCAGCTACGATAGGTAGATAATTAAGTAGCTAAATTATTCTTCTTGTCTTAGTAATTTAGGATTTGGACAAAGTTTTTTATTTGTTTATTCTTAGGAATTAAGTTTTTTTATTTTTTTTTCATTTCCAAATGAATCTATACAATAAAAATAATAAAACCTAATTGTTTTTCTTTTATTGATTTAAGAAAAGGTATAAAAGAGTGATTTCTCATTTTTGAGAAGGCTACGCATTGGTCAAAATCCCCTTTCTCAGGAGTTTAAGTCTTAGGTGTTTTGCAATGACACAACAGTAAGAAAGAAATTGTATCCAGCAATCATACCTAGCACAACTACATGTTGAACCGTAAACTTGTTTCACTTGGTAATCCAAATTTCATTGCTTATTGACTTATTTTACAGCAAGCTTTGACAAAACAAAAGAAAATAAATTGTACTTGAAGGTTGGTATTAATGCAATGGTTGATAAAGGCATGCATAATTTGCCTATAAATACCGTGAAGTTTGTGGGTGATCAAGTAGTCCGGAGTGAAAGAAGTAAACAAACATGTAACCAAAAAAGAAAGAAGAAAATAGTGTATAGGTGCAAGTGTGCTGTGAGTTGAAGAGTGCAAGTGAGAGGAAAAAAAAAACATAGGGAAAAGAAAGAGTTTGGTTTTGTTGTTTTGGATTCATGCTAATCATCAATCAATTATAGCGAGCGAAATATATAATTAAACAATACAAGCTTGAAACTTCACTTCATCATGTACACCCTTCTTAGGTTGCTTCAAACTAATAGTCGTTCAATTGTCTCACCTCTAACGGTGATCTACAAAGGCATAATGACTGTCTATGCTAATAGATTGTAATTCAAAATCTCACAATTCAATTTTGATTTTATTTTCTAGTAATTAAGAAACAATTTCTTGATCTTCAGTACTGGAAACAAAGAAGAAATCAAGAATATAGCACTAGAGGGGCGGCAGCAATGACTCAATTCCTCAGGGAAGTTGCCGCAATTTCTAACGTTCAGTCTTTTAGGATGGCTAACCATAATATGGCTTATATAGGCTAGGATTTTGTCTCTCATTAATTTGGCATAATTATCCTTTAGTCTTTAAATTTATTATATGAACCACAACTTAATTATTAAGCCCATCTAATTAAACTTTTTAATCAGATCCAATTATAATTCTCCTTAAAAAATTCAATTAAGAAATTTAAAAATTTCTAATCTTGTTAATTTAATTTAATCTATTTATTGTCTTATTGCGTATGATTCATTAAGCTTCCAACCTGTTGGCAATGAATTAAATTTTTATTTAATTCATAGAGCAAAAATGACATCTAGGAATACATCATGACCACGTAAATGTTAAAAAGGTTAAATGGTTTAATCAACCTATTCAGTATACAATAATTCAATGTAATTTGATTCTTTTATCTCAATATCTCAGAAATGGATACAACCTAACTCAATGTCCACTTTATGTAAATTTTCATATTTACCCTTGAACAATCAATATTAACCCTAATTTTTAATTTGCCTTGGTCAAGAATTTCGGAGTTAATATGAGTTAGGATATGCCAAATATTAGCCCATTAAGTTACTCGAGGAGATAAATTTCCTCATTTTGACTACTCATCCACTTTCATGTGCTTAATGACAGACCCAAAATATCTATTTTAGGCAATATCTATTTTAGGCATTTGGTTATCCAAATGCGTAAGCATGAAACCATAGTATGATGACCAATATATAAGATGACCTGGCACCTCAAGTCCAAGGATTACTTACATTGTTATTATATTAGAGTATATTCCATAAACACTAAAGTGACACTACCAAATAAAACTCTCATACTAGTCATGTTCAGTTAACTTATTCTCTAATAAGTACTCACATGCTATCCTCAAACATCTTCATATTTCGACCTATTGGATCAATTGCATACTTCACTGGTATGAGCCTTAGCTCTACTAATCTTTGAACACTATCTTTGCCCATTATTGATAGTACAATGATTAGAATCAAATTTAGGAACAAAGCTTTGATGCATAGTGATCCAATATATTATAACACACTACAATTCACTTTCAAGACTATTATGTTCCATGAGTTTTATCTACACAAGTATAATAATCATAATTATTCCCTAAATATATGGATAAAGAAATACATTATTATTATTATCAAAACTAAAAGTGATAATGTATAATGACATAAAGAATAACTATAAAGTGTTTACAACCATAACAAGTCTCGATTGGCTTGTAGGGCTTACACTAACAATCTCTCAATAGCATCAAAGCCACTTGCGAATGTGTTTAAGACCACATCCCTCCAAGTGACGATCATGATTCTTTTGGGACAATACTTTAGTAAGAGGATCAGCAAGATTCTCTTCAGTAGATACTCTATCTATACTTATATCACCTCTCACAATGATTTCCCTACTCAAGTGATAACGTCTAAGTACATATTTAGATCATTGATAAAACCTTTGCTCATTTGCTTGTACTATGGCTATATTGTTGATAATAGAATGTAATTGGACCAACAATGCTTAGAACCACTCCTAGTTTTATGATGAACTTCTTGATCCATACTTCCTTTTCTTGGCTTTAGACGCAGAGATGTACTCGGCGTCATTAGTAGAATCCGTAGTCGTAGTTTACTTGACTTTTCCAACTGATTGCACCTCCATTCAAAGTAAATATAATCCCATGCTGCAGTTTGAAGTCATCTTTCTCTAACTGAAAACTAGCATCAATGTAACCCTTTCCATTCATAAACCAAAAAAATATTCTTAGTTCGTTTCAAGTACTTAAGGATATTTTTCACTGTAGTCCAATGACCCTCTCTGGGATTGCTTTAGTATCTACTCGTGACACTTTGAGCATAAGATACATTAGATCTCATACGTAGCATAGTATACATTATGGATCCAATCACAGAGGCGTAGGGTATTATATCCATCCTTTTTTCTCTCTTCTTGTGTTTTTGGATATTGTTGTTTTAAGAGAAAGATGCCATGTCTCATATGAAGATTGCCCCTCTTTGATTCTTCCACGCTAAATCTCATTAGCATCCTATCTATGTAGTAGATTGGAAGAGTCCAAAAAGCCTCTTAGATCTATCTTTATAGATCTTAATTCTTAGAATATAAGTTGCTTCTCCCAAATCTTTCATGGAGAATTGTTTGGATAGCCTAGACTTTTGTAGTCTTTAGCATAAGAATATTGTTTCTTATCAACAATATGACATCCACATAGAGTACCAAGAAAATGATTGCTTGCCCTTTCACTTTCTTACAAACACAAGGGTCATCAAGATTTTTGACAAAATCAAACTCTTTGGTTGTTTCATCAAACCTGATGTTCCATATTTTAAAGCTTGCTTAAGCTCATAGATTGACTTCTGTAGCTTGTATACCTTATTGACATCATTCTTGAATGCAAGCCCCTCAGGTTGTGTCATGTACGCTTCTTCTTAAATTCTTATTACGGAATATGGTATTCACATCCACTTGCCAAGTATCATAATCTTGGTACGAGGCTATAGCAAGTAGGATTTGAATGGAAAAAATCATGGTGACTAAGGAGAAGGTACCTTCATATACTATACCTTATCTTTGTCTACAGCTCTTGACTACTAGTTTGGCTTTGTACATTTGTACATTTCCATCTAAGTTGATCTTTCTCTTAAAGATCCATTTGCATCCTATAGCCTTTACGCCTTCGAGTGGAGCAACCAAAGTTCCATACTTTATTGACCTCCAATTGTTTCTAATTCATATTTCATGTCTTCAAGCCATTTGGCAGAATCAGTGTCAAACATTTCTTTCTTGAAGTTCATAGGCTCATTGCCAATAAACAATCATCATTTTCTAAGAGAAAGTCATATCTGTCAAGAAATTGTCTAGCCTTATTAGATCTTCGCAATACTTATGTTTCTTAAGCATTGGCCTTTGCATCCAATACATCAACCACAAGCTCAAGTTCCAATTCATTGTTAGTTTGTTGATCTTGTACTTCTTCAAGTACAATCTTACTCCTACTAGTTTTTTGTGCAAGAAACTCTTTCTCTAAAAACTACATGTTTCGAGACAAACACCTTTTACTCGATGAGATTATAAAAGTAATATCTAGTACTCTCTTTTAGATATCCAGAAAACTTACATTTGTTTGATCTTGGGCCTAATTTATCAAATGTTGGACGCTTCACATAAGCATCACAACCCCAACTCCTTGCGTAAGACAAGCTTAACTTCTTTTTTTTTTTATATCTCACATGGGCTCTTGTTTAGAGATTTGGTCGGAACCTTACTAAAAAGGTAAACAACAATTTTTACGACATATCCCAAAGAGAATACTAGAAGGTTTACCTTAGATATCATGCGAACTATGTCCAACAAAGTTCTATTCGTTCTTTCAAACACCCCATTTTGTTGTGGAGTTCCAGGAGGTGTCGACTGTGACATGATCTCATTTTCTATTAAATAATCCAAGAAATATTGGCTTAGATATTCTCGATTAGATCTAAAGTAAGCATATTCTTGCTAGTTTGTTTCTCCATTCAGCTTTAAATTCTTTGAACTTTTTAAAGGCTTCAGCATACTTCATTAAATATGTAGATGAGTTCTTTGCTGTATAGAGGAAACATTGCAAACCAGTAGAATGAGGTGTGCCGGGAGGCAACGGAGAGGAAGACTGGAGCAGACCCTGAAGAATGAGTGCAGCGGCAAGTGGTGGTAGAAGGCTAAGCAAGGCTGAAGAACAAGGTTGTGTAGAGAAAATAGTGCAGAGAGGATTTGAGAGAGTTTATGGATTAACTGATTTGCCAAAAGTCCTTTCAATGATAACAAGAACCCCTATATATAAGAGTAGAGAATGGAGTTATATATCTTTGGTATTAATAACGTAATAATGAGAATTTACAAAGCATTAATGCTTTGTCTAGTGGGAGTTACGTTTTTGGAGAAGGTGTATTGAAAGAAATAGGGAAGAGCACTCATATTTCAGAGAAAGGTTAAGAGAAGAACTCTTAACTACCTCCATATCTGATCCACCAAGCCAAACTCTCCGGGACATCCCAATAGTGAAGTTAACTCAAGAACCCTGCCCTATTTCGGAGTTATCTTCACTTCTTCTTGAAAGTGCTGTTCTATAAATGAGTTATTCTCAGAACAGGTTGTTCTGTAAAGAGTTGTTCCGAGCAGAGCTGTTCTGAGAAAAGCTGTTCTGAGAAGAGCTATTCTACAAATGAATTCTTCTAGAAGTAATGAGCTCTTTTGATAAGAGGTTGTTCTTATGCAGAAGCTCTTTTGAAGAAGTTATTCTTGTGAAGTATTTATTCTAAAAAGAGGCTGTCTTTCACTATAGTATGAAATAAATATTAGTTTCCAAAATTAAGTATCTACATTTTGCCCCTTGCATGAGAAATTCTCATGCATTAGTACTATAAATGGTTTTTGGAAAAATAATATTTTTTATTAAAACTTATTGTCTTGTATTGAAATTGTTTAAGTTAGACTTATTATTGCCCCCTGTATGAATTTTTAATGATGAATGAAATTTTCTTAGCCAAATAATTGTTTGGCATAAAATTTTTTTTTAGCAAAATAATTTTTTGTTTTGCTGTACAGTTGCCTGATGGAATAGTTGTACAGTTGCCTACTGGAATAGTTGCTTATGTTGTGTTGCTCCCTGCATAGAAATTTCTAAAGAAAAGAAATATTCTATGCATAGATTGAGAACAAATGAGAACAATTTAGAAGGAGTGTTTATTTAGAATTTTGGAAATAAGTAAGAAAAGCATTTTTCTAAAATTTTTTGGTACAAGTGAGAATAGCGTTTCTATAAAATTTTGAGAATGAATAAAAAGAGTGTTTCTTGAAAATTTTAGGAATAAGTAAGAAGTGTTTTCCTAAAATTTTGGGAACAAGTGAGTGGAGTTTTTTTTTTTAATTTTTGGAATAAGAAAGAAGTGTTT
Organism: Heritiera littoralis; assembly: GCA_031772115.1. Taxonomy (NCBI): domain Eukaryota; kingdom Viridiplantae; phylum Streptophyta; class Magnoliopsida; order Malvales; family Malvaceae; genus Heritiera; species Heritiera littoralis. The sequence goes on along the minus strand of JAPDPK010000092.1, from coordinate 2,265,660 downwards.
TCTTGAAATTTTGAGAACAAGTAGAAGCTTTTCTCTAAAATTTTGGAATAGCTAGAGGCTTTTCCCGAAAATTTTGGGAATAGATAGGAACGTTTCCCTAAAATTTTGGGAATAGATAGGGAGCTTTTTCTTAAAATTTTGAAAATAGGTAAAAGCTTTTCTCTAAAATTTTGGGAACAGCTAGAAGCTTTTCCCTAAAATTTTGAGAACAGGTAAAATGCTTTTCCTTAAAATTTTGAAAATAAGTAAAAGTTTTGCTCTAAAATTTTGTGAACAGCTAGAAGCTTTTCCCTAAAATTTTGGGAACAGATTGTAGAGTGTTTCCCTAAAATTTTGGGAATAGGTAAAAGTGTTTCTCTAAAATTTTGGAACAGCTAAAAGTTTTTCCCTAAAATTTTAGGAACAGGGGGATTAGGTAAGAGCATTTCTCTAAAATTTTTGGAACAACTAAAAGTTTTTCCCTAAAATTTTGATAACAGGTAAGAAGTTTTTCCTTAAAATTTTGAGAACAAGTAAAAGTTTTTCCCTAAAATTTTAGGAACAGGTTACAAGCTTTTCCTTAAAATTTTAGAAACAACTAGAAGCTTTTTCCTAAAATTTTGGGAACAGGTAGAGGCGTTTTCCTAAATTTTTCTTTGTGGAACAGGTAAGGAATGTTTCTTAAAAATTTTGAGAACAAGTGAAGAGCATTTTCATACAACTTTGAAAATAGGTGAGAAGCATTTTTCTAAAATTTTGAAAATAGCTAAATAAAGCGTTTCTTAAAAAAATTTTTGAGAATAGATAAAAAGAGGTTATTCTTTGGAAATTTAGAAACATATCTCTATATAAATTATACAATGATGTAATTGGAAAAGAGTTTTTTTTTTCGAAATAATAATAATAATAAAATAAAATGATTTGTGCAGCTCGCGAGAACAGTCTCGCAAGCCAATCTTTAATAGCTCGCAGAGTTGTCCCACGAGCTTCAATTTGCGAGGGCTCGCGGTACTTGGAGAGCTTCCAAGGCACACTTTGGAGCTTTGGAAACTCCTGCCACTTGCTAAGTTGTTGTTATTATTATTATTATTATTATTATTATTATTATTATTATTATTATTATTATTATTATTTTGTCTATTCTTGTTGCTATAGCTTTGTGAACTACATTAGCCACTTATTATGGTAGCTATACTTGGTGTAGCTGACGGGTACTAATCTCGTAAGCTTTTTTTATTCTTTTAATATATATTTTATGTTTGATTTTTTTTTAATATTTCTATAAGGAAAGTAAATATTTGTAATTAAGAGTATCTATGATTCAGAATAATCGTAATTAATTTTTTTTCCTAAAGTCTTATAATATTAAGGTTTCTCTCCAAAAAAAATTTTTAACATCAAAAGCTAAAGCTAAGTAGTAATAGTTTCTTTTCATTCTTTTGGTTTTTTGAAGAAGTAAGTGTTCTTCTTCTTCTCTTTTTTTTTTAGTTGTTTGATTTGTATTTTTTTTATCATATAATAAAAGGTGTTTTTTTTAATAATTCATTTTTTTATGACTTAACATTCATTAAATTTTTTTAATAATTTTTTTTAAATAACCTGCACGTAGAGTAGTTATTACATTCACATGTTAAGTTTTAAATTAAATAGCTATTCATATAGATAGTACAGTGAGAAAGCTAACTTTGATGTATAAAACCGTATAAAAGCTTGAATTTCATGCATGCTCTTTTAAGGCCATATTATCTGTGTCATAATCATATTACTAATTTTGTCCCCTTTAAAAGATGAGACTTTCAAGAAGAAATTACAACACTTATTTTTATAAGTTATATGTAAGAGAATCTTATAGAGACATAATATATTAATCTGCTGAAACAAGATTAGCCTTTTGTCACGACCCGAAGGCCGCGACGTACACTTATCAATCACACTTATACCGTTTTCCCAAATTTACGAACTAAATTTTTCTTTTCACTTTAAGGTTTGTATTCGGTGTCAATGTCACTTCTAAACTAAATTTGCATTTCCAGTTCGATTTAACTTTACATTTACCGTTAAATTTACTATCTCTAGGAACAACTCAACTTGATTATATTTTAATTCAATGTTAAATGGGTTAAAGAAAAAGGTCAAAACTTCCCCCTTATATAACATTGACTTTCCCCAGCTTAATAACCTGCCAAAAATCAACTATTCCCAACAACAACATCTTTCAATTCCACAACCAACAGTCTATAGCACCATATACTACACATATTTCCTAAATCATTAGTTACCTATATTGGCATTTCATAAGTACATAATTGTCGTACAAAGATCATTTCTCGGATCGCACTCGATAATCATATGAGTTTACAATAATCTAGAACGATCCTAAGTTACATCCCAAAATAATTCCATAAGCATGTACCGTGTATCTTAAATGTCATGCATGATAAACAAAATAACTATTTTATACCTTAAGCGAGACAAAAACAGCACTCGGAGGACTCAGACCAGTGTTGCTAATAAAGATCGTCCCCGAGACCTTGCACCAAAACGCCGAGTGTGGAGTCTAGCTCGTATGATCTGCGACGTTGTTAGAAAGAGGTGAGCAAAACCACGGCTCAGTAAGTAACTTAAGTAAATGCATGTTAGACTCATGTCGATCTATATGCATGTGTGAAAAATGATGTTGAAGTAACAAGTAGCATGGTGTTTTAAGCATGGTCTTGAGTCAAATATTTTCTTCGTGCATTTTAGTTTCAAAAACGTTTTTAAGATGCACGTTGTTAAATTCAAACTTCCCATGCATTTCGACTAAATCGATTCACTATGCAATCGGTTAAATTCGATACACTATGCATTTCAAATAAACGATTAATATATTTCGATAAAAAAATCAATGACCACTTTGATAAAGCATTCGATAAACACTTGATAAGACGATCAATATGCACTATAATCATTTTGATCAATATGGACTTCAATAATCTATGAGTCATAATTCAAGAAATCAATAGCGGTTAGGCATATTGCCTCAATTCACTGAAAACAGTACTGATAATGAAACAATAGTGAGTAGAGTTTAGGCAATGATCCTCAATCAATCAATATCCATCCTAGCTAGTGATGGAGTGGTGTCGCAAACAACACTAGATCTATGGCCATGAACAATATCCAGTCTCACTGATCAGTCGAGAGTTGGAACTTGCCTGCTGGTTTTCCAGACAAGTAACAATCTACCTAGAGCACTAGGCTCGATAGGTACAATACAATGGTCTAGAGCACAAAGCTCGATAGATGGGCAATAAGGCCTAGAGCTAAGCTCGATAAGCTAGAAATGACCCGAAGGTCGTAGGACATGCCTGCACTCAAAAACAATTTGAAATCAATTTCCTCGTGTAGCACTTGGCTTCCACGAATTTCAAAACACTTGTTAAACAAGTTATGAGTTTCAAATATGCAATTATTTCGATTTATTTCAAAGGGTTCGTCCAATCTGAAACTTTATAATTGAAAACATGATACAATTTATCAAAATATGGGCATTAAATAACTCATTTCAAATTATTCAATATGTAAATGCACATATGTATCAATTCGATAATTTTAACAGGCGCGTTCGATTGGCCACAACCCACAAGGCAAGGAGAGTTTAAATGTAGCCCAAGCATAAACTAACTTTTGTACTTCTTAACGGAAGGATAAACTGAGGTATTTAACATATTCAAAATCATTCCACGAAATGATGCTAGCATACTTTACCTAACCCACTTACCTCGAAGTTTTAGCAAATACTTTCCTCGAGCGTCCAAACCAAGATCACACTCCAACACTGCTCCAATTCACTACATATTAATTCATTAACACTTCAATAACACATCCTCATTATGCTTAATCATTTTGTAAAGCATGTATCTTACAACTAAGATTATTTAAATTCTTCCTATTTCACATATGTCGACTCGTCCTTATTATTCAAATACTATGTGTACAGATACATAAGGTGTGTGTCTCTGTGTGTGTGTATATAAACACACACACATCAATTCTTGATCAATGCGTAGTCTCTTATTCTTGAGAAACTTTTCTTGGTCAAATTCGTATCATTTATTCTCAAAATTTTCCAAGACCAAGCATTTATCCTTCATCATATTACTAATGACATACATATATATATATATGTGTGTGTGTGTGTGTGTGTGTTTATCCAAATGTATTTCAACCATCCTAATCATATCACTTGATATTTACATATATATAGAATATATGCATTGACCTTAAATAATAAAATATTCCCTTAATTCATATTAATATATATATATATATATATATATATATATATATATTAAAGACATTTGTTGAGCTTAACCAAGGGAAACAAATCTTACCCATGAGAAACCTTCAAACCAAACCCACACTTGTTGTTCAGTTTGCCTTGTCCAAGCACCTCAAGTGCTGCATCACAGCTCCAAAAAGTCAGTCTTTAAAAAATGTGTAAAGCCCCTAATCACCGCCAGAACAGTCTCTAAAGATGTCATTTTGTTTTTACCCATTTCAACAAGTTTCTATTTATTTCTACCAAAATCATATTCAAATCCATAACAATTCCTCCAATATATCCTCTCATTACTCTAACAGTATATATACACAATCGCCATACCGCAATTTAGCATCCAATCATGATCAACATTACGTACCCAAATGATCATTACATTCGCCTATGAGATTATCTGAATTCACTAGTTACCGCAGATTAATATTATATTCTCATCATCCAAAAGTCACATTTCCCTAATTATAACACCCACCAAAATCATGCTTTACATCATAACCCTTTGTATCTAACCATTTAGTCATTTACCAAAATTCTCAACTTAATATATTTAATTTATTTTATATATATCCATTAAGACCCATAATTTTCCAACAACACATATTTAACCAATTACTCAACTACACAATATAATACCAACAATATCTTATAAAAGTAACTTACCAACTCCAATGTTTAGACATATTTCTTCCTCCGCCAAGCTTAAGCCAAGTAGTTTTAAATCCATACTTTCTGATTTTTCTACAGATCAAACACATACACACATATTTACTTAAAAATTGATCAAAATACAAAAAAATTTTATCAACAATCATTATTATTTTCCTTACCCATTCTTGAAATTCTAGCTAATATTTCTACAAAATCTCTCCTTTTTCTTCTTCCCTTCCTTTATCTTTCCTTTCTTTTTTTTTTTTGGTGTAATTATCTTTCCTTTCTTTTCTCCTTCATTTTTCTTTTCTTTCTTTCTTCCCCTGTACCACTCTTATACAGCAGCTCTCGGCACCTCTTACAGCCTCCTAAACCTCTCTTAATTAACCATTAACAGTAGCCATTTAACCCCTTGGTCAGCTGCTTGTTTCAACCCCTAAACCAGAATCGAAGCAGCCCCTTTTTCCTCATTAATCAGCGCCTATCTTAGCCCTTCCAACCCTTTCGACACCCTCGCATCCCAGCTTTTGTTTTGGCTTCTGGTTTAGTGCTCTGATCAGCACCCAAAACACCAACGCCCAGACTGTTTCTAGCCTTAGACTCCCATCAACTAGCTTCAAATTCAGCCCCCAAGCCGCGCCATTTTGATTCCATCTTCCCTGGACGCTTGGCTGCCTCACAGTTTTGGGAAGAATCTCCTTCCACTTCCACGGTTGTTCTTCCAAATTTCCTATTCTTTCCCTTTTTTTTTTTTCTTGTTTTGATTTGGCAGGGACCCACGTCCTCTGCCCTTTTCTTCATTTCAATAACCTACTCTCACGTAAAGCTTATTGGCTTCCTTTGGAAGCCAATCAGTATTTTTTTTCTTTTCATATTATTATTTATTTTATTTTATTATTTTTTTATATACATATTTATTTTACATTAGATATATTATATCTATTTCTTATCTTAATTATATATATATATATATATCTATTTATTTGTTCTTCTAATTATATTTAATCATTTACAATACATGCACCTAGGTTTTGTAGTGCATTTATATATTCACTAACTTGTTTATTAATGTATTATTTTTCTATTTATTTTCTTTATTAAATTAATATGTACATATCTATATATCAAACTTATTTATATAAATCTAGTACATATATATTAATCATTTATTGTTAAATGCACTAGCCCCACATTTCGATCTCATTACTTGAGATGATGTAGAATTACTGAATATATTTTGATACTTAGCTTACTTAATATCTTTTATTTATTTACAAAAATAGGTACTGAATTTTATAGTCTTCACACCTTTGCTATAACAAAGCCTTTTCCTTACCAAGATAGTGTTGAAAACAGCAGTTATGCGTAGTACCTACGCGTAGATATTAGCGCGCAAGACTTACGCGCAGCACTTTGTGTTATTATTATTATTAATTTATTTTTTAGATAAGAAATAGTATAATTTTTTTTAGCTTTTTTTTATGTGTATATATATCTTCAAGGATATTTGTACTTATCTGAGTTGTGTTATTGATTTCTTGTAGATATTCTCCAATGACGAAGGTTCAAAACGGCCAACCTTCTTTTGCTGCTCGAGCTCCTGTGAAAAAGAGAAAAAATAGTACTTCTGAAGATTCTAATATTGAAGCTCCTGTTGACAAGAAAATGCGTCTTCGTATTGGAAAAGGTCGTGCGCTTCCTTCTGTTCCTGAAGATTGGTCAGATCAGATTATTAAGGAAGGAGGAGAAGATCGTTTCTGGAAAGAGGTTCGTGGGAGACGAATTGCTTCTTATCCTAATCCTCCAATTGGCCATTCTTGGCTAAGTATTATTCCTGAAGCATCAACTTTCAGAACTCATATTCCAGGCGAGTCTATTCTGAAATTTAGGTTTGAACGAGGAGAATTCCCATTGTCCTTAACTAAGTTTGGTTCTAATTCTCAACCTGTTCAAGGTTGGCAAGATTGGGTGAATAAGGTAATGAAGAATCCTACTCATGTAAAGGTTCTATCTTCAGCGGGAGTACTTGATGCTATACTGGTTTCCTCAAAACTTCGTATTCGTAGAGAAGGAAGAATGGATGTGTGGCGTGCTATTTTGGCACGATGGAGTACTTTTTCTCATACTATGATTACTACTTGGGGAGAATTCACTTTTACTCTTGAGGATGTGCGTGTTCTTCTTGAACTTCCTTGTCTTGGGAGACATAATGTTTGTTCCATCAAATTGTCTGAAGCAGAAGAGAAGACTCGTAGGTTCTTCTGTGATTTGCTCAAACATCAAAAAGAGAAATCTAAGGCTGCTCGTTTCTCTAATTGGATTGGATTATTTTTTCATAAATTCAAACCTAGAAAAGGTGAAAGTAGTTCTCCTGATCTTCCAGATTCTGAGCATGAGTTAGAAGCACTACTAATAATGTGGTTAGCCAGGCATGTCTTCCCAGGATGTCCAGATGATGGTATTAGTCCAGCTCTTATTCCAATAGCTATTAAAATTGCTAAAGGTATGCGCTTTTCTCTAGCCCTTTCTATTTGGGTTCTCTTTATAGAAGATTGGATTTATTCTTCCAAGACTGAAGAATCAGCTGGTCGGTATAGAATTCTTACGTACATTGATGTTTCTTTCATTCAAATGTGTTTATGGGAGAGGTTTAGTACTTGTGCTCCTATACCTAATCAAAGTCCTCAACCTGTGACTTCTTCTGGACCTCTTTCTAAGAATAATTACAGAGCTTGGGCTTGGCATAATCAGAGTGCAGGAGATGTGTTCTTGAGGTGTTGGATGTGATGAAGGAATTCACTTGGCGTCCTTACTTGCGTAAGAAGAATGGGTATGGTAATCCAGATTCCTATTATGGTGTTCAGAATCAACCTCGTTCTTCTTCATTAAGTAAGGAAGAGATTGAGTTTTACTTGTGGACTAATCCTGTCATCTTACCTCTATGATAGAAAGTACCTATGCAGGCTTGGATAGAGATTCTCGTTCTGTTGAAGTATACTCAATGTGTAGAGTTGCTCGTCAATTTGGATATGATCAAATGATTCCACGTGCCCCTTGTAGTCATTTGGATGAAGACTTCTCTTCTTGTGTTTCTAATTTTCTTTTTGATGAGGTTCAGAAGAAGCGTAAGGAGATCAAACTTTAGGTTGTACCAGCTTCTGATAGGCGCGGCTATTATAGTTCAGGATGGCTAGCTTATTGGGGTCAGTGTATTTCTGATTGGAAAGCTTTTTGTATACCTCTTTCTGATCTTAGAAAACGCCTTACTCTTGTTGATGTTACTCAAAGTGACATATCATTGCGTTTGATCCCTTCATGTTCAAGAAGAAAAGGAAAAGAATGTGTTGATCAGATAGATGAGGAGTCTTCTGATATCGTTGCTTCACGTACTAGACATGGAAAAGTAAGTTGTTCTTGTTCTCTTTTTCTTTCTTGTTCTTCTTTACTATCTCTTTTGATGTCATTTTCTCATCTTCCCCTTTTTTTTAGGGTAAATCAATTCGAAAGGAGCAATTTGTTAATGATGATGAGACATCTTGTGATGATGACGATGAATCTAGTGACGAGCATTCTATGAATTTTGAAGAGTCTGATGATGATGCCTTTTCTGGAGCTGATGATGTTCAACTAGAGAATTCTACTTCTCTATTTGACATAAGTGCTGATGATTTCTTTAATGGAATTGAGGAAGATATTCAGAGTGATGAAGTTGCTATCTTGGAAGATGTTCCAAATGTTCAACATGTTCCTAATACTGATCCTGTTCCAAGTGTTGAACTTGTTCAGGCTGACATAGCTATTCCTGTTCCAAATGTTGATCCTGTTCCAAGTACTCAACCTGTTCCAAGTGCTAACCTGTTCAGACTGACACTGTTTGCTACAGCTGCTCTTGATGTTATTTCTTCCCCCCAGTGTCAGAGAACAGGGAAGCTACTATACCCTTGATACTTTTGGAACATATTCTGGAAATGTTACAGCTAGAGTTGATTTTCATGGTTTCTCTGTTCAGTCTCAGTATGTGAAGCATTTGGAGTCATCTATCAGAAAGGGGGTGAATTTTGGGATTCTTGTATCTTCCAAAGTGAAGATTTTATTTCCTACATACTGGATGGGTTAGGGAAAGCCTTGTTGGTTGCTGATGTTCCAGTGTCTTCTATTTCTTAGAGAAATTACAGTTGATGTTGCGACTTATGGATGATGCAGTAAAGGCTGGTTTTAGGCTTGATTGTATTGACATTTGCATTTCCAAAGCTAAAGCCTTCCTTTCCATTGATGTTGAGAAGAAGAAGGTAGGAGAACAGTTAAAAGAAATAGAAGTGGAGATTGCCTCACTAAAGAATCATCAAGCTGAGTTGCTGCAGAAGTTAGATTCTTTTTCAGAGTTTAGCAGTAGTAATTCTTCTCTTTGGAGCTATGTAGCTAATTAGATATTTTTTTCTTTTGTTGCAATTCTTTTTAATATTTCTTTGTTTTAGGATTTTTTGATCTCTTGCAATAATATTGGTACTTTCATTGCTTTATTTATCAACAGTAAATCTTGCTTTTCTTTTTTTTTTTGATTGTCATTGACATGGCTTTACAGGCTGAAATGAATGTATCATTACATCTACTTTGAAGTTTGAACTCTAAGAATTTCTTTGCTAGAGCAGTGCTTTTTTTTTTTTTTATTTAAGGAGGTTCTGCCATTCTAACTTGTTCTACTAGTTTTGCCTAGCAACAAGCTACATGTGCTACAGCCTCTTGTTGTATGTTGCTTACGAGATTAATCCTGCAAGCTACCAGGATTATTCCTGCAAGCTCCTATTAAGAAGTATTTTTTTTAGAAAAAGAAGAAGAAGGAGAAGAAGACTACTACGTATGCTTATGAATAGATACTTATCTGGATAATGCTTTCGATTTCTTATAGGTATTCTTCACACATTGTGGCAAGTCAATTATGAACATTCTTCTTGTGTTGCTGTACTCCTGCAAATAAGAGAAAAGATTCTTTTGTAGTAAATTAGCAGAAGTGACGTGAGGAGTCATAGTGTTCAACTTTTCTTAAGTGAAGTGGTGTAAGATCACAAAGTTCAACTCATCTAATGGAAGAATTTTTGCATATGAAATTAATGGAAGTGATGCAAGATCACAACGATTGAATTCTCTTTAGAGAATAGTTTGTATGTATATATGCGACCAAGGAGAACCTTTCTCAACTTTACATCAAGGAGAGATTATCTCTCAACTCAATATTAAGGAGATTGATTCAATCCTTTTAGATAAGCGTTAAAGCTGCGGTCAATATATGATTTGCAAGTCTCTCAGCCAAAATATGAGCGATAAAGCTGCGGCTGGATTATAAGTAGTAAAGCATAGCCAAGATATGAGCGATAAAGCTGCGGCTATAAGTATAAGCGATAGAGTTGTGGCCAAATAATAAGCGATAGAGCTGCGGCCAATGAGTAAATCTCAATTTCATATTGGGGAGAAGAGTTCTCAACCCAAAAAGAAAGTGATCAAACTCCAATATATATTAAGGAGATAATATATCTCAACTTAAAATCAGCGAAAGTAGATTCAACACAATACTTTGGATTAGACTTTTCTTCTGTTGTTGGTAGTTGTGAAACATAAGGTGGATTTACATTTCTCTAATCCATTCTTGGAAAAGTGCTTTCACTCTGTCCAATGGAACTAAGAATGGTGGAAAGTCAGCATCATCATCTTGTCTTCTTCTTAGATTATCTCTTCCAAGATGCATGTTAGGATGAGAAGATCCTCTTTTTTTTTTCTTTCTTTGAATTGCATTCACTATAGGAGCATTCCTTTGAGTAAACAATTATCTTCTCCTTGCTTAAGAACTATATTATTAGTTCTTCTTGCAGCTTCAAGTAAAGTAGCAAAGGTTGGAAGAGGTAGATTTTCTAGGTAAACTCTACACTCATCAAGCATTTTTTGGATACATACTTTCACCAATTCTTTCTCATCAAGTGAGTCTTGAATGTCTAACATTCTTTCTCTAAGACGTTGGATATACTCCATGAGATCTTCACGTGAATTTTGATGCTCCTTCCCAAGTCAATGAGAGTACTTCTTAAGTAGAAGAGAACTTTTCTCCAAACATCTTATACATCTAGCTTTAAGATTGTACAGAGCCATGAATAAGATTAACATTAGCTGTACACTTTTTAGTAGGAGACTTGGAAAATTCCTTTAACTTCAAATCCTCATCCAGTTTAGTTACACCAAGAGTTTTTATAAATTTCATGACATGCTCATGAGTATCTCTAGTCTTGCATTGAATTGCTTAAACTTAGGACTAGCGTAGTCCTTGGAATGTGGCTTCGCAGCCACACTAGCAGGGTAAGGCAACTTGAGATCAAATTCGGAAAAACTCAAACTCTTGTTCTTCTCTTCCAACAACCTTTGAAGCTCTTCTTTTGTCACAAAGCCTTGAGCTGTGGATGAAGGAAGAGTCACAATAGAAGTTCCAACAGTAGTGGCGTTATTTGCACCAATGTTTTCAACACCTCCAAGACAGGTGCATCAGTTGAGTTTCCCCGTTGCCAGTAGAAGTGTTCTCATTCCTGGCAGTAGCAGGGTGACAGATTGAACTTGAGAAGTTGTGGCATTGGAAGATGTGAGTTGGGAGATAGTGTCTTCCAACTTCCATTCTTTCTTGAGAAGCTTGGATCATCTTCATCAACTCTTGAATATAGGTAGGGGCCTGACATCCTAATTTCCAGTAGAGCTCTCCATGTTTTCCGCAAAATGAAAGTTGAAGATGTTCTACTCAATGCAATCGCTCCTCCCCAGTGGAGTCGCCAAAATGTAGATGGTTCTTTTTGTATGGAGAGGAAACGTTGCAAACCAGTAGAATGGGTGTGCCGGGAGGCGGCGGAGAGGAAGACTGGAGCAGACCCTGAAGAATGAGTGCAGCGGCAGGTGGTGGTAGAAGGCTGAGCAAGGCTGAGAACAAGGCTGTGTAGAGAAAATAGTGCAGAGAGGATTTGAGAGAGTTTATGGATTAGCTGATTTGCCAAAAGTCCTTTCAATGATAACAAGAACCTCTATATATAGGAGTAGAGAATGGGAGTTATATCTTTGGTATTAATAACGTAATAATGAGAATTTACAAAGCATTAATGCTTTGTCTAGTGGGAGTTACGTTTTTGGGAGAAGGTGTACTGAAAGAAATAGGGAAGAGCACTCATATTTCAGAGAAAGGTTAAGAGAAGAACTCTTAACTACCTCCATATCTGATCCACCAAGCCAAACTCTCCGGGACATCCCAATAGTGAAGTTAACTCAAGAACCCTGCCCTATTCCGGAGTTATCTTCACTTCTTCTTGAAAGTGCTGTTCTATAAATGAGTTATTCTGAGAACAGGTTGTTCTGTAAAGAGTTGTTCCGAGCAGAGCTGTTCTAGAAAAGTTGTTCTGAGAAGAGCTATTCTGTGAATGAATTCTTCTAGAAGTAATGAGCTCTTCTGATAAGAGGTTGTTCTTGTGCAGAAGCTCTTCTGAAGAAGTTATTCTTGTGAAGTATTTATTCTAAAAAGAGGTTGTCTTTCACTATAGTATGAAATAAATATTAGTTTCCAAAATTAAGTATCTACAAAATATATATACCCATATCTTGAATGATCATCAATGAACGTAATGAAATACGAATACCCACCTCTTGGCATCAACGTTCATTGTCTGCACATCAAAATGAATTAGACCCAATAACTCTTTTGCTATTTCACTTTTCTTGGTGAAAAGAGTCTTGATCATCTTACCAAGGAGACAACATTGGCACGTCTCATATGTTTCACAATCAAATGGTTCAAGATTTGACCATCCTTGTCTCATGTGAATGAATGAGCTCATTAACTTAACGTCCAGATTGAATCTTTGACCTCATAGCAGAAGAGCAGCAAAAATACCTAGACCCTCCTTTGAATTGCTACTCCCATATCCATCCTATAGCTTTTGCTTTCGATTGATCTCCTAAAAGACTAGTTGAGGAATGTCTTCAAGTATAAATTTATTTATCAGTGATGAAAATTGTAAAAACTATTACATTATACATATAACAATAACTTTTCTCACTAACCAACCAAAATTATTTGCGAAATATGTCTGTTGTAAAATTAAGGGAAGTCCTAAGAGAGAGGAATTTAAACCTTCAAGTCTGAATTATTATTTTGACAAAACTTCTTGATAAATTCCGGGTATGTACCAATGTTCTTAGAGAAAACTAGATGCAGTTAATTATCCCCTTTCAACGTTGCTTGTTTAGAAAAATGAACAACTTTCTTTTCCAAATACTTGATGGAATCAAGCGTGTTGTCGAGGCTCCAACACAAAGACTAACCAAATAAGGTAGCAGCAACTTTGCAAGCTCCCAATCAAATTGAAGATTAAGAATGCGAGAAGCATGCATAATAATAACAAAATAACACTACTATAGAACCAGTAAATAAATAACAAAATTTATTGCTATAGGCAGATCTAGTCTCACGAACAAAAGGTACATACATGCATGAACTCCCCACACTCTTCTAACCTAAGGGATGGTTGACTATTTTCAGTTATGTTGTTGAATAAATTGCACTAAAGGATATGAGACAATAAATTAAGTAAAAGATATTCATGGCTTGATGGACAGAATCTCATAACATCTAGAACACAAAACCAGCAACATTAGCTACTAAAACGCAAAGCTAACCTACATTTCACACTCCCTCAGCGATGATTTGTCTGATTATCATCCCGTTGAAACCTGGAGCTTTTGTAATCAGGTATAAGCTGGTAAGAACCTTCCCTCTTCCTGGAACCAGCGTGGCATGATCCCCCACTGCTGCTAGTTCTGAATCTTGACCCAGTATTATGATTCTTCCTTGGTTTCCAACCCCATGAATTTCTCCCACAGTCTCCCCACCTGCGATCATTAGGAGCTCCATTGTGTTGAACGAAACTACGTTCCCATGAATTGTGTCCATCAGACAACTTCTTAGTATCCCACCGGTTCCTTCCCCAAGAATTCTGATTGAAGTCCCCCCATCCATCATACTTCTTTGAGCCAATGCCTTGACAACCATGACCCCAGGAATTGTTGCCAGTATTCCAATCTCGTGACTCATAATCTCCCCAGGAGTTGTGCTTTCCGCTTTCATTTCCATGAGTAATGTTATTCTCCCAGGCATTATTTCCGTTACCATTTAAACTCTTTGATTCATCAACTTTAGTAACCAACTGGCCCCAACCCAAAAGATCCTTTGAACCATCAACACCTTGAGTAACATTGTTACACTCCCAAGGATTATCATACTTATAAGGGTTCATGTTACACCCTTCTGAGGGAGCAGATGAAAGGTTTCTTGCCATTTGATTTTCATGTCCTACCTTGCCCTCTGTTTCTCCATCATCAGGAGCTAAGCATTCTAAGTCCCTAATTAATTCAGGATCAATATAAGGATTCCAATCTATTTCATCAATATAAGCATTAGGATCAGGAGCAGAAATGTCACAGGAGAAGCCATTGATCTCTGCCCAAAAGCGCTTTTTCGCATTCTGAATTGCTTCTTTTCCAGCTGAGTCATCCCAATTTAGCACATCATTCTCGTAGCACATGAACTTCTTGGCATCAACAATCTTCTGCCATGATATATTTCCAACTGTAGTGCAGAATTTCTTTTCCCACAGAGGCACACCATCATTGCAAAACTCTAAGAGAAGAAAAAGATAATTAGAAAGAATCACACATCTTGCAGACATAATATAGACAATATCATAGTAATGAGAATGGTAAGTACCATGCCTATCATTTTGATCCGTAAATATAGCCATTTACTGAATAAAAGACATAAATCAAATATATCAATGGAAAAAGGCTGTCAACTAAGACTTGCTTTTTAATTTACATTCTTGCTTCGAAAACCAAAACCTTAGTCACGTAAAGTTTTTTATATAAACCATCATTTATACTCAACAATTTCAGTCTTAATTCAGCATTCACTATTTTCTAAAACCACTTAACATATTCAGTAACAGAAGTGTATGTACATATTATAACTCAAGCAATTGATTCCACCCATGATCACCATTACACTAATAATTATTTCTGATCATGCCACCTATACATGTTATTTGCGATAAATTGAATAAACAAGTGTTAATTCTTAGACAATGTGGATAGAAGTTAGCAGAAAGGAAAAGTTAAAAGATGGAAGTACAGCCCATGCAACAGAATTTTATTGATAAAATACACTAAAGATGGCATTTTAAGTTAGAATCAAACTAGCAATTACTAATATGTAAATCATTATCATACAGGTTTAGTACCTTTAATGCCAAGAATACTGTTCCAAAAACTATTTGTGGTTTAATGCAATATGCCAAGAAAAGATCTAATAGTTAAACAAAGTAACTTAGTTTTCTTTTTCCTTCTTTTAAAGCATGATCCTAATTCAATGGTGTTAACAATAATGTACTGTCTCCAAATCCATACAATCCTACCAAAGAAAACACACCACTTGTAAAGAATTCAGATAAAAACCCCACAAGCTGTGATATATGTTTAATCATGAGATTATTTAAGGAAAAAAGAAAACCACAATTGAATGTAAGATACAGAGATTTCAAGTCAAACCCACGAGAATATTAGACAAACCAACAATTCCACAAAAGAAAATTCACTCACATAAAAAAGATTGCAAATATAATATGCATAGAAATAAGTATAAAACAGAACACTAAAATTGTATGCACGTAAAAAAAAAAAAAATAGAAGTACCAAATAGAGAAGGTTCAGGATCATGATAGGAAGGAGGATACGTTAGAGCTCTATCTTGGCGGGAAAATCTTCGGTGCCATCGATTTCTCCAGTTGCCCATCTCTCCAAAAATTATGAACAAGACAGGAAGCAGAAGATAACCTTTCAGAAAAAACGAAAGGGTGTGATTTTGGAACAGAGATTTCAATGACAAGAACAAAGAAACTAAGAAACGAGGAGAGAGGCTTTTGGCGGTTTTGTTTCATCATACAACGAAAAAATGCGATTGCAATTTATAGACAGGTTTATTAGTCCGGATGGGCCAAGGATTTTACCATTTTAATTTCTTTTTAGTACTACTTTTTGGTGAAGTTGGCTTTTTATCTCCTTGTAGAGAAAGTTTGGTTGAAGATTACGGCCACTAATTTCTTTCTTTTTAGCTTCTTGGTGAAGTAGGCTTTGTATTTCCTTACAGAGAAAGTTTGAAGATTACTAGATTAGTATAGGACAACTATTAAATTTTATTACTACATTCAACTGTACAAACAGTTTGTGTTAGATTTGATGTCAGCAGATATCAAATGAGTACTCAAATTCTTCAGAAAATGTTAAAAGATTCTGAAGAACTGGGTTTGGTGACTCACTTCTGCCAACAAGCTTCTCCACCCCATCAACTAATCCAACAATGGCCTCCTGCTGGAAGCGAGTGGCATTGTCCTTGAACAAGTTAAACCATGCTGCCCGTAACATGAAAGAGCAGAAACGTAGTCATTTTTCTCAGCTTCATGCAAAAGCTTCCTTTGGTCAGAGGCAGAGCAGGGGTTCTGTCAGCCGTTGCCATGTGCTCCCAAGTTGTTTCCAATTATTCTCCTAAAAAATATTAACAGGTCTCAATAGCCTGACCGCAAAGAGCTATCGGAAAACTATCAGCAACTGCAGAAAACCCTCCACGGTGCAGGGTAGTTTCACTTGAGGTTTATTTGCAACCTTGCATATTTTCTCAGTCTGCAATCGGTAAGTGCAGTAATGTGCTAGGAAATGCTTTAGCTGAGTGACAGATATTACCTTAACAGTTCATTGCAAGTTCATTTAGGTAGGTTGAAGCTCACTTTTATATAGAAATTTAAACATAATAAATAGCATTTTAAGATATAGAGCTCATTGATACCAGTAATAGAGGTCACAGGCCTCACAATTCATAGGCAGCACTATATCACAGCAAACAGACACTTCATCGTGCACACTGATTATCCTGAAGAACAGAATTTCAAAGACTTCATCTTAGGATTAATTGAAAACTTGTACTCTCTCTAAAACCCCCTGCTATCATGCTTTTAATAAGGTACATGATGACAATACTTCGTAAAGCTATCAAAACAAGAACCCTCAAGTGCTCCAAGTAGCTATAAATAGAATTAGGAATCACCAGACATGCCACATATGATTCAAAAGTTAGAACAACATGATCTGCAATTGTGCTGCAAATACAATCTGCGTTTACATTTTCTCTCTAAATTCTCCAATGTTAAAATTCTTCCTCAAGTGTTAGGATCTTGCAACATTTCTAAATATCCTTTTAAGCTCATCCAAACTTTTGACATATTTTAAATTATATTTCTAGCAATCAGATCTGAACCATATTAAATTTCTTCAAGCACCTTAATACTCATAAATAAATATTCCAAGAATAAATGTGGAAGGTCTGACCTGAAATTGCTTCAATGCTAACAAGCATAAAAAGAAATGTGCCAAAGAAATTAAGCATTAAAAAGAAACACCTGCATCAGTGCTTCCTGGCACCTTCCAGCACCACAAAGAGAGCAAGCAAAGTCATAATAAGTAGCAGCAGAACCTACAACTCCCCTTTTTCCCTACCTTGAACAGCCAATACAGCCTCATGTATCTTACCTTCCTTCCAACGGGTATTCACAAGAACTGAAAATAACACAAAGTCAAGTTTCAAAACAGATACCTATTGGAACTCGACAAAGATAGATTATAATAAATAACACTATATGTCAGAGCATTTGACATAGAAGATTTCTCAATTTTCCAGAAAAACTCATGGACCAAGTTGTATTTGCCACATTCAGACATCACCTATGCACAGAAAAAAAGTTGTAATATTTTGTTCATATAGAGAATCCCTTTAACAACATCATATCACAAACTTCAAAGAAGTCATTTCCCATCAGGCCTGAAGGTCAATATAGCCATGACAACTCATGTAGAACCCATTCCTGCAACAAAACACTGCTATTGTCATCACCACCCTTTTTGCTTGCTTGTAAGAGTTCCTAAGACAAAATTAGTTAGATGTCATTTGATGTTATCTTCAAGAAACTTGGAAACATTGAAGGTACTTCTTCTTGCAACTTACGAAAAGTACACACTCATCCAAAATGCAGCAATGATTAGTATCACTTTATAATTAGAATGATAATACAAAAACCTGAACCTGTCATTAAAATAAGTTTTCTAATTTTAATCACCTCCATTACAAGTCCATGCATAGTGGAAGGCTGTAGATGTTGTTGCTTTAACTGCTGCAAAAACTAAAATGCTCCCTCCTATTGTTTTAGCCTAGCACAAGGTTTTAGGACCTTCAGACACAAGAAAAAAATTTAACATTCTTCGTATACACCTAAAATATTACATAAAATCAAACCAAAGATATCAATTTTTGAAGATGATAGTGTTTACGCATCCTAATACACATTACTCACTGCATTGTAAACCACAATATCAGGCTCTAATCTTGGGTCCCATTTTTCAATTGGCCCTATCTTAAATTTCTTCTTAGGGGGAGATTGCATGCTATCGAATATCAATAACATCAAACAGTTCCCTCAGATGCCCAGATTGCCCAACAATAACAGAAATGGAATGATAGGCGACTATATCAGGATATCAAGCCATTTGATGCTGCAGTAAATTGCAAGAGAAAAGGACAGTATCGAATAATAACTTTTCTCCTCTTCAATCAAAATAAAGCTCATGTCACGAGCCACATAAACGAGAATTGAAGTGTATTATATTACCTGCATCGAATGGATTATGTTACGAGCCAAAACGGTCTCCTTGATTTCCCAAGTACATCAACTGCAGTTGTGTATACATGTCTGCATCATAAAGTTACATGTAAGTAAAAGACCTGGCAAATTTTATGCAAGTGTGTGTGTGTGAGCTAGAAAGAGTAAAATGCTACTTATTGCAGTGAAAGGGAAGGCCAAATATTCATCTTGAGTAAATGCAGACATTTATACCTTCTCTGAATCTAACAAGTTCAAATATATTACAGTGTTTGAGAAAATGGAGGGGAGGAAAATTCTGACTAATATGGAAGTAATTTGGAACACAATGAAGATGTGAATTTTCAAAATTACAAAGAATTTTTGCACACTTTATTAATTCAAAATTTTTTACAACATAAAACTGCTGTTAAGACATGAGCTTAAGTTTAACAGAAATTAAGGGAGCTGGGAGAGGAAAAAGACCTGAGCCTGAGAGATTTCAAGCTTTCACGCATTTCAAGCCAATCAATGACCTAAAGTACCCGCCTCTGGTTCCCTAGTTTTCGCAATACCTGGGTCAGCCTTAAAATAAAATAATCTGTAAAGTTTATTTTTGCACTTCGCATCATCTTAGAAAACATCCACTCAGGTATATTGATGGCTGTAGCCTGTAACATTCAACCTGTTAAAAGTGAACTACTTCAAGATGAATTAGACCACAACAAAACCTCACCAAAATCAATTCGCAAGATTGTTTTCTCCTACTGGAAGAAAAACTTAATAAATCCAAAACTGTTCTTACACAATTGAAGCAATTCTTAACTGTACTCTTGCCTACAAACTATCCTGCTCCATCTAAGCCTTTTGATCAATTCAAATAAACAGATGCTAGAGTAAATCATACATGATAGATGAAAAATAATTCGACAAAAAGTGAGCAATTGATAGATAAAAACAGAGGGTGTAGCTTACACCTTGCTCCCGTGATTGTAAGAAATTGATCATAATTTCATATAAGTAACATCACCAATTTGCTCAAATAAGGAAGGAAACTCGTGGTTTATCAACAATGTCATTGGATTCTTCAAAGTTCTTGAAGGCAGCTCTTTCTATCTTCAAATCATCATCTTCACTTTCTTCAAGAAATGCCTATCTACTTCTTCTATTTCCTTCACCATTCGTGTTTACTTCATGTATTTAACAATTTTAGTCATCTTTACTTCCTCAGGAAACTCCACAAACTTTATCAACTTCACATTTTCTTCATCACGTTAGCTGCTACTAGACCTAATAACTACAGTTCGTAGTCTCTTGGGCTCAATATGCATTGGGTTCTTCTCCTTTTTCTCTACAAAATTCTCTTCTTTGTTTTACTAGAGACAAAATTAGTTTTTTAGCATTTGATTAACATTTTATATTTTGGTTTTAACCTAATTAATTGATCAAATTGATTTAATTCAGTTTATTGATTGGCTACTAAATTAATTTCAATTAGTTAACTAAAATAATTTTGAAAAATTTTTATTTACGATTTTTTCAGTTTTAAAATTGAATTAATCAAACTTTTAACTGAAATATAAAAAATTCAAAGATAAAATTAACAACATATAAAACCCAAAGATATGTTTAATATTTGGAGTAGAGGTGTTCATACACTAGGCAGGCTTAGGTCGGGTTTAAGCCATATATTACTGAACTATATACAAGTCTAAGACCTACTCGGCCTGATTACGAGTTTGATTTTTAGCCTAAACCCGATTTTTTTCTTTTTTTTTGCATTTTTTTTATTTTTTGTTCTCTTTAAAATTTAATTTAGTTTGTCAAACTTTGCATATCAATTTTCATATTAAATATATATAATAATTATCTTATATATATATCTATAAATAAAACCCAAAGCAGTTGACTCAAAGTAAAACATCCTATATGAGTATTTTAAAAATTTGACATGTGTCATATCTAAAATAAAAAATAATAATTTTATTCAATTTTCTAAAAATTAGGAATCTATAAACATTAAAATTACAAAATAAAATTAATTATCTTTCAAATCAATTATCTATTTCAATTTCTAAAACATAAACATCTATATTTAAATGTATTAAAATTAAAGAAAATTTCATATCATTTATCAATTTCTTTACTCATCTTTTATCAATATATATGTATTGTTGTTATATACATTAAAAACATAAATAATTAATTTTGGTATAAATATTTTACTTGGATGAACTTTTTTAAAGAAAAAGACATGTATTTTATATGAACACGTGACATTTGTGGTGAGATGAATTCTTTTTTATCGTTAAAGTATAAAATGTTCATAAAGAATCAATTAATCGTTGATTCAAAGTTACACTTCTAATTTCAATAAGATTTAGTTTTTGATAATTATATTATATCTTATACAAACATATAAAAGCCAAAATTCTTGTAATAATAAATTAATTTTAATTTTTTTATAATTAATCTTATTCCATTAATTGTTTAATTTTAAAATATATGAAATTAAAAAAATTATATTTTAATCGTACTATATTCATTTAAACCAAATAAAATTTATCCAGAATTTGAATTTTTTGTTATCACTTATTATGTTATTTTTAAATTAAAAAATATATCCATATATTTTGATTGAAACTAAGTTAAAGTTTTAAATCTTTTATCAAAAAAATTAAAATGGGGTATTAATCTATATATTTTAGTATTGAATTAAACTTTCATGTCTTTTTTTAATTTTCATTTTATTCCATTTTCAAGTTTATTTATTCAATCATTTATTTATTTATTTGTTCAATGATTTTTTTGGTAAAAAAATTCGTATGAATTATCATTTAATTTGAAACGTGTATTATCTTAAATATTGTATATAATTATTTTAAATTAATTTAAATTTTAAAAATTTAAATAGTAAGTTATTTTTATTTTTATTTACATTTTTACTTACTTTTAATATTTGAGACTATTATAAATAATTTTTTAAAAACCCTAAAAGATAAAGTTTTCAACACTAATTTTTTATAAGATTAATTTAGAATCATTTAAATTCAAATTTTAAAAAATAAATCAATTTAAAATATACAACATTAACCATAAATTTATTAATGATTAATCAAGTAAAAATTATTTTCATAAATTTCATTAAAATTGTAGCTATTTAAATATATTAACACTTTTGATATTTAATTTTTCTATAAATTTTTTAATTAGTATTTAATTTTTAATTATTTTTTAATTTGTGTATTTGCATATGTATCAAGTTTTTTAATATATTATTCAACATATATTTCAAAATAGTTTTTTAAATTCTATTTTATTTTTTTAAAATTATTATAAATTAAAATTGTCATCATGCATTACACTGGTTTAAATCTAGTTAGGATTAATATTTCATACATCGTCAGTGGAGGTTTTTTTACTCTACAAATATTGTTAAAATGATGACACGTCTTTTAAAAATATTAAAAAAATAAAAAATAAATAAAATAAAATACATGTCATCATCCTAATTTCATTTGTGGAGTCAAAAAAACTCCACTAACGATATATAGGATAATTATCCTATTTATTAATCAATAATGTTTTTTATATATTTAATTAAATTGTACTTAGTAAATATATAAAAATTAATATTTATTATTTTCGAGCTGGGTCTAGTTCTCAGTTGGTAAAGTCTGAGCCCGACTCGAAACTCATCAAGCCTAATCTTTTTTGTCCAAACCATTTTATTTCACTTAATATTTTTTGTCCAAGTCCACTAAAAATTAAGGTTAACTTTCGAACTTTAATAGCCCCCAAGACCATGGATAGATTTAGTTTGGAGATAAGATGAAGTTTTAAGTTTAATGTTGATAGAGTTTTTAATGTAATACTTTAGAACTTAAAAATTTTCTTTCATGATTTTAAATACGAGAAATTAAAAATTAAAAATTTAATTTAATTTAAATATATTTTATTATTTGATTAATTTGAAAATTAACTGAATGATCAAATTAAATTAGTTCGGTCAAAATTTTTAAATTCAAACATTTGATTTGATTAATGAAAATAAAATAACATAACTCGATTAATTTTTTGTTAATGTTGGAAATTTTCAAAGTGAAAAAATGATTGATTAAAAGTGATGTTTATCCAATAGAATAATAAAATAGTACCAAGTTTTGACATAACTTTTAATGAATAATTTTTTTCTTTAAAGAGCAACATACTTTTTGAAATAGTGTTATGTCACTTGTAAATGGTTAAAAAACATAACAATTGATTTTCAAAAGTTGTGGTTATTTTATTGAAAAGATAAAATTGTTAGACCGAACAACATAATTAAAAGATCACAATATTTTGTTGTGGGGACACAACTCTTGCATTGAATATCTATGAATGGAGATGTCAAGGTTGATTTTGAATACACTTGAAATACTTGAAAATATCAAAAGTTATGATATTGTCTCTCTTCTCTCTCATTTTTAAAATAGAAATAAATTTTATAGACATTGTTTACTGCAAAAAATAATGCTTAAGATAAGATATTTTTGTACTTATCAAGTGTGGTTAGTGATTTGATTTCATAGTGCAAACTAATTTCAAACGGTAGTTTTATTGTACCTAAAACTATTCGATACAACCCTTGTTGCATATCATAATTGATGGGGCAAAATGATCCTTAAGAAAAGTGACATTATAAAAACATGCTTTGAAGTAATTTTTTGCATTCATTAAAGTTCATCAAGGAGTTCAAAGATAAAGAAGTTTGAAGCACTCAAGGAAGGCCAAAGACTCAAGGAAAGACCGAGAAGCATCTTTAACAATTATCCTGACCAACAATCTTAAGGCTTGATTTAACTTAAGTTAATGATGAAATCCTTGAGGAAGATGGATACTAATTTCTAGAAGTTGGAACAATTTATGAAGCAATTAATTATGAGATGACAAAAACGAATTACCAAATAAGTTTCAATTACTTCTTAAAGTTATGCATGATTGCTTGAAGAATTAGTTATTGCATATTTATTTTGGATTATCTGGTAAAATTATGAAAAATTATTTTATATGGTTCAATTCTTTCTTAATAATTTATGTGTTCTTTAATTATCGTGAAAAAGCTTTCAAGAGAATCATTTTGTACAATATGAACAAATATCTTTTGAAAAGCTTGTGTGAATAGTACCACAAGGAACATGAAAAAGTATAAAAGATTAGAATGTTAAAATACATAAGATGAAAGAAAGATAGTCAAATAATTTTACAAAGGAAAAGTTTTAAGATAAATGTATGCCTTAAAATTCAAAGGGTACATGTTTTGATTATAAAAATAAAATAATTAAAGAATGACTATTACTTCTTCTCAAAAAAAAAGAAAATTCATCGATAACAACAAATTAATTTTGTTGCTATAATTTTCAAGTTGAATAACTTAAATAACTGAGGCATGATAAATAAAGTCTAAGGCTACAACAATATGTTAGCAAGACCAAAAATTTGTTCAAAAATATTCCAATTGATTATGAAGAAGGAAATATAACATACACAAAATTCCTTTGATATTGAAACCAGAGGTAATACACTATAGATTAAAAATGTATAGATTTTTTAAAAGTCTAGCTTCAATATAATAATAGAGAGAAGACTAAATTATTTATTTAAAGTTGAAATATTTTGAAAAAATATGTAAGGACATATTGACGTTTTCTTTTTACATTGGATGATCTTTTGATTATTGTTTATGTGTGTTCTTGATTAAAGTATGCTTGATATGTTTAAATATGAATCATTTATGAAAGCATGCACTTATTAAGAAATTGATGTTTAAAATGAATTTTTTTTAAAGTTTGTACTAGAAATATTTGTTAATTGCATGCTTATTAAGTTTTTTAAGAATTTAATTCTCAAGTTAGAAAGTACTTTTAAAGCGTTTGAACTAGTGCATGGTTTATAAGTGATTTACACATAATCACCTTTGATAGAAGGAAATAATTAATAGTTGACTTCTATGTTGATTATTCAAGTATTACTATGATTTTATAATGCATGTAAAGTATGATCATTAAATATGAATGAAACTTAAAAGGAAAATATAGTTGATAGGACTATAGGCTATCTAAAACCAAATGTTTTGCTAAGGGAAGATTTACAGATAAATGGAATGATTACTTTGGTACACATACATCATAGTAAGAATTAATACTTATTGCATTGAAATCAATTTATAAATTGATGTTAATTCACTAAAAGATGTGAAATTTACATGATTTTAAAAAGGTGAAATAGATAGAATGGTGTGTATGGAATAGCCTAAAAAGTTATTGATTCCAGGACAATTTTTAAAGCATATTAGTTAAGTTCTTGAATGAACTTAACAAGATTTTAAGCGATAACATCATAAATTGATGAGGTAATTTTCATTTATAATTGTGTTTATAGTAAGTTCACCAAGATGTCATCATTTGACTATGTGAAGATGACATGTTAATTTTAGTACAGATCAAGAATAAATTATAAGTGCCAAAAGGTCTTTGTTTAGCAATTTTACAATGAAAGATATATTTGTTGCATATAAATATATATGTGTGTGTGATTTTAGGAATAAGAAATAAGAGAATGACAAATTGACTTTTCCAAGTTCACCATATTAGAAATATTCTTAAAAAGAATCTATTATTTTAGTTGTGCAGTGGATGCAAAGCACTTGATGTATCTTATGACATACACAAAGTTAGACATTTACTTTTGTGATTAGTAAAGTTTAATAGATATACAAAAAAGCGCAACATTACATTGAGATTGTCTTAAGATATTTAAGATAATGTAATATGATATTGTATATTGTTATCCTTCAAAAATAGAAGGATAGGTGAAAGTGTAATTTAAAAGAAACAAAATGTAATCTACCATTTTTGCAAATTTGTAGTATTGGATATGATAGTAAAGAATCAAGTAAATTTATAATATAAATTTCTTTAAGGGCTAAGCCAATGTCACATATCTTTGTGTATCAATGTATTTAGAATTCCAATGTATTCTTGGCTTTTAGCCCTAGATAGTGTAACTTTACTATCATATGAAGTTATATCGGTTGCACGCTATGACACACACAAACTTAGACATTACTTTTTGTGATTAGCAAATGTTAGTAGATATACAAAGAGCCCAACATAAAATTGCATTGAAATAACACAATGTAATATGACATCGTATATTGTTATCCTTCAATAATAGAAGGATAAGGCAATGGGGAATTTAAAAGAAACAAAATGTAATTTACTATTTTTGCAAATTTTGTAGTATTGAATATAAGATGGAATCAAATAAGTTTATAATATATATTCCTTTAAGGCCTAAGCTAGAGGTGTTTATAGGCCAAGACAAGCTTGGGTTAAGCTTAAGTAAGGTAATAAGGGATTCAAAATGAGACCAAACCTGGCCCAACTTGAATTTTCGAACCTAATTTTTTGTCTAAACCTATTTTTACATATAATGAATAAGTTGAAACCCATCAAAATACTGTTAATTTTTTAAAAACTATAATAAAATATAAAAAATATTAAAACACATAAAAATTAATAAGTATAACAATAAGTTCAAATAAATTCTTACAAAAAGACTACAAGAAACATTAAAATTTTTAAAGTCCAAAAAACCAATACAAGCTTAAATTAAATTGTATAAAATAATCAAAAGTAATTAAAAATGCATTAGTATAAAAAAATATAGTAAAATAATCATAATTATCAGGTTATGCTTGGACTTGAAATGGTGAACCCAAGCTCGGACTAATTTTTTATTAGGTTTCAATTTTCAAGATCAAACTTGTTTAATAGGTTTATTATTTTTGTCCAAACCTTCCAAAAAATTAAGCAAACCTTTGGACTTGAATGGGGTAGCCCAACCCTTGAAAAGATTTAGCCTAAGTTAATATGTCATATAAATTTATTTTGACAGTGAAGTTACACTATTAAGGGGATAAAAGCTAAGTATGCATTAAAAATCTAGACATGTTAATTAAAGTATAACTATGTATTTGACAAAAAGTGCGCCCTATATGTTTTGTTAAGAAAATAAAACAACAAGAACCCTTTGACAAAAGGAAATTAAAAGAAAAATAATGCTTAGAATTTGCAAGGAGGATGTGATTCAAGCCCACTTATCTTAGTCACATATGATAGAACTTCAACTCAATGTTTAATTGGACATTACGTGTTGAGTTTTAACGAGGCCAAATACATCATTTGAATGTGATTGCAAATACTTAAATGAATAAACACATCATAAGGTAGACAATTGCTTGAAACTATATAGCAAAGAGAGAGGTTGAGTTCACCTATATGATCGTATTGAAATGCTTATATAATTGCATTTTTGATGGAGTTCACCTATATGATCGTGAAAGTGGTGCCACTTCTAGAAGCAAAAGGCTCAATTCCTAAACACTCATGAAAAAATACAAGACACATAGCCAATAATAATATCGAGCTTTGCTAACTAACTCTTGATGAATTTTTGAAGTCGTATGAGTGAATTAGTATACTAATTATAATAGAATTGCTGATTCAAAGAGCTGGCTCTACTATGTCATTCTGATTAACTCAACAACACTTTTCACTGAGGTTAGAGGTGGCAAACGGGCGGGTTCGGGCGGGTTCCAGTTCGGGTTTTTTCGGTTACAGGCTTTTTCGGTTACGGGTTTTTTCGATTTCGGGTTTTCTCGGTTACGGGTTTTTTCGGTCTAAAGTTTTTTCGGTTACGGGTTTTCTCGATTGCGGGTTTTTTCTGTTGCGGGTTTTCTCGATTTTGGTCTGGTTTCGAGTTCGGTCCGGTTTTAATCGGGCGGGCTTAGCGGGCTTAGTCAAATTATTTTAAAATTTTATAAATTATAAATATTTTATAATTTTGAATGTAATAATTAATTTAATTTTATATAGTTAAATAAAAATATAATAGAAATGCTAAATTAAAGTTAAAATTTAATAAATGGGAATTGTATAATATATATATATATATTGAGAAATTTGGTTGGGATGATTTTGAAAACATTGGGAGTGGACCAATGAAGAATATAGTTATCTACAATAACAAAAGAGAACATATCATCTATAATTATTACATTATAATTAATTAATCAAAATTTAAAGTCACGTGAGATCTATCAAAATAATACATAAAGTTCGCACTTGTAAATGATGGACCAGTACATAATTTTTAATTATAATTGATTAATTATCGTAAAAAGAATTACAAGTAAAATACCCGAAGACATAAAAGACATTGAAAAAGTTTTAAATCTTGCATTGCATTTGCAAGAAATGAAAGCACTTATGCTATTGTAAACTTTTGCCTTGGAAGCATCTGGATTTCTGTACTAATTAATTTTTTTGTCCACAAACTCCAACTACTAAAAATCATCTTTGAATTGCCAACAACCTCTTGGCCTAGTGGTTAAAGATGAGTTGTGGCATATTGTAAGTCTTGGGTTTGAATCCAACACCCCCATCCTCAGTTATTTAATATTTTTCTTGTAATAAAAAAAATCATCTTTGAATTTCGATTATAATTAAAACGATTATAATAGACATTACATTATATTAGACTTAATAATTTGTATATATATATATATATTGTATTCGTATTGCATCAAATATATTTGTATCATATAAAATATAAAAATTATTGTATTAAAATTTATATTGATATACCAAACACAATTTTTTTTCTAATTTTTATCAAAATTTGATCCAATATCACATTCATTTTTTTTAATTATCATATCTACATTGTATGACAGTATATTGAGATAAAGATATTTCAAAGTTTGCTTTTGAAGTTTTTTTATGTGATTCTCAAGGGAGGGAAAAGGCATATTCCCAAAGAATTTGAAATTTTTTGGTAATGTGGGGAAAGCTTGTTTGGAGGGAATTGAAAAATGAAAATCAAACAAATCTCCTTTCACACGAAACTCTCATAAATAAAATATTATTATTCATTATTTTTAATTTCTTTTGTTGTTTTGACTAAATTTATATAAATTATAAATTTTTACATTTTAATGTTTTTATTACTTGATTATTATTATTTATTTTTTTAATTTCTTGTGATATTTACATTTGTTATAAAATATAAAATTTTTATATTAATAATTATATAAAGATTTATTTTTTTAAATGAGCCAAATATATATAGTAAAACTAAAAGAAAGTGAAAATCCAAAAGTATTAGCTATACAAATAAATAACTAACAAATTATAAATAAATCACACTAAACAATTAAATATTTATATAAATAGCTTTATACTTGATATGGCAAATGTGATGCACTGGATTTGCCGGGTTCACAAGCCGGAGGGGCCCAGCCGCATCACTCATCCGTACTGTCCTCTTTGTGACGCCCCGGTGCGCACACCGAGTAGGGACCGTAGTCCTTGTCAACATCACTCAAGGTTTTATCGGGAATAAATTCCCAATTCGCGTCCGCCGCTACTCGAACCCTTGACATCCAAGCGATTCGAGTAACGACTAACCATTGGACCTAGTCCAATGGTTAGTCGTTACTCGAATCGCTTGGATGTCAAGGGTTCGAGTAGCGGCGGACGCGAATTGGGAATTTATTCCCGATAAAACCTTGAGTGATGTTGACAAGGACTACGGTCCCTACTCGGTGTGCGCACCGGGGCGTCACAAAGAGGACAGTACGGATGAGTGATGCGGCTGGGCCCCTCCGGCTTGTGAACCCGGCAAATCCAGTGCATCACAATAAAACGCGCGTTTTATTGTGAGGCCCGCTTCCCGGACTACCTCACGCATCCGTATTGTCCGCTTTGGATTCTAGAGGTGGCCCCCGTCAGTTCGGCTGACGTGGCACTTAGGTCCTCACGGATTTCTTTCGCGTCCGCCGCTACTCGAACCCCTTACTTCCCGTAAGTGTCGAGTAACGACTAACCATTGGACCTAGTTGTCTCAATGGTACCAGGAGTGTAAGAACTAGGTACTTAAGGGTCCTAAGTTCGAACCTCCTGGGGGACGCGAATTGGGAATTTATTCCCGATAAAACCTTGAGTGATGTTGACAAGGACTACGGTCCCTACTCGGTGTGCGCACCGGGGCGTCACAAAGAGGACAGTACGGATGAGTGATGTTGACAAGGACTACGGTCCCTACTCGGTGTGCGCACCGGGGCGTCACAACCTGGAAATTTACGGAAATTCGGTAAGAAATTTTCGAAAATTTAATAAATTATGGAAAAAATTCTAAAATTTAGGATTTTTATTTCCAGAAATTATTCTCAGCGATCAGGATGAGGAATCGGGAGAGATGGAGTGCGGGCACGACCGATAAGAGGAAGCTGCCGACCTGGAAAAGGTAAGGGATGCATGTGCAGCACTGTACGGATATTCAGTCTGCATGTTTTAATTTCGAAATATTTTATGGAAATATTTTATGAAATTATTATGATGAATGATTGGTTGGAAATTTGGTATGAAGTATTGGCTGAAAATTATAAACTGTATTTTCTGTGCAAGAGGCTAGCCAATCGACAGCCGTTATACTGCCGAAAAATTCTCGAAAATTACTGAAAATCATAATAAATGATTTTATGTCACAAGAAATGATTTTCAACCACGAAAATTGAGGAAATGAATATTTTCATAAAAACATGGATAAAATGAAAGTGATTTTAAAATATTCATGTTTTCGAGAATGGTGATAATGAAATCATCGAAAATTCTCTTTGAGAATGGTGATAATGAAATCACCGAAAATTCTCTTGATATGTAAATTACTCGTAATACGAGATGAAAAACGAAAAGAAATAAAGTGAATATATTTATATATATTTCTTGAATATTCACTAAATTGTTTTATAACCTTTATGGTTTTAAATTATGAAATTTATATTTTTATAAATTCCATAAAATTTATTGATGATGAAAAATATTGTTATGAGACTAGTAGGCATCCTATCATGCTGATGTCTGATATGTGATATGTGTAGTCCCGGTCGACACCTGATCAGTGATCCACCGAGGACAATATAGATTATAGTCATAGATATGACATGTTTATTTCCTTACCCTCTGGGGTCTATAGCATGATATGATTGATGATTGTCTTAGACTCTTTATAGGATGTGTGACATGTGAAAAGAATATGTTTTATATGATATGAGAAGAAGATCAATTAGTTTATAGCATTTTTTACAAAATGCTCATTACGGTACTGATTATAGTATTGTGAGATGATTTTCATAAGACATGTGATACAAACATGTAATATGCTTTCAAAAAGGAAGAATTGATAAATCTAATATTCTTACCATGATTTTAAATGAAATATTAGATTATACGTGCTACATGTGTAACGATGAACCATTGAAAACATAAGCCACGTAGGCAACCCGAGTAAAGACTCGATCTTTGTACCGTGTGAGCCACCTCTAGAAGACTCAAGGGACCTAAGTGCTACATAGATTCTTCGTGAACTATAGGAGCCACCTCTAGAATCCTTTGAGCACTAAGTGCTACACGAGTTCTGGTGAGATAGTGGAAAGTATATGGCATAAAGGCCAATCCGAGTAAAGACTCGATCTTTGTACCGTGTGAGCCACCTCTAGAAGACTCAAGGGACCTAAGTGCTACATAGATTCTTCATGAACTATGGGAGCCACCTCTAGAATCCTTTGAGCACTAAGTGCTACACGAGTTCTAATGAGATAGTGGAAAGTATATGGCGTGAAGGCCAATCCGAGTTAAAACTCGATCTTTGTACCGTGGGAGCCACCTCTAGAATCCTAAGGGACCTACGTGCTACACGGATACCAGTTGGACCGTGGGAGCCACCTCTAGAATCCCGAAGGACCTACGTGCTACACGGATGTTGTTTGGATCGTGGGAGCCACCTCTAGAATCCTAAGGGACCTACGTGCTATGCGGATACCAGTTGGACCGTGGGAGCCACCTCTAGAATCCTAAGGGACTTACGTGCTACACGGATACCAGTTGGACCGTGGGGCCACCTCTAGAATCCCGAAGGACCTACGTGCTACACGGATGTTGTTTGGATCGTGAGAGCCACCTCTAGAATCCTAAGGGACTTACGTGCTACGCGGATACCAGTTGGACCGTGGGAGCCACCTCTAGAATCCCGAAGGACCTACGTGCTACACGAGTTCCACGATATGACACTTAACTCCATGGCTAGTTAGGATGGATGTCGTAACCGAATCAATGAACTGGGGCTTACGCCTAAAGTGATTAAGTGATCAGTTATTTTGAACTGTTTTCAGTGAGTTAAGCTATATGCTTGAAGTTTATTGATTTTCGTTTTGTGAATGGATTGATTTATAATCTTGCATAGTAACCAATTTATCGAGTGTATAGTGACTAATCTACCGAAGTGCTTGCTGCTTTGCTAATGTGATAAGTGGAATAGATTTTAATATTCTTACTATGATTTTAAATTGAATATTAGATTATATGTGACATGAATATGTGATATGTTTTCCAAAAAGGAAAGAGGAGGAAAATAAATCTAATATTCTTATTTTAATTTTTAAATTTAATATTAGATTTAAATGATTTATATGTTATACAAAAAAGAATTAATAGCTTATTTTGCTATTTAAAGTACTGTACTAATTATGATTGTACAGTAAAATATGAAATGAGTTTAAATAAGAATGATGATGATTTAACTAATATTCTTTTCAAAGAATATATGAATATTAGTTACTTTATTTAAATGCTTTATTTCATAAAAGCATTTTTATATGAAAAGAATATGAAAATGATATGAAACAAAAAGAAAAATGATTTAAATTTCAAATGAAAAGAAATTTATTACTCTCTACAGTTGCTTTTAGGTTTCAGAACAAGATAGGTATTTCAAAATACCTACCTTACTCCATCCGGATCCCTAGCTGACTGTAGTATCCTTCCTACATGTGAGCCTAGAGCCCATAGGAAAAATGAAAAAGATTTTTAGCATATAGATAGCTGAGTATCAAGTGAGGCATATAATTCCCTTACTGAGCCGTGGTTTTGCTCACCCCTTAATTTTAAACATTTCAGGTTTTTGATGATTGTGAGATCAGTTGATTGTGGATCACGGCTGTACATAAAGGACAATGTGACAGACCGACTGATTTATTTGAGGTACGATCATTTATTTTCTGTATTTATACATGTCTACAGTACTACTTATCTAATTAATTAAGATAGGGGATGTGTATAATATAAACAATGTTATGTAAAATTGTTTAACAGTTAGTACAAGTGAAGTATCACAGACAGCCCAACCAGTTAAGTTGTGTAAAATAAGGTGAAAAATGTGGTAACGGGTCGTTACAGGTATAGCGTACCCTAAGGGTACTACCCGAATCCAATACGGGTAATAAGAACACTATCCGAACCCTATAATTATTAGATTATATTGTCGGGTACCTGATTATATATTACCCATTTACATCATTATATCAAATGTTTTTTTTTTGGTACATTATATCGAATGTTATTATTTATAATATAATGTCAATTGGTGTATATAACTTGTTTAATTTAACATTTTAAATTTTTAATGAGATATTTGATTAATTAATGTGTTTGAGTATGATTATATTTAATAAAAATAATGTTATATTATGATTTATGTACAAACTAAAAACAAAATAAATATAAAATTGAGATAATTAATTGACCAATTATTCATAATATTAATTATTTTTTTAATGTATACTATAATTTTATTCAACATTATAATTGAAGAATTAGTTAACTAGTTATGCGGTTAAATTTAATTTAATTACTAATTATGTTGGTATTTAAAAGACAAAATAAATGTAAAAAAGATTCTTAAAAATTTAAAATTTTATTAAAAATATAATATAATTATTAAAAAAGGTAATTAAACAAAGTAAAAAAAAAAGAAATTTATTGAACTAAGAGTATCTAAATTCCAATGACCCAATATTAACCCAAAAAAAAAAAAACACAATAACTCAATAAGTTATTGTTAAGAGTATTGTTGTTGCACAAAACAACAATAAAGATATGCTGACGTCAATGGTCGTAATCTGTCTCCACGTGTCTCCCAGAAGCTTCTGTAAAATAGTAAAAAGTCAGAGGGACGCAGGGGTGGTTCCCTGCGTAGACACTTCAATGCTTAAGTCAGCCTCAAGTTCTTAGGCATTGGGAAACGTAAAAGCTAGTAGTCGGAAAAAGTCCCCTATAGAATTATACCTGGGGCCTATTTATAGGCGAATATTTGAGATTAGATATCTGGATTGTTTGTGTCCTTTTACTAAGAGTTTGTTTCCCAATAGGATGCATCTTCCGTGGATCTCGGAGTTAGCACGGGCCTGTCGCCGGCGAGAGACCCTGAGGCGCGACACCTTTTCGGGCGGCAGGGGTCTGTCGCCGTGGCGAGTCGTGAGCGAGCCACGTGCCGCCTTCGTGACAGAAGGAGATAATATGTGGAGTCTGTCGCCTGCGACAGATACCCTGTCGCAGGCCTAGCTTCTCTCGCCGTAGGCCACGTGTCCCAATGACCGTCTGCCGCGTGGGACCTCCGATGATCTTTGGGCTTGACCCAGTGTAGATAGACTTTTGCTGTCACGACCCGAAGACCGCGACTTTCACTCGATTCTTATACTTTTCTTAGTCTACAAATTTATGGACTAAATTTTTCTTTTCCATTTTAAGGTTTGTATTCGGTGTCAGTGTAATTACTATACTACCTAGGTGACTTATAGTCATCCCATTTAAATATTAAACAAACACGGAAACGGTTCTTAGTTACATCCCGACTTGTTAAACAAAATGTGTACTGTGCATCAATTAAAGTCATACATGTAAACAAGCATTTTATAAGTTCCATATACCTCCGGAAACTAGTACCAAGTCCATACACCGTCTCCTATGCCCACCTAGCAGCTCACACGGCAGATGTTAACTTCAATAATCTGAAAGAGATGAAATTTAGTGGGGTGAGCAAAACCACGGCTCAGTAAGATACTAATATAAATACAGAAGTAGGATTACACTGTCTTAAACTGCAAGGCTTAAACTTGCAATGATGCAATTACAGTTAATCCTTTCTCATCGATACATCTCATTATTACTTCTCATTTTCACTTTTTCATTTCATAATCATACTCTGGTATGCCATCATCTCATATCAGTTCTCATATTTACCTTTCATTTCATAATCATATTTCTGTATTCTATCATCTCTTATCAATTCTCATATTGTGGATCATGATCACGGTGGTACCCAATCATAATTCTCTTCGTGTATTTCTATATTCGTGTTTCAAACATATCATGACCTCATATAGATGAAATATCGTTACCACCGAGTCATGACATTCCTCATGGAATTCTCACATACTAAGCATATTATCATATTAGGGTTTAATATGCAATTCATGTAAATTTTCTGTATAAACCGCGATCATTTCAAATCATATCATATATACTTTAGGACATGCTCAACATATGCATTTTCAAAAGTTGCCTTTAAGGCATAATATAAACATATTCAATTTCAATTCATGTATTCGTTTTCAGAGCATGTCTAAAACATGTGCGGTTTTAAAACAATTTTCATATACTATAAATCATATCAGGTTTAGAGTTCATATCAAATCAATCTATACTCTAAACCGCATGTCGTTTCAAATTCGACACAAAATCGTATATAAATCATGTAAGTGTCGAAATCATTTATCATATACTTTTAAATCATTTACTGTAAATCATATCAGGTCTAGAGTTCATATCAAATCAAACTATACTCTAGACCGCATATCCTGCCATGTTCGACACAAAATCACATATAAATCATATAGTGTCGAATTCATATCTCATGGACTTTTAAAACACGTTTAAAACATGTTCTGTTTCAAAACATATTTCATTCCAAATCTGTTTCATGTACAGTATAAATCATGTCAAGTCTAGAGTTCATATCAATAAAATCATACTCTAGACTTCATATCATATTTGTTAGAGACTAGGCTAGATCCCTATCATCTCTCTATCAATAAAGACTTAAATCACTGTAGCTAGCAGTGAAAATCATATCGTCCCCTGGAAACCAACTAGGGCGCTATCTATGGCCATAGACCTCATATCTCTCAATCCCACTGATCAGGCAAGACTGAGACCTGTCCACGACTATTGTCGGACAAGCATATCTGCCTAATGAGCAAAGCTCCAATTAGGCGGTTTCCACTATGCTTTATTGAATTTAATTCTTTTAGGGTGCCTACAGTTTCATAAAACATTTAAATCTATAGCTTTCTTTTCAATATCATGCAAAGCATATGGTAAAATTCTGTATGATATTTAATACATCAAAATATATATATCTACCATATACTTTCATTTCAAAACAAATCAATACTTTTCAGTATTCATATAAACATTATTAAAATGTTTCAAGTTGCAAGAAGGCATGCTTAAATGCGATGCTGTAAAACATTTCAGTATGCAACTTCGGTAATGTTTCCATCAAATACGCTAAAGCGATTCATTTAACTTTATCACCATCAATTATTCGATTTCAAGACTTTCTTTCTGTCAACCAGTAAATCACTATACAATTCATTCACTATTCATCTAATTCAGTATTCAATTTGCTCAGTACTCAATTCATTTGGAAATCGAATCACTTGGTATTTAAAACATTCGGTATTCCATATCCTTTCTTGATCGTCATTGACTATTATAATCATTTATACACTTCATCATCAATATTAAGATCGCATCATTAGTATGAATCCTCTAAGTTTCGATAAGCATTTAAACATCAATTTCTAAAATAGTCATCAAGTTACCGAATTTATGCAAATAATAATATCATCCTTCAATATCTGTTCCAGAATCAACATCGAGGATAACAGAATCATAAAATCGATAGTCACTTATCAAATCCATCTATGATTTGATCTATTGATACATGTTCATCATTTTCGATTTGAGGTCCAATTTCATTTACTATCACAAAATCGTATCTAAATCCTCAAATCCATTTTCATGTGGCCTTTATGATTTTATCCGAACTTATGCAATTGTCGATCTTATTATTCAAGATCTATTCTAAGGTTATAAGCAAAAATCATCTTTTCACATATTTATCACTCGTTTCTTTGAATCCATAATTGATCGGATTGTGTCGTAATTCAATCTCCATTTCAATCTCTCGAATTTGTCCATATTATCGTTTTCGAAATTATTTCAAAATCATGAAACCGGACTCGGTAAATTCTGGAAATCATTACTCCGTTAATAACTTCACAATCCAATCATTCGACCATCGAAATTTCAACTGTGATCTTCTCTTCCAAGCTATATCATATAATTATCATCACTTTTATCCGTGATCCGTCTAATTAATAATTCCACCTCAATCTCAACTTGATACCATTTGTGATATTAAAATTACTTGATTTATCGATTCTATAAGGTTTAAACCATGTAATTCACCACATTATCGTTTTCAACGATCTATCTTCTCATCGATTTCAATATCACACTCCTTCGGTAATACTATAAAATCCTTTCAATATTTATTTTCAATAATTATCTCCAAGATTCCATTTATGTGAGAAACTTAATCTTTTTCTTCAAATATTTTCCTAAAAATTTCGACAGCATAACGGCTTAATTTTCCCTAACCTCCTGCAAGGGAAACACAATTTATACTTGCAGCCGTTGATTCTCACCAATTTTACCTCTTACTAAGACCCCCACCATCAGTTGTGGGTCCTCTTAGCATTTTTAGCAAATCAATTTAAATCGATGCATCATATAAAAATCATAATTCCATTTAAAGTCAATTAAATAAATGCATCATAAAAAAAATCATAATTCCCACATACAATATAAAGCTACTAATGCTTTATAAAAGTATCTTACCTATTCGCCAAGCTTAGCGTACTTTCCGATTTCCGAGCCTTGCCGAACTCCACCGTTCGTCTTATTTCCATTTTTTTGCTACAATTTCAATAATTGAGACATATTTTCATTTAGAAAATAATCCAACAATTTCTAATAAATTCTATAGAAATATAGCAAAAACTTTTAATTTTCCTTACTCATTTCTTCTTCTTCTTTTTCTTCTTCCTTTTTCCTTTTCCTTTTTCTTTTTTTTTTTTTTTTCTTTTTCCTTTTTTTTCTTTTTCTTTCTCCTTCTTTTTCCTTTCTTTTTCTTTTCTTTTTCCTGAACCGGGTCGGGTCGGGTTCGGGTCGGATCGGGTCAGGCGGGTCGGATCGGGTCGGACCGGGTCAGACCGGTTCAATCTTCTGCTGGCCGGTTCGGTCACCGGCGGCCACCCATTCCGGCGGTTCAGCCACTCCACAGCTTGCCGAGGTTGCAAGGACTCCGGATCTGGCCTCGGTTTCGCCCCATCACCGGCGACGGCACCGGATCTGGCGACGTGGGTTTCGGCTCCTTTCTCCTCCGTTTTCTCCTTCCTCCGTCGTCGTTCTTCCTCACCGGCGGTCTTCCTTTGCTTCCCCTCAGCTCCACCGAGCTCGGGGTTGGGGTGGCGGTGCCTAGACCGGCCGGCACCGCCACTTTCCTCTTTTCTCTTTTCCTTCGGTTTTTTTCTCTTCTCCCATTTCCGCTTCGCTTCTGTTTTTTTTTTTTCGTTTTTCTTTCCCGCCGTTGGCACCGGCGTCAGCTTCCTCTCCTCGGCTCACCGACGGCGACGTCGTCTCTTCCTCCTCCCGGCGCCGGCCGGCTCGCCTTTTTCCTCTTTTGCTTTTACGTTTTCTCCTCTGTTTTAACAGAGGAGAAAACATGGGAATCGGGTATATCCCGATTCCCTCCTTTCTTTTTTTTTTTTTTTATATTTATAATTATATATATATATATATCAAAATATTAAACATATATATAATTATATATTTTTCATATAAACCATTTATATATATATATATATACACTTTGATTTTAAAGTACTATATATATATTTTTCATATATATTACATATATACATAAATGTATAATAAAATACATATGTATTTATTCCATGTATAAATATATATTTATCAAAAGCATATTTATATAATATCATATATATAAATCTATCAAAATATATATATTTTTATTTCTTATTAAGTTTTGGATTTCTTTATATCCAAATTTATTTCTCCATCTTCTTATTTAATTTGGATTTCCATTTATCCAAATTAAATTTCTCGGATACCTTATATTTATTTCGAAAATTCTTGGTCTTCACACAGGTTGTCAAATTTTCAGGAATCTCCGAATTCCCGAAATTCTCCTTTTTCCTCTTTTCTTTTTTCTTTCTTTCTTTCTTTTTCTTTTCTTTTCTTTCTTTTTCTTTTTCTTTTTCTTTTTATTTTTCTTTTTTCCTCTTCCTTTCCCGATCAGACCGGTCCAGTTCCCTTCCTCGCCGGTTCCTCGTCTGCGGCCGGTTCTCTGGTGGCTCGGTGGCTCGGCAGCTGGCTGGCGTTGAGACAAACTTGCCGATGGCCTTAGCTCGGCCTGGATCGGCGGCACGACGACGGATCTACTCGGTTTACCTTCGGTTTCTTCTCCTCCTCCGTCGACATTCCTCCGCTGTTCACCGCGCCTCTGGTGGCATCCATCCTCTCCCTCTGCCTCCGGCGGTGCTTCAATCTGCCATTTTTCCCTTTCTTCCCGGTTTCCTTCGTTTTCCTTTGTTTCTGTTTTCCGTTTCTTCACACCGCCGACAGCTTCTTTCCTTTCTCTGGCCGGTGGCGTCTCGCCCTTCTCCTTCCTCCCTCGCCGGCGGTGGCAGCTCCGCCGCCATCGGCCCTTTGGCTGGGAAGGATCGGGTCCTTCCTCGATTTTCCTTTCCATTTTCTGTTTCTTTCCTCTTTTGTTTTTGTCTTATTTCTATATTTAGTATATAATATACTATATACTATATAATATGTTTTATACATATAATATATACTATATATTATATATATTATTTCATATATAATATAATACAATATATATTATATATAAAATATATATTGTATATTACAAAATATATATCTAGTATATATATGTATATTTATATATTTTAAATTTAAATAACTTTTATATATATTTTCAAACTTTAATGTAAATTAATATTTACATTTCTCTCATATATGTATATTTATTTATATATACACATAAGATGCCTTACTTGTAACATCTCGTTACCACATTTTTCACGTATTTCTATACACTTTTACCGGTTGGGCTGTCTGCGATGCCATTAACACTCAACAATAATAGTAATAAATGTTAAACATTTATTTTACAAATATTGATTTTAAAAATTCTTTTCATTATTCCTTATATCCAACATCCCCTATTGTCTTATTTCACTAAAGTAGTACTGTATACTTATGTCTAAAATGTAAAAGAGAAGAGATTGTACCTGTCATGTTTAACATATTTTGCCCCAGCGCTTTATATGTAGCTACATCCATCTTGGAGCTAATTTTCTAACTCCGTGTCTTTTATCTGTGGAGTTAAAATAAAAAGGGTGAGCGAACTCTGCGCTCAGTAAAGGAAACATATGCTACTTTATAAAACCAAAACTATATACCACAACTATTTGTTTTTCCTAAAATTATATCAATAGGAAAACAGTGGATATAGTAACAACACTCTTAATAACCCATTCAAGTCATTTACTCAACTGTTTACCATAAAATGAATTAAACAGTAAATAGGATTTAGAAAATCCTTTTAGTAAACATAAATCAACAAGTTGAGACTAGGCATCACCCTACGAGTAAATTCTGCTATCATCGTTCCCCCTCCCCCTTGCGAGAACGGAATCTACCGCTATTGGGGTGCACCTGTAGGCCATCGCCCCTCACGGCTATATCTGCTAGATCTATGGCCATAATCTATAGGTGGTCCTCGGGTCCACTTGCCAAGTGACCTCGAGACCGCTAATGACTTAGCGGGTCCATCAGCCCTGTGACGCCCTGAGGTGCACCCGTTGGTCCATCGACCTGAGCCACCACCCCAGGTGGGTCACGCAACTACATGAATAATACTGCATGAACTCAGGGCCTAAAGTCTCAAATTCACTTTATCTCTCATGAAAACTTTTATGGAATTATCTCACCATATTATCATTTTCTCAAAATGATTTGATTTTCAAAAAGGTTTAGGCTTTCTGTTTACAAAACACCTTGACAACATTTCAAAATCTCAACCTTTAAAACCTACTCGCCAATGGTCCTCACGCAATAGGGCTCGCCCATGGTAGCTTGCCCAGTGTGGAGAACTTCTGTTCGCCCGCCCAACTTTGCTTTTAAAATCAGAAAGCAAAACTGGCTCGCCCTCAGTGGCTCGCCCATTAGTCAACTCGCCCAAAAGGGTTTATATTTTCTATTTTCGAGATATTAAAATGGCTCATTTTTTTCCTTAAGAAAATACCATCGAAATCTGTTCACCATGGTCAGCTTGCCAGTCCGGCTTGCCCATGGTCAACTCAAAAGGGGTGAACAAGTAATCGCCCGCCACACTCTACATTTAAAACAAAAACACTGGCTCGCCCATTTCGGCTCGCCCATAGCTTTCTTAACAAAAGGGGTCGCCCGCCCCAAGCATTATAAAAGGATTTACTCGCCCGCCAATACCGGTTCGCCAAAATACTATAAAAGTTTGGCTCGTCCGCCTTTTATTAAAACAAGGGTTACTCGCCCCCAAACAAGCACAAAAGGGCTCGCCCGCCTTTTAACGAATTCGTCCAGAAAATAATATAGGGGTCGGCTTTTAGCTCGCCCGAATCAGCATATAATTTATCAAATCAATGCATGTCATAAAATAAAACATTTATCACTATTTTCATCATATTACTCAACAGGACATGCATTCACTTCACACACATCTCCCTTACCTGGTTCAAAGAAGCCTTACTTCCTTCTCGTCTTCCAAATCGCATTCATCGAGTTCATAATTCCCGGCTGCAAAATAGTTTATAAATTCTATTAATATTTTCATAAAATATCACTTGGCGAGATTGAGATAGATCAAATGACTACTTGCCCAACAGAGTTCTAACTAGATCGCCCAACCGAGCTCGCCATTCAATAAATGGCTTACACGTGGAAGCTCGCCCACCATTACTCGCCATTTATTTGTGAGCTCGCCCAATATTCAACTCTCCAGGCCTACATTGGCTTAAATGTGGGAGTTCGCCCACAATTCTACTCGCCCCTATTTGAGTTCGCCATACGTACTCAAGTGAGTTCGCCCGACATGGCTTTTTAGTCTAAGGTGGGCTCGCCAAAGACTTAACATGTGGTGACCTCGCCCACAAACACACTTCACATTATTTAGTTCGCCAATGATGGCTGAACTCGCCCATTTATCAGTTCGCCCATGAATTAAACTAAGTTGGGCTACCTCGCCCTCTTGGGCTTGGCGAGTTCATATTGCCTACTAGCCACATTGGCGATCACTAAATTTCAACATTGGCGATCACAATAGTAGCCATTCTCATCACTCTTACACCGTTTCTATTACTTTCCTTTTTCATTCTCGATTATTTTCCTATCGTCCTACCACAATCTCAACCCAGTTCCATTTTATACTTCATCTACTGCAAGATATGAATTTATTCTATTTCTATGATCTATCAAGAATAAATCAAAAGCAAGACTATAATCATGCCTCTCATACTTGAAATCATAGAAATATATCATTAAATCTTAAGAACCATTAAATCTCACCTAAATCAACTGCACTTCCAAAACAGAATTCTT
The DNA here is from genome assembly GCA_031772115.1 of Heritiera littoralis. Classification (NCBI taxonomy): domain Eukaryota; kingdom Viridiplantae; phylum Streptophyta; class Magnoliopsida; order Malvales; family Malvaceae; genus Heritiera; species Heritiera littoralis. The sequence continues at coordinate 2,223,214 of JAPDPK010000092.1, read as the reverse complement.
CCTGTCTCCTGTTAGCCTCACTTTGCTTATTCCTTTAGCTCATCAACGATGGAGGAATGGTTTTGCAAGCAGGTTTATGTGTTTAGCCAACTTAAGGTTGGAGTTTAGTAGATCAAACATGGCTGAGAAATGGAAGAAACAGAGCATAACTTGCAGAAGAATGGTTTTTCGTGAAGAAGCTGGAGTTGGCTAACTCTGTTATCCTCAATTGTTTCTTCTTTTATAGCTATGCTATCCGATCAGAACTCATCACTTGGCCTTATCCCATTTCCCTAATTTATTTCACGTTTTTCATGCATTTAATGCATGAATAAAAACTGCACTTACAATGGCGTGAAAGTCTCCCTTCCACACACCTTTTCTTCTGCTATTGACTTTGTTGTTGTTCCTCAACCAATAAGGATAAGTTCCTTACTGACTTCAACATCTTCTCCATTAATTCTCTTCAACCGTACGACTTATAAGTCAATTTTGGCTGCCAATTGTTTGAATCTATTTTCATTTTGTCTGCAAGTGTCATTCCAGTTCGCCCCTTCATCAAGAGACCTCAGCTTCAATTCGCCAATCTTTGAGATTGCCACTTTATCTTGATGCCAACATAAGATTTGGCAATTACAAGAAATTTACTTTTGGCGATCACAGTTTATAGCTCTACTCGCCCACTTGCTATCATATGGGCGATCACCAGTTATTGCTCAACTCGCCAATCTTGCTCTGATTCACGCCACACGTTGGCGAACTCACTTATTCGCCAGTATGGCCGTTAGTTACTACTAGTCATCCTACATTGGCGATCACCCTTGTTCGCCCATTGGCGAGCTCTTCCATTAGTACTCGCCATCATCAACTCACCGTCATGCATTGGCGATTATCATCTTGCTCGCCCATTGGCGAGCTGTCCACTGTAGTACTCGCCCATCGAGTATTTCACCGAAATTGCTTCTTTCACAACTCAAGTTAAGGAACTTTTCATCCAATTGGAAATCAATATTCATTATTTATTTAATTTCCATTATTAATTTATGAAATTAGACTTTACAGTAGTGTAGAATTAGATCTTACATTACTTGAATACATATGTATTATTTAAATTTATGAAATAGTATATATTTCCATATATATACCAACGTATATTAAAATATACTATATAGTATTTTAAATACATATGTATTTGTATAAAATACATTTACATAATTTGTAATTAAATAAATATACTTTATTTTCATTTCTCATTTTCCTTATTTAATTTGGATTTTAATTTATTCAAATTAATTTTTCCTCTCTCTATTATTTTTCTTTTCACTTCCAATTTAATTTCCTTTACACGAATTTCTCGATTCTTTCACTTCCTCAATTCTCGGGATTTTTACCAATATCCCATTCTAGCAAATTTTATTTATTTCCTCTGATTTATTTTCTCCAATATTTATTTTCAATATTTATAATTTCCAATAAATGAAAAATTTACAGTTATCACAATACCCAATTAACTTTTGATCAAGTAGTATCTAGTACCTAAACTTGTTCATCAATTATATGAAAGTAATCAAAATTTTATGCTTGTACAAAGATTTGAACCATGGCCTCTTATATTTATTGTTATACGTTTAACCACGTGAGCTAGATTGGGAATTTGTTATATTTGTTATAAATTTTATTTTTATTTTAACACAACTTGCAATTTAAAATTTAATGAAACATTGTTGGCCAAAAAAATAGTTTACTGAATAATAATAATAATAATAATAATAATAATAATAATAATAATAATAATAATAATAATAATAATAATAATAATAATTTATTCTTAAGATAATAATATTTTAAAATTTTAGACATAAAGTACTAAAATTAAGTTAATAGAAATTTCATAATATGTTAAGATACAGTTCTTAAGATATTGATAATTTAACATATATGATATTTTATTATAATGCAAATCTTAATATATATATATATATAGTATATTATGTTTATTATTTTATTTGTAACTCATTATAATAAATTTTAAAAAAAACACTTTTTTGACTAAAAAAGTAGTTGAGAAGGTCAATATCTATTTAATCATCCAATATTATGATTATTAATTGATCAAGTTAAACTAAATTACATGAATACATCATAAGAGATTAAATGTTTGAAATTAAAAACAAGAGTATATTCTAAAAGAATGATAAGAAATTAGAATGAAAAATATCTGAAATTAAAACTATAATATGCTATGAGAGATTGTTTAATTTATTCTATATTACATGGTAAGAGATTATTATAATGTAACATACAAATCATTATGATAAGATAAACATATTAATAATCTATTTTATATAATTAAGAGCTTGTATAGTTGATTATATATCACATGATAAGATATTATTTTTAAAGTTATAATAACATATAAATCATTATGATAATGCGTTATTTATTAAATATATTATATATTTTATTTGCTATCAAAAAACTATTTCAAATTGAGTACTAATTTTTTTTCATATTCACATTAACATAATAATATTAGATTAACATAATAATATTAGATATACACCAATTGATTGAATATCTAATTAAAATGTTAAATAATAGATATTACTAAATTAATTAATATAATGCTAGTTATTTAAATATAATTAATAATAATATTAACAAAGTATAAAAAATAAATTTTATTAAAATTACCACTTATATAGTAATACAACTCTAATATATTATTAAATTACACTTTAATTTACTATTAGAATTATTATTTTTATCCACACTTTAATTTTACATTTAATAGATAATGAATAAAATATTTTTAATAAATACTTAATTCTATCAAAATAATACTTACACACTAAGAGATTACATAATTTATTCTTAAAAGATTATTATAATATAATATGCAAATCATTATTATAAGATAGCAAATTAGTTTATTCATGTATAAGATTATTATAATATAATAAATAATTAATTATCACTAGCTTGATTTTTTAATGTCTTTTGTTTTAAGGCTAAAAATAAAATTACCACTATAATTTTCTCTTTTAATGATACCCAAGTATAAAAAAATTGTACTTGTATTGTTTAATTTAATTACTTAACTTTTTCTAATCTTAAAAACTTGAATTTTAATTTTAAGATTAGGTTTTTTTTAATCTAAATTTAATATCTTTCTGTACTTGAAACTTTAAGAAAATATAGTTTAAATTTAATTTTATTAAAAATATTTTTAATGTGTTGCACAAAATATCAAATTCAAAGTTTCAAATAAATATTGAAATTATATAATTTTTATATATTTGATTTATTATTGTATTAAAATTAAAATTTTTTTATAAATAAAAATAATAAAATGTTAAAATGATTTTTATAATAAAATCAAATGTCAAATTAATAATATATTTATTATTATAAATGCAATAAGGATAATATTAAAGATTATTTGATATCATATATTATATCATATATTATGGTGTTTTAAATTAATTTAATTTAATTAAAAAGATTCAATATTTATTATGCTGGTAATATATAATTGATAAAATTGTATAATAAATAATAATTGTTTTCAAAATTTTAAATTTTTTAATTAAAAAAGTGTATCAATTATTTATTTATTTTTAAATAATAATTATATAATTATAATTCGGATTTTCTCGGGTTATAAATTCGGTTTTTTCGATTTTCAGTTCGGGTCGGTCTCGGTTTCGGATCGTATCGAGCTCGAGTTATGTCGGGTTCGGGTTGTGTCGGGTTCGAGTTTTTTCAGTTTCGAGTTTTTTCAGTTTCGAGCTTTTTCAGTTTCAAGTTTTTTCGATTCTGAGCTTTTTCGGTTACAGGCTTTTTCGGTTTCGGGCATTTAACTTTTTGGTCAATTCGGGCTGGTCTCGGTTCAGTCTCGGGCAAATTCGAGCGGGTTTTCGGGCTCGGGCCAATTTTTGTCACCTCTACTAAGGTAGAGGTTTTAAATCAGGATTGATACATTCATTTATGCTTAAGGATCTCTTAAATATCATATTTGCTCTAGTTTGAAAATAGAGTAGGATATTGTTGAAAAATTTCAAAAAAGAAAGAATGATGTTGGATCAAATAAAAAAAATAAAAGATCACAACATTTGGTTGTGAGGACACAACTCTTAGATTGGATTTCTATAAATAGAGATGTCAATTTTCATTTTAAATATACTTGAAATACTTAGAAATATAAGAAATTATGATATTTTCTCTCTCCCTCTCATTCTTAAAGTAGAAACAAGTTTTTTAGACCTTGTTTACTGCATAAAATAATTACTAAGATAAGATGCATTTGTACTTATTGTGTTTAGTAGTTTGATTCACAAGTACAAGATAATTTCGAATAGTGATTTCATTGTATTCTAGAACTATTTGATTCAATCCTTATAGCATACCGTAATTCATGGGGATAAAGTAAACCTTAAAAAAAGTGGCATTATAGTAACAACGTAGCACCCTTAAAAGTCATTTTTTACATTTTGTTCATTCACTAAAATTCATCTAGGAGTTTAAAGATAAAATAGTTAGAAGCACTCAAGGAAGCTCAAAGACTCAATGAGAAACAAAAAGCATCTTTAACAACAAGAATCGATTCAAAATTATTTAAATTAACTTTTTTTTGTTACAAAAATTATTTAAATTAACTGAATAAACACCAAGTTATAAAAAATTGAATCTTAATCCAAAGTAAAAATCTAATATTTTCCTGACAAATCACACTATTTTTTTTAACTACAACAGTAAATTTTAAGTTGTAACTGTAACGTCAAATCTTACCAAAGTCTCACTTTTCTTTTTTTCCTTATCTTCTAAGTAATGAATTAGATAAATGATTAAATATTCTCTCTTATCTAACATGTATGCATCAATGCAATCAATCTTTTGATGCATATTTTCCGTAAAATAAAGTTAAAGTTAATGACCGGTGGCAATGTGACCGGTTGCATTTTTGACTTTATTATCCTTTTTCCAAAAACTAAAGAGATATAAAAGACTATGCAGACCCAAATCCAGATGGTGTTGGTTGAAACTTGATTTCATATTTTGGGTGAAGCATGAAACAAGTAAAGCCTGAAAGCAACATCTGCTGCTTGCTTCCCACTTTCTATCCTTGAAACCAAGCGCGGAAACTAGGTCCTCTTAGGCCAAGCGCAGTCAACGTTAATATTAACGGTTTTAGGCTTTTAGCCAAGTTTTCATATGTGGTACGGCTTGAAGCCTTATCATGAATTCTGTGAGACAACAATGGCTGTTCTCTGCCTGACACTTTGGCTTGAGCTAGTTTTCTGACACAGTTATTTACCACATGAGCTCCAACCTTCACGTTAGGCATGAACAGCAAAAGATTTTTTATCCTCAAGCTCCATTGCCAGCAGACAAGCTAATACACTCAACTCAAGTGTGTGTCTATATATATATATATATATACATATATATATATATATTAATCACAAGTTTTCTTATTCGTTTTACGATTTGAGATTAATTCTATTTATGTCTAGAATGGTAAAAAATAAAACTTTTTTAACAGTGATGATTTCAATATTCGAAGCATGTTTAAATACTTTAAAAAAAATTCCACTTCAGTTTTTCCTAACCATTTGTTGGTCCCAACTCAAGTATATCTATGTTTGTAATTGCTCAACTGTTTTGCAGGTTATGCATCGTCCAAATTGGATTTTCAGCAGGTATATGAACTCCTATAGTTACTGCAGGAAAGGTTGTCAAAACTGATGGATGGGTTGTTTAATTATTCTGCGGCCTGCTTACACCAGCCAAGGGAAATACAAAATATATTTTGAAAGGGAAAGATGGTTTATTGGCCACAAAGGCATTAAAAAGTAAAGGCCAGTGGCTATTGATTAGTGATTTCAATAATGGAAAAGGTTTGAAAGTTAAACAGTATGTGAATGTGTTCAAAGGCCTACTGATGGTCCTCATCCGCCATGTTCTTAACCCTTAATTATTTCTTAACTTTTCTTCTAGCTGAAGCTAGCCAGTTTTTAATTCCCAGATATCATAGAGTTATTTACCCATTTAGAATAAACTATAGATTACTTTGCATTATAAGTTCATCATATTTATAGCCGTTTGACCATATACTATCCCTTCCCATGATTGGAGACTCTATATAATTGTATTTTTGATTATATTTCTTTTATTATGTAAGCTTTTATTATTTAAAAGAAAAAAAATAATCGTTAAGATCGAAAATAAATATACAATATTATTATACTTCAAAAATAAAAATATGATCATTTGAATTATTGATCAAGGTGGTAAAACTTGACTTATGCTTTAAATTAAAACACCTTGATAAAAGTAAAAAATTTTAAATATAACCTTTTTTTTCTTTTTATGAGTTCTAATAAAAGAAAAAGTAATAAATTCATGGTTTTTAGTTAGAGAGTGAGGAAAGAGAATCATTCTTCTTTATAAAGGTTGGGTTATGAGAAAGTGAGAGACCATGGGAAGAAACATGCATTTGGGTCTTTTTACAGCTGTCATTCCCTGCTGCAACTCAAGGCTGCTGCTTTGTTTTATTATCCTAAAAATCACATTCGGAACAAATCAATATCAATCTCTCTCTCTCCCCTAAATAACGGCAGTATGTGAGCATGTACTGTGTATGTGTTGGTGTGCACGTCCCTCCTCGTATATACAATAATATCTCAGTGTACTACCTATTCTTCAAGGAATGGTCCTTTTTGTCCATTAAGGAAAGATGACTTTACCTTGGGGGCAATGGAAAGGAAATCGTACCACATCAATTAAGAGAGGAAGAGTTAATTTAAGTAAATGATAAGATTAGTTTCCATAAGATGATAAAATTGAAAAATATAAAATAATTATTAAAAATATGTGTTTTTAATTTATGAGTTATAGGTCAATTGATAATGTAAATTGAGTTTATGAAAAGAGTTCTCAAATTCGACTTTCATTAAACACATTTTTGAAAAGGAGTGAAAAACTTTAACTATGACTAAACTCCGAACAGAATAAGTCTCAAATCGTTAAAACGGATAAAGATACATATAGTTTACACAAAAAATATGTTTTTAAATAAAATAATAAAAAATAATAGAATAAAAATAAAAGAGTAAATTTATCTTAAAATTTTTGTCTTTTTCCCCCTAAGCTCATAGCACTCCCTGAACTGGGATCCAAATGGATATGATATGAGTGAAAATTATTATGTTCAGTGACAAATCTTGACATTAGATTTTGAGAGGGTTAACTAAAAATTTAAATGTGTGCACATATATATATATATGTATATTATTTAAGTTATGTCATTACGGTATCAGTTTAATATTCAAAAAAATTATTTTAAAATTTTCAAATAAATATTTAGATTTTAGTACAAAATACATACAAGTTTTAAAATAGTAATTTTTTTCAAAGATTATAAACTTTTTTATTGTAATTGTAGTCATTAAATCTTAAAAATGGATTAATAATATTCAATTGAAAAAAAATTAAAATAGTATTTTCACCAAATTGGTCATTTGGTTCATCCAAATAAATTTAAATAAATATTTTCTACAAATTAAATCATTTAACTAAAAAAGTTTAACAAATAATTGAATATTTTATACCATCATGATTTTAATTACAATAAAATGAAAGTTCATAACTTTAGTTTTATATGATAAAAGATTAATGACTTATTTCTATTTTTAGAAGTTCAAAGGCTTATTTAGATATTATCCTTGTGTTTTACTAAAAAACATTAAACATGTATGCAAGTAATATACAAAAAAATAAAAAAGCTTATAAAATTATAAATTTTATCAATTCATAAATAAAAATATAAGGAAACTATATATATGTATATATAAAATTATGAGTCTATGATCTATTGATTTAAAGTGTATGTAAATAGTGATCAGGGAAAAATAAATAGATAGACATCAATTTAATTTAAACTTTTTAATTTCTGAACCCAATTTAAATTTACTCAATAAAAATATATACAAATGTATAAATGTATGTCTGTGTATATATATTTAAAAATCGTGAGGGCCAAGGCCCCTCTAGCGAACACCACAGTCTGCCCTTGATTACATTAATATTCTTTTGTTTATTTTTTACTATTATTTTTGTTCAATAAGTTCGTTCATATAAATATTAAACGAATATGCTTATGAATATATGTTCATAAATATATATAATAAACACGCTTATCATAAATATATACGCTTTCACAAATATATGTTCATAAATATTAAATGAACATGTTTGTGAGCATTAAATAAAAAACGTTGCAGGCCAAAAAAAAAAAGCTTAGCAAACAAATTATATTCATCCTAATACCAAATAAAAAAAATCTTACATGATATGTAATTTTAATAATTAAATATTAAAATAATTTATGAATAAATATGTAATTTTAAAAGTTTATTATAATGAATAGTAAAGAAAAACTAAGAACCGTTTGGTATTTTACATGCAAAGGAATTGTTGACAAAAGATTTGGGAATCAAATTATTGAAAAAATAATATTACAATATTTGTTATGTATTGCAAAGTGTTGTTTAAATTGCAAGAAAATTAACATTTTAGTGTTTAGTAAATTAATACTTTGCTGGTAATATAAAGGTAAATTCGAAAGATACCATTAAGTCTAAAACAAATTTAATACATTATTAATTTAAAATGTAATTATTTTAAAATATAAATAATATAAAATTATAATTATTAAGATATTAATCAATTATCAAATGCGTGGGGAGTGTTTTTGGGTAAGAAGGTCGAGCTTGAAGAGGGTATTTTCGGACCAATTTTTGTTTCATGCGCTACAAAGTAACTCTGCATGGGTAGGAGTAGGACCCCTGCAATCACTTTGCAGCAATGAGAGGTAATGTGATTGCAGTGGTAATATCACTTTGCAACTATTTTGACTAACAAAATGCTATAAAGCAGTACGCTTTCATTACTTAAACGATTTATTGAACGAACGAATTTTAAGTGAAACTTAAATAAATTTATTTACGAATATAAACAAATAAAATTACATTTATTTGTGATTATTTATTAAATTAAAAAATGAACAAAAACCAAACATTTTTACGAATTATTCATTAAAGGTTGTATTCATTTATAATCTTAAAATCATCATCATTGCCTTACTCTCAACAGTTAACACGAGCAAGGCAAAACTCGAGTTCTTTTCATAAATTCAGGACAATCAGTCAGCTTTTTCATAAATTGAAGCCGAAGTGATTGGATGTAGTTTGAAGTTTTAGTCTACAATTTCAAAACTGACCACTCTTTAATGAATCAGGATCGAATTAGGAGGGGAAAATAAGGGGAAGGAGAAGATTTCGACATCAAAACTTCAATGCCTACAAAAATTGGTGAAATGAATAGTGCTCTCGGTCCACCATGCCTCGACTGCCTTGGAAACACATCATGGAAAATTCAACACCAAAATAATAAATCCTAGCTACCCTCCCTCTGTCAATTTATTTGCAAGTACTAACAAAACTGAGGATTAATTGAAGGATAGGTCTGTAATTTCACTCCCAACAAAATCACTTTCTCATAATTCATTGAAGAGGTTCCCTCCGGTATAGCTCAGCTCCTTTTTTTTTTTTAATTGTACAGTGATTTCTTGGAAGGCCCACAACTTTAAACAGATGAACGCATCATGAAAAAGAAGGAAAACTATGAATCCTTAAACAAATATTAAATTGTACATTGCTAGATTATCATCTACTGATGAATTTAACCAACTTTTGGGTGCTTGCTTGTGGTTTCAGTATTTCGAGGAAAAATACGGCTTTCTTCAGTCATCTCTTATGAAATCCCATCACTACTACTTTTCTTGGGATGTGGTATTAATAAAGAATGGTTGATCTAAATTCACAGCAATCCTGTCTCAACCTTGGATATCCAAGTTCCCAAGAACCTAGCTTTTTGAAGCGGTGATTACTGTTTGATTCTCCGAATCACGACATTCTAGGAAACGGGTAAGAATTCAGAGCACCTTTTGTGCATAATCTGTATGAAATTCAGCACTATAGACAGTATCTGTTTTGACTTTGATGAAATGCTGGAAAACCTTTTGTTCTAAGCAAAGTGACCATCATTATCTATATATGTCAGGTTAGGATGCAGAACTGTAAAGATTCAGAATTACTGAACAAAACTTAAAATTTGCCTGAAGTGATAGTTCTTCAATGGCTAAGAACAAGAGCTGGTTCAATCTAGTGAAGAGGTTCTTTCTCTTTGAGACAGTTACGAAAACAGAAAAGGTAAATTTTGCTTTTCACCGATGTCCTGTCATATATACATGTATTTTCTGTATGAATGGTTGTCATGAATGTTGTCTATCTCTCAGAAGGAGAAAAGGAGGAAATGGATGTTTGGAAGGTTTAGGACCAAAAGGTTGGCATCCATTACAGCTCCATCACAACCAAGAGACAGAACAAGAAGTGAAACAGAGGAAGAGCAGGACAAACATGCTTTAACTGTGGCTATTGCCACAGCTGCTGCTGCCGAAGCAGCTGTTGCAGCTGCTCAGGCTGCAGCCGAGGTTGTCCGGCTCACCGGTATCCCCCAATCTAACTATAAATTTGAAGGAGAAACAGAAGAACAAACCCAGGATGCTCAACCTGATAACTCTCTATTTAATGAGCATGAGAGGCAGATCCAAGAACTTGCTGCTAGAAAAATCCAGGCTACCTTTCGAGGCTACCTTGTAAGTTCTCTTTTTTCATCTTGTTAGTGATTTGTCTTTGATTCTTAGTCTTAAATCAAGAAAATACAGGTATGAATTCAACTGGGAAAATAATTACTATATTACGCAAAAATTGCATATTCACATTTATTTTTCCCTTAGTGCTTTGGGTTATTGAGAGAGTGGTGTCCAAGTGAACACAAATTGCACCTTTGATTAACTTATATTGCATTTAAAGTTCTTATGGAGAAACTTGTAGGCAAGGAAAGCTTTGCGGGCATTGAAGGGAATAGTGATGCTTCAAGCAATCATCCGAGGTTGGGCTGTGAGACGACAAGCAATGGCTACTCTAAAATGCTTACAATCAATTGTAAGTATTCAGTCTCAGGTTTGTGCAAGGAGATTCCAAATGGCAGAAGGCACCTGGCAACATAACGAGAACGCACAACTGCTAACATTGAAGGACAAGATTATTAAGGTATGTGCTGAAACATGATGACAACAACAGTAATTCAACTCCTATCACAATTACAGACCATTCAAAGAGCTATATCTAATCTAATGACACTGGATAAAATGTTCAAAAAATTGCAGGTGGACATAAACAGTCAAAGAAGATGGGATGATAGCATTCTGACAAAGGAAGAGGCAGATGCAATGGTTTTAAGCAAGAAAGAAGCTGCAATCAAAAGAGAGCGGATCAAAGAGTACTCGTATGTTCATCGGGTAACCTTCCTTGGCTTGAAATATGTCTTCAGATTTTTGTTTGCCTAGTGCATTGTTCTAATGATTTAGATAGGAAAAATGCAGAAGTCAGTAGATTCAGAACAGAACAAGGGTAATGGAAGATTGAAGTACTGGTTAGACCAATGGGTGGATACTCAAGTCACTAAAAGTAAAGAACTTGAAGATTTGGACTCGGTTTGGACTTCAGATCGGTGGCCTACAGAGGAAGACAGAGCTAAACAACTAAGACTGAACAGCTTTCCAAGACAATATCATTATCATATGGAAGAATTGGATTCTCCTGTTCCAGTTGCACGAAGATCATTTCATAGAAAGCAGTGTTCATTGGGACAAAATAATTCTTTTTCTACCTCTCCTGTAGTTCCAACTTACATGGCTGCTACAAAATCTGCTGAGGCCAAGGTAAGATCAATGAGTTCACCAAAGCTAAGGCCTGGAAGTTTTGATGCTCAGTCTGAAAGCTACTCACCATACAAGAACAAGCTCTCTCTTATATCTTCTGTCACACTTACAAGTGAAGTGCCCGGCAGTTTTAGGATCAGTAGCAGGCCGAGCTCTTATGAGCAGAGATCCCCTGGCCTAAAGGGTGTTCCAGGTCCTGGAAAATCGAACCGAACCTTAAAGGATCTTAGCTTTAACTCTGATTGTTCGTTGCCTAATTGGGTGCGAGAAATCAGCTTCAGATGATTGATGATTCTTGCATTCTGATCATTAGGTGCCAGTAGCAAGTCCTTTTGTTGTGTTGGTTTGTGTAGATGCTACTTAATGCTTAAACGATTGAATGAATCCATTTTCATATATGATATTAACTCCTCATATACCAGCTACAATCATAGCTACAATCGAGGCTACAACAATGAGAGAAATGCTACTATAGTTGCGAAGTTCTGGACCCTCCATCATTAGGCACTCTTTTCTCCTTGGCCCATGAAAAATAACATTGGTTCCAATATCTTAGGCTCCTAGCTGTGCTGCTTCACCAAATGCACCATGAAAAATAATAAAAGCTTAGTGGGTTTAATTCAAGATGCTCAAAAACTCATGCCAAATAAAAATTCTAACACCAGCTGCATGTTACACACCACAAGGCAACCCTCTTTTTTCTTTCTTTATATTAATCACAAAAATCATTTTTATTTTTTTTAAGAAAAAAGAAAACGGTTCTCACTTCATCAGCTAACGGAGGTGCCAAAATTTTGTGAATTCTCTCCAACCTGCTGATAAATTTTGATTTAATTATCCAATATATATACGGCCCTTCAAAATCTGGAGTGCAAAAGGGGCCATAACCCAGTGTCATAACCAACAGAACCCAGAAAAGAAGAACACTATGGGCTACACTTTGATTTGCGGTTTGTCAAACCCATACCGCTTCATAGACTTTCAAACAAAACTAAGCAAGGAAATGGGCCTATGGTGAAGCTCAAGCTAAGCTAGATACTTACAAAAAAGTCTGTTAAAAAATCTTTGGAAATAATTCTCGACCATGACAGACAGAAGAAATCATCTTTTTCTTTTAATCACACGTATTTTCCTTTATTTTATGATCTTAGATTAATTTTATTCACATCAAGAGTGATAAATAATAAAATCCATGCAACAATTACGATTTAGTATTCGAATTATGTCCAACCACTTGTTTGGTAAGAAATCGTCTTTTTTCTCCTCTAGTCAAAACTAGTGTTGAAACTAGGGCTGTAAACGAACCGAATACGAACGAACGAATTGATGTTTCTATTCGTTCGTTTGTTTTTTAGTGCCGTTCGTGTTCGTTAAGGAGTGCATTTGTGTTCATTCGTTTGTTTGGTAGGGATTGTTCGTTAATGTTCGCGAACATGTAGACGAACGCGTTAGCGAACATGTAAACGAACGCGTTCGCGAACATATGTTCATGAACAAGTATTCATAAAACAAATTAAATATTAAATATTAAAAATCTTACATAAAGATTAAATTCCATATGCAAATTGAAATCATCTAATACAAAATTTTAAATACAACACAACTTAAGTCAACAATGTTTTATTAAAATTGATAATTACTATTTTAAGTACAATTTATATTATACACATATACATATATTAAAGTATCATATATATATATATATATATATATATGTAACATATATATATGTAAATGGTCAATAGATAAGATCATATGAATGAAATCTTAACTTATTATGAGACTTTTACTAATTTTATTTCAATACATTATGTTTAAAATTTTTAAAAAAATTATTTTAAGTATAATTAACTAATTTAATTTTATAATTATATTTTATTAATTTTTTAAACCAACAATGTTATATTGTATAAATATGTTTAAAAATTAGGTACTAATTTTTTAGGTTAATGTCTTAAAAATATGGTATATATTATATAACTTATATAATATAAATAATTTTAGTATTTTAATAAATAACAAACGAACAATAAACAAATGAAAAAAAATGACACTTTAAATGAATGAACAATAAATGAACATAAATGAACGAACAACAAACAAACAATAAATGACATTTTAAATGAACGAACAATAAACGAACATAAACGAGTCTGTTCGCGAACAAAAACAAACGAACCATACCTCTATTCATGTTCGGTTCGTTTAACAAATGAACACGAACAAAATTTTAGTGTTTGTTTTTTGTTCGTGTTCATTCGTTAAACTTAATAAACGAACAGAAATCGAACGAGTTCACGAACGGTTCGTCGAACGTTCTGTTCGTTTACACCCCTAATTGAAACGATGGCAATAGCAGAAATCAAAACCTAATTGAACAGGTGGAGAGTCACGACAAGAGACTCAAAGATTGCTTGTTTGGATTTTTAGAAAAGCTATGGAAATTTATGTCAGTTTTCATCTAATAGTGCACTTATATTATGTTATGATTGAATATCGACATTCGAAAAGTACCAAACTGAAGCAGTTCCTTTCGCGAAAGCGAAAATATCTTCCACCAAGCAACTGTATACTCATGGTCATGGTCCTGAATATCTAGCATTGGTCATTGGACTTGGACCTAACCACCAATCAGCCAATCTGCTTGGAGCACATGGATTCCAAACAACTTATGCTGCCGACAAAAACAACATTAAAAGAGGCAGACGCTTTCACAAGTCATTCAAACCTGCAACATTCTCATCCTAGAAGTTGTTAAGTGTTCGAGACGGTCTCCAATTTCAAACTTGGGGGAAACCTACTCAAATTATTTAGAAAACGACTTCTTTTGGGTCCAAGAAAATGACATTCAAAGGGGTTGAAGACTTGAAGCGCATTTGATTTTTCCTTTGGACACTGTTTCTTTACCAGTCAATTTCAATGTGCCAGGGGCTCAGCCTTGTTATAGCCTCATTAGCATTGACAGCTGATCAAACTAAGGTTGCTAGACTGCCTTGGATACTCGTCAAACTACCAGCCAAATTAAGAACAAGTTAAGTATGAATAAGTGGATTTAATGATTCCACCATTTCATTGAATTCAACTCTTCCATTCATAATACATGGGTTATACACTTCTAATTTCCCTTTAGGGGGCAAATTAGTACTGCCCCCATTTGGTTTTGTTGCCATTTTATCGTGGCTATCCTATCTGTTCTTGGCAGCATACAATGTATAGCTCTCACTTCACCTGTTATTGTTGCTTTTCATGTCGATTAATCCCAGTGACCAGACTTTCCACTTTGTCCCGATGGGCTAGTGTCATCAGCTTATGCCTCAACCCTTTTGAAGGAGTGTTTCCAGCCATTGGACCAACCTTTTTTCTCCATATCCTTCGACCATTAATTATGAGAGTAATTTCAGAATTGGATTTCTGCAGCTGCGTGCATGTGACATGTTAATCAAGCTAATTAACTCACTCGTTAACTGACAAATATGTATAATCACAGAATTATGTCTCTAATCATTGTTGCTGGCCTTCCTGTTTCGAGTCAAACTGAGTTAAGCATGACATAAAATAAAGTAGAGAGCTGTCGACCACAGCAACTTTGATTAAACAGCTTATGTTGGTATTGAAAAATAGGTTTGATTTTAATTGTATGTGACAACTGAGTACTGACTAGTGGTGATGAGAGAGACCTTAGTGAAGCAGCATTATGTGATGGAAACCAAAACGAGTGTAAATCCAGAGTTCCAGAGGGGAGAATAATACAGTGTTGACCAAAGTTTTGGTAGTAATAGCAGAAGAAAAGTCATGAAAAGCACATGGGATGTAAAAATCATCACTTGTAATTTAGATTTACATGCATGTTTCCTTCATGGATTTCCTTTTCAATTTCAAGATCTAATCCAGATGTATATGCCTTTAGGTGGTGAAGCTACAATTATAGTAGTGCACACTTGTTTTTTCTTTGGGCCTAATGATACCATAGCAGAAGAAATGAAAGTAACTGATCCACCAAAACCAACACACCAATTAAAATTCAATACCAAGTATGTACCACCCGTTTCTCCTTCCTATAAAGGACATCTGGATAAAATAAACCTTGTTAGCAGCAGGAGTGCTAATTTTGCTGCCCCTGTTAAAAAATCATGGATTACAATTATGTAAAAATAGGCTTAATAGACAAATACACCCTCAACCTTTAGTATAAAATAGAATTAAGCCCTAAACGTTTTATTGTGTGAAAATCAGTCCATAAATTTTTATTTCATTGTAAATAAACCCTCAACCTTTTAAAATTATGCAATTAAGTCCAAATTTGTTTAATGACACTAACTGTCATTTGGACATCTAACGTGAGAGCTAACGTTGATAGCTTAGTTGGCTGCCACGTGTGCAATACTAGCGGAAGTTAGTGTCATTTAACATATTTGGACTTAATTACATAATTTTAAAAGGTTGATGGTTTATTTACAATGAAATAAAAGTTTATGAACTGATTTCCACGCAATAAAACGTTGAGGGCTTAATTCCATTTTATGTTAAAGGTTGAGGGTCTATTTAGCTATTAAGCCATAAAAATATTAATTACAGTTATTGAAAGTATTTAATCTAATATGTTTAACTATAATTTTCTAAATTGTAAAAATTTTAAGATTTTAGATATCACAGAAAACACACTTAATAACACATACGTTTATAAAAATCACTAATTAAACCTTTATAAATTTACATCTCAATAAAATGTTTATCATAAATAGATGTCTTTTATATCTCTAAACGTAGTCTATTTTTTAAAAGAATATATTTATTTAAACCAAAAACTATGGTTAATGTTGAATAATAGTTTATACTATATAAATCCAATATAAACTTTCCATTCAAAGAGGTTTTCTTAGAAGCATAATATTTATTAGACTTGGCAATCCTAGACATATACAGTGACAAAACATGAAAACAACATACGCTAAAAGTTGGTAAAAATTGTATATAAATATGGCAAAACGTAAAAAAAAAGTTTTATGTTTGGCATGTCAATATGAATTTTGAAACAAAATTTTTGTTTTTTACACTATGTGAACATGATTTTTCATGAAACAAACATAGATTTTATGAATGAATTGAAAGGTCTTGTATTTATTTAGATTTATTTTCGCTCATTTTTAAAATAGACTATGGTTAATGAAACCGAGCATACTCTAATATCTTTAATTATGGTTTTTAAAATTTTAACTATTTTTTAAATTTCAGAAATCATGGCTTTGATTTATTAATAGACTACAACTTTTTGTTTCAAACCTTGGATTTTATGGCTCAATGTTTCGTCTTAAAATTCAAGTACATTGGAAATTGTTTGAAGTTTAGACAAAGTTGCTACAACGTCATTTACGAACAAACATTTGATATTTACCGCATCCGGTTTTTAGAATCCTCTCTCTTTCTCGACTCGTCTTTCCTCTTTGAGCTTGAAGTACATTTTCATTCATAAAACTTAAAGAAATCTAGTTATTACTAAAAAGGTTCGCTTACCACATCTAGCTCTTGCATAAAGAGGTTTGATGTGAAAAAAATCTCCTTTTTTGCATGAAACTCCTCTTTTCCATTTCTAGGGTTTATTCTTTGCTATTTTTTACTTCATTTTTTTAGATTTTTAATATTATATATAATTTTCTTTAGCTTGTCACCTGTGTTTATAGATTTGAAGGAGAAAGTTGTTTGTTTGTTCTCTCATCTGGTTCCTATAGAGAAGAATGTCTAGTTCCTAATATATTATTGTTATTCTTACGTATGTGGAAAAATGTCACTATACTATGTTTTTTCGAAGAAATTGAAATAATGTTAAAGTATGGCAATCTATTTATTGCATCCTAATGGATTTTGATAATTTCTTTATGGCTTATAAGTTTCTATATAAAGTGTCACATCTCAGTTGTGATAACATATCTCACAGATGGTCAAAGTTGTACACAGCTATATTTTACATTAGTATATCGTTTATGTGCATGTTTTTGGTTTTTTTTGGCAAATCATTGTTATGTCTTTTTTTTATCAAGTTTTTTAAAAAGGAACTTGGATTTATGAAATCAAGCTTGAACTTCATTATTTGCTAGGTTATCTTGCGTCAAAACCTTGAATGTGTCAATGCAATTATTAATGTTCATGTAATAAAAAAAATTAGGATAAACTTCAATAGATTTATGGAGGAATTCAAGTTGTTTTTGACACAATAACTTAAAAAGTAATGAATATTAGACTTGGGTTCATAAATCCAAGCTCCTTCTTAGAAACCTAATCTAGACAAAAGATTATAATAATGATTTGCTAAAGAAAACTAGTTATATGCATATAAACACCCTAATATATACCAATATATGCTAACACAGTTAGTGCTATTGAAATTAATGGAGGAAGATGGTTGTTTAATTCATTTATAGTGGGCAAGGTATTAATAATATTTGTATTATATATTATGCATATATTTCATTTTATTTGGCACATGATTATTAGGTTTTTGTATGCTTAGTTTTTCTAATAAGTAACTTCGATTTAAGGTTATAATCTAACACCAACACAAAAAACTATATTATCTTAAGGAGTTTTGTGTAGAAGACATCTCGAATGTTTTCATAAAACTATTGGTGTTCTTATAATCAATAAATTACAGTGAGCTTTAGTACATTCATGGGGATATTCGAGATGTCTTTTGCACCAAAAGTCCTTTACATAATATATATTTGGTTTAGGTTGAGACTATAACCTTAAATCCAAATTACTTCTTACAATAATCAAGCAAACAAAAACCCTTAACAACTTCATGCCAAATAAAAAGAAATAGATGCATATAGACATCATAATATATATATATATAAAATATTTTATATATATATATATAATACAAAATGATTAATAACTCACCTAGCACAAATGAATTAAAACATTATCTCCCTCCATTTATTTTGACAACAAGCTCTTTCGACTATTTGCAACTGTCATCTCTAACATGAATACAGTTTTGTTAATTAAATTGATCTAATTTTATTATTAGATCTCTTGTTACTTGTTTTTCTAAAAAATATTATACTCTAAGTAATTATATTTAAAATTTAATTGTTGTTAAAATAATGTTATTGTTTTTTTATCTACAGATTGATAAGGTTGATGTTTGAACTAAAGTTAGGCTTTTTAGTTGCTACTTATTGGTGATGAAGTTTAAAGGAGAATGTCTAGATTATTTTTACACATTATATATTTGTATTCAACATAGTTACTATTATGAAAAAAAATGATATTTCATCAATTAATGTTATTATTATTATTATAGTTGTTTAATGACATATTGTCAAGGCCCAGCCCGTTTCAATAGGCTGTCAGCTAGCATTCCCTTGGCACTTTGCCCCAGGTTTGCCTCGACTCAACTATATTGTCCGCTTTGGAGTGCACCTCATAGGACCACTGCTCTGCACGAGTTTTTCGGAGTGTGCCAAATTGGCCACAACTCCAATTCAGGTCTGGAGCGACTCGAACCCTTAACATCATTAAGAGTCAAGTCACTCCTAAGGACAATTGGTTAGGAAGGATTGACACTTGCAAAGAGTCAAGGGGTCGAATCGCTCCGGACGCGAATTGGAGTTGTGGCCAATTAGCACACTCCAACAAACCCTTGAGGAGTGGTGGCCTTACAGGGTGCACTCAAGAGCAGACAATACAATTGAGTCGAGGCAAACCTGGGGCAAAGTGTCAAGGAGATGCCAGCCAACAGCCTAATCAATTGTCCTAGGAGGGATTGACACGTCCATTGTATCAAGGGCTCGAATCCCTCTAGATGTGAATTAGAGTTGTAGCCAATCGGCACACTCTGACAAACCCGTGCGAAGCGGTGGCCTTACAAGTTGCACTCTAGAGCGAACATTACAACTGAGTGAATCGTTCGATGTAGTGGCATGGGTCAGTAACCTGCAAGTGCACACCACGACTTCACATATATGGTTGATTATTTGGTCAATTATTTGATAATATATAACTAGAACCTAGGCTAGACAAGGCATTTTGGAAATGTGTTCTATATCATCAAAAAATGAAAGCATAAAGATGTAGTCTATTCATCAAAATAGACTACGATTCTCTTAGTAAAACAGTCTATTAATTTAGAAAATCAATTTGTTTTAAATAAATTCAATTTTATTAAAAAAGTAAACTATGTTTAAAACAAAAGTGTAGTCTATATTATACTAAGGAAGACTACGGTTCTTGCCAAGCGTAGTTTATGATACCTGAAAAAGACTACACTTGAATAGACTATAATTATAAAAACATAGTCTTTTGTAAGAAACTATGCTTTTAAATGTAGCTTTTTAGCTTTTTGTAGTAGTGTGTCATCTTGCAAAAATGCAATTTGTAATATTTTTTAGAAATTAAGTTAAGCTTTAGCATATAGACTTCATCAACATTTTGGATGTTAAGGGGTCATTAGGTATTGAGTTTTTTTTTTCTTTTTTAAACCAGAAGAAAACATGTTTAGCAATGTTTTTCTATTTCTAATAGATGAAAAAGAATATAAAATTTCAAAATTGTTGGAAGCAATAATTTCTTATTTTTATTGTTTTCGAAAACATGTTTTCCTTTGGTACTGTTCATAAGCAAGTGAACAATGTCTATGTATTAATATAATATTATTTTCTTTCATAATAAAAACAGTAAAATAAAATTAGTTAATTTTTAAATAAAATAGTATTAAATTTTAATATAAAATAATATTTAATTAAAAATAAATAGTTTAATCAATATATTTATTTGGCTATAGAAAATTTGAAAAATCTAAAAATAATTAAATTACATAAATATAATATTATAATATTATTTAGTTTAAAATTTTATTATACTATTGAATATATTAGATATATTTTAAATAATATGTTGTTTAAACAACAATTCTAAGGTATCCTACGGTGTTTTTTTGACGCAAAATACTAAGGAAAACTTAAGCTAGGGTTCGACTAACTTGGGTTCTCAAAGGTAAGGTTGTTTGGTTTGGTTGAATTTAAACTGTGGAATATATGAGCTTGCTAAGTATAGATATGGCATTAATTTGCATGATAACACCATAAAACTATCACTTGTAGTTTCAGTTAAGGTGAAGGGGAGATGTGAATTAAAGTTGTTTTACCTTGATTACACTACATGTTATGTGTATGGTGATACTAAAGTGATTGATGAAATTAGTGTCTAATGAAACTATAATGAAGATGATTTTGACATTTAACCCTAAACTTAACCTAAGGGTAAATGTATTAGTATGATAGGTTTTAATTGAACTATGTTCATATACATGATAATTAATGAGTGTTGGTATGATATATATGTCAAAATGACACAAAAAAAAAACCTTTAGTGGTACCCACGACCTAAAGGAGAATTGGGAGGAATTTTTGTGTGATTTAGCTTAATTGAATTAATATCATGTATGTGAATGTGTTCTAAGTGAGTTGATATGTTTGAATTGTAGAGTGATTGATAAGGTGCCATTGTGCACGAGCTACCAAGGTAATGTGCGAGTAGTTTCATGTTGCTTAAGTTTGGTAAATGCTTGAAATGCTAAGTTTGAGTATGATGGAATGATTGTTGGATTATGTGAGTAGTGAAAGTTATAAGATAAGTTTGTAGAGATATACCTTGGAGTATCTAATTATGAATGGTATAACAAGGTGATTTATAATGGAAATGATTATGCTATCTTATGAAATTATAAGAGTGAGACACGATAATCATAAGATATAAATGTGGCCATGATGGTTTGAGGATGGAATAGTGATGTTTTGATATTTTATGTGAATAGAAATGAGGTTGTGATATGACTGAAATGCGTGTGAGTAATATGAGATAATGATATTGCTTTTGTATGTGTGAACTACTGTCTAATAAGGGTATAGTAGCTTGTGTGGTGTATGCGGTGTAATTTTTGATAATTGATGATACGTGAAATGTGATGATTTATGGGAAATGAATGATTTTGATGATTCTAATTATGTCTCGTTGATGTAATTATGTCTATACTTTATGGATGGATTAGGGATGAGAAAAACAAATCGTAAAAACTAAAAAATTGGTTCGAACCGAGGTGTTTGGATCAGATTAGATTGGTTTTTAGACAATTGGGATCAAACTCGAATGTATGACATCATCAAAACCACACATATTCGAATCGAATTAGGTTATTCCGAATGGGCCTCGAAAATCCAAATTAATCCGAATTAAAAAAAAAGCCCAATTTTTAACCATGATTAAAACCCAAATCCAAGGCCTGCTACTGGGCTCTCACCTCTTCTCAGTCTTAATGATAGGATTCCTTTGCAAATAATTGATAATTCCTTCACTTTTTGGGGACATTCTCATAAGAGTATGGGTTAAGCTTACAATGAAATGGCTGTCTTTGTAGTCTTTATTTACATTTCTGCCACCATCCACCTATATTGATTTGTTGCCATTTTTTCACCAAATTTACCTTGCAACCATGTAATTATAATATATATATATATATATTTATTGTTTCATGCGGTTCCAAATGAGTGAAATTGAGTGTTGCCTTCCATGAAATGATAATTCTGTTTAACAAAATCAGTAATTGCATTGTTTGTATAAGTATTTTATAGAAAACATTTTGAATATTGAAATTTGAAGTGATAAAAAAATAATTATAATAAAAAATAATGTTGTTAGCTTGTTAGGCATAGAAAAGGAAAATACCAAGAAAAAAATCCGCAGTATTTGATTCGATTAAGTATTGCGTAAATCAAATATATCCATATATTTGAGGGTATTAGATATGTATACAAATCGGTTTGCCAATATCCGAATAGGTTTGGATCGAGTAAAAAAAATCAAAAATTTAATCCGAACCGATCCAATATCGCTCGTAGGATGGGTAATCGAAGATCTTGAGATCATAATAGACATACCATAGTGTAACATCCCGTTACCACATTTTCACGTATTTCTATACAACTTTACCGGTTGGGCTGTCTGCGATGCCATTAACATTCAACAGTGACAGTAATAAATGATAAACATTTATTTAACAAATACGGAATATGAATTCTTTTCATTTCCTTACATCTGACATCCCCCTATTGTCCTGTTTCATAAAATAGTACTGTATACTTATGTCTGAAATGTAAAAGAGAAGAGACTGTACCTGTCATGTTTAACATACTTTGCCCCAACGCTTTATATGTAGCTATGTACAATCTGGGAGCTAATTCTCTTTCTCCGTGTCTTTTATCTGTGGAGTTAAAACAAAGGGATGAGCGATTCATACACTCAGTAAAGGAGACATATGCTGCTTTATAAAACCCCAAAACTATATACCACAACATATTTCGTTTTTTCCTAAAATCATATCAAATAAGAAAACAGTACTCTCAAGACACCATTCAAATCATTTGCTCAACAGTTTACCATAACTGAATTAAACAGTAAATAGGATTCAATAAATCCTTTCAGTAAACAGAAATCAATAACTTGAGACTAGGCAATAAACAAATCATGCTCTCATTGTTCTCCCAGGAAACACAAGTCGTTCGCTTTTTGGGGTGCACCCGTAGGCCATCGCCCCTCACGGCTATCTTTGCTAGATCTATGGCCATAATCTATAGTGGTCCTCGGTCCACTTGCTAAGTGACCTCGAGACCGCTGATGACTTGGCAGGTCCATCAGCCCTGTGATGCCCTGAGGTGCACCCGTTGGTCCATCGACCCGAGCCATCACCTCAGATGGGTCATGCGATTACATGAATAATAATGCATGAACTCAGGGCCTAAAGTCTCAAAATCACTTTATATCTCATGAAAAACCTTTAAGGAATTATTTCATAAATTCATCATTTTCTCAAAATGATTTTATTTCAAAAAAGGTTTAGAACAGCCCGCAATCTCACTGAATTTCGTGTGAGAAAGGCCCGAGTTAAACTGGCTCGCCATGGCTAGTTCGCCCATTGGTCAACTCGCCCAAAAGGATTTAAATTTTCTATTTTCAAAAATATTAAAATAGCTCATTTTTCGTTAAGAAAATACAATTGAAATCTGTTCGCCATGGTCAGCTCGCCAGTCCGGCTCGCCCATGGTCAACTTATAGGTGCGGTGAACAAGTATTCGCCCGCCAATCATTGCTTTTCAAAACAACAAACAATACAGGCTCGCCCTCAGTGGCTCGCCCAAAAGGACATAAAGGGGTTCATCCAACTTGGCTCGCCCGCCTTTTATTAAAACAGGGGTCACCAGCCCCAAAACAACATAAAAGGGTTCGCCCTTTTTGCTCGCCTGCCTTTTATTAAAAGAGGAGTCGCCCGTCCCAAAGCAACAAAAAGGGTTTGCCCACATTGGCTCGCCCAGATTTCAATTAAAACAGGGTCACTCGCCCAGAAGTTCGAAAAAGGGGTCTTCGCCCAAAGCTTCATAAAAGGTTAGGCTCACCCCACCTAACCAGTTCGCTAAACCAAACAACACAGGGGTCGGTATCTTTATAGCTCGCCCAAGTCAGAATAATTCACCAATAATACATGTCATAAAACATTTATCAATATTTTCATAATATTTACTCCACAGGACATGCATTCACTTCACACACATCTCCCTTACCTGATATTTCGAAGCCTTGCTTCGCCTTGCTTCCTGCTCGCCAATAGCCATTCCCAATTATCGGCTGTGAATAATATATAAATTCCATTAATATTTTCTTTATATATACTTTTCCATTACTTGGGCGAGACTTAAGATAAATCAACCAGCTCGCCCAGAGACATCTTACTAGCTCGTCAACCGAGCTCGCCATTCATTAAATGGCTTACACGTGGGAGCTCGCCCAACATTCTCGCCATTCATATATTGGTTAATTAGAAGGAGCTCGCCCACAATTTCAACTCGCCATGCCACATTGGTTTTATTGTGGGAGTTCGCCCACAAGTCAACTCGCCTATGTTTATGCATTTGAGCTCGCCCATGAATTCACTTCATTAGAGTTGGGCGATCTCGCCCATTTGAACAAAGACTTTACCTTGGCGAGTTCTTTATTAGCTACTCGCCTCATTGGCGATTACTAATTTTCATCATTGGCGATCACAATAGTCGCCATTCTCGTCACTTATTCCATTATTTTTCTTGTTTTCATATTCTCTAAGGATCTAACTAAAAACAAGACTGTATCTATGTTTATTACTTTAGAAAACATAGAAATCTATCATTGAGCATCAAGAGAACTCTACAAATATAGAACTCACCTTAACCAACTGCACTTCCAGCACAAAACACTTTCTATCTCATGTTGGCCTTACTTTGCTTATTCCTTTAGCTCGTCAACGATGGACGAAAGGTTTTACAAGCAGGTTTATGTGTTTAGCCAACTTAAGGAAGAAGTTTAGTAGATCAAGCATGGTAGAAATAGAAGGAAATCAGAATATAAACTTGCAGTTGCATAGCTCTTGTGAAGAAGGTGAAGTTTGCCAAATGGGTTTTCCTAAAGCATTTGTTCTTATATAGCCATGCTATCCAATCAGAACCCATCACTTGGCCTTATCCCATCTTCTTTCATTTATTTCACGTCTTTCATTTATTTAATGCATGAAGAAAAACTACAACAAAAGAACGGCTATGGAAAGCTATTATCTGCTTCTATTGACTTTGTTTTATTCTTCAACCTATAAGGTGAATTTCTTTATTGACTTTAACTTTTCTCCATTTATTGTCTTCAACCGTATGACTCACAAAGTCAATTTTGGCTGCCAGGTTGAATCTATTTTCATTTTGCCCGTGCTTATTCAGTTCGCCTGGTCAATCTTGAGACCTCAGTTCTCCAATCTCTATTTCAATTCGCCAACCTCTGAGCTTGTCAACTAAATCTTAATGCCAACTTTATATTTTGGCAAATACGAGAAATTTCATTTTCTTGGCGATTACAGCTATTGTTACCACATTGGTTTGATTCATGTCATATTGTTGGCAATCGCTCTTCTCGCCACTTTGCTATGATTTATACCATAATTTGGTGATCAGATTACTCGCCATACTCTTTGGGCGATCATCATTAGAATTATTTGGGCGGTCAGGGTCCTCGCCCACTTGAGCAATCATCTTATATTGGCGAACTCACATATTCGCCCTTGCCATCACCATTGGCGATCGTACTTTTGTACGCCCATTGGCGAGCTGTCCCATTGTAGTTCTCGCCGGTCGAGTATTTTACATAAATTGCTTTTCATATTTCAAGTTAAGGAGCTTTTAACTTAAGCGAATCAATATTCATTATTTCTTTAATTTCCCTTATCAATTGTATGAATTTAAAGTCTACAGTAGTGTAGAATCGGATTTTACATTTTCTCCCCACCTTAAGAAATTTGGTCCTCCAAATTTCAACTGAACCTATCAGTGTGACAGCTCTGTATTTCTTACACATAAAGCATTCTAATTCTCAAGTAGCCTCATACTGCCCGAGAATCCCATCAAAGAATTAATCTTTGATCTCCACACTTTATCACAATACTTTATCCTTCCTATCCAAAATCTGTACCAATTTCTCAACGTAACTCATGTCCTTTCTAATATCTAGGGCTCATGTCGAATCACGTGAGAAGGATATGGATAGTACTTTCTCATCATTGAGATGGAATACGTTATGCACTCTTGACAACTCGGGAGGTAGTGCACATCTCTCACACGATCTTTAACGATCCAATGCGTCGGGAACTCAATTTCTCTCTTATTATGCCTCTAAATGGTGAGACCTTATATACATAATTTCTTGTATATCTCAAGAAGTTTGTTCGACCAAGTCGAAAATAATTCTCGGTCTCTTATTTTCTCATGCTATCATGGATTATATCGTCTGCTAAATAAACCTTTTAAGGTACCATGCCCATACTCTCCTTTGGCCATTTTCATACGCAAACTCTGCCAGGGTAGAGGATTATCCTAGGAGCCTATAAAATCAACTGCACACGCTCACATCATATCCTCAAGCATTCATATCGTATGCTCGGACTGTCCGTCAGTCTACATAATCAGCGATGCAAAACTCAATCGGGATCCCATAGCTTCCTGAAATCTCTCTCAACACTGAGATATGAAGCGGGACTCCCTATCAAATGTAATGCTCACTGGAAGACTGTATAACCTCCCATTTCCCTTACATATAACTCGGCCAAGGCACTAATTAACTCAATAATTCCATAATTAAGGAATAAGCAGACTTACTCAATATATCTACAACTATCCAGATAGCACTATACCCTATTGTGGTTAATTCAGTTATTTCCACTTACTTTAGGAAGTACCTCTAATATAGGTATTTTTCTTCCTTATCACATTTTCAACTTTTAGTTAATCTCATCTCTAAGTTGAGACTACGAGTATCTCTTTACACTCCATATTGACTTTAATATCCTGTCCATCTCTTCAGATCATTAACAGTCATCTCCTTGGCGCTCTCTCGTGCTCTAGGTTTACTCTTTCAAGTGAGTCGGGGACTACACAGTTCACCCACACCTCACAACATATTATCCGCTGTTAGGCGATCGCCCATCTCATGGGTCGCCATCCCGGATCTTATTCAAGGATCTTGAAGGACTCGAGCTTCTTCTCTCAAATCAATTTATACTCCCTGAAATTTTTTTTTTTATCCTTGGGAGTTAGCAAATTTTCACTTCTTTTTACACAGTAACTCATTAATACTATTTATCACTTATCATCTCATTCGGTACTAAGTCGATAATAATTTGGTGACTATCATTTAGATAGTTTTAAATCAATCGTATGTAATTGTCCCAGTAGTCTCTTAAATACAACGCACTCGCTCTCAATATATCCCAGAGCATCCACACAATGCGCTGGGATATCTATATCAATCAGAGACGGTGCTGACAATAAAATTTGGAATCCCGAAGCCTCTTGCTATTTTCTCAAAGCATATGGCAAATCAGGGATCCCTATCACATATACTTACTCACTGGAACTTCACATACCTTCTCACTATTTCACCGATATTGATCGACTAAAGCACTCAAGTCATTCCGAAACATGATGATGAAGTGAATTAATTTAGTTACTCAATCCATAATCACTTCTATAACCTCATGGCTCTTTTGGATTCCTTACAATCTTACCATGGTTATTTCATGATTAATTCTAGGACTGCCCTTCTTTTGCAGACTTTAATACTAATCGTTGATTACGCCTCAGGTAATCATTTTTCTCGATAACTTCTTTTATATCGAGTTATCATTTTATCTCTTATTCTCCTAGTACATGTAATGTTACTACTTGGAGAATATATTTGAAAGTATATTTTCCTCATAATCTATTTCTAAATTTAATTTATCATCTTTCAGATTTCATCACCACTTTACTTATACAATTTCACAGTTCAAATATGTACATATATACACGTATGTATATCTTTTTTCAGGATTGGCAGTACTTCTTGTATCTGCTTCTCTGAGTATAGCAATTTCTTCTGTCCACATCTGGCTTGTCATTAATTCCGGCCATAATCACATGATGATGAAACAAAATCACATTTATTCTTGTACTTGGGAACTACCTCATAACTTGTGTTCCCTAGTCATCATATGACTTGTCTTCTCAAGACAATTTCATTCTTTCATATTCATCACTACAATTATTTTCTCACTTAATATAGTATTTTACTGTTACAATCTCGTAACCATTTCGAATACTATATTCATACATACCCATTCACTTCCACTTTCTCATAAGTATATATCACATCAGTAAGGTAACGAATTCCACAAACTCTTCAACAAATCATTTATACCATATGGGTACCTCATAGGCTTTATACCCCAATAACCATACTTTAATCTCACTTGAGTAGTAAAATCCTCTACTAAGACAATTTTAATGTCCCTTTTTACTCATTTGAGACTTTACGTCTCTAATGTACATAGTTTAATTTGAACTCATGTTCACTGACTTAATAGTAACGTTTTTCCATTCCTAAAAGTTTATGGCATTATTCAACAATATTGCTTATATCAATACGCATATTCATTCTATTTAAAATCTTCCTAGTTGGCTCTAGGCACACATATAGGAAGGATACTACAGTCGGCTAGGGATCTAGATAGAATAAGATAGGTATTTTAGAATACCATACTTGTTCTGGAACCTAGAAGCAACTGTAGAGAGTACAAATCCCGTTGTTCTTCAAAACGATGTAATTTTCCGTTTTCACTAATTATACCAAAACAGTTGATTTCTTTACTCATCAACCTCTTAAGTAATTTCTCAAGCTCTTCTGATTCACTGGTAAGAGCTTACAAACAGATTCCATGTTGTGAATCGAGTCAACAATCTCTCAAATCCACATTATTCCAACAGTTTATTTAGAATTCCATCCAATAAATTCTAATTCACACACTCATATCATCTTGAATATCTCATTATTTACATCCCATAGATCCACCATATATATATATATATATATATGCTCCATCAGAATTCCAAAGAATAATGAATGAAATATTTCATCAATATTCCCAATTTATGATAGTATACATTGATGATGTATTAATATTTTCAACAACTATTGATCAACATTTCAAACATTTATCAATTTTCATTAAAGCCGTCAAACAAAATGGTTTAGTTGTTTCCAAATCCAAAATTAGTTTATTTCAAACACGAGTAAGGTTTTTAGGACATTATGTTTATCAAGGAACCATTACTCCAATAGAAAGGTCAATCCAATTTGCTGATAAGTTTCCTGACCAAATCTTAGATAAAACCCAACTTCAAAGGTTTTTAGGGAGTCTGAATTATATTTTAGATTTCTATCCAAACCTCAATAAATTCTTAAACCTCTTCATGAAAGACTTAAGAAAAATCCTCCACCATGGACTCAAGCCCATACAGAAGTAGTTCAATCTGTTTAAGCTCAAATCAAAGAATTACCATGTCTACATTTAGCAGACTCAAATACCTTCAAAATTATAGAAACCGATGCTTCTGACATAGGATACGGAGGAATCCTCAAACAATTAATATATATATATATATCCTCCAAAACACATATATATATATATATATATATATCAATTTTCAAGTCATTTCACATGTATATCATAATATTTCGGTTCTATAGATATCATAACGGACCAGCCCAACCGGCTATGGCAACCCCTTTTTGGGCCCATTGACAATGATTGCTGTGACAACGCTACTTATCCATATTGTCCTCCTTAGCGAACACCTCGACGCCCCGGTCCTTCCAACCGTGCTCGAGTTCGCCCATCTCAAGGTTTTCTTTCGCGTCCTCCATGATTCAAACACTTAACTTCCTCAATTGTCAAGTCACTACTAATATTTATTCTCCTAAAACATAAGGAGTGTCTAGAACCAGTATTAACATCATCGATTTTACATCATTTCTCACACAATTCACTTTTCATAATACTCAAAAATTTCTGACTAATATAACCCATATTTTTACTTTAAATTCATACCCTAAAATTCACAACAGGGTTGACTATCTCGCGATTTCTTATAGCATATACTCCGAGTCGCTTTGCTCATCAATATAAGTGGGACTCACAATAAGAATAATCAAACGAGTAATATGCTCTTTACACCATCACATACTCATACTATTTTAAATCAATTTAGTCTTTTATTTTATGACTCAGATAAAACATTTCAATATAGGGGGTATGTTCATAAATTCCCTTTAATTCTCTCTTCGATATACCTCCAAACATGCGATCTTAGGGCTTATGCATTAATATTATCCCTCTTCTATTTCAATATCATCATTTCAGGATCTTAATTTGATATGGACAGAGAAGTCCTGATGAGGCCCTCACCGAGTTCCTCACCGTACCTTACCGAATGGATCTGACACTATGATGACAAGATCGCTTATCTCATGCAAAATTATCGGATTACAATCTCTATTTGTAACCCTTAGTTTCATCAACTTTCATCACCTTTACACACATAACTCAATTTACAGTCATTTGACTCCTCTATACATTCATACTATACAGTATTACAGGGGATGTTAACATTTCTCAACACTTTCCGTGCTAAAGGCATCATCAGACATCCGACCAACCAACGCTCTGATACTATTTAATCTGTAACATCCCATTACCATTTTTTACGTATTTCTATACAACTTTACCGGTTGGGCTGTTTGCGATGTCATTAACATTCAACAGTGACAGTAATAAATGATAAACATTTATTTAACAAATACGGAATATGAATTCTTTTCATTTTCCTTACATCTGACATCCCCTATTGTCCTTGTTTCAT
The DNA here is from genome assembly GCA_031772115.1 of Heritiera littoralis. Taxonomy (NCBI): domain Eukaryota; kingdom Viridiplantae; phylum Streptophyta; class Magnoliopsida; order Malvales; family Malvaceae; genus Heritiera; species Heritiera littoralis. The sequence continues at coordinate 2,192,089 of JAPDPK010000092.1, read as the reverse complement.
AAAATAGTACTGTATACTTATGTCTGAAATGTAAAAGAGAATAGACTGTACCTGTCATGTTTAACATACTTTGCCCCAGCGCCTTATATGTAGCTATATACAATCTGGGAGCTAATTCTCTTTCTCCATGTCTTTTATTTGTGGAGTTAAAACAAAGGATGAGTGATTCATACGCTCAGTAAAGGAGACATATGCTGCTTTATAAAACCCCAAAACTATATACCACAACATAATTCGTTTTTTCCTAAAATCATATCAAATAGGAAAATAGTACTCTCAAGACACCATTCAAATAATTTGCTCAACAGTTTACCATAACTGAATTAAACAGTAAATAGGATTCAATAAATCCTTTCAGTAAACAGAAATCAATAACTTGAGACTAGGCAATAAACAAATCATGCTCTCATTGTTCCCCCAGGAAACATAAGTCGTCCGTTTTTTGGGGTGCACCCGTAGGCCATCGCCCCTCACGGCTATCTTTGCTAGATCTATGACCATAACCTATAGTGGTCCTCGATCCACTTGCCAAGTGACCTCGAGACCGCTGATGACTTGGCGGGTCCATCAGCCCTGTGACGCCCTGAGGTGCATCCGTTGGTCCATCGACCCGAGCCATCGCCTCAGATGGGTCACGCGATTACATGAATAATATGCATGAACTCAAGGCCTAAAGTCTCAAAATCACTTTATATCTCAAGAAAAACTTTAAGGAATTATTTCATAAATTCATCATTTTCTCAAAATGATTTTATTTCCAAAAAGGTTTAAAACAGCCCGCAATCTCACTGAATTTCATGTGAGAAAGGCCCGGGTTAAATTGGTTCGCCATGGCTAGTTCGCCCATGGTCAACTCACCCATTGGTCAACTTGCCCAAAAGGATTTATATTTTCTATTTTCAAAAATATTAAAATAGCTCATTTTTCGTTAAGAAAATAAAATTGAAATATGTTCGCCATGGTCAGCTCGCCAATCCGGCTCGCCTATGGTCAACTTATAGGTGCGGTGAACAAGTATTCGCCCGCCAATCATTGCTTTTCAAAACAACAAACAATACTGGCTCGCCCTCAGTGGCTCGCCCAAAAGGACATAAAGGGGTTCGCCCAACTTGGCTCGTCCGCCTTTTATTAAAACAGGGGTCACCAGTCCCAAAACAACATAAAAGGGTTCGCCCCTTTTGCTCGCCCGCCTTTTATTAAAAGAGGGGTTGCCCGCCACAAAGCAACAAAAAGGGTTTGCCCACATTGGCTCGCCCGGATTTCAATTAAAACAGGGTCACTTGCCCAGAAGTTCGAAAAAGGGCTCTTCGCCCAAAGCTTCATAAAAGGTTAGGCTCACCCCACCTAACCAGTTTGCTAAACCAAACAACACAGGGGTCGGCTATCTTTAAAGCTCGCTCAAGTCAAAATAATTCATCAAATAATGCATGTCATAAAACAAAACATTTATCAATATTTTCATAATATTTACTCCACAGGACATGCATTCACTTCACACACATCTTCCTTACCTGATATTTCGAAGCCTTGCTTCGCCTTGCTTCCTGCTCGCCAATAGCCATTCCCAATTATCGGCTGCGAATAATATATAAATTCCATTAATATTTTCTTTATATATACTTTTCCATTACTTGGGCGAGACTTAAGATAAATCAACCAGCTCGCCCAGAGACATCTTTCTAGCTCGTCAACCGAGCTCGCCATTCATCAAATGGCTTACACGTGGGAGCTCGCCCAACATTCTCGCCATTCATATATTGGTTAATTAGAAGGAGCTCGCCCACAATTTCAACTCACCATGCCACATTGGTTTTATTGTGGGAGTTCGCCCACAAGTCAACTCGCCTATGTTTATGCATTTGAGCTCGCCCATGAATTCACTTCACTAGAGTTGTGCGATCTCGCCCATTTGAACAAAGACTTTACCTTGGCGAGTTCTTTATTATCTACTCGCCTCATTGGCGATTACTAATTTTCATCATTGGCGATCACAATAGTCACCATTCTCGTCACTTATTCCATATTTTTCTTATTTTCATATTCTCTAAGGATCTAACTAAAAACAAGACTGTATCTATGTTTATTACTTTATAAAACATAGAAATCTATCATTGAGCATCAAGAGAACTATACAAATATAGAACTCACCTTAACCAACTGCACTTCCAGCACAGAACACTTTCTGTCTCATGTTGGCCTTACTTTGCTTATTCTTTAACTCGTCAACGATGGAGGAAAGGTTTTACAAACAGGTTTATGTGTTTAGCCAACTTAAGGAAGAAGTTTAGTAGATCAAGCATGGTAGAAATAGAAGGAAATCAGAATATAAACTTGCAGTTGCATAGCTCTCGTGAAGAAGGTGAAGTTTGCCAAATGGGTTTTCCTCAAGCATTTCTTCTTATATAGCCATGCTCTCCAATCAGAACCCATCACTTGGCCTTATCCCATCTTCTTTCATTTATTTCACGTCTTTTATTCATTTAATACATGAAGAAAAACTGCAGCAAAAGAACGGCTATGGAAAGCTATTATCTGCTTCTATTGACTTTGTTTTATTCTTCAACCTATAAGGTGAATTTCTTTATTGACTTTAACTTTTCTCCATTTATTGTCTTCAACCGTATGACTCACAAAGTCAATTTTGGCTGCCAGGTTGAATCTATTTTCATTTTACCCGTGCTTATTCAGTTTGCCTGGTCAATCTTGAGACCTCAGTTCTCCAATCTCTATTTCAATTCGCCAACCTCTGAGCTTGTCAACTAAATCTTAATGCCAACTTTATAATTTGGCAATACGAGAAAATTCATTTTCTTGGCGATTACAGCTATTGTTATATTCGCCACATTGCTTTGATTCATGTCATATTGTTGGCGATCGCTCTTCTCGCCACTTTGCTATGATTTATACCATAATTTGGTTATCAATTACTCGTCATACTCTTTGGGCGATCATCATTAGAATTATTTGGGCGGTCAGGGTCCTCGCCCACTTGAGCAATCATCTTATATTGGCGAACTCACATATTCGCCCTCGCCATCACCATTGGCGATCGTACTTTTGTACGCCCATTGGCGAGCTGTCCCATTGTAGTTCTTGCCCGTCGAGTAGTTCACATGAAATTGCTCCTTTCATGTTTCAAGTTAAGGAGCTTTTAACTTAAGCAAAATCAATATTCATTATTTCTTTAATTTCCCTTATCAATTGTATGAATATAAAGTCTACAGTAGTGTAGAATCGGATTTTACACATAGTGCATCAGCCTAGGCATGCACAACATGGTTCATAAGATTTGAAGAGTATACTTTTGAGACATGCTTTTATGGCATTGACTTACCTTTCCATAGCATGGGATTTATAAGAATCGAAAGTGTGTTTTAAACTATGCTTTTATTGTATATGACTTATTTATGCATGGCGTAGGTTTATAAGAATTTAAATTGTGCATTTGACATGCTTTTATTGCACACATTATACTTGTGCATAAGCATGTGTTTTATAACATCTGAGATCCAAACACAATTTTGAAAGTCATGACATTGTTTATGAGATATGTATCAAAATCTTTCAAGTCTGAGTTTACTCAAAATGCTTTGACAACCATGCACTCAAATATTTTATGATGTCTTGAATCATATTCATGAATATGTTATCAAATAAGAAATATGACTTTTCAACGTGCAATACAACAAGAGTTGATGCATGAAATATGTTTTATTACATGGCCTGTTTTCAAAAAATTTTGATTTTGAGACAACAAAAGGCACCTTAATAGTTCATGCCACATGGTATGCAACATTTTAGCGTACATTGAGCAACAATCCTGCCTATATGGCATGGAGCCAATATTAAAATAAGGGTGTGCCTGATGAGTCCATCTCTTAATAAGAACGTTGTTCGACACAAGTCACATGCATGCCTCAATGTTAGCTGATCTTTGGCACTAATGAAGTCTATGATCATAGATACATATATAAGAATATCACAAGGGATGTTGACCATGACTAGGCACCAAGAATCGATGTTTTTACCAATAGACATTAGGGAATTATGCCTCGTCTCCTAAATAAGCAAGAATAAATATATACTTGCTTTTGTATGTTGTGATCTTAGATATTTTATATGAGTGAGAACAAAATTATGTTTTAAATATTGATTCACAATGACTTATACATTGTTTTATGCTACTGTATAACAATTTTATACCTTGACATTTATGCATGTAGCATAGTGATTTTGTACAACGTAATCATATTATGCATATCAGTTTTATGCTTCAATATTTATAATTGGCATTTAAACTATGATTTTCATATAATCATGTTTATACATAGCACATGCATGTAAACATGAGGATAATTTGTGGATGAGATGGAATTAAGTGATTTAAAGTGTTTGAGCCTAAGGAAATAAGATACTTCAAAGTATCTTTTTGATTAATACCCAATAAACCATAACTTAACATGTCAGTTATTGTGAATGATTAAATAAATTATGGTCTATGATAATTCTAGATTGGTAAGGATAATCAATATTCATTAATAGTGCAATTATTACACCAAGTACCAGAGTATATTTCCATTGAGTAAATGATTATATTTTTAGGTAGTTTTTCAGTAGTATTGTGGATTGAAGTGTTAACTAAGTAAATGTACCTGGTAGATATGGAATATAATGCTTCTAAGGTGTAAATAATTAATCTCGATATATTGGTTCTTATCGATAAATTAATAAGATATTGAGAAATATATTTTCAATAAGTAAACAATTTTATTTTCAAACAATATTTTGGCAGTATTGTAACTTAAGATGTAAATTGGGTTAATAAGACCTTAGATTACAAAATATATTGCGTTTTTGTGAAGTGAATAAATTAATGCTGCCTAAATCCTCCTTACCAATAAAATATAGTTATTATTTGCAATGTCTATATTTTAGAGAGGTAAACAATCTTATTTTCCAGCAATTTTTTGAAAGTTTGATACATTGAGGTGTTAACTAAGAAAATAGACATTCAAGATGTGAAACATACCCCTTCTAGTATGGAAATAAATTCACTGCTTAAAATAGGTCTTTACCAATAAACAAGAGTGAGGAATTATGAGATTGATTATTTGTGTGGTTACTTAATATAGATCTGCTTATGTGGATATATGATGATTTTTGGAAATGCATTATGAGCCTAATTTTGATTTAAATGTATTACTGAGTTTTAACTTATTCTCCTTTGTTCTTCTTTTTCAGCTTTTCTGGGTGAGATTTGAGCCTATACCGTAGGCTGTTTAGAGTGGACCTCATCTTAAAGGTATAACCTTAGTAATTATGTTTATTTATATTTTAAACATGTATGCATACAGTAATATGAGTCAAAATGTAAGTTAGGAATAATGTGAATGTGAATGTAAATATTAAACTTACTACCTTGTGATACAAATAAGATGAAACTTAACGTGTATGATATATATATATATATATATATATAACACACACACACACACACACACATATATATGTGGGATATTAATTGTGGATTATGCATGATTGATGGTTTATGATGTTAACCGAATAATAGTTAAATGGTTTAACTAGAATTATTATAGAACCATGATCTTCTTCCAAAAGGTAAGAGTACACTTCACAAGGTAATTTTATTGAGAGCTTAGGCTAATAGTCTAAAATAAGAGGAGTAGTAAGAAAACTTACATTACATGATGACAAATTATTTAAGAAAAAAGAAAATTTTAGCCCATTTTTTTGTATTTCGAGACATTACATGGTATGCTACAAACAATTATACCAAAGCCTCGTTAATTAATAGTGGTTGTAAAAACCACATGTCCCTCATATATGCCTCACATATAGATCCCTCCACACGTGCATGATTTTTCACCTTCTTTTTTAGGCAATGCAAAAACCTATTTAAGGTATACAATACACATATTTAATAGCACACAATAAGCACTCTATTTAAGATAACACGTTGAAAAATGCTACTATCAAACAAATTATTACCTCTCAAATGGATATATCCATCGGTATTGAACGGGTCGCCAACCTTGGCCTCGTAGGGTAAGTGAATGGGGAGATGTTCCATGCAGTTAAAAAAACTCGGTGGAAAAATTTTTTCTAATTTGCAAATTGTTTCAACAATGTTGCTTTGAAACTGTTCCATGTAATTCAGTTGAACATATATCTAAAAAAAATGAGATAGCTCAGTAATAACATCTCATATTAAATTAGGTATGAAACAAGAAAGGCAATTGGAATTAATTTTTGCATAAAAACATGACAATCATGACTTGTCATTCCACAAAACTTGCCTTCCTCAATATTTATGCACTGAGATATGTTTGATGCAAACCCATCAGGAAGCCTGAGCTCTTTCACCCATTTACACACTCTTCTCTAATCATCTTTGCTTAATGTAAACAAAACTTTAGGTGCAAAAGTTTTTCCATTACTTGTCACCAATTCCAATTCCTTTCGTTTACAAATCAGCGCCAAATCTAACCTTGCATTTGAATTATTTTTTGTTTTGCCTTTAACATCCATTAATGTATTGAATAAATTGTCAAACACATTTTTTTTTCAATATATAAGACATCTAAGTTGTGACGAATAAGGTTGGTATGCCAATAAGACAACTCCCAAAAAATGCTTTTCTTCACCCAATTATGAGTTACCCCAAAACCTCGAGGTTTTTGTTGAGGACATTTTGTCCCAAATGTTAAGTCTTCCAAACTATCTATTCGCGACAACACTTCATCACCTAACAGCCTCATAATCGGAGATCATAATCAACTTTTTTTACTAAATTTATCCCTTTGCTTCCTAAAAGGATGATAAGAGGCAAAAATTGACGGTGACAATAAAAAAACGAGGCTTTCGTCCATGGTGCAATCTAAAAGCTTTCGTATGTTCCATACAATAAGGATAAGATAATCTTCCATGTGTACTCCACCCAGACAACATTCTATTGGTAGGAAAGTCATTAATTGTCCACATCAATGCAGCCCTTAACAAAAAAATTTGATTTCTATAAGCATCATAAGTTTGAACACCCTCATCCCATAAGATTTTCAACTCATCTATCAAAGGCCTTAAAAACACATCTATGTTTTGCGATGGATTGCTCCTTCCCGAAATTACCATATTCAATAACAAATATGGTTGTTTCATACACATCTAGGGAGGTAACTTGTAGACAGCAAGCATAACTGGCCAACAAGAATACAACCTCGTAGCTAGCCCAAAAGGATAAAATCCATCTGCACATAAACCAATTCTGACATTACGAGGTTCCATAGCAAATGATGGATAGGTACAATCGAAATGTTGCCAAGCCTCAACATCAACTGGATGTTTGAGCACTCCTAAAGAACTTCGATTATGCACATGCCATGTCATAAACTCAATAGTTGCAGCTAACATATACCTAGGGATTAATTGCAAGTAGTGCAAAATCTTGTACGATATCTTCTTTCCTCTTGCCCACATAGTTTGTATCTAGGATGCCCACATATCGTACAATGCATTAACTCAGCATATTCTTTACGAAATAAAATACAATAATTCTTGCAAGCATTTATCTTAATATAACCTGTTAGCTTTAAATTGCAATATATATTTTGAAATGACAAAAACTTAAGTAAGCTTTAATGTTTTAATTCATATTGTAAATTTGCCTTATCACACATGATTTTCTCAATCCATTTTTAAGTGTTCATATCAAACATTAAGACCATGATTAATGATATATTTTATGGGTCTTAATACTTTATAAAATGGTTTTCAATATTAAGTAATTTTCTCAAGAATTATTGAACATAAGTTTAGAAAATTACTTATAAGTTTTTGGACAATATTTTCATTTGAGAAAGTCAAAAAAAACTCTCTTAAAGCTTATAAACATTTTGGGTTAAATTAAATTCAAGTCTACATCATTTCTAACCCAAAAAGTGCAGGAAAATGGCCCTCTGGAAGCATGGGATCGATCCCATAGGGAAAGGATCGATCCCTTTTTGACACAATGCCCCGGAAGGCTAGATTGAAGAAAAGGATCGATCCCTTTGATGAAAGGATCGATCCCTTTACACCAGAAAGTCTCCAACGGCTAGTTTTTGTGAGATACAACGGCTAGTTTCTGTTTTGGCTCCAACCAACGTCCACAAACCATCCAAGGGACTAAAAATAGAGCTTAGAAGCTAAAGGAAGCTTGAGGAACAACCAAGCAACATCTTTCATCATCTTATTCATCTTCCTCATGCCTCAACAACAAATCAAGAGCTACAAAGTCTTTATCTTCCATCATTCACTTATCTCTTGTATTGTTTAGCACAAATATTGTATAGGCTTTTCTTTGTGCCTAATTTCTGTAATCATTTGCCTACTTAGAGGCCTTCTTTGATTACAACCATTGTAAACCAATTCAATCCTTGTAAAAAGGGGAGGTTTCTCTTTAGCCTATGAAAAAGAGGGAGGTTACTCTTTAGTCCTAAGAAAAGAGGGAGGTTTCTCTTGAGCCTAGAAAAAGAGAGAGGTTTCTCTTTAGCCTAGAAAAAGAGGGAGTGTAACAAATTCAAGGATAGTGAATTTGGGGAAATCCTTGGGAGCGTCTCAAGGTAGAGGACGTAGGCAAGGTTGCCAAACCTCTATAAATCACTTGCGTACATTTCTCTATCCTTACTCTCTTTACTTATTTGCAATTATATTTGTGTTTATTGTATTGAATTTATATTGTATAATTGCCTAGCTTAGAGAACTTAGAAATCACTCAAATAGGCTAGAGAATTTAGAGGAATCGAAAAACGAACCTAAGGTTATCGAAAAATCGATTCACCCCCTCTCTCGGTATAGCCTATAGAGCCAACATAACCAAAACTGAATTTCTCCAATTTTTTATTCATTTCATAAAAGTTTTCTAGCAAAGGAGTATTCTCCGGAAGCATACCCTTTTCAATCTCTAACATACAATTAAAACATGCTTCACTCACATTGTACTCCGACTTCCAATTACACAGTTGTGACATAGCAAATATTGTCGTGTGCTTAGAACATTCCGTCCACAATGGTTCATTTGCATCATTTAACAGAAAAGCAAAGTTTTGTCTTGATGAATTTTGTTCATGCTCACCAATCTTGACTGATTAGCATTCCATTTAAAATTAATATGAAAAGCATCCCTCACCATTCTATTATACGGGTTTTGTTCTGAATACATTTCATACATCAGATCACCAATCTCATCTCTATTTCTTGAAGATTGTCCTTCAACAATTTCACCATGTTTATCGCAAATAGTATAACCATCCATAAAACCTTTGTAAAATAGATGTTCCCGCACCTTATCACATTCTAAAAAAATTCTATTTTTATATTTAATGCAAGGACATTTTATTCTATCTCCATAACAAACTGCCTATTTGAATTGCAAAATTGATAAACTCTTCAACTCCATTTAAATACTCATTTCTAATATAACTATTACTATCTAACTGGCAGTACATCCAACTCTTATCCTTATCCATCATACGATCTGAATAAAAGATTTGTAATTTAATAAAAAACCCACACAAAATAAATAAAATATAGCAATCAAAGCAAATATCTGAACCAATTCAATTATAATAAAAATTTTAAATCATAATTTAACAATTATTTATTATACAATGCGTTATGAAATAGTTAAAATATTACCTCACGATCACAATCCACCAAAGCACTCCTTGTTAATCTTAAATAACCTACAAAAACATAAAAACTACATATTAAAAATTAAATATTATTTTCTTTTAATAGAAAATAAAAAAAAATAACGATTACAATGCAAACAACTTTCATTACACTACATATTAAAACTTTTAATACAACAATATATACATTTATGCAAAGAAAAAAACAATATATATAACAATGTATATCTAACATTAAACAAATTAATAATACTAATTCAATCAATCTATTAATATCATGTAATTAGATACACTAAAACAACAATAAATTTTCATAATTAATAATATTATAACCAAATTAAATCTACATAAATAAATTTATATATTTAAAAGCTAACAAAAATAAATATAGACATTTAAATAAAAATTTCTTAATAATACTCCCATATATACAAATAAATATGTATTATTTAATGTATATATATAACCACAACATTAAAAGCATTAGTAAATAATTAAACAAATAAATAACAACAAAGTATTTATACACACACACACACACACACAAATAAATAAATACAAATATATGCAAATAAATAAATATATATATACACAACTAACTCTGACATACTCAAATAAAAATATACAGAAATAATTATATACAAATGTACACACACAACTAATTAAAAATATATACAAATAAATAAATATATATATACAAAGAAATAATAAAAGAAGTGCATATATAAAAATAAAACAAACTAACAATATATACAAATAAATATATATTATTAAATGTAAAAAAGATAAATAAATATAAATACCATTGTGGAGATGGACGTCAGCAATTGGGGCGATTGGCGATTGGGGCGATAGGCGGCAGAGATGGACGCCGGCAATTGGGGCGACCGACGGTGGGGGTCGGTAGGTAGGCGTACAGTAGCTAGTTCTATTACCTTTTCACTTTTTGTTTTTTTTTTAAGACAAAAACAATGACCGTGTGACATCCTTGTCACTACCGCTTAACGTATAACTTTTTTTTCTTTTCACATACAACTTGATTAGACTCGTTCGTCAATGTCCTTCCTTCTTCTTCTTATGCTTGATATTTACTAGTTCCTCATAAAGGTTTTAATTTCAGTAAAGCATAATTATTATATTTATATACATATCTGTCAAGTACATAGGATCTTACACAACTTACATAACCTAAATTCCCCAAAAATCTTATAGACTTGACTATTGTAGCACTGTCTAATTTACATAACAACATAAGTATACCTTCAAGAAGTCTAAGAAGCGTGCCTCGAAGGAATACAGATCCAATAAGCTCTTCTATCTAGAGCGAGGGATCACTTCAAATAGTCTGAAAAATAGTTGTAAAAGGGTGAGTTTACGCTCAGTAAGAAACATATGTAAAAGAGCGTACTATGCCTCTATATGCAGTTTTCTTGCTTGGCTCTATAATGTCATGTGGAAACCTTTGAAATCAGATATCAAATCTCATAATTCATTTTCGTACAAGTGAATAAATCCATTAATGCATATTCAAGTAATTCAGATAATGGCATACGCATTTTCATGTAAATTTCTAACATATATTCAATTTATTCAAATTCTTGCATATGCCTTAATTCACTTGAAATAATATATAAACAGATATCTTTCAAATAAAATGGAGACTATTAACATTTCAACATAATCATGCATTAGATAAGGTCCCGTGAGGGCAGGTGGCATACCCATGTAAGGGCCAGGAATCCTTCCTTAGCCAAACATTTAACAGAGACAATTGGCCAATGTCGATAAGCCACAGTGTACACTAGTCAGGTGACATCTGTGGCACTGAGAATCGGACTAGGGCTCCTCAGCCAAATACAGATACAGATAATGCATGATCATTAAGTAGTCCATAATCTCAAAACATTTGTAATATTCTTCGCTGGTAACATCACGTACTTACATCAATTAGGATTTAAAAATCTCATTTACAAACAGGGCAGTCAACTGGTTTTATAGAGCACTCAGCTGCTATCACACATCTTGATTTATCAAAATTATTTTTCTTTTTAAAATTTCGATATTTCGAAATTCTGAAAACACATGGGGCAGTCGACTGGTCCCATATAGCAGTCGACTGGTTTTGAAACAAAATACTTTTCGAGAAAAGGTAGTTGACTGGTCATATAGCAGTCGACTGGTTTCTCAAACAGAATATTTTTTCAAATAAATAGCAATCGACTGGTTTGAAATAGAATGCTTTCTGGAAAATAGCAGTCGACTGTCTTATATAGTAGTCGACTGGTTTGCATCGGTTTTTCAAAAAATCTATGCTTTGGTTGTCTCTAGGCAGTCGACTGCTCCTAGCAATTTGGTAACTAGGATTAAAACCCGAAATGTAAACTTCCTACACTTCAAACAGCTCTTGTTTCATCCCAAAACAATTAAAACATATGGACATAGCCACCCTATGTCCATTACACATATTCCTTACCTCGATTAACGCCAAATATGCAAATCACTTGGTTGTACCAATTCTTTTCCTTCACGTCTTCAAAGCTATAAACATCATCATAATTTCAAACTTTAACTTTCTTTCATTTTAATACCATAAGCATACTATACCAATATAATACAACTCCAAATCATAGATAGAATTCAAAGAATCAACTTCTATCCTTACCTTTGTTAATGACCAAATTTGACAGCAATTTAGATCTCCTCAAAGCCTTAGATTCAGCCTTTCATATTTCAGGTATAAGCAGAGCTAGTGATGAGGAACGATTTTCGTTAAGCAAGCTTAACGATTCAATAACAGAATAGGGTTGTTTGTCTAGGTGAGTAAGATGGAAACTTGGAGAAATTTGGAGGAAGAACGAGATGGCTGCCAACTTGAAGAGGGAGAAGATGATGACAATGCTTCATCTCACTTAATGCACCTCTATCCATTTATTCTTTCAGCCATTGACTATTTGACCTCTTGACTATTTGACCATCAATTTCTCTAATTCCCTCTATGTCCCATACACCATTTATATATCAAATTCCCATATTATTTACGTCATTTAAGTTGGAATACTATACAAATATGAGAAAATTACAGGAATTTGGGATTTCACAGACTGTTGGCGGCAAAACTACTAAAGCTAATGGGCTGGAAAACGAAGGAAAGAAAAAAAATAAGGAGGCGCTGGAGTGAGCGGCAGACCTGGAGAAATTACTAAGGGGAGCGTGCGGCGGAAGGGTTAAAAGGTAGGGAGCACGAGCAGGAAAGTGAAAAAAGGGAGGAATCTTTGAGTCACTAGGAATTAGCAACGGAATTTCCGTTGACGAAAATTCCGTCGCTAATTCATTCTGACTTACCTCAGCAGTCATGTAAAACGGTTACCGAGGTCGCTAAAATAAACACAAAAAAATAAAAAAAAATTTATTTTAGTTTCAGCGACAAAAATGATTCCGTCACTAAATACTTTTAACAACGGAATTAGTGACGAAAATATTCCTTTGCTAATTTGTAAAAAATTATAAAAACTAAAAAAAGAAATTTAAATAAATTTCAATATGTTGAATCAGTGACAGAATATTCCATAGCTAAATTTCCAAAATTTTAATAAATACGTTAGTTTTGCGACAGAATTTTCCGTTGCTAAATACTTTTAGCGACGAAATTATTTAGCGATGGAAAAATTCTATCGTTGATTCGATTTTCTAATTTTCTACTGTTTATTCCATCGCTAATTTTGGCACTTGTGAACAGTATTTTTGCGCCATAATTAGTGACATAATTTTTTTCGTCGCAATTTACCGATAGAATTCCGTCGCTAATCTAAACTTCATTTCCATTGTTAATGTTATCTTTCAACGACAAAAAAATTCCGTTGCTAAATTTCGTCATTGAAAGCCTTTTTTTTCTTTTTCTTGTAGCGTAATGAAAGCAGTGCAAGGAGCTGAACAGGACTTACAACTCAAAAGTAAGTATTGACAATAGTGAATTTCTAGAAGTAAAAGACAAAGGAGTTGTGGCCGTTGAAACTCCAACGAGTAAAAAATTCACATAAGAAGTTTTATTTGTACCTGATATCAGACAAAACTTGCTTGGTGCGGGTCGAATGCTTGAGAAGAATTACTCTTTGATTTTTTTTCAAAACATGTCTTCATCATGATGATTGTTAAAATGAGACAAAAGATTTCTTAGTGAATGGAAGAAACCTAAGATGCATCCATTCATCACTTCTGTTGATGAATCCACTCTTTGGCACAAAAGATTTGGTCACTTCTCTGAAATAAATGTATTGCAAAAATTTAACTCAACATATGCCTACTACTGATAATTGCAGATGTGGACCACAAAAGACTTTGTCTTTGAATGGTTGCAGATATTTCATACTAGTCATAGGTAACTTCACTAAAATGTGTTGGGTCTATTTTTTAAAGATGAAATTGAATGTTATTGGTGTATTCCGAATATTCAAAGCCTTGGTTGAGAATCAAGCTTATTGCAAGATTAATTAATTAGATTAGATAATGGCATTAAGTATACCTCGGACTTGTTTGATAGGTTTTGCATTAAAGCTGGTTTGAGTACCAGTAGACGGTTTCCTACACTCCTCAACAAAATGGAGTTAGTGAGAAGAATTGGTTTTACAAATAGTAGTTGGATTGGTTCTCATGAAGACATGAAGATCATCTCAGCTTGTGTTTTCTAAGATCTAGTATTTGTAGCTGGAGCTTTAATAAGTAAGAAATTGCGGCTCAATCAACAGCAGAAACAGATTATATATATAGATGTTGCAATGGAATTGGATCAAAAGCAAGAAGATACAACAAAAATCTATCTTGATAATCTGTCAGTTGTTGCAAAGGTTAAAAATCTTGTGTTCCATGAAAAAAAATTAAATATATTAAGATAAAGTATCACTTGGTTAGGGAATTAGTTGAATTAGAACTATTTGTCATTTTTTTCTCCATTCTTCTTAATTTGCTTAGCCTTCAAACATAATGCTGCCAACCAATTACATGCACCTGGACTGTTTAACCCATGCCTATCAAGGCTTCAAAAAGCTTTTATTGAAAAAATGATGGATTAATTAATTAATTAATTAGAGTACAAAAGCCTACCTAACACAATACATGGAAATCACTAATTAATTGGGTGGAGTGGAGTGACATATTAATTACAACTTAGAATTAGTTCACAACCTCTATCTGTATGGAGTCAGTGTGAACACGGATTCATTTTGGAAGGAGAACAGGAGGTGGGGTTGAGATCAAAAATAATATATACAAACATTGACTGAATAAAAAACATGGGAGTCAGTGTGAATAAAAATGCTTAGACCCAGCCATTCTACAAATTTCATCATTTAAATCATTGCCTATGAATAAAAAATTATTGCAAAAGTTCAGCTGCAAAGCCATAGATTGGATGCAAATCAGCTAGCTGTTTTTGTTGATGCTGGACAGTTCACCTCCTCACTTGCATACCCTAAAATTATATTGCTGAAATGCACTTTTCCCTAACTTTTGAGAGAAATTGTTCACCAAACTAATTATAAGTTGTAATGGAAATCAGACAAGGGAGTACTGATAATTCATTTTTATTTCTTTTACAATCATTTTCGGTTTCTTCACTGATGGGGTAAGCCAAATCAAGCACAAAATCAGGCCTTGCATCGCATGCAACAGCATGAACATATGCAAGAAGAGTGAGATTAATAAGCCAACTGGCTACATGCAGACAAACATAAAGACACGATTTTTTGGAGCAGGAAAAATCCAGTAAAACTTTACCGGATTGCATAAACTCATGTTCTTCAATGGTCCCTCCACTGATCCACTCAATGAGACGCGTTTTCGTTTGTTGATAAAACTAAAGAAAACAAAGCGATGAAGCAGAATTTAGTTAAGGCAATTACGTCGTGTACTGATCTTGGTTTTGTCGTGGTTCAGACCAGAGATGAGGAAAAACTGTTGGTGTTAGCTCTAATTAATTACCTCATGATGGACAGTTGAGAATATATATTAAGAAAGGTGAAGTAGCAGAGTAGGCTAATCACGACAAGCATGAATATGGCAAAGAGATTTGAAGCTTTGAAAGTTAACCTCAGCCTCAGCCTGGGGATGGGAAATAGAGACAAAGAGACATTGATTAAAGTGGAATAAAAAGTGGGATAGGAAACATGATAAGCATAATTATTTTATTAATCACATAAGGTTTGAGCATCCTAAATCGTATTTGTGCCCTACCAACCCTTCTAACCACATTCTTTAGTCGTGCCACTGGCACTTGATGATGCGCGTGGCGACGACAAATGCTACCTGGCAATCTCACCCGTCTCGTCCCGCCTGTTGGCACCTTCCTCCCACACTTGTCGAGCCCTCATTCGCCGGTCCTCAATCTTGGATTGGCCAATGGAACGGTCGAGATGGTGGTAATGGATCGTGTCAAGTTTTCCATTGATGAGCATGGAATTAAAGGTCTATCGCCATTTGCCATGTTGCATGGGAGCCACCCTCGCCGCCCCTTTGATCTTCTTGATGACAACTGCTCTTAATCCTATTATTATCGATTAAAGTTCAATATTGTTTGACCATTATTAAAGAGCTTTTGCATTCCACAAATGTAGCATTCAACGGACAAGAGAGGCCCCACGTTTGAGGGACTTTCAATATACCCACAAAATCATTAGATTTACACTAAACCCCTAAGCTAATGGAGATGTCGTTGCTAATAATAATTACTATTGCTTCCTTTTTCTATTAGTGGTCGGTCTCCTTCTAGAAAACATGTACAAAATTATTGCAAGATTAGGTTTTCCTCCACATATAATCATATGCTAGAGATTAGAGAGAACTGTACGTACTTTCACACTTTCACACCATGGGCTTGATGATAAGTGAGTGCAATATCTATTCAAAATTTCATAATCCTTGTATAGCATGGTTATAATATTAAAATAAGAATGAATTAAGATGGCTAGACTCTGGGCTCCGCATTGGGACAGTTGTTCGATTCCTGGCTATTTCTTTTAAGGATGTGATTTGTCGAGAATGAGCGAATTTGTGGCTTTTAACCTCGTTCAATCATGTCACTTTTGTTGTTTGTCGTATTTTTTTCTTATTTGGCATATTGTTTGGGTCCTTTTCACATCAACTCTTGCTTTTGTGAGATTCTGAGCTTTCTCTACCTAATGCAACTTCTAGCGATGGAATGGATGATCCACAATTGGAAGGTTTCCCTTGTGGAATATTTCGCATTGGATGACTACTAATTGCTAACATAGAACGTGGCAATTGAGTGCCAAAAAAAATCTATACTCGGATTAGTTGAATTTTTCTGTCTTGGTTTCAAAAACAGAGTAGACTTTGGAGCTCATTTAAGTTTAATTGAACAATCGTATGAGCTAATGAGTTGTGTGGTCTGTCAGGTACCCAAAATCTAAGGCTCCGTTTGGTTTCAAACGGGTCCAGTGCTGTACAGTGAGTTTTTTCATTGTACAGCATTTATAATTTTACCCTTTTTTATCTTAAATTTTAATATTTACTATCTTTAATGATTATTTTAGGCTTAATAGCCACATATGTCCCCAACGTTTAGGATAAAATGGAATTAAGACCTCAACGTTTAATTGTGTGGAAATAAGGCCATAAAGTTCTATTTTTAGCAAATAAAACCTAAACGTTAAAAAATAATAGAATTATGTATATAGCCGTTAAATCACTCAAACTTCCGTTATTTATGCACAGTTGACACATGATATGGATGCTGACAGGGGTAATTTTGCCATATGGATTGTTGACGTGGTCTCGCCCGTCTCACCAGGCCATCGGCGAGCATCTCCTAGGCGCCTTACGCCTCAGGCTTACCTTGACAACATGAGGTAGGCAGTCGCCCAACACTCACTAACGTATTCTCCGCTTTAGGCAATCACCCTCCTAACAGCTTTGTCTCAAGGTGCCTTAAGTACTTTACAATACATTTATCACTTTGAGCGCATTTCAGTTCGAACCCAAGACAAAGCCGTGATGGGAGGCGACCGCCCAAAGCGGATAATACGTTAGTGAGTGTTGGGCGACCGCCTACCTCACGTTGTCAAGGTAAACTTGGGTGCAGGGCACCTAAGAGATGCTTACCGACGGCTTGGTGAGACGGGCAAGGCCTTGACAATAAAACACGCTCAAGGTGATAAATGTCCTGTAAGGTGCTTCAGGCACCTTGAGACAAAGTTGTGAGGGGGTGACCGCCCAAAGAGGATAATACGTTAGTGAGTGTTGGGCGACCGCCTACCTCACGTTGTTAAGGTAAACCTGGGCGTGGGCAACTAGGGGATGCTCGCCGACGGCCTGTGAGATGGGCGAGGCCTTGACAATAAAACGCGCTTAAGGTGATAAATGTCATGTAATGTGCTTCAGGCACCTTAAGACAAAGCCATTAGGGGGCGACCACCCAAAGCGGACAATACGTTAGTGAGTGTTGGGCGACCGCCTACTTCACGCTGTTAAGGTAAACCTGCGGCGCAAGGCGCCTAGGGGATGCTCGCAGATGACCTGGTGAGACAGGCGAGGCCTTGACAATAAAACGCAATCAAGGTGATAAATGCCGTGTAAGGTGATTCAGGCACCTTGAGAGAAAGCCGTTAGGGGGCGACCGCCCAAAGCGGACAATACGTTAGTGAGTGTTGGGCAACCGCTACCTCACGTTATCAAGTAAACCTGGGACACGAGGCGCCTAGGGGATGCTTACCGACGACCTGGTGAGACGGGCGAGGCCATGTCAGCGATCCACGTAGCAAAATTATCCCTGTCAACATTCATGTCATGTGTCAATTGTGCATAAATAACGGAAGTTTGAGTGATTTAACGGCTATATACATAATTCTATTATTTTTTAACGTTTAGGTTTTATTTGCTAAAAATAGAATTTTATAGTCTTATTTTCACGCAATTAACGTTGAGATCTTAATTTCATTTTACCCTAAACGTTAGGGACATATTTGGCTATTAAGCTATTATTTTATCATTCATCTCATCGTTGTCGTTATGATTGAATCCAAACGCATAATCGATTTACACTAATCTCACTATACTATTATTTTCAATCTTATCAAAATCAATCAGAATTTACCGCACTACTCATCCAAATTAATCATAAGAAAATGACAATGAAAGAGACAAAATTGTGAGAATTGAGGAATACGGTATATATATAGAATCTTCTATAGTTGGGGAGCTGGAGTGAGAAAGAGAATCTGAGGGAGTCCATAATTCAGATTCAGAGCATCTTCTCTAAATTCAGATTCAGACAAAATAGTGATCTTGCTTGCTGTTTTCATCAGTGTAATGACACCTATAGCCCTTGCCGTATTCTGAATTCTGCTACATTGGGCCAGGGGAGGAGGGGTGCTAGGGGAAAATGCAGTAGGGAATTGAGACCTATGTTGAACGCTGAATTCGGTTTTTCACATTCCAATAATATCTCATGACCTACAGAAATTTTTACCAATACACAGACGCAAGTTGGTTACAGAAACGGGCAATAATCACGCTACTGTAATGTAAATCTAATCGTATTCTAAATCATATAAACAAGAGAATCGGTTAAATTGTCCGGTTGCTGGATGCCAAGGCAGGGCTTGAAAACAATGAGCAACAGCAGATAGCCGAAAGAAAGAATGGGCCTATCTGGCTGTGCCCCTGGCCTAAGCTGTCATCCCTGGTTCATTATTTGCAATTGCAAAGCTCTCCTCGCCGGTCCAAAGGGGCCCCAAGGTGACCAATCATGGAGCTTCAAATAGAAAGCACAAAGGCATTGGAAATTCACGTGCCCAGGGGCCCCTTGCTACCCCACTCCGCCATCTCAAATGAATCAATTCAAGCCAAACCGAGCCAAGGCCTGCCTCGCCAATCCCTCTCATCCGAATCTCAAAATAGATACGTGATGTCTACATTCCGACACTGACGGATTGAAGCACAGCATTCATCATTCAGATTGGCCATCGGGGGCATCCATGGCATGGGCATACGGCTAATTCGGACATAGGAGGCTGAGTGAGAAGTAGGCGTTCAACTTGCAACCAAAGCCTTTGCTTCTTGTATTCTAAAACGGGAAAAAGGAATCCTTAAACATGGTTAATCTGAAAATTTTTGCGACATGTTTGTCTTTGGTGAAAAGGTGGGATTGTGGTTGCAACTGTTCGAAAAAGTGCAAAGATTTGTGAAAATCTTTCTTGTGACTTTTTCTCTACAACTTGGCTTATGTGTGATGGCTTCTGTTCCGTTATAAACAAAAGAGCCCAAAAAGGAGAACGGAAACAAAATCCTAAAACTCTCCCACCCAAGAAGACAGTCTTCATACGGATTCTTAGTCTAACGATTGAAGATAGGTTGACTCAGCCACCCAAATCTTCCCCTATAAATTCTCCCCTCAATTCTTCACTTCCGTAGGTCTTCTACCCTCTGCTTTTGCTTACAAGTAACGTAGAACCAAACGAGTAGGAGACTCAAGCCTTTCTCTTCCATTCCCTCCAAAACAAAAAAGAAAAAAAGAAGGATATGAGATATACACTTGTTAGCTTTCCCAGACAAAAAAACATGCTTTTCTTAAGAAGCTTCATGATCTTATTCCTCAGCTGCATGACCATTAAAATCAACCTCTGCTTTCCCAGCATTCCTTCTTCACTAAGAACACTTTCCATTGATGGACATTTCAATTTTGAAGATGTTCACCATGCAGCCAAAGATTTTGGCAATAGATACAGTTTCCTTCCTTTGGCAGTTCTACACCCCACGTCTGTTTCTGATATTGCCACCACAGTGAGGCATATTTGGCTGATGGGTCCTCGTTCAGAACTCACAGTTGCAGCTAGAGGCCATGGCCACTCAATCCAGGGCCAGGCACAAGCCCCCAGAGGGGTTGTGATCAACATGGAATCACTCCAAGGCCCTAAAATGCAGGTTCACGCTGGGAACTTCCCTTACGTGGATGTCTCTGGTGGTGAATTGTGGATAAATGTCCTGCATGAAAGCCTGAAACATGGGTTAGCTCCAAAATCTTGGACAGACTACCTACATTTAACAGTTGGTGGTACTCTGTCCAATGCTGGGATCAGTGGACAAGCATTTCGGCATGGACCGCAGATCAGTAATGTTCACCAACTGGAAGTTGTTACAGGTTTGTTGAAGTAAACTCAAGGACAGTCATATGATGACAAAATTCCGCATAAATGAAAGCAGGATCTATTATATGCATAGAGTGACACATGGGCAAATTATCTTAACATTAGCTTTAAATTTGTCTTGTCTGATTTAAAAATTCATTTGAAACTGAAATTTTTAGGTTGGCGCCTCGTCCATAATGCATGTTGTAAAATCACCCATGTTTGATGAAACATGCTTAGACAATTGGTATGGATTAGTTTCTAGGCGAGATGAAAGAAGTAACATCATAGTATATATACCAACTGAAGATGGACTGCGCTTGAATGCAGGGAAAGGAGAAGTGGTAAACTGCTCGGAGAATCAGAACAGCGATCTCTTTTACAGCGTTCTTGGAGGACTCGGTCAGTTTGGCATCATAACACGGGCAAGAATATCACTGGAACCAGCACCTGAAATGGTAAAAACGGCAATCATTAAGCTAGAAGACTATTTCAAAGATGTATTAGTTTAGTTGAAAGAACACGTTTTATGACTTTTCTCCTTCATTAACAGGTGAAATGGATTAGAGTACTGTACACAGATTTTGCCACTTTTGCCAAGGACCAAGAGAAGTTGATATCTGGAGAAAAAACATTTGACTATGTTGAAGGATTTGTGACAATAAACAGGACTGGTCTCTTAAATAACTGGAGATCATCCTTCAATTCACAAGACCCAGTACAAGCCAGCCAATTCAAGTCAGATGGAAAAACTCTCTTATGTCTAGAATTAGCAAAGTATTTCAACCCGGAAGAAACGGCTGTAGTAAATCAGGTGAGGCACACACTTCCAACCACTGATCAGTTGGACTTCCTAAGATTATCAGCTAAATTATTAATAGCTCATCAAATGGAAACAAATAAACTGATAAAGGGGCGCTTACATTTATCTCTTTTTACTATGCAGGAAATTAAGAGTTCATTATCTCAGTTAAACCATATACCATCAACACTTTTTGTATCAGAAGTTCCATACATAGAGTTTTTAGACAGGGTACACATTTCTGAGATCAAACTCCGGTCAAAAGGCTTGTGGGAAGTTCCACATCCATGGCTCAATCTTCTCATCCCCAGAAGTAAAGTCCACACTTTTGCTCAAGAAGTCTTTGGCAAGATCCTTGCAGATACAAGCACTGGCCCCATCCTCATCTACCCGGTTAATAAATCAAAGTAAATTTTTCACTAAACTGAGTAATTCATCTCCTAATATTCATGAGTTTCTTTGACTGATAAAGTGTTCATCTTGATTCCAGGTGGGACAATAGAACTTCTGCTGTTATACCAGAAGAAGATGTTTTCTATCTAGTGGCATTCCTTTCTTCAGCAGTACCTTCTTCAACAGGAACTGATGGCTTAGACGACATCTTAATTCAGAACAACAGAATTTTAGAATTCTGTGAGATGGCTCATCTTGGGGTAAAGCAATACCTGCCCCATTATTCCACTCGGAGAGAATGGGAAGCCCATTTTGGCCCACAATGGGAAGCTTTCGTCCAGAGAAAATCCACTTATGACCCCTTGGCAATACTTGCTCCTGGCCAAAGAATATTTCAAAAGACAATAGCTTACTCATCATAACATCAATGTCATAATTTTGTTTTCTAAAAGATGCAAAATGCTTTGCAGCATGCAGGCAAATGTTTTTGCCGCATATGCTGCAAACTGATACTACTCACTGCCTCTCTCAGGTATTGTAAGTACAATGAGGAGGCTTAAGGCTAGTTGAATTTCCTTTTTTCCAAACCAAAAAGGTCAATCATATCATATGTTAATTATTGACTAGAGTTGTAAGAGGCACTGGACAGAAATCAGCACCCTAAGAGGGATATAAATACCAAATTTGCCAGATAATTGCTAATTATTTTCTTTACAGAGGCCAATAGCTAAGACAAATGCAAAACATTATGAAGGGAACACCAGATTTGGATGAGGATGGAGTCTTTCGGATTAATGATTTCTAATTTCTCTGAAGCAAATTCAAGTAAAATCCTAAATTTAACATGGACACACCTCCGATCAGAGGAACATTGACCACCTGCTGCAGCATCTAACTGCTGCAATTAGTGTTAATGCCATACCATGCCAAACCACGCTGTAAGAATTAATTAATACTTTGTTTCTGGTTCAGCAACAAAGAGCATCAAATCATGGCAGAAAGCCATTGGCAAAGTAGATAGATTGTGAAGTCTGAATTGAGGTTAAATCACCAGTGGCCTACAGCCTTTCTTCTCTCAAATTGAGATGCTATAATTTGTTTCATTCTTCCCTGTCCTTTTATCTTCCATACCAAGTTCCATAGCATTTTGAGCACAGTACCCGCAATCCTGTTGAAAGATAAATTTATTTTTGACATTAGTATATGATCATGCTCTTATAATTCCTTACAATCAGCAATCAAGGGAAAATGTCTAAACTGAAGCAAGACCTAGAATTAGCACAAAATACAAAATGCATAAGATAAAAAGATTTTGCAAAACATCATTTTTGAGTGCACAGTAAACTACAGACATCAGGAACACTCATGTGATTTTATTTATCAGTTAGGAATTAAATTGAAAATAGCTTCCAGCAAGGATATAGAAGATTTCTCTTCTCTTCTTTTCTTTTCTGTCTTTATTTATTTGGATTTGGAGGAGATTAGAATGACTTAATTCAAATTGCAGAATCAGTCACTAGCCACTTAAGTGAAGCAGGTGCTTGTCTCCATATTTTTTCTGCCTCATCGTTCATGCTTTCTCCCATACTTTAATAGAACTTGCTCATAAAGCATCTCATGGAATATCCTGAACTAACAAGGATCTCTCATGAAATATCTAATCTATTTGATCTTTATTCCTCTGAAATTATGACAAGCTCTACCTGAATTGCTTTCATTCTTTGGAAAAACTTGATAATCATGACTTCCTTTATCCTTGAGGATAAACTGACCATTATGAGTCTAAAGGATCTTTCCAGTTCCATCGAAGTTTATTCATTTCATGTCAGCAAAAAAGGAAAAGATCTGAGGATAAAGTGGGTTAAAAAGAAGAATATTTTGCTGTTTAGGAGATTCTGACATTTACATCAGAGACATCGTGGCAGTGGTCACCACAGTTGATTTTCTATTTAATTACTGTACTCACAGTGCACATTTTCTAAGTGAAAAGTTGAGTGACAAACATGGCCACCTCCATGATTTCAAAATGCAATGGTTCAGAATCTCTGCCTCCATTTCTGAAGCCACTCAAAAATACCAGAGACACTTCAAACACTTAATAAAGCAAAGCTTCAGTTTCCCCTGAAACAATAAGGTCCTTTGGCAGAGAATATTCGAATGAAAAGGGACTGACTACAAAGAGTATGCATGTGAAGGGAGCTGATAGATGCAAAGAAAGATTTAAGTCATTCATACTGCAATTGATGCTATATGACCAATCAAAAAGCAGTGAAATTCCCGTCCAAAAAAATAGAAAGAAATTGTAAAGGAATTAGTCCAAAGAAAGTAGCGTAAGATGTATTAAGGTTTCCATCGTGCTTGTTTTTTGTAGCAGGATTTCTCTTCCTTGCTTCAGATGAATAAAAATCTTTACTCAAAAAAAGGTTTCCATTATGCTAGAAATGTACATCTACTTGCATGGCACTCATCACAGAAATAAGTGACTTTGTGAGTCAATTATTATAATTTATAAACTTTCAAACCATAGAGATATCAGTAAGCTTACCTTAGAATGTAGTTATTATCTTGCATAAAGACATAGTTAGCTGCCCGACTCTGACATTGGTTTTCCAGTGACAATCACACATGCTGCTTCAAAATCTAGTCTAAAGGTAAAAAAATCATTTACGACCAAATCACTCCAATCAAACATATCATTAGTACTAGATTAACAACTACAGTAGTGATCAGTGATAACCATGGATTTATAACTCAAGATAACATTCTAAAAAACAAAAGGTAACTCCAGTTGTCACAACTTGATCAGAACACAAGAATTAGGTCAAGGAGCAAATATTGCTCCATGAAGGAGATGTCACAATCAGGTAGTCAATGAATATGAATGGCTGTTGTTATGAGCATAGCATGTAAAAGTTGGCCTACACAAACAATAGTGTGTAGTCCAGCTTTCAATGATGATTGATGAGGACAATACCCTACGTTTAGATTCAAGTTTTGCTAATATTGACCTAACGTTCATTGTCCTTGTGTATCGACCTTCGCAATAAAGTTGACGTGGGGTTAGAAGGGATGCTAAATCCCCTTCCTGGGGTTTGCTGTCCATAGATCAAATTTTATAGGTAAGAGTATTAATAGCAAGGGTGTTTTGGAGTTTTCACATATATAATTTGGTTGTCCAAATTATACTTGTCTTTGGAGGGCCATCGGTTTTAAATATGGTGTCTGCAATCTCCTTTGTTTCATCAAAGTGAAAATCTGCAGCGGAAGCAAGTGAATGGAACTCTCACTTTGAGAATGAACCATTATAAATCTCGTGTGTTTAGGTTCAGGGCTTTAATCCCAACAAGTTTATCCATAGTTAAATGCAATGACACTCCATGCATTTTGCCGTCAAACAACCATGAAATTGTTAAGGAGCTCCATGCAGTAAACACAAATTTCTAGGTATATCGCAGACACAACTAGTGAATTCATCAGCCTATTTAAATTGAATTGTTAATCACACTTCTCCAAAAATAGAAAGGTGGGAAAGATTGATTATATAGCACATGAAAGCAATATTGTAATAATTGATAATTTGATAGAAAGCTAAGTAGAAGTAAAGAATTAAGCACACCACCCCCTCAAATTATGTATTAAGTAACATATGATAAACACACGACAGGGAGAGCAAGAGATCCTACATACATCTTGACAACCACTGTTGTACACTGACTAAAAGAAGTTTGGGATTTGAAATTTTCTCAAACATGGTGTTTCCAAATGATTTTCTTGATTTCTCGACCAACTCTGAAGGAAACATTCACTTTTCATTCTTGGCATTCTCAGTTTATATATACTCGGGTGGGTTGTTCTTTTAATGAGCTGCTAATTATACAAGGCTGCAGTACCACACTTGATATAACACAATTTCAATATGGTGCCTGGTTCATTAACAATTCCCACCAACCCAAAAATCCCAAGTCCTCACTTAAACGGGCAATAGTGATGCCATACTTGTAGGAGGATAAAATTAGCCAAAGAAATATTGTGACCTACAAAATTTCTCTTCATAGAGGAATATTGTAACCTATGCAAGGCAGTCAAATAGGTCGCTGTAGTAATTTCAGCCACTAATTGTCACAATGAAACTAAGCCTAGAACTACTATTGATCAAAAGATGGTTTTCTTATAGACAATCACAGCAAGTCTATTTGTCATATACTCAAACAGTCAGAATTAATTTACCCCCTTTAAGAGGGTTAAAGTACAAGGTTCGATTCTTCCCTTCCACTCTTGGACTTTTCATATGTACCAAAAAGGAAAAAAAAAAAAGAATCAAATGCTCAGCACAATCAGGGGAGTATTGCTCAGAGCAGTGACACTGGCATCAGATAAGTAGAGGGTAGTTATCAAGCTACTCAAATCCAGCAATAACCTTAAAATATGCATGTGATAAAACATTGATAAATCAAGAATTATTATAAGCAAGAATGATTAAATACAAATAGGATAGTCAAAATTTTCTTTTGGAAAGCAAGGACAAAGAGCTTCAGAATTCCTACTAGCAAACGTTCAAGAGATCAGACTATCAATAAACATGTTTTTAACTTATTATATTATCCTTCTTTATACTAGCCAGAGCATTTAATAAAAGAGTTTGTATATGATGTACTGACAATGTATAGTTTCTATACACTGTTAATGCATTAAAGGTTGACACCTCATCAATTGGCAAATTAAAAAATATGCCAAGCCCTTAAAAGCAAATATAAATAATTTTTTTTAATTTGCCCATAAGGGCCTATTGATGAGGTGTCAACCTTTGGTGCATTGACAGTATATAGAAACTATACACTGTCAGTACATCATATATAAATCCTTAATAAAGACCACATAGTTATAGGCACAACTAGGGAAAGAAAAGAGAAGAACACAACGAAGATGGTTGCAACTATATATAAGCTGCATTGCGTAGCCAAATAGTCACAACGAAAGCTAAATCCATCAAGGTTCACTATCCAAACTGAGGCCAAATACATAAGTGGGCTTTCATATGGTTCGTGTCAAGGATGATGGGTTTTAATGTGCTGAAGAAACAAAACAAAAGTTTCACGCCCCTTGAAACTTAAT
The DNA here is from genome assembly GCA_031772115.1 of Heritiera littoralis. Classification (NCBI taxonomy): domain Eukaryota; kingdom Viridiplantae; phylum Streptophyta; class Magnoliopsida; order Malvales; family Malvaceae; genus Heritiera; species Heritiera littoralis. The sequence goes on along the minus strand of JAPDPK010000092.1, from coordinate 2,164,958 downwards.
AAAAGAAAATAAGAATAAAAGGAAGAAATAAGGACATTACTAACACAGTAAATCCAAGGATCTAATCTGGCATGTATTGACTTCTGAATGCAAAAGCTATGGGGAGGGATGGTGAAAGAAAAATGCTCAAGAATCACTTCATTGATTTGTAAGAGTAAGATAATTTAGGAAATGATATATCCTACTGGTTTTACACCAACCAGAAAAATACTTTAAAAGATGTTTGGCACAATACAACCAAGTCCTACCCAATATAATCCTATACATGAATCTGCATAGCAGACTCATTTGATTCAAGAAAACATAGGTTAAATGCAAAAATCAGCCCAAACAACACAAATAAACATAGTAAAGAAAGATTTGACTAAAAAAAAAAAAACATAGTAAAGAAACCTAAACATCTACTGAGATTAGATCATAGGTTAAATGAATGAGAAAAGGATTAATGTTGCCAACCGAAATAATTTGGATAAAAGCCCTGTTGCAATGAACACTTAATCCCATGACACGAACACAAGGGTTGATGGCTGAAGTCTATTCTTGTCCAGCAGAGGTCCTTCAATTTTAGTTAGAAAGTACTTTGATAAAGATATTATTTAGGCAGAAAAAGGACATAGTGAACTTACTACAAAGCTTAGATATTCTTAACATAAAAATCTACTGACTTGTGACAGCACTATGCTCTAGATCTAAAAGATCATTCCATTATTATCAAAGTGAAGTATTTCTGCAAATTTCTCCGGCTTAATCCAAGAACAAAATGGATTATGCAACCTATCTATTCCGATAAGGATGAGGATGCAATGACATGTAACAACCTTTGGACCAGAAGTTTTTAAATCATGTTGATTTCCAGCCCAAAGACCATTTAAACACCAGTGTATTAGGATCCAAACAGACAGAGAAAGGACCCATTTTCTGATATAACCTGGCCTAACCAGACAAAATATCAATTATGGATACATGTATAATGAACACTGAAACCCTTTAGATTGTAGACAGAAAAAAAAAATGAAACCCTTTAGATGCGGAGTAGCATATTCCAAAAGCAGAAATGACACTCCGGTGAAAATGCAGCCCAAGAATGCATATGTAACAGTTGCAAAACCAAATTATCTCATTTCAGTAGAGCAATCCCAAAGGGTCAACAGACAAGAAGAGAATAAATGTACAGGAATTGCAGCTCAAATGACAATATAAGAAGCACCAGTGTATGACAAGAAAGATTGTAAATCAGCTTCAGAATGAAATTGTGAGACCATCAACTTCAAACAAAAGTAGAATGCACTTACCCATTCATCTCAAAGAAATTTGGAGAAACTCAGTAGCTTTGGGGAAATTGCTTCTGACCTTTTTCCCTATCTGCATTACCCTTCATCGCTTCCTTCTGTACAGATGCACTAATGTCAAGAAAATAATTGATCAACCCGATATAATCCTTCCGCCGCACAAACGTATGAAAAAATTAATCATCAAGCTTGATATACCCATAATCGCAGCTTCTGTAATGGTTCTTTTCACTGTTAACCCACTTCAAAATTGATACCCACTCATGCAAATGAAATGGTCAAAGTCAAAATGAGTCAAATTTAGCAAATCTGTTTGCCGTAGCTCTGCAAATCTGACAGTGCAGAGAAAAACATCTCCTCAATTTCCACTTCATCACCGAAAGAACGGACTATTTTGGCTTTTCAAAGCAATTTTTAATACATGAATGATTAAATTAAACATCCCTTACTTTGCAACCAGTTGCTTGGAAGGATTTAGATGACACACTTGATATTTGGAATGATTAAACTCAACTTGGTGTCATCCTTTCCCTTAAGAATCTAGTTTCTATAGAAATTTCTTCCTTGTTGTACCAATAAAATAACGGGTATTACCATCAAAACAGAAGAACATCTCAATGAACGGAGAATCACAGTTCGTCTGTTTATTTTGTGTTCTATTTGCTTTCTCCTAATTTCCCACGCAAAGAATTTATGATTTGAGAACTAAAGTCTCCATTTAAGCCGAAACAAAAATACACAAATCACAATGAAAGAAAAGCCGTCTGAGAAAGCAGCAGATGGTGTTTCAAATTTTCTCTGGGTGCAAAGAAAATTTATGTATATGGAGGAAGGAAACGAAGCAATACCGAACACACAATTGTTAGAAATTAAACCATGTCCACTGCATCAATACCTATGCTAATGAAAATGAAATGGCATCAAAGTAAAAGAAATGTATGATAACCCAGTAATTGAAGTTGTTCATTCCCATAGAAACACAAACGCACACACAAATCTCTCTATGAAACTCTTCCACCATTGCAAAACTAGAGACAAGCGATACTGGTTGGTGGAGCGGCTGCATACTGTTTATCCACGACCTCAATGAGCTTGTTAGCTATGGAACTAGCATAAACAGAGGAGCCTTCATATACCTGCATCGATGGAATTATGATCATCGATCAGAAATATACTCAAACATACATAAGCTGGGTAAAACAACATAGATAAATGAGCAAAGGAATGTTTACCTTGGTGTTGAAAAGAAAGCTGTAATAGTCACCAACGTTGCCACCAGCGACATGGTGGAGATCCAACTGAAGCTCGTCGAGTAGTCTGGACACAAACAGCAAGCAGTTGATCTTCTTTCTTTGGACCAGTTTGATGGTAACTTCATCGTCAATAATGCGTACATCAACCTCAGAATCCCTGGACTTCCTCTGAAGCCAAGAGCTTCTCAAGGGAGTGTTATAGCATTGGTCGCCTAGAGGCTTGCACTCAACATCCCCTGCATCAGCAGCACTGGCAGCATCTTCAGTCTTGGACTTCTTGCTCCTGTCTTGGCCGCATCTCTTTTTTTCTACCAGCAATTTAAGCTCACGAACTGTTCTAAGAAGCTCTTTGATGTAGTCAATAGCATCACCAACTACAGATGCTCTATCATTCTTGGTTGTAGCCAATGAAAAACACCGGAAAGACGAAACTTTTTCAGTGCTTATCATAAAAGAAACAAACTGTTTTAATGTCATGAAAAAAAGAGAATGATACCTTGGTTGGGTTAGGGACCATTTTCCTCAAAGCCAGGTACTTGTCATTAAGATGAACTCTCCTTTCCCTCTCAGTTGCAAAGTGTTTGGTGGTTTTGCCAGGTCTATCTCTGCCTTTTCCATGGCCAGCCATAGGGATGTCCCTGGCGAACTCAAGAATCCCATTGTCCCCGTCATGATAAAGTCCCCCAACCCCACTTGCCTCTCTCTCATCAGCTGGCAAGGTGTAGCCAGGCGGCAGAGATTGCAGCAACTCCCTGAACACAGGGGGCTGAGGAGGCAGGTTGAGATGGAGAAGTGGGTCATATACAACAGAGGAGGCAGGTGCGTTTTCAAAGGAAATGGAGGAGTTAGGGAGAAAAGAGCATCTGGGTAAATGGAAAAGGTTGAGAAGGTCAGGTGTAGGAGGGTAAGCAGCTTCCGGGGATGAAGAAGAAGGCACCATATTGAAACTTTGTTGGTCAGCATCCCAATTGGACTGATCATAGGAAAGCTCCTGAGTCAGTTGTGGAATGAAATGGGTAATATTATTAATGTTATTGTTGTTCTTGTTGTTGTCGTCAAACATGTACTGTTGTTGGATATCCATTTCCACGGCAGCAGTGACGGCGGAGGCATCCTCATGCTGGTGATGGTTGTAAGAAGAGAGATTGAGGTTCTCTTCCAAGCTGTTGGGCGTGTTGGTGGTGGCAGTGCCCCCAGCCATCTCCATGAGCGCCTGGCAGTCTGCCATGGAGCTGGGATCAAAGCAACCACTCTCCTCGTACACCCTCATTGTTTTTCTTTTTCTCCTTTTTGGCATACAAACAAAACAAAATCAGTCAGTGTACTTATTTGAATAGGGAAAAAGAAAAAGAAGAAATCAAAACCATTAGCAGCAGTGATATTGGGAAACAATGAGAGAGGAAGGAACCATGGTTTACCTTTGCATTGAAACAGAAGAGACAGAAAAGGAAGGGGGTTGAATTTGGCTGTTTTGAATGTTTCAGGTGTTTGAGGTATTTTCCTGGAACCTACCTACTTGCCTTCCTCCTGCCTATTGCCTGTGCTTAGTGATGTTATTCTTCTACCTAAATATCATTTTATTTAGAGAGCCGTTAAATACACTTTATTTTTTTTTCCCACACTCATTTTTCTCTTAAATAAACAGTAATTAATAATGTAAAATAAAGTGTGAAAAAAAAAAATAGATGTATTTGGCGGCTCTCTTTTATTTCTGATATTGACGTGTTACTTTTTATAATTATTTATATCGTACTAATTTAGGGGTGGAAATATTTTTAATTTGCATATAAGAATAAATTTTTAGCACTAAAGTTTTAGTAGTAGGCAAATGAGTTTCTATTTAAGGCATTGATGGTATATAATTTTTGTTATTTAACCATATAATGTCATTTCATTAGTAAGTAAAGATTAATTAAAAATGCTTAAAATTTAAAAAATAAATAAAAAAATTTATTAATATTTAAATTTAAAGTATCTACATATTTTTTTTATTTTTACTCATGAAATGAAACTTTATGATTGATTGATCATGTGCATGACCAATGCATCAAATATAAACCCTTAGTATATTATTAAAAATTTCATTTGGTTCACTATGTTTTTGGTCATACCTTTTGTTTTTAAAGAAAAAGTAGTTCTCTAGGTATAGCAAACTTAAATCAGTCATCAGCTCATAAATTGATATATATATTTATATATATATATATATATATATATATATATATATACAGTTTGTATATGATGAACTGACAGTGTATAGTTTTTATACATTGTCAATGCATCAAAGTTGACACCTCATCAATAGACCCTTATGGGCAAATTAAAAAAATTTATTTATATTTGCATATAAGGGCTTATTGATGAGGTGTTAACTTTTGGTGCATTGACAGTATATAAAAACTATACACTATCAGTGCATCATATATAAATCCTATATATATATAAATATATTCCGTATATAGGGTAGTGAGTGCTTAATTTTAATTTCACCTCTCAATTTATATTAACTTTATTACTGTGCAAATTACTTATTAAGGGTGGGATTGCTAAATATTACTAATTGCTATTGCGTCTTTCTAGTATCCTTCTTTCTGCAGCTCTGTAGTGCTGCAATTGAATATAGTGGCATGGTTGGTAAAATTTGGAGATTCACGCGACTTGTGGTGTACGCGTGGGAAAGTTTGTTAGTTTAGGTGAGACGCCATGGCCCACTGGGGATGTAATTGTTATTTTGATCTAATTTTGTACCTCAAATTTACACAAAAATGTGTGGGCCCCAATAAATACTCTATGATCCTCTCCATTCTCCATGCAAACTGCTCGCCCCAACTAACCCACTCCAGTCCGTTAGCCACCCGCCCCTTCGTACAACTTACACATATGTTTTTCTTTTTCTTTTTCCATTAATTCTTTATTCTCTCCCTTAAATTAATATAGTACTAACTAAACTTTGAATCAAATGATGGGCAGAGAAAGTTGTTTAATGATTTATATATTAATTATGACAAGAAACAAGGTGGTGTATTACAATTAGTATCAAGAAGTTGGAATTGGGATTCATCATTCATGCAAAGTTTGTGCCATCATTTTCAGTATATTTAATAATATACTCCATCGTATCAAAGGATAACATTAAATATTAGTATCGTCCTTGTATTTAGTATTTTAAAAGTTAAGACACACTTTCTTAAATCTATTTATCAACCATCGAAGTTAACAATGTCACTCAGATAGTTTGATACCTTGTTCCACTTGAGAACGTACCATGGTCATATTATGATAGATCCCATACTCGTGCCCTAAAATTGGGTATCTCACCACTCACTAATGCTTGATCGATACTCATTTCTTCGGGTGCAATTCGTAGATCATAACCCGTAGTCGAATTGACATTCGATCCTCGTATTTTCGTGGGATATACTCCAATCATAAGTCATTTAATCCTATTAAGTTCTAATAGAGTGCTCAGATTTCCAAATAAGTCATAATGTAATATGATCCTCATCGAAAAAAATATGAGATTCAACAAAAAATACACAAAGAACATGAAGAACAAACCAAAGAAAGCCACAAGTTAGAACCCAAGAGAAAAGTCTCTCAATAAAATTTGAAATCTATATTGTTGTTAAAGGTGCCCATGGGTCGAGCTGGGCCAAGTTCGGGTTAGACTTAAGCTATATATTAATAGACTATATTTAGGCTCGAGCCCGGCCCAACTCGATCATTCGAGCTTGAATCTAAGCCCAGGCATATTTATATAATTTATTATTCAAGCTCGACCCAGCCCAATTTTTTTTTTTTACATTTTGATTATTTTATTTTTTGTTTCTTTATTTTTTTATTCTTTTATTCCATTTAAAATTTAATTTGGTTTGTCAAACTTTAGATGTTAATTTCCATATTAAATATGGATTTATATATGATGCACTGACAGTGTATAGAATCTATACACTGTCAGTGCACAAGAGGTTGACACCTCGTTAATGAGTAAACTAAAAAGAAGCCAAGCCTTTATGAGCAAATTGAAAAAAATTTATTTGTATTTATTTTTAAGTACTTGATATCTTTTTAGTTTGTTCATTAATAATGTATTAATTTCTTATGCATTGACAGTGTATAAAGACTATACACTGTTAGTGCATCATATATAATCCCATTAAACATATATAATGTTTATTAATCATTAATATTTTAAATACATATAATTATATTATATTTAATAAAATATATAAAAAAATTCAATATTAATAATGTTCGAGCTAGGCCGGGCCTAAGTCTCCAAAGGTAAAGCCCCAGCCTAGCCCGAAAATTCATCGAGCCTAAGTTTTTTTGTCCAAGCCCATTAAAAAATCGAGCTAAATTTGGGTTTTAAGGAGCTACCAACCCTTAGACAAGTTTAATTGTTGTTATATTTTTCCTAAAGGGTTACAAGCCTATTTATAACTAAATAAAATCCAAAAAAAAAACTAAAACATTATAATTTTAGGTTATTTCCCCAAGATAAAGTCCTAAAACAAATTAAACCTTAAATCAAATAGAACTATCAGGGTATGCAATCATCATCATTATCAAAGCTTTTATCCCAACAGATTGACAATCCCAGCAAACATAGACCTAACAAGATAATAAGCCTAAAGAAATCCTAATAAAATAATAAATCCAATACTTATAAATCTTCAAGAAAGTTGGACTGGGGCTTGGACCAAGTTATAGAAGACTTCATTATCTACCATGATCAAGCTTTGTTGGGCTTTCTCTCTAGCAATATCAATGAAACCAACTAAAGCTTGTTGCATCATCTTAGTTTTAGCTCCTATCATTAGACTTCCATGAATGCATATAAGATCACGATCATCATGAACATGACTTGGGCTTCGCGAGCTTAATGGGCCTTTATTACAATGTCCCCCAAAGGGACCCACGATTTCCATAAAACACATACGTACAAAAATATAACAAGGATTGTCAAATTATACAAAACATATATCATAATCAAATTAGTATATATAGCCCGGTCACATAAAGAAAAAAAATTATTCTTACAGCATTAGCTGAAAGCACATTACAATCCTAAGGCATTTATAAAACAAGTTATATACACAATTTCACATAAAAACAGGGCACATATACATTTGTCACATTTTCACAGATTTACATGCTTTATGGTGGTACTAATGGAAAACCAAATAAACTTAATTAGAATTCTTACTATCTCTTAGCAAAATTACCAACCCTTGACTTTGAAATCACAAAGAATCTCCTTGGTCAACGAGTGATCAAAGTCAACACTTGTTTGCAAAAGTCAAACCTTGAATTTAGTTTCTTTGATCATGTGGCAAACCTTGAATTTAGTTTCTTTGATTACTCTTACTTTCTTGATTCCAAACTGTTTAAAACTTCTTAATAACCTAAGTTATGCTTTTAAACTCTAAAAAGTCATTTAAATCAATCTTATTCATATTTCAACTCAATTTCATTAAACATCTTGTTTCCCCATTTAATCAAACTTCGTTTTGACTTTTCAATCAAAGTCAACTTTCAATCAAACTAAAACCTAAGAGTTCAACTTAGTTGAACCCTGAGTTGATTTTGCCAAAATCTTACCCAAACATCACTTCCATCAATATGACCTTCAAAACTCGCTCAAATCCCAAATTATCACAAGTCAACACATTTTGCCAAGAGGTCAAACCCTAAACATAAAAGTCAACCTTTTGACTTTTAAACCCTATCTTCTCTTTTATGGTCCCAAACAACTATAAACCCTTAATTAAACTTGATTATAATTTTTAACAACAAAAATCAATATCCGAACCCTTACTTTCTAGTGTTAGCTGAACCTAACCCTATAACCCCAAAATTGTGCAATTTCAATCCTAAGGGTTTTTTAATCCCAAAATCAACCTTTTGATACTTCAATAATCACACCATAACAAGTTCTTCAATATAATAAACCACTATCACCATTGCATTTCACAAATTATACCATTATCTCAAAAAATTAGCAAAATCCTTAAATGTCAAAAATCTCTAAATCACCATTTAAGCTTCAAAATCAAAATGTCATTTTTCACATAACATCACAAGATATTAAAATTGAGCAAACATTATACCTTATAGCATCAAAAGTGACCAAATCCTACCTCCTTCAAGCTTTGTCCGAGAGTTCCCCTAAATACCTAGCCCCAAATTTTTATTGTTATTCAATCCAACAAAATTAGGGATTATATTCACTATTTGCAACATCAAAAACACAATTTCTTACCTTTCTTCCCTCCTTAGTTGAACCCCTAAGCCAATTTCTTCAAATTTTTCTATTCTTCTTATTAGAATTTTTTATTAAGCACTTTCTCTCTCTAGAATTGTTGTTTCTTTATCTAAAATGCTATAAGGGAGATTAAAATTGAAAACGAAAGGAATTGAAGATGGTGGCCAGTGATGGTGGGTGGGATTTTCCGTGGCCACCACATGTCAACGTTTGATTGGCCAAAAGTTAGGTGATGAAAATTTACAAAAATGGATACATGCAAAATAATAATTACAAAAGGGTGCCTTTTGCTAATTTCCACTTAATTCAATTTAGTCTCTAATTTTCATTCAATTTAGTCTATACTTCACTAATCAACTTTTATTATATCAATTAAACTCCAATTATAATCTCACATCGATAATCAACTTGAATTTCCTACTTAATCCATTTTAACTCCAATAATCAAAATTAAATAGCTTAATTATCACTAGATTATACATTAAAATTTAAATCATATAATCCTTAATTTCTATAAATAACTTAATCCCAACTATTCTCAAATCTAATGATTCCACAATTTTTTCTATAAAATCCTTAATTTCTCCAAATCACATGAATAGGTTAATCTCCTATGAATTATAGCTTAAATCTCCATCATTCATAGGACTAAGCAACCGGTTTAATCGGTTGGTTTTGGTCTAGAAAAACCGAAAACCGAATTAACTGATTCCCTTGAGTATTAAACCGAAACTGAACCGAATTCTACTTACAAACCGAACTGAACCAAACTGAATTGATTCGGTCGATTCGATTTTTTAATGTTAAAATCGAATTTGAAACTATGGTAAATATATATATAAGTATATAATATAAACTTGTTTTGTTAATATCTCCTACAAGATTCACAACATGTTACCTAAATAAATGCATAAAACTTCACAAAACAAAGATAAATAACCAATATTGTTCATAAATTTACTAACTTAAAAACATAATATTAAAGAAAATAAACAAATAAATAAGCAATACATTACACAATAAATCCCAATAATCCAAATACACAACCAAATATATAAAGTTTCACAATCACAACATTATCCATAATGGTCCAAATTACACAATCAAATAAAGACATAAAGGTCTACAATAATTGTTCATAATGGTCCAATAGCACAACCAACTTAAAGAAAATAACCAACATTAATAAATCCAAATAGTCCAAACCAAATAATCCAAACCAAATAAAAAAGACAAAGTTTTACAACAAAACAAAGCCAAATAGTCTATATTCTTCATAGACCTCTCATACCCCAATCCCATAACTTTGGTGCATATTCTCCATTAGTCATTTCCCTAAGACGCTAACACATTAAAGAGAGCAACATTATTAGTTACGATTTACAAAAGAAAAAATTAATATCATATGTTCCAAAATGCAAATATTTATAACAATAGAATTACCTCAACTGATCCATCCATGAACCTTTGCTTGCATTAATCTAATACGAGATCCAATGCAATTTTTGACAAATCTAAAAATATATAAACAAAAATAACAAAAGTAAGCTTCATATAAAGAACTAAAAGAAATAAAAAATAATAGTAAGGCAAATGAAGTATTACCTATATCAATTTTGTCAACCTCTACCAAGTCACCCTCACGAGAGTGATCAAAAAGAGAAGATCCTCGTAGACAATATTGAGCACAAATAAGGGCTTGCACAATCTTAGGTGTTAAAGAACTCCTATATGCATCAAGCACACAACCACCGGTACTAAAAGCAGATTCAGAAGGAATTGTGGATATGGAATGGCAAAAACATCACAAGCAAGATGAGAAAGGATAGGAAACCTATGATTATTGAGTTTCCATTAAGACAAAACATCAAAGTCGTCATCATCATCATCTTCAGGATCCTCACTCAAATATTTAGCCAATTCTGACTTATGCTCTTCTTTGCAATGTTCAATCCTAAACCTCTTATACTCAAACTTAACACTTAGCTTCTTTTTTGGCATGCCAATTCCATCGCTTACATAATTTGGCTCACTTGACTACTTTCACCAACGACATCAGATTGAGGTAGTAACATCATTTTATATTCATTGAACAATTCATCTAGTGCTTGTTCTACATTCTTAATCATCAATGAAGCTTTTTTAGTATAATACATTTTCATAAAACAATAATCCACAAAAGAAAGCTTTTTTGAAGGATTAAGAAGAAAAACAACATAGATCAACATATTCATTTTCTCTATATTTCCCCAATATTTATCATATTTATCCTTCATTCTCCTTGCCATTGCATTCAACTCAACATCAGAACTTAATTGCCAATCTTTCAAAGTAGAATAAACATCACAAATATTATTAAGAAAGGTGTTAGAGGTGACATACTGTTGGCTCTATAGGCTATACCGAGAGGGGGGTGAATCGGTTTTTCGCTAACTTTAAGTTCGCTTTTCGGTTCCTCTAAATTCTCTAGCCTATATTGATATTTTCTAAGTTCTCTAGGCTACTCAATTATGCAATATAAATTCAAAACAATAAACACAAATATAATTGCAAATAAGTAAAGAGAGTAAGGATAGAGAAATGTACGCAAGCGATTTATAGAGGTTCGGCAACTTTGCCTACGTCCTCTACCTTGAGACGCTCCCAAGGATTTTCCCAAATTCACTATCCTTGAATTTGTTACACTCCCTCTTTTTCTAGGCTAAAGAGAAACCTCTCTCTTTTTCTAGGCTCAAGAGAAACCTCCCTCTTTTTCTTAGGCTAAAGAGAAACCTCCCTCTTTTTCTAAGGCTAAAGAGAAACCTCCCCTTTTACAAGGTATGAATTTGTTTACAAGTGGTGCAATCAAAGAAGGCCTCTAAGTAGGCAAATGATTACAGAAATTAGGCACAAGGAAAAAGCCTATACAAGATTTGTGCTAAGTAATACAAGAGATATGTGTATGATGAAAGATGAAGACTTTGTAGCTCTTAATTTGTTGTTGAGGCTTGAGGATTTGAGGAAAATGAGTATTGGAGTTGATTGAGTAGTTCCTCTTACTTTCTTTAGCTTCTAAGCCTCTATTTATAGTCCCTTGGATGTATTCTAGCCGTTGGGTGGAGCCAAAACTTGAATATGACCGTTGTCTCACAAAAACTAGCCGTTACAGGCTATTTTCGACCAAAGGGATCGATCCCTTCATTCCAGATTCAATTATTCTGGGCTGAGGGACCTTTTCTTGCGTTGGGGTGCTTACTGCCAAAAGGGGATCGATCCCTTCCCTTAGGGGATCGATCCCTTCTTTCCAGAAGGTGATTTCTTGCACTTTTTGAGTTAGAAATGATGTGTTCTTTGATCCTAATCCAACCCAAAACATATTGGCACTTTTGTGGGAGTTTTTCTTGACTTTCTTTGATGAAAACATTGTCCAAAAACTTATAAGTAATTTTCTAAACTTATATTCAATAATTCTTGAGAAAATTACTTAATATTCAAAACCATTTTATAAAGTATTAAGACCAATAAGAATATGTAATTAAATCATGGTCTTAATGTTTGATATGATCACTTGAAAATGGATTGAGAAAATCATATGTGGTAAAGCAAATTTACAATATGAATTAAGACATTGAAGCATACTTAAGTTTTTGTCATTTCAAAATATATATGGCAATTTAAAGCTAACACATACAAAGAACCTAAAGCTTTGACAATGAGATTATAAAATTGTTGCAAGAAAAGGAAAAACCTCCTAACATCTACCCAATCATGTTGTTCAGGAACACCATCTCCTGACAAAAGTTCACTTCTATAACTAGAATCAACATCATCATATGCATCAAATGCCCTTTCAAATTTTTGGGTTGCATCTAACATCAAGTAAGTGGAATTCCATCTAGTGCTAACATCTAAACACAATAAACTCTTACTTTGAATACGTTCATTGGCAATACACTCTTTGAATTTAGTTAACCTAGCAAGTGATTGTCTTACATATCTTACTACCCCTCTAACACGAGCAATTGATTCATTCATTTCCTTCAATCCATCACTGACAATAAGATTAACAATATGTGCCATGCATCTCAAATGACGATATTTTCCACGTAGAATATTAGTTCCTGAATTTTTAAAAATTTTTCCTCAAGTATGAAATTGCAACATCATTGGAACTAGCATTATCAACTGTAACTGTGAAAACCTTATCAATCCCCTAATCACACAGACATTTATTAATCACCTTACCAATAGCTTCACCTTTGTGACTAGAAATCGGACAAAAATTTAAAATCTTTTTGTTTAATTTCCAATCATTGTCTACAAAGTGAGCAGCGAGACACATAATTAATTCTTTGTAATGAAGTCCTTGTGTCAATGGTAAGAGATATTCTTGTACAAGATGATTTTAAGAATTGCTTTAGTTCAACCATTTTATCAACATAAATTTAAAAGCAATCCCGAGCAATAATCCATCATGATGGCATGTGAAATCTAGGACATGCAAGTGATATGCAATGCTTAAATCCTCTCCCTTCCACAAACTTAAAAGGCAATTCATCTAAAAAGATCATATCAGCTACACCTTTTCTAATGACATCTTGGTTAAATTTCCATGTGCCCACTCCTCCCGTTGACAACACTATTTCTGTTTGAGTATTATTATCAGTATTAACAGTACGAGGAAACTTATTGCAAGAACTCATATGACCCCTTAATGTAGTGGTTCCATTTCTTTTAGTATTAGCATAATAATCTATACCACAATAATTACATCTGGCCTTATTTTCACCTTCCTCATTCACAAATTTAGTGAAGTGTTTCCATACCTCAAACCGTGACCTATTTGTTGTCTTCTTCTTCTTCACTATAGCTTTAGAAGTTGAAGCTGCACTTTCTGTCGTTTCATCGTGTGAAGAGGGTTGAGAGAGTTGACGATTTGGTTGAGTAGTATCTGGGATAGAACCCAAATACTCAGGCACAACATCAGTATCCATTTCATTAGACATCTTAAAAAAGAAAAAGAAAAACCAAATTAATATATAATGAATAGATTTCAATTCATTATACAGATCTTACTTGCTAATTTAGTCAAAGATAAAAATAAAAATAAATATGAAAGCATGTTTATAATCAGGTTTATATGTAACAAACGGGTTGAAACCAAAGGCATAGGGATATTCTTAAATATAAAAATAAAAATAAATCCATTTCTCTTACTTGCTAACAGAACAAAGGCAAATTCAATGCTAACTTGGAAGGTAATTTAAAACTGTTGGAGTAATTCTTCAATTTTAATTGAATTTCAACAAAAAAAAAGAAATTGAACACTACAAACGGGTTGAATCCAAGCAAGCAGATAACAAATCTTAATTCTTAACTTTTAAAAAATAAAAAATATATATTACATAAAAATATCAGAACATGTATATATATATTATAATCGATCTATGGAATAATGGAAGCAAATAGTGTTTTATACCTGTGAATTGTGGATTATGGCCGGATCTATTGTTGAGCCACTAAGAGTATGAGACTAAGGTTTGGTCGAATGGGAATTGCCAGTGAGAGTGTGAGACGCAAGCTGGGAAGTGGGAAGGCTGTAGTCGGAAGAGAGGCTGGAGCAGTGGTGACTGGTGGGGGTCGGTCGGTCTCTGTCAACTCTTAGTTAGAGGAGCAAAGCAGTGATCACATAGTGAAGAGAGAGTGAGAGTGACTGTGTGTGAGGCCGGCAGTGAGAGCTTGAAAGGAAGCCAGCGAATCGATGGGCCACAAAGGGGGCTTTCCGTTTAAGTTTGATTGGGATTGAGGGTTTTTTTTTTAATCGGGAGTGACTGACAAGAGAGGGTGGGTGAGGGATTTTTAATGTATATTATCTAATATTATTTATATTTATAATTTATTTTTAATTAAAATCGATTTTTTGGTCAGTTCGTTTTAACATTTATATAAACTGACTACCGACCAATTTAACCAATAAAACCAAACATAAAAACAGATTAAACCAAAACCCGTATAAATCGAACCGAACAGGTCGAAAACCGAACGGTTTGGTCGGTTTTATCGGTTACAAAAATTTTTGCTCACCCCTCAATTGATCTTATTTTTAACATATCCATAATTTAATATCTTAATTATAGGTTAAGAATTTTGGGATCTCAAAATTTAAAATAATATTATCACTATTAAAATATTATATTTATATTAATATAATAATATTTATTGATAAAAATATTAAAATATTTATATTATTAAAATAATTATATTTTATATTGAAAGTAATTATTATCAATTATAACAAAAATATTATTTATTTATATTTTAAATTAAAATATTAAGAAATAATTAAAAATATTCATTAATTGTAATAAAATAAATAATTTTAACTATTTAAATAATCAAAATATTAGTTAATATATTAATATTTATTATTAAATTAATAATATAATACTATTTATTATTGAGATATTAAAAATATTTTGATGTTTAATAATATAAAAATAAATTATTTAAATTTAAAATATTAAAAGACTTTGAATGTTAATATTTTAATATTAATTAAAATTAAATCAATAATATTTTATTAATATAATAATATTTTAGAAAGAGTCAAATTAATTCTGAGCTTAAAAGATTATATCCAAAGTCCGGTTTGAGTAAAATTATGTTTACAAATTTAATAATAACTCTATACATAAACAGTCGTTTTCGATAAATGTATTTTTTTCAAAAGTGTAAGATAATTTTTAATAAATTATTTAATTTTTCATTAACTAAATAATTTTCTATCAAACAAACACTGAAAACTAAAAAAAGAAAACCATTTCCTTGAAGTCATTAGCATGCATCTTTCTTCCAACTTTTTGTCTAAATCATCGCTTCTCTTTCCCCTTCTCAAATCTGGTTCTTTTTTTCCTTTCCTTACTAGTTAAATCAATCCTTCATCCTCAAAAGGGCAAAAAAATGTTTAATGTAGACCCTTTGATTTACTAAAATCAATGGCTAAGGAGCGAAGTAAGGCTATATATATAGAGAGAAGGCTATAAGTCATATCATTATAAAACAAATTATCTACACAATTTTTATAATTTTATGTAAAATTAATATTTTTACATATCGAGTATTAGATTTAGCAATTTACTTATATTTGTTATGCACATAAAATTTTAAATCGATCCTATATTTTTATTATTTTAATTAAGAATAACTTATTTTTCAATATATATAATAATAGTTGAAATTCTATTAGGCTTAATAACCAAATATACAAATCACCTTTTCTGTAAAATATATATAAGCCCCTCATTTTTTTTTTGCATGTAAATGAGTCTGCAAAGTTTTATTTACTGTAAATTAAATCGCAGACTTTTAATATAACATAATTAAATACAAATTCATTAAAAGACAATAACAGACATTTCTAGCACAAGTGGCATTCTACGTGGCATGTTGAGATGTAAAATTCTGTCCAAGTGTCACGTAATTAGTCAATGTATAAAATTTTTTTAATCCCTCAACTTTTCCATAAGCTCTCAACCTTACGTAGAAAAAGATATAAGCTTTTAATATTTTATTATACGCAAATAAACGCTCAACTTTTTTTAAATTTTTTATCAAATGACACATCATAAATCCATGTGAACAATTTTTGTTCACATGAGCATGCCATGTAGGATGTTAAATGTGCAAAACAAACGTTAGGGTCTGCTTGTGCATTTAACGAATTTAGTCTTAATTATATGATTTTGAAAAATTATGGTTTAAGTTATAATAAGATAAAAGTTTATAGACTTATTTGCATATAATAAAACATGGATGGCTTATATTTGTTTTTTACAAAAGATTGAAGGTATATTTGGGTATTATGTCATATTATTATTATTATTATTATTAAACAAATGGTTTTTATTTTGGCTAGGAGATGCATGTTATACTCGATTTTCAATGCCATAAAATACAGCACCAATTTCTCCTCTCAAGTTAATTTTTTCCTCTCAAGTTAATTAGTTGCAAAGGAAAGAAACAGAAAATATTGATTAATTAATGCAAACACATACTTGTAGCATAGGCTCTCATCATAAATATTTAATAGAGTTTTGAATTCCCTGAAAGGAACGTCTATATAGCTAGACTTGAGATTTCGTGTCAGTTAACAAGTACTTGGACATAAGTTGGCTAATTTAAAACAAATACTATATATATATACACACACACACACATTTGCATGCACAGCAAATAATTTTAGATAGTATAATGTGATCTAATATAAAAATAACACCGATTAAAGTTTTAAAAAAAATTATATATTAATTTCATTGTTTGTGTTCAACATATCAACAAGAACTGTGATATGATATGTGTTCTTTTATATATGGCTTAATACTTGTGTATACCCTCGATGTTTGTCATAAAATGAAATTAAATCATCAATATTTAATTGCATGAAAATCAATCCATTAAGTTTTATTTTAAGCAATTAAAACCTAAACATTTCAAAATAACAGAATTAAGTTCATTTTTGTTAAATTCTTTAACTGTAGTTTCCCTTGTACAGCAATTAAAACTTAACAGTGTTGGAGAGACTTAATAGAAATGTACTTAATTGCTTAAAATAAAACTTAATGAACTGATTTCCATGCAATTAAATGTTAGAGATTTAATTCCATTTTGTAGTAGACATAGAGGGCATATTTGAGTATTGAACCTTTTTATATTTTATGCATTGGTTATGTATAGTTTCTATATACTATCAATCAACCATAATGTGACACATCATTAATAAGAAAAGTTTAAAAATACACAGGTCTTTAAAAATAAATTTAAAAAATTTATAAATATATATATATTTAAGCTATATACTATCCGCCAACTACAATATGACATCTCATTAATAAATAAATTTTAAAAATACATAGATCCTTAAAAATAATTTAAAATAAATACTATACATTGTCAATATATCAAAAATAAACTTTTTTCTCATAAAAAAAATATAAAGAAAAAAGTGGAGTTGCACTTTAAACTTAATCATTCCTAAAAAATTTAATAATCGTTAGATCGAACCTTAAGTGTAGATACAATACATGTTTAATACAAAATAAACACGCCAGAAAGAACATCAATTCCGTTACTTGTTACAATTAAGCAAGCTAATTTTCCTACATCCAAAAAAGTTGCACTGTCCGACAAGCTGGGAGAAATGTGTTAAATCCTTTTGTGTAGGCATCAAATCAGACAGTTTGTAGGATTCAAGCAACTTGTGCTAGCTGCCATAACGTCTCCATCTTCTTTGTCTAACCAAAGAGTCCGTTGAATGGAAGCAATGCCATTGAACTGAAAAAATAAAACATCCTTCATCATGCCACATGAAAAATCAGAGCTGATGGAATAGATAGTTCAAGTCAAACCTTTACTTGTGTCCCAAATGATGTTTCCTTGGGCTTAAAACTAACTAGCATGAGCTGGATGGATGGATTTTCTTCTAGTGTGAAATTGGGTTTGTCATCTAGCCCAATCCTAGTTAGATAGAGTTAGGTCTAAAACCCAATGTAAGTAGCCCTGATCAAAACCCACCGAAGAAAAATTCAAACCAAATCTTTTTTTTTTCCTAAAATAAATTAAAAAAATGTCTCTTGACATGTGTGCCATCACATCAGCAACGGCTCTTTCAAGACATCATCTATTCATCTTAACTGAAAGGAGCTGGCTGAGCTCTGCAGCCGGCCAACGCATCACCTGTAAGTTTTGTTATTTTATTTTATTTTTCTATTTTTATTTTTTGTAATCACCTATAAAGTTGTAAGTTGGAACCACAATGTATCTGTGTTTAAGAGAAAATAGAGTAACACGATGCCAAAATAATACTCATACTAATAGAAAATTTCTCATTGGATTTACTAATAAATAGTTGTTATTTTATAGGTTAAGTTTAGAGTTAATGTTTTGAGGCATGTGCTTAAGAAAATTAATTTTCTTGAATGAGTCTAAGTGGATGTGCGTCCTTAACATCAATTGATGAAGAATTAATTTCGAAGTGCATGTAAGCCGGCTTAAAGACTTTTTGACCGTAAAAATAAAAAAAAAACTAATGTTAATAGAAAATACGAAATTACATTGATTAAAATTTGATAAAATTTTTATTAAATATGATAAAAAATTATTTTTGACGTGTCAACATGAATTTTAATATAAAATTTTTCATATTTTATGTTATACAATTACGATTTTACATAAAAAAAATTATATATATAAAATATATATATATATGATCATCAAATCTATTCAAAACTAACCCTTTTTTTGGTTTTTGTCACATTGATCAGGAACAGTAAATTGATTCTAAAAAAATAAAAAATCAATTAACGGATCATTTTTAAAAATAATCAAATCGATTAATTAATTTTATTATTCAAATCGAAATAAAAATAAGATTTGAGTAGTTTGATGAAAGTTAAATTTTTTTAGTATTTTTATTTTTATTTTTTTTTATTTTATTGAACATTTAATAACTTTTCACATTTAGTTTTCATTTATTATTTTAATTTGAAATTTTTTTTGTAATTTTATTTTTAAATATATTTAATTGTGGATTAATATTTAATACATTGTTGTTAGCTTTAAATTGCTATATGTATTTTGAAATGACAAAAACTTAAGTAAGCTTTAATGTTTTAATTCATATTGTAAATTTGCCTTATCACACATGATTTTCGCAATCTATTTTCAAGTGATCATATCAAACATTAAGACCATGATTTAATTACATATTCTTATTGGTCTTAATACTTTATAAAATGTCTTGAATATTTTAGAAAATTACTTGATGAATTTTTGGACCATGTTTTCATTAGAGAAAGTCAAGAAAAACTCCCACAAAAATGTTAAAGTGTTTTGGGTTGGATTAGGATCAAAGGTCACATCATTTCTAACCCAAAAGTGTAGGAAATAGGCTTTCTGGAGGCATGAGATCGATCCCTTAAGGGAAGGGATCGATCCCCTTTTGGCAGTAAGCACCTCAACGCAAGAAAAGGTCCTTCAGCCCAGAATAATCGAATCTGGAATGAAGGGATCGATCCCTTTGCCTGAAAATAGCCTGTAACGGCTTGTTTTTGTGAGACAACGGTTATATTCAAGTTTTGGCTCCACCCAACAGCTAGAATACATCCAATGGATTATAAATAGAGGCTTAGAAGCTAAAGAAAGGAAGAGGAACTGCTCAGAAATTCTATTCATCATCTTCTTCATTTTCCTCAAGCCTCATCAACAAATCAAGAGCTACAAAGTCTTCATCTTCCATCATTCTCATATTCTTTGTATAGAGTAGCACAAATCTTGTATAGGCTTTTTCCTTGTGCTTAAACATTGTAATCACTTCCTACTTAGAGGCCTTCTTTGATTACACTTCTTGTAAACTCACTCATTCCTTGTAAAAGGAGAGGTTTCTCTTAAGCCTTAGAAAAAGAGAGAGGTTTCTCTTGAGCCTAGAAAAAGAGGGAGAAGAGGTTTCTCTTGAGCCTAGAAAAAGAGGGAGGTTATTCTTGAGCCTAAGAAAAAGAGGGATTGTAATCACAAATTCAAGATAGTGGATTTGAAGAAAATCCTTGGGAGCGTCTCAAGGTAGAGGACGTAGGCAAGGTTGCTGAACCTCTATAAATCGCTTACGTACATTTCCCTATCCTTACTCTCTTTAGTTATTTACAATTATATTTGTGTTTATTGCATTGAATTTATATTGTATAATTGTCTAGCTTAGAGAACTTAGAAAACACTCAAATAGGCTAGAGAATTTAGAAGAATCGAAAAACGGGCATAAAGTTAGCAAAGAGCCGATTCACCCCCTCTATGTATAGCCTATAGAGCCAACAATTGGTATTAGAGCTTGGGCTCGAGATTGATTTAGACTAACCTCTATCGAGCAAAACGATCTTAAATGGCTCATTTGAATGTAGGCACATCCTTAGGAGAAGAGGGACAATCATTAGTTAGACCTCCACTCTTCAATGGTGAGAATTATTCATATTGAAAAACTAGAATGATGTTATTTATACAATCAAATGATTATAAAGTGTGGAGAATTATAGTAAATGGTCCTAGAATTCCCATGAAGAAAGTAGATGGAAAAGATGTCCCTAAGAGTGAGGATGAGTGGGACACAAATGACATGAGATTGGCACAAATGAATGCCAAGGCTATGCCAACCCTCTTTTGTGCTTTAGGTCCAAATGAGTATAATAGAGTCTCTTTATGTGAGAATGCTAAACAAATATAGGATAAACTAGCCATCACACATGAAGGGACAAATCAAGTTAGAGAGACCAAAGTAGGAATGATCACACACGATTATGAGCTATTTAGGATGAAAGAAAATGAGTCCATTAGTGAAATGTTCACTAGGTTTAATGATATAATTAATGGACTTAAGGCTCTAGGCAAGGCTTATTCCAATGTTGAAATGGTAAAGAAAATTTTGTATAGCTTGCCTAAGTCGGGGGAGGCAAAGGTAACCGCAATAGAAGAGTCTAAGGATCCAAATACCTTGTCTCTAGATGAGCTTATGGGCTCCCTACTTACATATGAAATGAAAATGAAAAGAAATGAAGTGCCTTCAAAGAAAGTAGGGGTAGCACTTAAGTCTTCCACTCATGAGGTCCTTGAAGATGATAGTGATGAGAGTGGAAATGAGGAAGAGAAGGAAATGGCAATGTTTGCCAAAAGATTTAATAGGTTCATGGGAATGAAAGAAAAAGAAAATAATAGGAGACATCAAAGAGGGGAGTCAAGTAGAAGAGAAAATGACCCTTTAGTGTGTTATGAGTGTAATGAACCGGGTCATACTAAGTTAGATTGCTCCTTATTTAGGAAAGAAAAGGATAGGAAACCTAGGAAGAAAGCATTTGTGGCTGCATGGAGAGATAATGATAGCTCCGATGAGGAAAACATAGATAATGAGGTAGCCTACTCATGCTTTATGGCTATTAGTGACGATGAGGCTAGCTTAGTTCTAGTGAAAATAATGATTTTACATTTGATGAGTTACAAAATGCTTTTAATGAATTAGCAAATGAATTTCAATGCATGAATTCTAAATATAAGAAAATCATTGCTAATTTGAAAATAGAAAAGGAAACCTTGACCAATGTTAAGCTAGAATTAGAGAAGAAACTAGAAGAGGCCAACTTAGAAATAAATGAGTTAAATAAAAAGAATACAAATTTGCATAACTCATTTACTAGGTTCTATATGGGTCAACAAAAAACTAGATCATATGTTAGAGACCCAAAGAGCTTTCTTTGATAAAGATGGTTAGGTTATAACGCAATACAAAAAGAAACTCATCTAAAGAATTTCCTTGTGAGCAAAAATACTATGCATGATTTATCTCTTACATGCTCACTATGCAATAGAATAGGACACTCTTCACAAGCATGCACATATAGAAAAATCACATTTAGAGGAAGAGTAGTTAGAAAAATGTGGGTGCCAAAGCATGTAATAAATAATGATGAATTGTGCTTGAAATGGATCCCAAAAGGATCAAAAATTGTTTGCACTAACTCTCATGGACCCAAGAAAATTTGGGTACCAAAGCATGCATAAATTTGTTTGTTGTAGGAGTGTTAGAGTATGGGAATACAATGGAACAATGGAGTTTAAATACTCAACACATCCTCATGGAGTTTGCTTGTGCTAATGAGAAAAAGGAAGAGCTTGGAAATCCATCCTTAGCAAGGTGACAACAATTTCTCAAAGAATGGCTAATGGTGGATCCAACATATCAAGGCAAAGCACTCTCAAGCAAAGGAGTTTTGTAAGCTTAATTCCTTACTCCTTAAACTTTTTATTGTTTATGCCTTGATGATGTGATTTGTTGATGATCTTTGATGCATTATAAGTTGAATGGATAAATAAAAGGCATGATAAATGATTGGATAGTTTTTGATGCAATATTTGATTGAATGAAAAGCATGATTTATGATTTTGAAATGATTATTGGATTTCTGCATTTTGAGCAAGTCTTCTATGTGTTAATAATGTATTTACTTGCCTCAAATTGCCAAATATGTCATACATGCAAAATGTCATGTCATGTGCATTAATGAACAACTTATATGTTGGAAATCATGGCTTAATGTTCACAAGTATGATGATTTGATGTTATATGTGCTTAAAATCTATGTGAACAAGTTTGTTTTGGCATATTTGTGGTTTCTAATGCTTTAGTTTTGTCAAAATATGCTTAACTCTCAAAATGACCTCCTTTGATGCCAAAAATGCATTTTATTGTGTAAATTCTTCCAAAATTGCAAAATCTTTTGTAAAATGGCTTTTCATTCATGTTTTTCATTCATACAAGTCCAAAATCATGTTACACAAATGTTTAAACCATTACTTGGACTTAAAATACTCAAAAACGAAGTTTTGGCACCTCAAAGGTTAGATTTTCTGTCAAAAACTGCAGAAACAGGATGAGGGATCTATCCCTTAACAAGCAGGATCGATCCCCCTTGTGCAGAATGTAGGAAATCTGCATTCTGGAGTTAAGGGATCGATCCACCTCCTCTAGGGATCTATCCTCCCAGGCCAATATGGCTTTTCTGCACTTTTTCAACCGAATTTTAGAAGGATTTTTCACTTTCTTGATATCTTCTTTCTTCTCAACTTAAAATCCAGTATTTTAACTTCTTTTTGATGATCTTTAAACTATGAAAATTCATTTTTCATTGATGTCATGCCTCAATTCCATCAATTTGTATTATTTCCAACAATTGGTATCACTTTCAATAATCAATATCATTTTTCATTGAGCTCACAAGTGTAAAATCAGTTTTCTCATTGAAGATGGTCATGAACTGCATAAATCATGAAATAATCTTGAAACATATTTTCAATGAATGCTTAAACATAATTTTGAGAAATATTTCAAGAATTTATGATATATTTGAGAAATTGATAAACTTGTGCATAATGAATATTCTTCATTCTTTTTTGTTCATCGTAGTCAAGCATGCTTATAGGATTATGTCTCTTAGCTTGACTTATCTATTCCACACTAGGTTTCATGATAATTATACATCTAGTGGAAGAATAATTAAAACTTGACCTTAAGGATTGATTTCAAATGTAAATTCAACAATTGGTATAAGGTCATAATTTTCTTTGGCATATAATTTGTGATGGTAAATGGATCCTAAATGTTGAATTGCATGAAAATTTATCATCCATGAAATTAATTCTTTATGGCCAAATTATTAAAGAACTTGAGCGTTAATGACAACACCAACAATTGATACACATGCAGTGAATCTTGAGTATTTTGATGTTGAACATGCATGTTTGCTTAAGTTGAATCAATAATCATGCCTATGAGATGAGAATAGTTGTTTTCATGATATTATGTGCTTAACCTCACTTATAGCTTATGGATTTTGATGACAAAATATATTTTAGCTTGATAATATTGATTCACTTAAGTGAAGCCATTTTAGTTAAAATAGCATATACCCTCTAGAACGTTAAATGATGATAACAACTAGGGATATGGCTCTTAATTGATTAAAATGGTAATTTTGAATCTTTCCTTGCTCATAATTGATTAAGGACTTGAATTGGAAAATGAGCATAGGATTTTTGTACTTGAAACCATGGAAGAAATTGTGTTTGCTTGAATACCTTTATTGTTTGAATCTTCCATATGGTATAACTTTGTGAATATGAATATGAATTAATACTTTATGATAGTATGCTAATGTTTAATTAATCCATATGCATATTTGATGGTGTGTGATTGTGTTCTTGCATTTTTAGAATGATTATTTTCTTGACATGAACACACTACACATAAATATTGGATTCATGCAAAATGACTAAGTCAACCATTAGTAACAGTTGGTATTAAGATTGAAATAACAATTAGTATCATTGGTAACCATATTTTCAATAATTGGTAAGCCGAAACTAAATTGCCAATTGGTATGAGCTTTAAATTGACAATTCTTCTCATGCTCCTTAGATTGAAATGACAAATAGAGAAGAATTCATATAAGACACTTTTGCATGAAACACTTTTGCGCTAGAATTTGTGATTAATTGATGTATGATTTAATTCTAGACACAATATTTCTTGAGAATGATTTATGAGCACATGCATATGATATGTTATATAATTTCAGCTCATAATCATGATGTATTACAATGCACCTTAATTGGACTTTAGAAAGAACAATTGATATACTTAGGTGCTTAATAGGATTGAAATGAGCAAGTCATAGACCTTAGTAGATATTTATACACAACTTGCTTCATTAATTACCAGTTGTGAACTTCTTGCAAAATTATTTATAAACAATTGGTATAGGATCATAAGTCATGTTCTTTGCATGAATATTTCATACTCTTTATGAACAATTGACTTATTTATTTGTGCTATGAGTCCTATGTACTAACATGTTTCTTGTTGAATGGAGCATATTCTTTTATCTCTTCTCACATAGCCATGATTTTAGGGGGAGCATATTTTTTATTATTTTTCCTTCTTTTTGCTATGACAAAAAGGAGAAGAGATAGATATTAAAAGGGAGAGATATTAAGGGGGAGAGATAATGGGGAGAAATAGTTTGAAAATTCATTTTTAAAACCCATGCTTATATTAAGGGGAAGCTTTGTAAAATCCTGCTTTATTTGAGGTGGAGTATTTTATCAAAGAATTTTCAAAGCAAATTTACATTAAGTTTTGTCATATCAAAAAGGGGGAGATTGTATAGCTTTAAATTGTCATATGTATTTTGAAATGACAAAAACTTAAGTAAGCTTTAATGTTTTAATTCATATTGTAAATTTGCCTTATCACACATGATTTTCTCAATCCATTTTCAAGTGATCATATCAAACATTAAGACCATGATTTAATTACATATTCTTATTGGTCTTAATACTTTATAAAATGTCTTGAATATTTTCGAAAATTACTTGATGAATTTTTGGACCATGTTTTCATTAGAGAAAGTCAAGAAAAACTCCCACAAAAATGTTAAAATGTTTTGGGTTGGATTAGGATCAAAGGTCACATCATTTCTAACCCAAAAGTGCAGGAAATAGGCTTTCTGGAGGCATAGGATCGATCCCCTAAGGGAAGGGATCGATCCCCTCTTGGCAGTAAGCACCCCAATGCAAGAAAAGGTCCCTCAGCCCAGAATAATCGAATCTGGAATGAAGGGATCGATCCCCTTTGGGAAGGGATCGATCCCTTTGCCTGAAAATAGCTTGTAATGGCTAGTTTTTGTGAGACAACGGTTATATTCAAGTTTTGGCTCCACCCAACGGCTAGAATACATCCAAGGGACTATAAATAGAGGCTTAGAAGCTAAAGAAAGGAAGAGGAACTGCTCAAAAATTCTATTCATCTTCTTCATTTTCCTCAAGCCTCGTCAACAAATCAAGAGCTACAAAGTCTTCATCTTCCATCATTCTCATATTCTTTGTATAGAGTAGCACAAATCTTGTATAGGCTTTTTCCTTGTGCTTAAACATTGTAATCACTTGCTTACTTAGAGGCCTTCTTTGATTACACTTCTTGTAAACTCACTCATTCCTTGTAAAAGGAGAGGTTTCTCTTAAACCTTAGAAAAAGAGGGAGGTTTCTCTTGAGCCTAGAAAAAGAGGGAGAAGAGGTTTCTCTTGAGCCTAGAAAAAAAGGGAGGTTACTCTTGAGCCCAAGAAAAAGAGGGATTGTAATCATAAATTCAAGATAGTGGATTTGGAGAAAATCCTTAGGAGCGTCTCAAGGTAGAGGACGTAAGAAAGGTTGCCGAACCTCTATAAATCACTTGCGTACATTTCCCTATCCTTACTCTCTTTAATTATTTGCAATTATATTTGTGTTTATTGTATTGAATTTATATTGTATAATTGTCTAGCTTAGAGAACTTAGAAAACACTCAAATAGGCTAGAGAATTTAGAAGAATAGAAAAATGAGCATAAGGTTAGCTAAGAACCGATTCACCCCCCACTCGGTATAGCTTATAGAGCCAACAATCATCAATAAAGTTTTTTTACTTCACAAACGGAGTTAATATAATTACACATGTTCTTTAAAAATATTAAAAAATAACAAATAAATAAAATAGGATATCTGTAATCATTCTAACTTCACTTTTGGAATAAAAAAATTCTATTGATAATGTATTAGAAAAAAATTTTTTGGTTACAAAGGAAAGGTAAAATAGCTACATTACGAATCCCCATGGAAAGGAGACTCCCCATGGATCTGCATCTAACAGACCATGTAGACAATGAGGGAGAACATCAAGTTGTTGAAAGTCTATCTCAAGATCACAAGCGAGTTTCGCAAGTTTGTCAGCACAAAAATTTCCCTCTCTGTAGGAATGGCATAATTCTACTTTCCAGTTTCTAGCCAAGAGATCTCTAATGTCTGCAAGTAAACAACCCAATGGAAGAGCCTGGAGATTTGCATCCTGCACTAGATCAATAGCCACCTGTGCATCTACTTCACATACAACAGATCTATACCCTTTATTCCATGCTAGAATTAAGCCCAGCTTCAAAGCATGTAATTCTGTAGTGATATTAGAACAAATGCCTAGATGTGCTTGAAACCCTGTAAGCCAATTACCTTCATATGATCGAATAAGCCCCCCAGCACCTGCTCTGCCCAGATTTCCTTTAACCGCTCCATCCGTATTAAGTTTAACCCATCCAAGAGGAGGAGGGTGCTAGTTGGTCATCTCTGGACAGTGTTTGTCCACTACTTTCCTGTTGAAGGTTTGCTGAAGTTCGTAAGCTCCCATTTGTATGTAGGACACGAACTGCTTGATTTAAGCTTAGCTGGAATATCAGAGCAAAAGATCAACAAACATCTCCTAGTCCACAGTCTCCAAACAGCAGTTATAAAAAGGCAGCGCCAATCACCTATATGTCCACAACCGTCAGCCTTATGTAAATTCTGGAAAAACCACTCAAACAAAGAAAGGTTAAAGAACTCAGATCTATAATCCACAGGCAATATATGAGACCAAACGAGTCGGGCCACCTGACAATCACGAAGGGCATGCAGAACAATTTCCTCATAATTCCCACACAAAGAACACACCGAGGAGCTTGACATATTCCATTGGAATCTCAAAGAATAGGTCAAAATCCTGCCCTTCATAGCTAGGCACAGGAAACCAATCCACCAATTTGGGGCTAGCAGCTTCCACAGCCACTTCCAGTTAATTTCCTCTGAACAATCATCACGAACAACCACCTTATAAGCAGATTTTGAGGAAAACATTCCATTAGAATCATGTTTCCAAATCCATTCATCCTACATATGCCTTATCAGAGAAGTAGGAGTACCAATAATTTTATAAACTACTTCCATAGGAAGTTTTGAAGCTAGATACTTTACGTTCCACTCACCATTTTCTTCAAGGTAATCATGAATAGTGTCCGCTGAATTAACATTGTTCAAATCCACATTAGATAAAGAAGCAATTGGTTCATCAATCCAACAATCTCTCCAAAATAAAGTATTTCAACCATCTCCAATTCTCCTTTTCAAACCAGTAGACAGCAATTTCAACCCCGACGCTAACGACTTCCAAGAGTAGGAATTAGTGCTATTACTCAGTAGACCAGAAATTGTTCTCCTAACAACATCACCATGCAATCTGTATTTGGTTTTAAGAACGTGAACCCATAGCTGATCAGGTTCCTTCAAGAACCTCCAAGTTGACTTTTGTATCATAGCGAGGTTATGATCCTCTATACGCGTAAGTCCTAGGCCACCAAGTTCCTTTGGCTTACATACATTCTGCCAATTCACAAGAGTAACTCCACGTTTATCACCTGTTCCTCCCCATAAGAATCTACGATTAAGTTTGTCTAAAGTGTTTAACACACTCTTTGACAGAATACAAGTCATCATCGTATACGTGGGAATAGATGCAGTCACTAAAGTAATAAGAGTAGCTCTAGCTGCCAAGCTTAATAGTTGGGATTGCCATCCCATATGTTTACAATTAACTTTGTCAACAACCTCTTGATATGTCTTCTTGGACACTCTCCCATGAATAAGAGGGACTCCCAAGTAATTCCCTAGATTTTTAGTAAGGCTGAATCCTAGCACACGCTTTACTAAGCGACCATAGCATGGAGGTGCCTTTGGAGACACAAATATCTTGGACTTGGATAAGCTAATTTTTGCCCCAGATGCAGCACTGAACTTATCAAGAATTCCTTTAATCACTTTAGCTTGAGACACTGAAGCTCTTGCAAACAAGAACAAATCATTTGCAAAAAATAAGTGAGATATTTTTGGCCCTCCTCTAGCCAAGGTGATAGGTTTCCATGCTCCTTTTGATACTGCCTCTCCAATAAGATTACCTAGTCTTTCCATACATAAGACAAACAAATAAGGCGAGAGTGGATCACCCTGACGAAGTCCATGTTTAGCAAAAAAAACCTCAGTCATTTCTCCATTCCAAAGAACAGACATCTTAGCCCCACTAATACATTTCATAACCAGAGTAATCCATTTCCTTGGAAAACCAAAAACCTTGAGAGTATCTTCAAGGAAATCCCAACGAATTCTATCATACGCCTTCTCAAGGTCAATCTTTAAAGCCATCAACCCATCTTTTCGCTTCGACCTATGAATAGTATGAATTAATTCTTGTGCAATGAAAATATTGTCTGCAGCTTGTCTTTCAAGATAAAAACTTGTTTGAGTTGGAGCAATTAAATCATTCAATAAGGGTTTAAGTCGATTCACTAATAACTTTATGATTAGTTTGTAACACACACAACAAAGGCTAATGGGCTGAAACTGACTTTCCAATTCAGGGGAATGAACTTTTGGGATAAGGGAAAGAAGTGTTACATTGATTCCTTCAGGAATTTGACCATCTTCAAAAGCTATGTTCACTAGTTCAAATAAACTACTTTTGAAAATATCCAAGTAACATTGAAAAAATCCTGCCTGAAATCCGTCTACCCCTGGAGCAGACCAAGCCTTCATTTGAAATAAAGCGGATCTGACTTCATCTTCATTGATTGCCTGACATAGCATCTCAGATTGAAAAAGGTCAAGAGACATACCAGAGAGAGGAGGTAATTTACTAACTTCATCATCCTCTAAGGAATATAAAGCCTTATAGAAGCATGACACTAAAACATGTAGCTCCTCAGGATCTGTAGTCCAAACACCATCATCGTCTTTCAGCATTGTAATACGGTTCCTGCTTCGCCTATGTAAAGATGAAACATGAAAAAAATTTGTATTTCTTTCCCCTTCCAAAATCCATTTCACTCTGGATTTTTTTTGCTAGTATAAGTCCTCCTGCCTTAATATTCTGTTGTACTCCCCCACTAGTTCTTTCTCTAATAGTTGCATTTGATGTGACCAGCCAATACTAGGAGATCTCTGTACCCTTCGTAGTCTAGCCAAAACTTGGTGCTTATTCCCAAAGATATTTCCAAAACTATTCATGTTCCAGTTCTGCAGCTTCTGTGATAACTTGTTAGTTCTCTCACAAAAATTCCCTCTCATTTTACCCCATAGCTGTGGAACTAAATTATCAAGAGTTGGATCAGTCAGCCACATAACATGAAATCTGAAAGGCTTACATACTCCATGTGAAGGCAAATCCCGAGCACATTGAACTAAAACAGGGCAGTGATCTGAGTATGTGTTTGGCAAATGTGAAACCTTAGTATCCGGGAAAAGCTCCTGCCACTCCATATTAGCCAAGGCTCTGTCTAGTCTTGCCATAATCCTAGCACGACCTGGTCTACCATTGCTCCAAGTGAATTTAGATCCTTGAAAACCAAGATCCAAGAGATTACATGAGTTCATTATATTATTAAACAGTAAACACTTTCTAGCCGAGACTCCAGCACCTCCAAATCTTTCAGCACTCTCCTTAACATCATTTAGATCACCTAATAACAAGCAAGGAAGATTAATAGTAGTAGAGAACTCCTCCAAAGCATCCCATAAGCCTCTCCTAATTTCCAGTTTAGGACTAGCATAAACAGCCGAGAAAATCCATGGTGCTTGATTACAAACATTAACCGAAGCATGAACCACCTGAGACGAGGAATGTAGAACATCAAGCTGTATTTCACTAGAGTTCCAACAAATCCGTATTCCACCCGAAAAACCGTTTGGATTAACCACATGAAAATTATGAAACCCTAGTCTTCTAATAACTCTAACAGCAACAAGGTATCTCACTCTAGTTTCCACAAGCACTAGTATGCTTGGTTTATAACTTGTGATCAACTCCTTAGCATTCCTCAAGAAGGTATCATTACCAACTCCCCTAGTATTCCATAAGAGAAGATTCATCTATATTAAGATTAATGTGTCCTAGTTCACGCTCACTAGGAAGAGCACAAACCCGATTCTCATTAGAACTATCAACAAGCACAAAATTATTCTTCCTATTGGTGATCATCTGGACCGAAGACTCCGAAACAAAGGAATCTGGAAGCTCCTTGTCCCTATGGTCTGATGAACTATCATTAAATATAGGATTGGTATGGGCTTCAAATTGAGAATCACGATCCATCTCCATTTCCACCGAAGAAGGTCTGACCATGAGGTTATCTCTAGAACTTGTCACACGTCTTGTAGGAGCATTATTTACATTTTGTTGTTTAGAGCTTGCGGATGGCTCCTTATGGCTGGAATCATAGCCCACAACTAAATTATTGGTTTGCCCAACTTTAGAAACAATTGCACCCTCTCCATTGGCAGCCAAATCACATTGGCCCAGATTGGCCCTATCTACCTTTTGGATACGTGGACTATTCTGCATGATTTTTAAATTATTATTTTGCATGATACCCGCCCTATTAGCATCTCTGACTAGAACATCCTCCATAATTTCCTCTCCAAGAATCCTAAAGCGTGATCCCAGATTAACAGATTTGCCCTGAATCTCGGTGTTTTCTTTCTCAGACTTTCTCCTTTGTTGCGGCTGCGCCACCATCCAAGGACCAAAGTCACCCTCACCATCCTCTTTATTCACCTTATCAATATCAAGATTAGTTCTACCATCATCTATAGGAACTCCATGGCCAAAAGTGTGGTCACCTTTTTTTGACTGGAATGGACAATTTCCTTTATGCCCCATTCTGCCACACTGAAAGCAAATTAAATTTAGTCCTTCATATTCTACCTTTTGCCATATACCGTCCAAGCAGACTCTTGGGACCAACGGCTTGTCAAGATTTACTTCTACACACCCTCTTGCAAATTTCCCCCTAGCTGCATATCGAGTTGCTCGATCCACTTTCAACGCAATCCAATCGTGTCGTCCAGCACCATTAGTACTCTTTCATCATAGTACTCAATGGGAAGACCCAAAAATCTCACCCACGCTGCAGTAGAGTCGATAGACGCATCACATGGACGAAACTCCAGTTGCCATTTTCTGATGGTTAGATAGTGGCCAAAAATAAGCCAAGGCCCTTCTTCCATCACAAACTATAAATCCTCCTCGGTAGCAAATTTGACAAGATGAAAGCCCTCCCTTAGATCAACAAGGTCATAATCACCTTTAGGGTTCCACAATTTCTTTAGCTTATCATCCAGCAGTTTATAACCAATGGAGCATCCTAACAATTTGATGATAATGTAATTCTCCCATGGTTTTTGCAGACTTTCTCGAAAACGATCAGATAAAGTCACACATGGCTAGGAATATAAAGTTGACGTCTTAATCATATCCTCTTCCAGATTAGGGAAACATTCATTCCTTGTATCATTACCTTTATTCAGGTTTCTCATTCCCTTCACCATATCTTTAAAAGATCGTTGATTTCCAATAGAATTCTGATTCCCTGAAGCATCATGCATCCCCTCTACATCATCCATCGACTTGATCCTTTAAGTAGATCTTGCCAGTAAGTTAGATTCCTCCTTGGATCGACAAGAACTTTCTTTACTCAAAGCATTCTCCATTTCGTATGTATTTATGTATTAGAAAATTAACCAACATGTGGTTGGAAGAAAGTAAAAGTGGACTTCTTCCCCATGTACTTAGACAAGGTTCGAGTCCCACTGTTGAGAGAGAGCTTTACCGTTTACCACTTCCTGCTCAAACAAGATTGATCTTAGACCATAAAATTAATGAAAATACTTGTGCTTACACCAAAAAAATGTATTAAATAATTATCCTAAATAGTTAGATAACTCCAGTTAACTTGAAATTTGGCTTACATAATTTACTTGAATAGAATGTAAAATTCAATAGTTATACTAAACAAAAAAAAGTATAAAAAATATAAAATGTGTAAAATTAAATTAGATTTATATTAATATAAGTAAATCGCTCTTCATGTTGAAGGCAATGTATTTAAAATTTATTAAAATATCTATTAAATTTATTAATTCATTTCCTAATCTTAAATATTGAAATAGATTGAATTAATCGATTAAATCGACACCAACGATCAACTTTAATTAAAATCTTAATCGAAGTTATCGAACCAAATCAATTGGCGAATTTTGAATTAATTAAATAGATTTAAACATACTTTACTTACCTCGTACTTTCCGTCATAAGCTCTGCAATTAACAAAAGAATTCCCATTTCCTGATCTTAGCTCTGCCAAAAACTCTTCACTAAGCTCCCACTTTCAACTTAACCAAATCTTTTCTCTCTATAAATATTACTCTTGAATAAGCTTACACTTTCATCTTTCAACTCAACC
The DNA here is from genome assembly GCA_031772115.1 of Heritiera littoralis. Classification (NCBI taxonomy): domain Eukaryota; kingdom Viridiplantae; phylum Streptophyta; class Magnoliopsida; order Malvales; family Malvaceae; genus Heritiera; species Heritiera littoralis. Next base: position 2,131,451 of record JAPDPK010000092.1, on the reverse strand, counting down.
AATCCATTTTCTTTCAGCTGATCAATCTCCCACTTGAATGTTAGAACAATAGCCTTGGACTTGGTTTCCTCTTTCAGTGTTCGGATTGGATAGTTGGAACCATATAAACATACTCTTTCCCTTCCAGTTTGCCTAAACCCAGCTTTTATTTTTCTTTTTCCTGCTTCATAGACAGCTTGTTTCTCTGACACGGTGGAATAACTATTGGGTGGGTCGAAAGGATAACTCGGTAAGAAGCATCGGTGTAATAATTTCTAGTTGAGTGTCATTTTGTGTTTGCTCAGAATCGTGCCACATTTTTATTTACATAATCTGGCCGAGAGAAAGCCCAAATTGGTGTTATCGTGTTGAAGAAGCCGACCGAAAACGGGTCCGTCACTTTCCCATTCTCTTTCTTCTTGTTTTGGTAGAGACTAGAGAGAATAGATAGCCAAAGTCCGCTTTTGTCTTGTTGGATGGAGTATGAGTTGGGGCTCTTGATTGATGCTGATGTGATAAATATCCCATGTGGTAAAACCTTTCTAGAATTTTCTGTTTTGATCTAGAAATAGAAAACGAGGCTGAAGGATTCAGATTGTGTTGTTGTTGATTAGTTGGTTTTGCTTTTGTTTTTGGTCTCATTTCGTTGACATGCTGCTTGTGTTTTCCTGAAGGATATAAAACCCTTAGAAAAAGCGTAGGGGATAGGCAGTTTGCTGAATTTGTAGAATTTGGTTCAATATCAGAGTTTTAGACCTGCAATTCTTGAATTAGAAGCTTTGGATATTTTCAGTTTCATCTGACCTTAATCAAGAGAAAAAATGGTTGGAGCCACTGAAATAGTGAACCAGAATTTCCATGCGAATGGCTTGATTCAGAACTCCAATGCTTCGTTGGAGGAGAAACTTGACGAGCTTCGACATCTCATAGGCAAAGCAGAAGGCGATCCGCTAAGAATTGTGGGCGTCGGGGCTGGTGCTTGGGGTAGTGTGTTCACTGCTTTGTTGCAAGACAGCTATGGTCACCTAAGAGATAAGGTTCTTGTAAGAATATGGAGGAGACCTGGGAGGACAGTTGATAGGGCCACCGCTGAGCACTTGTTTGAAGTGATCAATTCAAAGGAGGATGTATTGAGGAGACTGATTAGGCGATGTGCTTACTTGAAGTATGTTGAGGCAAGATTAGGTGATCGGAGCCTGTATGCAGATGAGATTTTGAAAGATGGGTTCTGCTTGAATATGATTGATACGCCGCTTTGCCCTTTAAAGGTTGTTACTAACTTGCAAGAGGCTGTGTGGGATGCTGATATTGTAATTAATGGCTTGCCATCGACAGAAACTCGTGAGGTTTTTGAGGAAATTAGAAGGTATTGGAAAGAGAGACTAACAATGCCAGTGATCATTTCTCTGGCAAAGGGTATAGAAGCTGAGCTGGGGCCTGAACCTCGCATAATAACTCCCACCCAGATGATCAATCGAGCAAGTAAGCTTCATCGTTGCTCTTGAACTTTTGGTGGCCACATTAATTGTCTGAATTCACAATAAAGTTTATGTTGGTATGAATTTTGCTTCTGTTCTTGCAGCTGGAGTCCCTATAGAGAACATTCTCTATCTCGGAGGACCTAATATTGCTTCAGAGATTTACAATAAAGAGTACGCTAATGCTAGAATTTGTGGGGCTGAAAAGTGGAGGAAACCACTGGCAAACTTTTTAAGGCTGCCCCACTTTATTGTGTGGGACAATGGTGATCTTGTTACTCATGAAGTTATGGGTGGTTTGAAGAATGTCTATGCCATTGGAGCTGGTAAGATCTATTTTTTGGCAAGCATGCTACTTCCTATACATCACACAATAAGTTGCATGGCAATATTAGTTTAAAGATAAGGAACAATCCCAGAAAGAGGTAATAAGATTCTGCAATTTAACAAATAGATTAACGCAATTACAGCTAATTTATTATCGAAACAGGACCTATTTACACAAAATAAAAAATAAAAAGGAAAAACAAAGGTATTGAACCATTTGCCTACTTTCCTTATGTGGTAGTAGGTACTGTGATTCTAGACTTGTTTTGATCTTTAAGTAGTAGATATTACTTGATAACCCCGTTCCATATTCTCCAAGATGCTAAAAGTCTACACACTATTTCCATGAATAACTTTTTACTAACAATTCAGGATGCTAAACAACTAATCTTTGGACTAAATTAATTTAGCTTCAATTTGTGTAATAAGTTGAAATTTCAAATTTGTATATTTAATTTCCAATAATGGTTCCACAGGAATGGTAGCAGCTCTAACCAATGAGAGTGCCACCAGCAAATCAGTATACTTTGCACTCTGTACATCTGAGATGATTTTTATCACCCATCTCTTGGCAGAAGAGCCAGAAAAACTTGCTGGGCCTTTGTTGGCCGACACTTATGTGACCCTGTTGAAAGGTCGTAATGCATGGTATGGGCAACAGCTGGCCAAGGGGGGGCTGAGCCTTGAAATGGGTGATAGCATTAAAGGGAAGGGGATGATTCAGGTATGAACTTTTCTTTTCCATCGAATATCAAATTTGAGTAAAGAGTTTTTGGTTGATTTTGCTATAGTTGAGTGAATACTTGTCTGACTTAAAGCAAAATATATGATATAGACGTACGGTGATGTTTCAAAATTTTAAGCATCATTATATTGTAGATCGAGATGATTTGATGTAGTCTGAATGTCATGTGCAGACAACCTATGTTGCATAATAGAAAAAAAAATAGTGTTTTTAAAGCAACTATCAGGGAACTTTCAGAAAGAATCAATTTCAATTAATTTGTGATATGGAAACTTACTGAATTAATTATGCTTGATGGGCATGCAGTGTTTTGTGCCTTCATTGCTTCAAATAAATGCTTGCCTTTCAGGCTCTAGAATGACTTTGGGATTGCAAAGGCACTTTGTATTTAATGCTTTTGCTTAAATTAAACAGGAATTTTACTATTAATACAAGAATTACTTACTCCTAAATAAGTTTTATTAGATGAATTATCTCATAGCACTTCTGGACTGGTAAAGATCAATTTCCAATTGATTTCATGGGCACCTTTTCTGCTGCAGCCAGCATATCATGTGTGTTTTATTTGTTTTGTTGGGGTAAACTTTGACGTCTGCATCCCCTTATCTACATCTGTTTGCAGCCTCCTTGGATCTCAACCACATGCTTTGGCATAGCCATTGTCAATTTAATGATTGTAACATTGCTGGCATTTGTAATCACTGTTTAATAATAAAAAAAGATTCTGATTCTTCTTTTTCTTTGCATCCTATCTGATCCTGTCTTTTAATTCCTTTTAAGAATATTAATATCATTATTTTGGCAGGGTGTCTCTGCTGTGAAAGCCTTTTATGAGCTGCTAGGTCAATCCAGCTTAAGCGTCTTACATCCCGAAGAAAACAAACCTGTAGCTCCAGTGGAGCTTTGCCCCATTTTGAAGACGCTATATAAGATACTCATCACGAGGTACTCAAATTTCTTTTCCCCCACTGGCTGTATGATGTTTTTATTATTCCTTAAAGCTCCCCTCTCACCATGCTAAAATTAGAGTTGCTACCTGCTACAGTGTATATGCACCATAGACTAGATTTTGAATGTTTCAAAAGTAAGCTCATGAAACTTCCTTTTAATTTCATTGTTCAGGGAGTTCCCATTACAAGCCATCCTTGAAGCATTAAGGGATGAAACCATGTATGACCCAAAAGATCGTATCGAGATAGCACAGACTCATGTGTTCTACAGACCATCACTTCTTGGTCGAGAATCTTGACAAAAGATTTTCCACTTTCCTTTGCGTGATTCTCGGCGGATGTAAATTTGATAAACAAGTGAGTAGTCTACGTTGTCTAATTTAAGGAAGAGCTGTAGTAGAGGTGAATGATGAGAGCAATTAAGGGAAATGTGATGTGTTGTGAGGCTGTGTTCTTTCAATTCCTTCAATGTTTTTTTCATCTTAATGTCAATGTACTCTAGTTTGGATATAAGAATGAATCTGTGTGAACTTTGCAAAAGAGTAAAAGATGTTGCATATATATATACATACATACGCACCCATATAGACGAAGAAAAGCTAAATGCTCTCAAACATTCCTGCATAATTTACAATTGTAGTTTTTTTTTGTTCACAACTCAGAACAAACTAACATAATCATAAAGACAGATAAAAGGAAAAACTTAAACAAAAACATCAGATCCTCCACATCTCTTGTTTTCCTTTCATTTTTTTCTGCATTCTGACTCTCTTAAGTAGCAGTCACATCTTTAACAATCAGCCTTTTACCTTACCCTTGGATGTCTGGCAACGAAAGGAGATTAATTTTTTACTTGACAGCTCAAGCTATGAAAAGGAAAAAAAAACATATAAACATGCTATTATTTCAATCACCAAACTACATAAAAATCCATAACATACTCACATTTAAAATTTGTGTGTGGATATTTGTATATACTCCACACCTTCTTATTCCTTTTTTTTTTTCGCCTTTAGTAGATGCTGTGGCAGGTGGTTTTCCCACTCCAATACTGCTGGCTAAAATAGCCCTCTCCCCACTAGTTCTTCTACGGGATTTGACCTTAAATAATGGACTTCCACTTCTTCTACCAGTCATGCCGTAAAGTCTTCCTCACCATTTGCAAAACGTTTGCAAGTTGATCTACTTGGCTGTCTAACAACATTTTCACTAACAGCATTAACTGGGATTGATCTCTCTTCAATTCCACCAACATATGCATGAGCATAAACTAGTGCTGATGCATTCCTAGAGACAAATGTAGATGCAGAAGCAAAAGTTGACCTAGATGCTGAGGCAGATGCTAAATCAGTGCAAGCAAAGTCTAAGTTTGAAGTATCACCCAATCTTTATTTCTTTCTTTTTCTTCCTCTTACAACATCAACTTAACTCCACATTTACTAAACTACAATCACCTTGATCATAGTTGTCTCTAAACATATGCCTTTATGATGCTTGCCACCATAGAAAAAGATAGTGGGTTAGGGTATGTAATAGTCCCAAAAAATTCCAATTAAAGATGGACATGAGAAAATAGTATGCAATTACCTTAGTACCTCTCATAGGACAACTTCTTTGTTGTATCCTTCTTTATGACAAGTGTGCAAGTCATAATCATACACTTCCTTGACAGATTACGTTTGTCCCTTTTCTATTTTTTGGGCTCATTAAGGTCCTTTCAGCTCTTAATTTGGACATTTTTTTATCACCTTCGAAATATTTGGACCAATATTGCCTCTCCACTTACTACATTTTTTACCTTTTTTTCCTCGCAATTCTTAACGTCATATTTCTTCTGATGTCTTCAAACAAAGTGATTATCGATTTCTTTCTTGCTTGTAACAATTTCTCATTAAAAGCTTCACATAGATTGCTTTCAATCAAATCAATGATAGAGTCAATGTTGAAGAATGCTACGCACCGTTAATGGGGTGGGACTTTCATTATGTCTTCAATTGCTATTGGTTTCTTGCAAACTAATTCCTTCAAATTCTCGTCATATATCCTTACAGTTTTAGACTTGGTAATCTTCCAGAAACATTTCTTCAATTCTTCACCCTTATGTCCCTTATTAACCGAATTGATATATATATGCCTAGCACAAAATTCATGCTCAACATCTGGAAGCAACTCAATGAACCATTTCCATGAAGCTGTAGATTCCATTTTCACTAGTGCCTAAGCCATTGGAAACATATGTTTTGATGGAACATCTGGTTGTTCCCATCTCTGCAATAGCACAAATCAACTCCCTTTTTGTCAAGTTCTATAGAAAACAAACATCTAGTCTTAGATAATGTTTGCAACCATTCTCTAAATAAGTTTTCAGTGCATGAAAACATATATAATATCTCTCAACTACATTATAGCATTATACGCAAATTCACAAAATCGGTAATCCTAAACAATAACAACATAAAAATTATAACAAAACTCAATGCATTTCGATAAACCACTTCCTCTCAAAAAATCAATTTCGATGAAGCTCTGAAACTAACTTGTAATTGACAATTTCGAAATCAATACACTCCTTAACTTGCTTTGTTTTGCAACATCAAAGTTCGAAATCGGGAATTTTGAAAATCACAAACAATGACATGTAAAGATGTTTTCAATTTCTCGACAAAATTTGTTTTTCCCAATTTCCATCAAAGATAAATTTTGTTCCCAGAAATAAAAAGCCTAAATCCGATTACTCATAATTATATTTTTAATTGAAAAATGATCCAAAGATTAAATCTAAATTAAGCATTTAGTCTCATATATATATATATATATATATATATATATATATTGAAATGAAAATATAAGTGGCTTAAGAGAGGTGATTTAAGATAGTAAAAACAAAGTGAAGATGGTGACATTTTTTTTATCAAATTAATCATTGATGAAATCACAGCTAATTAGTAATCGTCTGTGATTAGGGGTGTTTAAAATTTGGAAAAAATTCGGTTAATCGATCGAATTTAATTCAGTCGATTAACGAAAATAAAATTTAAAAAATTCGATTATCGGCTAATTTAGTTGGAAAACAGAATTATATAACATATAATATAATATTATAATATATAATAGATACTATAATATATATAATTTTGTATAAAGTTCAATTAATTCGGTTAATTACCAGAATTAACCAACTTATATTTCGGTTTGGTTAATTTAAAAATATAAATTTCATTTTGGTTAACAAAAATAAAAATTTATAATACAGTTAATTTGATTTCAATTAATTCGATTCGAAATTAATTAAATTAACTAAATGAACACCTTGCAATGTTGCATTTCTTTCGTTACTGCTAAAAGCCCAAAGTCATTGCCAAATGCCAATTGGACTAGATCGACATTGTATAGTGGAGCTTCTTCAGTTTAAGTTTTTAACCGTCAAAACTGTTGCGTTTTGGGGCAGTCCTGCTCCGGCGCTAGCGGTGGATAATTTGGTAGAGAGAAGAGAGATCGGAGATGTCTCTGGTGGACTATGCATCCTCTTCAGACGACGATGTTTCAGATTCCGAACATGAATTACCAGAGCAACCCCATGAATCACCAGCTTCTCCATCTCCACCGCCGCGACCTCCTTCCCATCCTAGAAGCCTGTGAGCAAGCATAACATTAATTGATCCCTCAAATGTTTCATTTTTAATCTGTCACAACTTTTGAAGTTGGTTAATTTAATTCGCAGGGCATCCGTGTCGTCGGTGGATCAAAAGCCAGAAACTTTTGAGAAACTTCCGGATGCTTCGGTGCTTTTGAACTCTCCTACGGTGTCATTAATGAGCGGCAACGACCACGCATCTGTGGTAGCAGCAGCGATGGCGGAAAGTGTGTCGCGCAAGCGAGACTCGAAAGGGATTAGCGTACCGCCGCCACCAAGGGCTAAACTTCCCAGAGCTACCTTAACTAATTCGAAGAGCGTTCCTGATACGCGAGGTGGCACCCTTGTTCCCCCTCAGCTCAAAGGAAGGTCTAAATGCTTCCCTTTTACTTTGTTTCCTTTCTATCATTGCAATGCCCTTTCTTTTTTATTGGCTTAAACTTCTTGTTTAGAAGAATCAATTGTGATGTTATGCAACAAGTAATCTGCTTAATTTTTTTTTTTGAAATAGTAATCTGCTTAATTTTAGTACAACTTGTGGTTGCATTTATGATTTAGCCACTACTTTTCAATCGCAAGGAACAAATTTAACCTTAAACATAAAATTTCTGCTCAATAGAGTGGCTACTTGTTCACTATTTTGCTTTAGGCCATTGCTGAAGGTTTTAATGATGGAACAAATGCATTTTACTTCGAACAGCTCTAGTTGACACCAACCTTTGCTTCCTATAACTTCTTAACTTTTCCTTCTCAGTGTTGTAAATTAATTATTTTACTTTGCTTGCTGAAAAGTCATTTTTTACAGGCTTGCAGCATCACTGAAAAACACAAGAATTTAAAATTTTTACAGCTTTCTTGTTATGTCTCAAGAAGCAAAAAATTGTGCTTTTCAAAGCGAAAAAGTTTCTTCTTATGCTTGACAAGCCAACTGTTTTCCTTGTCTTCATTCTTTTCACCACAAATTGGTAGTTTCCTAGGACTGATACCATCAAGAGGAACGCAATGGATTGGAGAACTCCCACATACTATCTACCATTTATCTGACTAAAGGCTAATGTTCCTTGAACCCCATCTGGGATAGTTTAGTATCAGGATTTTCCTGCCAAATCATCCATGTCATGTCTCTTTTGATTTGCTAACGTTGCATGGCCTTCATTTATATCAGACAAAATTTGATGTTTAGGATTCATGGTTTAATTTTTGGCAGGACTAATGTGGTCACTGAAGATATCAGCAAGCTATTTGTCAGCAAACGTGCTGTTGCACAACCCAGAGCAGCTGAAAATTAGTAGTGGTTTATTTCCTCTTGAAATTATTGCTTTATACAAGCTGAAAACAGAAAAAAAATCTTGAGGATTTTTATTTTCTATAAATATGAAGAATATTTTTGCACATGCTTGGATTTTCTACTTTGGCTGAAGGCATGTAGTGGGTTCACAGTATCCTGTTGAAGAATTCAATGAAAGTGGCTAATTGTTCAAATTAACTTTTGCTTTTATGATAAAATTTTAGGACAACTTGACAAACTTGTGGAAATGACTAGTTTGACCATTTGAATGCATCACCAATCTACTGGATTTCATGTGCGTGTATGATTTCCTATCAATGCATTTCTTTGAAGCCAACTCCTGGTTCTCAGCTTTAAGCGGTTTCTCATAAGAGCTTTAAAGTTTGCAAAAAAAATAGTAGACCATACTGTATGACAAGCCAACTATTTTCCGTGTGTTCCTTCTTTTCGCCCGCAAATTGCTATATTTCGTAGTAACTGATACCATCAAGAAGCACACAATGTGTTGGAGAACCCCCGCATACTATCTAGCATTTATATGACTAAAGGCTAATGTTCCGTGAACCTCATCTGGGGTAGTTTAATTTCAGGACTTTCCTACCAAATCATCCATGTCATGTCTGTTTTGATTGATTTGCCAACGTTGCATATCCTTCATTTATATCTGACAAAGTTTGATGTTTATGATTCATGGTTCAATTTTTGGCAGGAGTAATGTGGTCACTGAAGATATCAGCAAGCTATTTGTCAGCAAACATGCTGTTGCACAACCCAGAGGAGCTGAAAATTAGTGGTAGTTTATTTCCTCCTGAAATTATTGCTTTATACAAGCTGAAACAGAACAAAATCTTGAGGATTTTGATTTTGTATAAATATAAAGAATAGTTTTGCACATGATTGGATTCTCTACTTTGGCTGAAGGCATGTAGTGTGTTCATATTGTCCTGTTGCAGAATTCAATGGTGAAAGTGGCCAATTGTTCAAATTAACTTTAGGTTTTATGATAAATTTATAGGACAACTTGACAAATTTGTGGAAATGACTAGTTTGACTTTTTGAGTTCATTGCCATTCTACTGGATTTCATGCGCGTGTATGATTTCTTATCAATGCATTTCTTTGAAGCTAGCTCTTTTTTCTCAGCTTTAAGCAGTTTCCCATAAAAGCTTTAGAGTTTGCACAAAAATGGTAGACTACACTGTATGACATGAGTAGAAGAAAATATTAATCAGAATTAGCTGAGAAACAGAAAAATCTTGGCATCTTCTTGAAACTTAAAGTTAGCAGAAGTTCAATGAATCAACAGAATACTCCTATTCCTACAAAAGAATTTTCTTACCGATTGTATTGCGAACCATTGTTTGAATTGATTTCCTGCGAGTCAGAAGCTGCATTGACATTTCTAACAAGGTGGATCATTCATGCCATATCTGGACCACTTGGAAGCGGTTCGTACCCATCGTGGTGCTTGGTTATGGCAGCTTCTTTGCTTTTGCCAACGGGAATGCATTTAAGGATAATAGCAACAATGAGGCTTCCTGCTCCAAGTAAAATGCTGGCCAGCCATAACTCCCTGCTCAGTGGCACAGTGTTTGCGAAAGTACCCAAGAATTCAACTATTATGTTTTGGAAAGCCACTGTAGAGACAATCACCATAAGAAATAGCCAACTATCAAAGATGCCGCGGAAAACATTTATCTTCTCCATATCCCTGCTATTGATTTCATTGAACACCTGAACAATAGAAACAAAATGATCTAATTATAATTATGCCTCAATCGTGAGTCTGCAGAAGTCTGCCTTCCGAGATGATAAGCACAGAACTTTTTGAAACTACATTATAATTAGAATGATAGCATGCTTTAGAAAGTGAAGGAAAGGATAGGTAAAGATGATGGCCCAGCACCTGGCAAAACACGAAGGCATTGAAGATGAATGTATTCAAAACAGCAGTCGCATCCGGACCAGAAAGCTTGAGAAGCCGTTTCCCATGAAACTTGAGAATTGCAAGTACAATCAATTGATAAATGCTCTGGCCGATGATATTCCTCCACATGATCCTGGTGATGAAAGCTGCATCCCTTCCAATAGGAGGCCTTTTCATCAGGCCGTCATTAGGAGGTTCCGTAGCTAATGCCAATGCACCAAGAGTGTCCATGATCATGTTCACCCACAGCAGCTGGACAGCCGTTAGAGGCGCAGAACCTGAAAAATTACTTCTCAAGATCATTAGTCATCTGCATTATCTAAAGCCAACCTTAAGCGCAAAACAAATGAACGAACCTGAGATGCAGGCAGAAATAAAATTGAGCATGAGAGCGACAATGTTAACTGTGAGCTGGAACTGCACAAACTTCTGGATATTGATATAAACTGCACGGCCCCATCTGGCAACATTCTGTATAGTCGTGAAGTTATCATCCATTATGATAACATCGGCATTTTCCTTTGCAACCTGAAGGTGGTATTGAAGACAGATGCTTAGCTAGCAATGTAAGAGAACCAGCTAAGCGGACTTGGAAAATGGTGGCTGAGATGACAACAAACCTCTGTCCCGGCTATTCCCATGGCAAGTCCAATGTCAGCCTCGTGCAAAGCAGGTGCATCGTTTGTCCCATCACCAGTCACTGCCACGACTTCTCTAAAGTCATTCCTCAAATGGGTTACCAACTTGTGCTTATCCAAGGGCAATGATCGTGCCATAACCTGCATATTCGTCAAGCATTTTATGGGGACTGCATATACATGCTAACTTGAACGTTAGAAAAGTTTTTCATGAAAGTAAAATAAACCCAAGTTAAAGCAATAGCAAGACCTGAAGTTTTGGTATTGTCTCCTCCATCTGCTGTGGACTCATGTCACGAAAATCTGGCCCTTCAATGGCCAATCCATCATCTGTCAAAATTCCGCATTCTCTTGCTATAGCTTTAGCTGTATTAATGTTGTCTCCGGTGACCATACGCACAGTAATCCCAGCAGCTAAACAAGTTTTCACAGCTTCCTTTACGCCAGGACGTACTGGATCCTTGATTCCAATCACAGCTATCAGTGTATATTCATCTTCAGGAATGCTATTGCCAGTGTCTTTTACATCCTTGAAAGCCAAGCATAGAGTTCGTAGGGCTTCACAGGCGAAGCCATTAATCACATCAGTGATGCGCTTTTTCTGCTCTGCGGACAGAGGCTCAGCCTTCCCGTTTACGTTGATTATCTTGCTGCAAGATTCTAAAATTATTTCTGAAGCACCTTTGCAAAATGCTCTGCGCCCACCACCATGGGAGACAAGGACGGACATCTTTTTCTTCACTGAATTGAAAGGCTCAACTTTCAGAATTTCAGATTCCTTCCGATGGATTTTGAAATCACCCCCCAAAAGCAAACCAAACTCTAATATTGCCGTCTCTGTTGGAGAGCCTAAAACTTTATTCTTTCCATCTTTTCCCTTGACTACTTCGGCACCAGTATTCTGAAATATGGTTTGCAGAAGTATGTTGAATACTCCTCCAGCTATTGAGGACCGCAAAAACTCCTTGCTTTTGTTATCTTCGATTTTTATTGTTCGTCCACAAGTCCAAACTTTATTGACAACCATGTGATTAGTAGTCAGTGTCCCCGTTTTATCAGTGCAAATGCTAGTGGCTGAACCCATTGTTTCACATGCAGAGAGATGCCTCACCAGAGCTTTGTCACTCATTAACTTTTTCATTGCAAATGCAAGACTTAATGTTACCGCCAGTGGCAATCCTTCTGGAACTGCAACTACAATGATAGTCACTGCAATGGCAAAGAAATTCAATATACTCAGTGCGTCGCTCACAGACCAGTTTGTAATCTCACCATGCAGCGCCTTTGTCACTAGAAACCTTATGGTCAGAACCAAAAATGTCAAGACAGAAAATACCAAACCAATCTTTCCAATAACTGTCGCAACTCCATTGAGCTTCACCTGTAGTGGCGTTTCATCCTCTCCACCTTCACTTAGAGTAACCATCAGTCTTCCCCATTCAGTCCTCATACCAACTGAAGTGACGAACATTTTGGCAGTGCCATCTTGGACTTTTGTCCCTGAGAGAAGAAAGGGCATCTTTTGAGTTACATTCACGGGCTCACTCTCTCCTGACAAGCTTGATTCATCGATTGATAAGCTGTAACCTGATATAAGAACACCATCTGCAGGAACTTGATCTCCAATTGACAGATGAACTATGTCCCCAACCACCAAATCATAGATGGAAATCTTCTGCCTGCACCCATCTCTGGTGACCTGAACAACTATGTTTTTCTTCTCTTTGTCCAAGTCTTTGAATTGCAAGGACTGCTTGTAGTCACTAATGGCAGTAACAAATACCACCAGGAAAATGCAGAGTACTATTCCCAGACCATCATACATACCCGTAGGCCATCCTTCAGTAGCAAGTCCAACACCGACAGAGACAGCAGCACATACCATGAGGATGATCAACGTCAAGTCATGTAGGGCTTCCCAGACAAACATCCAAAAGGATCTGGCAGGCTTCTCAGCAAATTGGTTGTAGCCATAAATGTTTTGCCTGAGTGAAACATCAGATGGAACAACACCGGCGGTCAGAGATACGGAGACTTTCTCTGCTAAGCCTTCAACTCTTCCATGATCATCGAAGCTCGTCATGTCATGGGACCGAACCATGAATGCTAGCTCATCAGCTCCAATGCCAAAACCAGCTTGCCTAACATCTTCCGGAAGCTTATACTGGACCTGGACTCGCTTGCCAGCTGTTTTAGGCACCGTAGAGTTAGACAACTGAAAAGGGAAAATTTAATTTGAATGGATAACAAGATTATCATCTAGTAGAGATCATACCATCAATGAAATTCAATGCCGCTTTTTGCACGTAAAGAGCTACTCTAATTTTTTCCTGGTAAAGCATGATGAAAGAATAGTAAGTGTAGGGATATATTGGAAAACCAATTGCACAATATTTGGGGAAGAGCACAAGTCTGCAAAAATGCTGCAGATAATCTTTTATTGAATAATCAGATCATAACATTTTGAACACGACCATAGTTGCTTGCTATCCACAGACGAGAAACATACAAGAAGCTTCCATAGCCATAGTCTATCTTGATCAAACTAGATTCACAAGTCCCACACAGATTGTAGAAAGCTGCTATATGCACCCACCCCATTTATCTTTACACTCCATTTCTTTTGCACTAAATAGTAACAGCATTGACAAAAAAGGGTATATTGAGCAAATGGATGGTGCCTTCCAGATTAATAGATATCGTTGACCTAGCTTTAAAGTACTGTTTAGCAAGAGCATTCGTGCGAGGACCGTTTCTTGACCCAACAACTACATCTTTTCATAAGAAAGCGAAATTACTATACAAGCATTAATTCATTAATGAGGGAGGGAAACTATGGAATTAGGTAGGTCCTGAATAAAGAATGACATTTAACAGTTTTTTTTGCTTATTTGTCTATTGGCTCTTTCGGTTGGTTGTTTATAAAAATAAAAATGTCACAAAAATAAAAAATATAATAATAGTAATTGTAATGATTATAAAATATATATCTAAATATGTATATATATCTACCATTATTATTGCTATAATAATTCTTATATATATACTAGAATGATACCCGCACTATGCTGCGGGCATGAACGACAAGAATTAAAGACAATGATAAGAGAATTTGAGATTTTTGGCAATGAAGGTAGCAAGATTTCTATTTCAACAAATAATGATTTGAGAAACTTTGAGATTTTTGACATTGAATATAGCAAGATTCTTAATTCAACAACAAATTCTGCAGTATTTGTTACGGAGCAGCTCATGATCCAACTTCTACCCAAATGCACAAAATAATTGAAGCACATTCTTGCTTGCTTTCCTTTCTACCATACTTCCTAATTAGGAAAGAAGAAGATTTGCTTCACACCAATACCTCTCATTGCAAACCCAACATGTTAACCATTCTACCTATGATATAAAAGGATTTAATAAACACCCAAACTACTAATAAAATACCCAAAAGTTAACACAACTATAGATTCCAGTTTACCATTTAGGTTCAGACTACTCAATATCTAGCAAAAATGTGACATCAGAAGCTACAATGTAGTAAAATTTCAAGAAGCATTGGCAAGGCAAAACCTAACAACTTGATCGATAGACTTAGCACTACATGATTCAATGGGAAACTCAATTACAACATTGACCAATGAAAAAAATGGTTATATCACCTAATATTCCATAGACTTGTAAATATAATTAAAACTTTTGGAGAGTGAAAATGTGATTTTGGGTGTGAACTTAAAAAAAGAAAAAAAAGGATGATTTTGTGTGTGAACTTTTTACTTGTCTCTATATACCACATACATAAACATGGGAATATAAACTTAAAACCATAAGAACTTTTTAAAGTTCACATTTCACACAGGTTGTCGTGTGAGATGAGGTTTCAATTTGTACCCTTCTTGCCTGTCTTTTAAGCAATTAACAATTGAAAAGGAACTTCGAATTGGTCTAAATAATATTCAGCATCAGTATGGTATACTATATACTTGGATTTTATCATATAAAATTGCCAAAAGGCATTTGGCTTTCTACTGTATACATATACTGCAAATTTAAAAATAAAAATATGTAAAATAAAACAGAAGTCTTACAAAAAATTCCAATTGGCAGTCTATGTGATGATTTGCAAATGTCATGTAAAACTATTTCTAACACTACCCTCCCCAAAATCCAAAAAGAGAAAAAGACAGACACGCTAGAGAGGGAAAAGAAAGGAAGAAACTCACGGGGAGCAGCTCGCAGGGAAGAAAGAAAAGAAACAACCCGGGAAAGAAAGGAGCGTAAAGGGACACGCGTCAGATCAAGAGTAAAACACAAACTCTGTGTGAAAATTACATCCGAATCGAATACAAACAACAAAAGGCAACCAAAGGAAGGTTAAACACAGTAAGAGTACGGTAAAAAACGTGGCAATGGGTGGTGGAACGTAACTTTACAACTTTTATAATATAGATTGTTATTTTTTAATATATATAATATAAAAAAATAGTAATTATTGTGGCACAGTGTGCCGCATATAAAGAGGCATGTGCCTTAAGGCACACTTGCACCGCATATGCCGCAACACTGTCACACTGTGCCACAAATGGCACATTGTGCTGTGGAACACTATGCTGATGTATGCTTTCCAGTGCCACGAGGATCCAGTTAGTCATTATTGACTCAATTTTAATAAGTTCAAACACACGCTTGGAATTTAATTATTTGATAATTTAATAGATTATATTTAGTGAGATTCGCACATTAAATTTAGATTAATGTGGACAAAGGATAAAAAGAAGATTACAGTCATAATCCACTTCTATAAATAACAAGTTAGTTAATTGAATTATTATCCTATCTATCGTCAGTGGAGTTTTTTAACTCCACAAATGAGGTTAGGATAATAATATGTGTACTTTAAAAATATTAATAAAATAAAAAAATAAATAAAATGGGATGCATGTTATCATCCTAACCCCGCTTATGGAGTTAAAAAAACTCTACTAATAGTGGATAGGATAATAATCCTAGTTAATTAATCAATTCAATTAATGACTATTTTTCAGACTAAGACAATACTCAGATTCTGACTTAAGCATCGGAGTGCGCGCGATGTAAATTTATTGTTGTAAACATGAAGATCGAGATTCCTACGACATGCAAATTTATTGTTGTAAACATGCTACAACAATTTTAAATAAAACTAGTGTAAATCAATCATTATTGGAGAGAAGACAATGATTATGTCGTTTTATAAAGCAATTGTATAACATACTACTTAACGTGTTGACCAACATTGGCCACTTTAAAATCTTGTTAATGTATCTAACATTCCACAAACAAGGAAGACAGAGAGTATCTACCCCATTTTGGCTAAATCTTTAGTGGTTGTCCTATTTATTTAGATATATTGAAGTATCGAATGAGTTATAATGTTCCCTTCTAAATATGCTTCTAGGGATAACTTGAAGAGATTTCAAAAGAAATGAATTGTCATGATTCTTGTCAACAAAGCAATAATACTCCCAGCCTGCTTTAGAATGGCACAACTTTTGTCAATAAAGCAATAATAGGTTTGTGAACCAAGATTAAAACCATAATCTTCAAGGGTTGCTACAACTTGTTGTTTTCACACAAAGTAGTTATTGTCTTCAAGCTTAACAATAATACTTTGTGAACCAAGATTCAATACATAGAGAGAGGATGAATTTGTTGAGCCACTCTCCATTACAAGCTCTGATACCATGTTGAAATTATATAAACAACAGCGGAAAAGCAAACTAGATGAAGACAAAAGAAGATGTAAAAATTAGAGAGAATGAATATGAACTTTGCATTGAATTCTTGAATCTCTAAAAAGTTGCAACCCTGTTTTAACAGCTATACATTGAGTGCAAGTTTAACAAACTAACTGACAAGCCTAATAAACTAACTGACATCATTAACTAAGTGAGTTTTGTTAATATAGGCCAATCATAATGCAAATGTGCTTGTTAAATTAGATGATTCAGCCTTCATTTTTCTTTATGCACATTTTGAATAAAGATGATTCGCATGTTCCACAAGAATGATAAGTTGTTGTATAAAAATTTTTTCTTGGTGTGGATGGTATATAAATGCAAACAAGTTGAAGAAAAAGAAACTTTCATTAGCAAAATACTTCCTGGAAGCCATCTTAAGAGCCATAGTTTGCTCATACTGGCGTAAATGGTTTAAGAAACGTTGTTCCTAAGATATAATACTTACTCTTAAAAATTCAATTGCACTTTGAATTTATCTTATAAATTCACTTGAACCAAAACTAGGAAAAGAGTGCAAAAAAGGAATTGAAAAAAAATATATGAAAAGATTGTGTTAGATTACATGAAAATGAAAGTATATATAGGCTCAAATCAGTGTTTGAAACACTCTTCCATGATTAGATATTTTTAGGATGAAAATCCGTTACTTTTGGAATGAATAAATATGTTCAACGGACATATTTTTTGAATTTTTAGAATGGGTCAAATATCTATAAAAGAGAGTCGACTGTCTTAGTGTATTTTTCTCACAAAAAAAAAATCTACACAGGGCAATCAACCGCTCTCTTTGAGTAGCCAACAGCTCAAGGCAATTTTTTGCACTACTTTAGGCATTCAAATGCCCTTGCAACTACCCATGGCAAAAAATTTTACAGCTTGTATATTTTTAATTCCCAACTCAATTTTATACTTTCGAACTTCATTTTTTTTTAAACACATATGCAAACTAAATGATTTCAAAACAGGTTTTCACTTGAAATAAAATATCATTTTGTAATATATACACCATAAGCTATATGAAGAAGCTAGTATAATGAGAAACCCGATGCTAGAGACTTCACATTCATGATACTTCGTTACTTGTAAAGAGAGGTAGTTCGAATATTGATATAGAACGTGTAATTGTTTTGATGAAATTAAATTTGATCTCTTTTACGGCATAAAATAATAAATAATTAAAAATTACTAAAATTTTTATATATTTAAAATAATATTTTTTTAATAAATTAAAAATTAATTATTTTTTTATATATCAAATAATACTTTTGTTGTTAAATATTTAAAATTATTGATATATATTTTGATATTATTTAATATTTAAAATATTTAACGTTTTATTTAATAAGTAGTGACATATTATTTATACATTTATTGAAATATTATAATTAATTAATATATAATTATATAAATTTATTATATTAAATGAATAAATAATTTGAAAATCTTCAATCTAAAAAATTAAAAAATAAAATAAATAATTTAAAAATTTTAAGTAAAAAATAGAAGAATAAAAAATGTTGAAACTTGTTTAAAAAAACAAAACAGGAAAAATGAAAAAATTAGAAGAAAAATCCCCCTTAAGGAAATGTTTCATGTTTCAACAGACACAAGAATGTTTCATCTGCTATTGGAGTGCAGCAGTGCACAGTGAAAATCATTTTCACCACGTTGTCCATGTTTTACAAAATACTCGTGCAACGTAATTGGAGACTTCAATTTCATCATATCGACATCTCATTTGAATCCAAATAAACCCCAATCAACTTCTGCACCCTAATCGACTAGAGTTTAAAAAAAAATAATATGAATATGACATGAATCAGACGATTTCTTTTTTATCAAAAGAAATTTGTAAATTAATTTAACTTCCAAATTATATTAAGCTCCTTTAATTCTGGGACAATGATAATCACCTCTTTCATATTTGTTTGATTTTGGTAGGTCAGTATCGGCACACATTGCATTTACTTATAAACAACTAAAGCTATTTGTAAGTTATTAGAACTCGACTCGATAATTATTCGAGTTTGGCTCGTTTACTTTTTAGCTGAGCTTGAGCTACTCGAGTAACGAGTCAAACAAAATTCAAGCTTTTTAATACTTTGATCGAACAGCTCACGAGCTTTAACGAACTTTTTTTATTATATATTTTAAATATTTTATTATTAATTTAAAATTTTATCTTCATAATATATAGTTTAAAATTGATATATCAAACTTATCAAGTCGAGTTTAAGTTTATAGAGTCGAGTTCAAGCGGCTCGATTATTCTATCTAGTCAAGCTTGAGTCGAGCTTTGAATTTTCGAGTCGAGTCAAGTCAAGCTCGAATCTAGTACTGAATCATATTGATTCGGCTCGACGGCAGGAAAAGACTCTAACCATTTTAACCCACGAACAACAAAATTCTGTGGAAGAAAATTCTTTTGGTTGAATTGCAAGAGACAACAAATGAGACTGATTACGAAGCCTTGCTAGGAAAATTCCCATTCTCTATTGCTTGCAACTGGGGAATCAGATTCCAGTTGAAAGCAAAACTAAATTAAGTTAAAGCTGCAGCCATCACTAATGGACTAACGCGTAAGCCAGTAGGTATCGTTTTACGCGTTTTCGACATTTCTAACAAGAAAGCCGACTGTAACCGAACAAGCTGACGAGAGAAGATGACCACCTCCAAAATCACAAGTACAACCTACATATGAAAGCAATAAACTTGGGGTCCGCCCTAGTTGACGATTAATTGTTTGCTTCCTAACTTATCTTTCACGTAATAAAACTAGTCGACATGGAATCATAGACGATCCACAGCCCTAGCTAAATAGCCTGCACTTTGTTGCTTTCGTGAATGAGACGATTCAACAATTGAACACCATAGCCGTCATCGACTCATGGTAGAGTGCAAACATATAACAACATTTCTTTTAAAAGTAGGCCGGCATTGACAGTCTAATTCAACCTAGTTTTTTCCGGCGGGATGATGTTCATATTGTAATTCAACCTAGTTAGAAAAGTCGGGAATCTTTTATGCTCATCATACCTATTTCGTATTTTGACCAACTTGAAACCCCTAAGCGATAATCATAAGGCCACTACAGATAAACGAGTTCTTTTTATTTTGTTTCAATGTTTGGTAAAATTACCACAAATTTCGATCATATGAAAATTTTGATAGCGTTTTCATTTATTAAGTTGAAACCATTGTTTGGTGACGTTTGTAATTTAAAACATCGTTAGTGGTCAAACTTTAGGAACATTTGTTATGGTTTTACATTAAGATTTAATCTACTTCTTATTATTTGATTAATATATATATTATTTTCTCAATTCTAATTTGTAGCTCCATTATGATGTAGACAAGTTACTATGTGGAGAAGAATATTGACAGGTATCAATATTAGAAATATCACTTCAAAATCATCTACCGTACGGGATGATTTCGGATCTAACATGTAAAACATTTAGAATATCAATTTCATACTTTTTTTTTTTTCTTATTTTGAGCGGATAGAAAACGTGTATATAGAACTTTTTTTTTTATATTAATTGTTCTTACTCAAACAATTGATATATTTAGATGTCTTATAATATTTAGCTAATGATTGAATTAAGTTTATGTTTTTACTGTTCGACGTTGAATGTAATTGTAGTAAAATTATTATCCCAAATGTTAATTTTTCAGCTACATTAGTATTTAGTATATATAAAAAATTAAATTTCAAAATTTAACAGTGCTTATTCTAACAAATCTCTTTAAAGTGGTGGACTAATATCCAATAGTAAAATTTGCCATCATAGCCATTTGGTTGATATAAAACTAATGCTGTTGGGAAAGTTAGAAGATTAACAAATGAAGAAACAAAAGGCAACAGAATGTAAAATTATAAAAGCAAAGAATGGAAGGGATGGAAATAGAAGAAGAACCTGGAGGCCTTTACGCTTGCGATCAGCTTCAGCACGTTTAGCAAGATCAGCAACCATGCGAAACCTGCGGCGAGGGTTCTTCACGACGGAGACTGCGCATCTCCATCTCCTTAGAGCGTCTTCGGAAGGCCTTTTGTGTTCAACGGCAAAGTTCTTTCTCAAGTAATCCTCCATGTATATTCCTAATATAACTAAGTACTAATAGTAAGGGAGGAGTGGATGGGTTATTCTGATCTGTCAAATCTGAAGAAATTGAAATTCTGAAGCTAACAAGAATGCAAGAGATGAATGAGCGTGGAGGAGGACTACGTTTTTCGTGGATTAATCCAGTCTTTTTGATTTGTTGAAGAAAGGTTCAAAACTCGCCGTGATTGGCGGGAACGACCAGGAAAACTTACGGAGGATATATATGGACATGGATAGACAGCCTTAGCCTCCCTTCCCTCACCCTTTTTTGCCTTCCTTTCCTTTTATATTTCCTTCCTTTCCCCTTCTTCAGCTAATGCTGTGAAGTATTTATTTATTTATTTATTTATACTCGATAACAAGGACAACATAATTTGACATTTCATCTCTCTTCAAAATTAGAATAATCTTTAGTTCCTAATTAATTCTCATTATTACTAATAATCTTCCCTTTACACGTGAAATTCATCAAGTAATTTGGAGTACTATACAATATTAGAGACACCTCTATCAGACTATCACTATTGCGTGTTATAAATTTCAACCATCTTTGTCTATTTTTTTTTTATAAATACCACTTGTTATAAATTCTAATATGACATTAATGGGTTTTCTTTTTTTTTAATACATATCTTACTATATTTATATTTAACACATTGTCGCTATATAAATCTTATACAATGTTAATGATTTACAAAATAAATATTTTTAAATTAACTAATTAATGAGGTGTCATGTATAAATCTTATACATTGTCAATGAATCATAAAATAAATATTTTTAAATTCACTAGTGTCATAATGTATTTTAATGATAGTCTATGAGATTCATATACTGCAATGCATCAAATATAGTATAAACTTTATCTTAATAGTATAAACAAAATATTTATATGTGATAGGTTGTTAGTGTATAAATCCTATATATTATTAGTAAATCATAACATGTCAACTTATTAATTCATAGATTTTAAATTAATTTTTAAAAATGAATATTCTTAAATTTAGGATTCGTTTGGTACGCGTATTTCATTTTCTAGAAAATATTTTTCACATTTTCCAGTGTTTGGTACCTGTAAAACATTTTCAGTCAATGAAAAATCTTTAAGGGTTTTGTGAAATTGTCTTCCCCTTTTCAAAAATTGAAGACAATTTCCAAACCTATGCCACACATAAGAAAAAAAGTCTCACTGAAACTCAACTTAATCTATATTGAGTTAAAATAACAAGCAATAGAAAATATTTTTCAGCATATCAACCAAACAACAGAAAATATTTAGTTTTTCCAGAAAATCAAATTTTCAGAAATCATTTTACAAAAATCATTTTCTGAAAGTCATTTTACGCAAATCAAACGGAGCCTTAACAATTAATGAGATTCATTATATGATTTAATGACTATTTATAAGATTCATATAGTAACAATATATAAAATATGAACTCACAAAAAAATATATAAATGTAACTTAAATTTAACAATAAAAAAAAGTCGATTTAAAGCAGCCAACCTTTCCACAAAGGGGAAAAGGGAGAAGAAACATTAAGAGCATAAATAGAATGATTCAAATATAATACAAGTAATAGGTAGAGCAGAGCAGCCCAGGTGGTCTGCTAGCCTCACTAACCGGTTGTAAAAGCTCATCAAACTTGACTGGATCAACATTCTTCGATGCGGTTAAGATTTGGACTGAACAGATTGTTCATAGCATTGGGCTAAACTGGTTTAGATGGGCTTTCAACACTTGACAAAAATCAGCCGCTCATCTTAATATACCAAAATTTTCAAGCAACGTGTGCTTCATTCCCATGTTTGAATCTTTGATTTTTTCCATTCCTCAAACTTTTCTTGTTTTCTCCTTTTGAAAAGAGAGGAAATTCATAGCTTTTCTCTCCTTCCTTTTCCTTAAATTTCCACCCTCTTACCTTTCCTCTTTTACCACCTAATACTTTATTTTACTCCCTATTGCTGCAGTTCTCTTATTGGATAAATGTATGCCCAAAAAATCTAACTCTTGGACTTGGTATTGGTAAATAGGCATGTTTTAGTTTCTAAGATGTGGGGTTCCGTTAGTTTAAAATCGAATCTCAGCGCATGCAATTTTTTTATAAGTCAAAAGTTGCCGTTGTATTAAAAAATTAATATTAACTCTTGAATTCCTCAAGTACTCTTTTTTCCTAAAGAAACAATTACGACCACCATGTGGTCTATTCATAATCGAATTAGAGAAACTGTCCAAGCATGGGAATTAAGGTGATATTATTAATCCCTAATTTAAACTATTGAAAAAAATGGTGAACCAAATTTATTTGGTAAGTTTTATACTTAATTAAGCTATTTTTCCTACTATCCTTAAGCCATTAAAATATCAAGTTAATATGAAACAGTTTACTGTAGCTTAAGGCACGAAAGCTTGGGGATGATAGAAAGCTAGAACTTCACCTGGAGAGAAAAATCCCATATGAATATAGTGCCTAGCTTTTCTGTTGCAAAGTGAACTTTGATTTAGCCAAAGCCGCCACAAAATTGCATGGTTTAGACACGGTCTTAATAGGACGACAAGATAATCATCTCATCTCATATATTTCATCATTGTCAAGAAACGTAAGCAAGTGTAACTCTAATGATAAATATACACCAACAAATGCAAAGTGGCAGTAGGTTTTATTATTAAGAAGTCTTCGTCAAGTTGGACCTTTGATAATCTCTGGCGTTTCAAAACGATTAGGCATAAACCAATGACCATAAATTTCCTGGAAACCAAACAGTCCGTGGTAAAAGTACTCCGTTTTTTTAAAAAGGAACTGCCATGAGACGATATTTCCTAATCCTACCAAGTCCTGTCCCCCTCGACGGCTCTACGTGTCATGTTAAAGAACATGACGGCTTGTGCTTATCCCTTTGCCCCTTTCCTCTACTTCGCCGGATGCCACGCCGTTTTCTTTTGTGGTTAATTTTTGTTTTTATTATCATATTGAAGTGTGAACGAATCCAACGATCAATTAACAATTTGTAAATATATTTGGTTTTGTTTGTTTATATTTGTTTATTATTTTCAACAAATTATTAAGAACTAAAATATTATACGTTAATTTATGTTCACTCTCGAATAAAATTGCCTAGTATTCATTTAATATTAATTTATTTAATATATTATTTAGTGTTTATTTACTATGCAATAATAATAAATATTTAAATTACATATTTATTTATAAATTATTTTTATATGTAATTATTAAAATTATATACATATATTTATTTATGTTTACGAATATAAATAAATTTAAAAATTAAATAAATGAATACAAATACAATAATATCATATTTGTTCATATTTTTTTTTGTTACAGTTTATATTTAATTTATTTACACCTACTCGCAGACATTTTCTTTTGCTTGCTTTTTGAATTTGATTGCACCGTGAATCTGTGATAGTAGACAAAACACCCGTAAAGAGGAAATTAAAGAGAAATTTTACTGTGACGATGGAGAGGCACACAGTAGGGCACGCTGCCCCAGAGATTCCCAATGTGCACTGCAACCGTGCACTTTTGTCATTCGTGAGCGTGGCATCATTCACGTTCACATCTTTTTCCTTTCCTACTAAGATCTATGGCAAGGGAGTGTGCTCTCTCCATCTCACATTCTTCCCAATTTCTCTGTTTGTCAAATAATATTTGATCCAATCAAAGCCTGATGAGGGCAGAAGTGAAGGGCCTATGGCTTGTGCCCTTTCCTTCTGTTCTGCTAATAATAATGCTTTGCGGGCAGAGAAAAAAGTAGATCACTCGGTCTCACTCACATGGATGGCTGCTGGAATGTAGGACCCACTTACAACCTGGCACATACATAAATTATTACCACTTGCTAAAAACAAGAGTACCGTAGGACCCATTTTACTATCAGCCACCATGAAATGTCATTGTCTTGTAGCTCTTCCAGTTTGCTCCATCAACTTTCTGAAGGCAATCAAACAATGGCCCCCACTTTCAATAATGCTATTGCGTTTGCAGAAGAGATTCAACGTCGAGACAAAATCTTGCACTGGCAATAGAATAATACCAAACTCAAAAGCAGACACGGAAGAAAAAAAACGATCAGATTAGAATTTAGAACAACTTTTGCTTTCTTCTTTCAGAATTCTTATGCTGCTACTAGTTAAGATCTTCTCTATCTGTCGGATAATCCAAGGGGTTGACACTGTTTTGTGTAGCAACTGGCTACGAATAACAACAAATACACAAAGGTAACACTTTGAACTGAGATTTGACTAATGTCTGTGGCCTCCCCCCTACTATCCTTCCAGGCAGAGACGTTTCTTACCCAGTTTTAACCCTGAAGGGGCATACATTACACTTTGCATTCACAATTTCTGCCTCTGGGTGTTTCCCTGCTTCGGCTGATGCTGTAGAATATAGATTTTGATTAAACCCTAAGAAACATAGACCAAGAAACTAAAAATCTAAAAATGGGCCTTAGATTGTTTCTTCCAGGGAAACCATCAGTGCTGGAAAGAGGAGGCAGGAGAAGAAATTACAGTTCAAGGGGAGTTATAACTACACATCGACTGTGTGATATTTTTTCTTCTATGCTTTTACCTGTGGTCCAAACTTAACTACTGTAACAATAGATAACAATATTACAACAAAAGAAGGGGATGGCTAACCCACTTCCTTCACTGCCTTTTCTGTATGCATTTTGTATGGTGGTGTAAGTAGTATAGTACTTGATGATGATGATGAAGACTATGATATATTGGTGGTCGAGGTGGCTCTGATTGTAGTGGCTGTTCTCTGCAGATCTCTGATGTGAACTTTCTCATTTGGTTATACTTTCAGTCTTACTGTTAAGAGAAGCCAAATATTAGCAAAACAAAACACAATTTTGCAAGTACATATATAGAAAGCAAAACAGAAACAATGCTTTAGAGAAAAGAATCCTAAGCTATCCTTTTACCTAAGCATAGGAAGCTATATTCCAACAGGGCAGGTTGGGCCACCGGTGCCCGAATACATGCCAATGGTCCCATGTCCAGACGAGAATCTGAATTAAGAGGCACAAGTCAAGTTACAAATCAGTTTGATACATGGTATTTACAACCTTATAATTCCGACTATAATGAACAAGTCTGGTTCTCCCACTAACAATTACATACCTGGGCATTTGGCAGTTGAAGGAGTTGAATGATGCCATGTCTAATGCACTATTTGCAGGTAGTAAGGTTGAAGACACCCAGTTATTGTTAACAGAAGCAGCCGAAACTGGAGCACCCTTATTCACCTCAGCATTGGAGAAAGCTGAGAAGTACTCGCCGGAGGACCTTTTAGGAGATGCAAAAGGACTGTCAGGAAGATTGTGCTCCAGACTGCAATTAATTACAGAAGACGCATAAATTTACAATCAATAAGATACTTGATCGTACCCAGACTTGATATCATACCATAAAGATCATACAAATGAACTAAATATAAATAGTACACAAATCTGAGCAAATTTTGTTATTCTCGGTTTTCTCCTGATTTCAATCTGAATACAAAAAGTTCCGTTGCTCATTTACCTCACTGGCAGATCAACATCCTCACAATGAGGGCTCCCCTTGCCACTACCATTCTCTCCTGTACTGCCCGGTTCTTTAACAAAAGCAGTAGCAGTAGTGGCTGCTTGGTTCTCGGGAGCAGCGACAGATACAGCCTGCACGGGGCTAGAACTATTTTCTGCAATGAAAGATTGCAAGTCATTTAATCTTCCCATTATAGAATGCCCGATTCATATGCACTAGGCAGACGATCATATTAGATGATTTGAGTGTTGTATTTGAATGGAGTCGTGTACCTTGTGAAGCTTCTTGACCGCTATGAAATTGAGGAAGTACAAGAGACTTGCTGAACATGTTTGGAGAGTGAGTAGGTGATGGAATGGGACTTCCACTAGAAAGGGCTCTGTGATGGTGATGCTTCTTGACATCAAGGAGTTGCAGACCCATCAGCCTTCTATTCTGAAGCTCAAGGGCTTGCTGAAGATCAGCTTGCTCCTCCAACTTTCTTCTCCATAACATGTCCTGGGTATTGTAAAACATCCTTGCTCCTGATTGCAAACACAGATATATATTGTTAAGCATATATTATACACAAAAAAAAAATAAATGAGACAACGCTCGTTTACTTGGCTCCTGCTTACCAAGCTGAAGGTCAAATGGGTCTCTGGAATCAAGGCCAGTTGGGGTACCACAAGGAGAGAACTCTCCTCTTTCCACTTGTTGCTGGTGCTGCTTCCTGCAATACAACAAGCAGCATTAGAAGATCTAGATCAAACAGGCAAGTCATCCGAAAACAAGATTTTTAAGTGTGAGAGAGACTGCCTGTACTTGTCTGGAATTTTTCCTTTCTCCTTGTAAGGCTTCACCAGAACCCGAGCGTCGCAAACAAAATGAGGATTCCCTTTAGCCAGAATGGTCTTGACGGTCTCAGGATAAACAAAAGTAACAAATCCAAACATTCTCTTCTGCTGGTACGGTATCCTCACATCTTGAACAGGTCCATAAGTACTTCAAGGAGAAACACAATAACTTTAGCAACTAAGCGAATTTCACCAAACTGCATCGACATAGAAATGACAGAACCTTATGAAGCACAATATTCAACAAAAACCTGAAATAATTTGACACGTCCTCCTCTCTGAAAGTGCTATCAGCTGGGAAAGTCAAGTAGATCTGTCTTGACGCCGGGTTCACCATCCCTGCTTCACTGTTTATTGAAAAACCATTCCTTTCAAGCCTTGAACGGTTAAACTTGCTCATATCATCACCCATCATCAAAGCAGCAGCGGCAGCAGCCCTAGAGTTTTGACCAAAAAGAAAACTTAAAACATTACCACACAGCAAAGAATTAAGTCAGGATTCAATCTTTAACTACATACTAGAGAGCACAAGGTATTAATCACTAAGTAGAAAGTACCTCTGAGTATCATTTTGTTGCAGTTGAAGAAACAAATCCATGCACTTTGAGGGGTAAGGAAAAGAAGCAGAACCCATGAGCTGAGAAGCAGCAGCCAACCTTTGTTGCTGACAGGATTTAGATCTAAGTAACTCATGGCACTGGTCCATGTCGATCTTGTTAGGTGACCCAACCATGGTGGCACCTTCTGCACCGGCAACCAGTGAACCAGACTCTCCAAGCGCACCATGGATAAATCTGCAATTATTTCCGTTTTTACAGTACCCTCTTGCAAAATACAAGCAGGGTCTCCACCCAAACCCTGAAGCCGGGTCATCAGCTCCTAAAATATCACTCACAGAGCTACTCCTGGGAAAGTAGCCTCGCCAATAGGGGAAACCCATGGCGTCAGTGCTACCACAAGCAGCAGCAGCAGCTGAACTCGAGGACAAGTCAGCTGCTTGCGGGTAGAAAAAATCACGGTTTTTGGGGTTAAGTTGTTGTGAGCTTTCATTGAGGAAAGATAGCTGGTCTTGAAATTGAAACTCATCAATAATATCACTGCCTCCTCCATTTCCATAGAAGGGTAAGGAAGAAGCATTTAAAGACCCACTGCTAGGACTGATCAACTCATCAGGGTTTGGAAGATCAGATAAAGCACTCCAAGAAGAACCACCAGAAGAAGTGGAAGGATTGGTAGGGATCGAGAGAGAAGATGGAAGATTGACTCCACCGTTCCCTAGGAGCCTGGAAGCAGATGAGCTTTGTCTGGAAATAATAACAGGATTTGGGTTTTTTGCAAGAAAAGGAGAAGGAGATGACGGAGTTGAAGATGTAGAAGGAGAGTTAGTGGGAAGACCGAGCTCCTTCTTTGCCTTGAGAATCACTGAGTTGAGTAAAGCTTCAGGACCAAAGGCTAAACGAATCATCTCCTTCTCGCCATGATCTTGAATGAGCAGTAGACCCATGATTCTGGACGCATTTTCTGGTTCTAAGTTTTTGATTCTTGAGAACACAGCTCTGGTTGCTTCATAACCATCCATAATGGAAACACACCAACACCCAATACTCTCCCGATATTATTTAGTTGCTGTATACTTTTCTTGTTTGATTTTGGGAGAGTGCGTAACTGAGTGTTTAGAGTAAGGTCTTTACAGGTAAAACTTCTTTCTCAACCACAAGCTCTACCAACCAACTTGTGACCAGCTAGAGGCAGCCAATGTCTGTATCCCAACCTCTTTCTCTTATTCCTGCAAAAGAAGAAAACCCCCAGAAGGAAACGTAAAGAAAATAAATTTATAGAAAAGAAGGGAAAAGAAAGCATCAAAAAGAGTATTCCCGTGCGGAGATTTAAAAAGAAGAAAAAGAAGAAAATATGGTGGTTGAATTTCTTTATAAAGCAAACATGAGTAAAAGTTACAGAGGCTAATGCAGAAAGGGCAACAACCCTTTTTTCTTCCTTTTCCTCTATAGAGATAGAAAGAGAACTACAGAACTTAGAGCTTCCTTCCTACTTCCTTCCCTTTCCCAGCGTTTTTAGTAATTAAATTTGAAAAAACAGTTTTTGGTAGGATCGTACCGGCTTACCCATATAAGAGAGAAGGATTATTTTTCTCCTTTGGACCGACAAGATTACCGAAAGAGAAGATAAAGGAGAGCCGGTAGGCAAATGAAGTCTATTGTTGCTGTTGTTGTCTGTGTCACTGAATTAGCGCTTTCAGCTTTCAAAGTTACTACAAAAATCATGCCACCGCATTCTTTTCATTCAAGGCTGTGAGCAGAGCAGAGGGAAGAAGCAGCAGTAGCAGAGGAACCATCGATTTCTTCACTGCCGCTGCTATGATTTTGGGCTATGGAGCATTAATGGGCAGTCAAAGCTAATGGCTTTGGAGTTTGCAGTCTGTGGTCTCAGCTCTCTCTTTCTCTATCAACTCTCAGCAGATGGAGATTTTTTTCTCTCTCTACTTTGAAGTTATTATAAATAAATAAATAAAATGGTCAGTAGCAGAGAGGGTGTGTGGGGAGTTGGGGTGATTTGAGTGGATCCAGATCTGTGCTTCAAGTACTGCACGTTCTCTTGCCTCAAGGCTCTTGACTCTTAAGTCCTGACTCACTCATACACTCCATTGCATGGCATTAAGAACAGCTACTTATGACGGTTAGTATTTAACTCTCTGAAATCAAACCAAAACCTCGCGCAATTTCTTCTTCATCTCTCTCCTGCTCTGTTCCTTTTTCCAAAATCTCTCCTTCAGATCCTCTTGTACTAATCATCAATCAAATTAATACGTATACTTTTTTTTTGGTGCTAATACGTATACTAAAAACAATGAACGCAACTAAACCACATGAAGAAGTGAAGATAGTGATTGTAATCCACTCCGTTACTCTTCCGAGTGTACTATACGCGCCAATGTGAAAGATGTTGCAGATTGAGGGACCCATTTGGCTTTAATCTCCATGGATGATGATTGGAGGGTGAGTGGCAGCCGCTGCTGGTCCTTTGCCCTTTGTTCATTCTCCAATTATTCAAGTGGGTGGGAGTCCATGCCTGTCCGATCAAATCTTCTTTGTGGGGAGTTTCTATTCACCCTAGAGAATTACGAAATATATCTTAATTATTAAAAAATCTTAAATTTTAAGAGTACGTTTAGAGGAAAAATTTTAAAATTTTAAAATATTTTAAAATAATAATATTTTAAAATTCATCATTTTAAATTATTAATATTTATAATTAACTTGTTTGGAAAAAAATTTTTTAAAAAATTTTTGAATACTAAAATTTTATTAAATAAAAAATAATTATAAAAGAAAAATAATAATATTATATATTAAAAAAAGAAAAATATCAAATAAAATATGTAATATGGGTATCATTAGATTTGTAAAAATGTATAAATATTATTAATAATATAAAAAATAAATATATATATTTTTTAAATTCACTTCTAACTCTTTAAAAATTTTAATATTTTTTCAAATTTAATCTTGATCCAAATTTTTTAAAAAAAAAAAATTTTGGTGAGCTGCAGTTCACCAAAAATACCGTCTAGCAACACTTGAATGCTACCTAGCAACGACCAAGTGCTGCCTGGCAGCAAGATAAAGAAGACGTTGTCTAGCAGCACTTGAATGCTACCAAGCAGCGACCAAGTGCTGCCCAGGCAGCATTATAGCAAGATTCAAGTGTTGTCAGGCAACATTTTTCTAAAAAATAAAAAAACTATTAGTTTTATTAAAAAAAATTTTGTCAATCTTTATTTAATAATTAAATAACAAAATAAAAATCTAAAAAAATAATTATTTTCTGTTTAATGGATTTGGGCAGTCTAAAGGCTCCTAGCAGTGAATTACTAAAAACAACAAAGGGCTTTCGGCAATTCACTGACGAGAGTTTCAAAACTGAATTTTTAAGATAAAATAAGTATTTTGTATAAGGATATTTTTGTAATAAATTTTTTTATTAATTTAGAATGTACCTAGTACCCAATAAATGTAAATAGAATCTTTCCTCCCTGTAAAAAAAACCGCTTATTTCCCTCCTTACGACCCAACCCTTTGCTGAAAGCTCCTTTTGATTTCCCTATATTAATTTATTTAACCTCTTTAAAAGTAGTACTCCCCGGCAAAATCTTATCATAAAACCAAAAATTAAACATATAAAAAACTAGAGGTGACAAATTTTGATTTGATTAAAAAAAGTCGATCAATTGATTTGAACCCAAATCTAATTGATTAGATATGATTAAAAAATCAATAATTCAAACCAAACTTAATTTAAATTTGAATTGATTTAAATTTATATTGATCTGAACCCAAATTAATCTAAATTTAGATTGACCTAAACTTGATATAACCTGAACTCGAATTAATTCAAACTTAAATTGACTTGAACTCGAATTGATCCTATACAAATTAACCTAAATCTGAAAATGCTTAAACTTAAATTTAAGAGTAATAGTATATATTCAAATGTCATAAATAATGATCAAACTATTATATTCGTCATCATTAAAACTTTTATCTCAAATTATTAGAGTAGGCTACATAAACCAATATACGAACTCACATTAAGTCTTGAACATGAATTCTCCTCCTCCACTCATTCTTATTCAAGGTGATGTGTTCTTACAAATCTAGTGTCTTCTTATCGTTCTGAATTATTTACTTTTAAGTCTTTTTTAATTTTCCTCTTATCAAACTACTATATTATTGGTAAAAATATTATTATTTTTCAATAATACGAATGTTATATTTTTTTTTAATCTGGTCAAACTTAAATGTTTACTTTTATATAATATTCATTTGCAACCGAAAACAAAATTCTAAAAGAGCTAGTGTAGAATTATTGAAATGGCTAACCTATCACCGACTACATAAGCTGCATCACTTGCGCTTAGTGTCTCCATTTATTCTATAAAAAAAAATTAAGAAAAATTAAATAGATGTATAGTATTTTATTACAGTATTTAATAAGGATCATTAAATCACTTTAGATACCTAGAATTAACAATTATTATAGATAATAGAAACAAAATGAAAAAACACCTAATTAATTTTTGAATGTTGGTAAATATATTATAAAAAAATATAGTCACAATTATTAAATATTTTAAATATTTCAATATCAATTTTATTATAAGCATGTAAGAAGAATTTATTTTCATGAGTTATATGATTTCTAGAAATATGGCTCCAATTCATTTTCATACCAAAGTCATCACACTAGAAGTGACAAAAGCTTGAGCCAAAAAATTCACCTGACTAACTTGAACCTAAACTTGACCTAACCCAAATCCAAATTGACTCAAATTTAAAATTGAGCCAAAGTCAACCTGATCTAAACCAGAAATGGCTCGAACCCAAAATAGATTGATTTTTCCTTGGCCTGAACTCAACTTAACCCAAAGTGAAAATGATTCACTTTTTCCTTAACCCAAAATGATTTGATCCAAAATAGCATAACCCAAACCTAACCTGACCCAACCATTTGTCAACTCTACTAGTAATAACTTATCTTAGTATTAACAAATTAAGTTTAGCCTAGAGATTGTTACCGCTCATTAGGAGAGAATAGGTTTAGGTTCTAATCACCCTTCTCCCATTTGCCTCTTTATAAACCAAAAAAAAAACTTACCTTAGTATTTTTCTATTTGGAGTAAAACTTATATATCTTAGCCTCTACAAGTCAAACTTGAGCCCAAGTCACATGGCTGGCAACCTAAATCACAAAGACTAGCAATTCAGATCATCTCAACTTGACATCTCACTTAGCTTATCGTTTCTCAATTGGTTATACCACATATTTGACAAATTTTCATATTGGTTACCTTTTCACTTGACTGACATGTTAAGTCTAGTGCCATGGAGATTTGTAGTTGGACTGACACGTTGAGCTCTCATGAGATTACAGCACATAAGGCAAAAGATGTAATCAAGTTTCGTCGAGACAATTTAGTATCAAGCTCGATCTCAACTTAACTTGGAAAATCAAGACTCGAAGCTTGGCTCGAGCTTAATTGAACTTGGTTTTTAAAACTTGAGCTCAACTCGACAAAATACTCGAACCGCTTAATCTTAACTCGATAGGTTTAAACTCGACTTGATAGGCTCGATTTTTCAATTTTTAACTTATATTATAAGGGTAAAATAGTAAATTAATAATAAAAATTAAAATTTTACTAAAAAAATCTCAATAAGACTTATGAGCCGCTTGAGTTGAGTATTAAGAAGTTTGAACTTAGCTCGAATCGTTACTCGAGTAGTTCAAGCTTGAGCTTGACTCGAAAATAAACATGTCAAACTCAATTAATCATTGAATCAAACTCGAGCAGCTCACGAATAGTTTGACTTATTTACATTCCTAAAGAGTCTTTAGAAAAAAAAAGTACGCAATAATCTCATCCTATTACCTTCTTGGGCAAATTCCCACCTATCTTTTCCCTAAACTTCTATAGTTTTCTTTCTCCTAAAACTCAATCTTTCATTCTTCTTACCTTCTATAACCTCTCTTCAATCATATATTGATTTGATCGTTGAAATGCATTTCTAAAACCAAATTCTGACATCCCCTATCCTTATTTTCTTCTTTTGCAAGTCAAGCCTTGTAAATTAAAGAGAAACCTCTACTTCACCAAGAATTCCTCAACAATATATATACATAATTAGATAAATTTGATGAAATATTAAAAAAAAAAGAATAGTTTGATGAATTGAAGTTACATCCAACATATTAAGAATGTTACTAAATCAATTTACATGAATTCAAAATGGTTACAATACCATAGGATAATTGCCAAAAAGTGCATGTAAGAGTAAGGGAGACAGCTAAGGCAAGAGAAGGTTTGTTTTTTTATGATATAGATAGAAAATAACTAAGACTAGGATTTGTAGGAAGGTAGGTACCCCTGTAGGGTTTAAGTGTGGTTTATGTATTGAATAGATATCCCATATGGAGTAGGCCTATTCTATTCATGGGTTAAGCGGTCCCTTTAAATTTGAAGGTTTATTTGATTTTTGGGTGAGTTTGGAAAATATATTAAACTTATTCGATGAATTAGGACTAGCAAATGAAGCTCGATAAAAAAAATTGAACTGGGCTTTAGGCTCAAAATTTAAAGCTCAACCCTATTTGATAATTATAATTTTTTATAACTTAATTAATTTAATATTTGATTAAAATATAATGTTATAAATTGTAGGTTTTAAAAAAGATTTTTGAAGATATGTTAACAACAAGGCTTAGCCTAATTGTTGTTACCCTTCTTTAAAAGAGATTAAGTCCAAGATTTGAATCTCCTTTCTCCCTTGTACCTCTTCATGAACTTAAAGAAAAAAGAGTAATGAAGCTTTTTTAAAATTATTTTACTTTCTTTTATGCAATTGTAATTGAGCTTTGTTGTCTTTTTTAATTTTGATTTAGATTTTCTTACTCTTATTGTCTTTTTATGAGAATTTTTTTTTGAAATTATTGTATTATACCTATTAATTATAATGTGCATTATATTTTTAAATTTTATTTTACTTTTAAAAAGGATAGTGTAAGATCTGAACTTATTCATTGTAAAAATATATTTGAAAAAATTTAAACTCAAAAAATTAAATCAAATCAAATCAAAATTAAATCGGCTTATACTCTTAATTCACTTTCTAAATTCGACGTAACTAAGTATCTCTTAAAAGACCACAGCCCACAACAAATAACTGATGAGCGAATCTCATTTGAGGGCACCAAACCCACCTCGCAAATGAACAAAAAGTCACTCGCACTCATTATAATTCACATGATCTCGTTTATAAACACACCTTCAATTAATTGTTTCAAGCTTAGAAGTTGCTCCTTGTCAAATCGAAAAAAGAAAATAGAAGCACTATTTCTTTTGCATGTGTATCGAGCCAGTATAAACTTTTTTATCAACAGTAGTAGCATGTAAAAGGAAGTAGAAAAGCAGCAGCAATTTTCTCCGATACCTACATGACATCAATCATTGATAGATCATATATTATTCCATAATAAAAGTAAATATCCTTTCCATCACATTATTATTATTATTATTATTATTATTATTATTATTATTATTATTATCATGTTATTCCTCTCACTCTCTTTTTCGTTTTATTAAACATGTAATTAATTCGACTCGAAATCATTTAGTATTAAATTTGAGCTCAACTTAATTTAAAAATTCGAGAGTTGATATTTAGCTGCTTTTGAAACTCGATTTTTACTCGATAAAATACTCTTGAGTTCACTTGATAGATCCAATTTATCAATTTTTAACTAAATATTATAAAAGTTAAATGATAAATTAATAATAAAATCTTAAACATATATTAAAAAAGTTCAATTAGGCTCATTGCTCGAATCGAGTACTAAAATGCTCGAACTTAATTCGACTCATTACTTGAATAACTTGAATTTAAACTTAAATTTGACCTAAAAATAAATGAATTAATAATCATCGAATCAATTTCAAATAACTCACAAATAATTTTTTTGGTCAAAACTCTCTGGTATTCAAAAGTCACTTTGGGTTTTAACTAATCTGAAATCGAATTATAGTCAAACTCGATACTGGTGAAACTCTCTTAATGTTGTTTTTTCTATTCATAAGGTTCGAACTTAAGGCTTTACTTAAAAAAATATTAAACTCTTTCTTTTTGATCTAATAAACATTGGTAACTCAAAATTAATTGGCTTAATAGTCAAATATGTCCCCAACGTTTGGGATAAAATGGAATTAAGACTCAACGTTCAATTGCATGAAAATAAGGTCATAAAGTTCTATTTTTCGCAAATAAAACCTAAACGTTAAAAAATAATAAAATTATGTATATAGTCGTTAAATTAATCAAACTTTCGTTATTTATGCACAGTTGACACATGACATAGATGCTGACAGGGATAATTTTGCCACGTGAATCGCTGACATGGCTTTAAAAAATTAAAAATAATTTCCATGTGTCAGGGCCTCGCTCGTTTTATCAGGCCGTCGGCGAGCATCCCCTAGGCGCTCCGTGCCCCAGGTTTACCTTGCCAACGTGAGGTAGGCGGTCGCCTAACACTCACTAAGGTATTGTCCGCTTTGGGCGGTCGCCCTCTCACGACTTTTGTCTCAAGGTGCCTAAAGTACCTTATGGGACATTAATCACCTTGAGCACGTTTTTATTGTCAAGACCTCACCCGTCTCACCAGTTGTCAACGAGCATCCCCTAGCCGCCCCACGCCCCAGGTTTACCTTGACAACATGAGGTAGGCGGTCGCCCAACACTCACTAACATATTGTCCGCTTTGGGCAGTCACCCTCATCACGGCTTTGTCTTGGGTTCGAACTGAAACGCACTCAAGGTGATAAAATGTCCTGTAAGATATTTCAAGTACCTTGAGACAAAGCCGTGAGGGGGGCAACCGCCCAAAGCGGACAATACGTTAGTGAGTGTTGGGAGATCGCTTACCTCAATTGTCAAGGTAAACCTGGGGCGCCGGGCGCTTAGGGGATGCTCGCTGACGGCCTGGTGAGATGGACGAGGCCTTGACACCATGTCAACAGTTCACGTGGCAAAAAAAGTCATTTCAGCAATCCATGTGGCAAATTATCCCTGTTAGCATCTATGTCATGTGCCAATTGTGCATAAATAACAGAAGTTTGAGTGATTTAACGGCTATATACATAATTCTATTATTTTTTAATATTTAAATTTTATTTGCTAAAAATAAAACTTTATGATCTTATTTTCACTCAATTTAACATTAAAATCTTAATTTTATTTTACCCTAAATATTAGAAACATATTTGGCTATTAAGCCAAAAAATTTGATGACACCCCAACTCTCCATCGTAGAAAATTATAAAGATGAATTGGGAAAAGGAAGAGTATAATAAATGGTGCAGACAACGAAAGCAGTTTTGAAGGTTTTTTTTTTTTTTGGTAAAGTTTTGAAGGTTTTGATAGTTAGCAATTACTATATAAGTTTTTTTTTTTTTTGGTGAAACTGAGACAGCTTATTTATAGATGCTGTTTCCTTCCCAAATGGGGTCCAAAATCATGATGATTCTCTGACGTAAATTTAATCAGATTGAAATCAGCAGAAATATTTATATTTATATTTATATTATAATATATAGTGAGTGGTTATCATTATCATCAATTATTATAATGAAAAAATCATACCCAACCCTGATAAAAGAAAGGAAATTCCTTTTCCACTCTTGCCTACTGAAGATTCAAGTCATTCAACTCGGTGCGTCTAATTAGCTTCTAGTGTGTCACTTTTTTTTTTAAATTTTTAATCAACTTTAAAATGTTAATCCCCCGATTTACTCAACTCATCCGGAGAAGAAAGTACACATTTGAGTCCTCTCAAACGTACAATTTTCACAAATTTATTTTTTTATTTTTTTGAATAAACAATCTTCACAAATTTATTAAATATATGCATATCATGTAAGTTAATATTCAATTGATTCTGTATTATTTATTTCTATCTGTATTTGGACAAAATATTTCAGAAAAATATATCATTTTAATTAAAATATTTAAAAGTTCAAAATTTAATTTGTTGACAAAAAAGAATTGAAGAATTTCAAATTAAAAAAAATAAAAAAATTAAGATACTTGAAAATCCGCAAAAAAGATGATTTTTCAAAATTGTTTTATTTTTTTATTTTATTACACATGATTTACCATTAAATACAAAATTTAAAAAATATAATTTTATTTAAATGCAATATGTATTTTTATTTTTTCTTGTTTTATAAAAATATACAAAAATCAAAGCCTTTAGAAAGATACACATGTGAATAATATATGCTTTTAACTTGTGTATTTTCTTAAATATTGCATTTACTTATATTGAATTGATTTAAATTTCAAAAATCCAAATAATAAATTATATTTATATTTATATTCATTTACATTTTTCTTTACTTAATTAAGACTGCTCTAAATAAGGTTTCTCCGGGAACTTCTATAGTAAGGTTACAAATTTTGTCCTTACTATAAGGTTAACATAAGTATGAATTTAAAGTCATTAAGCGTAAAATATGTTTATAAATGTAAACATTAGTGTCAATAAATTTAAACACATGATAATTTTGTTATAGTGTATGTTTATGTTAATTATCATGTTTACATATTTCTAACATATTTTACATCTAATAACTTTAGTTTTATGCTTAATCATATATTGTTTGTATTAAGTTTAAGTTAATTATTAAGTGTTTACGATACTTCTGACATATTTTACGTGTGATGACTATAAATTTACACTTAATCATATGTTTTTTAAGTTGACCTTACAATAATATCAAATTTTATGACCTTACTGTAAAACTCTTTGGATTTCTCCAAATGATTTATATTTGATTCATTATCAATGTATGAATCTTATACGCTTCTAGTGAATTATAATATGTCATCTCATTAATTCATAAAATTTAAAACGAAGGAACCTTAAAAATAAATATTGTTAAATTCATTAATTAATAAGGTGTCATGATATGATTTGATGATAGTGTCAGAGATTTATATACTTGCAGTGTATCAAATATAAACTCATATAGGATTGAAAACTCTATTTTTACAATAATACATACATAAAAAACATAGATCATAAAAAAATATTTTTCAACCCTAATAAATCTAATAAAACTAGATTCATATATGAGTTTATATTTAATTCATTATTAGTGTATGAATGAATTGAATTATAATGTGCC
Source organism: Heritiera littoralis (assembly GCA_031772115.1). NCBI lineage: Eukaryota > Viridiplantae > Streptophyta > Magnoliopsida > Malvales > Malvaceae > Heritiera > Heritiera littoralis. The sequence goes on along the minus strand of JAPDPK010000092.1, from coordinate 2,092,452 downwards.
ACCTCATTAATTCATAACTTTTAAAATAAAAAATCTTTAAAAATAAATATTACTAAGTACGCTAACTAATGAAGTATTATTATATGATTTGATGCTAGTATATAAGAATTATATAATAACTCTAACAATCCATCAAATATAAACTCATATATAAAAGCCAAAACCTTTGATAAAAAAGGAAAATACATGCGAATGGTCAATTCTTTCAACATAGGTATTATCTTAAATATTATATTTAATTTTTTTAAATTGATTTAAATTTCAAACAGTCAAATAATAAACTATATTTATTTTCATTTTCATTTTTCTTTTACTTTTTTTTTTAAAGTTTGATACTGATATAAATAAAGGTTCCAAAATCTTAATAAATAGAGTTTTCAACTTTAATAACTCAGGCTCAAATAGGAAACTAAAACCAAAAATAATTTAAATAATTATGAGTATAAAATATTTTAATTAATTTTCAATAAAAAATTATTGCAAAATTCATATTGTAAATATTTCTTTTATAGTCGAATATATTAAGTATTCATATTCACAAGAACTTTCCACAGTTTTCAGTGCAGTTTGTAATCATTATTACCAATTATCACAGACAATGCACCTATATATATATATATATATATATATGTTTTTCTGAACAATTCTAACAAGATACACATATTTCCACATGAACGAAGTCGTAAAAAAGATTCGACATGGAAGGAATGATATATTCTAATCTACAAAACCTCGTAGCAAATTAGATGCCCAATTGTCTTGTTATTGAGTTGAGTTGGGGATTTCTACAAAAAATTTAAATTTTTTAATCTTATTATAAGATCAATATAAATATACATGATAAAGCATAAATTTAATATTATTAAGTAAAAAATATAATTGAAGTATCGTAAACACATAAGAATAAATATAAACATATATTGTAATAAAATTATCATGTGTTTAAGTTTATTGATTCTAATATTATGTTTATTCTTATATATTTATGATATTTTTAACATATTTTATGTTTAATAACATTAAAATTACAATTAATCATGAGTTTTGACTTTACTATAGAATTTTCCTACTTGAACATGGTATTGTTTTTATTATGGAATACTCGCAGCTTTGAGTCAACAAACTATTAATAGGTGACGTCATAAGAATTGTCTTTCCTAAGATTGCAACTATTTAATTAATTTATTTAATATTTATTATATTTAAATTTTTTCTAGTTAGTATTTGATTTCAAATGATTTTTTAATGTGCTATTTTATATATTCATTATTTTTAATACATTGTCCAACATTTGTCTTCAAAATAACTTTTTAATAATTTTGTATTCTTCTTTTAAGAAATTATTGTAAATTAAAATTATCATCGTGTATCGCATGAGTTTAAATCTAGCTATTAATAATATTTATACATTTTTACAAATCTAATGATATTCATATTATATTTTTTTAATATTTTTCTTGTTCTTATACCTAATATAATTATATTTTTTTACAATAATTTTTTATTTCATCAAATTCTAATAGTCAAAATATCATTTTAAAAAATATTTATCCAAATAAAACAATTACAAATATTAGTATTAAACCTATTCAATAGCCGGGCTATTCGCCTAAGCTTAAAGGCTCACCTAATGTTGGATGGGATTTGACAAAAATATTAAACCTGTTAAATTGGCATAGGCTTAAAAATCAAGACCCAATAAAAAATAGGCCGGATTTGGGTTCACCATTTCAAGTGAAAACCCAGCCCAATAATTATATTTTTTACTATTTTTTATACTAGTTCATTTTTTAATTACTTTTAATTGTTTTTGTGCAATTTAATTTGAACTTGTATTATTCTTTTATAGTTCAATTTAAAATTTTCAGTTTTTTGTAATCTTTTTTTAAGAATTTATTATACAACTAATTGTGTTATGCTTATTAACTTATATGTATTTTAATATTTGTATATTTTATTATAAATTTTTAAAAAAATTAATAGTATTTAGGTGAACTTGAACTATTTATTGGATGAAAAAAAGGAGTTCGGAAAAAAAAACTTAGATTCGAAAAATTGGGCCAAGCCAGGCTTGGGAACATTATAAATTCCTTAATATCTTACCTAAGCCCGACCCAAATCCGACTCAACCAAGTCCATGAAAACCTCTAACTGGTATTTTGAAATGCTTTCCTTATTTTTTGAAAATTTTCAAATTTCTTATCCAAACACCTAGGTCCACACAAAGTTAATAATTCAGAACACTATTTAGAACGTATATTTTACATAGTTGACTTTTGTTCGAATGACATGTCGAGTTTAACAAGATGGAGACTTACCACTAGACTAATACAATTAACATAGTGAAGTAAGGACTTTCCACTTGACTGATACATCAAACTGCACGAGATTATAGGTATATAAGATAAGAGTTTGAGGAAAAGAGACAAATAACCTCAGTCCACCACTATTCTCGCGCAAAGCTCCCATCATGCTCAATACTCCTCCTATCTTTCTTCTTTCCCCCTTAACTCCATCTTTTCTATCTTCTGCCTTAATCCTCCATTAAATATTTATTGATTTGAATGTCAAAACACATCTTGAAAGTCAAACTTTGACGTCCCTTTGATCTTGTTGTCTTCTTTTTGGATCGCATGGCAAGCTCAATATGAAAGAACCTCCGCCTTATCGAAATTAGCCCAACAACTTATAAAAGAGAGTGGCACCAAACTCATCATACCTACCTAGCTAATAGAAATTTAAGCCAATGAGGCATTAGGTTAGTGGTAAGGAGAAGACTCTAAGACCTTAATAAGGTAGGAGAAGGCATTAAAATCGTAATGAAGCAAGGAAGTCTCAAATTTAGGTCATACTAAATGTGTGAATGATTGTAAGCTCTCTTGCAAATGTATTGTTTATGATAAAAAAACTAATAAAAATTTATTTAATTGAACAACTCAAAATTATAAGAATTTGGGAAGGTTATTGATTTCCACAATCTTTGGCTCTCTTTATTTACTAAAAAATCATAGTGTTCTTTGTTGAATCACAAACTACATAACTAATAGCACTATAATTTAAGCTAATGAGACCTTGATATAGTGGTAAGAAAGAGATATTGAGACCTTAATAAGGTACGGAGAAAATATTGAAACCTGAATGTAGCAAGAAAGTTTTAAGTTTAAGTCTCACTAGATGTGTGAATGATTGTAAACTCTCTTATGTAATGTATTGTTTATGATAAAAAAAATAATAAAACTTTATTTCTTGAAACAAAAAAATTATACAAATTTTGGATGGTTATTGAATTCCACAATCTTTGGGTCCCTTTATTTACTCAAAAATATAGTTTCTATGTTGTATCTAACCCACATAACTAATAGCAATATTTCATCAATCCGAATCCAAACCTCCTTTTTTAAGGAGGTAAATTGTAATCATAGAAATTAATTAACCTAGCTAGAAAGCAAAAATGTAGTAGGCTGCATGGTCTCTACAACATTTTAAGATATGTAAGATTAACTAAGGCTGGTTAACTTAGCTTGTTGTGGTTAGTTGATTAGTTAAGCAAGTCAGTTACTTAGTTAAACAAAATAATTACTACAGTTACTCTATTTTGGCTGATATATACCAGACACTCATGTATAAAGTTGATATACTTTATTTCTACTTCAATGGCTCGTAGGAATGCCAATAACAGTGATGCAACTAATCGGGTTATGGTTGCTGCACCTCCTTCATCCGAAGATTCAAGCAACCCTTTTTTTCTTCACAATGGAGATCATCCAAGGCTTGTGCTTGTATCTCATATCTTGCTTGGTTCAAATTATAACACATGGAGTAAGGCCATGCTGATGGCTTTAACTGCCAAGAACAAAACTTGTTTTGTTGATGGTTCTATTGTCAAACCAGAACCTGAAGATCTTTTATATGGGGCATGGAATCGTTGCAACAACATGGTAATCTCTTGGATTCTCAATTCAGTAGCTCGGGAGATTGTTGAAAGCCTTCTTTATTATTCTACTGCTCATGAAGTCTGGAAAGATCTAAGAGATAGGTTTCAACAGAGTAATGGTCCAAGAATTTTTCAGATCAAGAAGAGTCTTCTTGCTTTACAGCAAGGTCATTTGGACGTTAGTAGTTACTATGCGAAACTCAAGATTCTTTGGGATGAGCTCAAAGAATTTCAACCAGTTCCTGTTTGCAATTGTGGAGGAATGAAAACTTGGACTGATTTTCAGCAAAATGAATGCACCATGCAATTTTTGATGGGTCTGAACGATTCTTTTGCTCAAATAAGGGCTCAAATCTTGATGATGGAACCATTTCCACCTGTTACTAAGGTGTTCTCATTAGTTATACAAGAAGAAAGGCAAAGGAACATCAGCCAAATTGCCCTCCTTATATCAGATTCATCTCTTCAAAATGAGGTAACAGTGGTTGCAAGCTCTTCCGGATCCAAAGGCAAAAAGGATTGACCCTTATGCACACACTACAATATGCTTGGTCACACTATTGAAAAGTGCTACAAATTAATTGGATATCCACTTGGTTACAAATCGAAGGGCGAGAATTTTACTTCTAAGGGACATGTTAATCAGACCAGTTCACTTCTGGATGATGTTTCTAATGCTTCCTCAACATGATTGAGCATTGATCAGTGCAAGAAACTCATTGCTTTCTTAAGCTCACAACTCAAACTTGATTCTCAGAACATTTCAGAACCACAGCAGCCTGAGCCTACGGTATCATGTTTCAATGGTATTTGTTCTTCTATCTCTCATTCCTCATTTTCAGCATCTAGTTGGATCTTAGATAGTGGAGCTACACATCATATATGTTGTTCTTTAGACTCTTTCCAATCCATTACATCAGTAAATAATTCATCTGTTACACTTCCAAATGTGTTCTCAATTGCCATAACACAAGTAGGGATAGTTCAAGTTTTGGAAAATCTTGTTTTAGAAAATGTCCTATTTGTGCCTGTTTTTAAATTCAACTTGATTTCCATAAGCTCCTTGTTACAAAAATACAAGTACACTGTTAACTTTTCTTCTCAATCTTGTGAAATTCAGGACCCTATAGAGGGGAAGACGATTGGGATGGGTAATCGAGTTGGGAATCTCTATGTTTTGAGCTCAAGTTGTACATTTCCTACACACACATATATGCCTTCTATTTGCAACAATGTTACCATGACCGAAAGAGAATTGTGGCACTTTAGATTGGGACATCCTTCTCTTGTAAGAATATAAATTTTATAGAATGATTTGAACATCTCATCTGACGCAAAGACTTTACTTCCATGTCCTGTATGTCCTCTAGCTAAACAAAAGAGATTACCTTTTGTCTCACATAATTCCTTTCCAGATTCACCTTTTCAATTAGTACATATTGATATATGGGGACCCTTCACTCCATTGTCTGTTAAAGGATACAAGTACTTCTTGACCATAGTTGATGACTATACTTGATTTACCTGGGTTTACTTGTTAAAAAATAAAGCTGATGTAATCAACATTTTTCTTGAATTTTTTGCTTTGATTCAAAATCAGTTTGATATTTCCATTAGGTTAGTAAGATCATACAATGCTCCAGAATTAATGTTCATTGATTTTTTTAAAGCAAAAGGTATCATTCCATTTCATTCTTGTGTAAACACTCCACAACAGAACTCTGTTGTAAAAAGAAAGCATCAACACATTCTGTGAGGACTACATTTTCCTAAAGGATAATGGGAAATTTACTTTTCAAGATGAAAAGTCAATGAAAATGAATTAATTAATTTATTGAAAGTAATTGATAAATTTAATTAAAGATTGAAAATTGTGAGGATAAAAATATCATGAGGCTTGAATGACCAATCAATAGTGTTTCAATTATAATTTTTGATCGGAGTATCCAAATGATAAACCGTAAAATTCTTTGGAAAGCTAACTTAATTATCTTTCCAACCATATAGGCCTCTTATTCTAGTTCCTTATGGATCAATACCAGAAATTTTGTAAAATTACCTTATGAGCAGTAGATTCTACCAGCCGACCTATCTGTAAAGATTCACCCATAGCGATTGGTAGGAAACTCCGATTAAGGTGATTCAAAATCCATTAGAAAGCTAACTTAAATATCTTTTTATCCATATAAGGCTCATATTTTAATTCATTATAGATTAACAACAATAAATTCCTACATTCACATCACTTGTAGGGAATTTAGAATTGAGCAATCAGTAAAGAGTCAGACATAAATTTTCTTAGGGAACTCCAATTGAGGTGATTCAAATTACGTTGGAAAGTTAACTCGAAAACCTTTCCGGCCATGTATGGCTCATATTTTTCTACATTTTGCATTGATCTCGGTGAATTTTTAAAATTGGTTATAAGTGCAGTAAAACAATTAGAAAAATGAGATTAATGTTTTAAAGATGATATATATGTATATAAAATATAGTATATGCCAAAGATATGTTTATACATATAAAATTGTAAATATATATTTATAAAAATATGTTAATAGAAAATATATATTTATAATATAGTTATATAAAAAAAAAAGGAGAGTAAAAAAAGGGAAATTGGATTAGTGATCCACATTGCCACTTCTTATTGGTTGGAACATAAATAAAGAAGACCAAAAAGAAGGTCTTCTTCCAGCTTTAAGTCGGCAAATAAAAGTGCAGCAAACCGACTTCCCTTTCCCCTGTTTTGCCGCACGTTTCTGCTTCAATTCTTCCTTACGATTCTTCACTTTTGCTTGCCAAATCTCATCTTCTCTTCACCCAAGCATTCAACTTTTTTTACTAAACTTCTTCTACATCTCAAGACCACCTTAGAACCAAAAAAAAAAAAAAGAGGCTGACGAGGAGGAAACAGCACTGGTTTGGACCCCTGAACATTTCGGTTTGAGTAAGGTAAGGAAGGAGATGATGATATCATGCAATCATACAAGTTTTTATGCTTATATTAGATGAATAGATGATATTTGAGACTTTAATTTGAAGTAAAACCTGATAGGGAGCCTATGGGTGTGTTCGGTTATGGAAGAAAATTAAGGAAACTATTGTGGTTTTACTGTATGTTTAGTAGGAAATTAATAGAAATGCTGACTACAATCTGTTGAAAGCTTGAATTGGGTGATAATCTTGCAAAATAGAGAAGTGGTATGATGGATGATGATATTCGGTCAAGACAGAGTAGCATGATGGTGATGATGCTTTGATGTTTTGAATATGTTTGATGTAATTTCTAAATGAGTATGAGATGGTTGCAAGATAGGATTGAATGAAGATTGAAATTTATGAAAATTGGACTAATGGAGCTGCCGGCTATGAAAAGAATGGTGGTGTTAATGTAATTCTAATATATATTAATTTGGTGAATTAATATAAATAATAAATAATGACTAATTGAAAAAAAATGAGCTTTAGCAAGTAGGAATGTCAACGGGGCAGGTACCCATCAATTTCGAGGTAGCCGATCCCGATCCCGATCCCGTTTAATATTAATAAGATCCGAACTTTATAAAAACCCGATTAATTTTTAAGTGTATTATTCGAACTTTATCCTATTAATTTTCATATTACCCATTTATTACCCGAACTCGTTTAAATATCTGTTTACATTTCCAATTTTTGACTACCCGATTATTAACCCAAAGAAAACTATCTCTTACCATTCGAACCTTCAATGGTTGTTTTGGATCTTTGTATTTCATATATTCCGTCTTGGCTGAGGGAGCTGCCAAGCAACACCAAAGCAGAATCCCTATGAAAAACAGGGGAATCTTTGGCCTTTCCATTCTCAGCTTCCTTCAAAATATGAAGCAAGAATCCAATGCTCACTTAAATGAAACCACAAAGGAAAACAGTACCATTCAGAAATCAGCCATCATTCACATTTCTCCTCGTTTGATCTTATTACTTGCTTTTTTAAATGAAACTTGAAGAAGCAATTAAGCATATCCACATCCCAAGGCCTTTGATATACTTACAATCATGCTCCATAATTAAAGAAAAATAACATAACAAGTGACTAAATCAAAAGAAAACAAACAAACCTCCTGCCACATGCACTATCAAACAAAATCAGAATTCATGAACCAACCAAATATACAGACAAAAATCATATTCATTCAGTAGACAAAGAGCACAAAATACAAAAAATTAAAGCTCAAAGACAAAGAAAAAGGCTATATTTGAAGGATACCATTGTCGGAGAGAGGAAGGGCTACAACCACCGATGCCTCCGCTGGAGATAGGAAGGCTTGATGCTGCCGCCGCCGCTGCTGGAGAGAGGAAAGGCCAATGCTGCGCCGCTGGAGAGAGGAAGACAGCTACTGCAGCTGGGATTGAGTCCGTCGTCGGTGGATCTAAGCTCACCGCTGCCGGATCTGTGCTCGCCGGTGCTAGATCTGAGCTCACAGCCGCGGGATCTGGTGGGTTACGTCACGTGGGTATCGGGTGAGCTGGGAGAGGTGACTGTCTGAATGTGCTGGCAGCTGGGGGAGAGCACAAAAAACGTGCAGACAAATGTAGCTGTCTGCAGTTTTTTGTCTTTTTTTTTTACTTTTTTTTAACTTTTAATTATTTATTTTATGAAAAATAAATTATTATAGTTTATAGCATAGTAATAGTATTAGTTATTTTAGTTTATAGTATACACATAAATATTTTTTTTATATTATGAGTTTTTTTAATAAATTATTTTCATATATTTTTTAATTAGAGTTTAGCTAACTTATTATGAGTGTGCAACAATAATAGATTAACTTATCATAAAATTTTTATAAATTTAATATTAATATCTTATATTTATAAAAATAATTAGCTAACTTAATTTCACATGTTGCACTAATTTTTTTCTAAAACAATCTTAACTCTTAAGGATAATTAATAAATTTATAATAACAACATAATATCATTTGATTTAAAAACTTTTAGCTTAACATAAAATGTTTTTAATTTTAATCTATTATCATGGATTAGAATATAATATTGTATATCTAATTTCAACCATTTGATTTCTTAGGATATATTCATGTAATCTAGGTTAATTTGATCAATTATCATAATATTAAAAGAATGAATGGATGTAGTCATAGATCATAAATTGATAATCACAATTTGTATCATACACATATATTAATTAACCACTATATGTATCATACATATATACAATTTAAATATAATTTGTTTCATATACATATACAATAGTATAATATATCAATGGTCAATGTGTAAAAATTGCATCTTTATTAATTAACCAATATATGTCAACGGTCAATGTATCATATACATATACAATAGTATAATATATGTCAATGGTCATTGGATTGTCATGTTATCTTTAGCATAATTAACTAATTTAATTCCACACTTAATTTTTTTTTATTATTATCATCATCATCTTTTATTAAATTTTTTAGTCAACAATATTTTATTAAAGTTGAAAATTACAATTTTAAGTATAGTTTCTCATATATAAGTATACTATGAAATCATATATGCTAATGGTGAATGTGTAAGAATTGCACTCTTCTCTTATATCTCTTATGAAAAAAAAACTTTAATCATTTTAATCATTGAATTTGATTGAAATCGATCAAATTGATTTGGTTTGTTTAATTTCAAGTATGATTGATTAAAACAAATAATTTATTCTATTGATTCGATTAATTTTTTATGTTTATAATTAATAATTGAATCAACTAAAATAGTCAATTTTGTTTGAAAAATAAAAAAGAATATGTCAATAGTCAATTAGATTGCCATGTTATCTTTAGCATAATTAACTAATTTAATTCCACACTTATTTTATTAATATTATTATTATTATTATTATTATTATTATCTTTCATTAAATTTTTTAGTCAACAATAATTTATTAAAGTTGAAAAATTACAATTTTAAGTACAATTTCTCATATATAAGTATACTATGATATCATATATGCAAATGGTCAATGTGTAAGAATTGCACTCTTCCCTTATACCTCCTAAAAGATTATATAAATTTTTACAAATTTAAAATTTAACTCTCAATACTACCAATATTTTCTAATTATCTTTAGTCAAACTATTGTTGCATGTGCACCAATTATTTGATGGATCCATCGTGTTGGAAGATTAGTAGATTACTGATTAATTAAATTAAGAATTAATTTAATTTCATAATTATTTTTATTATGCTTTTTTTTTATTTTTTAGGCTCAACAAAATTTTATTGTATAAATATTTTTTTAACATATCATGTCAAACAGAACGTGTGGCTCACCTGGTAAGGGCTTTGCTTGAACCTTTGAGATCAGGGGTTCAAGTCTCCATACTTACATATTTTGCTAAAAAATCGGGTTCGGGTTTAGGGTACCCTAAGGGTAATACCCGAACCCGTCACGGGTAGTAAATAAACTACCCAAACCCGATTAAAACCCAATTAACGGGTACTTGAACCCGATCTAAACGGGACGGATAGTCCCGGGTACCCGATTAGAATAAACCCGTTGACATCCCTATTAGCAAGTGTAATTTGGCCAAGAATAATTAGCCAAGGTTTTATGATAAATTTTATGATTCAATGAGTAAGAACAATAAATTAGAATTAATCAAGAATATTGGTGAAATGGGAAGAAAATATAAACTTAGTGCAAGATGTGAGGGGTTGGTTAAGATATTCTTTATAAGGATTCCCATGTGAATTTTATAATCAAAAGATATAAAGAAAAATAATTAGAGATAAGTAGAGATTATTATTGAAAGTAAATAGTAAAGAAGATAAATTATGGTCGTGAGGAGGAATATGGTCTAAGTGAGATAATAGAATTTCAATGTGAATTTTAAGGTATGAGAATGAATAAATAAAATATACATGTTAATGTGATTGTTGGTGGAATTAAATTTAAGAAAAGAATGAGTTTTCAGATAATGAGAGAAATTTGGAGAATATATGATTTATTGAATTTTCATAATTTATTAAGCAAGGAAAAATAAATCAAAGGGAATGAATAATTGGTGTTATTGGAGTGGGAAAAAGGATAGGAGTTAATTGTAAGTATATTGAGGAAAATAATAAGAAATAAAATAAACCAAGAGAGGAGAATGATACATGTAAATTTGAAATTATGGAATATTTATTTACATTGTGATATGGTGATATAAAATATAAGGTGATATAATTGTGCAGGAGTAGCAATTTTGGGGAATAAAATTTCACAAGCGATAGTAGAAACGCAAAGACATTGCGTGGACTCGAGGTAAGAGACACGTATGTAGATTTGTAGAGATATCTGAATGCATGATTCACATGCTATGAATTTTTTAAGAATTATGGAACATGGATTTGCCTTTAATTGCATGAAAATTGTGGTTTTCTGGTTGGAGAGATTGTGTTTGCAAGTGTAGGGAGGCTAGGACTCAGGCAATCGTTATGCTGTCAAAATTTATTAAAATATATCTAAAAATGCTAGAAAATATTTTGGTGTATTATCGATATTTTTCCTAGCATTGAAATTATTAAATTAACTTCTTTTCATAAAATGTGAATATACCGAAAAATATTCATTAAATATTTATGACATTGATTTCGGTAAAGGTTTCACTACCGAAAATTCATCCCACGTGTTTTATGGTGAATGTGTGATTGGTGAAGTGAAATGATAAATAGTAAATATTTTATAATTAATTTTCAATATAATATTTACTATTTTAAATGATGATTTTTTTTATGGAATAAATAAATTTTTATCATGTGTACTGATTTCCATAAAGGTTTTACCATTGTGTAAATACTGTTTTGAGACTGTTAGGCCCCATATCATGCTCACGTGTTCATGTGTACCCTTTTATGTGTTAAGCTGTTGACATTGAGTCGTCTTCAGCGTCCTGGTTGTCACCTGCTCAATGTACGACCGAGAACACCTATAGACTATGGTCATAGATCTCATGTGTTTATTATATTGTTCCTATAGAAATCTCACGTATACCCTATTATTCCTTACGGGACTTATAGCATGATATCATTAAGGTATTGCCTGGTCTCCATTATGATTTCACGTGTTATAATCGATTTTGGTGAGATTTATTAAAATAAGCTGTCTATCATGTATTTTATCATAAGATTGATATTTTAATTGACAGTTTATTTTACTGGTGCACGTGTTTAAAGTGATGATTTCAATAGTGGAAATCAAAATAATTTTACTTGATTTTATGAGTTATTTTATTTAACCATGTGAAGTATTTATATATATATATATATATATGTATGCAGTGAATAATTTTAAATAAATTTGATATAAACTACTTCACTTCCTATAGTCGCTCTAGGTTTCCGGGACAATACATGTATTTCAAAATACCTTCCATGCTCCATCTGGATTTCTCGGCCTACTATAGTATCCTCTCCTTTATAGTGTGCCCAGCAAGTAAATAGGAAATTAAAGCTTTCACTACATATAATCTTCGAGGTATCAAAATTTGCATTCAAATCTCTTATTGAGCCGTGGTTTGCTCACTCCAATATTTTATCTCTCCAGATTATTTTCAGTGATCATTTGAGTATATTATCCAAGGATTAGAGGTTGCACATTGAGCACCCCAAGGCAGCGAATATAAATCTCAGAGGTATATTTATTTTATTTTATATGTTCAAACTTTTATTTACAGTACTACAATGTTGTATTAAATTAGGGGATGTAAGTGTTAATATTAAATACAATTATGTAAATACTTTCTTTCCATAAATTAAATTAAATTACGGATATTGTGTTTAGCGTGATTTAGATGCGAAAATTTAGACATCGCAGACAGCCCAACCTATTCACGTGTTATGAAAATGTGTAAAAAGTGAAAAAAATACTATGTACTTGGGATGTGACACATTCTCAATGTTGCAAGATCCTTGTTGTTTCAATCAAATATACCTTTACCTTTTTGGAGTGATTGCATTTTGACTTCTGTGTATATCATCAATCGAATTCCATCACCAATCTTGAATAACAAATGTCTTTTTGAACTGTTATGGCATAAGAAACCCTTTTATACACATCTTAGAGTCTTTGGTTGCTTTTGTTATAGCTCCACTTTGAATAGAAATCGTTCAAAATTCTCTCCAAGAGCAGCTTCAGTTGCATTCTTAGGCTACCCTCCAGGATACGAAGGCTACAAATTGTTGGATTTATCTACAAATACAGTGTACATCTCTCGTGTGTACATCTCTCGTGATGTTGTTTTTCATGAGAGTATATTTCCTTTTAAATCTTCCCCTACACAATCACATGAAACTTTTGTTTTCTTCTCAGATCACATATTACCACAAATACAAGACTTTTTTTTTTGTTTCAACGTAACCTATAAATTCCTTCATCAGAGTCAGTTTCCTTACCAAATCAAATTCCATCTACTTCCACTAGAGTTAAGAATCCCCCTTCTTATCTTAAAGATTTTCATTGTTATTCTGTTAATAAATTTGATAATTCCACTCCTTATCCTTTATCATCTATCATTGGATATAATAATCTTTCTTCTTCATACAAAACTTTTGTACATGTTGTTTCTTCATACATTGAACCAAGTACATATGCTCAAGCTGCCAAAGTTCAAGAATGGCAAGAAGTTATGTCTGAGGAACTGAATGCTTTAGAATCCAATGGTACTTGGACTGTTACTGCCCTACCTCCTGGAAAGAAGCCTATTGATTGTCGTTGGGTGTATAAAATCAAGTTGCGAGCTAATTGTAGCTTGGAAAGGTATAAAGCTCACCTTATAGCCAAAGGTTACACACAATAAGAAGGTGTGGATTGTCTTGATACTTTTGCCCCTCTTGCCAAGGTAGTCACTATCAAGGTTCTTCTTGCCTTAGCCTCCATTCATGGCTGGAGTTTGACACAACTTGATGTGAATAATGCTTTTTTGCATGGTGACTTAGTTGAAGATGTGTACATGTCCTTGCATCCTGGATATACTCGAAAAGGGGAGAATTGGCCTGCGAACTCAGTGTGCAAGCTTCATAAATCATTGTATGGATTGAAACAGGCGTCTTGGCAATGGTTCTCCAAATTCTTTGATGCCTTAGTTCAATCTGGCTTCCCACAATCTTCTGCTGACAGCTCTTTGTTTACAAGAATTCATGGTAATTCTTTTTTGGCCTTACTTGTCTATGTAGATGATATTGTGATTACAAGCAATAATCCTGGAGAAGTCGCACGTTTGAAACATTACCTTAATACATGTTTCAAACTTAAGGACCTTGGTGAATTGAAGTATTTTTTGGGTTTGGAGATTGCCAGATCAAGCAAGGGTATTTCTCTGTCACAAAGACATTATGCCTTACAGTTGCTTTCAAATGCTGGTTATTTAGGTTGTAAAACCAAGAAGTACACCTATGGATCCTAATACCAAGTTGTCCAGAGAGCAAGGTGAAATACTTGAAGATCCTACTATCTTTTGCAAATTAATAGGAAGGTTGCAGTATCTAACCATTTCTCGGCCAAACCTCTCCTATTCTGTCAATTATCTCAGTCAATTTCTTTCACAGCTTAGACTCCTACATTTACAAGTAGCATATCGGATTCTTCAGTACATTAAAGGTTCTGTAGGCCAAATGTTGATTTTTAGCTCTCCTCAGTCACTGAATTAAGGGGTTTTGTTGATTCTGATTGGGTTGCATGCCCTGATAGCAGACGTTCCATTACAGGCTTTTGTATTTTCATTGGAGATTCACTGGTGTATTGGAAGTCGAAGAAGCAACATAGTGTTTCCAAGTCCTATGCAGAAGTTGAGTATCGTTCCATGGCTAATGCGACCTGTGAATTCATTTGGTTAGTTGCTCTCTTTAAAGATTTGTAGATACCTCATTCCAAACCTGCTGTTTACTGTGACAATCAAGCAGCTCCTCACATTACTGCCAGCCTTGTATTCCACGAGAGAACTAAACACATAGAACTCGATTATCATCTAGTTAGAGAGAAGATGAAAACTGGAGTTCTCAAGACAATGTTTGTCTCCTCTCAACATCAAGTTGCAGATCTTCTCACCAAACCTTTGTTTCCAACTCAATTTCAGTACTTACTTAGCAAGATGGAGTTCATAACATTCACACTCCATCTTGAAGGGGAGTATTAGATTAAGTAAGGCTGGTTAGCTTAGCTTGTTGTGGTTAGTTGATTAGTTAAGCAAGTCAGTTACTTAGTTAAACAGAATAGTTACTACAGTTACTCTGTTTTGGCTAATATATGCCAGACGCTCATATATAAAGTTGATATACTTCTCCTTTCTTAATTCATCAATAATACAATCATATTCTTCTCCTCATTCTCGATTCATGATTCTATAAAAAGATATATATGAAACTTAACTCACAAATTTGCTCAATTGTGGAAAGAAAAAACATAATATAGTAGTGCATGACTTGCCAACCCAGCAATCCACCAACGGGGAAGAAGGTGAAGCTAATCCTAAACGCATGCTAAGCACTGAAACTAGGCAGCTTCGGAGGGTATTATTAGAGCAAGTAGATTCCCTAAAATAATGGAAAATTGAAATAGAGAAGAGACATGAAATTTTTGTTCCCTAGGAAAACAACTTGACTAGTGAAAAGACATTTGCTTGGATTTGCAAGGACTCCCGTAACTGGAGATGGGTTTAGTGTTGGACAAAGATAGTTTTTTTTGCCGACAAGTGATTAAAAGAAAAGAGGATGTGGCTTTTTTAAGTTTTTGAATACTATTCAAATTTTAAAGTTATTATTATTAAAATTTTTTTATTATTTATTATTTTTAATTTGAATAAAATTATTTTTAGATCATAAAATGATTAAAAATAAATATGGTCACAAAAAAAACCTTTATCTGCTCATTAATTAATCACGATTTCAAAGGCAATCAACCTTTTAATTTTCAGGCTTACTGCTACTGCTTCCTTGATTGTTTCCCTGCCTTCCCCTTTTTTTGACCTTTTCGTATTGCTACGCTCTCAGTCTCATGTCCCAACGTATTCCTTTTTCTTTTTTTTGGGAATAAGATAGTGGTCATTTCCCACGTGCATAAAGGCACTTTTTTTTTCTCCTTTTTATGCCAAGTGTGAGAGTAACGTCATGACTACAATTTAAATTACGACTTGGGTTGTTTCTTTTTAGGTTACCTAGTGCTAAGCGTTTTTTTTTTATTCGTATTCGATCTGAATTAAAAAAATATTTAATCCGATTCGATTCGAATTTATACGGATCGAATTGAATCGGTCATTCGATTTTTTTAATATAATTTTAAATTTTATTTCAATTTTTTAAGGCATTTTAAGCACTTTTTTGGACTTTATTTTCAATTTTTTCTTAGGATTTTTAATTAAATATAAAATTTGAGCTTTTAATTTAAATAGTAAAAATTACAAAATACCAAATAACAAAATATTAGGATATTATCCGTATCCGAATCTGATCCGAACCGATTTTATTCGGTTCAATGACATCATGATCCGAATCTGAATCGAATTTATTTATTATCCGAACCGATCCGATCTGAATCCCCCGGTTCGAGTCGGTTTTTCGATTTTATCGGTTTTTTTTCTCAATCCTAAGGTTACCTGAGTCTCGAATTTCATCCATTTTAATTTTCAATTATTTTATTCTTGATATTATTCTTCATAATTTAGAGGATAAATTAAACATATATACATTTATGGGCACAAGATATATATTCCATGAAGACGGATTTCAGATTAAAATTATTGACGTTCTTTTGGTGCTGAATAGTGTGTTTACGAGCTGATTTTTTCTGTTAACTGAGAAAGAATGATCAAAGAAAGTTGAAGTTTAGGGGTTGTTTGGGATTGTTGTGTGTTTTATGTTTTATGTTTTATGTTTTTGTAAATTTTGTTTTGTTTTATTTTCAATTTATTTTCAATTTATTAAATTTGAAAACATGTTTGGATAGGATATTTTTGTTGCCAATTTTGATATACAAACAGAGGTGAGTGAAGGTGGTAAAAGCTTTGGAGAAAAATTGACATGGGTTCGAATCGCACAAATCACAAGCTTGAGAGGATGGGTTCAATTTTTGTCATTAAAATGAGGTACTGTAGCCGCACGGATGAACAGTACCCGTGCGGTAACAGTAAAAAATTGTTTCCAAATTCATGGAAACACCAATTTTGTGTTTCGTAGAATTTCGGAAATAACGTGTTTTCTTTTCGTTTTTTGGAAGCAAAACACGGCAAACAAACACAATTTTACTTCTGATTCTAAAAATATAGAAAACAAAAACATAAAACACAAAACTAAAACAATCCCAAACACACTCTTAGATTTCGAAGCAGATTTTAATGTTCAAATCTGTTTATTTAAAGTGGTGAAAATAAAGAGAAAAAAAGAGAGGTTAAAAAGAATAGAGGAGATGGAAAGAACTTGAAGGAAGCAATTGAACGCCTGTGCAAGTGAACTAAAAATTAAGATCACTTAAACCTCTTTCCTTTGGACTCGTGCTTTTTGTCCACGTTCAATATGAATTGCTGAAGGTGTCACGTCTCGGTCACACCAATGCACGTGACTCAATGTTTGAGCCAATCAAAAGGGAGATCGTCTACCCCATGACCTGAGCTGTTTGTCTTATGGACTGGACTGGACTGGACTCGTATTGAGTTTTATAGGCCTAACAAACAAAGATGATATTTGATCATATGTATTTATTAAGTGATCATATGACACGATCTTGGCTTGGTAGAGGCAGTTTTTTTTTTTTAAATTAGGATTAAGATTCGATTTTTTTTATTTTTTATGAATAAAAAATTAAGAGGTCATTTAAGGTTGTTGTGAGTTTTTTGTTTGATGTTTTTAAATTTTTTTTTGCTTTATTTTCAATTTATTGAACTGAAAACATATTTGCTTGTTAATTTTTTGTTGCAAAAATTTAAAAACAATGTGAGGTAAGTTAGTGAAAGAGACCGAAACAAACATGCAGCGGAATTTAAATCATTCGGCCTCCACCAGGATCGATTCGGAGGGTTGCCTGATTAGGGTTTCGAGATTTTACCTAACGTTTTCTCTGCTTTTCTGTCTTTGGTCGAATCCCAAGCAGCAACTTTTCGTTCCTGCCTCTATGGTATCCACACGAACGGATCTCACGACTCTTGAACGTCTCACGATCAGATGCCTTAAGGAGCGTTTTGATTCTTTTAACCGAACTGCTAGCTTCGATTAAAAGAATACTTTTCTGTTTTCTAATTGTTGTGCGGCTATGTTTCAGAAAACATCCTTTTTATAGGCAGTAAATTTTACCCTAAAATTTACTGCCAAAAAGAACTCTAATCCTACTTAGAATAGGATTAACTATATCCTTAATCCAAGTCAGAATAGGATTAGACATATCCTTAATCCAATTCAGAATAGGATTAATTAAGCTCCTTATTGATCCGTTCTAAGTGTGCGACCCAATAGGTTCTCAAAACAATGGCAATGACAAAATTGTCACAGGCAATGAGCGGTATCTAGCAACACATCATTGCTACCCATGTAACGAGAATGTCAATGACTCGACATAACCTTACTCGTGATAGATATTACCGTGTAGTCTAATCCCTTTATCCTTTGATGTCTTGATTAGACACAAGTCATGGAATGTGTCACACTTGTATAGTCTAATCAGCGTTTCTTGATTCCTGAGTAGACTAATTAAAAAAACAAAATCAATATCTCATATTGACTTATTCGAGCACGGCCATGCATTTCTTAGTCTCACTCTATCAAAGGGCCCAAGACATCACTCTTGTTATATAAGAGGGATAAATTCTATCTTGATCACTCAACATCCCTCTACATAGATCAAGGCATACCCAATTACTACCTTTATAGTCCATCCTGTTACGAATGACATCTAGCAGCATTAAAGTATGCAATTCTCTATGTTGGGATTTCTGATGATCTCAAGTCAAAGGATCACATACACCATCATCACTATGAGAATCGCTTATGATACTCATATAACAATCCATGTAGCGTTCTCATGGAGGGTCGATCCAGTACATAGTTCTCTAACATGTACCTATGTGATGACTTGATATCTTATATCCATGACAATGGTCATCAGTCAACCACATACTAGTCTTATCGTATCATTGTTATCCTTGTTCACAATAATACTTGACTAGGGATATTTTAAGAATAGTGTGTTATTACTATTCTAAAGACATTATCATATAAGATTACATTACGCAGTTATAAAACAAATATAATAATGAACTATAATAAATAAAATGTCATGATACATAAATAATGCCAAAGTCAATCATCTAATGAATGGTTCTAAGGGCATAATCCAACAGTTAGAGCGAGTAGCATTTAAGTGAAAAAAAATGATAAGAGTTTGAATCTTACTACTTCTAGGTTTGTTGGATTTTTGCTTTTTTTTAGTCCAAATTGTTAACGTAGCCTAACGGTACTGTTCACTCATGTAATAACAATAAAAAAACACTTTCTAAATATTGAAAACATCAAAATCTTGTTTTCATCAATTTCTAAAAATTATGTTTCTGTTTTCTATTTTTTAAAACAAAAACATAGCCACCAAACAAAGGTTTTTGTTGTAGTTTTCAAAAAAACAAAAATAAAAACATAAAACACAAAACAAAAACAATTCTAAACACACCCTACGTGATCATATATGCAATACCTAAAAATTAAAATACAATTTTTTTTTGCACAATTTAAATTGTCCAAGTATATTCACCCACAAATCCATTCAGATATTGTCTTTTAGAGTGTGTTTTAATTAGGGAAAAAAAGAAAAATAATAAGCATACAAAAGCACCACTACTTTGCAGCAAAATAAGTGTGGCATACATATATACATACATACATAATATATTTAGTAATTTTAAAAATAAATGAAAGATATAAAGATGGTATGGACTAAAATTTGATATAAATGATATATGAAATATAGAAAGCTAAAAAAAATGTATTTGGTGTTTCAACACAAATTTTAATACAAAATTTTTATATTTTACATAATATGAATACGAATTATATACACGAATTGTTAAATCTACCATCATAAAAAAAAGTTTATTTTCATATTGTAAATTTCTATTCCTGTTCGATTCTTCGCTTTCGTTCCGTGTGTGTATATATATATTAACAAGCAAATTAGTGCTAACTACAACAAACTACAGTTATTAATGTCTAAAACAAAAGGTTGGGCAACATTCCTTTATTCATAATATAAATTTTATATTTTATAGACAAATGTATTTATATTAATATTAATATTTTAATAACAAATATAAATATGGAATACTTTAGTTTTGTTATGATTAATAATACATACTTTCAACATAAAATGTAATTATTTTAATAATATAATATTTATTAAGAATAAAATATTAAAATTTAATATTATTATATTAATATAAATAATAATAGTAATATTATTTTAAATATTTTAAAAACATTAATATAAATAAAAATAATATAAATAGTTTTCTTTTAGGTGTTTGATAATATAACATTTTAATATTAAATATTATTGTTAAAATAAACTATTTGTTAAATATTAGTAAACAAATAATTTAAATATTTTAATAGATATGTCAGCATCATTTAAAATATAGTTTCTTAGAAAACAACCAAACAATAAATTTTTTTTTTCATTTATTCATCCAAACAACAAAAAAAAAATTTAAAATTTAAAAAATTAAATATTTTTCAAAAATCATTTTTCAGAAGTTAATTTTTGTGAAACAAACAATACTTTAGTTTAAGGATAATTATTTTATATACTGTTGGTGGAATTTCTTTACTCCACAAGTGAGGTTAGGATTATGATATTAAAAAAATAAAAAATAAATAAAATAATACATGTGTTATGATCCTAACTCCGCTTGTGAAATAGAGAAACTTTACCGGTAATAAATGAAATAATTAT
Source organism: Heritiera littoralis (assembly GCA_031772115.1). NCBI lineage: Eukaryota > Viridiplantae > Streptophyta > Magnoliopsida > Malvales > Malvaceae > Heritiera > Heritiera littoralis. Next base: position 2,071,570 of record JAPDPK010000092.1, on the reverse strand, counting down.
TCTTAGTTTAATTTCCTCTCACGCAAATCATTGTACTACAAGAAAAAAAATTAGCTTGTGAATGCCACACTACATAGTAATTTGTGATCGATTCAAATAAATTAAAATATTTTAATTTATTTTTTAAGTAAATCATTATCATCATCAAATTTATTTCAATATTGTGATAGATTACATGAATCAATATACTAAGTTATCAGTATAAATTTTCCTCCTCCACTCATTCCTACTAAGACAATTTATTTTTTCAGTTTTAGTCCATCATTTTCTTTGCATAGCTTCCTTTCAAAATTATATATATAATTTTCTTTTGTCCTTTCTCCCAATAAACACTTCTTTTTGTCAATGAGACTTTGGTTTGGTGGCAAGAAAGAGATCCTAAAATTGTAAAGTCTCAAGTTTAAGTTCACCAAGTGTGAGACTAAAATTAGTACTTTAGTTTGTTAATATTATTTGTTTATTTTGTTGTTATTATTTGTATTTATCATTTTATCAGGTTACTAGTTCATAAAATGTAATATACTGATTGTGATTGTAATTTTGAATGAGAATGTATTATTAAAAAAAACACTTATTTCACTCTTTAATTCTTCAAACCTAAAAACAGTTACTTGTCGTCATCGCCTAATCCATATTTGATCATTCAATGTCACAGTTGCTATTATGCATCGTCGTTGCCAGTCGTTTAGTTTTTATGTTGAACCAAGGGAAAGGTCAGGTGGCCTTGCATTATGGTGGATTAATGATATTAATCTCGAAGTTTTAACTAATTCAAAGTTTTTCATTGATGTTAAACTGGATCTGGGCAGATCAGAAAGCTGGATTTGTTCTTTTTATCTACGAAAATCCTAAAAGAAAGGATAGAAGGGCAGTGTGGGATATGATCAGAAATCTGAGACAGGAAACCAATTCAGTGTGGTGTTGTATAGGAGATTTCAATGAAATAAGATCACAAGAAGAAAATAGAAGAGGTAGGCCAATCGATCATGGGCGAGCAGCTGATTTCAATAATTTGATTGACGACTGTAATCTAATTAAGATGTAGCTACAAGGAGCATGTTTCACTTGGTTAAACAACCAAACAGGTAATAGACATATTTTGCAGCAGTTAGATAAAGTTTTTGTTTCAACCGAATGAAGCGAATCATTTCTGACGGTTTAAGGGATTGTGGAGGTAGCAGTAGCATCAGACCACAACCCAATTATCTTGAAGACCTAGAGTTTGCATAGGAAGAGGGTTAGGGACTTTAAATTTGAATCTAAGTGGCTGCTTAATCAGGAGTGCTATGAGGTCATCCAACAGGTGTGGAAGATGGAGTTCCAGGGTTCTAGAATGTTCAAAATGCAGCAAAAACTTGAATGGACAGGGAAAAGGCTGAAGGAGTGGAGTAAAAGGAAGATCGGAATTCCCAGACAGGAGATTAATCAACTTCTCAGTAGAATCAAAGAGATCCAATCTCTTCCTTTGATTGAAGATTTACGAGAAGAAGAAAGGAAGTTGTTAAAAGAGGTGGATGAGAAATGGGAGATGGAAGAGAGGTATTGGCATCAGCGGTCGTGAATCAATAGGTTGAAATTCGGAGATTGTAATACTCGGTTCTTTCATGTTACTACAATGAATCATAGATGATCTAATACCATCCTCAAGGTTAAAGACTATAATGGGGAATGGGTCTCCAATGAAGAGGAGATTGGTTTCTTTATTCAAAATCACTATAAAGAGTTGTTTAAAGCAAGGGTAATCTCAGATGTGAAAGAAGTGCTCAACTCTGTCTAGGAGGTAAGCACTACAGAAATGAATGAAGACCTTTGTAGAGAAATCACAGAGGAAGAGATCCGAATTGTAGTGTTTGAGCTTGGAGCTTTTAAGGCACCAAGGCCGGATAGGTTGTTTGGAATTTTCTTTCAGAAATTTTGGGATGTTATCTCTTCGAATGTCTGTGATACGGTGAGGAGTTTTTTTCAAAGTGGCCATTTGCTTAAAGAGTTGAACCATACTAATCTTGTGCTTATTCCGAAGCAAAAATTCTCGGTGGAAATGAATCACTTTCGTCCAATTAGTTTGTGCAATTTCATGTACAAGATTATTGCAATGGTGCTGGCCAATCGGATGAAGAATTTACTCCCAATTATAGTCTCACAATATCAATCTGCGTTTGTCTTTGGCAGACAAATCCAAGATAATATTCTTATAGCCCATGAAGTGTTTCATGCATTAAAGAATCGTAGAAGAGGATCAAAAGGTGCTATGGCCATTAAGCTTGATCTTAGTAAAGCTTATGACAAGGTAGAATGGAGGTTTTTGGAGCAGCTTTTGATTAAAATGGGCTTCTGTCATTTTTGGGTGGAAAGAATTATGGCTTGTGTTTCTTCAGTGCAATTCTTGATTATTTTCAATGGAGAAAGGAAACAAGCCTTTTATCCTCAAAGGGGGCTTCGGCAAGGTGATCGCCTCTCACCTTACTTGTTTATTCTCATCACAAATGTTCTCTCTTTGCTAATCTCTTCGGCTATTAAGGATGGTTGGTTGCGTGGCTTTAGAATAAATAAAAGATGTCCTATATTGAGCCACCTTTTATTCGCTGATGACTATTTGTTGTTCTATGATGCTAATGATCAAAATTGTGAAGTTATTTTAGATATCCTCCATAAGTTTCAGAATGCGACTGGACAGGAAATTAATTTTTCTAAATCAGCTACTTTCTTCTCTTACAACATCCCTATCGACACGAGAAATGCTTTGAAGGGAAAATTGGGTGTTCAAGGAATGGGAATTAAAAGTAGTTACCTTGGTCTTCCATCTATATAGGGGAGGGGGAAGAATGAAGCACTGGAGTTTGTGCTTGAAAAAATTCGAGCAAAGGTCTAAGCTTGGAAGGGAAAGCTGTTGTCACATGCAGGAAGGGAAGTACTGCTTAAATCGGTTGCTATTGTTGTTCTCGTCTTTGTGATGAATTGTTTCAAGCTTCCAAACTCCTTCTGTCAAAAGATTAATTTTCTTCTTAATAAGTTCTGGTAGGGTGAGTTTGAGGAAGACAAGGTCAAAAGATTAATTTTCTTCTTAATAAGTTCTGGTAGGGTGAGTTTGAGGAAGACAAGTGTAAGATTTACTGGATGAGGTGGAACAAATTGCCTAAATTGAAAGAAAAGGGAGGTATGGGATTTCGGGAATTTAATTTGTTTAACAAAGCTCTTCTAACCAAACAAGCTTGGAGACTTGTGAAGAATCTAGATGAGCTATGGGTAAAGGTTTTGAAAGCAATCTATTTTCCTTTTTCTGATCCTTTTGGGGCTCATAAAGTTAAGACATCCTCCTAGGCTTAGAAGAGTATTTAGGAAACAATTGAAGTGCTTAGAATGGGAACGAGATGGAATTTGCATAGTGGTAGAGATATCCTCATTTGTGATGATCGGTGGATCCTTGAGATTAGTAACTTCTCTATTTCGTCACCCAGACCTAATAGAGAGGTTCTAATGTTAGTGTCTAATCTTATTGATCAGGAGAAGAGAGAGTGGAAATTGGACTTAATCAAGGAGTTGTTCTCTGAAGAGGAAGTTAGAGCTATTTTATGTATTCCTATCGATGACCCAACTAGAAGGGATGTGCTTGTCTAGCATTATACTAAAGATGGAGTTTACTTGGTGAAGTCAGGTTTTGAATTTCTTATGAATGTTTCAGATGGCAGGCAAACGGCTTTATCAAACAGTAGGGGAAATTTTGACAAAAGGTTCTGGAAGAGCATTTGGGACTTACCATATGTGCTAAAAATCAAAGAATTTTCTATGGCGAGCGAGTCACAATGCGTTGGCAACTAATAAGAATTTGGTGAAAAGAATTAGTGACATTTCTGATAAATGCCCCCGATGTGATCAGGAGAAAGAGATAGTGGAGCATGTTCTGTTTTTCTACCCTTATGTAGTTGCTGTCTGGAGAGCTTCTACTTTTAACTATTGTCTTGATAGGATTGGATTTGTTGGATTTAAAAAGTGGTGGAGAGATGTTGTTTGCTCGATTCCAAAATTTGGCTCCTTTTCTGCTAAAGGGCTGATTGCTTCTATTTGTTGGAGACTTTGGAAAGACAGAAATTCTTTGAATTTTGAAAGAAAAACTGGGGATCCCATTGAGTCTTGGCAAGCCGCCTTTGGTAATTTTCAGTAGTTTTTCAATGTTTGTAGGGCCCCTCAAAATGAAGATTTAGGCCCAAGAAGGACTCAAGCGTGGTAGAAACTGCCACCAGACACTAATAAAATTAATTGTGATGCTTCATTCTCAATCAAAGAAGGAAAGATGGGTATTGCAATGACTGCGAGGGATGATTTGGGTAATCTTGTGGATGGATTCAATCGCGTGTGTTTAGCTAGTTTAGCTTTGGTAGTAGAGGCTACAGCTATTCGTTTGGGATGTCTTTTTGCAACAAATAGAGGCTAGAGAAAGGTTATCATTAAATCGGACTGTGACGAAATCATAACAAGGCTCAACCGAAAAACGAATCTCGAATGCTGGCAAACGATGGTGATTGAAGATGACGTTCTTGGCTTTTGTAATCGTTTCCTTTCTTTAACATTCTCATATGTTTGTAGAGCTGCCAATTCAGCTACTGATTGGGTGGCTAGGAAAACCAGACAGAGAAATTGTCCTCTTGACTGGTTTACTAGACCACCTGATGAACTGATTCATCTTTTGTAATTATCTCCAGTAATGCATCCTTTATCTTGAACAAAAAAAAACATCGATATTTTCCAAATAACACCGCGTTACTTGTCCTAACTTCCTTTTTCTTTGTATGAAAGTGGATTTTTTGAAAGCATCTTAGAAAACCTAGATCTACAATCCCTAACTTGCAACTTCACCATCCCAAAACTCCATCTCTGCCCCTTCCCCAAATTACCGGAAAATAAAATATACCTTTATTTTCATTCTCTTTGTGCTCTACCTTTATATGAGTTTAGAAATCTTAACCTGAAACTCTAATAAATCTAAAACCTTAAAATAGGGTTGAGAGATTCAGTTTGAAGTTTGGATGAACTTGGATAAAAATATAAGCACATTAAATAGATTTTGACTTGAAAATTGAGACCTGATAAAAAATTGAGACGGTTTGGACTCATCATTTAAAGTCCAAGCTCGACTCAGCTGGCATGATAGTTATAAAATTTTTTACACTTTTTTTTATAATTTAGTTAATTTGATATTTCATTAAAATATGATTTGTAAATTTTAAAAAGATTTTTGAAGATATGTCAAGTAATGTGTGAAAGCCACAAATTCCGTACCGATTCTGTGAATAAATGAAAGACGTTGTATAAGCTAAGTACTGAAATAAAGTTTGTAATTACTATTATTTCAAGCAATGAGAATGAAGTTACAAGTTCAGTAAATTTAGCACTAAGTGTTTAGTACACCTATATAATTAGAAATGGTATGAATAGGTTCAAGAGACGTATATTGGTATTAATTCCATAAGGAAAATATACAAGTGTCAAGCATTGTAATATGAAATAGATATTTAAAATATAGAAAAAAAATATATGTAGATATATATTATATTTAACATTGGAAAAAATATGTACATATACATATTTTACGTAAGGAATATAACAAAATAAATAAATATATGCATTAGTTATATATATTAGTTATGTAAATATATTCATAAATTATGTAAATATGGATAATAGAGATAAAAATATATATATAAATAAATATACTTACTGGAGTTTGATGGGACTTTCCCCCACCAAACTCCACCAAGCAAATAATATTGTCATCATTATCGGTGGCTTATGAGAGAAGAATTGAAAAGAAATTGAAAATGAAAAGGGAAAGGAGAAAGAGATATACGAGAGAGAACTAAAAAAGAAAAACAAAAGCAAATTGGGAAGAAAAGAAAGGTGAAGCCGAAGGGAAAGAAGAGAAGAGAAAGAAGAGAAAAGAAAGTGCAGCTGCTGCCTCACAATCATGAGCAGTAGGGGGCGAAAACAGAAAAGGAAAGGTACGGGCTGGAAGTGGTGTAGAAGTAAGAGCAGAATAGGGGAAGATCTTAGCTGTTTGAAAAGCTTTTCAAGGCCAGTTCAGGCGGTGTTAAGGTGGCTAAAATCAAGTTAAAGTTCCAGTCACAATAAGGGCTAGGCGACGTGAAGGACAGAGGAAAAATGAAGCTGAATCAAGGGCTCAACGGGAGATGATTTTTTGCTGTTATTGTGTTTAGTTAGACAATGGCTATCTCAGGCCACTAAATCGTGGCTGTGTAAGATGAGGTTGTGGCCGCTTGTGGTGGTGATGCAAGGCTGCTATTGAATCGGTGATCAGGGGTTGATGTGCGTATGAAACAAGTGCCTTAAGGTGCTGTTATAGAGGCGTGAAACAAAGCACATTTTGGGGCTAAAAATAGAACAGATCGAGGGGGAACTTTAAGGTGGTTTTCATGGCAGCCTTAAGCACTGCTCTTGAGAGTCCTTAAGGACTGACTTTAGGGCTTAAATAAGGGCTGAAAATAGCAGCCAACCAAGAGGCTGAGTTGAGGCACGGTTTTGAAGGTAAATTTTTAAGAGTAAGGGCTAAGTTCTAATGTAAAAGGTTGTATAATTTTAAGTATACAATTTAATAAAATATGTTTGGAAAATGCCTATATGTGTATGAGTGCAAAAACATGGATAGTATGATGTATAATATAAATATATGTGTGTGTGTGTGTGTGTGTATATATATATATATATTATATATATATAGATTACATGGGCATAAAGATGAAGGATAAAATGCGATCATTTATTTTACGTATATGTGTATTTAGATATATGGAGGTGTAACGACCCGTTACCATATTTTTAAACCTTATTTTACACAATTTATCCGGTTGGGTTGTCTGTGATACTTCCCTTTACACTTGATATTAAACAATTTAATAAAATATTGTTAACATTATACACATCCCCTATCTTATTTACAAATATGTAGTACTGTAGACATGTCTAAATACAGAAAATAAATGATCGTACCTGATATATTTTAGTCGGTCTGTCACATTGTCCATTATGTGCAGCCGTAATCCACAAATATCGGATCTCACCATCATCAAAACCTGAAATGTTAAAATTGGGGAGTGAGCAAACCACGGCTCAGTAAGAGAGTTATATGTCACACTTGATATTCAGCTATCTATATGCTGAAAATAATTTTTCATTTTCTTTAAAATCTTCCTAGCTGGCTCTAGGCTCACATGTAGGAAGGATACTACAGTCGGCTAGGGATCCAGATAGAGTAAGGCAGGTATTTTGTAATACCTGGCTTGTTCCGGAACCTAGAAGCAACTGTAGAGAATACTAAATCGATTGTTTTCAAAACGATATAATTTTTGTTTTTCCACAAAGTAAACCACTTATCTCTTTTCACTTCAATATACTTTAAAGCACGTGGCAGTTCAGTAATAAAAATAGTGGTTTACTTCTCTTCTCTTCAGTACAGTAAAAACAGTACAGTACAGTGATTTGTAAATATCCAATCATTGGATAATTACTTCTTCGATTATTTCTATCTTAGAAATAATTCTTATGTTGTTCTTTTAGAATAAACATTTATTTCTCTTTTCAAATCAGTAACCGTATCGTACATCAGTAAAACAGTATATTCAGTAAAACAGTAATTTCGATACGGTTCAATCAGTAGACAGTAAACAGTAGCTACCAGTTTAGAAAATAGTATAAGGTAGCTTTCAATTCAGTAAACAGTAATGGTAGCTTTCAGTTCAGTAAAACAGTAATCAATGGCTACCATTTCAGTAAACAGTACAGTTCAGTAATACAGTATTTTGGTACGGTCTTTCATCAGTAACAGTAAATAGTAGTTCGGTACAGTAAACAGTACAGTAAATAGGATTCCGCAAATCCTTTCAGTAAACAGTAAACAGTAAGTAATAAGTAATAAGTGAGACTAGGCAACACCCTACAAGTAAATCATGCTATCTCGTCCACTAGGGACACAGTAACAGTAATGAGATCTATGGCCATGATCTACAATATGTCCTCGGTGTACGCTTGCTAGGCGACAATCCGGGACGCTGATGACTAGCTGGTCAATCAGCCATGTGACAGTAACAGTATATGTGATGCATGAAGCTCGGGGCCTAAGTCTCAAAACAGTGTAAAAATCGTAACTTAGCCTTTATGGATTTTAAACACCGTAAATCAAATATCCATAAGGCTCACATTTAAATATAATCACCTTTATGAAATTTATAAAATAAATAACGTTTTTCAAATTATTTCATAAAGGTATATATCATGTTTTCCATACGATGAAGACAGTTTGCAAAATCATCACTAAAAGTATAAAAGGGCAAAACTGTTTTTTTCACAGTAAAACCCATATGCACACTTTTCCGTGCATTCAATCGAAAACATGGTTTTATAATTATCGGAATTTCAAACAAGTCATTTTTTTTATAATTTATGAAAATAAATTATTTATTTTCTAACTTTAAATTCCCATCATCATGTTTTCTTCTAAAAACACGTGTAGAGACCTCTAGTCTCGAAATCATAGTTTTTCTTCATTTCTTAACCTTTATGAAATTTTCATAATTAATTATTTCCATAATTAAAACCATAAAGGTTTTATGTAAAATCAAGTGAATATTTAAGAATATTTATAAAAATATTCACTTCAGTCTCTTTTTCATTTTCATCTCGTTTCACGTGAAATATCACCTACCGGGTGAATTTTCGGTGATTTCCTTTTCACCATTCTCGAAAACATGAATATTTTAAAATTAAATATCATTATATTCATGTTTTATGAAATTTACTTAATTTCTCGATTTTCGTGCCCGAAAATCGATTCATGTGAAATCAAATCTTTTATTTTGGTTTTCAGTGATTTTCGGTAAATTTCAGTAATTTTTCGATAATTTTTCGGCAGTATAACGACTGCTGATTTGGCTAGCCTCTTGCACCGAAAATACAGTTTATATTTCTCAACAGGTATTTCACCACAATTTAAAACCGATAAATCACCACATTATAAACCGATAATTATCGATAGCATTTAAAAAATTAAATGCAATTTAAAAACATGGCCGAATATCCTTACAGGCGGTACATGTTTCTCTTACCTGTTTCGGGTCGGTGACTGCCTCTCGAAGGTCGCGCCCGTGTTCACCTCGCCCGATTCCATCGGCTCGATCATCGAGGGAATTTTCTGGAATTTAAATTCTAAAATTTAGAATTTTTCTATAATTATTTAAATAAATAAATTATTTAAATTATTTAATACTTTTCGGGGTTTCTTACCGATTCCCGTAATTCTCGGGATTTCTCGTAATTTTTGAATTCTCGAAAATTTTTCAAATTCTCGAGAATTTCAGAATTCATTTTGTTTTCCTCTTTCTTCTTTTTCCTCTTTTTTTTCTTTTTCTCTTTTCTTTTTCCTTTTCTTCCTTTTTCCTTTGCTGGCCAGATCGGTTCAGACTGGTCAGTCTCCTCCAAGGCCGGTTCTCCTCCGGCGGTCGGTTCTCCGGCGTTCGGTCGCTCCTCAGCTGGCCGACGTCAAGGCGAACTCGCCGGTGGTCTCAGCTTGGCCTGAATCGGCGGCACGGCGGCGGATCGAGGCGGAATAGGTTCGGTTTCATCTTCCTCTTCGCCGGCCCTCCTACGCCGTTCACCGCGCCTCGGGTGGCCTCCATCGTCTTCCTCTCCCTCCGGCGGTGCTTCGATGGCAGTGGCGGTGCCTGGATCGGCCGGCACCGCCGTCTGTCATTTTTCCTTTTCTTTTCGGCTTCGTCGATTTTTCCTTCAATTTTCCTTTCGGTTTCCGTTGTCTTTCGTCGCCGGTCATCTCCTCCTTCCCTTGGCTCGCCGGCCGACGTCCTCTCTTCCTTCTCCTCTCTTCCCTTCTTCGGCGACAGTGGCCGGTGCCACTCGGGGAGACAGAATCGGGAGTCTTCCCGATTCTGTTTATTTCTTCTTCTTTCCTTTTTTTTATTTTATTTTAATTATAATTATATTTATAATTACATTATAAATATAATTACATTATTTTATTATATAGTACTTTGAACTATATATTATATAAATATATATTATATATTAATAATATATATTTTCATGTACTTTAAAAATTTAACATTTATATAAATATTCATATAAATGTAATAATTCCATATATATATTGTATTTACAATATATATATATATATATTTTTCTTCCTCATTTTCTTATTTAATTTGGATTTCCATTTATCCAAATTAAATTTCCTCTATTCTTTTTTTATTTCCAACTTAATTTCCTTCACTCGAATTTCCCGATCCGTCACTTCCTCAATTCTCGAGATTTTCACTAGTTTCCCATTCTCATAATTTTATTTATTTATTTCCAATATTTATTTCCAATATTTATAATTTCTAATAAACGAAAAATTTACGGTTATCACAGGAGGTATAAATGTATATACCATGAATTCAATAAGGAATAAAACTTTGGTATAGGAACTGATTTGGGAACATTAAGATGAATGTTCGGTAATAAATCAACTATGGGAAATTTTAAGGTAAGGATTAAATCTCGATTAAAGGTTATATATATATATATATATATATGTAAGGATGAATATATATAGTCTTAATTATGAGCATGTATCAAGCCTAAATGTATGTGAGTAGTTTTAAATTATGCGTCTTAAGTTCGATATTTAGGATGATATGAGTAAATGATTGAGACAGTATTAGAATGATTGTAGTGACTTTGACTGGAGCGGAGGAGTGAATTCAAATTCGGAGGACCAAGGAAGATACTGACTGAGGATATAAGGTAAGTGGGTTAAATAAACCTTACTAGTATCATCTCGTAAGAGATGAAAGAATCTTTATTCAATAATTATCTAATTTCATATCAAGTTTGGTGAAATATCACGGAAAAGACTATGAGGGTAAGTCTTGGTAAGATACAAGTTTGACTTGATGTGATCGTGAATAGTATTCGTCTGGAATGAAACCTTATTTGTGATTTGTGTGTTATTTGTTATGACTTGTTTATGCTCATTGAGCATATAAACTTGTATAAAACGTAGTTGCCTACATCATAAGAAATGCATGTGATTTATTTAAGTCACACCGAGTGAGCATGATAATATATTGCAATACTTTGAGAATGTATATGTGAATTAGTGTACAATATATATAGCTCATGATGTTGAACTTATGGACCTCGAATAGCACCTAGTTGTATTCATAGAAACTAGGATAATGGAATTGTATGACAACTAATGTATATATGTGACTCGAGGACTTGAATGATTTCTTAGAACATTACCACTAGAAAGCATGCGCCAAAAAGGCAAATCTGAGTAAGACCCATTCTTTTTGGGACCGTGTGAGCCACCTCTAGAGAACTCAAAGGAACTACGTGCTACGCAGATTTCTTCGAAACTATGGGAGCCACCTCTAGAATCCTTTGAGAGCTAAGTGCTACACGAGTACTGATGAACTATTAGAAAGCATGCGCCAAAGAGGTAAATCTGAGTATGACCCATTCTTTTTGGGACTGTGTGAGCCACCTCTAGAGAATTCAAAGGAACTACGTGCTACGCAGATTTCTTCGAAACTGTGGGAGCCACCTCTAGAGCCCTTTGAGAGCTAAGTGCTACACGAGTACCTATGAACTATTAGAAAGCTTGCGCCAAAGAGGCAAATGTGAGTAAGACCCATTCTTTTTGGACCATGTGAGCCACCTCTAGAGAACTTAAAGGAACTACGTGCTACGCAGATTTCTTCAGAACTGTGGGAGCCACCTCTAGAGTCTTTTGAGAACTAAGTGCTACACGAGTACCGATAAATCATTGGAGATCATATGCCAAAGAGAAAAAAATGGATAAAACGATTATGACCTTGTGACGTTGTATCCATCACTAGTTAGGATGGATATTATACATATGACAGTGAGTCGGAATAACTGTTGAACTTTATTCGTATTATGCTATAGCATCATGTGCTATTTGAAATGGTTAGTCACTTTATGCTTAACCATATCGATGAAAGTAATGAAAAGGATGAAATTGTGCGAGTTAAAGATATGAGGAAAAAGTAGGAAAAAGTTTAACGAGCTTATTCAATCTGTTGTATATTATATGTGAGTAGTAATTCATGGCAAAGTGCATACATGATATTTTATATGGTACATGCATGTATGATCATATTTTACGACATGAGCCTAGTCTGTATTTATTTAAGCTACCTACTGAGTCATGGATTGCTCACCCTTTAATTTAACATCTGCAGATCACACTAGTTGAAATCCAACTTCAAGCTTCGTATAGGCTCTCTCGGGAACAGTACTTGGTTGTGGTACTCGTCTACGTTCTCTGAGCTTTGCTTTTGTACTTTTGAGGTATACGAATTATATATCATTTTGATAATTATGTAAACTTTAATTTCACAGTACTAGGAAGTAAAATGGGATGTAACTTTGGATCGCACTAAATTATTATATAGGTTTATGTGATTATCGAGTATGATCCGGGATAAGATTATATTTTGAAGTACGTATAAATTGTAAAAAAAATGTGGAATTATTACTGTGTTGGATCTTGAGAAACACGAGATGCATGATGGTATGAATTATGGAAATTAAAGCTGGCTGTATTGTGAAAATTAAAAATATATTTGCAATGCAGGTAATTTACTGGGGAAATTGATAAAATACAAGGGGGAGGTTTTCGACCCATTTCTTTTGGGATAAGTGAATATAAGGCTAAAATAATTATAGTCACCTTGAGATTTATGATCTAGCTAGAGAAATAATATTATTAAGGCAAGATTTGGTTTAGTTACTACACTAACACTGAATACAAACCGTAAATAGAAAAAGAAAAATTTAGTTCGTAACTTTCTAAATGAAATAAGGTAAGTGTTAAGTGAACGTCATGGCTTTCGGGTCGTGACATAATGAAGCTATTGAAAAATATAGTAATGCATATTTAATTACTTTAGAGATTTTTGTGCAATTTAATTTGAGCTTGTGTTATTTTTTAGATTTTGATTTAGATTTTCATATTTTTATAGTGATTTTATAAGAATATTTAAACTTATCATGTTATATTTATTATGTATTTTTTATTAATGTTAGTAGATTTTGTTTTAAATTTTTAATAGTATTCGAGCGAAATTAAGCTTATTAGTTATATTTAAAAACAAACTTTGACAAAAAGTAGGTTCAAAAAATCGAGTTAGGTTGAGCTTAAATTCATTTTCAATCTTTTAATACCTTAATTAAATTTGCCTTAAACATGACTATGAACACCTATGAAACTATTACAAATAACTATAGTTAATCTCCATTTAAATCAATTGCATATTAAAGGTTAAAGTCATATTTGATTTTTTTAGATGAAGTCATATTTGAATATTAAATCAATATAATATTAATAAATAAATATTTCTGCTCGAGTTAGGAATGGCAATGGATGCCTTATAAATAGGTACTTAGAGGTGTAAATGAGTCAAGCTACTCCTAAGCTATTTGAGCTCAACTTAATAATTAGTCGAGATTGACTTATTTATTCTCAAACCGAACTTGAACTTGAGTTATCCGAGTAACGAGTTAAGCTAAATTCAAGTTTCTTAATACTTGGCTGAAGCGGCTCGCAAGCCTTATTGAGTTTTTTTAATATATATTTTAGTATTTTATTATTAATTTACCATTTTATCCTAATAATATATAGTTAAAAATTGACAAATCGAGCCTATGGAGTCAAGTTCGAGCCTATCAAGTCGAGCTCGAGCAGTTCGAGTATTTTGTCGAGTTAAACTTTAGCTTCAAAAATAAGCTTGATCAAGCTTGAGTCGAGTTTTAAGCCTCAAGTTTTCAAGTTGAGTCGAGCTCGAACCTAGTATTGGATCATCTCATCTTGACTCGACTCGATTACACCCCTATAGATATTCGACACCATCCGATCCATTTAAGTAATATTAGAATATCATATAATCAAGTTTGAATAGTAAAATTACTACTTGTTACGAGTTGTGTAGGATTCGAGTAGTGATCTTAGAGTAACCATTACCCAAATCTGATTATATATAATAATAGTTTTAATATGATATTTATAGTCTTATTTATAAATTATTTATTATTAACGTAATATTTAATTAAATTAATTCATGATAAAAAAATAAATTAACTCATTAAATATTATAATTATAATTTGTAACTTTAATTTATTTTTATGAGTTAAATTAAATTTATTAATTTGATTTTTTTAATAATTTAATTTAAAATTGATTTTAAATTTAAATTTTAATGTCAAACTTTGATTTAATAAATAGATTTTTAATGTGTTCCAATAGTCAAAGGTTATTTTTTATATTATATGAATAAAATTTGAATAACACAAATTAAAATAATTGAATAATTAATCAAATCCAAGTATTATAAAAAAAATTAAATTTGAGTACCGATGTTTGAAAATTAAAGTGTACCCACATCCATTAACATTTTTATTTCGAGCTTGCCGTACGTAGTATATGAGTCACCACTTGATTTGGTTGTTTATTAATTTTCGGGTCAATGATTGCAAAAAGGAAATAAATTTGGAGCAATCTGTTCGGTGACAAGTGATAACTACAATGAGTGTATCGCGGTGAGATCTCATGAGACCAATTGAAAAAGTAAAGGAGAATTTCAAAACAGGGCAATGAATTCAAATTGTTGTAAAGTTATTGCCATGATAATGTCACGTCCCACCAGAATGCCCTCGACATATCCTGCACTTCCAGCCACATCAGGCCCCGAGATTGAGAGAGTGTGCAAACCGGCAGCCACTGTCTCCTGCAAATCTCTGTCTTAGGTTCTTCTATGTCAGCGATAGCTTGTACAAATAGCCTAGGAACCATACACTTGGCTTCATGACAGCCAAGAATTCTTTAGAGGGTTTGTCTATATAAGGGGCACCCTTCCCCTTCATTAAAACTCTTGTACAGTCTCTTTTTTCAGCAATATACTCCCGATTTTCCTCTGCCATTTTGCCTTCTGTTTCTGCTTATTTTCGCCAGTCTATGTGGGTACTGTTGCCGGCTTTAGCCATTTTAGGGTCCTTAGAGCTTTCTTTTAGAGCGCACACCTCTTGGAGGTTGTAGTAGGCTGACTTAAGTGCACTTTGGTCGGAAGAACCTCACTTAAGGCCTCACGTTGCTGAGCTTAAGCACCCAGGACGTGACAGTTGGTATCAGAGCAGGTCTCGCAGTAGCCAAAATAGCAGAAAAGATAGCCAATTCAGAAGCCTCACAACATCCTGAGGGATAGGAGCCACAACAGAGATATGGCAAGGGTAAAAAGACTACCGTGAAGGAGGTAGAAGCAGCCTTTGAGGCACGATTGGCCAAGGTAGAGTTGGTCATGGCATAAATCCAAGATAGACTCGAGGATTGCTTGGAAGAGGTATCCTCATCAGCTAAGGAATTTAAGGAGGAGGTGCAAGAGAAGGTGGACAAGATGCAAGAGAAAGTTGGCGAGGAAGTAGACTAGATCGCCCAGAAGAACTCAGCGTTGGAGGCTGTGGTTGTCGCCCTACAAACGGAGATGGAAGAGCTCAGGAAAAAGCTCGCCGCTTGTGAAAGTGCTGTCAGGGAAGGCTTGTTGGCCATGACACCTAAGCCGAGATTGGAGGTTCTCAAAGGGGACCCGTTCAGCCAAAGACGTGGATAATTTCTTGTGGGGGATGGAGCAATACTTCAACGCCTTGAGCATCGAGGAGGATGCCACCAAGGTTAGTACTGCTTCCATGTACCTTACTGATTTTGCCCTATTGTGGTGGTGTAGGCGACATGAGGACGCTAGGCGAGGAGGAATACCGATCGGGACATGGGAGATATTCCAACGAGAGTTCAAACAGTAGTTCTACCCGGAGTATGCTGCTGAGGAAGCCTGAGCTAAACTACGTAGGCTGATGCAGCGGGCTGAAGTTCAAGAATATGTGCGAGAGTTCCAAGAGTTAATGCTACAGATCCCCACACTTGGTGAGGAGGAGGCGTTCTTCTCGTTCATGGACAGACTAAAACTATGGGCGAAATAGGAGTTGAAAAGAATGGGCGTCCAAGACCTTAACCGGGCAATCGCCGCTACAGTGGCCCTGGTGGAGTTCCAGAAGCAGGACATGCCCGAGTCTCCCAAAGCCAAGTTCAAGGGTAAAAATGAGGGAGCCGAGAGCTCGAGTAGCAACAGCCCACCCCGCTTCAACAAGTGGAAGCCCTCTAGGGACGAGGATAAGAGGAAGTGACGAGCCGAGAAGGGCGAGCAGACGGAGCGAGCTAAGAGGTCGTCAATGGCTTGCTTCCTATGTGATGGGCCACACAGAGCCTGGGACTGCCCTAGCCGAGGCAAGTTGGTCACCATCGCCCAACGTGAGAAGGAAGCTTATAGGGAAGCTTTGAGGATGGGCTCGATGGTGTCGAATGCCGGGAAGACCGAGAGAGGTCGCCAACAGAAGGAGTTGGAGTAACGGGTGATGGTACTGAACACCGTGAAGACTAGGAGAGGTCACCCACGGAAAGGGCTTATGTTTGCCGATGTGTTGGTGACGGGAACTCGGTTGAACATCTTAGTCGACATGTACGCGTCTGACTTGTTCATGTCGGATTAGGTCGCCAGAAATTTGAGGCTCAAGTTTGCTATAGAAGAGGGGTTCGTTAAGACGATGAATTCCAAGGTGGCACCGATCACAGGCAAGGCTCGTGGAGTAGAGGTGCAACTAGGCGAAGGGAAGGGTCGTGAAACGATCGAGGTATTTCCCATTGATGATTATGACTTTGTTATTGGCTTAAGTTTCCTCGATCGAATTAATGCTATTCTTGTGCCATTCGCTGATTGCATATGTGTGGCTGATCGTTGTTGCCAATGTGTTGTTCTCGTGAGGCGAGTGGAGGGGCCTGGAGTCAAGGTGACGTCAGCAATGCAAGTCACCAAAGGAGCTCACCAAGATGGGAGTTCATACCTGGCCGCGTCGAAGAGAGAAGGTTTTCTCGTCATCACCAACAACACCCCACTTGAAGTGCTGGAAGTGTTGGATGACTTCAGGAATGTGATGACGCTCAAGTAGGTTAGGCAGCATGAATTCTTGGTGGAGTTCGACTCCGAAATGGCGATCAAATATGGGCGAAGCAATGGGGTCGTCGATGCCCTTAAATACAAACTGGATGTCGCCACAATCAGTTCACCCAAGGGATTTTTGGTGGCCCAAATCGGAAAAGGCTCATCCCAAGATTCCACGACCAAGGCATGGCAGGAGCGGACAAACTTAACCAGGGCGTGCATGCCCAAGGCAGCCAAGGGGTCGAGAAACGGGCGAACCAAGAGAGGCGAGCTACCCGAACAATATCAAGGCGAGCGCCTATTGGGATGAAGACCGCCCATTACAGGGAAGTCCAAGAGATATTGGCTGATAGGTTGATACTGGACCAACGCTACAGACCTTAGCAGGAGTACTTTGTTCGGTGGAAGGTGCTACTTGATAGTGAGGTGAGGTGGGAACCGGCACAGGCACTATGGCAGTTCCCCGACAGGTCGAGAAGTTTCGCGTAGGGTGGATAGAAGCGACGAGGGCGTCGCTAGGACAGATGGGCAAGAATGTCACGTCCTGCCAGAACGCCCTCGACATATCCCGCGCTTCCAGCCACATCAGGTCCCGAGACTAAAAGAGTGTGCAAACCGGCGGCCACTGTCTCCTGCAAATCTTAGTCCTATGTTCTGCTATGTCAGCGATAGCTTGTACAGATAGCCTAGGAACCATACACTTGGCTTCATTACAGCCAAGCATTCTTTAGAGGGTTTGTCTATATAAGGGATACCCTTCCCTTTCATTAAAACTCTTGTACAGTCTCTTTTTTTAGCAATATACTCTCGATTTTCCTATGCTATTTTGCCTTCTGTTTCTGCTTATTTCCGCCAGTCTATGTGGGTGGTGCTGCCGGCTTTAGCCATTTTAGGGTCCTTAGAGGTTTCCTTTAGTGCGCACGCCTCTTGGAGGTTGTAGTAGGCTGACTTAGGTGCACTTTGGTAGGAAGAACCTCACCTAAGGTCGCACGTTGCTGAGCTTAAGCACCCAAGACGTGACAATAACAACTAATTAAAAAAGTAAAAAAAAAACTTCTGAAAATGAGTAGGTGAGGGATTTTACTCCTTTATCCTTGAATATGAATTTTTTATTATAAAATTAAAGAGAGAAAAAAAAGGAGAGAAAAGGAAAAAGATGATGCCCATTGTAAATTTGCATTGTTACGAGAAAAAACTTTGCAATGAAAATAGTTTTTTGACTTAAAAGAGGAAAAAAATAAAAAGTTAAATAAGAAAGTTACAGCTCTATTTTGTCTTCATATGACTACAGACTTTTTCTTATCCTTTGTCTTCTACTAATTTTATTCTCTTTTGTTCTGTTCTAGTTAACTTTAAAATAGTCAAACACAAATTCTTTTAATGCACAGGGTGCTAAAATTAAATACTTCCCTAATGGACTTTTTTTTTAAAAGTCTTTGTAAACCTTGATTGTAGCAAGGTTGACAGTGAAAAATTGGACATGGGAAATCGGTGAAGATGTGGAAAGATGGATGGTTACCATTCAAAAGTTACTTCCAATCAATTTCACCGAAGGGGAATCGAGATGAAAATGGTTTAGTTGCTGAATTGATAGACAAGAGGATGGGATCTTGGAATTGGGATGCATAGCAAGTTAGATTTGTTCAAGAAGAAGTAAAGGAATATGTGCTTTACGGGTGAGTCGAATGGGTAAACCAGATAGATTGATTTGGCATTTTGACAATAGAAAAGAGTATACTGTTAGAAGTGACTGCAAGATGCATAACTGTAATCGGGTTGAACTGGATGAAAATTTGGCTTCTTATATTTGAGGAAATGCAGAGAAAGACCTGTGGAGGAAAATTATGGTCAGTTAATGTTCTCAATAAGATGAAGCTATTTATGTGGCGAGTAAAGCATAATATTCTCCTTGAACTTAGAAATGAGGAAAATTGTTAGAAAAATTTCTAAATAAAGTGAAAGGGATTGAATAAAATGTTATTAATAAAGGACGTGAATATTTTGATCCATTATATTTTGAATCTATTAGATGTATTCATGAAATAACTTCACAATATAGTCTTCAATCTAATGGTGTGGTTGAAAGTGAAAATGGATCACTAATGGTTAATACTATGATGTCTTATTTGGATTTAGGACAACGTTTTAGAGGTCAGACAATGTTGATTGCATGTCACATTGAATATAGAGTTCATAACAAAAAGAGCAATGTTACTCTATCGCAATTTTGAAAGAAAAGAAAACCCAACTTATGTTATCTTAAAGTATAAGGTTGTAGAGCAATAATGAGAGTTCCCGGACCTAAAAGAAAGAAACTAGGTGAAAATGGATTTGAGTGCATACTCATTGGTTATGTACAAAACAGTAAGGCTTATAGATTTTTCATTATTTTTTTTGGTAACAAGATTTTTCATTATTGAACAAAATGATTCAATTCTATTAATACGATTATTGAATCAAGAGATGCTTTGTTTAATGAAGGAATATTCAAATCAATTCCTCATCCTAAAGACATTACTAAAACTAGCTCAAAACAACTTGAGAATAATTCTTCTAAATTTTAAGAAGAAGAAAACCTTGTACCTAAAGTAAGTAAAAAAGTAAGAAAAGCTAAAACTTATTGTTTGGATTTTCACATGTTTCCTATTGAACGAACAAGAGAAAATAAAGATACTCATATTAAATATTGCTTTAATATGGAATTCAATCCTAAGACATTTGAAGAGGTTATGAAGTCTCAAGATGTAGCTTTTTGGAAGGAAACTATAAGTGATGAAATGGATTCAATTATGGGAAAGAACACATGAATCTTAGTAAATTTACCTCCAGGATGCGAACTAATAGGTTGCAAGTGAATTTTCAAAAGAAAATGAAAGAGGATGGTATTATAGACAAATTTAAGGTTAGATTTGTTGCTAAGGGATTTAAACAAAAACATATAATCAATTATTTCGATACATATACACTAGTAGTAAGAATGCTACAATAAGAATGCTTGTTGCATTAGCTTCTATATACAAATTAGAAATTCACCAAATAGATGTAAAAAATGCATTCTTAAATGGTGACGTGAATGAGGAGGTGTATATGGAAAAATCAAAAGGGTGTGTGTTTCCAAGATAAGAAAGAAAGTGTGTAAACTAATTAAGTTGTTATATGGACTTAAGCAAGCCCTTAAGCTATGGCATAAAAAATTTGATGAAATTGTTTTGGCAAATGGATACATTATTAATGAATTCGTTAATTGTATTTATAATAAGTTTAAAATGGTAAAGGTGTCATCATTTGTTTAGACATAGATGCATGTTAATTTTTGGAATGGACTTAGAGCAAGTGGAAAGTACCAAAATATTTTTGTCAAATAACTTTGCCATGAAAGATTTAGGCGTTGCATATGTGATTTTGGGTAGAAGGATTCATTGAATAGATAGTAAGTTGATCTTATACGAATCATGTTATGTTAAGAAGATTCTCAAAAGTTTCAATCATTTTGATTGTACAACAGTAGCAACATCGTATGATGCTAATTTGAAATTAACTTCAAAAAAGAAAATTTCGTTATACAATTTGAATATGCAAAAAGTTATTGGTTGTTTGATGTATGCTGCTACACGCATAAGATCAGATATAGCTTTTGTGGTTGGCAAGCTTAGTAGATATACTAGTAACCTAAGTATTTTGCATTGGAATGCAATTTCCAGAGTATTAAAATACTTGAAGAAAACTATTGACTATGACATTGTTTATAGCAACGAACCTTCGGTTTGAGAAAGATACACCAATGGAAGTTGGATTATAACATAGATGATTATTCAACTACAAGTGGATGGATATTCATGTCTGGTGTGGGTGTAGTTTTTTAGGGATTCGAAAAACAAACATGCATTACAAATTCAACCACTATGGCTTCGAAATTTATGGCATTAGCTTCGACAAATAAGGAACCTAAATGTTTGAGAAACCATCATTATGGAATTCCTTTATGGACAAAGCCAATGTCACCTATCTCAATTCACTGTGATAGAAAAGCAACACTATCAATGATTCTAAGACAAAGTTTACAAAGGGAAGTCAAGACATATTGGTTTAAAACAAAGTTATGTTAGACAATTGATTCTTGATGGGGGCTATTACCATAAATTTTATCAAGTCAAGTAAAAACATGGTGGATCCATTAACAAAAGGTCATCCGAGAGAAGTAGTGTTTAAGACTTTCAAGGGCATAGGACTCAGGCCCATTATCTTGGTCACACATGATGGATCCTCAACTCAACGCTTAATAAGTTTTGAGTTTTAGTAAGTCCAAGTATATCATATGAATGTGGCTACAAGCACTTATTTTAAATAATCATCTCCGAGTAATAAAATGCTTGAAACTATATGATAAAGCGACAATGTACAATAACTACAAAAATAACACTTAAGAATGAAATCAGTACGTGTTTGTTGAGTTACACAATGGTCAGGATTACTTTCCATGTTCCCATGGATTGTTAAAATTAAATAAGTACATGAATCAAATCCATCTTCAAGTAAAATATAGTCGGAACATTAAAGGATTATATTAAAAAAATAGAATGTTCAACTAGTCTACAAGGAAAAAGAATTTTTTTTTTATAACTAAAGATGAGGTGAGCTGGTTTTATTTGTTCATGTTTTCTTGAGGGAAATGTTCATTTCAATTTTGTTATAGTTGTTTGATAGTAAATATTTTTATTTTTTTAATTGGGAATTTCACTATAAACGTAGGCTTCGTTTGCAATTATACTTAGGGTAGTCGAATGCCCATTTTGAGTAATCAATTGTCATTATTGTTTCGTAAAACAAAAAATATGAAGGAATTGGACAGTGAACTGCCTATATATAACAGTTGACTACCCTTTGCCTTCATTTTGTTTTGCTTAGAATTTCTTAGGGTAGTTGAATGCCCATTTTAGGCATTTGGCTTCCCATGTACAAATTAATATATATATATTTATCATAAATTTGTGGTCATTAATTTATTTTATTTCTACTGCTTAACAAATATTTTACAAAATTTCAGTTTTACGATGATTCTTGTCAATTTTACAATTATTATCATAGTTTTATATGATTTTCATC
The DNA here is from genome assembly GCA_031772115.1 of Heritiera littoralis. Lineage (NCBI taxonomy): Eukaryota > Viridiplantae > Streptophyta > Magnoliopsida > Malvales > Malvaceae > Heritiera > Heritiera littoralis. The sequence continues at coordinate 2,049,394 of JAPDPK010000092.1, read as the reverse complement.
AATTTTACGATAAATCACATTAATTTTACAGTTAATTATTATATATTTATGTCTTTCTATGTTTTTATGCGTACTCTAATCAATTTTACGATTAATGTCATAAAATTTACGATGAATTATATATATAAATAATATATATATATGACTTAATAAATCCAATAAACATTTGATTAAAAACACATATAAATATCTAAAAAACAATTTAACGAGATGTGCAACCATATAGTTGGCGTTGTCAACTATGGTGCTAAGTGCTAACACATGGAATTTTTTTTTATATCTATAAATATTTTGTTTGTTTTTATGTTAAATATTAAAATTAAAAAAACCTTAAAGAATAATAATCAAAATAATATTTTTATTTTTTATTGATATAGTTTTATTTTATTTTTTATCCTTATAAATGTATAAAATTTGTAATATATATTTGCTACAAAGTAATACAACAAATTATGTATGAATGAAATTTATCATTATGAGGTAATAAGTAATAATCAGCCCTTTCCATTTTCGGCCAAGCAGGAAGGTGATAGAAGATGAAGTTTCTCTTGATTTTATCTAATGTTTATGATTGTTTTAAGTTAGTATAACATGTGTATGTGCTTGAAATGAAACAAATTTGAATGTAGGAATGCTTTAGGGTTTCAGCCAAGTAAGGGTTTATATGGTACCATGTAGTTTGGCATGCATGAATGGCCTAATATGAATGTAGAGAACGTGTAGAAGCTAACCATGGCATTAGAATAGAAAAATAAGGAGTTTGACACTAAAAGGTAGTTTCGGCCAAGAGGGAATTATAGGATTACCATGTTCAATTCAATGATTTGATAGTTATAAAAGATTAATGTATTAATGATAATAATACTATTTGTCAAGTCAGATTCGAAACAGGATGAGTTTTGATAGTAGTTGTAGTTAGAGCATCTATTAGGAATTTGACCAAATTCTCTCTTGTATTAGGAAATATGGAAGATTGCAGAGTCTAGAACAATTTTTGTAAAAGAGATGTTGAGATTTGACTGTGTTTTGATACTATTTTGCAATCCCAAAGTAAGTGATGTTAAAGAGACTATAAGCAAAAATATGCTTACTTATTATATTGTAGCTACTGGAATTAATTTTGTATAGTACGTTGTGATTGAGTGGTAAGGAATATGTATAAAGAACGTAGGAGATACTAAACATGGTTATAAAATCAACTGTTTTGGAAAAATATATATTGTGTTTATATTGCAAGAGGTTTACAACTATCGTACTGTTATGCTGTCGAAATTTCGTAAAACGTTAGTTTAGCATGAATTAGACTTTGAATTTGAAAATGTACATGACGTGAAAATTGTCATAGATTTTGGTTCTTGGAAATTGTCACATGATTTCATTATGTTGAAATGATGTTCTGATTTGGTTATGGTTTTGGAAAGCATCATGATATTTTAAACACTGAATTATTGGGTGGTTTGATACTAAAGACATGCGATTTTATAACTTGATTTTCGACTAGGTTTTTAATTGTTTCCTCATGTTTTAAGTTATCAGCATGTTTTAGACATGTGTTTAAACGTAAATAAAATATTTTGAACACTGGTTATTGCACGAGAATATTTGTTGAATTTTTATACTTGAAATGAAATTGTTATCTATTTTGTTTATGGACTGACTGAAGATATATTTTATTGACATCGATTTCTGTAAGTACTTCCGAATAGTATATGAATTGTTTTGAGACTTTGGCTCTCCGTAGTTGCCTTCCGGTAAACTTGCAGTATTTTTGGCTCTAATTTTGATTCTGAACTGTTGATTGACATTAGTCATGTCTTCAGTACCCACAGCTATCACTTGACTAATGCGCACTGTGGATCCCTTAAGATTATGGCCATATGTCTACATTTCTCCCTTTATGGGATCTAAACTACATGATTTCTATTGAGATGTTGCCATGTATCAATTGATTCTAATTTATCTAGATTTGTATGATTTTTGAACCTTTGATCTTTAAACTTTGAATTCTGAATCTGAAATGGTTTGATATTGATTTTGATACTGATTTGAAACGTATTTGAAATGTACTGATAATGAATGTTAATTGAACTCTGAAATCTGCATGGTTTCTGACTGATTTAAGATATATGCATAATATGGTTTTGAAAATGAATATTTGAACATTAAACTGTTATGTCTTTGATTTTGAAAAAGCATGAATTCCTTCTCTGGTATATTTCCTTAGTTTGCTTTACAGTTGAGGTGTTAGGAAAAAGAGACAAGTGAGGTGCTTAAAGCATCCTTCTGTACTCATCCCTAAACCCCTAATGAGCTATAGAGATTCTTCCTTTCGAGTCTTTGTTTTGGACTACCGTTTGAACTCTGGCATATAGTAATCTATTTAAGATATCTGCATATAGCTTATAGTATCTATATCTTTGTATATATTTCTTATTGGGCATAAAGCTCACGCCCTCTTTTCCCACTTTCAGATTATTTGCAGTAGTTCCTATTTTTAAAGAAGTTCTATTCAGATTTTTCGAGGCGGGCCGATCATACCTTGAAGGTATATTAAATACAGTTATTTTGTATATTCAGACTTTATTGTATAGTACTGTAGTGTGTAAGAAAGAGATGTAAACCTAATGAAAACGAATATGAATTACAGTCTAGTGGATGATTGAATTGGGACCTAATTCGAATGTTAAACATTAATTTAGCTAAGTATGTTTTGGCTAATTATTGAATTGATAACACTAAGAATAGTCCAACCGAATAAATGAAATGCGAAAAATTGATGCAAAATTTAAGAAATTGGAGCATGACATTTAATATGGAATTCAATCCTAAGATATTTGAAGAGGTTATAAAGTCTAAAGATGTAGCATTTTGGAAGGAAGCTATCAGTGATAAAATGGATTCAATTATGGGAAAGAACACATGGATCTTAGTAAATTTACCTCAAGGATGCAAACAATAGGTTGCAAGTAGATTTTCAAAAAGAAAATGAAAGAGGAAGGTACTGTAGACAAATTTAAGGCTAGATTTGTTGCTCAAGGATCTAAACAAAAGCATGTAATCAATTATTTCGATACATATACATTGGTAGCAAGAATGCTACAATAAGAATGCTTATTGCATTAGCCTCTATATACAAATTAGAAATTCACGAAATAGATGTAAAAAATGGATTCTTAAATGGTGAATTGAATGAGGAGGTGTATATAGAACAACCTAAAGGGTTTGTGATTTTAGGACAAGAAAGAAAGTGTGCAAATTAATTAAGTTGTTATATGGACTTAGGCAAACCCCTAAGCTATGGCATAAAAAATTTGATGAAGTTGTTTTGGCAAATGGATACATTATTAATGAATTTGATAATTGTATTTATAATAAGTTTAAAATGGTAAAGGTGTCATCATTTGTTTATATATGAATGATATGCTAATTTTTGGTATGGACTTAGAACAAGTGGAAGTACCATGAATGTTTGGTCAAATAACTTTGCCATGAAAGATTTAGGCATTGCATATGTGATTTTGGGTATAAGGATTTATTGAATAGATAGTTGATATTATACCAATCACATTATGTTGAGAAAATTCTTAAAAGTTTCAATCATTTTGACTATGTAACGATAGCAACACCGTATGATCCTGATTTGAAATTAACTTCAAATAAGTAAATTTCGGTTGTACAACTTGAATATGCAAAAGTTATTGGTTGTTTGATGTATGTTGCAACATGCATAAGATCGAATATAGCTTTTGTGGTTGGCAAGTTTAGTAGATATACTAGTAACCCAACTATTTTGCATTGGAATGCAATTTTTAGAATATTAAAATACCTGAAGAAAACTATTGACTATGGCATTGTTTATAGTAGTGAACCTTCGGTTTCAGAAGCATACACCAATGCAAGTTGGATTATAACATAGAGGATTATTCAACTACAAGTGGATGGATATTCATGTCTAGTGGGGGTATAGTTTCTGGGAGATTCAAGAAACAAACATACATTACAGATTCAACTATGGCTTTAAAATTTATGGCATTAACTTCGACAAGTAAGGAAGCTGAATAGTTGAGAAAACTTCATTATGGAATTCCTTTATGGACAAAGCCAATGTCACCTATTTCAATTTGTTGTGATAGAGAAGCAACACTATCAATGATTCTTAGACAAAGTTTACAATGGGAAGTCAAGACATATTGGTTTAAAATAAAGTTATGTTAGACAACTGATTCTTGATGGGGGCAATTACCATAAATTTTATCAAGTCAATGAAAACTTGGTGGATTCATTGACAAAAGATCGTCTAAGAGAAGTAGTGTCTAAGACTTTCAAGGACACGAGACTCAAGCCCATTATCTTGGTCACACGTGATGGATCCTTAACTCAAAGCTTAATAAGTTTTGAGTTTTAATAAGTCCAAGTATATAATATGAATATGGCTACAAACACATATTTTAAATAATCATCTCCAAGTAATAAAGTGCTTGAAACTATATGATAAAGTAACAAATGTATTATAACTATAAAAATAACACTTAAGAATGCAATCAGTACATGTTTGCTGAGTTACACAATGGTTGGGATTTCCATGTTCCCATGGATTGTTAAAATTGAATAAGTACATGAATCCAATCCATCTTCAAATAAAATATAGTTGGAACATTAAAGGATATTATTAAACAAATAGAATGTTTGACTAGTCTACAACAAAAAAGATTTTTTTTAGCTAAAGATGAAGTGAGTTGGTTTCGACTGTTCAAGTGTTCTTGAGGGAAATGTTCATTTCAATTTTGTTATAGTTGTTTGATAGTAAATATTTTTACTTTTTTAATTGGGAATTTCACTTATAAAAGTAGGCTTCATTTGCAATTATTCTTAGGGCAGTTGAATGCGCATTTCGTGTATTCGACTGTCATTATTGTTTTATAAAACAAAAACTATGAAGGAATTGGACAGCTAGCTGCCTATACATAGTAGTCGACTGCCCTTTGCATTTAATTTTTCCGCTTGGAAGTACCTAGGGAAGTCGAATGCCCATTTTGGGCATTAGGCTTCCCATGTACAAATTAAAATATATATTTATCATAAATATATATTATCATAAATTTTTGGTCATTAATTTTTTTTATTTCTACTCTTTAACAAATCTTTTACAAAATTTCAATTTTACAATATTCTCGTCAATTTACAATTATTATCATAGTTTTATATGATTATCACCAATTTTACGATGAATTATACTAATTTTACGATTAATTATTATATATTTATGTCTTTTCTAGTGTTTTTATGTATACTCTAATCAGTTTTACGATAAATGTCATAAAAATTGCGATGAATTATATATATAAATATAATATATATATATTTATATATATGACTCAACAAATCCAATATAATATTCGATTAAAAACACATATAAATATCTAAAAAGCAATTTAACAGAATGTGCAATCCATATAGTTGGCGTTGTCACCTATGGTGCTAAGTGCTAACACATGGAATTTTTTTATCTATAAATATTTTGTTTGTTTTATGTTATATATTAAAATGCAAAAAAAAAACCCTTAAAGAATAATAATTAAAATAATATTTTTATTTTTTATTGATATAATTTTATTTCATTTTTTATTCTTATTAATGTATAAATTTTGTAATATATATTTGCTCCAAAGTAATACAACAAATTATGTACGAATGAAATTTATCATTATGAGGTAATAAGAAATAATCAAAAGTGTTCACATAAGTCATTTTAGCTAAATATTAGACTTTTTATTTTGAAAGAAAATATTAGACTTTTCATTTCAAGTCATTTAATCAATTGATAATTAATAATGTCTTATTAAAGTTAAAGAGTGTTTAATTAATTAATTATTTTAAATTACCTACACAAATATATACATTTAAAAGTTATCCTAATCCTTCCTAGCTAGGCTAGCTTGCTATACTGTTGGCTTTCAAAAATAAAGCCATCCAAAGACAAGAGAATAGAGAAGGGGATTGGGGAATGGAGAGTAGAAAAGGAAAACAACATTGCAACACTGGTTGGGGGAACTGTGGGAATCTTGTCTCTGAATCATCAAATAATAATAACATTTAAAAAAAAAGCCAAGCCTGGAATCAAGTTATGTTAAAAAATATTGAAACGAAAGAGAGCAAAGCTTGGAATTAATAGGATAAACAAAAGAGAGAGAGAGAGAGAGAGAGAGAGAGAGGGGGGGTGGGGGGAAGGAGGATGACAGGACCCATGTGGGCTAACCTGTGCTGCATGATATTGATTTGTTTCAAACGAAAACTAAACCAGACCAAACTGATATTTTATTTTATGTCCCACGGGTAAGAGGCCAAGCATGAATCATTTGGCTTGGATGGGGTGACTGGGGTCATGATCATCACTCCTGGCTCCTTCTGCCCAAATTGCCCATTCAATTCAATATTTATTGAAGTTAGAGAGAGATAGAAAGAGAGAGGTTATGCTTTACCTTTTTTTAAAAAAAAAAATTGCTTTTCCTTTTCTGGATGTGACTCCACACCGTTCAACCTGTCTGCTGACATGCTTTTACTCCTTTGGGCTTTTTTTTTTCCAGTTTGTATCATCTTTTCAATCATCTTATTTTTCTTTAATCAGTTTTTTTAAATAATAAAATATTCTTGTATTATATAAGATAAATTTTTATTTGTATTTTGTGACCGATACTAATTTAAAAAAATTTGTTCTAATAAGCATTTGAATATGAATTTTTTACTATGGATCGTTCTTACTTAAAAATTTAAAAAAATTTTGCACAATTAAACTAATTCTTTGGATTATTCTTCTTTAATAATTACTATTAATTAGAATACCAATAGTCCAATGCTAACAAGCAAGAGTTCTTAGGAAGAAATTTTTGATGATCGAAAATCTTTGATTTGGGTCAAAACTTTGCCAATAATAGCTTAATTAAGTCCAATCATGATCCATAGAGGCTTTCGTCTTGACAACCGATCAAGTTCAAGGGATTGATTTCTTTCAATAGGCCTGGTTTCATATGGTACAAAGGCAGCCCACCGTTGGCCTTAAGCTGAGCTGATTCAGGTCCAAACATTCCAATTATTATGTTTGTAACGCTGCGGCTCTATCCGATCTAGCTAGAGCCGTAAACGAGTCAAATTACAAATCAACGAATTAATGTCTTTATTTATTAATTTAATTTTTTAGTGTCGTACGTATTCGTTAAGATGTGCGTTCATATTCGTTCGTTTGTTTGGTAAGAATTGTTCGTTAAAGTTCACGAACAATTCGCGAATATGAAAACGAGCGTTCTCGAACATAAAAACAAACGTGTTCACGAACATTTAAACGAATGCGTTCACGGACACATGTTCATGACACAAGTATTCATGAGAACAAACTAAATATTAAATATTAAAAATCCTACATAAATATTAAATTTTACATGCAAATTGAAATCATCTAATACAAAATCTTAAATACAACACAACTTAAGTCAACAATATTTTATTAAAATTGAAAATTACTATTTTAAGTACAATTTGTATTATACACGTATACATATATTGGTATACATATATTAGAATATCGTATATATATGAGTATATACACACGTATGTGTAACATATATATATATATATATATATATATATATATATATGTAAATGATCAATAGATAAGATCTTAAGAATGAGATCTTAACTTATTATAAGACTTTTATTAATTTTATTTCAGTACGTTATATTTAAAATTTTTAAAAAATATTATTTTAAGTATAATTAACTAATTTAATTTTATAATTATTTTATTATTATATTTTATTAATTTTTTAAGTCAACAAAGTTATATTGTATAAATATGTTTAAAAATAAGGTACTAATTTTTTAGGTTAATGTCTTAAAAATAGGGTATATATTTAATATAACTTAGGCTTAGTAGCCAAATAAGCCCTCAACTTTTATCCCAAAATGGAATTCAGCCCTCAACGTTTTATAGCATGAAATTCAGTACATAAACTTTTATTTCAGTAGAAATAGACCAAATCTGTTAAATTACCTAACTGCAGTTAGTTTTGCATACGTGGCATGCCACGTGGCAGCTAACTAAGCTATCCACATCAGCTGCCACGTATGCAAAACTAACGGCAATTAGTATCATTTAACAGATTTTGACTTAATTGCATAATAGTAAAAGGTTGAGGGTTTATTTCCACTGAAATAAAAGTTTATGGACTGAATTTCATGCGATAAAATGTTGAGGGCTGAATTCCATTTTGAGCTAAAGGTTGAAGGCTTATTTGGCTATTAAGCATATAACTTATATAATATAAGTAATTTTAGTATTTTAATAAATAACAAATGAACAATAAACGAATAACAAATAATATTTTAAATGAACGAATTATAAATGAACATAAATGAATGAACAACAAATGATACTTTAAACGAACGAACAATAAACGAACAAATAACAAATGATGCTTTAAACGAACGAACAATAAACGAGCTTGTTCGCGAACAAAAACGAACGAATCATATCTCTGTTCATGTTCGTTTTGTTTAAAAACGAACACTAAAATATTGTTCGTGTTAGTTCGTTAAACTTTAAGCTTAATAAACAAACATAAATGAACAAAAACCAAACGGGTTCGCGAACAGTTCGTCGAACGTTTTGTTCGTTTACACCTCTAGATCTAGCTACATCACTTCTTCATATCTAAAGAGGAAAGCTGTGTTTATCATCTGTCTATTTTCTTTTTCATCAGAAGCTACAACTTACAATAGGGAAGGAAGTTCGAATATTGAATTTAATCTTTTCTAAAGATGGTAACAATTGTTATGCCTAACTTTGGTAATTAAAGCTGAAGTTAATGAACAGTTTATGATGTGTAACAACTATAACCTCTTCTCTGTGTTTCTTTCTAAAGTTTAATTTATCCAGAGTTGCTTCCATGTTCTTTACAAAATGGAAAATTATCAATTTCATTTGCTAGTACAAAAACCTTTCATAGAAACTTGAATCTTATTGTGAGCAATTCCATTGCAATGGGTAGCTAACAGTTGACAAGGAAAATTTTCCTGGTTGACATTCAAAGACAGCTCGAAAGAATGAAATGCAGTAACAAAGACCTCGTAACAAAAATCATCAGGCAAGCCGGCAGGGAAATTCTCAACGAGCAGCAATTGAATCATCTTGAGTATAGACACAAAATACCAATAAAGGTAAAGGTGCAGAAGATTCTATTTACATATGCTAGTAACAGTATTATATAAGCTGTTAAGAGATCAAAACAATATGTTATACTTGCACATGTGCCTTCCCAATGGTAAACCTAAAACACTCCTTGCATAATTATTCTATATACCAGCGCAAAGCATGTAATGTTATATTTGCACAATGACTAAACTGGTATAGACTTACAAATGAGCTCCACTGTTGCAGTTATTCACCATGTTGCCAAGCATATGACATCAAGGTTTCCACTGTGTTCATGTAGTGTCCTCCAACACTTGCCATCTTATTTACGTTAGCTTGGCAATCTACAATTGCAGGCTGACAGTTTCCATCCCAGGATACGTTCACTTTCTCATTTCCACCAATGCTAGCCTGTGATAATGGTCCTGTATGCGGATGGAAGCATGGCAAATCGGATTCGGTCTGACATTGTACACCAATTGCATCACCACCGGACTGCACCCCACAATCACCTTCCTTCAAAATAGTAGCATTGTTGCACTGCTTTTGGAAGGGGAAAACACCCAACTCGCTATCAATCTTTGCTCTGAGGTCTACCAAAAGGCTTCTCAGCCTCAAAACCTCGGCTTCAAGTGCTGTCTGTCTTTGCAATTTTCTGACTAGTTGCTGGTTCAGTAAGCTCAAGTTCTTCACTTCCTCCTCTAAATAAGCAGTATGCGCCCTCTTTTTCTGTCTATATTTCCGAACCGCTTCTCTATTCCCCAAAGGCCTTCTTGGTTTCAAACTCGAGCCGTCTTTATTGTTCTGGTCATCATCCTCTTCAGATGTAACAACTTGGGTATGTGTATGGTAGCATGTATGCGTATGTGTCGCATCAGGGCCAGGTGGATTGCAAGTGTGAGTGTGAGTGCATGTGGTATTCTTCAGGAATTCATCAATAATTAAATCTACAGATGTTGAATCCGGAAAATTGCTACATGAATCAGGGTTTGACAGAAGAACATAGTCTGAAAGCTCTACCTCCTCATCATCCATGTTTTATTTCATCGCTTTGCTGCTAACAAACGCTATTTACAGCTAAGCATCACAATTCACAAGCAAGCGCACCTCTGCAAGACAGAACAGAACTTTTCATAAATAAGCACCACTGCTCCAACAAAGCAGCAAAATTTATATGAAATGAAGCTGAAGCTAATTAATTAAGTACTCTATTTAGTCTGATACACGTAATTTATTAAAAAATCCACATAGAAAGAAGGATTCCCTACCACAATTGATATGACAATTCAAGAATATATGCAAAGACGCACAAGGGCTTGAACAAATTTAATCAATGAATTGTGTCCAGACTATCAAATGTCACAATCAAGAATATTAAGTAGGAAACAGCTTGAGAGTGAAAAAGCATAAGGAAAACCCTAATATCTTTCTTGACAATGCAAAGAAAACCCTGAGAATCAGAAGAAGGTGAACTGAAGCATAAAGACAAGATTTTGACGTAGAAATGAAGCAGAGCAGAAAAAAAAATCTAAAAGTAATTTGTAGAAGAGCAAAAGAAGTAAGAAAGATTGTATGAGAAGGAATGGATGATGATTGAATTTGTGTGGCATTGTCAGGTCTTAGTGAAGGAAGCAATAAGCAAATCTTGATTCTTGTGTCTCTCTCTTTGTGCCTCTGCTGTTCTTTTCTACGCTTTACTTTGTTCATCTGTACCATAAATTAAAATCATAAACAAAAGATTAAAGTAACGTTTCAATTGACCCTCCAATTACTCGACTATACTCTTTAATTTAACTTTCAACTTTTATTTTTTAGTTTTCTAAACAAAATGACATCGTGATGGTTACGAGATAGAGAGGCTAAGACAGAAAATCGGCTTATAATCAAGTTGATGAGAGATACATTCCATGAGAAATTAAAATAGGGAGATATGGATATTTGATTAAAAAAAAATTATTTGGAGAAGGCTTATGACCGAGTAAGAGCCAGTTTGGGAGCGTTGCACAGTGCGATTAGCACCCATGCAGTGGCATATTTTTGTCAGAGGACAAAATATTTTGAAAATTCAATTAGCATTTTGTCATTGCTTTTAATTTTTTTTATTTTATTAAATATATATCTTCAATGGTCATTTCATCTATTTCAATTTTAGCGGAACTAATTTTACTGTTCATTCAAACTAACTCTAAGTTGGGATTTTGTTCGATGGGTTTTGTCTAGCTTGAAACTTCCTGTATCTCTCATCAACTTGATCATGTTTTGTATCACATCTAGTCATCTACTGAGATGAATATATTTATGAAATTGGAGGTGTCATGCAGCTAGAGGTGGCAAAAGTTGACCCGACCCGAAAAATCCGTCCAATTAACCCGAATCCAAATCCGACCGATCCGATTTGACTAAAAAAAGTCAACAATCCGAATCCAACCCGATCCGAATCCGAATTGATCCGAAACCAAATTTATCCGAATTGACATTGATCCGAACCCGACCAGATCTGAACCCGAATTGATCCGAACCCGGATTCATCCGAATTTAGATTAACCCGAACCCGAATTGATCTAAATCCGAATTGATCCAAACCCAAATTGACCCGAATCCAAATTGATCTGAATCTAAATTTACCACCTGAAAAGATTCAAATTTAAATTTAATATTATTAATAAATATTTAAATGTTAAAATCAAATATCAAAGTATTTTAATATAGTAAAAATATAATTTTTTCAATAATATGAGTGTTATATATTTTTTTAATCAGTTAAATTTAAATATTCACTTTTATATTGCATTCATTTGAACCTAGTGTATAATTATTTAATGGCTAATCTATAATAGAGTACAGAAGTTATATCATCTACACTAATGTCTTCAATTATTCTATAAAAAATCAAAATAAATTAAAGAAATATATAATATTGTTTTATGATATTTAGTAGAGATTATTAAATCACTTTGATTCAAAAGTTATTAATTATTGTAGATAATAAAAATAAAATGAAAAAATGTAATTAATTTATGAATATTGGTAAATATATTATAAAGAAAACTATCATACAGATTATTAAATATTTTGATTATTTCAATCCCAATTGTACTATAGGTCATGTAAGAAGAAAATTTTATTTTCATGAGTTTTGTAATTCTTAGAAATATGGTTTTAGGTGATTTTCATACCAGATAAATCACATCAAGATGACCAAAACTTAAAATTTGTCAAATCGACTCGAATCTAAATCCAACCGATCCGAATCTAAATCCGACCAACCGGAATCCAAATCCGACTAATCCGAATTGACTAAAAAAGTCAACGACCCAAACCCGACCTTATCCGAACCCGAAATGATCCAAACTCGAAATAGACCGATTTTTCCTTGACCCGAACCCGACCTTATCCGAACCCGAAATGATCCAAACCCGAAATAGACCGATTTTTCCTTGACCCAAACCCGACCTTATCCGAACCCGAAATGACCCGAATCCGAAATGATCCGATTTTTCCTTAACCCAAAATGATCCGATCCAAAATGATCCGATCCAAACCCGATCCGACCCGCCCATTTGCCACCTCTACATGCAGCTTTATACTGACAAGGTTAAAGAGAGAGAGGTTCTTTATCACCATATTTTTTTTTTGTTTTATGCTTATAGAAAGTTTTAGAGATGATTGAAGTGAAGGGTGATTGGATGCCAATATCTTTATCCTTAGGTGTTCCTTAACTATCTCATATTTTCTTTTTTGATGATCTAATTTTATTCGAAAGAGCCTAATTGGAATAATGCCAAGTGATCATGACTCTTTTAAATAAATTTTGTAATATTTCGGGTCAAATGGTCAACTATAGTAAGTCCAAATTTCTTATCTCTCGTAATTTCTCCCCTAATGTAGTATCTGATATTCAAAATTTCATTGGAACAAAATATAGTGATAGTTTTGGTAATTATTTGGGAGTTCCCATAATATCTAAAAGAATAAGGGAACTTAACTTTTCGAACTCTGCTAGGTAAGGTGAAGAGTAAACTTTCATGATGGAAGGCCAAACAGTTATCATTAGCAGGGAGGGCAACGTTAATCCAATCGGTGTCAAGTGCTATAGCCTCATATACCCGTTAAAGAATCATGCAAAACAGCCATACAAGATAGTCTTCATTAGACAGCTAAAGAGTTGACCTCTCCTTATTCAAGGGATTCTGTTAAAGAACCATGCAAGACAGCCAAACAAGATGACCTTCATTAGACAGCCAAGGGGTTCCTTATTCAAGAGATTGTGCAATAATGCTTTGTTATTTATGGGATTTTGTATTTACAGTTCAATACCGTCACTTACGGAATTATATCATTCAAATTCAATACTTGTACGTACAAAAAGAAAAAAACAATATAAATAGTATACTCTCTTTCACTTTGACTCACTTTGAGTAGAGTGTGTTTTTTCACTGGTTTGTTAAATTTCTTCATGTTATTGTATCCTTTCAGTGAGGTGGTGAAAGAGAGTTCTTTTTTCCTTTCAAATCTCAAGTGCTTATGGTTTCTATAACCACATGCCCTTACCCAGCAACCTTGAATGTTGCATTGTTTCTTTACGCGTCACTCAAAATAACTATTTATTGTGTTGTACACAAATGCTTGTACTCATCAGTCTGAAATGGCTTTATTCAGCTTTATAATAAGCATCAGTCTGAAATGATTTGTGAAAGTTGTCAACTAAGAAAGGCATGTAGATTTCTTTTTGAAAGAAGCATTAACCATTGTGATGACTTATTTACAAAAGTTCACTGTGAGTTATGGGGGCAAGCTCCAATTAAATCTATTGAAAAGTATTGGTGTTATCTTTGTGGATGAGTATACTAGATTTACTTGGTTTTATCCCATGAGAAAAAAAATCTAATTTTTTAATGTGCTTTATTCATTTTCCAAGGTTTGTTGAACGGTCGTTCACAAACAAATTAAAATCTTTTAAGCAAATGAAGGACGAGAATTTGCAAATAAATCTTTTTTACAAAATTTAAGAGATCTTGGGATTCAACATCAACTTGCTTGGCCCAAAACCCTTGAACAATATGGCATTGCAGAATGAAAACATAGAAATATTATTAAGTTGGAGTTAACAATGATGTTTCATACTACGCTATCAACTCATATTAGATTGATTCTTTTGCTACAGCAATTAATTTGATAAATCAATTGCCATCTCCTAGTGTAAAGATGGAATCTCCTTTTTTCAGGCTTTATAACAAGTATCTTGATTATTGTTCTATGCGCACGCTGCGCACCTTGGGTTGTAGATGCTTCCCATATCTTGATAAATACTAGAAAAATAAGTTGGAACCTAAATCCATTCCTTGTGTTTTCATTGGCTACAACATCAAGCACAAAGGTTATAAATGCTTAAACCTAGCAACCAATTGCATCTTCGTCTCTCATCATATTATCTTTGATGAATCCAATTTCCCTTTTGCTAATCCAGTGTCCTTATATGCTGCACATAATTTTGAAGGTAAACTTTTACCTATCAAAAGAAACTTTTGTTGGTATGTGTTGTAGCAATTTCATTAAGAATTCAATTGTTCAATGACTTTGAAAACATTTTTAAAGAAATAGAATCGTCACCAATCTTTTTTATTGGGTGTGATTAACCACCTAAAAAACTTGTCATTTTAACAAAATCTTAAAGATAATTAAGTTTTATTAAAAAGACAATTTTGGTCTATAAAAACAAGATTTGGGTTCGAGAGTATGGTTAGCATGGGGAAGGATTAGCACTCTCAAAATGCCCGTTTAAAAACGGTACCATATTAATCTTATGATTTCTTTTACCTTTAATAAATTGGTCTTAAATTAATATTTAAAAATAATTCCTATTTTATTATATCCATTTTTGTATTCTTTTTCTCAAAACCAATAATTATTTTAGTTTTATATTTAAAAAAATTAAATTTTATTTTTTTCAAAAGTGAATTCATTTAGAGATTTTTGTATTGAAATATTAAATCAAATACTCCATTACTTTCGATAATATTTGAAATAATATTCTCATTTAAAGATTTCTTAAGAATCACTACTTGCAATTTCTATAGAATCTTATCCTCGAAAAAGCTCACATTATTTTTGTAATTAGTTGTGGATACATGTGATGCAAACAGAGAATGTATGATGCATACGAATTTTATTTTTCTAAAAAAAAACTTTATTTATTTTTTGATTTTAATAAGACTTACTCTATTGAAAAGTTTTACTAAATATTTCAATACTTTGATAACATTTAGTTAACTCTTCTCACCTAGAATCAATTAAAAATCACTATTTGTAATTTTCATAACATCACATTATCGGAATTTATTTGCTTAAATTTAAACTTCATCATTAACTTTTCTTTGTTTTGATTTAATTAAAAACCTTATTCATTTTCATTTTAACAAAGTTTAAATTATTGAAAAATCGCACTAAATATTTCAATACACTAATAATATTTAGTGGATTTCTTTCACTTAAGGATCAGTTAAAAATTACTATTTGTGATTTTCGTAACATTCAATCATTAGAACATATCTTTAATTAAATTTAAACTTTATGATTAATTTTTCTTTCCTTTTTTTAAAAACTTTTTTCATTTTTATTTTTAACAAAAAAATTTAAATTATTGAAAAATCGCACTAAATGCTCTAATATGTGATAGTATTTAGTGGACTCCTTCCACTTAAAGATTAGTTAAAAATCATCACTTGTGATTTTGGTAATATCCCATCATCAGAAAAAATGTTAAATTAAATTAGACTTTATAATTGCCATTTAATTCATAAAATAACTTTCTGTTTCCAATTAAATTTTATGATTTTTATTTTCGTAATTTCATTTTATAGGTTTAGTAATTAAAAATAATAGTTCAATCAATGTTAAAACAAAAGGTCAAATAATTAAGAGTTTATATATGATGCACTGACAGTGTATAGTTGTCAATGCATCAAAAATTGATACTTCATCAATAGGTCCTTATGGGTAAATTAAAAAAATTTATTTATATTTGCATATAAGGGCCTATTGATGAAGTATCAATCTCTGATACATTGACAGTGTATAAAAATTATACAATGTCAGTATATCATATATAAATCCAATGATTAAAGCACATTGCCCAAAATTACGCATGAATAAATCTGTAATAAACAAATAATAAAATATAAATATACGAATAATCGGTAATTGACCCTAGAGACATGCATACATACATGTTATTAATCTAACAAATAATAATTAGTTTGTCGGATAATCAAACAAATGATATCGTGGCATATTAAATATCTAATAAAATAGATTAAAAAAAAAGCCCAAAGAGATAAACCTTCCAGCGAGTTTTCTTTCTCTTTTTACCATATGCTCTCATGCCCGCTTCAATTTCTTCTGTTCTCTTTTACAAGCTACGCGGTTTATGCTTTCTCTCCAAGATGCCTCTTTTTCTAATAGATCACTACCCTCCAGGATAGCCGCCGGTCACCATGACTGTCACTGCCATCTCTTCTAATCCTTAAACTACCTCACTTCAAAGTTTGAAACCCAAAATCCTCAAGAAATCAATAAACCGAAACTCAAATACTATTTTTGATTTTTTTCATTTTTTTGGATGTGTTTGCTGTTGTGGTATATCGTTGGCTAAGAACATTTCTTCATGATTTTTGGTTTGCTGTTGGGGCTTAGAAAGGGTCTTGGGTTTGCTTTAGAGGGGGCTGAAAATGGAGCTGAGCCGTGGGTTTTGGTTGTGGGTTGGTGCATCTATGGTGGCTGTGAAAGGTTGGTGGAGCTAGGTGGTGTGGTGAGGTGAGTGAGGCAGGGAAAATCTCGCTTGGGAGAGAGTATTAGGCTCCGAAATCCTTTTACAGTAGAACTAGTTTAAATTTAATTCTTATTTTGGATCATCATCTTGTCCGGCTTTCAATTTTTAGTCCAAGGGATTTTAGCGGCCAGATTTAGCAATGAAGATGATTGTTACGGGGATGAGAGCTGGCTCTTTTGGGGGATGAGGTGATGGCAGGGGACTCAGTGATAACATGGCGAGGGGGGCAGTGAGAGAGGGTGGCAGGAGACGCCACCAACTCTTTCCATTTTTAGTTTTCGAGCTTTTTTTCTTCCTATTGTTGTTTTAAAGAAATTAACATTAACTAAATTAATTAAAATAACAGAATAAAAATAAAAACCAAAATCAAAATTTAGAAAATAAAACTAAATATAGAAAAATTTGGGTCTTTAAACCCATATAACACTTAATTTAAATTGGACATCTAAGTCCATAAGCCCAACAAAATTTATATGACTCAAATTTACATGACTTTTATCAGATTTTGAACTAGGAAAATATGCCTTAATTAAATTTGAGTCAATTTCATTTTGCACAATTTGATCTTTAAAATTTCAAATTTGTGAAATTCGAATAAAATTAAACGTTTACGACTATCCCTTTTTATCCATTTCTGAAAATCAAAAATAGATCAAATACAATAAACAAAAAAATTGTTCAGCTTTCAAACACGTTCTTGGAGATACACATTACTAGAAAATGGGTTTTTTGCAACGCTTAAAGTCATTGCAAAATGCAAATTTATCGTTGCTAACGTTTTTCCTAACAACTTTTAGTCGTTGCAAAGTCGTTGCTTAAAATTCCGTTACTAAAAGTATACGTAACAACTTTCATTGAATAAGAAGTCGTTACAAAAATGTATTTATTACAACAACTTTTTCTCGTTACTAATTAAATTTTTTTTTAGCAACGACTTAATATTTTGTCTATACTTTTTTTAGCAACAGAATATATTTGGTTGCAATTGTTGGCAACAGTTTTTTATTGTTACAATAGTTAGTTTTGCAACGACTATAGTTGTTGCCACAAATAAATACAAAACGACAATTCTATCATTCCTAATTTTATTCTCAACCACTATAGTCGTTGTTACAAAATAATTAAGAAACAACAATTTTATCGTTTTTAATTTTATTCACGACTACCATAATCGTTGCCAAAGATCATTGTTTCTAATTGGTTTTACAACGAATATAATCGTTGTTAAAACTAATTATGAAACCATATTTTTATCGTTTTTAATTTGTTTTATTTTACAAACAAATTTTTATCGTTGCTAATTTATTTTACAATGTAAAAAATTTAATAATCAATATTATTGTTGCAAATATAAAAGAATTGATAATTTAAATATATATTATTAATGAAATTTAGAATTCAATGCAATTTCATGAATAAAAAACACAAAAAAATCTTGAATCTATAAACCTATCACAGATTTCTATGGATGACTCGCATCCTGGAAAGTAGCCTTGAATCTTTAAGCACTAAGCATATATGTTTAGCTAATTGACTCAATCTTCAGACTCAAAGGCTTAGACAATACATCCACGAGCATCTCATATCCATATGAACTTGGTAATAAGGTTTTTAGCTTGATTGTAGCAGTATCATTAGCCTCAACAGCTTCTTCTTGGGTGCCTGCAGATCAAAACCAAAATTAATAAGCTAAAAGTTATAGTGGTTAGCAATTTTTAGAAATAATTAATCAAAGAAGAAAATCTACTCACTAAATGTGTCAAAAATTCTAAATTTCATTAATAATAAATTTTAGTAAGAAAAAACTAAAATCTATCTTAACTAAAAATTATAAGAGACAAAAGGAAAATATTTTTGTCGGAAGCAATATGTAAGAGCTAGATCATGAGTTATACGGCAAGTGCTTAGCATTATTCAACAGGTATAATAACATAAATGTCAAAATGATATTAGCCATTTAATATTTACTTCCAAATGGAAGAGACAAGGAAGAGGATAGTAAAGCTTTTTACTAATCAAACTCTATTTATGATTTAACAAAATGAGAATTAATAACTAAAATCTAAAATAGCTAACCTAGATATAAACATGATAAAATCTCTTTCTTTCACCACCTGAATGTGAGTGAAGTTTTGAAGCAGAACAAGTTCTGGAGTCATAAATAAGGATTTAAATTTAAAACTTATAAAGACAACAAGAATTTAATTAAATGCAGGATTTTCAAATAGGGATTAAAGAGGGATGAGGAAGAAATGTGTTGGTGCATGGAAATATAAGCACTTTAATACAATCACAAAAGGAGAATTTACCTCTATTCTGTCCATTAAAAAAATACCAGCTATCCTTTATTTGTACCATATGACATACCATGCCCTCCAATGTAGAAAAGTCTTCCATCTATCTCAGAGAGTCTTTCCTCTTCTAGTAGCTACGAGAGTTGTCATGATATAGGAATAAAAGAGGGACGTCATCAACTCTTCAATCCACTATCTATACTTTCCCAGGATAAGACAGAGTCTGATGATCTTGGCTACTATTCTTGCTAATAAATATTTAGATGGTGTTATGAGAATATACTACAATTTCAGATTTCAACTCAAATTCTGAATAGATTTTATCTAGGGAAAGGATTAGTAAATGGAAGATGCTATCAATCACAAGAGTGGAGCTAACTTGATTTTTCCTCCCAAGTTGCAATGTGTTAATCAGAAACATATATTCTACATTCCAAATATAGAATAAGAGGCATCAATGATGAATGGAAATTAAACAGAATACAGAATAGATGATACTTAACCTGGTCATATGCCACAGATAATCAGATCTATCCTTTGTCACCCAAATGCTCCAACGTGCCTTGAAATGTAAAATTGTCCACACTTCGTACACCAATTGGCTCATTTTGAGACGGGGCATTAATACCAACCATAGGATTTCCACTGCTGCCAGAAATACTGGTGGCCAAAGTACTTGTGGCAAACAGCTATTATGCAGCTCATAGGTCTGTGATCTTTGAAGAAAGAAATTAAAGAAACTGATGAAATACACAAAGAATAAATATACTACTCATATACTACTCTGTGTTAGAAACTGCAATAGTATTAAAGACACAAGTTTACTGAGTGTGTATATATATATATATGTGTGTGTGTATATACACACATAATAAAGTTGATCTTCTAAAAAAAACTCCTTCAAGAGCAACAATGTAGCAAACAGGAAGGTTTGAAAACCAAAATCTTCAATGATCGGTGGTTGAAGAAACTTGAAAACCAGTGCTGAATTCACAATATTCATTCCCTTGCAACCGATGTCAGCGTATTGGACAGCCCTGACTCTACAAATGTTAGTTTATTATCATAATCTAGAGATTTTGAAGCTTCTGGCACGGCTGGGTCAGTCGATTTTGAAGCTCCAGTATTGGATTTTCTCTGTACCCAATGTCCATCAAGAAGATGGACTCCAACCCTACGTAAAAGGTTCCTATGTCAAGAACTAGACAGACAAGAGAAAAGATGGGGAAGGCTGAGAAGGATTTGAAGCGATGGCGAGGAGAAAATAAAGGCCATTGGAAGAGGCTGAGGACAGTGATTGTAAGGAGGTGAAAGGGGTAGCTTTCTGATACAAAACTGGTAAGATGATCAATCGCAGGAAAAATATTCGTGGAAGAAGAAAACTCTGGCAACAGCGCAAGAAAAATAGAGTAGAAGAGAAATTAGGGCTTAAACTCCCAAACGACGGTAAAACTTTGTATTGAAATATTAAAACTATGTGCTTTGGAGAGGTGAGCAATATTATATATATATATATATCTTAAAACCGCTTACATTATTAGATAATAATTATTTTCTGTTTTAATATTTAAGCATAAAAACACCAGATACATTCAGTAAAAATCAACAAAAATTTAAATGAATTTAAATGGCTATTCTAGGAAGAGAAATATTTTGTGGAAATGCGTGAAAGAAAAGACAGAAGAAGAGCTTGAAAGACTAATCGAGAGCATGGGTAGATATAGGGCTATTTAGAATTTAGGTGGAAGCTTAAAATCAAGTAAGTAATATTTTTACAGAGGAAATTCACAACCAGAACCCATGAATCTGTCTTGAACAAGAAAAAAAAACCCATGAATCTGGGAAGGGGGAGTGTTGATTGAAACTATTAGGAAAAGAGGAGCAGTTCAGGGAATGTAATTTCGATTTTGTCAAAAGAGAGCATAATCGTTTGGCTCATAATTTGTCAAAGTTGGAACGGTTTGTAGGCAGGAGTGGTTTTTGGGTGGGTTCTCAAGCTTTTGGCATTTGTAACCCAGATTTATGAGTTTTATCATTGAATGAAAGTCTCTCTATTATTAAAAAAAAAAGGTAAGCTTTTATTTAGTGGATTTATTTTTACAAAAATTAATCCTAGAGTTCGAAAAATTTTAACTACTAAGAGTTTTAATCTAAGAGTAATTAGTAGTTTTAATTCAAGCAAACTATAATTTTGACTTTTTTATTTTTTAAATTAAAATAATTAAGGAAAACCAAAATGGGCAAGCTAACCTTTGATAAAATAGGTGTCAGCATAAACATAGCAATATGCAAATAAATATATATAAAGTAAAAGTAGAGTAAATTTGCGATGTTGATATTTTGAAGATAATAAAAATAATAAATTTTCGAATTGTATAGAAAAAAAATTATTTTTGTATGAGATAAAAGTGTTATTTTGAATATTGTGAAAAGTAATTGCAAATTTGATAAGATTTCGAAAAAACATATTTTTGTGGTTATGAATATGATATATATATATATATATATATATATATATATATCGCAACAATATTTTTAGTCGTTGCATAAAATTTTTTAAAATCTTTTAAGGCAACGACAATGAAAAGTCGTTGTAAACATACTAATATATCATAACAACTTTTTTTAATTGTTGTTAATCGGATATGAACCGCAACAATAAAAAATTTGGTTGTATAAAATATAAAAAAAATCAAATTAGCAACAACTTTTCAAAGTCGTTGCAAATATAATTACATTTTGTAACGACATTGTTAGTCATTGCGTATTATGGTTGCTAAAGGCTCATTTTCTAGTAGTGACAGCAAGAAGAAAAGCATGAGGAATGTGGTATTAGCCATAGATGCCCACCACCTTGGCCAAGGTGGATGTTACGACTAGGGGCACACAGGACAAGTTTGAGGACAGTAAAAGTCGTATTGAGGAGCTGGGCTCCATAGGAAAGAGTTCAATAGGGAGATGCAACGTGTCCTTGATGAGGTCGTAAACATGCTCGCCTAAAGGAATGAATCTTTAAAGGCCATCGTAGAGGCCATGAACAAGCAATAATTGAGGATGGTGTGCTTGTTGTGATGCCTAAGCACCAGGTGAAGCTTTTTAAGCCTAAAGAGTTCAAGGAACCAGAACTGCCATGGACGTGGATAACTTTCTATAGGGCATGGAGTAATACATCCAGATCATGAGTATTGAGGTCATTCAACTAAGGTAAGCACGACCTTAATACTATATATATATATATATATATATATATATATATATTGCTTTGTTGTGGTAGGGACGCTTGTGTGATGAGATGAAGTGAGCTGTGAGGGCACTGTCAAAGATAAGGCATAAGCAAAGTTGCGCCAGCTCATTCAACATAGCGAGGTAAAAGATATGTGTTAGAGTTCTTTGAACTCATGCTTAGATTTATATCTTGGAGAGAGTGAGGCCATTTTTTAGCTCACCGTCTCACGAGATAGCCAAATAATCTTAAATGAGATCGAAAATGATGTGACGTGCAGTACCAAGTTAAGGATTTTGTATCAGTGAAGTTACTTTAATGCTGTGTGACAATTCTGCCAATATCTCTTTGTTAATTATCAAAGTGTGCATAAGGTCTTGATGCAAAGGTATGGAGGTCTCCAAAGTTTTGAAATGAGTAGATAAGGTGGCCTACAGGTTTGAGCCACCTTTAAATCTCAGGTATACCTCGTTTTCATGTTAGTATGCTTAAGCCTTTTTGTTAGGATCGAGATGATCCAACACAAGGGGAATCGAATCGAGCACTCGTAGAAGTGAAGGTCTCCTACGACAATGAGGTTCATACATACTTGATAATTGGATTGTATGATGAAAAAACGACATGTTAATGCATGAATGTTTGGTGCAATGGAAGGTTGATAGTGAGCCTAGTTAGGAACCAACCAAGGTAATATGACAATTCTAAGCACAGATTGACAAGTTTCACTTTGAAAACTCAACAGCGCATTGCTAGAACATGTGGGAGAGAATTTCATTATTTGCACATGCACACTCAAGACGTTGAAGCACACATTAGGATTAGGTAGTGAGATCAAGTTTTTGAACATATAACCAAATGTGAACATTGGAGTCATGCATGTACAAGAACACTAGAGTTGGGTCCAAAACAACGAGCACATTAAGATGCCTTAAGGCAAGAGCCTGTAAAGGAAGTTTCTAGAGGGCCCAAGAGACCTCCAGTTAGACACAAGGACATAGGACCTTTTAGAGCACTCTAGCATGTTGGACTGGCACCTAGAGGCAAAAACACTTTAGAAAGCCTTGGACAGAAGCTTAGGAGAGGTAGTGGATACTTTATAAACAGGTAATATACATTATCTGAGTTGATTAGCTAGGATTACGATATTATATAATCAAGTTTTATAGGATATGAGTAGGGTAATGATATTAGGGTCCCCACCATCCAAGCCCAATTGTAAAAAATAATTTTTAATGTTATATATATTTACTTATAAATTATTTATTATTAATGCAATATTTATTTAAATTAATTCATTACGTGTTCTAATTATAATTTTTAATTTAATATATTTTTTAGTTAAATTTATTAATTTAATTTTTATAATGTGCTTTAAAATTAATTTTAAATTTAAATTTGAAAGTTAAACTTTAATTTAATAAATGAGTATTTAACGGTTCAAGTAATTAATGAACGTGTATTCTTTATATTATATGCGTATGATTTGTCTGATAAAAATCAAAATAATCAAGTAAAAACCTAAAAAGTTGATTTAGTGCTGTAAAGTCCAACGAGATCTCAAATGAGAAT
This sequence comes from Heritiera littoralis, assembly GCA_031772115.1. Classification (NCBI taxonomy): domain Eukaryota; kingdom Viridiplantae; phylum Streptophyta; class Magnoliopsida; order Malvales; family Malvaceae; genus Heritiera; species Heritiera littoralis. The sequence continues at coordinate 2,025,296 of JAPDPK010000092.1, read as the reverse complement.
GATCAATAACAAAATTATCATATTTGGATTCTTATCAAATTAAATTTATTTGAGCTAACACCAGCCACCAAACACAAGTACGAGGACACCTCATTGTTAAATGTTGTTGCACAAAACAACAATAAAGGTGTGCTGACGTTGATGTTCGTACTCAGTCTCCACGTGTCTCCAAGAAGTTCTGTAAAACAAGAAAAGTTAGAGAGACGCAGGGGTGGTTCCCTGCGTAAATACACCGATGCTTAAGTCAGCCAAAAGTTCTTTAGTATTGGGAAGCGTAAAAGCCAGTCGTCAAAAAATTAGAGCATAAAGTTGTACCTGGGGGCCTATTTATAGGCCAATATCCTAGGTTAATTGTTTAAGGATAAGTCTATCATCTTGCTAAGAGTTTGTGTCTTAACATAACACAAATTCCTAGAAGATTGGAAGCACTCGGAGCCTGTCGCCGGTGAGAGACTCACACCACTTGGTACGCTGTGGCGTCAGGGTTCTGTCGCTCGCGGGAGCCGAGGTCAGGCGCCACGTGTCGCCATATGACTATAGGCGACGGACTGTGGATTTGTCGCAGGCGATAGGTATATGAGCGCCACGTGTCGCCTTATGATTGTAGGCGATAGACTGCGAGCCTGTCGCGGGGGCGACATGTATGATCAAGTACCTCTACCTCTTTCGCGAATGCCACGTGTGACAAAGAGCCTGTCGCCCAGCGACAGGTGTGACGCGCTTTGCCTCTGTCGCCGATGGACACGTGGACCAGTGAGTCCTTGCCATGTGGTAATCTCTGACGTTATTGGGCTGGCCTAACGCGGGTAGACTTTGTCATATCAATTGCTCCCCACTCTCTTGTTGGATTTCTCCAACAAAGAGAGTATAGATATATGTTTTTGGGCCTCAGCCCACAATTAGTAGTTCCCTTTGTTCTTTTGCAATTTCTTTGGTATTTTTTGCAGGTGAAAAATTCTACTCTGCGACAGGTGTGATCAGGCGCGACGTTTGGCATTCCCTGTCGCGGCTATATAAACTGCTGGGACCCAACGATAGAACGCACGAGAAAACCTCTGAGCATCCATCTGTCGCCCATTTTTTCGCTCTTTCGCCGCAAAGAGTCTTTCGCTCTCACGCCTGGAGTCTCTCACTTATCTTATCGTCAGTAAGTATACCCTGTCGCCTTATATATTCACCTACCGCACTAGTTTTAGGTTCTCGCAGGTGATTTGGTCTTCCGCGTAGAGTTTAGTCTTCCGCAAGTGTCTTTTTCAGTAGGTTTGTCGCCCAAGGGGTCTATCGTCTAAGGGTTGTCGTCTTACTAGGTCTGTCGTCGAAGGGTCTGTCGCCCAAAGAGTCTGTCACTTGTAGAGTCTGTCGCCGGGTAGTTTTTGCTTTCTTTAGCCATGTCTTTGCTACGCCCGGGAAAAACACTTAAGACAGGTGGTTTGTGTGTTCTTTGACAAATACTGACTTAGAGATATTAGGACTCGTTTCCCTCTTCCCTCGGGTTATGGCTATAGACTTCCAGTGCAAGGGGAGGTCACACCTGACTTGGTTAGAAATGGTGTGGCTGTCCATAAGGCTTCTTTGTCTTTTGGTTTTCGCTTCCCTATTCCAGAGTTTGGCGAGCTTTTCTTAGATACAAGGACATCGTCTCGTGTCAACTCCATCCCCATGCATGGGCTCAACTGGTGGCGTTTTCCATAGTGTGTCATCATCTGGGTATCGTTCCAACGGTTCCCCTTTTAAGCGCCTTTTTTAGAGTTCATAGGTGAAAGGATTGATAACGTTCTCTCTTCAACGTTTAACAGTCGGCGAGTTTCCTAATAATAAATCTTTTCGGATCTCCCCAATAAACTGCGCGGTTTTGAAAGCGAGTGGGTCGTTGTCGAGATTCCAAGCAATCTGCGGATTCGCTCTAGATGGAATCGTGATACCTCTGACCACTCACAGCGTTCGGACAGGTTCAGGATACAAATTTTAAGAGACCAATTTGGCGAGCCTATTCGGCAAATCTGTTCTACCAGGGAGCGTAATTATTTTCTCTTCTAACCCCGGAAAACATTGCCGCTGCTGGCTGGGGCGTAAGCAGGACCGTTCTTGAAGCTTTTGCTGCCCCATCTAACCTGCCTACAACTCCTCGTTTATCTGATGCTGGCCCTAGTTAGCCATCCCTGGTCCTAGTAGCCGAAGCATCTACCCCCGTGGGCCGCTTTGTAGATGAGTCCTCTTCAGATTCGAAGGACGAGACCCCTGATGCTGCGGGTATTAGTGGTTATTCAGGGGATGGCCCTGAGTGGGCTCAGGCTGACGCCTTTGGGAGTCCCTTCGTTGATTTTCCGTTGGATTCGAATATGGATAGTTTAGAGGACTTGGTGGTTTTATAGGTTTTCCATCCTTTTTTATTTCTTGTACACATGTGCATGATGTTTCACTCGGTCGGCTAATCCTTTCTTTATATATTGTGCAGGCATGAATTTCCGAGATTTGATGCGTAGGAGGGATGCCAGTGCTGCTGCTGCTCGAGCGGCTCCCCCTCCTCAGTCGCAAGTTGGAGCCCCATCTGGACCAGCTCGTGCTCCTACTCTTCCTCCACCTTCTACTGGCGAATCCAGTCGTCCTACACAAGAGGCCGGGAGAAACAAACGGAAGAGGCCTCTTGTCGCTGATCGAGGTTCAGGCGATCGCGAGAGCTCTGAGTCCCAAAGGAGTGATCCAGTCCCTCAAGAAGGTGGCTCTCATGTTGCTGAGGGTAGGTCGGCTCTCGCCAGCCGAGGCACAAATACAGGAAGAGGCTGATTGTTGAAGCCTCAATGCCTACAAGACCAGTCTTACCGAAGGTGGTAGACCCTACTTTGAGGCGTTATGTGATTGATAGTGGGGTCGATTTTCAGACCTATCCTGGAGTGAACGACAATGACAGCATCAAGGATGCCGGGATAGCGTCTCATCTGGCTTGGAGCACCATTCTCCCTCGTGACGAGGCGGGGCTTTTCACAAACATTCCTGAAGCGGAGGATAATTCTGATTATCTCGCTATGAAGGTAAGAGTTCTTGTGCTCGTTTGGTGATGAGTAATTCCCTGTTTTTTAACTTTTTTTTTTCGTCAAGTTTTTTGAGCTACTTCTGTTTTTCGTCTTATCAGTCGGCTCAACAAATTGCGGCTGTCAATGCCCGACACCGGGCTTTCAGGTAGCAAGCTGACAAAGATATTCGCGAGCTTCGTGAGCAGAGAATGGAGCTTGCAAACGAGGTTAGCCAGCTTCGTCCTTACGTCCAGAGGATGGAGGAAATGAATAAAAAATATGCTGATCTCGAGCAGAGGTTCCGGAAGAGCAGGCGAAGGTTGTTTCCCTTCAAGGGTACTAAGAAGCCTACAATAAGGCCGTCGATGATCGGGGAGCTATGGAGAGGCAGTGAGATGAGGCTATTGAGGAGCTGCACAACGTACTGGATCGTCAAAGAGAAGCTCGGATCGAGGCCGTTCGCGAATATCGCTTGTCCCAGCATTGCTTTGACAAGAAGACAGAGTTCGCGACGGGATTTATTAAGTACGGTTTCTATCTGGCTCGTTCTTGGTTGGAGAAGCATCGTCCTAGCGAGCTTTTCCCGAATTGCTTTTTACCAGGAGGCCAAGTATTATGACGCCCCTTCTTGGACCAAATATGAGCCCGACTCACAAGGTCGGAGGCCTACTTAGCGGAGGGAGCCGTAGATAAGCTAGACAATCTTGAAGGTCCATGGCCTCCTCGACAGCTACAAAATCAATCTGAGTCTTCCTAGGCACTTGATCGATCTGAGCCTCCAGCAGTGCGTGATGTTTTGAGCCTATCGAGGCGGGCGATCAGCCTGAGTCTATTGAAGCACTGCTGGAGTTGGACAGTGATGAATTTCAAATTTCGGATTCTGCAGCCATTGATCCCGTGCCAGACTCTGTCGCTGTGGTAGGGCCATCGGGTGATGTTCCTTCTCCCGGGATGGCTTCTTCGGCTCCCCAGGATCCTGATGCTTCGAATCCTCCAGTTTCTGAGCCTCAAGCTTCTCAAGATGCTAGTGCGGTGTAGCGCCTTCTCAACCGGCTGACTCGGTCATTGCCGTGGATTAGGGTTTTGTATTTTTTCTTTTGTTTGTTAACTCCTATGTATAGATTACTTTTAAATGAAAAGTATTGTTTCTTTCTGTAGCTCTTTCAGCACTTGACAATTTTGAATGAAAAGTACCGTTTTATTCTGTAGCTTCATTCTGTTTATGCGAATATTTTGTATACTTTGATACCATGTTGCTCCCCAAGTTCTACTTTGACACAGCATTTTCATTCTTGTGCAAAGATGAACTTTTCTCGAGCAGTGTGCCTATATTGCACTATTTTCGCTTAAGGACTTATTAGGTAATCAAGACTAAACACGCCAAAGTTTAATCATAATTTGTCAACTTATTGTAACATATGAATCTGAAAATTTTGTAACGTACCTCGTAAATTGCTATATAGCTTGTACCTTTACCTTTCATACGTACATTTCGTATTAAAGGACTGGGTTTTACCCATCGCGTACTTTTCCGTGTTTAAGGACTTTTGTTCACCTGTCTCGCGCTTTTTTCGCTTAGGGACTCTAGTTTGCCCGTCTCGCGCATTTTTCGCTTAGGGTCTTTGTTTTTGCCCGTCTCGCGCATTTTTCGCTTAGAGACTTTGTTTTTGCCCGTCTCACGCATTTTTCGCTTAGGGACTTTAGTTTGCTTTTCGCTTAGGGACTTTGTTTTTGCCCGTCTCGCGCATTTTTCGCTTAGGGACTTTAGTTTGCCAGCTGTTGCCTCATTTTAATTCCTGTAACACATAATCTGTCTCACATATTGCGTTAGAGAATATAGGAAATGATTGGCTGGCCTTTATTCATGAATCAGAAATAATAACATCTGTAAAGTGATGTAGCAATAGATGGAAAAGTAAAGACAAGAATAATAACAAGCAAAAATTACAATGTTTACTGCCAATATAGCTTAAGATGGTTGGCATTCCAAGTCTTCGAGATCTTCTTTCCTTGCAAGGTTTCCAAGGTACATGTGCTAGGTCCGACCATCTTTCTGATTCTGTATGGTCCTTCCCAATTAGCTCTGAGCTTTCCATCCTCCTTATGGGCATTTGTGATTGCTGACTTTCTTAACACCAGGTCTCTTCTTGCATTTCTCTGTTCTTCACCCGTGCATTGTAATAAGTAGCTACCCTCTGTTGGTAAGCAGCTAGTCTCATTTTTGCTTTGTCTCTCAACTCGTCTAGTAGGTCTAGATTCTCCCTTAGTCCTTAAGAATTGAGTTCCTCGATGTAGGGAACCAACCGGGGTGACTCAGCTCCAATTTCTACTAGGATGAGAGCTTCAGTGCCGTATACCAAATTGAACGGTGTTTCACCTGTTGACACTTTGCTTATTGTTCTGTAGGCCCATAGGACACTTGGGAGCTTATCTACCCATGCTCCCTTTGCCTTATCCAGCCTAGTCTTCAACCCATGCAGTATAGTTCGATTGCTCACCTCTGCCTGCCCATTGGCCTGTGGGTAAGACACGGAAGATATCTTAGGAGAATCTTCAGGCCACTACAAAAATTTCAGAAAGCGTCACAGTCAAACTGCTTCCCATGATCTGCATTTATCACGCGGGGGATCCCAAATCTGCAAATTATGTCTTTCCACACCATTGCTTCCACCTTATTCTCAGAAATTGTAGCCAAAGGTTCCGCCTCTATCCATTTTGTGAAGTAGTCTGTGGCCACAAGTAAATACTTCCTTTGTCCCGAGCCTAGGGGAAATGGCCCTAGGATATCTAGTCCCTATTGTGCAAATGGAGTTGGTTGGAGTGTGTTCTGAAGAGCTGAAACAGGCGCCGTAGTTATAGGAGCAAATTTCTGACATTTTTCATATCTTCTTACTTTGTCTGTGGCATCTTTCCTCAGTGTAGGCCAATAAAATCCCGTGTGCAATATTTTCGAGACCAAGGCTCGAGCCCCTAAATGTTCACCGCATATTCCCTCATGAACCTCAGCTAAGGTGTACTCAGCCTGTTCGGGCCCTAGACACTTCAACAGGGGCATTGTGAATCCTCGTTTATAGAGTTCCCCATTTACCACGGTAAACCTGGCACTTTTTAACTTTAGCCTTCGAGCTTCGTCTCTGTTAGTGGGGAGTGTGCCCCCCAGTATGTAATCTTTGATTGGGCTTCTCCAATCGCCTCCGATTTCGACATCACAGACATCTTCTTCTTCAATGCTTGGTCTAGCGAGGATTTACTTTGACCATACCCCTTTTGACCCCTCTAGAAGAAGCCAACTTTGAAAGAGCGTCTGCATGGTTGTTCTCTGTTCGATTTATCTGAGTCAGCTGGAAGCGCTTGAACGACTGTGCCAACAATTGTACCTTCTGCAGATAAGGGACTAAGGCGGGTTCTCTTGCTTCATACTCACCCGAGAACTGGTTTACCACCAATTGTGAATCGCTATGTGCCATTAAATTGCTGACTCCTAGTTTCTCAGCAAGTCTCATCCCCGCTATCAAAGCTTCGTACTCGGTGTATTGTTTGAACTTAGGAAATCAAAATGTAGGGAATACTCATAGGTTTCCCTTTCAGGCGATATTAGCACAATTCCAGCTCCACTGCCATCCATGTTACGAGCTCCATCAACAAATAATTTCCACCAGACTAACTCTGTTTCCTCTTGGACCTCTCGGCCAGTGCATTCTACAATGAAATCTGCCAATGCCTGTCCTTTTATTGCTTGACGAGGCTGGAAGTGAATGTCATATTCACTCAATTCGATAGCCCACTTAATCAGACGCCGGAGTGTTCTGGTTTCTGCAGTATTTGCCTGAGGGGCTGATCTGTTAAGATAGTCACCAAGTGAGCTTGGAAGTACGGTTAATTTCGAGTTGCCATCACTAGGGATAAAGCTATTCTTTCAACTAAGGGGTATCTTGCCTCGGCATCTAGCAGGACTTTGCTTACATAATAAATCGGGCAATCTCTATCCCCATCTTTCCTTAGTAGGACTGCACTTACAGCTTTCTCTCCTACACCAAGGTACATAAGGAGGTGGTCTCCGGGAGTGGTCGGATAACAGAGGCAACTCTTTCAGGTAGTCTTTCAACCTTTCAAAGGCGTCGTTGCACTCTTCCGTCCATTTGAAGTTCTTTCCTGCCTTTATCGCCTTGAAAAATGGTAGACTTCTTTCAGCTGATTTGGACAAGAAACGACTCAAGGCTGCTATTCTTCCTGTTAGCCTTTGGACTTCTCTTTCTGTATTAGGCGGCCTCATGTCCAAAATAGCTTGAACTTTCTCGGGATTAGCTCTATTCCTCGGTTAGTAATCATGAATCCCAGAAACTTTCCAGATCTCACCCCGAATGAGCATTTGTTGGATTCAACTTCATCTTGTATTGTCGCAGCACATTGAATACCTTAGTCATTTTCTCGGCATGTGATTCTCCCTGTCTGCTTTTAATGATCATATCATCAACATAAGCTTCCATGGTGTTGCCCAACAAGTCCTGGAACACCTTATTTACCATGCGTTGGTAGGTTGCACCCGTTTTTCAAAACGAACGGCATCACTCGATAGCAATATGTCCCACTATCGGTAATGAACGAGGTCTTCTCCTCATCATCTGGATGCATCACAATTTGGTGGTACCCTGAAAAGGCATCCAAGAAGCTAAGTAGTTCGTAACTACAAGTCTCGTCTACCAACTTGTCAATTCGAGGTAGTGGATACGAATCCTTAGGACAAGCTTTATTCAGATCTGTGAAGTCTACACACATTCTCCATTTCCCGTTGGTTTTCTTCACCATCACAACATTAGCCAACCACTCCGGATAATTAACTTCTCTTATGAATCCCGCTCGTAACAACTTCGATATTTCTTCGTTTATTGCATGTTGCCTCTCTGGAGCAAAATTCCTCTTCTTCTGTTTTATCGGCTTTGCCCCTGAGATTACGTTCAACCGATGGCAAAAACTTCAGGGTCTATTCCAGGCATATCGGTTGGAGTCCATGCAAACACATCACAATTCTCTTTAAGCATCGGACTACTTCCCTTTTTACTTCTTCAGGCAATTGACTTCCTACGTACACTATTCTTTCTTCATCTTTCTCATCCAACCGAATTGCTTCCATCTCCTCATCAGGTTTTGGCTTAGGCTTTTCCTTGATCGTAAGGGTTTCCTTCCTCTGAATATTTACCGCAAATGCCTTGAGAAACTCACTTCGCAGTTGGTCGAAGGAGATAATGGACCCTTCGGGCAGGTTATTAAACCATTTCATCGCATGTCCCGAGAGAGTTAAGGAAAAGGCCCTACACATTATCTCGTCTTCCCATCATGTAACAACATTAGTGCCTCATAGTTTTGCATATGGTCGTAGGGGTCCATCTTTCCGGTGTAGGCGGTCATCTGCGGCATTTTGAACTTTGGGGGCAGAGGTTTTTGTATGATGGTCGTGCAGAACGGTACTCTCCTCCTCTGGCTCTCTTCTGCAGACACTAACTTTTTCTCTTCCAGTACCTGTTCTATCATCTTCTTCATGTCCACGGGGGGAGCGAGCTGATTTCGGGCATGAGACGAATCAGGTAGGTCTCCGACTACCTCCTTGCCCTTAGCTTGAGGTGCGTTTGTTCTACCATTTGCGTGCACCAAGTGGGGTCAAACTCCGACCCGGTTCCCCAAGTGCTTTGATCTTCGACCCCGTTCTTTCTGGCACCTCCAATACCATGGTCTAAGTTAGCACTATCAAAATTTGACAAGTCATGGTGGTGGGCGGTAGACCCTGTCGCCCGATCCACGTCCTGTCGCCCAGACATCTGCCGCCCTATATGTGGGACCTGTCGCCTGACCCCTGTCGCAGGCTCTAACTCCTGCTTCTTCATTCTCTCGCTGGATTCCTGCGACAGGCCTCCCGCTACCATGTCGCCTGACACCTGTCGTAGGCTCTAAGCCAAATGCTTCCTCAGTCTCTCGCTGGGTACCTGTGACAGGCCTCCCGCTCCCCTATCCTGCCGCACCCTGATGAATGTCGTGCTCTTCCACCGGGGGAACCTCTCGCCGACGAGAGGGGTCTGCCGCTGTTGTGTCCTCCTGTCGCCCAAACATCTATGGCGGGACACCTCTATTTGTTCCTCCTACCAAATTCTGCACGGCAGGCGGTAGATCCAATGTTGGAAGAACTCCTTAGAACAAATCCACCATGGCTCGCAGCGCCTGGGTGGTTTCTTCGCTCTGTCTCCTTAGAGCTTCGAATTCTGCCGCCGATACAGTAATTCTTTCTTCCTCCCTGTTGTCTGGCGAATCTGTTGTTCAGGGGAGCTCACAGAGTTTTCCTCACTTCCGGTCCTTACGTTTGTAGATCTTGTTCTCACCATCTTAGAAAATCTTGGCTTTTTATACGTTTCCCACAGACCGCGCCAATTGTTGTTGCACAAAACAACAATAAAGGTGTGCTGACGTTGATGTTCGTACTTAGTCTCCACGTGTCTCCAAGAAGCTTCTGTAAAACAAGAAAAGTCAGAGAGACGCAGGGGTGGTTCCCTGCGTAAACACTCCGATGCTTAAGTCAGCCAAAAGTTCTTTAGTATTGGGAAGCGTAAAAGCCAGTCGTCAAAAAATTAGAGCATAAAGTTGTACCTGGGGGCCTATTTATAGGCCAATATCCTAGGTTAATTGTTTAAGGATAAGTCTATCATCTTGCTAAGAGTTTGTGTCTTAACATAACACAAATTCCTAGAAGATCGGAAGCACTCGGAGCCTGTCGCCGGCGAGAGACTCACACCACGTGGTACGCTGTGGCGTCCGGGTTCTGTCGCTCGCGGGAGCCGAGGTCAGGTGCCACGTGTCGCCATATGACTATAGGCGACGGACTGTGGATCTGTCGCAGGTGATAGGTATATGAGCGCCACGTGTCGCCTTATGATTGTAGGCGATAGACTGCGAGCCTGTCGCGGGGGCGACAGGTATGATCAAGTACCTCTACCTCTTTCGCGAATGCCATGTGCGACAAAGAGCCTGTCGCCCAGCGACAGGTGTGACGCGCTTTGCCTCTGTCGTCGATGGACACGTGGATCAATGAGTCCTTGCCATGTGGTAATCTCTGACGCTATTGGGCTGGCCTAACGCGGGTAGACTTTGTCATATCATTAAAAAAACAAAATCACCTAATTAAGTTCAAACATTATAAATATAATAATAATAATAGAGAACAATATAGTTATTCCCAAAACAACAAGCATCTCACCCAATGCCATCATGACACGAGAACTACGATAGAAGGATCTAAAACTTAGTAGACTTATTTGTCGACTTGGTCTTAAAACTTCTAGAATCTTAGAAAAGTCACAATTTACAAGGGGATCTTAACTATGAATAACGGTCATCTCCACCGTCATTTATTCATATCATGTGTTACAAACTCTTTGCTCTTATCGGCTAGCTGTTCTAGTAACTTTTCTAGTTTCAATGCCTTGATGAATTTCATCAAGTGACAATTCCTTAGTCTGATAAATAAGATGATTTAGGCAGATTTGGACGGAAGAATCAGCTTAAAGCCACAAATTTTTGGTTTGACTAGATTCAGAAGCCGCCGTGACATAGGAAAATTTTTTTTTTATTATAATGCAATTGTTTGTTGCTGCTGGGGGTGCCTTTTTGTTACGTCATATCTTTATTGTCGTCATCTGAGGCTCTGAATGGCAAACAACGTATCACAATTTGCAAATTCTAATCGAATTAAGATTTCTTACATTGTTGATTGTTGGTAAAAATTTTTATTTCATAAATAAAATTAAAATAATGATATATTTTTTTAAAAAATAAATAAAATAAAACATATATAATTATTTTAATTTATTTATAAAATTAAAATTTTTTACTAATAATGTATTAAATAATTACCTATGCTTACGCCGACCGAATTTACATCCATACAAAAGATTGCAAACAACAAAGCCCATATTTGTGTTCCAGTCATCCCTTTTAACCAACCATCCGCATCCATTACATTTTTTTATTTAATTTTATTATTATAATATAATAAAAAAAGAAACAGCCAAATCCAATACTACTAATTTGGACAGCGGTTTGTTTGGTTGGGCCCCCAACTTTTGAAATTTCAAATTTCAAAACCCCATACGCGTACTAAAAATGTGGAGTGGAAGGAGGCGGAACGGAACGGTCCTTTCAAAAAAGGAAAAAAATAAAAACATGAACAAAATATTACAAAAACGGTGCGGAGCGTGGACTATATCTTTGCCCGACTCTGACACCTGTCCTAACAACCCGATCAAAATTACTTTTCATTTCTTTTTCGTTCTCATTTTCCCAACCTCAAGTCCATCGCTGCTGCGAACCGAGGCTCTTTCTTTTCTTTCTTTAGACGCCGTTTAAAGTCCAAGTTGTCGTCCTTTCTGGAGCTTTTCTAGGGTTGATATCCAAGATGACCACTATGGAGAGCTTGATCGGCTTGGTTAACAGGATCCAGCGAGCATGTACGGTGCTTGGTGATTATGGCGGCGATGATAACGCGTTCTCTTCTCTTTGGGAGGCTCTTCCCTCTGTCGCCGTCGTCGGTGGCCAGGTTTTTCTTCTACATCTCTTAATTTCTTCATCTTTCAGTTATGAACAAACACAATCGATCTTCTAATATGAGCTATGTTTGTTTTGTTTGGATTTGGATTGAAAACAGAGTTCGGGGAAATCTTCAGTGCTCGAGAGCATAGTTGGCCGTGACTTTCTTCCCAGGGGATCGGGTTAGTTAGTTGGTTTCCCTTTCTTTTTCTTTTTTTTCCTTTTTAATAAATTTTAGTCTCTTAATCGGAGTAATATTTATGTTTTATTTGGTGCAGGAATTGTGACGAGACGGCCTCTGGTGTTGCAGCTTCATAAGACAGACCAGGCATCGCAGGAGTATGCTGAGTTCCTTCACCTGCCGAAGAGAAGATTCACTGATTTCGGTAATCTTTTTCTTCATGTTACTTTGCCTTTGGATACCTCAAATTATGAATTTGTTGGACTTGCCATGTTTTAGCTTTATTTTCTTCAAATTGTGGGCAATATAGGGAATAAAATTCCTCATACCTTACGTACTCGTATTTGTACCTGCTAGTGGCAAATTCTGTTTATATGGATTCTTCTTCTAGTTTGAATTTGAAACTTATTCCTCTCCTCCTTTCTTCGTGCAGCGATGGTCCGCAAAGAAATTCAGGATGAAACTGATAGAATAACTGGGAAGACCAAACAGATATCTCCTGTTCCAATTCATCTCAGTATCTACTCTCCAAATGGTTTGGCATCAACATCCCAATTATGTTTCTGTTTTTAGTCACGTCCGAGTCATTTAGCTAACACCATTTATTCTCTTCTCGCAGTTGTCAATTTAACACTGATTGATTTGCCGGGCTTAACAAAAGTTGCAGTTGGTAAGTGTTGTTTTAGTTGTTATTTATGAATTTAACTTGTTCGTTGTATTTCTTCTGTGTTTAATTGATGAATAGAAACCGTTATTCTTTTCAGAGGGGCAGCCTGAAAGTATAGTTCAAGACATTGAAGCCATGGTTCGGTCTTATGTGGAGAAGGTAACCACATCATAGACCTTAAATGTGCTTCATTAAGAGATAATGATTTTTTAATCCCCTTCCTCTCTCTTTTTCATCTCTTGCCTACAAGTTTGTCTTTGAATGAATGATTAAACTTACCACTCTGATAGCATTTCCTTTTTTTTTCCATCAAAACCTTTGCCTAAGTATTTTTTTGATAGAATTTGATCTATATACTTCTAACTTATGTGCTTAAACAATCTTTCTCAACCGAAACTTCTTAATTGTGTTCTATTTGCATTCTGAATCATCATTATGCTTCTTGTAGCCTAATTCTATCATCCTAGCTATATCTCCAGCCAATCAAGATATAGCAACTTCAGATGCTATCAAACTTGCTAGGGAGGTAGACCCCACAGGTACATAGTAATTATCATTCACTAAAGCATTAGCATAGATGCATATCTGTGCAAACTATATTTTACTTGGTTTATTGTATTATCCTCTGACAAAATCTTGTCTTATTTATACTAGGTGAACGGACATTTGGGGTGTTAACTAAGCTTGATCTTATGGATAAAGGGACAAATGCTTTAGATGTGAGTTTTTGCTCTCTTCTCTTTCATATATATATATTTATATTTTATGTTAACTGTGTCTGTGTCTCTATTCGTTGTTTTTCCTATTGCTGCTGACTTGGTCACAAACATGTTTCGTTTGGTTGTCCAATCTTAAGGTTCTTGAAGGAAGATCTTACCGGCTACAGCGTCCTTGGGTTGGAATTGTGAACCGTTCACAGGCTGACATAAACAAAAATGTGGACATGATTGTGGCAAGACGCAAGGAGCGTGAGTATTTTGCCACTAGTCCAGACTATAGTCACTTGGCGAGTAAAATGGGTTCAGAATATCTTGCAAAACTTCTTTCACAGGTCTGATTTTGAGTGCATTTTACTTAGGATTGGCTTTGCAATCTTGAAGGTCAGATTTCTGACGATGTGGCCTTGTCTTCAGCATTTGGAATCTGTTATTAGGGCTCGCATACCAAGTATCACTTCTTTGATCAACAAAACCATTGATGAACTTGAATCAGAGATGGACCATCTTGGTAGGCCTATTGCTCTTGATGCTGGGGTGAGTAGCATATGTTTCCAATCCCTGCCTAAGTACAAGTTACTTTCTGTGCTGTGTATAATTTAGATGTCGTATCTTAGGCTCAACTATACACCATATTGGAACTTTGCCGTGCATTTGACCGGATATTCAAGGAGCATCTGGATGGAGGGTAAGTGCTTCAACTACTTCTATTTTTTTCTCTCTTGCTGTTTTCTAAGAGTCCAAGCCTTTTTTCCTTCTCTAGCATGGTTATTGGTCTGAGTATGAAAAGTTAATTCATCCTCGGTAGCCTTAATCTAAGTCTATACTTCTCATGATTCAAATATAGGTAGCCTTAGTCTAAGTGATCTAAATTTGATCAAGTGATTTCAGTGAATAGAGTACAATAATTTCAATTTAAGATAATCTGCATTTTCCATTTTTGCCACAAGCTAGACCAGCAATTATTGTGTGCTCTGTTAACTCCTTTGGACAATGATATCTTAGGCGACCTGGTGGTGATCGTGTTTATGGAGTCTTTGACAACCAGCTACCTGCTGCTTTGAGGAAGCTTCCTTTTGATCGGCATCTTTCTCTGCAAAATGTTAAAAGAGTAGTGTCTGAGGCTGATGGTTATCAACCACACTTGATAGCTCCTGAGCAAGGTTACCGGAGACTTATTGAAGGGGCCTTAAATTATTTCAGAGGCCCAGGTGAAGCTTCTGTGGATGCTGTAAGTTTGCATCTTTTATTATTTTTTTATGGTCATGCAAGATTTATTCTAAAATCTTTTAGTAGTCAAAGCCTACTGAAGTTGTGATACTACTTTTAGCTGATGTACTTTTTTTTTTATGTAGGTTCACTTTGTCCTGAAGGAGCTTGTGAGGAAATCTATAGGAGAAACTCAGGTAAAAGTTAGGGAAATTAATCTGATTTCTTATGTAGTTTAAGTTTTTCTAGTGTCCCTTCCGAATGAAATCTATTGATGTTTTGTATTAGCAGGAACTGAAACGTTTTCCCACTCTGCAAGCTGAAATAGCAGCAGCTGCTAATGAGGCCTTGGAGAGGTTTCGGGATGAAAGTAAGAAAACAGTTGTCCGATTGGTAGATATGGAATCTTCATATTTAACGGTAGATTTCTTCCGGAGACTTCCCCAGGAAGTAGATAAAGGAGGAAATCCTGCAGCCCCAACTACCGACCGGTATGGTGAGGGCCATTTCCGGAGGATAGGGTCAAATGTTTCCTCATACATTGGTATGGTGTCAGAGACACTTAAGAACACAATCCCCAAGGCTGTGGTCTACTGTCAAGTTAGGGAGGCAAAACAATCATTGCTAAACCAGTTTTACACGCAGCTAGGAAAGAAAGAGGTAATGTCTCATGCGCACCCTCTCTCCCTCTGTATTTCGGCGAATATTTTCATTAGAGGTTGTACATGGATGACTGCCCTCTGCGTTGAAGTTATGTGGTTCTGGCTCGGTTGAACAAAACAATGCCAATGATTTCTCCTTTAGGATTTACATTTACTGGTTAATTAACAAAACCTGTGGTGCTTGTGATTAATGAGTATTTTCATGTCTGTTTCAGGGGAAGCAGCTTTCGCAAATGTTAGACGAGGATCCAGCGTTGATGGAGAGGAGACAACAGTGTGCTAAAAGGCTTGAATTGTACAAGAATGCGAGGGACGAGATTGATTCTGTATCATGGGCACGATGATTTTCAATTATTAATTACGGAGATGAATCATAATTAGACTCATTCATCTGTACTGATACTATTAAAGTATGTATTTGATTTTGTTAATTGTTTCACAGCTAAGATTCTTTCTTACATCTAGTGTTTCTCTTGCTCTATGTATTCTTTATGACATTGGATTATTGCGTTGTGACGCTTTGATATTTAATTATAATATTACCTACTTTTTTTGTCATTTAAATCTAATATATTTCTACGGTGTTGGTGTGTCCTTCCGTATTATAAAACATAGCTAGATACTTCTTTCTACATTTTCCTATATACACACATAAATATTACATATTTCAGTATATAAAATATGTTATTACTTGATAATAATATGGAATATATCTAGTTAATTAGAAATGGCAATTTCATTCATATTTGAGGTGTCAAAAATTTAATATCTTAATTTATTTTACATACATGCATCTAATAAATCTACATCCTTACGTTAATTAAATCATCATTTATAGAAAACTTAAATTTAATTTTGTCAACTGATAAGTCTAAATATATTTGTGTGGAGTGTGGTTGGAGATAATTTCAAAATGAATTATATTTTGAATTGAATTAATTAAACTATGTTATTTTATTTTTATTACTCGAATTGAATTTTTTTGATATAATACTCGAATTGAATATATTAATTTGTTTAACGGCTTTTTAAGGAATTAAGTTCTGAAAATATATTTGGCTACTCGGGTTGAAACGTGAAATTCGATCTGGAGCCCATTTTCTTTGGGCATGTGTTCGGTTCCTTGAATTCGAAGGTTCTCTCTTTTTTTTTCTTTGGACGGAGAAATTTCTTTTGAATAGAGAAGAAAAAAAATAAGTTTAATATTCAAATATATCTTTCACGTTTGTCATAAAATAAAATTAAGTAATCAACGTTCAATTGCATAGAAATTAGTTTAAACGTTTTAAAATAATATAATTAAAGATATATCCGTTAACTCCTTCTAATGTCGTTAAATTTTATTAGTGTGCAATCATCATCATCATCATCATCAGAGCCTTTATCCCAATAGATTGGAGTAGGCTATATGAACTAATATCTAAAATCACGTTAGATCGTCCATATGTATTCCTTGTCCACTTTTCACTACATCCGGGCTCCGATACAGCACGTCGCTGTGTAGGAGACGCCCCAACGATGTTTTGATATTGGTTCATTTCATGAGATTGGATTAGTTTTTAAAGCTGGTTGTTCAAACCTACCGCCACCCTCTTCCTTTATCTGGACTTGGGATCGACTGCGTTAACTCACACAGGCGGAGTTATTAGTGTGCAATGGTAATGAAAATTAAAGAATTTAACGGAAATATCTTTGATTATATTATTTTGAAATGTTTATGACTATTTTTCATGTAATTGAACGTTGAAGATTTAATTTTATTTTGTGATAAATGTAAAAGATATATTTCAGTATTAAGTCAAAAAAAAAAAGAAAAGAATAGAAAAGTCCAAAAAGAATAAGCCTATGATAGAAAAAAAGAAAAAGCCCCGTAAATGCCTTAATAAAATGAAAGCGCGTAAGTATTTTGACTGAGAACTGAGATTTTCTGTTTAGCCGTTGGAATTACGCAAACAACACCTTTTATATACCCATATTCCAAATATACCCTTGGAATACAAAAAGCTGGAAAACGGTCAAATCTAGCTCCGAGCAGGCGCTAGTATTTAAAACCCTGCTCATCCATAGCCAGAGACCACCACCACCACCACTGCATTTCATTACTTCTTGAGGCTTTGAAGAGAGATCCTCCTTCCTCCCTCAATAATTGATTTATTCAGGTGAAATTCTAACCTCTCTTTTTTCTTTCTTTCTGCTTTTATTTTATAATTTTACTCTTCTCTTCTGCTTGGATTGGATCTGATCTGATAATTCTCTTCTTTCAATGCCAACCCAACGCTATCTTTATCTGTCTGCTCCTTCGATCTGTGTAAAATTGACTTCTTTACCTTATTTTTATTCCATTTTTTTCAATACTTTTGGTTTCTTCATTGGTATCCGGAAATTGGATTTCATGGATCCGATTCCGATGTCATTGTCGTGTATTTCCTTTTGTTTCTTGAGTTTCTCCGCATTCCATCTTCTGCTGCTGCTATACCTCAGATCCCTTCTTCCACTTGTGTGCAACATTAACCATATCGTCGTCTTTTTTTCGGACCTCTTGCTTTTCTTAATTTCTTAGATTTTTTTGCTTTTTTTCTTTTCGATTTATGCAGGTTTAAACGAACTCTGGACCTAAACTTGTTTTTCTCTAATGGGAACCGCTGACGCTGCAAACAAGGTAATGAGGATTGTATAATTTATTCTGTTGATCCAATTGTTACTAAAAAAAGATAGAAGGAAGCAGACTTTTGTCGAGATATATCTTACTTTTGGAATATTGGTTCCCTCGCATCCTTTATCATGGATTCTCATTTTTCCCACCAAATCAGCTTATGACTTAATATTCTAACTACAGGATGTCAATGTTAGCTTGGCTGAGAAGAAGCCAATAGTTGTTTTTGTTTTGGGTAAGCGACTTCGTCCTCTCTCTATTTTTTTTAATCTTTTAGTAGTTTTACGTTTATCTTTTCATCCATTATATTTTCTTCTTGTCTGTAAATGCCTACTACTCCTGAATTTTTCTGTTTTGTTAATTGGTCAGGTGGCCCTGGCAGTGGAAAAGGTACCCAGTGTGCAAATATAGTCGAGCACTTTCATTACACCCATCTCAGCGCTGGAGATCTTCTCCGAGCAGAAATTAATTCTGGTTCTGAAAATGGGTATGACATACATGCTTGTAAAAATTAGACATGCTTAGGTTTCTTGCTAATTCTAGACATTTCATTTACAATTTGATCTATTTACATGATTTGAATCTGGAACCAGCATCAATTTAGAAAATATATCACTTTTAGAGGAGAAACCTTGTTTCTTATGATTGATTATCCTTGTTATCCGTCAATGTAGGTTGTTCCCTTTGAGATCTGTTCAATTTTCTAATATAGGATGTTTTCATTGAGCATTATTGGTGTTTTTACCCTCAACTATTGAAACTAGACAAATAAAGTTTATCCATGCAAATTTTCTAGGTTTGCCCCTACTGCCCTGCATCGCCGGATCAGCTATTTGCATCCTCCATTCTGTTAAATTCTGCTGGTTCCTGAATCTAACTGCATGTTTTATGGGATTGTTGCATACTGACATTGAGTTAGGGGCAGAAGTGGGTGGCTGTTTATGTGTTAATCCAGTTGTTTGTATTTCAACCTTATTCTTTTTAGTTGTATGTGAACCATTTTCCCCTTGCCCCCTTTCCTGCAAGACCATATGAACCATTTTCCCCGTGCCTTCCTTTCTGCAAGACCATATTTAACACATGTTGTCATCTGATCTGCAGAACCATGATCCAGAACATGATCAAAGAAGGAAAGATTGTTCCTTCTGAGGTCACAATCAAGCTTCTCCAAAGAGCGATGCTAGAAAGTGGTAATGACAAGTTCCTTATTGATGGTTTTCCTCGTAATGAGGAAAACCGTGCAGCATTTGAAGCTGTTGTAAGTCTTTATCATTCCTTGTTCCCATATTTATTCTTTCACTTTACATGCTCTTGGGCTTTTCTCTTACCTAGTCTTCTGAGCATCATTCATTCACGTACACTAACATGGTGAAAACTTGGTGGTTCTGCAGACAAAAATTGAGCCAGAATTTGTCCTCTTTCTTAGCTGCCCTAAAGAAGTGATGGAGAAGCGTCTTCTGGCTAGGAACCAGGTAACTTGATTCTCTCTCACTCCTTATCTATATGATTTACAATAGAATATTTCCATTCTTTTTGTCTTGTGCCATTTTATGTTGTTTAAACAATTTGTCTTTATCTTCGTCATGAAGGGAAGAGTAGACGATAATATTGAAACGATAAGAAAGCGATTCAAGGTGTTTCTAGAGTCCAGCCTTCCTGTGATTGAGTACTATAGAGCCAAGGGGAAGGTCCGAGAGGTAAACTTCTATCTGAACTGTTTGGTTATCTACTAGATGGTTGGCATGGTTATCTACTAGATGGTTGGCATGGTTATACCACAACTTCAGATTTTGTTGCTTTGATGTGATGTTTAGATTGATGCTACAAAGCCAATAGAAGAGGTGTTTGAGGCAGTTAAAGTTGTGTTCACCCCAAAAGATGAAAAGGTAAAGAGTCGTGGGTTTGCCCTTCTTTCTTGGTAAACAAAACTAACAAAGTGGATATCACTGGATTTGCAAATATAATAATGCAGAGGTATCCAATCCAATCAAAATTGTATGTATAATAGTTATTATTTTACTTTGAAGCAGTGATAGGTATATTATTAAATGAATGTATTTGTTATAGGAAGAAAAGAGGATACCTATGTGATTGGAAGATAAACAGCATAGGATGTTGGGATGTGAAGCAAAAAAAAGAGCTTGTCCAGAGCATGAACTTTGCATCTCTGGGAAGTAAAAATTTAATTAGCTTTACAAGGAAAGAGAACATTATGACTATTTCATTGGAAAAAGGTGCTGGGTGATAGTTTGAAAATTTGAGACTTGAAACAAAGTAATCTGTAATTGGTTGGACTTTGCACCATTTAGGATGGGAAATTTTGTGCTATCGACATTGGAGACTGATATATGATCTAGATTATGGGCTTTGTCATGTAGGAAACAGAAAAATATCTCTCTTAAACCTATCTCTAGAGGAATAATAATAGGGAAGAAAGAGGTGATTGTATGGAACAAGAAAAGGAGTAGTACTTGTCTATAGCCTGAATTTGCATCATAGGATTCAACATGAAATTCTTACAAAGATTGCCAGTGCTACAAGAACTCGCAAAATGTCTGTTCCTCTAAATAATATAGCCCCTGGCAACTGATCTTGAAAGTTGAGAAATAAACTATTATTTTAGGATATAATATTTGGGTTCACTCTAGGAACCCAGGAGGATCATTTGAATCACTAAATACATTCATCTTGAAACATTAACTGGATATTATATAACACTCTCAAAGCACCAGGGAATTGTTTCAACACGCAGAAACCATCCTGGTTTGCATCTTCCACTCTTGATTGATATATGTGGCATACGCAGGTCACAGCCTAGGCCTTGCAACTCCACCAGTGATAAATTAGCATATTCATTCAAGGTGACATCTTTATCTGTGAAATGTAGTCTTAAATGTT
Source organism: Heritiera littoralis (assembly GCA_031772115.1). Lineage (NCBI taxonomy): Eukaryota > Viridiplantae > Streptophyta > Magnoliopsida > Malvales > Malvaceae > Heritiera > Heritiera littoralis. The sequence continues at coordinate 2,004,731 of JAPDPK010000092.1, read as the reverse complement.
GGATCATACTTCATCTGCCAATTTTTTGTTTAAACGAATTCTTCATCTCTTCTTTATCAAGCACGCTTTTTGTCACTGATATCATTTTCTTTCAGGCAGGTTGTATGTCACAGTTTGCTGCACATTACTGTAGTCTAAGTTGGAATGTTTTTTGTTATCACATTACATTACATTACATGAAGTTCATGCTTCTACACCTGTTATGGAATTGCTTATTCTAGTAACATTGTAAGTGCCGATAATCACAATAAATGCATTACTCCAGTTCCGGTTTACGGGGTATTCTTATTCTTTGCATAAATAAGTTGCCCTTATGAATGCTTCAGAGGTGAATGTCTTATCATTGGTTCTAAGTTCAGAGTAAATTCCTTGTTTCAATGACGAACATGAGGTTTAATATAAAAATAATCCCACTCCTTAATGGGCTCGTGGAACCCCAAGTTCACCCACAATTCACTTAATTCTGTTTGGCTCATAAGACAGCAAAAACATCACCCACCATCGGCCTCTCAGCATTTAGCTGCCTTATAACCTTGCAGGCATTGTTGTCGGTGAGTGATGGTAATGTGTACCTCAGGTCCTTGGCGTTTGTGCTAGCAACTGATAATCTTTGGCACGGATGAATCGCTTTGTAACGAAAATATTTAGAAAAAAAATACGAAATATGGAGCAACCAAAGAGTACGTTTGAAACAAAAAGCCTTAGTCTATTTACATATAATATAAGCCTTTTCATCTTCTATGAAAAATAATTTTTTCGATTAATTTGTATTTGTACAATAAATCACATTAACTATGGTTACCAATAAAACCTTAATATTTGTTTAATTACATTTAAATAAGGAGGAGGGATCAAGTTTAAATAAAACCTTAATATTAGTTAAAAAACCCATTTAAGACGCAAACAAAAACTAGATAAAATTAGAAACTTAAGGAAACCCACGACTTGAAAAAAGAAGTTGCAAATAAAAAATTGAAAACCTAATGAAATGTATCAATACAAATAAATTTAAAAAACTTAACCAAAACCGTAAAAAAAAAAAAAACCTTGAAACCATGCTTAAACACAAAACATCACAAAAACAACAAAAACAGTTAAAGATGTTTTTAACCTTATTTTCTCATACTTGCAAAGCTTAGATCTAAAGGTAAATGACACGTAATTTTTTCCAATGATCGGTTTTCGACAATAATTTGGAACCAGTATCGATGAGAATTGCTAGAATTCAAGATATAATCTCTAGTAAAAAATTTGAAGGCTTCAGCATTAAAAGCCCATGTAATTTTTTTTTACAGTTTTTGGATTTTTTTTTTCAGAAAATGAAATTTAGTTAATTTAAAGGTTAGGTTTTTCAGCAACTGTTGATGGCGACAATTGTGTGATGGCAGCAACTGTGTGAGAGGAAACAAAGATGAAAAAAAACTTGAAAAAAGAATGGACAATAGTTAAATAATTAAGATAATTAATAAAGGAAAAGAAAAACATAAGAAAGGAAACAGAATAAAAATATATTTACATTCAATTACACTTTGGGGAAGAGAGAGTTTTAATCTCAATTACAAATCTACTTTCAATCAATGATCAAAAAAGGTGTAAAACTATCAAGTTTTACATTAGTGTAACTCGATCCCTCCCCTTAAATAAAATGTGATATTTTATTATCTTAAATTACATTTTTTATAAACATAATTAGAGTCATAATTTTTAAAATATGAAAATGCGGTTAAAATTTTAAACAATAATTAAAGATATTAGACTATGCGCTCTTTCAATAACTGGATCTATGATTTTTTTTTTCTAGTAGTGTGCAATTAGGCACTAAGCATAATGTACATATTCTCAACACAAAATATACATTTTGCTATTTCTTATTCCAAAACTTTAGCTATTTGAATGCCTTTCTTTAGGTATTCGAATGCCCTTAATTTGTATATATGAACTAGGCAATAAGCACATATTGTTAGGAAATTAAGAAATTGAACAAAAGAAGAAAAAATGATTCTGAGGTGTGAACTTTAGTTACTATCCTTAAAGATTCAAAAATCTCCCTAGATACATCAGAATCTCACAAACTCTCTCAAAATAGGTATGAAATTTCAAAATGAATATTAAGAACATAAGTATGGATATTTATAATGATCAATAAACACATTGAATAGATATGTCTTGTTTAAGAGACATCTCTTCAAATAAGTTATGTCTTTTAGATATTACTTTGCCCAAAATATACTTCTTCATATAAATTAAGTCTTTTTTTTTTTTGAGTGGATAAATTATGTCTTTGAGACATCACTTTTGGACTAATTATGTTTATTGGAACTAATTATGTCTATTAAACTTAACTTTCTAACAAATTACTGTAACGACCCGTTACCACATTTTTCCCTTTATTTTACACAACTTATCCGGTTGAGCTGTCTGTGATACTTCACTTGTACTTAATGTTAAACAATTTTACATAACATTGTTTATATTATACACATCCCCTATCTTAATTAATTAGATAAGTAGTACTGTAGACACGTCTAAATACAGAAAATAAATGATCGTACCTCATATAAATCAGTCGGTCTGCCACATCATCCATTATATGCAGCCGTGATCCACAATCAACTGATCTCATAATCATCAAAACCTGAAATGTTAAAATTGAGGAGTGAGCAAACCACGGCTTGTAAGAGAGTTACATGTCACACTTGATATTCAGCTATCTATATGCTGAAAATACTTTTTCACTTTCTTTTTAATCTTCCTAGCTGGCTCTAGGCTCACATGTAGGAAGGATATTACAGTCGGCTAGGGATCCAGATAGAGTAAGGCAGGTATTTTAAAATACCTGACTTGTTCCGGAACCTAGAAGCAACTGTAGAGAGTACTAATTCCGTTGTTTTCAAAAAGATATAATTTTCGTTTTTTCCACGGAGTAAACCACTTATTTCTTTTCTTAGAAATAATTCTTATGTTATTCTTTTAGAATAAACATTTATTTCTCTTTTCAAATCAGTAATCGTATCATACAGTTCAGTAAAACATTAATTAGATACGGTTCAATCAGTAGATAGTAAACAGTAGCTACCATGTTAGAAAACAGTATACGGTAGCTTTCAGTTCAATAAACAGTAAATGGTAGCTTTCAGTTCAGTAAAACAATAATCAGTGGCTACCATTCCAGTATACAGTACAGTTCTGTAAGCACAATGTTTTGGTACGGTTTTGCTCAGTAAACAGTAAACAGAAATCAGTACCGTATTTCAGTACAGTACAGTAAACATGATTCAGTAAATCCTTTCAGTAAACAGTAATCAGTATGTGACACTAGGCATCACCCTACAATTAAATCACGCTATCATCGTTCCCACAGGAACACAAGTCGTCCGCTTTTGGGGTGCACCCGTAGGCCATCGCCTCTCACGGCTATCTCAGCTAGATCTATGGCCATAATCTATAGGTGGTTCTCGGGTCCACTTACCAAGTGACCTCGAGACCGCTGATGACTTGGCGGGTCCATCAGCCTTGTGACACCCTGGGGTGCACCCATTGGTCTATCGACCCGAGCCATCGCCCCAGGCGGGTCACTCAATTACGCGAATAGTAATGCATGAACTCAGGGCCTAAAGTCTCAAAACAATATAAACTGTACCATAGCCTTTATGGATTTTAAACACAGTAGTGTAAAAACATTTCACAATTATCCATAAGGCTCACATGTATAAATCATCACCTTTATGAAATTTATAATTTAAATCACATTTCTCAAAATATTTCATAAAGGTATAAATCATATTTCTCATACGGTGAAAACAGTTATAAAATAGTCACACTATAAAACAAATCTCATGACAGTGTCTTTTTCACCGTAACATATGTATGCACGTCTTTCCATGCTATCAATCGAAAACATGGTTTATAAAATCATCGGAATTCAATTCAAATATTTTTGTAATTTATGTAAAAATAAATTATTTATTTTCCAATTTTCAATAATTCCGGCACCATGTTTTCCTCTAAAACACGTATAGAGACCTCTAGTCTTGAAATCATAGTTTTTCATCATTTCTTAACCTTTATGGAATTTATATAATTAATTATTTCCATAATTAAAACCATAAAGATTTTATATGAAATCAAGTGAATATTTAAGAATATTTATAAAAATATTCACTTCAGTCTCTTTTTCATTTTCATCTCATTTCAAGTGAAATATTACATACCGGGTGAATTTTCAATGATTTCCTTTTCACCATTCTCGAAAACATGAATATTTTAAAATCAAATATCATTATATTCATGTTTTATGAAATTCACTTGATTTCTCGATTTTCGTACCTAAAAATCGTTCCACGTGAAATCAAATCATTTATTATGATTTTCGGTGATTTTCGATAAATTTTAATAATTTTTCGATAATTTTTCGGCAGTATCCCTGCTGTCGATTTGGCTAGCCTCCTGCACGAAAAATACAGTTTATATTCCTCAACCAGTATTTCACCAAAATTTAAAACTGATAAACCACCACACTATAAAACCGATAATTATCAATAGCATTTATAAAATTAAATGCAATTTAAAAACATGGCCGAATATCCTTACAGGCGGCACATGTCTCCCTTACTTGTTTCGAGTCGGCGACTGCCTCTCAAAGGTCGCGCCCGTGTTCGCCTCGCCCGATTCCATCGGCTCGGTCATCGAGGGAATTTTTTGGAATTTAAATTCTAAAATTTAGAATTTTTCCATAATTATTTAAATAAATAAATTATTTAAATAATTTAACATTTTTCAGGATTTCTTACTGATTCCCGTAATTCTCGGGATTTCCAGTAATTTTCGAATTCTCGGGAATTTTCCAAATTCCCGGAATTCCTATTTCTCTTTCTCTTTCTTCTTTTTCTTCCTTCTTTCTTTTTCTCTTTTCTTTTTGTTTTTTTTTCTTTCTTCCCAGCCGGACCGGTCACCCCCTCACCGCCGGTTCTTCTTCGGTGGCCGGTTCTCCGGCGGTTCGGTGGCTCAGCAGCTGGCCGGCGTTGAGACGAACTTGCTGGTGGCCTCAGCTCGGCCTGGATCGGCGGCACGGCGACAGATCTACTTGGTTTACCTTTGGTTTCTTCTCCTCCTCTGTCGGCCTTCCTCCGCCGTTCTCTGCCTCAACCGTGGCCTCCTACCTCTTCCTCTTCCTCCGACGACGCTTCGGTGGCAGTGGCGGCGACCAATTTGGCCGGCGTCGCCTGTTCCTCTTTTCCTTTTCTTCCTTGGCTTCCGCCGGTTTCCTTCTCGATTCTCCTCGTTTCTTTCCTTTCTTCCGCCGCCGGTGGCTTCCTTCCTTTCCTCTTTGGTCGGCGACGATGTCCCTTCCTTTTTCCCTCGTCGGCGGTGGTAGCTCTGCCACCGTCGGTTCTGGCTGGGGAGGATCGGGTTTGCTTCCCCGATTCCTTTCCTTTCCTCTTTTGTTTCATTTTCCTTCTATTTTTAGTATATAATAAACTATATTATATACTACAATGTATATTTTATACATATAATATATACTTATACATATATTATTTCATATATAATATAGTACAATACATATTATATATACAATATATATATATATTGTATATTACAAAATATATATGTAATAGTACATATATATATGTATATTTATATATTTTTAATTTAAATAACCTTTACACATATATTTATATATTGTATTTACAATATATAAATGTACACTTTTAATGTAAAGTTTATATTTTACATTTTCATATATGTATATATATTTTATATATACATAAAACATTATAATTGTACACATATGTATTTGTATAAAAATACATTTATATAATATATAATTATATAAACGTATTTCCTATTTTTTTTCTCATTTCTTTATTTAATTTGGATATTCCATTATTCAAATTAAATTTCCTCATTTTCTTATTTTCCGAATTTCCAATTTAACTTTCTTCACTTGAATTTCTCGATTTGTCACTTCTTCAATTCTCGAGATTTTCACTAATATCCCGTTCTCACAATTTTATTTATTTATTTGCTTTAATATTAATTTTCAATAATTGAAAAATTTACGGTTATCACATTATGTCTATTTAAAATTTATCATACACAACCTTTGACAACTTAAACTTAATTTCCAAACTCAACTAACAAATTATGTCTATTCAAAATTTATCATACACAACCTTTGGCAACTTAAACTTAATTTCCAAACTCAACATTTCAAACTAATTAACACATATGGACTAAAGTAGTATGTACATAAGCACTAGAAAATGTGTACAACCTTAATTTCTTCAAGGATATTAGAATTCTCATCTCATGGCTTTCGAATGCTCTGAATTTATATATAAGCCCAAGGCATTATGTACATATATGTTAGGCACACTATAAACATTTGTATTAGGGATATGTCATCCTCTAATTTTTTATTTCGAAGCCTGTTTTTTATATTTCAAAACTTTATTTTCTTAAAACTTATGGAACTATCTATAATTTATTAGTTATTTGTTTTAAAATTGAAACACTCCACAACACAACGAAAATCAAGGAAGTTAGATAATATTTTCAACACGGCCGCTCAAAATCTGAAACGTATGGCAACGAATATGTTGAAATTAAGACGTATTTGGAAGGTAGCATTTGACCCGGCTAGCTGCCCCCAGTTGTTACACCTGTTTTCTTTTGTTTTTTGGTTACATGTTACACTTGTTTTCTGCTCCTTCAAAGTTCAGACAAAGCAGTTGAAACCTGTTTAATTGGACTTCGGACGCGTAGTTTCCACTCTCTGCCAAAACATTGGTTGCTTCAATCAGCGTTTATATTATTAACCATGTCGATTCTACAAAACAAACCTATTAACAAATAATATATTCATGCTTTAAATTGCTTTATTTTACATATTATTCACTAATGAGGGACGGGTTTAAGAACCCATCTGTCAGCCCATTGATTTCACCACAGGGCAGAGGCAGCGGTTCTTCAATATAAACCATCATCATCTTCTTTTAGTATTCCTAAAAATTATTAGCGAAAAATTATGCTGTGATCATTGAAGTGTTGAAGTAAACTTTAGTATACTTTATGCTTGGACGCCACATATTACATGTTTATGTCTTGGAAAAAACGTACATTTAATTATACTATAGTAGAAATGTTGTGGGTGGACCCTATGATCTTTCTTTATGCCAAATAGTATATATTTAGATATAGATGTGGTGTAGGAAAATACAAGTAAATATAGGTAAGAAGGAAGTCCAACATGAAAGAAATTCATTATTCCTTTCATGTTTTGAATTGTTGAAGGAAACAGTGGATCGGTGATCAGGTTTCCGGGAAGCCATTAGCCATGGCAGATGAGTTGGAATTCGTCAACGAGATGAGCAGTTGGAAGAAAACCCTTGTCCTCATTACCTTTGTCTTCTTTGCCATTCGCTTAATTTGTGCAAATATTCTATGGTTCAAGAACCGTCTTCCTGTCTTTACCTTCCAATACAATCCCAGCAAAGCTAAGCATGGTGCAACAGTAACAATGCCCTATTGCTGTGTCTGTCTTAATGAAGCGGAAGATGGCGAGAGGCTACGGCGGCTGCCCAGATGCAACCACTGCTTCCATGTCGATTGCATAGATGCGTGGTTCCAGTACCGTTCCACTTGCCCTCTTTGCAGAAATGAGGTGGCTATCCTCCGCCCTCAAAATCAACGTGGGCTTCTTTCTTCCATTCTTCTTGCATTTTTGCAGACTCTTCTTTGGAAAATGAATAGTAATCCACCTCCTCTCAACTTTGCAACTTCCTTGGTGTAGAATGGAATTGGAAATCTAGGTACACTTTTGAAGTCATCGTATTATGTATACCTTCGGTGTAGCATTTTTTTTGAAGCTATTCCATAACCAGCCTTGTTTGATTTCCCCAATGTCCACATTCTTCTATAGTTGTACTCGCAGTGCATTCGTTTATCCGAATGAATGGTTAGTTCAGCAAAGAGTTCTTCAAAACTTTTCTTTTTAATTCATCCTTGGTTGCTGGAAACTGCAAGGACAAACTTGTTACGAGCATTACCTTTTTGGGAAGAAAATAATTAGGGGTAGGGACACTTTCTTTGAATGGCAAAATGCATCTTTGAATTCTTAATTTACCAAAAATTAGAAATCGTTTGATTGGAAAGTTGTAAGATATATGTTTAGAAAAATTTGTTAATTCGATAATTAGATTTCGTAATTATATTCTTTTATAGCTTAATTATTGAATTAATAGTTTTTCAATCTTATTTTTTTTTCATACTTTCTATCAAGTAATGTTTAAGCCTTTGCTTGATAGAAAAGAAAGATAAAAAAGAAGATGAAAAATTTGTTAATTGAATGTTTAAAATTTTAGACTTAAGAGTCAAATATATCTATAACTTTTTACACAAAATGAAAATAAGTTATCAACCTTTAATTTTATTATATAAACTATTAACCTTTTAAAATAATGCAATTAAGTTCAAATCAGATATAAATTTTTGTAGTAAAATAAAAAGGTTGAGGACTTAATTATAAGGCCTAAACCTTTTATTTATTTTACTTAATTGTATTCTTTTGAAAGGTTGGTTTGAAGGCTTCTTTATAATAAAATAAAAATTTATGGACTTTTATAATAAAATTAAAAGTAGAAGGCTTATATCTATTTTGTATAAAGGATTAAAGGTATATTTGACTATTATACCTAAATTTTATAATCACTTTTTTGCTTTGTAACTTAGTCATTGAATTAACAAAATTTTCATTCTCACTTTTTCTTTTCCTTTTACCAAGCAAAACTTAAGTATCTTATGAAATTATCAATAAACAATGAAAAAAATTAAAAATTTCTTTAGAAAGGTGTAATGGTTGAGTAATTAATTGAAACCTAAAACTGGAAGCACTTGAGATTCTTTCTCGGTTGCCAAGGGATGGGTGTGACTAGACATGCTCAATGGCTAAGATACCTGTCCAAGTTCGAAGGTTAACCTAAAATTTGATCAAGTTTAGATAAAAATATATGACGCATTTAACGAGTCTAGACAAAAATTTTTAAACAGGTTGGGCTCGTGTTTGACTCTTTGAAGCCCAAGCTCAGTCTGACCCGAAATATAAATAAAATTAATTTTTTAAAAAAATATATTTACTAAGTATATTGCAATAGGATTATTATTCTATCTACTGCCAGTGGATTTTTTTAACTCCACAAGCAGGGTTTGGATGATGACATGTATTCTTTAAAAATATTAAGAAAATAAAAGTAAACAAAATGAAACATGTGTCATCATCCTAACTCTGCTTGTGGAGTTAAAAAACTCCACTGGCGGTGAATGGGATAATAATCCATTGTAATATTATATATACATAAAATATTATTGATTAATAAACATAATTATATATATTTAATATGAAAATTGACATGTAAATTTTGATAAATCATATTAAACTTCAAATGGACTAAAAAGAATAAAAAATAAATAAAAAATTAAAATAATAAAAATAAATAAAATAATATTCAAACCGATAAGATCGAGTTCGAACTTGTAATATAAAATAAAAAAAATCTAAATTTTCAGGTAAAGCCGGACTTGAATTTACATATAAATCATTATTTTTGGATTTAAATCTAATCCAAAATTGATCCGAGCCCGCTACGATCGCCTCTACTGTGGACTGACCGGGATTAACTTTAAGAAAAGAAAGTTGTGTAAGCACTGTGGTATTCCCGTTCCAATTTCCCACCAACCCATTAATGTGTATAGTGGGAGGCTAGAGCGACGATTTAAAAAGAAGACAATCAGCACAATTTTCCCGATCATTATAATAACACGTCAACTCATCCTCGTCGGATTTGATTAGATGCATTGGAGCCACTAGTCTTTGCCTTGCTTTGCTTTCGGTACAAGATGAAGAGGAAGTCTTCGGGGTGTATAATTAGCACCTGAAATGAAACCTCCTCATTTTGTTAAACTACCAGCTAATACTATCAATACATTTATTTCATGATTTGTAGCAGTTGCATTAATGGTAGGTAGCCAAGAATTTTTTTTTTCTTCTTTCTTCTTGTTGGAATTTTTCAGTGCTTCGTTTGGTTTGCTCTTCAACCATCAACCTTAACATTTCTCGCTTGGTAAAACAACAGCAAAATTAGAACGAGTTGTCTGTCGCAATGCAGATTAGCCTTAATTTTTTTGGTTCATAAGTTGTGATACTAAAGTAAACAAGTATTACGTGATTAATGTTTACTACAATCTTATTTGGACAATATTACGAGGTAAAAAAATTATTAATTAAATATTCTTTTAATTGATAATAATTAAAAACATATTCTCCCGAAAAAATCAAGATTTTTTATTTGCCTTTTAAAAATAATAATATTATTTTATTTAGATTTTTAAATTTTGTAATTATAAATTATTTGCTGAAATAAAAATTCGTACTATAAAAAACATTGATAGTAAAAATATCAAAAGAATTAACATATTGAAAAATATCCTAATTAATAAAACAAATATAATTTTTTGTATAATCAGTTTTAATAAATAATAATGTTAATCACAATTCACAATAATAGACAAAACACACAAAAAAAAAATCATAACAAGATAATATCCATAACTGAATCCTTTCTGAGTTTTTTTATCAAACTATTATAATTTAAAATCTTATTTCCTAAAATAGGGTATTTAAAAACTTATTTCACAATATATAATTTTTTTGACATGTCATCGATATGTCATAATTTTTTAATATTTAAAAAATAAACTTATAACCAATTATTTAAAAATAAATCACGATAACCCCTCAAAAATCTTTATGCTTTTTTCTCTTTGGCTTCTTTTTGCTCTTTTTCTATCTCTTTGATTTTATTTCTATTCTTTCTCCATCTCTTTAAGTTCTTTCACTTTTCATCCAATTTTAATAATAAATGTACTTTTGATTTATTAGTTATTTCTTATCTTTCACTTTTTTTTGCTATGTTTATTGAGTTTAATTTTAGTCTAAACTGAAACGTATTTGATCTGTTCACTGAAGCTTTCAATCTTCTTCTTGTTCACAACAGCAATTCATTCCCTCCCCTAACCCCAAAAAAATCACTTACTGCAAATTTTTATCTTTCAGATTTCAACTTTTCACTAGTTTGCTAACCTAATCTAATAAATTGTTTTATCATTCTTGCCGAAAGAATCCAATGTGCATCCTGCATTCTCTCTTTAGCATTTTTGTTTCCTTTGTGCTCTTCATAACATCTTCTTCTTTTTTTTAATCATCGTTTATGTCTTCAATAAGCCAATAACTATTGGTTTGGCCGGTTACTCATAATAATTGGGAGGTTACTTATTTCTTTATTACTTTGTATGAGTTACAAATTTGTGAAGTATATAAATAGGAGTTCTAAACCTCAAATGAGAAACAACAATTCACTGTGATAATTCAAACATAATCTTATTCTTGGACAAGAGAAGGGTGTTTGATGTTAGAGCTCTTTACTCTACACGTTAGTGCAGAACTGTAGAGTGTACAACGAAGATAGGTTGGGTTGTTGTATCCTGGAGACAACACGCTTAAAGTTCTTGCTGCACTGGTGATATAATTCTCGCAGAGGCGTGAATCGTCTTAAAAAGAACGAGATATCCGTGCCTCAGTCCAACTCTTCGTGATAAATAAAATAATTCTAATTTATATTTTTTTATATTATTTTGATTACTAACAATTTCTTATTTTTGTTTCAGTTTCTAGCACCTACAACATAGAGAGGAACTCCAACAATTTTAAAAGCGAGTTCCAACAATATTCAAACTTGAATAATATTGAAAGAAGGAGAAAAGTAAAAGTACTAGGTTGATAAAAAAATTGTTGAAATTAAAAGGTTATTGTGTTTAATCGGTGGAATCTTAAAATCCCTGCACCCATGGACTAAAACAGCAAAGCTAATTCCGTTGAAGAAAGAGTAAGGTTGTTCTCCATTAAGTGAAAAAGTAAAGTCTGCAGGAGGTTAAAGACAAGGAATGGAAACAGTTTGTAATTTTTTATAAAAAATATAATATACTGATGACATGTGTCACGTCCCGTGCACAAGCCTAAGGCCTGATGAAAGGAAGCAGGCCCAATTAGGTCCTAGCCAAGGGGATGAGAGGTTGGAGGCCCAAACCAAGGCAACCCAAAGTAGTGGGAGTGACGTGGATGTTGGCCGGAAGGTGTGCGGGGAGATAGGCACACAGATACGCAAGACTGAAGCTAACCCGGCGAGCTGGACACTTAGGCGAGGCTCTTGCAAGCTGGGCGAGCAAAGTCCTTGTCGCCAAGCCCAGGCGAGCTAGACAGTTGGGCGAGGCTCCAGGCGTAGGTGAAGGAGAGGGCGAGCGCACCAGGCAGGTAGGCGAGCGGAAGGAACAAGCGAGCTCAAGGGTGCAGCTGAGACAGATTCTTGGGCAGAACAATGTCAGCAAGGCTCAGTGCGCACTAGCTACCATACACTCAGGGAAGGTTCCCAAAGTAGTCTGCTAACCTCACACTTGGCCTAACTACTATCGCACACCTGTATGAGGGCTTGCCTATATAAAGGGGTGTCTTCCCCATTTGTATAGATATATATATATATATATATATATAGTGATACACTTGAGTGTTAAGTAAGGCTTAGGGGAGAGTCTCAACGTGTGGGTGAGGGAGTGAGCTTGAGAGATAGGTTGAGGCCCTTGTGGGAACCTCCTAGGACGGCTTGGGTGTGTCCAGCTGGGATAGTTGAGGCCATAGGCTGTGCCTTCCTGTTGTAACCGCTCCTGTACATTGTTGAGTTGAGTGAATACAAGTGTACAGTTCCCCATATTGTGTGCCCCTGCGTTAGTGACTTGTGTGAGTGAATTAGTTTGTGTGTCTGCTATTTTGTTAGCTTGTGAGCAATGGGTAGGTTGACTTAGGAGAGTGGACGTGAGTTTCCCGCCTAAGGCCGCACGGTTGCTGGGCTTAAGCTCCCGGATCGTGACACATGCCAAAAACTATTATATATTGGGAAATAAGTTTAGAAATATTATACTCCTGGAATTAAGATTTCAAATGACAATAATTAGATAAAAAACTTCTTTCTTCTTGTTTTGTACAGTACCAAAATTAGGACATTGTTGATGGAATATTGTGTTGGTAATACACGATACGTATCGTATGATATGATACAATTTATTATAAAACTGATACGTATCGATACAACGGTTTTATAATGAATTAGTAGCGTATTTATTGATACACAAGTGAATCAAGGTGTATCGTACAATATATCGATATATTTCGATACACTTTATAGTGAAACTGAGTCAGACCTAATCAAATTTGATCAGACCCAAATTACTAAAAATGAAATTTTAATAGTTTTTTAACCTTAAAAAACTTAAAAACATATTCTCTATACAATTTAATCTTGAAAATTTGAAAAAAAAAATTAAACTTTTAATTTAGTTAGTAAATAAAAAGGGTTAATGTATCATTTGATCTCGACTTATACCACTTTTATCACTTTTTTGTTGGTATTTAATGAATTTTCGTTATGGTACCTAAACTTCATTTCTATCAGACACTTTAGTACCTAAGACTAATGCCGTTTGAAAAATGCTAATGTGGCTTAGAATGCTCAATAAGAATTTGACACGTGGCAATAAATGCCACATCATTTTCACACCACGTCAGCTTTATTTATTTTTTTAAAAAATATATTTAAAAAATTCAGAAAATATTTAAAAATATGAAAAATTATTTAAAATATCTAAAATCCCTAAAAATATTTAAATTTTTTAAAAATAAGTAAAAATAATTTAAAAGTATTTTAAAATATTTAAAATATTAAAAGAAGACAAAATATTTAAAAATACGTAAAAATATTTTTAAAAATATGTAAAAATAAGTGAAAATATTTAAATATATATAATAGTATTTAAAAATCTTTAAAAACAATTAAAAATATTTAAACTCAAGGTCTTTAATTATTTTTTTCTTGCTTGTTCGTGATCTCTCTCTAGCTTGGAATTCTTGACTTCTCTAAAAATCAAGAATACTAGATAAACCAAAAACCCATGTTACCTTTTCATTTCAATTTCAAAGTTGTGACCATTTGTTAGTGCCTTTAGATATATAGTTTAGAAACGAAAAAGGACTTACAATGTGAACATCAACAATTGTTCAAGAAAAAAAGAGGAAAAGAAGGAAAATTCCCAGGAAAAAAGTAATGGGTGTATTCAACGATATTGGGTGGCAACAAGGGGGCAAAGGTTTTGAGTGTTTTCAACGAATGTCTTAGCCCTTAGAAAGCGAGAAAGAGATCCTTTGCCACTGCCACCATCAGACTTTGCTCTCAACTACCAATCTCAAGATCCGTTGCCTTTGCTGGTTTCTCGCCATTGCCTAGATATAATTCCACCTATTTCTTCTTCGGTTTTTGCTAATTCAAGAACCTTAAGACCTTTTTGATGAATGGTTTTCTCAATTAGGGCAATGGGTTAGATGTTTGATTGGTCTACGCTTGTTAAGTATTTTGATTTTGTTTGTGTGTATGAATTTAGGATAAGCCGAGGGGATGGGGCTTTTTACTGATTTTGATTTTGAGCTTCTTATATTTGGCTTTGAATTCGTTTGCTGGGTTTGTGGATGGACGTGTGTATGTTATTTCTGCTGGGTTTTGGGAAATAATATAGAGCCGAGAGGAGAGAAGAAACCAAAAACTAGAGGATTCTTTGTGGTTTTTTTTAATTAGTTTTATTTAAATAATATTTTTAAATATTTTAAAGTATTTTTACATATTTTTATATGTTTTAAAAATATTTCAATATTTTTAAATATTAAAAATATTTTAATGTATTTTTAAATGTTTTTAAAATATTTTTTTAAGAAAAAAAAGGTAATAAAACTGATATGATGCCACATATCAAATTCTTATTGGGCACCTAAGCCATGTCAGCATTTTTTTAACGGCGTTAGCCTGAGGTGCTAAAGTGTCTAACAGAAGTAAAGTTTAGTTACTAAAGTGATAACAAAAATTCATTAAGTACTAAAATGATAAAAGTGATATAGTTTGAGGGCTAAATGATACATTAACCCAAATTAAAAGTAAAAACATATGTAAAAATGCTATTAAAAAAATACTATTAATAAGCATTTTAAGAGTTTGCAAACAATCATATTTTTTATTTTTATCATAACTCACTTAATCCCACTAATATGTATAATATTTTTTTTATTTTTTTAACCTAAAAAATTTAAAAACATATTCTTTACATAATTTAATCTTGAAAAATTGAAAAAAAATATTAAACTTTTAGTTAGTAAATTAAAAATAAAAAATATTATTTGAAAATATATATTATTAATGAGGATGTTAAGAGTTTGCAAACAATCATATTTTTTTTATTTTTACCATATACCCACTTAATCTTATTAATATGTTTAATATTTTTTATTTATTATTCATTTTAAATGTGTATGTATTATTTATAATTAATTTTAAAATTATTTACCGTAACTTACGATACAATACGATACTCGATTCTTAAAAATAAAATTTCGGTTCACGATACGTATCTCGATTTAATAATTATGGTCGGGATCTAAATTACCAACAAAAATATTGACGGAATATTTTGTTGGTAAAAGCCTAGAATCCATCGATATTAGCCTCGTTGGAAAATTAATTGAATTCGTAACATGAATTTTCGTAGGTAATTATTGGCGGAAATTTTATCAGTATTTTACAATTTTGGTCTGCATTAGGGTTTAAGAAAATATAAGAAATTGTGAATTTCTCTTAAAATTTTGTCAGTATTCCGTAGTTAAACTGTCGATAAAAGTATAAAAAATTGTAAAATTTTGTTGGGTATCCGGTCGATAATGATGAAATTTTAAAAAAAATCTTTTTTATTTGGTGATTAATTTTGTATTATTTATTTCCTATTTATATATAGGACTAAAATTTACAAAATAAAAAATTAATAGCACAAAAATAAATATTTTTTAAAATTATTAATAATATAAATAAATTAAAATTATAATAGTTGGCTCACTAAAGGATTGAGAAGGGGTGAATCGATCTATAACACCTTTTTGACCTAGCGACTTATAATTATAATCTCTTCCTACTTTAGTCAAGTAAATTTAAATCAATTTAAAGATAATGTAGTAAAGGAGCAAATGGAAAGAAAGTACACTATCGATTTATAAAGATTCGACACTTTACCTATATCCTTTACCTTAAGCATCTCTCAAGGATTTCAACCAAATTTACTCCACGTAAATTAGATTACACACTTTCCTCTTTTATTACTCAAGAGTAACCCTTTACAAGTTCCTTTTCGATTAGGTTTAAGGATAACCTTCTACACATTTCTCCCTTCAATGCCTAAGGTGACAATCAATAGTAAGAGGATGAAGAGATCCCAAAGAAAACAAAAATTAAAGTCACAATAAGTACTCCAGTGATTGTTGAAGGAATGTTCATTTGAGAGAATGTTTTGATTTCTTTTCTTGTTGGGATTTCATAGAACTGGCCGTTGCCTTCAATTTAAACATTGGCTATACATCAAATTGTGCTACTGATACTTCAAGAAATAAACCTGCAAAACAACTTAGAGAAGTATTGATACAATAGTAAATGTATTGATATAGTTACAGAACAGTTGATTCTGTTTGTAGGTGATGATGCCGTATCAATGCAGTAACAAAAAGATACAATAGTTATCTTTCTCTTTCTTTATTGTAGGAATATATATATATATATATATATATATATATATATATATATATATATATATATATTCTTGTGTTTTGAATCAGATTGGTGGTTGAGCATTAAATGCAAAGATAATCCTTGGGAAAGAACTCCTAAGAGGTCACATGTGCTCCACATGAGATGGAATCGAAGTATGTAGTGGAAGAAATTGAGAATTGTGGAACCAAGTTTTGTGAATTGAAGTATTTGTTCAAGTTTTCTGTTTAGGTGGTGCATTATGTGCATCTATTCATTTTTAGAATTTTTGAATCACTGTGAAGAAAGATAGATATAAGCTAATGATTATAAATTAAGTATTTCTGAGGTGGCAACCCTAGCATTTTATTGCTTTAGTAGTTATTTCTTTTATATCTCAATAGTTATCAAAATCGTATTATACGTGATACGTATAATACGATATTATTCAATTCACTATAAAATTGATACTTATCAATACAAAAAATCAGATTTACCATGAATCAATAGCGTATCTATTGATATATAAACGAATCAATATATATCACACGATATATTAATACACTTAGATACACTTTATAGTAAAATTGAGCCAAGCCCAATTAAAATTTGATATAACCCAATTAATTAAAAATATAATTTTAATAGTTTTTTAACTTAAAAAAACCTAAAAACATATTCTCTATATAATTTAATTTTGAAAAATTGAAAAAAAATTAAACTCTTAGTCAATAAATTAAAAATAAAAATATTATTTAAAAATATATACTATTAATGAGTATTTAAGAGTTTACAGACAATCATATTTTTTATTTTTATTATTATTATTATTATTATTATTATTATTATTATTATCATCAAATACTCACTTAATCTTATTAATGTGTATAATTTTTTTATTTTTTAACCTAAAGAAATTAAAAACAGATTCTCTACATAATTTAATATTGAAAAATTGAATTGAAAATAAACTTTTATTTAGTAAATTAAAAATATAAAAATATTATTTAAAAATATATACTATCAATGAGCATGTTAAGAGTTTACAAACAATCATATATTTTATTTTTATCATATACTCACTTAATCCTATTAATATATATAATATTTTTTATTTGTCTTATATGAGTATGTATTATTTATAATTAATTTTAAAATTATTTATTGTATCTTACGATACGATACTCAATTCTTAAAAATAAAATTTCAATTCATGATACGTATTTCGATTTAATAACTATGTTTTTATTTTAATTTAGTATTTCATGATTTTGATTTTTTTTATTTTATTTTGTATGTGTCATAGTCTGAGTGCGAGAGAGCAGCAAAGGAACTTGGCAAACATGAAGTTTGACCTTCATTGAAGAGTCAAGTGTTTTTTTTTTAAACCAAATCATCCCCGACCTTCGTTTGAGGATTTGACAACGAAGCTTAAGGCTTGTCAACAGCCAGTGAGTTCATTTGGCAAATTCGTTTTTGGCCAAATTTTCCTTCCCTTCTACTCCCATTTTATTTCCTTCCATGTTTTGATTTGAAATTATTTGTTGGATTTTGCTTTGTTGTTTCGATTGGATTTTGGATTCATTTATTTGCAAGGCAGAAAGGCATTTGAGCTTCTTCTATTCATTTGTAATCTCTCCCTTAGTTGAAGTTCCTGATTCTTTTTTTCCAAGCTTTACCAAATATGCCTCTGCAATCAAGCCTTCAGGGTGAGCTTTATTAGTCTTATAGGACTTCAATTTAAGAAGGAACCTATAATAAAAGAACCATAATTAAAGAAAAAAATACTTTAACACATAAGAAAATACTTTAACCAATTGAAAGACCAAATTGGATTATACCTTTCAACTCGATACATCCATCTATAATACACAGGTCCTGTAATTTTTGCCTCATCAACCAAATGAACCACCAAATGTACCATGATGGTAAAGATTGAAGGAGTGAAAATCTTCTCCATTTGACAAAGAGTGAGCACAATCTTAGATTGAAATCTCTGGAGTTCTTCAACTACAAGAACTTTAACACATAATGCCTTGAAAAATTGACCTAATTCAACCACAACCATAGTCACATCTCTAGGTAGAAGCCCATGTAATGCAAGTCCAAGGAACTCCTCCATCAATATATGGTTGTCGTGACTTTTCAAAGGAAGAATTTTGCGATCTTTGAGACTGACACGTTGGGAGATATTTGAAGAAAAACCATCTGGAACTTTGATTCTTTTTAAAACTTCTAGAAACACGTCTTTCTCCTTTGTTGACATCCAATAGCAAGCAGGAGGTATATGAAGTCTACCATCCTCATCTTCCCTTGGATGTAGCTCTTTCCTTATACCCATGGCTTACAAGTCTAGACGAGCCTTCAAATTATCCTTAGTCTTCCCATCAATATTTAATAAAGTCCCCAAAATATTATCGCATACATTTTTCTCTACATACATCACATCTAGATTATGACGTAACAAATTGTGCTCCCAGTATGGCAAACTAAAAAAAATGCTCTTCTTTTTCCAAGTATCAAAATGAATTGGATTTTTCTTTCTAAAAGTAACATAAATGTTATCTACTTGACTTAAAACCATACTTCCTGAAGGTGAAATTGGGGTAGCCCTTAATTCTTGAGTGCCATCAAAAGAGGAATCAGTTCGAAATTCATGATTAATATCTAAAAACTGACAATGACCCATGAAACAATATTTACCCCCATGATGTAGCCATAAATAACATGTGTCTTCAGAACAATGAGGACATGCAAAACGACTTTTAATATTCCAACCAGACAAATCTCCGTATGCAGGAAAGTCGTTTATTGTCCACATTAATGCAGCACGTAATTGAAAATTCTCTTCAACAAAAGCATCAAAGGTGTTTACCACAACTTCCCATAATTCTTTTAACTCTCTTACTAGAGGTTGTAAGTAAACATCAATATCATTTCCAGGTCCACTCCTACCTAGAATCACTAAAGAAAGAATAAAACTAGACTCTTTCATAGACAACCAAGGGGGCAAGTTGTACGGTATCACCATAACAGGCCAAACACTATACTTATTGTTCATTGTTCTAAATGGATTAAATCCATCAGTAGCCAAGCCTAGTCTCACATTACGAAGGTCTAAGGCAAAATCGGGATATGGCAAATCAAAAGATTTCCAAGCAAGAGAGTCAGCTAGATGCCTCAATTTTCCATCTTTCTTACGACCCTTGTCATGCCATAACATAACAAGAGCTATTTTTGGAGACATGAACAATTTTTGAAGTTTAGGTTTCAAGGGAAAATGATGTAACACCTTTATGGGTTTCTTCTTTTTACCAATAAAACCACCCTCCAAATCATTATTATCACATTGCACCCACCTAGAAGCACCGCACACATAACACGACTCTTCATTTGCTCTCTCATCAAGGTACAACATACAATCATTTGGACAAGCATGAATCTTGTCATACCCAAAACCTAATTCCTTAATCATGTTCTTAGTTTCATGATAGGAATTAGGCAAAGTTTCACCCTCAGGAAGAATCCATTTCAATAGTGAAAGAAGCAAATTGAATGACTCATTACTCATCCCACTAGAAACCTTTATTTGAAACAACTCTAAGATGACAGACAATCTAGACATTTTTTGGAATCTCAGGTATAGTTCTTGGTTTAAATCATCTAACAACTTATAAAACTTAGTTGCTTCAACATTTAGCTCTTCTTGGGATTGTCTAGGATCACTTCCTCCACCAAAATATTGAGATAAGTCAATCTCATTCTCATATTCGACTCCTAAACTCTCTTCAATACTAACATCTCGAAGTTCTTGAGAGCTTTTTAGTAAATGAGACTCGTAAGCAAACAATGAAGTCTCACCATGACAAACCCAATGAGTATAACTAGACAAAAACCCATTGCAAATCAAATGCTCTTGTATATCTTCTAATGATTTCCAACGCAAATTGACACATTTTATGCACGGACATAAGATCATGTCATCTCAACATGCATTCTCAAATGCAAATCTTAAAAATTGGCTCACCCCTTGCACATATTCACTACTAAACTTAGACTTTCCAATCCAACTCTTATCCATGGTTGTAGTAGTGATAGCAAAAGAAAACAGCCAATGAAGGAGAACACAACCTAGAAAACAACAAAACAACTCGATTATGTATCTATAACCTATATGTGTATATAAAACCAACCTTATATGTGTATATAAAGTTCAAGAAATGCATTATAAAATTATTAAATGGTCAATAAAACAATTTTATTAATTATTGCGATAGAAGAATTTATTAATTTTTATAATTGTCAGAGTTAGAATTATGATTTTTTATTAATTTAAAGAAACTATTATATTAAAAAAATTAATCTAAAAAATTCTGTTGCTATATCTATTCCATAGCTAATAACCCTACTCAACTAAGTTTTGTTATTATCAAGAACTCTTGACAAAGAGATTTAGGCCTCTAGATTAAGAAATATGGCTAAAAGATTAGATACCAAGATATACCTGCAAGTAGACCTGCTCATGGGCCGGGCCGGGCCCATGACAGGTAATAATAAGGTTTTTACACGTCCAAGCCCGTTTTCAGTTTTATACTACAAACCCGAGCCCGACCAGAAAGTAATTTTTTTATATTTTAATTTTAATTTTATTTGTTTTTTTATTATTTTATACCCTTTAAAATTTAATTTAATTTGTCAAAATTTATATATCAATTTTCATATTAAATATTTATAATCATATTTATTATTCAATAATATTTTATATACATATAATTATATTATATTTAGTAAATATATATAAAAAATTTAATTAATATTAAAAAAGATATATATAAAATAAATAATAATAATTCGGGTCGAGCCGGGCCGGGCTCGGGCTTTGAAAGGCAAGCCTGAGGCCCGGCCCAATTTTTAAACGAGCCTAAAAATTTTGTCCAAACCCGTTTTTTTATCAAATATTTTTGTCCAAGCCCGACCAAATTTAGAACGGGCTTTCGAGCTTAGGCAGATAGCCCGGTCTTAAGCAGGTCTACCTGCAAGTAATATTTGCAATAGCAGAGTCAGCTGTTATCTGATGTTCGGCGGCAATCTTACTTGCTACTAAATTTGGCCATGAAGTTCCAGCTGCTAATGCTGTAAATGCTATGACATAAGAATTTATCTCTAGAACAAAATACAAAATGAGAATAGGGAAAATGATGAAAAACCAGACTATAATAGGGTTTTAATCATCTAAACTCTACGTGTAACTACTATTATG
Source organism: Heritiera littoralis (assembly GCA_031772115.1). NCBI lineage: Eukaryota > Viridiplantae > Streptophyta > Magnoliopsida > Malvales > Malvaceae > Heritiera > Heritiera littoralis. Next base: position 1,982,756 of record JAPDPK010000092.1, on the reverse strand, counting down.
CTAATATATACAGCAAGCAGCAATATTAATTTTGTTTTGGTTGAAATAGTTTTTAATATATAAAAAGACAACTTGTTCCTTACTTATAAATCTCATTCATCAATTGAAAAAGTTTGAACTCAAAATTTTAGATTAGAATTTCAAATTTTGGTTGTTGGATATCGTTTTAAAGGTAAGGATTTCATGTTTTAGTTTTTTATTAAAAAAAATTCAATATGAAAAAATACAGTTTTAAAATCATTTGAATTCAAATAAAATCATAAATAATCTTGTTTGTATTATAATAATATTTAAGATGAGTTTTTAATCCATACATCATCCAAAGTACAAATGTGATCCAGGTTTTATGCTTATTAAAGATAATATATTAGCAATTGCTTATGATTAACACTATTCTAATATAATATGAACTTTTAAGAAATCATATAAAGTACAAAACCTTATCACAAAGATAATAAAACACATACTAATATATTTTCAGAGATTCAAAATGCACTTACAGAGAGACAACCCCTATACTGGCAGTTAATGACATCAATAAGACTAAAAAAATCTCCCAATTATTATAAATATGCAAAGGCCTAGGCATAATACTTTAGGAATAAAAACCATTGTGATTTTTACAATAATCTGCTATTTTTCCCCATGCCACAAACTTTTTCCACTATTATATGTAGTTCCCATTTCGTGAAAGCAAAATTTTTCCTATTATTAAATGGTTTGCAATGATCATCTCCCATAGAAGTTCATATTTCCAAGTAAAATTATATGTCAATATTGTCAAGAAAAAAAATTAAAGTGCACAAAAAAGAAAAAAATTATTCTAATTAAAGGAGTTTATTATCACATTTCATTAAAAAAAAGTAGATATCTTATAAATTGTTTTTGAGTCTTATAGAATAGAACGGAAAAATTATAAATCATAATTTCTTTTAATTAAGTAATTCACCTTTTGATATACATTAAGAAAACTATTCAAACAAAAATACTTTTTAGTAATAATTTTAAGAAATTGGAAAAATAACTAACTTGTTCAACAAGTGTCCCAACTAGTTTGAATTGATTTAGAATTCCACTCCTTTTTTCCCTCCTATAAATAAAAAATGATATAATAATTTTGTATTTTATACAGTATTTATATTTTTGTAAAGTGATTATGTGCTTTTGAAATAAATAATATGATTATTTTAAAATTCTAGCTCCGAATTTTAGAATAAGATTTTTATTTAATATCTTAAAAAATGGGTTTGGTCCAAACCGAGAAAACGGAAAAACAGGAAGGGAAAGTGAAATTGGGTGTTTCCAGAGAAAAACATACGGGAAAAAGGAAAGAATAAAAAGCAAGAGCAGACAAACGATCTGTAACCCTCTCTAGAGGAATTTGTTTTATGCACCTTTATTCACCCAAAAAAAAAGCAAGAGCAGACCAAAAAAAAAAAAAGCAAAAAAAAAAAAGCAAGAGCAGACCAACATTTTGGTCTTAACAAGTCTTTAGCCAACAATATCATCATCTTCGCCTTAAGGTTTTAAATTTCTCTCCTATTTTCCAGGTTTCTTGCTTTATTTTCCTTCTCCCCAAACAGTCTTTGACTTTAATTTCTTCCATTTTTATATTTCATATGTTTGTCTAAACACTGATTAGCTCTGGAGTTACACTGGTAAATCTGCTTCCTTTATTATTTTATCATTTTAAATTTTCTTTTGCTTGCACTTGTTGCTTATTTGATTCTTTTTATATAGTTTTTTTTTTCTTTTGCTGTTTTCTGCTGGATGAATATGCTAGAATCAGTCAACAGATTGACAACTACTCAATCCATAAACAAATCTACTTTATAATCCTTATAAACAAATCTACAATCCATAAACAAATCTACTTTATAATCCTTAAAAATGAATAAACAAACTTGCTTAATCTTATAAACAAGAAGTAAATCTTACCGATGGCTTGAATCAAGCTCCATATCCCAGATCCTTTATGCAAAAATTGGCCAGGTCACAGATCCTTTATGCAGAGCTGATGATGTGCGAGATCTGAGATCCGCAATGTGAGATCTGGAGCAGCGAAGTGGCAGAGGAGTGAGAGCAGAGGTGACGAACAGAGGAGTGAGAGCAGATTTGCAATGCGAGATCTGCAGAGGAGTGAGAGCAGAGGTGACGAACAGAGGAGCGAGATTTGCAATGCAAGATCTGCAGAGGAGTGAGAGCAGAGGTGCGATGATGGTAGTGAAAGAGGGAAAAATGAAAGGGGCATTTCTTTAAGGGAAAAATAAAATCAGGCGCGATGATGCTTAAATTGTTAAATTTAGGCGCGATGATGATAGTAAAGCATTTACACTATGTTTGGATAAACATTAGTAAAGGAAAGAAATGGAAAGGAAAAGAATGCAAACTAAAGGAAAGGAAAGAAAAGGAAAATGTACATGTACTCTTTGTTTGGATAGTCAAAATTAATAAAGGAAAGGAAAGGAAAGTAATCCTAACAATCCTTGTTTGGTTAAACAATGGAAAGGAAAGGAAATGATTTATTGTAATGCTTTTTTTCCAATTATAATCCTTTTTGTTTTAAATTTTATAAGATAATAAGGTTAAATTTGATATTCTATATGTTAAAATTTTTTTCAAGTTTCCTTTCCTTCCCCTTTACCCCAAATTGGGGTTTTAAAAAAACTGAGTAACTCAAGGGAAAGCAAGGGGTGCTCACTCCCCCTCTCTTTCCTTTCCCTTGCTAAAAAATCTTCCCAAACAAAAGAAAGGTTTACAACCTTCCTTTGTTTTACTTTCCTTTCCTTTCCTTTCCCTTCCCCACCCTCAATCCAAACATAGGCTTAAGTTTTCTTCGAATCACAGGAAAATGTAGAATTTTAAATTGTTAGCATTTCAAATGTCTTGAGAAATTTTATCCTTGTTAACATCGGCGTTTGGTTTAGAGTCGGTAAAAAGTAAATTTTTTCGTAAAAATGCCGGTGCTTTTCACAACTGCCCAAATAAAAATGTCCTTAAAAATGTTTTTTTTTGTAGTGGGTTTAGTTTTTTTTTTTTTTCTTTCTAATCTTTGGTTTCGAAGCTTCCGATATGATTGTTTTCCATGCTTTGGTTTAGTAGGTTGCTTTGGTTTAATGCTTGTTTTTTCTCATTTAGGCATATCAGTTTGATCGATTAATGTTTCTTATATGGGTTTTGTTTATTTGACTTGTTTTTCTTCATCTTTACCTAATAGGTTGATTATCTATCAGTTTCCTTATTTTTTATATTTGTTTTTTGTTTCGTTTTCTCATTGAAGCATGTAGTTATTATATTTGAACTTGGTTTGATCAGTTCATAAGTTTTACAAATTTTTATGTGTCATTTTATTTTTCTATTTGAGGATCCAATGTTTGAACTTGGTTTGATGCAATGTTTTCTCGTATGTGGTATGATGTCAACACACTTAAAAACAAATTTGGTTTATAGACAGGTGAAGGTATTATTTTGAAAATTAATGGTGTTGGTAGGCCAATAACGTAATAGTTCCAAAGATTAATATAATTAACAATAAAACAATTATACAGTTCACAAACGTCACTTTTATTTATTTTAAAACTATAATACATACTATATGATGGCATGGAGTCTATAAGTCGGTCGAGACAAATGATACCTTGATATGTATCTAAATGCTTACTACATACATAGATATCAGTAGCTAAATATGCAGAAGGTCATAGGAGATTTGCCTAATATTTAGGATTTTGATTGAGTTGGGAGCCTCAGAGGCTGAAACCCATGCTTGAGACTCGCTTCCCAAACCTTCTCAATGTTTGACAAGTTGTAACCACATTCATGCTCCTCCCATCCTTCCAGTGCATGCACTAACCCAGCAATGCGCCATGTGCTCATCACCCTCCTTGGCAGCCAGTTCTGTCACGTTCAAATGCTAGCATTTTATTTTTTATCAACAAAGTAAAACCAAAATATTGAAACTTCTAATTCTTGGGATGCAGGAGTGAGCATCAATATTGAATTTAATGTGGGAAATGGAGTATTAGTTCATGGCGAACCTCACAAGAATCAACATTCTCAGGGTAGTAGGAATCTGCATAGCTGGTGTGGTGTGATAGAAGCAGTCTTTGCGCAATTTTTTTGGTGGGAATTGCGAAAAGGGAATAAAGAGTGTTCCTTTAGTTGCCTTCCTTTGTTCCTCTTCAGTCAATTCATCTCCCACTAACCATGTCTGCAACATATATATTCATCATAACTTGTTCGCTATTCTACTATTTTTAATTCTATAGACTTGCAGTGGTAATTGAGAAAGAAGTGCAAATTGGCTTACATTGTAAGAGTAGCTCTTTGACACAACGAATTTATCTCTATACTTTGTGCCAAATGATTTATTAAGCTTCTCATACTCATCCTCACGAACTACAATGACCTACAGTAAATCACAATCATGCGAGGAAATTTATAAGAAAGAAGAAAATGATAATGTCCAAAACAATGCAGCATTAGGGTTGAGCTTCTTTATTTCATCATGCAGGTGAGAAAGAGAAGTCAGGCATAGTTGAGAAATTGACAAGGTAGGCAGTATTAATAAGTTGGCCAGTGTTTGAGGGCTAGTACATAAGTAAGCAATGGGATGTCCAAGTACCTGGATACCCTTCTGGCATAGGGCAAAGGCAACAGCATAAGCAACTTTAGTTAGGTTGCCTCTAAGGAGCACTTGGGTTGTTCCCTTTGGTATGCTATTTAGCAGAACTGCCACTGCCAAGCTACTCCCATCTACCAACTTCACTTTGAGCTGGGGATGCTTATGCAAATACATCCCACCATACCCGTTCAACTCCTCACCCTGCACATTTTAGCATCGTAGTTTTCCGTTAGAGAAAGTTCTAAGCCTTTTTTCTTAATGTAATTATCATGCAATAGACTAACTGCTTGTTGGAGTGGGGGGAAACACTTGCCTGATTCATGAGGCCTAGACTCAACGCTCTAGCACCTTTTGCCTCTGCCTCTAATATGGCTTCCTCAATCAAGTTATTGATGGATTCTTTTTGCCATTTGAAGTGGTACTGAATATTAACAGCAATGTCATCAAAAGAGATCATACATATAGGTATGTTTGGTTATACTAGTTAAGATGAATTCCACAAAATAGTTATGAGCAAATTTTTACTTGTATTTGATTGCATTGCACACCAAGCAACTGCATTTTGTTAAGGGAGTAAATAAAGCTTTCTTACCTGTATTTTGTATTTGGGAATGGCCCAGGTCTGTAGTCTGACTTTATCAAATCGATTCCTTTCAACAACGAAAGTGCGACCATAAATCCAGGTAAGCATCATGGACCATAATGAAACAGGCCACAGTAGTCGGAAGTACCAGGCTGATGGGGAGTATGGTTTGGAGGCCAAGGACGCAAATCCAAGGCGGAGATGATAGATGGACTCAGATGTGGTTAAGTGCGTCAGATGCACCACGTTGGGTGACTCCTCTTTTCTTTTGAGTGAATTTTCATACAAGGCATCAGAAGATTTGTCCATTGTGCCATAGACGTAATCATAGAATGGCATAAACAGTGAGTAGTTGGTTCTGAACTGTGTGTGGTGCAGCGAGTGAAACCTGCCATTAAAAAATATTTTGTGTTAATTAATTATGACATTGATAAGTTACATTTTAGCATTATTATGCTTAGGAAACGTGTTATGGGTTTGATCTGTAATTGAATTAATCGATTTTCTTCAAAAACAATTAAAATCGGCTGATCTATTTTTATTTTTTTAATAATCTATAGCAACAAAATCAAATATAACAATGAATCGATCAAAAAATCAAATTTCAAAATATTATGAAACAGTCTTTTTTCATATGGAAGTAGTTGATACTTGATTGTCCTAAAAAAAGTTTTTGATACTTAATTCAATGCATATTTTATAAAAATACATATTTTTTAAAATACAAGGAAAGAACATCATTGTAATGGTCGGCTTCTTAAATAAAATTTATATTTATGTAATTAATAATATATTTCAATTTAACTGAATAAACTATTTCTGTTCTTTCTAATGGATTATAATGGAAACTAATTTCGATTTTGATTTATCAAGTGGCCTTAAAAAATTTTCACTGCACTACTAAGCGCATTTGGTATACATCTGGTGATGCGGTGAAATAAACAATTAGTGAGGGTTAGTTTGGATGGACGATAAAATTAGTTCGATGAGATTAAAAAATATAAAATGACAATTATATGAAAATAATTTTAATAAAACAATACCAAAATATTATAAAAAAAATTAAAATTAAAAATATAAATTCATATTTGTTTTTGTTTTGTCTGTAGTTGATTTTTTTTGTCTTTTGTGTGGAAATCCGCGTAACTAAACTCTTGCAGTAGGATATCATTCTCATCCTATCCCTTTTTTTTAAAATATATTTTAATTTTATTAAATTTTTTTATTTAAGTTTTAAAAATAAATTTTATGAAAAAATTTGTTTCCTTTTTCTTTTTGCCTTGAAGTTTGATTTTTTATTTTGTTGCGTTTTTTATTTTAATGTTTAATTTATACATTTAATTAAAATATATATTACTAAAAAGATTTAGTTAAAATCTAAAATATTATTTTATCTAAAACATTGTGTCAATATTTATTAAAAAATAACATTAAAATATCATACAAATAATTTTCAAATATTTAACAAAAATATAATTTTACATAAAATTAATTTTTTATCAATTTCATAAATATTAAATACATATTATATTTTCTATAAAATTAAATCTAATATTTTTAACAATCATTTTTCCGCTATTTACCATTTTTTTCTACAGTTCTATTGTTATCATTGGATTTATATCCAAACACATATTTTAACTACTAACTCTCATCTAAATACTACAATAACTAACCTTATAGCTACGATTGCTTTTAATTTCATTAAAACTAATATTATCCTCATCTAAATGAACTCAAAAGCATTTCTAATGTAGTTGTCGCTTACCCATGGAATGAACAACCAAGAAAAATAGACCAGAGATTAATTGAGAAATGAGACATGGCAATTAAATTAAATGCAAAGAAGTTGTAACCAAAAAAAAAATGCATTCATCAAAAAAAAAAAAGCAAAGAAGGCTTTTCAATGCCAGAACTTGAATTAGTCATTGTTACGCAGAAAGCGATCTCAAAAGCTTTATCAGTTAAAAAGCTGTTCAAAAGTACAAAATCGTTTTGGACAACGGGCTGTCTGGCACATAGTGCCATAGCCACGTGATACTAGTGCGCCGACCACAATTAAATTTTAGATTTTTTTTAAAAAAATAATTGATGCATTAATGCAAAATAAATTATAAATTGATAGTAAGAAAAATAAAAATTTAAAATATAATACAATATTTTTTTGATAATCGAAATATAATATAATATATAGTTAGTAAAAAATAGATATCCCATAAATGGTAATTAAAACAAGAGCAGTATTAATATTATTTATGTTACAAGTTTTTTTTTTTCACACTGAAACTAGTTTTCTTTTTTTTAAGTATCATTATTTTTGAAGTTATTCGTATAAATTTAGGACATATTTTAATACTATACATAAAAAATAATAAATCACATCTAGGCGATAAACTAATCAAGCAACGAATCAACATATAGTTGGATAAGTCCAACATAAAGTTATATGAAACTCGCACATAATAAACACATGATAAAATTTCAAGATTTTTTTATTGGTAGTAAGTTAAGACTTCATTGGCAATATATAAAAAAGTTTTCAACAAAGAAAGTAATGAAAATTTTGTTACTTAATCCACTAAAAGATTACTTGAGGAATAATTGTTTGATTACATATTGAAGAAATGCATTTGATACATTAATGATTATTTTCAAAATACAAAATAAAAACTATTCACAATAAACGTAAAAAAAAAACTTTATATTATAATTTTTTGGAGTTTTTTAATAGATGATCAAGTTTTTAAACTTTACAGTAATATTAAATGGTTTTTATATGTATATATAATAACTAAATAATTTATTATTTTTTAAATATATCTTACTAGATGTATGATAATTTTTCAATTTTAAAAATTTAAAATTTCACTATCAAAAATAATTATATATATTTTCTATTTGTACTTAATATTTATAATAAATTTTTATTATTGAAAAATTTTGTATGAAAATTTTTATACTCAAAAATTTATGTATTTAGGTACTTTTTATATTTTTTATTTTCATGAATTGAAAAATACGAAATAATAAATGATTAAAAGTATAAAAAATGAAACATTTGAAAGATAAAGCTATGTAATTTTAGGAAATTTAATAAAAATATAATAAAAAAATATAATTTTTTTAAAATTTAATAAACTTTCATAAATTGTTGACCACATGACAAACTCAGAAATATACAAAAAAAAATGTAATTACCTTATGACGTTACTCAATAATATACCTGGCTTGTAACCAAAAAAAAAAATTGCTGGCTGAGTCGGTGATAAGACATGCCCAGCCTCTACTAATAAATGCGCCTAATGACTCATCAACAGGAAACCTGAAACTAAGCTAGCTAGATGAGATACTGGGTAAAACCTGGCGGCAGCAGACGCAGCAAGGCCCACACGCCACAGCCTTTTCAATTTTTCAGACCCCTTCTTTATTGGCATTAATTTCACATCCTCCTCCTCTCACCCTGATTGGGTTTAGAGTGCATAATTTTTTCTCCTTAATTCTTTTCTTAGTTTATCTTCAACCTTTTTTCACAATATATGAACATAAATCTTTGATGATTTATAGCATGAAAATTAGTTAATAAATTTTTATTATATTATAAATAAATTTTTAATTTTTTAAAATTATATAATTAAGTTTAAATTTATTAAATGATATTAATTTGTCTTAAAATACATATGTGGCAATCAACGAAAATATTCAAGTAAAATGTCCTATTAGCAATTAATGTCATTTAACATATCTAAACTTAAGTGCATAATTTTAAAAAGTGACGGATTTATTTACAATAAAATAAAAGTCTATGAATTTATTTTTATAAATAAAACGTCGAGAGCGTATATTATTTTATATAAAAAATTAAAAATATATTTGACTAGTAAGCCAAAAGATATTATTTTATCAAAATTATGGTTTTTTCAAATTAAAAACAAGAAAATAGATTAGAAAGAAAAAGAAGTAAACAATGAAAAAAAAAAGAAAAAAGAATTTGGATTAATTAATTAAACAACAATACTTATTATTTTATTAAAATTTTAAGTTAATTTCTAAATATAAATTTTAAAGATAAAAATAGTATTTATTTTTAAATCATTTTTATCTTTTGTAAAGGTTTAAATCATCTTATGTTAAGAGAATGACTAATTTTTTATAAAATCTAATTTTCTTTTAACGAGTGCCTCAAATATAAAATAAAAAAAAATATCATTCTATCCTATCTATAGTCCAGTTAGTCAATCATAATCTTACTATAAAAATAAAAATTTTAGCAGAAAGTTGATGTTTAATTTTAGCGAGAAAAGATTGTATGAAACAGTTACACACGTCAGCATATATCACTTCCATTCAAATTATGCCACGTAATCATATTGTTAAAAAAAATCAATGATTTATTATCATAATCATTAATGAGTTTCTTGAAATAAATATTCATCATTTAATTATGTAATAAATTATTGACTTTTTTTAACATTTGATTACGTGACATGATTTGAATGAAAGTGATATATGCTGACGTGTGTAACTGTTTCATACACTCCTTTCTCTAATTTTAGCAGGGCAGCGCCATTGCATCGGGGAGTAGCGAAAGTTTCAGTAGTAAAATAAAACTGGAGCAAGTTTTTTAGTAGAGTTAAAGCTTTGAACAACATAAAACAGCAGGAAGAGAGGGAAAGAGAGAGATGACATACGATGGCGTGTACATGAGGTACTTGAGAGGGGGGAAGACAGAGAAGAGGCGGCTGGGAATGAGTTCGAAATTGCAGTGCCCCATGTTATTCATCAAGTCCACGTAAGTGACGTAACCAGTAAGGGAAATGATGGACGCAGCTCTAGTTAGCAACGTTGTTAACAATGGTATAGCAAACAGGGCGAAGTATGCTATGTGCTCCGCAAATGGATGAATCACAGCTGCCACACACCCAGAGACAGGAATCATTCTTAATTATTTTTCGCAATTACAAGGAATTATCAGCATTTCCCAACTATATATACTGTAAATGTGGGATATATATGAAGTGGATCATGGATGGAAGTCTTACAGGTAATAGGCTCAGTGACAATGGAGGAATGGTGGTGAGAATGGTAGCGAGAGTAAAGGTAATGGTGGTGCAGTGCTCTGTGAAGCCAGTAGTAAAGGAACTCCACGGGACCCACATGGAGTAAAATGGTTAAAATAACACCATCGCTTCTCCACAAGGGTAAGCGAGCAGCCCCAGGAATATATTTGCTCCCCAAGAAGAACAGGATTGCGTTGAACAAAATTTGATCATCCCTGCCAAAACAAATTAAACTCCCCAGATCAGCAAATCAACCAGCAAATTTTTTAATAACTCGGTTTACAATGAACATGTATGTATATATGTATGTATCCTATTTACATGTCCTGAAATCTGTAATAATTTTATAAATTTTGTGACTGACCAGTTCCGCTCCCTGTCGACTTGGTCAAATTCAATACCCTTGTCCACAATCCTGTTGCTGCCCTTGGCAGTGCGATAACGAGAAAGGCTAATCCATAGCTGGTTGTGAAGCATTCTCCATAACATAAATGGGAATATCAACAAGTTGGAAAGGTCCCTCTCCTTTTCGTTCTTGACTATATACGAGTATAGGCTCTCGGTAACCCAAGGAACCAGGATTATGTACTGTAAAATCCACGAAACAACAAATTACAAAAGCGTTAGATGAAAGAATTAAGTATGTATCTCGCAATGCAACTTGCATGGAAATCAGATGGAGAAATACTCTCGAGGAAAATTAAAAGTTAAGGAGACCTTAAAGCTTCCAAGCGGCGACCATGGCCAGTCGGTGAGAATTCCAGGTTTAGAGGCCATGCTTTAGTAGTTTCTCTGCAAATGGATTTGGAATGGTAGGGATGTTATTTATAGTCCTGCGAGTTTAAGGCATGAATGTACGAATCGTAGGGTGCATACACCACCCACCAACTAAATCAGGAAAATTTATTTTTCCTAAGGTTTGCATTTAATGCATTGATAGCGCCAAGATAAAAAAATTGACATCTCATCTATTTATTGTTCTCAACTGTATCAGCTGGACCATTATTTTATTAAGCCCCAATGGTTTCAGAAGCCGACAGAAGATTAGAAGATGGCTAGCTGGTTTTGTCGCAACAGCAACACGTGGAGTTTGGGCTGCTAACATTTTATCAAATGGAATTGAGTTTATAGTAGATTGAACCACATATTTGATTTTGATAGCATTACAGACTTACGGTTTTACCACTACTTCAATCTTAGAGAAATAAGCTCCGGCCTTGAACCATCAAAATCAAGCTAATTGGCTATTGGCAGATTTTCAAGTGCATATATATGTTGTTATGTTTTTTTATCAGTCTAATACTTTGATTGAAGTTTGATTTGAGTGGATACATTTGTTGGAAAATTAAATTAATGAGTCTAACTTAAAAAAAAAGAAACATGATCTTTTGAAGCAATGTTAAAGGTCATAACTTAATTTAAGTAGATCTATACTAGAGTTGCTTCAACTACTAAGACATAAAACTAATGAGTTGCACAATAAAATTATGAAAAGAGTGATAGATTGGAGATATAATGTGGATGCTCTACTTAGGAGTTAGGATATTGTTGGCTATGACTTGATGAAAAAACAATTAAGGTCAAAAGTAGATCGAGAAGGATTTGAAAGATATGACGGATCAAAAGTTGAAAGAATATATTACCTTAAACAGAATTAGTGAGGAAGAAAGTTCATGCCAACAACTTAAGGCTTTGCTTGATAGGGTGGAAAGAAAAATGGAAAGAAAGAAAATTGAAGAGAGGGAAAATTGGAAAGATGAAAAACTTTAATTTTTTTCTTAGTTGTGCTTGGTATGAAAAATGAAAAAATGGATGGAAAGTATATTTCTTTCCTCCCACTGCTTGGTAGAGTGAAAAAGTGAGAGGAAATAAAATTAAAAATAAAATGATTTTACCATCCTACCCTTAAACAAATATTTATTAACTATAATTGTTTTTGGATAATATTTTTTTGGCATTTATTGAGTTTTCATTTTTAATGAGATTTTTTTAAAAAAAATCTAGTCAAAATAATTCATTAATAATTAATTATCTATTTATATAATTAATTAATTAATTATTAATTAATTATGTAATGAGTAATAATTGTTAAATACTCAACTCAACCATGAATAATGTCAAAAAAAATGTCTAATACTCATAGAATTATTTTTATACAAGAAACTTGATATGTCATATGTCAACCCCTGAGAAAATAAAAGAAAACATAGATGTTGATTAATGCATCAAGTACTATAAACAAGTTCATATTCAAAGTATTTCCATCCAATTACTAAAAAAAAAATATTTTCATCCAAGAGTATTTCCTATTTTTTCATTAGTAATGAAAATCAACCTATGTTCCAAGCAATAGAAGTACCATAAAAAAAAAAAACCTAATGCTAAGAGCTCTTTCATTTACTCATCATCTTCAAAAGTAATTCTTTTTCAGCAATAGTCAGTCCCTTTTCAGCAAATTATGCAACTTTTTCTACTTGAAGACTAGCTAGCATCCCCTCCTTATACGTTGCTCTGCTTGTAAAGCTTGGTGTCAAGCACTTGGCTTACCGCACATTGCACATACTCCTATACAAAACACAATACCTATCAGATGTCACAAGAAAACGCAATCATAAAATCAATAGAATGGCAAGATCACGCAACATCAAATTGCCATACCTTTGGAATAAGCACAAGTGTGACAGTACTTGGCGTCTTGATGCACTTGCTGCTAGCAAATGATGCACTTGGTATTTCCATAAGGAGTCCATCTGCAAGCAATAAATTTCCAAATCAAAACTGAGAAATATGAAGAACACAATCCAGAATCATACATGAAAAACAAGGACAATTTGATCAGATAAGAGCATTCCGGAAAGAAGTTACTGAATCAAACAAAAGAAGAAAGAACTAATTACAGGCACAAGAGCAATTGCAGCTAAAACTAGCATTCAAATAAAATTCTTTTCCGAACTGATCAACAACTATTGATACAGGACAAAATAAAAATCCAGAAATCAATTAAAAAAACCCTAATTTCTAAATGAGATTTAACTTTTGATCGTGACTTGCAAATAGTAAATAAATTTTATAAGACAGAAAAGGGAGATGTTAGAACCAAATCATCCACAAAGCCCATTAGCACAATAAATTAAAGAGAAATACTAACCTTTGTGGGTAAGCAAAATACCCACCATAACCAACGCCAATGCCACTGCTGGAGGAAGAAGGAGATCGCCGGAGGTTCGCCGGAGCTCCATCAGGCCAGCTGCTGTCCATATGGTGGCCATCTGTTGAGAGAAAATGAGAGGATGATGGTGAGGGAAAATGGAGAACGAGAGAAGAGAGGGGAGAAGCTACTGCTGTTCATTTCTCCGTTAATTACAAGTGAATAATGGGCCTTCACTTATGTAGTGGTGCCAGCAGTAGGGACCTCCCATATTTTTAGACCATGTATTATATCCGTCCCATTAAGGATAAATACATATATAATATAGATATATTATATACAATTATGGTCACACTATACATAAATTATACTACTAAATATAATTATAAGATAATAATTATACTTAATTAGTCCATACAATTAGAGATATTACAACATTCTCCCACTTGGACAATTAAGTTAATTAACAAAATATCATATAATATCAATATGTATTCGTAAGCCCTCTAAATACATTGTACCGAAAGGGTACAAATGTGTAGACTCATACATACTTTAACAACAAAAAGCCTTTTGTAAGCTTCAAAATGCATCATACCGACAGGGTACAAATGCGTAAACTTATAAAGACTGCAACAAAAATAGTAGTATTAGTGTGAAATGGAAATGATATGAAAACAAAATCAATATCCATTTCCATTAGGTCCATGCATCCAAACTGAATGATGCAATGTTTCAACAGAAGCTCATGAGACCAATGCAGAATGTCTCCTTTAACATAATGTCATATTTACCAGAATGCGCGTAGACAGAATATGCATATATGACAAATAGGAATCCATTCACACAGTTGCAACTGATTTTATTGCAGAGCTCCCACTAACTTAATACAGCAAATGGCTCCACATGCCTCATAAAAGTGCTATGTCGTCAAAGCACTTTAGCAATCAAACTTTTAGTTAGAGAGAATGAGCTCTTTAAAACATGTGCTCTATAATCCAATTAAGTAATGGATTCCATTATTTTCTCTCTAACAAAATGAATGATGATATCTAAACATTTTGGAGTGTGAGGAACTCCTAGTATTTTGAGAGAGAAAATACTTGCTGCAACATTACCACAGTACATCTCCAGGACTTCAAAATGGCAACCACACAAAACCAACCCTGAGATGAAATTTTGCAACCTAAATGGCCCATCATGTAGCTTTACAACATGCTACATATTTAGCCTCCATAATCAAGGATGCTATAAGTGTTTGCTTTACACTTTCCAAAATACAACTCCTTTATATCCACAAATATATATAACCAAAATAATTTCCAATATCTGGAGAGCTCGCAAAATTAACGTCAGAATATCTGACCAAACTCAGAATGTCAGATTTGTCAATATCCGAATACTCTCTTTGTAGCTTCCAGTTCTCTATTATAGGATCGCTTAAGTATCTCCGAAATACATTTATAATATATACAATATCCAAATGTGTATAAACTTCAGCATATACTAATTGCCCACAACAAGGCATACACAGTACTCGATATGAGCTCTTTCATTATCATCTTGAGGACTTTGAGATTTTCAAAATATGTCACTTTTCACTAAATGACGTCTTATTAGGAGAACAACATACAATAAACCTACTTAATACCCAAATGTAGGTTTTCTTGAGACTAATAATGTATGCCTATTGATATGTCACGAAGAATCTCAATCCTTAAAACGAAATGGAGCCTCACTTAGATTCTTCATCCTGAGTGACATGACGACATGAAGTGTATCATACAATAGGTCAGTGCTATAGGCTGCTATTTCACATCATCACTTAGAGCACAATAAGCACATAACTCCCACTGACCTCGCAATGGATCCAATTATCAAACAATAATGTTCTCCTCAAAGTGACAATCTCATTCTTTATATATTACAATCTTGATGCCTTTCAATGTTCGCAAATGAACTCCTTAAGTTCGCAAATTGTATGTTCCACCTTAGGAACTACAAACTTTTAGGTCGCTTTATTTAGACGTTTTACTGTCCAAGATGTAACTCCCAATCAAAATGAGCTACTAATCGTCATCATGATTGGTTTTCACAAAATAAATTCCTTCTTATTATTTAAAGCCTTGGCTAAGTTTGGCTTTAAATCATCTACCTAATCTTTTGAGTCTCCTTTTGGTCTACAATGATATGACAACTGAAATAAATCCCAGGCATCTTTATACTATATAGATGCTTACTCATCCTGCGTGACTAATATCTAACTCTAAGAGTTCGAATCAGGATAGTCTCTTGACAAACATCAGAATCAAAAGACACATGAATCTTACATTCATGTTCCTCTGTAAAGTCAGGTGCAGGTTCGAAATATGGTATTGGGATCAATCGTTGATTCTTTTGGTTGTGGCTTCTTACCATTAAAAGATGATGCATATATGGGAATGACACAACAAAATGTATTTTAATAATAACTTTGTGGAGTTTACAACTCCCACTCTTTTAAGTTATTCTCTAAATGGATTGCATTGTCAAACTCAGTAATTCTAGTGTCACATAATCAGAAAACAAAATCTAGAATCTTTCTAGCCGATATAATAACCAACAAAATTGCCGCTAATAGTTTTCTTGTCAAATTTTCTTGACTGTGGGTTATAAGCCTTTTGGCCTAACTTTATAACCATTAACACAGAAAGCGGCACATACTCGGCTTCTTGTCTGGCTACAACTTAGGATGCATTTAGGAACTGGTCTTGCTTGGAGATCAACTTTGAATGTGAGTTGCAGTTTTAATAACTTCACTCCACTGAATTCCGGATATTTGAAGTGATTAACATGAATCGTACTATATCAAAATGTACGGTTGACTACAACTGTTATCTCATTCTGTTTCAATATTCCAAGCACTGTACACTAGGCGTCAATATATAATCATATAGTGCACTTAACCGAAAACCGGTATATGATTTCGCCTAGCTTCATTATACCGAACATGATATTCATCACTACTGTCTGATCATTGCCTTAAGCAGCGCAGCGGAATTAATCAGAATGCCTAAGGCCTCTATAAGATCAGATTTTCACTCTATATGACCTAAATCAAAATGGTCTTTAGTGAAGGTGATGAAACACTTATATCCACTGAATACAAGATGTGGAAATGATCTACAATTGTCAGTATATATCAGCTCCTAATCATTTCAATATCTGCTAATCATGTACTTAATATTAGCAGCAAGATATCCCTTAATACAATCTCTTCATGTGCCTCGAAATATCCCTAACCCATGCCACAACTTAATAGATTTCTTATCTATCCTATCATAATCAAAATCTACAGTAACATCATTCACTGTTGAAGAAAATTTGTTCAATATTGGGGTATAAGTCTACTGTATATAATCCATTACACAAAATGCCAGAATCAATGCATATGTTGTTACTAAGCAAAATACTTTTCTGTTATCAAAATGAAAAGTATAAACTGACATTAGTTCCAAAATTGTCTTCAAAATGTAACAACAATCTGGCTATATTTTCAATATGGATTTTAACTCCATAACCCCAATTCACAATAATTTTCCTTTATTCTATCTCCGGTTGCTTATGGCTTTATCAATAATAGCACCGGTATTCAAACAGTAATAATTAGAAGGCATATCTCTTAGATTGGATTCAAAATGAAAAGGCTAACGGAATGCCTTTTTTACACATTCCAATATAAAGGATTCTTGTAATCTACCTCTTGTGCCCAGGATTATTACAAAAGTGGCACATATTTAATTTTTTAGAGGTGTTGGTGATACTAGAATGGGAAATAGACTTGGCAAATTTCTTCTTCTAAAATGACTTTTTATTGTGACCTCTTAATAATATTTTCTTTTGGCAGTAATATTTGGCATATGTCATCATTATGACTAAATGAGATCTGTTAACCCGAAAGATCTCTCATTCTTGAATGACAATATCAATTTTGATATTAAAATGCCATACTTCCTTCTGCATTAAATGAGATCTATAAAACTAGAAGATCTCCAATTCTCCATCCCAGAAGGAAGTAGTACTGAATCTGCCATATGTGGAATCAAAATCATATAGCAACCTTTATCCATCTTATGCGAACTATTTTCTAATGACATCCATAAATACTTCTTAATTATTCCTAATCGGAACACTTCCTCTGATGTACTCTTTCATGGTATACCTTATATAATCAGAGAATTTTTACTTGAGTGTTCTTGAAATTTCAAATATTTTGTCCTCAAGGAGCTCACATTATTGGGTATAGAAGATAGATCGACTCTCGGGACTACTTCCTAGTTTAATATGTCCCTAACCGTAGAGAATAATTCATACTATTCATCTAATTTGATCCTGCTAAAAATTCGATATGTGATAGTTGCACAATATGGAGGCTAGTGGAATAATCCAAACAATATCAAAATTTATTCCACAATACACTGCAGAGGATAAAACAAAACTAGTTGAATACAACCTGAATGATCGCCCACCGACAGGGTAGGAAGACCGTGTCATATCCCAACCAGAATCCTCTCAATCCCAAGCATCTCTAAAAGCAACTAACAATCCGACAGGGAGAGACTAGCCACTTCTAGAGACCTCAGTAAATTTATGCAACTGCAACTATCACTATACATTACCTTATTATTATTATATCCTTAAAATTATCAGAATAAATCATCAAAAAGAAATCTTCATGACTATTCTTGCGACAGGCAAGTACTAGCCAATCCAATTAATGATTTATAATTTTAAGAATATTCACAAAATTTATTGACCAAAATTAACTACATCCAAAATATGCAATTTCTGAAGCATATGTAGTAATTTCAAGTCCAACATTAATTAATTAAATTAATTCAACCTAAATGTGAATATTCAAATAATAAGGTAATTTTCATTTCTAGAGAGTTTATTTAAACTTATTTAATTAGGCCAAATATCAGTAATTTATGGGCATGAGTATATATTTCAAAAATTAAGTGAATTATGAATTAAATAGGTAATTGAATTCCCAAAAAATTATCTCAAAATAATTCCTCCAAAAATTCACTTATACACCTTTAATTTTGGGCTTAATAACTAATTATGGCTATTAAATATCCAAAATTGTCCAAAATCAATTTACCATATGGCTCATAAT
This sequence comes from Heritiera littoralis, assembly GCA_031772115.1. Lineage (NCBI taxonomy): Eukaryota > Viridiplantae > Streptophyta > Magnoliopsida > Malvales > Malvaceae > Heritiera > Heritiera littoralis. Next base: position 1,964,183 of record JAPDPK010000092.1, on the reverse strand, counting down.
TAATCAATCAAAATGGCCAATTAAATCATAATCCAAAATGACCTATTAATTAATTATGCAAAATAGCAACTAATTAATTCAAATTTAATAGCCAAATAAAATTAATTAATCAACATGACCCCTAAATTAATTAAGCAAAACGGCCAAAAAATTAATTAATTAAATTGCCCAAAATTAATATTATACCAAATGGCCAATCATTAAAATAATTAAATAATTATGCCCATAATATTACATAACTAATTTGGCCTATATTAAATAAAATTATAAGGCTTAATTAGATTAATTTCAAGATCTAATTAATATAAAACAAGATGACCTTAAATTAATTATTAGGCCCAAGATCTATTTAATTAATCAGCCTATAATAAAATAACTATAAGTCCAAATAAATAAATAAACCCAACATTTTAAAAATAGCAAAATTTTGGCCCAAAAATTGGCCCAAAATTCGGGCTCAAAATTGCCAAAACAGGTAAGAAAAAAAAATTAAATAAAAAATAATTTTTTTTAATTTGCAGAAAGCGGGCGCGTGTCCGCACCCTTCCCATGCGGCGCCAAATGGGAGTTGTCTGGCGCGTGCGTTTCACGCGCCAGATCTTCTTCCTCGCCCGAAATCGGGCAAAATTTGCAGAAAACGGGTTTTATCCGACCCGATCGGTTTTTGGACCATTTTTCACTCTACACAGCCCCATTTCACTTCGTTTTTGTGGCATTTTCAACAATAAATTATCCTCAAGCAGCATATAACATTATTTTAGCTCAAAAATACAAAAAACTTATGGGTATAGCAAAAATCCGAAAAATACCCAAAAATTATAAAATGCACAAATTTTATTTTTCTTCAAAAAAAATGGCTAATGGCTTTATTGTGGACGTGCTCTGATGCCAATTGTTAGAACCAAATCATCCACAAAGCCCATTAGCACAATAAATTAAAGAGAAATACTAACCTTTGTGGGTAAGCAAAATACCCACCATAACCAACGCCAATGCCACTGCTGGAGGAAGAAGGAGATCGCCGGAGGTTCGCCGGAGCTCCATCACGCCAGCTGCTGTCCATATGGTGGCCATCTGTTGAGAGAAAATGAGAGGATGATGGTGAGGGAAAATGGAGAACGAGAGAAGAGAGGGGAGAAGCTACTGCTGTTCATTTCTCCGTTAATTCAAGTGAATAATGGGCCTTCACTTATATAGTGGTGCTAGCAGTAGGGACCTCCCATATTTTTAGACCATGTATTATATCCGTCCCATTAAGGATAAATACATATATAATATAGATATATTATATACAATTATGGTCACACTATACATAAATTATACTACTAAATATAATTATAAGATAATAATTATACTTAATTAGTCCATACAATTAGAGATATTACAACAGGAGAGGGAAAAACAAAAAAACCTGTGTTTTTTAGAGAGGAGTTTACTCTCGTTAATTTTTCGGCCACCGCTTTCGGTGGTGTTGCTGGCGCCCTCCTTCCATTTATCCGGCACGATCACCTTTGATAGCTTCTTTTGGCCTACAAATTAAAAATTTTAAAATTTTTGAAAAATATTTCAAATTATATTAATTCAAAATATTAATATTTGTAATTATATTGTTTGCATAATTTTTTTTTAAAATAAAGGCTACTTAGTTAATCTTCTTCATGTAATTAAATCAATCATGCTATTAGTTTTTAAACTAATTTAAAATATAATTCTTGAAACCAAAACAGTATCTCTATCACAAATAATAAAAAAAATGACACATTTGATTAGTTTTTAAACTAATTTTGTATAACATATGTTTACGCATAATCAAAAAATTTGAGCACAAGCTTAAGATTTATACTACCCCTACTCAATTCCATCCATTTAAGACCATATCCCTAATTGAAATACTTTTTCTATAGTTATCAACTCCTACCACTTTCCGCTTCGTAAATCTTTAATTTCATCATATTCCAATAGTAGTACAGGAAGTTCATAAAAGAATCAGAAGACGTAAAAATAAGAAATGGTTGAGTAAACCATATTAAATAACAGAACCACACCATTAAAGCTATGCATCAAACAAAAACCTATGTATTAAGGCTATGTATCCAACACATCCACAACCATTTAAGCTGTGCATTCGTAAGCATAAGAAATAAGAATCCAACAAAACCACAACCATGAAGCTTATGTATATGTATGAATAGAGCTGTAAAACCTCTAAGCCCCTATAGAATAAGCTATTTCAAAGTGGAAAACTCTTACTAAGGATTCACTTAATATAACTATAGTTACACCAAATCTTCCATTTTAGCACTCTTTCTTAACACTTTACCTCTACTATCACTGTTATTCCATTTGACTGCTTGGCAGGTAATTTTCCATTAGAGGCTAGTGTATCTCTTCTTTACAGAAACAGCAATAAAACCTTGGGATGGTCAAGTTGTAACCAAATGCTATCAAGATTGGTAGTGACTGGTGAAACTCATGGGTCTAAGTGCATTATTTATATGTTTAGAATGATGGTGGTATGAGATAATGGTTCTACTTTGTGGCTTAATTAATAATCCAGAGACAAGTGTGGCTGCAATGGGAATTCTCATACAAACAACATGACTTTTATATGTTTTTCCTAATTCTCTAAAATTAAGTTTATCAATGCGTATGGGGCAAGAGTTAGGGGCTGAAAACCCTGCACAGGCTCGACAGACAACTTCAGAGAAAATTCATGATGCTTTTCCCTCAAATTTCTATCCTAGTCATCTCTGCAAGCATAGAGTTAGGGGCTGAAAACCCTGCACAGGCTCGACAGACAACTTCAGAGAAAATTCATGATGCTTTTCCCTCAAATTTCTATCCTAGTCATCTCTGCAAGCATTTTAGATTCATTCACATTACCACTAGAATTGTCTTTACTATCACCATTCGAAGAACCTATGACCTTGAAGCTCAATATTCAACAAAATCTAAGAAGACAATGACATGTTACTATTAGAATTGATTCACAGCTAAATCAATCAAGACTCTACCTAGAAACAATAATGAAGCTAGTATAGGCCTATCTCAAAAAACTCATGATACAGAGCTTGCAATATCACCGAACGAAATCAGTCATCCTTATTCATCCAAAACCATGGTAAAACTTCAATATCTAACTGAATAGAATTACATCAGGAAAGTTTGAAGAGTGTACAAGTAAAGTAGTTATACCACAGCCAAAATTTCTAATTTTTAATCGAGATCAGAAAAATGGAAAATTCCAAAAATAGTTTAAAAAAGAAGACATATATACTAACTCCAGCATCTGTAGTTCACAATGGAATATTTTCAGAGTACCAAACAAATAGAAAAAACATGTCTAGTACTATAACATCGTAAAAAAGAAATAAGGCATGGTAAAATAGAGATGAGATCAGATCATACCTAATGTAATTAGAGAGAAATGGAAAAGCGAAGGATCTTTAGAGTCCAAGCCAAGTATGGCAACCCGAACGGCTCTCAAACGGTGGTCGGAGAGAGCACAGCGGCGACGGAGAAGGAGAGATTGGGTGAGAACAATAGATCTAAAAAAATGAGAAAACAAAGTTGATAATTTAAATTTTAATAAGAATAATTTTGTCTTTTCAGTTAATTTATGCACATGCTCCCATTTCCTTTCCTTTTTTTCTGTCCGATTTGGACGGATTGGTTTTATTTGAAGAACAGAAAATAGTTTTTTGTCCCATTTTCTTTCCTTCTTCTTTTCTATTCTATCAAGCAATCTCAAAATTTGTTTTCCTTCCATTTTTCCTTCCCTAACTTTCTTTCCTTTCAATTTTCAACTGTACCAAGCACAACCTAAATGAGTTCATATATTGATTATTATAATCTATCCTTTTTTTTTGGTTCATGATGCTTATAATCTATCTTGATATTGAGATAAAAGTTCTCCTAATGATAATAACACCATAAATATGCATATATGAGCTGTATATCAAAAGTCCACACCAAATTGCAAGCAGAATGTCTATCTATGCGACGACAAACCAGCTGAGTTTACTGCTTTCTTTTAAAGTCCACCTAATTATTTTGACAGAAGTTGGTTGGTCCGGTATCTACAGCAGTTAATGTTTGTTTGAAATTTTGTTATAATACATTAACTGGCGAATGAGGTGGGCCAAACTAATTATTTTTTGTTTCATCTTTGATATATCCTTATTAATTAGGCAGGAAAGTTAGAAAACGTGGAAGGGACTTTTATGTTTTAGTGGGAATTAGGCGCAGGCCCTAACGGTTGAAGTTTAATTTGACGATCAACACTTAAAGTACTATCGATTCCCTTCTTGTTGACGGTGATTCCAAAAAGAGAACTTAGTCAAAAGTGAGAATGGAGTCAAATTTTATTCTTGGAATAGATTGATGTCTCCGAGAACCATAATCTAAGAATCGAATATTATAATGATAAGACTGAAACCAGTGTTGAAATATATTTTTAAATAGCAATATATGGTCGTCGATAAGTAAAGTGCAGTAAAATAAACAATAATTATTAAAAATATTAGATTAAAATTTATGTAAAAACAAAATTTATAATGTTTGATATTTTTGAAATTAATAAATAATTAAAAATTACTTGTAATATTAAATTACTAAAATTATTTTTTATCAAATAATTTTTTGTTAACTAATATCTAATTTAATTTGACAAATAATGATATACTTACACATTTAAAAATAAAATTTTTAATATTTATATTCTTTATTATTTATATAGTAATAACTCTGCATGTGATGATGATGATGATAATTTATGTAGCAATTTGTTTTAGTTAATCACTTAATTATAAAAATGTTATTTTTGTTTATTTACTTGTGACTTATGTGATAATAAAATTAAGGGTAAATTACTTTCAACTCCTTAACGTTTGACTTTAATTCAACTTTAGTTCATTAGTTTCAAAAATGGACGCTCCACTCCAAATTTTTCTATTTTGCATGATAATTAAGTTCTTCTATTAGTCAACTGTTAAGTAAACCATTAAAAGCTTAATTTTGAGACCATTCAAAATGCTTAAAACACTTGCCGCAATCAAAAATGAAGAAAGAAACACTAAGAAGAAGTACTACTAAGCTTTGAAAGGTATTTTTTTACTTTTAATTTATTTTTTATTTATTTATTTACTTTAGTCCATTAATTTATTATTTATTATATATTTGCTTATTATTTATTTATTGCTTATTATTTTGCGAAAGGTATCTAAGAAAGGGAAGATTTTAAGGAAGATTTTGTGAAAAGTGAAAGAAACCTACGGTAATAAGAAAATAGTAAAAAAGATAGAAAAAGAAAAATTTAATGAATGAGGAACGGTATGGATTGAAATTTTTAGGTTAAAATACTAAATAAGCCTTGTACTTTCATGCTTTTCTTAATCAAGCCCTTGTTCTTTGATTGTGCTCAAATAAGTCCTTGTACTTCAATTGATATTCATACAAGTCCTTATTTGTAACGGAAAGATAACGCCGTCAACTTTTTTTCCACATGGTATTAGATGGCTATGTGAATGATTATATGACAAGATGACATGGCCAAATAATGAGGCTGAGTTGGAGTTAAATAGTTGACAAAAAAATTAATTTCTAATTATCAAATTAAAATTAAAATCCAAACTACAAAATGAAAATCCAATTTAACCACGACTTATTCCAAAAAAAAAAGAGCAACTTTTTTCGAATGTGCGTTAGTATTACAATTGAATTCGCATAGATAAACAATGCTCTAAATCTTTCAGAATAGAAAGCCTAATTGCCGAACCTCATGTATGCTGTATTGGACAGTCTAGACTAACTCTGCATTGTCCAAACGATTAAATCTAATAATATCTTACTGGCTTTAGTATTTTGCTGATCCATTGTTAAAAGCTTGTCGGCTATCATGTTCTCGTTTTGAATTATCTTGGCTGATTTCTTAAATCGACAGTTTCATTTTGCTGTCTTTTTATTAGTATTAGTTTGTAAAATTTAAAGTCTTAAATAAGTTTGGCATTGGATGGAGGACATGGCTTCCATAGTTGTGCTTCTTATTATGAAGTCGTCTTTGTTTTATTCCCTTGTTTTGCTTGTCATACAAGAGGTTTCATTTTTAAATTTATTTTGTTGTCTGGGCTTTAATTTTAATTTGATAATTAAAAATTAATTTTTTGTCAACTATTTGACTCCAACTCAGCCTCATTTGGTAATGTCGTCCTTCCATATAATCATCTACATAGTCATCCAGTGCCATGTGGCAACAAAGCTAACGGTGTTATCTTTTCGTTATAATAAGAGCTTGTATGAATATCAATTGAAGTACAAGGGGTCATTTGAGTACAATCAAAGTACAAGGGTTTGATTAAGAATAGTATGAAAGTATAGGGGTTTATTTAGTATTTTAGCCAAACTTTTAGAGAAGATAATTTTGTTGTTTCACATATTCTATTAATTATTATCAATGGTGTTAAGATTTTTGGGACGAGATGTCCTTTTTTGAAACAAATGATTAAAGTTGGATTATGATAAAACGTTAAGGAGTTAGATGAAATTTATTCTAAAATTAATTATTTATTATGTATTTACATTTTAGATATTCATTTATTAATTATTTTATTATATAGAATGTATCAATGCATTAATGATTATTACGTATAGTAATATTGAAAAATATTTAACAAAAGAAAAGAAAATAACAAAAAAAAGTAATACAAAAAAAACTAAATGTTGTAAATGATAATGGTATTTTTGTCTCACATGAAAAAATTGAGGCTGAAAAGGAAAATTGAAAAAAGAAAGAAAGAAAAACAACAACTTCAATTGTTTCTATTTCAGGACCTTATAATCCAATGAAATTAATTGGTGCGGAATGAGAATGGTCCCACCATGTTCCATCCTGGGTGTTCATTTTCAATGCAAGTTATGCAATTTGGCGTAAGTGCAACCGCACCCTTCATTGACTCTCCTCTTGTCCTAAAAGGTTAGGTGCTATGCACTTAATCTTAAAGAGCAAAGTTCGAGAGCCACCAAACCCAAAACCGCACCCTTCGTTATGTAACCAAAAAAAAAACTGCACCCTTCATTAGGGGTACGATTGCATTTAAAACTCCACCTTTGAATGTGTACTTTCATAAAATTTCTAAAAGATATGTATCAAACAATCGACAACACATTTAATGATATACATACCATATATGAACTGATTAAAAATGTATTTTCTTATTGTATTTTAGCTCAAGCAAGCTTTCATAGCTGTGTAGTGTGTGAGTTTATAAGGGATTCCAAGCTTAACAAAATTATTATGATTTTGTTAAATGTTGTGTCCCTTCACTGAACAAAAAAAAATATTTCGCTTGCATTTGCATTTGATGTGTTTATGTGTGGATTAAAGCATTTGCTTACTTGCATGTATATGTGTTTGCATATGCGTATGGGTTTACCACCGTCCCACATCGGTGCATTGTGTGTGGTGTGTGAGTTTATAAGAGATTCTAAGCTTAACAAAATCACTATAATTTTGTTGAGTGTTGTGTTTCTTCATTGAACAAAAAAAAAGCAAGCTTTCACAGTCAAGTGTCACATGGTTTCCTCTTTGTTTTTTAGTGGAATGGTAAAAAATTATGCAGCCAAACAAAAGAATAAAGTTAAACCACGGCTCTCCGATACTATGAAAACAATGGAAACATCAAATATTAACTAGAATTGGTTGAAGGAAAGGGAGAAGAGACAGATGGAGAATAGTTGATAGCTTTCATTGTCCTTACTTAATTGGTAGAGGTGCACAAACCCTTATATATCAAAGAAAATAATAATAGGATTAATACAGAGGCCGACCGTGCCCGCGCATTCCCCACACCCACCCCTCCCCCCCCCCCCCCCGACAACCATCCCCCCAAAAAAAAATTGAAAAGTTTTATGATAAATAATATATCAATTTATTAATATATATTTGTCTATTAATAAATAAGTTTATTTATGATAAATAATTTTGGCCACTCCAAATATTTGAAATTTTTTTGAAAAAACTTTTAAATTTTCTTTTTTATATATAAGGTTTGTATGCACTTTGTCTTTTTTAATATTTGTAATTATATGCATGAGCAATGTTTAAATTATTTTTGTTTAGACAAAAAATTAGAATAATTAAATTTTTTTCTAATTTTTAATTGTATAATATTATGTTCACTTGTTTTAACTACTTATGAAGAATTGTGTTAAAAAAAATTACCTATGAAGAATTATTCTTTAAAAAATCTTGCAATTTTTTCAACACCAAAATTGGATTGGAATTACTTTATAAAAGGTAAGAAAAACACATTCAGTTTTATTATTTTAAAGATATATTATACATTTTTTGTTTGACTAAAAATTATAATTTAGTTTATTTACATATATTTTTAATTGTAAATTTCCAAACGAAATAATAAAAAAATTCAGCCATATATAGTTCACTTATTATATAATTCATATTCAATTTTTGAAGAGTTTATTTTTTTTAAAAAATCACTAACAATTTTAAATGAAATTATAATTTATTTGTTGTATTTTGTTTTCTTATACTTTTGTTTATAAATTGATAAAATTTATAATTCTATAAAATTGTTATTTTTTATAATTAGTATAGTACTTGGTTATGCATTTTATATTAGTAAAATTAACCTGACTCAAATAAAAATATGGATGTAATTTAAATTTTTAATTGGCCCCCCCAAACTAAAATGTCAAGATCCGCTATTGGATTAATATCTAATATACTATCAGTAGAGTTTTTCTGACTCCACAAACGAGATTAAAATGATGACACATATCCTTTAAAAATATTAAAAAAATAAAATAAAACATATGTTATCATCCTAATTCCTAACCCTACTGTGGATTTAAAAAACCTCTATTGATGTGTTTTGGATAATTATCGATAATAATATTCTCAAAATAATTTAGTAGTATCAATTTTCATTCTATTACTAACTAAAAAAAATAAGGAAACAATTAACAACGTAAAGGTGCTCAAATTCTGTTGGTATATGCTACCCTAGGCCCTAGGCTATAGTTTAGGGGAGGGTCGTTGGTACTTACAATTTATTTTACAATAAGAGAATAGAGGTTTTTTTTCTTGAAAAATGAAATTCAAGTGTTAAATTTTAAATCTTATGTGTAAAATTTTCTTTTTTTTGTAATGGAGCAAGAAATATTATTACGATGATAGACAATACAACATAAAGCAAAGTAGATAGCATTAGATAGATCACCAAACAAACAAAAATAAGAATAGGTCTTAAAAGTGAAAAAATTCTTAAAGCTAGTTAAAGGATGTCTTGTTCTGCACTACCTTTTTAGCCATTCAGAGTACTTTCTTCTCAAGTGGGTGCCATTCTTCAAAAAAGGAGAACACAATGCTCTTACTGACTATCGTGTAAAATTTTCATGCGCAAATATCAATGCTCATACATACTTCCTCTTTGTTATAATACCATTGCGTGCAACACAAGCTAATAACGAACGCTCCGTTTGTATTCGTATGGTGTTGGATCACTTTTAGTGGTCTAATTACATCATTAATGTATTTAGGTATCACTCAAATGGTGCGATGGAGATGAAGTTAGAGGTATAAAGGGTTGGATCCGATTTGGCTCGTACGACAACAGATTTAAATGGGTTTAGTTTGTTTAGGTTAGGAATAGCAATAGATACCTTATAAATGGGTACCTAACACAATTTGACCTGATTAAGTAAGGTTAGAGTAGTATATAATCGGGTTTAGGTAGGGTTCAGAAAGTAAAGTTACTACTCTTACAGGTTTGGGTAATTATTTTAGTGTACCCACTACCCGAACCCAATTAGAAATAATAATTGATTAATATAATATATATTTTTATATATAAATTATTTATTATTAATTTTGTATTTAATTAAATTAATTCATTAAATATTATTAATAAGATTTTTAACTTTAATTTATTTTTATGAATTAAATTAAATTTATTAATTTAATTTTTTAAAATAAGTTATTCTAAAATTTATTTCAAATTTAAATTTACAAGTCAAACTTTGACCTAATAAACAGGTATTTAACAGGTTCAGATAGTTAAACAAGTATTTTTCATTTTATAAGGTTAAAGTTCGGGTAACATAAATCAAAATAAATGGATAGTTAATTAGGTTAGGGTAGTATAAAAACTAATTGGGTTCAAGTATCCCAAAATTAACAGGAACCCAACCCATTTACATTTTTAGTTTAGGTCTGTTTAAAGTTTGTTTAAGTTCAGCTTTAAACAGACTAAAAATTATAAAGTTGATCCTCTTGTTGTTTATGATGATGAGACTTCTGCTATTGGAGACCCACCTTCTGAATTCAGCAAAGAATGAATTTGCTTCCTCACCTCCTCCATTTCCTCTTTGACTCTTGCTTTCTATATTCCTTGCTTACGATCCGAGAAAACCATGGCTTCTTGCTTCACGCATTCAGTTTCCCACCTCTTGACTTCCCTTGCTCTGTCTAGATAGGATTCTCTCTCGAGAAACTCTTTCCCTGCCCGATCTAATGAAGAAAATGATTTACTGTCTAGATCAACAAAGAGAGTGAAGGTGTCTACAACAGAGGTTGTTGGCAACTAAAATGATGCAGAGATGCATAATCCGTCTGCTTCATGTCCTTCTTTCAAAGACACGGTTTTAAGTGCAGGTTGCCATGGATTTTCTCAAAATATAATCGCTGATAATGCGCTTTGTACACCAAACAAGGAGAATGCTATTTCAATCTTAGAGGTAGGCTTATGGCCTTGTGTCTCAATATCTGACCAATTTCATGAGAAGATTCAAAAGCCGCGGAATGACTATTTGATTGTGAAACTATTAGGACATTCTTTAGGTTTCAAAATCCTGAATGAGAAAATGAGGAAGCTGTAGAGCCCCAAGGGTGATTATGATTTATTGACTTAGGGGAAGGTTTCTTCCTTGTCAAATTCTCTAGCATGGAGGACTTACGTCTGGTGCTAGAGGAGGGCCCTCAGATCAGTTTTGGGCATTACTTGACTATTCGAAGATGGCAACTTGACTTTTGTCCTACCTTTGCTTCTATTGATTCGATGGCAGTGTTGGTAAGATTCTTGGGTCTCTCTATTGAGTGTTATGATGAGCAACTATTATTAGCAATGGGCAACACCATCGGCTTGGCTCTAAAGGCCGACGATAATACAAGATTTGCCACCAGAGGGAAGTTTGCAAGGGTTTGTGTTGAAGTTGATCTTAATAAACCATTAGTTCCAAAAATCCTATTGGATGGGTATTGGCAAACAATTGAGTATGAAGGTGTAATGATCCGTAATATACAGTAATCATCCATAATCATACACACAGTAAGATGGTTTGGCTATCTGCATGCCTTTATCACACTCACTTTTAACAATAATCCACTTTTAAAATAAAATTCTATTTATAACTAATCAATATTGACAACAAAATATTATTTTCAGTGACTTTCATAAGTTCTACATCCCTTGTACACAATTATACAAAATGTAATACTGTACATAAGTAGTTTGAATATATAAAAGAAATAAAATATGCCTTTAGGATCCAATCATAGTTGCCTCAGTATACTAAAGCCCAGCCAAATCCATGGAATGGTATACTACTACAGATAATTTGTGAGGTGAAAAAATAGGGGGTGAGCTAACGTGCTCAGTAAGAAAATCGTATGCAAGACTGATACTATGAAATCTGTATGCATAAAATCATTTAATTTCCTAACAGTATACCAATGACATTTAAGGAAGGATACTGTAGTCGGCTAAGAAACCGAATAGAGCATGGGAGGTACTTTGAAGTACCTTTCGAGTCCCAGTCCCTAGTAGTGACTATAGGGAATAAACAGTTGAAGATGATGTGTATAAACAATTCAAATCACTTGAAATCATTTCATGCACTTTTCAATATATAAACACTTTAACTGAAATCTTTTTAGTAAACAGTTTAGTATGGAAATCCAGTAAACAGTACAGTAACACTTTAGAATTCCACAGTACAATTGATATTTAAATCACTCACTTCAGTACCAGTAACAGTTTCAATTCAGTAAAACAGTACAGTGGAGACCAGGCAACACCCAATAAATATCATGCCATAACAATATCCCAAAAAGGAAAAAACAGTAACAGTATGACATATGACCATAGTCACAGTGGTCCACAGTGTACACTTGCTAGCTGACAACTATGGAAGCTGACAACTTGGCGAATCTATCAGCGACAGTAATAGTACTAGTCAGCATGATGGGCCATAGCAGTCTCAAAACAGTTTATATACAATAAAAACACCATTTATGAAATTAATTTAAATGATAATATCTTCAATCAGTCCATAAATAAATATATTGAAAAATATAAGCAGTTCAAAAATAAAAATTTATAAAATATTCATACTTTAATATTCTTTTCTAAAAACGTTCTATTTATCTGTAGAATAGTTATAAGCATATGTTGGTACTTTTACGTATGTAAAATTAATTAATGTAAATTTTTAAATATTTTTTCAGTATTTAATAAAAATATACAATTTTAATAAATAACATGAAAATCACTTAGAAATTCCTTTATTTCTAATATTAGGAATATTAAAGATAATTTCATAGTATTTCTAGAATTTTCGGCAGTATAACGGCTATTTCTAACCTAGCCCTCTTGCATTGAAAATACAATTTATAAACCAACCAGTGTCCACAATTTCACCAATTTCAAAGCAATTAATTTCCAAACCATTTCATAAAATTTATTTAAGCCAAAACATGCATTCACAGTATCCCTACGGCTTCCATACTCATCTTTTACCTGTCTTATTACATTGAAGTCACCAACAGCACCACTCGACAATTTCTCACTCCCGGGCTGCAAAACATTATGCCAACCGCCATTATTTACCATAATTCAATTCTAATAAATTTTTCCTTATTGCAATCTACCACATTGTCCACAGTAGTAATTAAACCCAGTATCATTTACAACGGTGCTAAAACACACTTTGCCTAAATCAACTGCGATTTAATTTCCGATTTCACCAACAGTTTTCTCTTAATTTATACAATCTTATGGCACCAAGAACATATCAAATTGAGTACAATACCCCTCTCCCCTTGCCATGGCCGAATGATACATGTGAAGAATTTCATGCTTTGTCAACTAAGCTTAGTTTTATGCTTAACCATGCTTCTTCATTCATTTGGCATCATTTTCATGCATCAAAACACAATGAATCCTAACCTTCCATGCATGGCCAAAACCCTAAGAGAATAGTTAAGTGTGATTTAATTCAATCCAAGGCTATATTCCTACTTAACACACTTAATTACATCATTTTCTATCATTAAATCATAAAGAAAATAAATATATAAGAATACCTTAGTGTGGCCGAAACTTGAGGGAGTTCTTTCCTCTTGATTTTGTCCACTTCACAACAATATATGGCTATGAGCTTGTAGAGGATTGAATTGAGAACAACTTTGTAGAAGAAATTTTTGTGATTTAAGGTGAATTTAATGGTGTTTTTATTAGATTTTTATTTTCTTCAAGGTTTAGTTATGAAGGTGAGTGGCGTGAAGTTGAAGATGATGAAGTGGGGTCGCCATATGGTTTGTGTAGAAAAATTTAGAATGTTCCTTTAATAGTAAAATGACCAAAATGCCCTTGATTATGAGAATTTTGGACAATTTTGCCCTTGAACATCTATAAGTTTTCTAACTATCAATTTAACTCCAAAATATTTTATTTCATCACTAAATATTATTATTGAACATAATTTAATGAATTGATGTGGTTTTATTAAGGTTTGACTGATCGTAAGGGTGAAATTACGAAAATACCCCTACCAAGCCAATCGCTAAAATTTTTGATTTCACCACTAATTCAATCTATCTATTGACATAGCCTAGAACTTATTTATACGTAGATTATCATACTTCAATTAGTTGGTCAAAAGTCAATTTAGTCTGACCATTATTTACGAAAGTTCAACCAGGCTACGTCCTAAATCGTTATTTTCTAAATTGTTGTCACACTTCCTAAAAATAATCTAAATAAAGGATTTTGGGTTCCAGATTCTTCCCATAGGCTTATTTGATCCTCCGTACAATATCCGTCCAATCTCACATCCATCAAAGCACTGTAAGGCCTGTGGGACCCACAACATTGTTTCCTTTATTACTTGAGAAATACATAGGAATTGAACAGTGGTGAGAAGTCTGACATATGTAACAGTATCGGAATATGTGAATCTCACATCCTCCCCACCTTAAGAAATTTGGTCATGCAAATTTGATCGGACCAGTCACTAAAACAGCTTTAGGTACTTTTCTCGCATCAAGCTTTTTAATTCCTATGTTACCTCCTCTTTTGAGTGGTACTGCCAGAGCACTTTCACTAATGGAATAGCCTTAGACCGTAATACCTTATCCTTCCTATCCAAGATACAAATGGGTCTCCCCACGTAACTCATATCTTCCCTAATCTCCAGTGGCTCATACTGAATTATGTGAGATGGAACTAGATGGTACTTCCTTAACATCGATACATGAAAGACGTTATGCACCCCGGATAATTCTGGAGGTAGTGCCAACCGATAGGCAACATCTCCCACATGGTCTAAGATCTCGAACGGCCCGAAATATTAAGGACTTAATTTTCCTTTCTTACCAAATGTTATAATGCCCTTCGATGGTGAGCCTTTCAAAAATACAGAATCTCCAACTGAGAATTCCAATGGTCGGCTTCTGGTATCAGCATAACTATTTTGCCGACTCTTTGCTATCTTTAGCCTCTCACTAATAATCTGTACATCTCGGGAAGCTTGCTTTACCAAATCGGGAGCTAATATCTTTCGATCACCCATTTCTTCCCATGCAACTGGGGATCTACATAGTCTGCCATACAGAGCCTTATATGGTGCCATGCCAATACTAGACTAATAGTTGTTATTATATGCAAATTTTGCCCATGGTAAGTGGTTGTTGTAGGAGCTTTTAAAATCTAGTGCACACGTTCTCAACATATCCTCGAGCGTCTGGATGGTGTACTCGGACTGCCCGTCAGTCTGCGGATAGAAAGCGGTGCTAAAGTTCAATCGGGATCCCATAACCTCCTGAAATCTCTCCCAAATATGTGAAGTGAACTGGGAATCCCTATCAAAAGTGATGCTCACTAGAACACCATGTAACCTCACAATCTCCCAAACATATAAATCGGCTAAGGCATTAAGAGAATCAGTAGATCTGATGGCAAGAAAGTGAGCGGACTTCGTCAATCAATCAACAATCACCCACATACCATCATGATTCCTCCAGGTCTTTGGCAAACCCATAATGAAGTCCATAGTGATATGCTTCCATTTCCATATCGGAATCGGTAGAGGCTGTAGCAACCCTGCAAGCTTCTAGTGCTCAATCTTCACTTACTGATAGGTGAGACATCTAGCAACAAATTTCGTGATGTCTCGTTTCATCGTAGGCCACAAGTACATCCTACACAGATTGTGGTACATCTTATTATTGTTAGATGTAGAGTGTACCGGGATGTATGGGTCTCTGTCAAAATCAGATGCTTCAGCTACTGATCCTCGAGAATGCAGATACTACCTCTGAACCTCAGTATGCCATCGGTGCCAATCCCATAGTCTGATTGAACACTCATTTGTACCTGACTGGCAACCTCTATAAAATACGTATCACTCCTCTGAGTATCTCTGATTCTGTCCATTAAATTTAGCTGAATCCAAAAACTAGCAGTGAATTTATACTTTTTAGAGAAAAATCACATTAAGATTAAGGCTTGAGAACTACTCTAATAGGTCATACTCCCGAACCACTATATATGATACCATACCCATATGCTTCCGGCTCAAACCATCCTCCACATAGGCTATGAACCCTTCAATAATCAAACAAATGCTTAGTAATTAAATTCAAATCGAAAGAATTTCGATAAAATTTTTAATTCCATTCGTACACAGAAAGCTTTACAATATACTTTTCTGGTTGGGAGAAAGTTATAAACTTAGTGTAGTAGTCTATGCTAACATAATTCATAGCTAACCAGTCCATCTCTAAAATTACATCCAAATCGTACATATTCAACAAAACTAAGTTAGCTACAGTTGCTTTCTCTCCTATCTTTAGTTTACAATTTCGATATATTACATATGACATTTGTGATTCTTTAAATGGGGCAGTAATTTGTAATGAATATCTTAAGGGTCCGAGTTTCACCGATATCTTAGTAGCACATGCAGGGAAAATAAATGAATGCGTAGAGCTTGGATCAATCAATGCAATAGCAATAATATAAAAAATATAGATCTTACCCCGTATGACATCAGAAGAGGCATCTGTAGTCTCCCTATCTAAGGCGTACACCCATCCCTAAGTCACCGTCTGCTTGCCTTTCTCTGCTGCTGTTGCTCTCCTCAGTGTGGACGATGTTGCCTTCTCCTCCTTAGCTGCTAGAGTTGCAGCTACTGGGGCTACTGGAGCGGCTGGCACTACCTCCCTGTCCTTAGGGCAATCTCTAATCAAATGACCATGCTATCCGTATTTAAAACAAGCTCCTGTAGTCCAATAGCAGGTCTATCTCCGTGCGACCTCCCACATTGGCTACACCTGGTCACAACGCCCTTCTGGGTAGTAGTTGTAACGACCCTTTATACTGAAAATAAGAACCAAATTTTTCCTTTTCCACTTACTTGGTTAGGCTGTACTTAGTGTCACTAATTATTCTCAAGCTAACTTTATATTAGCTAAATCAATAACCTTTAATTATCTTGGTCCCAGTTCAAATTTTCTCACTAAGCATGCATTCACAATTTTGAATCATTCTACTTGACAAGATATTTATCCACCAATGTTGCATGCATCGTTATAAACCATAAATATATCATGTACTTCTTTTAATTACATCCCTCTACTATAAAAGTACTGAAATACAAGTCTGAATACAAAATAAATAACTGTACCTCACATACCTTCAAGGGTGGTACAAAAGCCTCAAAGGACTTGTTTAAACCACGCGCACAAAGCACCTACTGGAAGTAATCTGGAAGGTGGAGAGAGGGGTGAGCTTATAAAGCCCAATAAGAAATATATATAAGAGACAAATACCGAATTTCTATATGAAAGCTTTTAAAACATTTATTAAAACTCGAAATCGAAATTCATACGATTTGAAAACCAAATCATGATTATGCAATGCATCAGAAAGCATTTCATTTAAGCTGAAAAATAAGTAATTGAATTTCGAACATAACCCAAACATATATGTGCTTATCACACTTAGTTTCAATACAGATAGTCAAATTAAATCCATATCAGTTTCAAAATCCAAATATCATACGTTCAGAATTCATGTGCGAAAATAAGCACAAAAAAGCATATACATACTAAGCATGGAGACATATTAGTGACTAAGTAATAATCATGCAGTCCAGATATTCCCGTGAGGGAAAGTGCAAGTCGGAAAGACATATGGCCATAGTCTAGAGGGGGTCCACAATGAGCACTGATTAGGTGTCAATTGGGCCCGTTATGAACTGGATCAAAGTCACACAGCTCAGAAGATAAATACCTACTGTGGACTGGATCAAGGTCACACAATAGTCAGAAATAATACTGCAATGACTTTAGTTAGTCATGTCTCAAAACATTTTTATATATATTTTCGGAATTCAAAATAGTATTTTTGAACTTCATAAAAGTTCACAAATGAATATGTATATATTTTCTTTCAAAAGTAAATAATTCATACATATTCATAATATCTTCAAACAAATACTATCGGTTGATAATTTCCATAAAGAAACCTTTTTCCAAAATAAACTTGCTAGACAATTTGCTATTTTCAAATGGTTGTTTAAGTCAAGTTTAAATCACAAAACCATTATTTTCGTAAAAAAAATCCGGCAGCATAACAGCTTGAATTTCTTAAAACCCTATGCAAGAAAATACAGTTTATAAAAACCACAAGGCAGTTGATTTTAAAATTTATCTAGTATCCCTTACGTTCCGATATATATCTCTTACCTTACTTACTTAACAAGTATCCTCTTTAAGTTTTCGAACCTAGCTGCTTCAAGTCAGTACAAATCCAAATTATCACCGTCTCAAAACAAATCTTAACCACCTTATTCTTTAATAATAAAGTTTAATCATGTTACAAGATAAAAGTAATTCCAATTCACCTCCATGCACATTGCCCATGTATTCCTTATTAAAATATTCTCAAATCCACAATTCCAATTATGACATTATTAATCTTCACAAAATCTCATATATATAACAATTAACACCAAACAACATTTAAGTATATTACATACCTTTGAATCCACAAATATATATATATATATATTTATAAATCTCAAGGCTTTCTCCTTTGAAGATCTCCTACAATCCAATACCATGATCACACTTAATTTACTCAATTCCCTCCTATAAAGTTTAAATCAAATTAATTAACATATCTTTACTTTGAAAATCCTCAAAATCAAGCCTTCCTCAGCCTTTCTTTAAATCTCCACTTAACATGTATTATTATTATTATTATTATTATTATTATTATTATTAACTCATAATTTTATTAACTAAAATATAATGCTAATTATACGTAGGTAAGTCACTTACCAACTCTTATCCTTACTATATGAATCACATATTCCACTAGGTAATATTGACCAAGATTCATGTAAATTACTTACCATGATTTTCTCAATGCTAGAGACTCAGTCTCCCAAAAGCTTAGTCAGCCTCAATTCATCCTTTGGTCATTCTCTATAAATTAAATTCACATACATATTCAATTAGAAAAATAGTCAAATAAATTTTTTTAAAACTTCATAAAATTATGACCAATTTGTATTAATTTCATCAATCATTTTTACCTTAAAAATCCTAGCAAGACTCTTAAAATTTTCCTCTCTTTCTTTTCCTTTTTTTTTTCTTTCCTTCTTCTCGGTCAACAATACAGAGTAGCAACGACACCACTTAGCAGCCAATGACCTTCTAGTGTTTCAGCGCCCTGAAGCTGCTCCGTTTAGCCACCAATATGGCCATCGTATGGCCCTTAATTATTCCCTGTTCACCACCGTTTCGATCAGCCCCTAGTCAAACTGTAAACCACCAATTTTCAACCTTTAAAATCCTCCACCGAGAGTCCTTTTTAAACCCCTGTACTGCCCATATTTTCTTGCTCCAATAATCACTGATGTAGCAGCCCAAAATTCAGCATTGTTTCGACACCCTTATGTGCACTCTGTCTGGCCCCTGAAATCAGAACTAGTGACCCCTTTTTGTTTCACGCCTCCAGTAGCTGAAATAGCCACTGCACACAACCAAAAACCTTGCTCCAATGCCATCGTTTCAGTCCCTTAACTCAGCACAACCTCACGCCATTTCCTCCTCATCATCACGCCACAGCTTGCTTCATTTCTAGCCTCCTTTCTCTTTTCTGTTTTGCCTCTTGTCAGCTCAGTCTCAGCTTCTTCCTCGATCTCACTCTCTTTCCCTTTCCTTCTTTTCTTTGCTTCCTTCTTTCTTGGCCAGCGGATGGTTCACCTCTGCTGCTATGTTTTTAGAACCGAGAAGACCATTGCCTGAATCCCGATTTAGTCCATGTTCTTCACACTCTGTTTCAGCTTTGTTTCTTCACCACTTTCTGCCACATATACACCTCCTGTACCAGCCACCACAATCGGCAAAGTGCAGGGGTATAAACGTGGAACAAGCCCTCTTCTTTTCTCCCTATTCTCTCGGTTCTCTTCCTTTCTTGCCATGATTTCCCTTCTTTCTCTTTCTCGTCTGTTACAAGTTTCCTCTTTTCTTTTTTTTTTATCAGTCTGCAGTTTGCAGACAGGTTTGGTGAGTAAATCCCACCAAACCGAGACAAGCTTCCTTTGGAAGCTTGTCTAGTTATGTTATATTATATTATATTATATTATATTATATTAGACAAAATATTTATTATATGTATCCTTTATTTACTTAATATACATAAGTGCTATGTACTTTATTTTATTTATTTATTTATTTATTTTACATATATATCCTTGTTCTCACTACAATATGTCCCTTATGAATCTTGAATTAAATTTTCATAATCTTAACTCCATCTGCTTAGTTAATTCTCTTAATCTCAATTTTGTTATGATCATCAATTTTTTTTTCAAGGTCATGAATTCTCATGCTTACTTTGTCACTTTCACAATTTGCATAAAACTCAAAATTTTAATGATCCAATTACTCTCAATATTGCTTTAAATGTGTGCTTATCAAGGTAGAAAATTTGCGATTGTCACAGTAGTGGATCTCCCAGTTAGAGGTGGTTACGGGCCGGACCGGGCCGGTTTCGGGCCGGTTTTCACCGGTTCCGGCCCTAACCACAAGAGAACCGGTCCGAACCGGTATTAAACCGGTCCGGTTCGGACCGGTTCTATATATTATGAGAGGCGAACCGGCCCGGTTCGTTGGACCGGTTCGCCTCAAAACCGGACCGAACCGGTTCCATTTTTTTTTTAAAATTTTTATTTTTAAAAAAATTATATTAATTTATTTTAATATATATTAATATATTTTAATAATTTAATGTAGTAAATTTATTTTTATAATAAATAATGTTAATAGTTTAATTTAACAATAATTTATTATAAGAATATAAGTTATATTATAATTTATTTAATTAATGTAACAATAATGTAAAAACAAACTATTATAAAATTATCTAATAAAATTATTGTTATAATAAATTAAAGTTATATTATGAATATAATATTATGATAAAATGATATTTGATTCAAAATACAAATAATGATTTTATGAATATTATTATTATATTCATTTTGCATATCTTTATTTATATTCATTTTGCATTTAAAATAATTTATTATATTTGAAATATCATTTACTTAATATTTATTCATTTATTTAATATGTTTTTAAAATATTAATTCATTTTGTATTTTAAATATTTATTTATTTTAAACATATATAAGTATAACATTAATTAATTTGGTATGTAATAATAATAATAATAATAATAACAACAACAACAACAAAGGAGAAAAAGGAGAGAGTAGGAGACCAAAGATTTTTTACGTGGAAAACCCCTTCAAAAGTTAGAAGGGTAAAAACCACGGGACCGTAGTCCATAAAAATATTCACTATGACTAAACTTATTTACAATTTTACATACAATTTAAAAAAAAAAATTATTCTCTACTCTTCATAATTTATACGGATTGCCTTAGAAATTTCTTCCTCCTCTTCTGAATTATTATCAGCAAATTCATTGGCCATTCCAAGTTCGACATTGCGCGATTCCGCATCAAACCAATCTTTAAGGCATGTTAACATGCACAATGAATCCGGATTAAGAGTGGTTCGATGGTCTCCAATAATTCTTCCACACGTCGAGAATGCGGATTCCGAAGCAACAGAAGAAACTTGCACCGCAAAAACATCTCGGGCCATGGAAGCTAAAACTGGAAATTGTTTTTGGTTTTCTTTCCACCATTGGAGAAGATCAAAGTTATCATCTATAGAAAAATCTTGACTTAAGAAAAATCCTAGCTCATTGAAGCTAGAACTCCGTCGAGTTGTTGATCCCGATCCCGATCCCGATCCGCTCGCTTTTCCTTTTAGCTTCATTCTCTTCTTTGCTGCTTCCTTAATTGCGTTTAAAATTCCTTTTCCTTTTTTGCTACTTTCGGTTTCTTCGTATGAATCTTCTTCTTCTCGATTAAAGTTGAATTGCTCCCTTTCTGTTTCATAAACATTAAACAATTCTCGAAAAAGATTGTTAATTGAGGACTTTTGATCCTCAATAGAATCAAGACCAAGAAATTCTTTATAACAATCAAAAAAAATTTCTATATTTACCTCACCTTGACTAGGATCTAGTAAAGTTGCAATACAATAAATAGGAGGAATTATTTCCCAATATTTTTTAAATTTTTCCTCCATATCATATACAAAAGAACTTAAAGTTTCATGATTCCTAAATTTTACAAATTTGTCAAACATTGTGTAGATAATAGGAACAAAATACGGTGTAGTTGGATAAAATTGAGTTGAAAATCTTTCGGTTGCATCTTTAAAAGTAGATAATAAATCAACACAATATTCAATAAAAGTCCAATCTTCTTCAAAAAGTACTAAATGTGTGCTATTTGTATAATTGTTATAAAAAGGAGTAACAAGTTCTTTATAAGGTAAAATAGAAGAAAGCAAACGATGAAGTGAATTCCATCTTGTTTCCACGGGAAGTGGAAATGCTTTAACAGGTATATTATTTGTTATACAAATTTGCTTCCATTCACGTTTATTACTTGGTGTGCGAATCCATTTTGCTAAAATTTTAATTTTATCAATTGGACCTATGCCAGTACCAGTACCACTAGAACTAAAACCACTTTGAACACATAAATTTATAATATGACATGCACATCTTGCATGAAAAAATATGCCTTGCATAACAGGGTTTAAACTTTTAATTAAATGAGGAATAGCTGCAGTATTACTTGAAGCATTATCAAAAGTAATAGCAAAAACTTTATTATTTTCTAGTCCATATAATTTACAAACTTTAGTAATATATTTATGAATAGTATATGAATTATGTGCTTCTTCTATTACATCTAAAGATAAAATTCGTTTTTGCATAGACCAATCTTCATCTATCCAATGACAAGTTATAACAAGATAACTTATACCATTAGTACTAGTCCATATATCACTAGTTAAACTAACCCTAGATGAAATATTACTAAGTTTATCAATTAAAGCTTGTCTATATTCTTTAAACATATCCATGCAATCTCTTTTTAATGTATGTCTAGAAACAGATTTATATGCGGGTTGTAAATATTTACAAACAAATTCTAAATATCCTGTTTTTTCACAAATTGTGAATGGTTGTTCAGTTCTAACTACAAATCTAACTAAACCACGTCTAGCTTGAACATTATCAAAATTAAAATTTTTTCCACTATCATGCGTATTAATTTGAGATTGTTTACCTTCTAAAATTTCATTTTCTTGGGCATCAGGATTAATTTTATGTATAGTAATTAAATGCCTTTTATACGTACCTGTACCGCCACCACCTCCACCAGAGTTATAAGAGTAAACGCCTTTGCACAATTTACAGATGGCACAATATTTATTCGTCTCACCTTCTTTTGCTACAATGTCGAAATACTCCCATACCTGCTTGTTTTTTTTCGACTAAATTTCGGTCTTGATGATGTAGCAGTAGTGGTGGCAGCTGATGATTGTGTTTGAGCATGACTTCCTCCACGACCACGACCAAACGATGGTGCCAAAGGAAGCTCCTCCTCCGGATGAATATCGGGTTCGATTTCATTAAATGATTCGTCACCCAAATTAAGAATTTCAGTGGAACCAAAAGGTCGAGAAACAGAGCATGAACGACGAAAGAAATTTGACATTTTTATATTTTTTTTGAAAATAAATATATGTTAAAAATTTAAAAAATAGATGTATGATAATATATTGAAATTTAAAAATTGAAACTTGAAAATTAAAAGTAAAATTTGCAAAATTATAAAATAAAAAGAAAAATGAAATTTATAAAGAAAATGATGATATTATAAATTTGGAATAAGGAATATATATAATATATTAGAATTTGAAAATTAAAAGAAAAATTTGTAAAATTATAAAATAAAAAGAAAAATGAAATTTAGAAAGGAAATGATGATATTATAAATTTGGAATAAGGGAATTTAAGTGAATTTGAGAGAGTTTGAGTGAATATTGAGAGAGTATGTGAGTGAAGAGAATAAGAGTAGATGAATATAGGTAGTAGATTTGAGAGAAAATATAGAAGAAATGTAAATGAAAATAGAAGATTATAGAGGTATTTATAGGAAAAAATTAGAATAAAAAATTAAAAAAAAAAGATTGATGGGCAACGGCCAAAATGGCCGTTGCCCATCAAACACAGAGCAGAGGCAAGCCTCTGCTCTACATATTGCAGTTGCACTGCACTACTGCAGTGCAACTGCAACTCTGCAAGGGCTAGGCTGCCACTGCGTGCGCAGTGGCAGCCTAGCCCCTTTTTATTTTTTTTTAATATAATTAAAATAAAAAAAAAGGAAAAGAAAGATTGATTGGCCGTTGCCCATCAAAGGCAGACTCGCAGAGGCAAGCCTCTGCGAGTCTGCAACATGCTGCAGTTGCACTGCAGTGCAACTGCAGTTCCTTTTTTTTTTTACCGGACCGGTTCGAACCGGTCCGGTTTTGAACCGGGCCCTTAACGGGCCCGGTTCTTAACGGGCCGGGCCCTTACCGGGCCCGGTTTTAGATAATTAAAACCGGCCCAGCCCGTTAACATGACGGGCCGGGCCGGTTCCGAACCGGTACAGTACCGGTTCGGATATTGGGCCGGATTGACCCGATCCGGTTACGAACCGGGTCGGGCCAACCCGGCCCAATAAGCATCTCTACTCCCAGTGCTAACAAATCTGGTGGATCTATCTTCAGCCTGTCTATCACGAATCGTAATACTAGTAGGCCTCTTAGCTGGCCTAGAATCACCCTTGTCATTGCCCTGTCGAGCTTTCTCTTTACCCTTGCTCTTAGCCTGAAATCCAAACTCCACTTGCTGACCTTCATAATTCTATTCACATAATTGGGCTCGGTGGACTACCTTATCATAACTGGAAATATCGAATAGGGCTAAACTATTTCTGATATGAATCGCTTGATCTTATGCTTCTTGCTCCTAGCAACCTCCGGATCGAAATGGCTTAAAGCAGTAAATCTGGACTCGTACTGGTCCACTGTCATAGTCCCCTGCTTTAAACTCATAAACTCTGACTTCAATTTCATATGGGTTGTGCTGGGAAGATACTGTTTGAAAAAGGCCGCTAAAAAAACCTCCCAAGTCATCGTAGGGTGTCTGGTTGACGGAATTTCCTAGTGGACTTCTACCAATACTTTGCATTGCCCATAGTAAAAATATGGCTAACCGGACCTTCTGGGTCTCAGAACATGTCATGTAATCAAACAACTTCTCCACCTCATTAATCCACTTATCTGCAGCCATCGGATCCTTTTCCCCTTTGAACTTCGGTGGATCCAATTTCTTAAACTGTCTAATCAAATCAGCATCACAACCCCTAACTGGAACTCGCCTCGACTACTTAGGAATCTGGGGCTGAGGCTGCAGTGGAGGTTGTACTGGATGTACTGGTGGCGCAGGCTGTGGCACTGGTAATGGAGGTGGAGGCTGTGCTAGCTTAGGTGCCAGTGCTCTATTAAAGCTCTTAATAAAGTCTACTACAATTTTTTCCAGCCTGGACATTCAGGTATCTAAGCTCTGAGGTTGTGGAAGGAGAGTTGCCTTCGGCATCGGCTCCGGAGTAGGCTTTGGGGTGAGCTGTTCATGCCTAGGGCGTCCCCTAGGGCATCCCCTACCCCGTATGGTACCTCTTCACATATCAGACATGCTGCAACACAACAAATCACATAAAACAGATCTTAGTCTCCCAATTCATTTATATATTCAGACAAGTATAGTCCTACTTGAGATGTTTATTATTTCAAAATAGAAAACACTGACAGACATCAGGCCGATTTCACTTTGATACCACCTTAACTATAACGTCCCGAAATATCATATATTTTACAAATTTTACACACACAAATCATATAGGTTGGGCTCGTCTGCAGTGTCTTATCCAAAATTTAGAATAAAATTTATTATTTTTACAAAACCCAGGAATTCAAAATTTACAGAAATTCATTTACAAAGAAATTTACATCCCAAGTTTATTATACATAAAAGTAGTACTGTACAAAATCTGAATACATAAAAGTAAAACTAGTATACCTCGATGAGTTTGTAGGGTCGCCTGAGGAATACCGGAATCAAGTCCTCCTGTAAAGCAACCTGATGTCACTACAAGTAATCTGGGAGTGAAATATAAGGGGTGAGCGAACGTGCTCAGTAAGGAATATCTATACGAAAGCTGATATAACGTATCCTATATGTAAATTTCATAAATAGATATTTATATGAAATATGGATTTAAAATATGAAATAAATTTGGCATGATCTAATAGGAAGGATATTATAGTGGGTTGGGTAACCAGATGGAATATGGGAGGTACTTTGAAGTACCTTTCGTGTTCCAATATCCAAAACCATTATAGAGAATTCATTGGATTTAATTAAATCACAAATTCAAATATAATCCCAATGTTTGGAGAAATAAAACATACTCCAATGTTTTGAGAAATAAAACATACTTATAATAGAAATTAAATAATTTCTCCGTAAACAATATAAATCATATTCATTGCAATTTCTAGTAGATAAATCAAACAAATAATTTCACAAAATATCATATTCATATCACGGAACATAAAATACGGATAAATCGAAATCATAAATATATCAAAATTAGGAGTACCTGGATCTAAGTTAATCAGGGATTTACCATCCCAGTATAATTTTAGTGGAGACTAGGCTACACCCAATAGACACATGCACTATAATAGATGTATGGCTATAGTCAGGGTACCACAGTGTGTGCACTAGCAGGTGACACTTGTAGGAGCTAGAAGACTGGGCTAGAGCCTACAACAATCAGAACAGAATGGAAATGCATGTATCCGTAGGTAGCTACGGGGCCATAGTCTTAAAACATTTTAAATAAATATTTTAGAGTTGTTTACGGAGATAAATTAAATAAACATATTTGAAATAAATTCATAAGTAATATAAAAATCACAAAATCATAAAATCAAATATAATATTTCACAAAACATAATATCATAACAATATTTAACCTTGCAAATATTCAATATAAATTACACAATGATAGAAAATATTCTAACACAAGATCTTAAAATAAATTTATAATTAATTAACTAATTTAAGGCATATAATGAATTTGTGATTTAATTACATAAATTCATATTTTATAATTTATATTCAACCTTATAAATCAATTTCTCATACTTCAAAATTCATGCCAAAATGATAGTTTGGAATAGCATAAGTGACTTTAGAAAATTTTCGGCAGCGTAACAGTTTATTCAAACCTAACCCTCCTGCATAAAAATCCAGCTTCAAACCACAATTCACAGTTCCAAAATTTAATGCAAAATATTTATTTAGATTCCACAATTGCAAATTTTCATCAAATCATGCAACGCAATATCCATACGCTTCATACAAATATCCCTTACCTCTTAATTTCTCGATATTAAACTCGCTAGCACCGATAGCAGCTTCTGGCCTTGTGGCTGCAGATCATTATCAAACTTGATAAATTCACTATATTTTATCTAAAAGAATATTTAACTATTTAAATATGAATGCATTGTCTGTAAAAATTATCTAAATGCAGTCTAATTTCTACTGATGTAAAATTGTAACTTTTGCTACATAACTCCAATTTCGATTCTGACTACACCTAAATTCTCAGAATAATTCATACATTATTTTAGGACCTAAATTGTATTGAAATGGGCACAATTTCCATCTCCCCTTCACAAGGCCGAAACCATCCTTCCTTGATACCATTTAAATTCTTCCAATTTTAACTTAGTATTTAATCTAAACTTATTTATTTAATTTTTCTACATCAATCTCACTTGTAATACACATTAAATGGCATCAATTCCATGTTCTTCTAACCTTGGCTGAATCCCTATTGCCCAACAATTTGATTTCCTTCAATTTAAGCATAACTAAGCTTAATTTCATGTTTTTCTTAATTTCTACATTATTTTCTATACAAACTCCCATCAAAACCATCATGTTCATGCACCATACATGTTGGCCAAAACCCTCACTTGCCCACTTTCATGTTTCATGCATGATTCAAGCTAAGGAATGCATGGAAACTTCATGAACACATGGTGAATAATTAGAATTCCATGAAAATGCTTAAATTTCCCATTGATCTCACCTTGGCCGAACACCTCAAGGGATCCTACACCTCTCTTTTGGCTGTTTGGCAAGTGATTTTAGTGTAGGAAGATAGAGGAAGATGAGTAGGATAATTTTGGTGAAGAAAGTTTTGAATTCTAATGTGATTTTCCTAGGTTTTTCTCACTTTCTCACTC
This sequence comes from Heritiera littoralis, assembly GCA_031772115.1. Taxonomy (NCBI): domain Eukaryota; kingdom Viridiplantae; phylum Streptophyta; class Magnoliopsida; order Malvales; family Malvaceae; genus Heritiera; species Heritiera littoralis. Next base: position 1,936,066 of record JAPDPK010000092.1, on the reverse strand, counting down.
CTCACCAAGGTCACGTTAATGGAGGTTTAGAGTTGCTAGTTTCTGAACGAAATGGGTAGGGAAGAGGCTGGAAAATTCAAGAAAAAAAATGATATTTTAAGTCAAATTTACCATTTTGCCCTTATACTTAAAAATTTCTTCCAATATTGTCCCTAAAGTTTGACTTTGTTGAAAACAGTCTATCTCACCTTTAAAATATTTTATTTAACTTAATTTAACTCTATTTAACTTGCTCTAATGTTTGGTGAAGCTTTTGTTGAGGTTCGGTTACCATTGGGGTGAAATTACTAAAATACCCTTAACCGTAAAATCGCGTAAATTTTTGTTTTTACATATAGTTTCCTTTATTTGTCTAGATATTCTAAAACTATATTTTATGGAAATTATTTTGTATAAACAGTAGGTCAAAAGTCTTCTTGGTTTGACTATTATTTCCAAAAATTTTGACGGCCTATGGACTAAACCGTCATTTTCCAAATTGTTGCACATTTTTTAAAATATGCAAAAATATATGAGATTAAGGCTAGAACTCTTACAATAATATTTTTTCAGCCCTGAACATCGCATCCCTGAAGTTTCACCTTTAATTGGACCTCCGAGAATCAGTGGGGCCCACTTACTATTTAACCTTAATACCTAAGATATGATCAAATATTAATTAATTATAAATATTCCAAAAATCTCAATTATATAAATATGATTAAACAGTATTTTAAATTACAAGGTTTCACAATAGTTCAAAAACGAAAAAAGGCTCACAATGTGAACATCAGCAACTGTTCAAGAAAAAAGAGGAAAAGAAGGAAAATTCCCAGGCAAAAGTGTGAGACCTCGTATTTTAGAGTATTATTTAATTTTATTTATTTAATTAAGAATATTGAATAATTTATAATAAATTGTTAATTATATTTTAGGTATAAGGTAAAAATAGTAAGTGAGCCTCACTAATTCCTTAAGGCCCAGATGAAGGTGGAACTTGGAGGATTCGATATTCAAGGCCAAAAAATACAATGGTAAGAATTCTAGCCTTAATCTCAATTATTTTTGCATGTTTCGAAAGACTTGCAACAATTTGAGAAATGACAGTTTAGTCTATAGATTGTCAGAATTTTTGTTAATAACAGCTAAACTAAATATAGTTTTAAAGCATCTAGAAAAATGGTAAACTAGATGTAAAAACAGAAAATTACGCGATTTTATTGTTGGGGGTATTTTAGTAATTTCACCCAAATTGGTATTCAAACCTTAACAAAAGTTTCACCAAACATTAGAGCAAGTTAAATAGAGGTTTTTTATGATTAAATAAAATATTTTGGAGGTTAGACAAATTGTTTTCAACAAAGTCAAACTTTATAGGCAAAATTGGAAAATTCTTTAAGTAGAAGTTGGTAATTTTGCATGAAAGGCATTAAAAAAATCAAAAAATTTTACAGATTTCTTGAGCATGTTGGCTGGCCATCTTCAACCTCTCTTCCTCACCTCCATAGCCAAAGCTTCCAAGAAACAAAACCTTCCAGAAATATAATGAAAAATCATCTGGAACCGAAAAATTTCTTAATAAATCTAGTCTATTTTTTTAGTGCTCTTTCTTTTGGTACCAATATCTCTACCTAGAGTGGCCAAAATCAGGTTTCAGCCACTATTCATCCTCCATGAACATGATGTGTTTTGATGAGAATAAGATGTAGGAAAATTTGTAGAAATCATGAAAAGCATGGAAATAAGCTTAGTTAAGCTTAATGTGAAGAAAATCAATGGATGGCTTAAAGAGGGAGGTTTAGCCATTGCTAAGGGAATAAGATTTTGATGTTAATTAATGTAAATTTCATGTAGAAGTGGTGTAGAAATTTAATGGAATTAATTTGGAATTAGAAAAGTAGCTTAATTTGAAGAAAATCACTAAGTAGGATAGAGAATGCTATTTGACCAACATAATGGAAGGAGAATTATTGCCCATTTCAATGTAATTTATGTCCTAAAATAATGTATGAATTATTCTAAGACTGTAGGCACTATCGGAATCGAAAACGAAGTTGTTTATCAAATGTTGTAATTTTAGCATCGGTAGAATTTAGACTGTATTTAGAGCTACAACAAACAATTCATTAGGATCTAAATTATTAAATATTATTTTAATTAAAGAATAAGGAATTTATTAAGTTTAAATGATAAATTTGCAGCTCCGAAGTCTAGAGGTGCTACTAGTGCAAAAGAGTCGAATATCGACAAACTAAGAGGTAAGAGATATTTGTATGAAGCGTAGGGATATTGCGTTGCATGATTTTGATAAAATTGTTGTTTGGTGAAATTGGATTTGATATTCTGGATTGAAATTAGAAACAGGAAATTGTGGTTTTGAAGCTGGATTTTGTGCAGGACAAACTGTTATGTTGCCGGAATTTTTCTAAATTAGCCTAAGCTATTCAAAACTACCATTTTGGCATAAATTTTGAAATATAAGAAAATTGATTTTATAGGTTTGAATTTAAATTCTTAAATATGAATATATATAATTAAATCACAAATTCAATATATACTTCAATTAATTATAAAATTTATTCTGAAATTTTGTATTGAAATATTTTTCTATAGTTATGGAATTTATATTGGATATTTGAAAAGCTAAAAATGTTTTGATAATATGTTTTGTGAGATAATATTTGAGTATGTGATTTTGTGAATTCTATTTCTTATGAATTTATTTAAGGCATGTTTTTTTTTTTAAGTTATCTTCGTAAACAATTTTGAAATATTTATTGAAATGTTTTGAAACTGTTGGCCCCATAGCTACCTGCGGGTACATGAGTTTTCGTTTCGTTCCGATGCTACTGACTCTAGTCCATTTTTAAGCTCCCACACTGTGCCCCCTGACTATGGCCATATGTCTATTATGGTGCATGTGTCTATTGGGTGTAGCCTAATCTCAATTAAATTTATACTGGGGTGGTAAATCCTTAATTAACTTAGAACTAGGCACTCCCAGATTTGATGTACTTCTGATTTTGATTTGTTTGTTTCTTTATGTGTTATGATTTTATTAATATGGTTTTTATGGAACTACTTATTTCACATTTGTTAGAAAATGATTTAAATATGATTTATAATGTTTACGGAGAAATTGTCTAATTTCTAATGTAAGTATATTTTATTTCTCAAAATATTGGATTTATATTTGAATTTGTGATTTAATTACAACTAATGAATTCCCTATAGTGGACTTAGATATTGGAACATGTAAGGTACTTTAAAGTACTTCCCATACTCCTTTGGTTACCTCATCCACTATAGTATCCTTTCTGTTAAATTGTGCTCATCTGATTTAAATTTTAAGATTTTAATTCATGATTTTGTAAGAAAATTCGTTTATTAAATTACATATAGAATACGTAATATCAGCTTTTGTATAAGTATTTCTTACTGAGCACGTTAGATCACCACTTTATTTTTCACTCTCAGATTATTTGCAGTGAGTTCAGGTCAGCTTTACTGTAGGACCTGATTCCCGGTATTCCTCAAGCGACTTTACCGATTTGTCCAGGTATACTAGATTTACTTTTAAGTATTCAGACTTTTGTACAATGCTACTTTTATGTACCTTATACTTGGGATGTAAATAATTATATTTTGTTTATGTAATTGAATTTTTGAATCCTAGGTTGTAGAAAAATATATAAATTTTATTTTGAACATAAGTGACACTGTAGACAGCCCAACCTATGTGATTTTTATATGTGAACTTAGTAAAATATATGATATTTTGGACCGTGACAGAAAAGAAACGAGTATATTCAACGATATTAGGTCATAATATATGGGCAAAGGTTTAGGGTGTTTTCAACGAATGCCTTAGCCCTTAGAATGCGAGAAAGAGATCCTTTGCCGCTGCCACCATCAAACTCCGCCCTTAACTGTTGATCTCAAGATCTGCTGCTTCTGTTGGTTTCTCGCCATTGCCCAGATATAATTCCACCTATTTCTTTTATTTTTTTTTGCTAATTTAAGAACCTTAAGACCTTTTTGATGAGTGCTTTTCTCAATTCAGGCAATGTGTTAGATGTTTAATTAGTCTATGCTTGTTAAGTATTCTGATTTTGTTTATGTGTTTGAATTTAGGATGAGTCGAGAGGATGTGGTTTTTTACTGATTTCGATTTTGAGCTTTTTGTATTTGGCTTTGAATTTGTTTGCTGGGTTTGCGGATGAACGTGGGTGTGAGAACCCTTTATTCTAATACTGTCACGATCCAAAATGTCGTATAATTTACCAATTTCACATACATAAATCACACACATAGGTCGGGCTCGTCTGTAGTGTCAATAACTCTAAGTAAAAGTTATTTATTTCTATGCAAATCTAGGATCCGATAATCTATTTACATCAACAAAATATTTATATTTACATTTACATCCCAAGTTAAGGTACGTAAAGTAGTACTGCACAAAAATCTGAACATACAAAATATACCAAGTATACCTCGACGAACTGATGAAGTCGCCTAAGTAATACCGAAAACAAGTCCTCCTGATATAGCAGACCCGAACTTACTGCAAGAAATCTGGGAGTGAAAAATAAAAGGGTGAGCGAAACGTGCTCAGTAAGAGACATCTATACGAAAGCTGATATAACGTAACCTATATGCAATTTTTTTTTCATAAAACGAATATTTATAGTAAAACATGAATTTAATTTATGAATAAAATTTGGCACGATCTACTCGGAAGGATACTATAGTAGGCTGGGTAACCGGGTGGAGTATGGAAGGTACTTTAGAGTACCTATCGTGTTTCGATATCCAAAGCCACTATAGGAAATTTATTCGATTAAATTAAATCACAAATTCAATATAAATTCACTATATTGCCAGACATAATATAACCATCAGAAATTAAATAAATTCTCCGTAAACGTTTTAAATCAGAATCATATAAATTTTCCAACATTTAAATCAAATAATTATGTCCAAGGTATGTAATTCAAATTATGAAGCATATCTTTCGAATAAATCAAATCCAGATATACAAATCAAACTGGGAGTGTTTGGATCTAAGTTAGCTAAGAATTTACCACTCCAGTATAAGTTTAATGGAGACTAGGCTACACCCAATAGACACATGCACTATAATAGACGTGTGGCCATAGTCATAGTCAGTACGGGCCACAGTGGGAGCACTAGCCAAGTGTCCCCTCTGGGAGTTAGAAGACTGGGCTAAAGTCAACAGCAATCAGAATAGAACGAAAATGCATGTACTCGAAGGTAGCTAAGGGGTCAACAGTCTCAAGAACATTTAATCACATTTTTTAGAGTTGTTTACGGAGAAAAATTTAAATAGACTTGTCTTAAATAATTTCATATGATCAAATAATCATAAATCATAAAATCAATGATATTATTTCACAAAATATATTTAGCAAAACACTATTAATTTAACAATATTCAATATAAATCTCATAATGGTAGAAAATATTATAACACAGATGAATCTAAAATTAATTAGCAAACATAAGGCAATATCATGAATTTGTGATTTAATTATATAAATTAATTTCTAAAAATATAAAATCAATCTTATAAATTTAACTTCTTCGAGATCAAATTTATGGCAAAATAATAATTTTGGATGGTATAATTTCTTTTAGAAAATTTTCGGCAATATAACGGTTTATAAAATCCTAATCCCTCCTGCACGAAAATCAAGCTTCCAAACCACATATCACAGTTCCAAATTCAACCAAAAATATTCATTTAAATTCCATACTTTGCAATTCTATTCAAAATATGCAGCGCTATATCCCTACGCTTCATACAAACATTCCTTACCTTTTAACTTATCGGTATTCGATTCATCGACACTTGTAGTACTCTCGGGCTTAGAGGCTGCAAATATTTATTTAAAATTGATAAATTCATTATTCTTTATTTAAAAGAATATATAACAATTTTAATGCTAATGAATTGTCAATATAATTTACTAAATGCAGTCTAATTTCTATCGGTGCAAAATTCTAACTTTTTCTACATAATTTCGATTACGATTCCGACTTCGCCAAAATTCTCAGAATAATTTCTACATTATTTTAGGACCTAAATTGCATTAAAATATGCTTGATTTCTTCCTCCCCTTCATCAAGGCCAAATACTCTTTCTTCTTTACACTTTGAATTCTTCCAAATTTAATTATTTTATTTGTCCCAACTTACTTCTACTAAATTTCTACATTATTTTAACATGAATTACATATCAAATGGCATCAAAATCCAGCCCTTCATGCCATGGCCTAAGGGTACCTTAGTGCCCAACAAATTGAATTCTTCAATTTAAGCATAATTAAGTTTAATTAAGCTAAAACCCATGCTTATCATATTTCTACAATTTTTTCTACATCAACAACCAATCAAATTGCACTATTTTATGCTCTTCATGGTGTTGGCCAAAACCTCCATAGGCTCCATAATATAATTTAAACATAATTCAACTAAAAGGAGTATGGAAACATCATGAATGCATGATAAGTATCAAGAATCCCATGAAAAAGCTTAAGGTTTCATTTTATCTCACCTTGGCCAAATTGTATGAGAGACACCACAATCAGATTTTTGCTGATTTACGACTTAATTTGGGCACCAAATTAAAGAGCAAGTTGAGTAGATTAATTTTGGTGAAGGTAGTTGTTGATTTTATGGTGATTTTCCTTGAGATTTTTGGAGTTTTCTTTTCTTGGAGGCTTAGCTATGGTGGTTTCTGTTTGGGTTTTTCTGTTTCAGCTGGAAAGTGACGAGAAGCTACCGGAGAGGATGATTAAATGCTGACTTTTAAGGCAAAATTACCCTTGTGCTCCTATCACTTAAAGATATCTTCATTATTGCCATTTAAGTTTGACTTTGTTGAAAATATTCTATCCAAACTCCAAAATATTTTATTTAATCATAAATCAACTCTATTTAGCTTGCTCTAATGTTTGGTGAAGCTTTTGTTGAAGTTTGGATACCGGTTTGGGGTGAAATTACCAAAATACTCCTAACCGTAAAATCGCGTAAATTTCTGTCTTCACATTTAGTTTCCACCATCCATCTAAATATTCTAAAACTATATTTTATGAGGAATTATTTGGTATAATCCATAGGTCTTAAGTCCTCTTAATTTGACTGTTATTTTCGAAAATTTTGACAGCCTATGGACTAAACCGTCATTTTCTAATTTGTTGCATATTTTTCAAAATATGCAAAAATAATTGTGATTAAGGATGAAACTTTTAACATAATATTTTTCGACTCCGAATATCGAATCCATGAAGTTTCACCTTCATTCAAACCTTCGGGAATTAATGGGGCCCACTACATGGTTTAGCCTTATAACCTAAAAGAAAATCGATATTTATTAATTATAAATATTTCATAATTCTTAATTATTTAGATATAATTAAACCGTACTAGGAAATTTGAGGTCTCACAAATACTGTTATACATGTAGGACCACTCACCACTGTTCAATTCCTATGTATTTTGCACGTACGATAAGAAACAGTGTTGTGGGCTCCACAGGTTCTATAGTGCCCGAATGGATGTGAGATTGGACAAATAATATACAGGAAGTTCAATAAGCCTATGGTAAGAATTGAGAACCCAAAATCTCTTATTTAGATTATTTTTGGGAAGTGTGCCAACAATTTAAAAATGACAATTAAGGACATAGCCTGGTTGAATTTTCGTTAATAATAGTCAAACAAAATTGAATTTTAACCAATTGATTGAAGTATGATAATCTATGTATAAATAAGCCCTAGGCTATGTCAATAGATAGATCGAATCGGTGGTGAAATAAAAAATTTACGCGATTGGCTCGATAAGGGTATTTTCGTAATTTCACCCTTACATCAGTCAAACCTTAATAAAACCACATCCATTCATTAAATTATGTCCAATAATAATATTTAGTGATGAAATAAAATATTTAGGAGTTAAATTAGATAGTTAGAAAAATTACGAAATTTTCAGGGCAAAAATGTCTAAAATTCTCATAAATAAGGGCATTTTGGTCATTTTACTAGTTAATGAAGCTTCTAAATTTTTCTCCACAACAGCAGCCGGCCACTCACCCATCTTCTTCAACCTCTCATGCCACCCTCCGTAGCCAAAGCTTGATAAAAATAAAAACTCAACAAAAACACCATTAAAACAAGCTTATTTCACAAAAAATTCTTCTACAAAATTGTTCCGATTTCAATCCTCTACAAACCCATATCAATATCTTATCTTAAAATTGAAAAAATCAAGAGGAAAGAAGTCCCATGAAATTCGGCCAAGGTAAGATAAAATCATGGTTTTGTTTCTTTTAAGTTTTAATGATAGAAAATGATAGATTTAAGGTTCTAAGCATGATTTTAAGCTAGGATTTAATTGAAAGTCCCTAAATCACCACCCTAGGGTTTCGGCCATGAATGGAAGGTTAGGAATTCTTATGGTTTGATGAATGAAAATGATGCCAAAAGAATGAAGAAGCATGAATTTAAGGTTAGATTGTTGAAAATTCATGAATAATTCACCATGGGAATTTCAGCCAAGCTAAGGGGACTACGTGATTTTGTCCAATTTGATGAATTTAGGGTGCCATAAGATTGTAGAAACTAAGAGGAGACTGTTGGTGAAGTTGAAATTTAATTCGAAGTTAAATTAAGCAAAATGTGTTTTAGCACTAGTATAAATTACAATAGGTTTTGATAATCACTGTGGATAATGTAGTAGAATTTGATGAAGAAAAATTTATTAGAATTGAATTATGGTGAATAATGGTGATTGGCATAATGTTTTGCAGCTCGAGAGTGAAGAATTATCGAATGGTGCTATCTACAAGTCAATAGAAAAACGATAGGTAAGGGATGAGTGTGTAAGCTGTAAGGATATTGTACATGCATATTTTGGCTCAAATTAATTTTATGAAATGATTTGGAAATCAATTGCTTTGGAATTGGTGTAATTGTGGACACTGGTTGGTTTATATATTGTGTTTTCAATGCAAGAGGGCTAGGTTAGAAACAGTCGTTATTCTGTCGAAAATTCTAGAAATTCTATGAAATTATCTTTAATATTCTTAAATATTAGAAATAAATAAATTTCGAAGAGATTTTCATGTGATTTATTAAAATTGTATATTTTTATTATTTACCGAAAAACAATTTTTAAATATTCATGTTAATAAATTTTACGTTCGTGAAGGTACCAACATATGCTTATAATTGTTCTACAGATAAATAAAACATTTTTAGAAAAGAATACTGAAGTGTAAATATTTTATGAATTTTTATTTCTGAACAGATTATATTTTTCATATATTAATTTATGGACTGATTGAAGATATTATTCTTGAAATTGATTTCATAAATGAGATTCCTACTGTATATAAACTGTTTTGAGATTGTTAGGCCCCGTATCATGCTCACGTGTCACATGTTACTGTTCCTGATAGACCCGCCAAGTCTTCAGCTTCCACAGTTGTCACCTGGCAAGTATACACTGTGGACCACTGTGACTATGGCCGTATGTCGTACTGCTACTGTTTCTCCCTTCTTAGGATATTGTTATAGCATGATATTCATTGGGTATTGCCTGGTCTCTACTGTACTGTAATGTTTTACTGAACTGAAATAATTATTGGTACCGAAGTGAATGATTTGAATATCAACTGTACTATGAAATTTTAACTGTTCCTATACTTTTTACTGGATTTCTATACTGAACTATTTATTGAAGTGTTTTTAATTTAAATGTTGGAAAATGCATAAAGTGATAACAAGTGACTTAAACTAATTTGACGTGTTATCTTCAACTACTTACTCCCTATAGTCACTACTAGGGACTGGGACACGACAGGTAGATCAGAGTACCTCTCATACTCCATCCAGTTTCCTAACCGACTATAGTATCCTTCTTGATTTATATTTTAGTGCACTGTTAGGAATTAAATGTTTTAAGCATATAGATTTCACAGTATCAGTCTTGCATACGATTCTCTTACTGAGCAAGTTAGCTCACCCCATATTTTTCTCATTCCACAGATTATTTGCAGTGACCCACTGATATATCGTTCCACGAATTTTGGCTGCGTTTATAGTACTCTAAGGTAGCTTTCATCGGATCGTGCAGGTATATTTTATTTCTTTTATATGTTCAGACTTATTATGTGCAGTTCTACAATTGTATAATTCATGTACAGGGGATGTAGAACATGTGAAAGATACTGTAAATAATATTTTGTTGTAAATATTTATATATGGTATAAATAGAATTTCATTTTATATAATGTATTACTACTAAAGTGAAAGTGATAAAAGACATCACAGATAGTCCAACCATCTTACTGTGTGTGTAAAAACAAATAATTACTATGTATTACGGATCGTTACAGTTAAATTGGTATCAGAGCAAAGTTGGTTTTATATTGTTGGTATCTTTAAGTCTAAATAGAAATACATCCCCTGTAATACTGTATAGTCTGAATATATAAATGATTTAAATGACTGAAAATCGATTTGAATGTCTATGCTATGCAGAAATAAGTGGGCAAAAGGTAACTAGATGAAGTAAAGGATGCGGTAGGGGGAGCCGATTCCGGAGCTACCACCGAAACCCATCCTAGAACCTGCACTCCTTTCGCAGCCCGAAAATCCAAACACCAAAATTACGAGGGTGGAACGGATGTTGGTAGATTTCATTGCCATGTATAATGCTAATAGAGCTGTTGATAGAGCTGAGAGAAATAGAGCAGCAGTAGCCCCAAAAGTAACACCACCCTAGCCTGCACTAGCACCAGCACAACCAGCTCTCAAGCCACAGCCTAAGCTCCAGCCACAGCCAGCACCGCAGCCACCAGTACAGCTGTAGCCTGCTGATATAGAGTCCTATTGTGATGTTATTTTGGTACGGCAGTTTAAGAAGTTGGATCCTCTAAAGTTTAAGAGGGATAAGGATTCGATGGTGGTAGAGCATTGGGTTAATGTTATTGAGAAATTATTCAAGTACATGCGTGTTCCAAGATGGAGAAAATGGGCTTGGTAGTGTTTCAGTTGACTGATGATGCAGAGCATTGGTGGAAATAGACTCAGACAGTGTTATTAGCTCAGCATCCAGTGGTGACCTGGATGATATTTCTGAAGGCCTTTCATAGATAGTATATTCTCCGTATAGTATAAAAGAAGTTGTAGCAGGAGTTTCTAGAGCTGACTCAGGGGAGTATGACTGTGGATCAGTACGAGTCCAGATTCACCACCTTGAGCCGATTTAATCTTCAAACCAGGATGAGTGAGGAGAAGAAGATTGATAGGTTTATGGCTAGTTTGAGACCTTCGATTCAAACCTGATTAGTCTCGTTCGATATCTAGACTTATGATGAGGCAGTGAGATGAGCTCAGCTCTGCGAGCAGGACTATGAGCAGTTTCATGTTGACACAGGTTCGAAGGGTAAAGGTAAAGGAAAGGAAAAGGCGAAAAGAGGATTCGAGGATTAGACAGGAAAATGGCAGCTTAAGAAGGCTAGGACATCGAGCATCAAGATTTCAGAGGATAGACCAGTTGGATCTACTGCTACTACCCCTACTACTAACCCAAGCACTGCTCAGAGGAGTGCCGCGACCAAGTGTGTACATTGTGGGAGGTCGCATGGTACTTGGCCATGTTACATGCTTACTAGGGCCTGTTTTAGATGCTGACAAACAAGGCACTAGGTTAGGGATTGCCCGATGTTGAGAGAGGTAGCTGCATCTACTATCCTAGCTATAGTTCCACCTCCAGCAGCCCCGGCACAGACTAAGTCAGAGAAGGCGACACCCTCACAGCCAAGACGAGATATAGCAGTGGAGAAGGATAAGAAAGCTGTGATGCAGGGTCGGGTGTTAGCGTTAGATCAGGAGGCTGTAGATGCTTCTACAGATGTTATTAAGGGTATGATTTATATTTTTGATATTTTAGTAATTGCTTTTTTTGATCCAGGTTTTACGCATTCTTTTGTTTGCCTACATGTGCTAGTAAGATACCGGTAGAACCCGAACCCCTAGGGTATACCTTGCAGATTAATACGCCCTTTAAAGAGTCACAGATGACTGATGTTGTGTACAGAAACTGTAAAGTAAAACTATGAGAGAAGGAAACGACAACTAACCTAATTTTGTTAAACATGTATGATTTCAATGTAATCCTAGGAATGGATTGGTTAGCTGTGAATTATGTTAGTTTAGACTGTTATACTAAGTTTATTACCTTCTTTCACCCTGAACGTCAGTTGAAGATCCAGGAGGCTGATGTCCCTAAGACGGCATTCAAGACTCGATACGACCATTATGAGTTCTTGGTAATGCCATTCAGATTGACTAATGGCCCTGCAGCTTTCATGAGTCTGATGAATGAGATATTTAAGCCATACCTGGATAAGTTTGTGATAGTTTTTATTGATGATATTTTGGTACATTCCAAGTCACCAGAGGAGCACGAGCAGCATCTTTATATAGTCCTGCAGACCCTCAGAGACCGAAAACTCTATGCCAAGTTCAGTAAGTGTGAGTTCTGGCTAGATCATATCACATTTCTGGGAAATGTTGTATCTAAAGACAGGGTGTCTGTAGATCTGTCTAATATAGAGGCCATTGTGCAGTGGGAGAGGCCTAAGACAGTGATAGAGATACGAAATTTCTTGGGTCTAGCTGGATACTACTGTCAGTTTGTCAAGGGGTTTTCGAGACTAGCTGTCCAGTGATGCAATTAACACATAAGGATGTGAAGTTCGAGTGGACAGAGGTGTGTGAGTGCAGTTTCTAGGAGTTGAAGAGGAGATTGACCACTGCTCCTATTCTTGCCCTTTCCAATGAATCCGGAGGTTTCTCAGTCTACAGTGATGCTTTCGCATTGGGATTAGGTTGTTTTCTCATGCAAAATGGCAAGGTGATTGCTTATAGATCTAGACAATTAAAGGAGCATGTGAAAAACTATTCGTCACATGACTTGGAACCAGTTGCCGTGGTGTTTGCATTGAAGATTTGGAGGCACTATCTTTATGGAGAGAAATTCCAAGTATATACAGACCATAAAAGCCTTAAATATTTATTCTCACAGTGGGAATTGAATATGAGATAGCGCAGATGCATGGAGCTGTTAAAGGATTATGACTGTAAGATCTTATACCACCTAAGGAAAGCAAACGTGGTGGCAGATGCTTTAAGCCGAAAGCATATGGGTATGGTATCATACATGATGGTCCAAGAATATGATTTACTGGAGCAGTTCTTGAGCCTCAGTTTGACTGTGATTTCCTCTTAAAGATATGGGTTTACAGCTAGTTTCTGGATTGAGCTAGACTTGATGGACATACAAGTGATACTTAGAGGAGTCATACTTACTGCATAAAGGTTGCCAATCAGGTACAGATAGGTGTACAGCCAGATTATGGGATTGGCATTGATGGTATACTGAGGTTCAGAGGTAGGATATGCATTCCCCATGACCAGTAGCTGAAGCATCTGATTTTGACAAGGGCTCATACATCCAGGTACACTTTACATCTAGGCAGTAATAAGATGTACCATAATCTGCATAGGCTGTACTGGTGCCCTAAGATGAAACAAGACATCGCAGAGTTTGTTGCTAGATGTCTCACATGTCAGCAGGTGAAGATTGAGAACCAGAAGCCTGGGGGATTACTACAGCCTCTACCCATTTCAATGTAGAAGTGGGAGCATATCACTATAGACTTCATTATGGGTTTACCTAGGACTTGGAGGAATCATGGTGGTATATGGGTGATAGTACTAACGAAGTCCACTCACTTTCTTGCCATCAGATCTACTGATTCACTCAATGCCTTAGTCGATTTATATGTTCGAGAGATTGTAAAGCTGCATGGTGATCCAGTGAGCATCACTTCTGACAGGGATTCCTGATTTACTTCACACTTTCGGGAGATATTTCAAGAAGCTATGGGATCCCTATTGAACTTTAGCACCGCTTTCCATCCGCAGATTGACAGCCAGTCTGAGCGCACCATTTAGACGCTCGAGTATATGTTGAGAGCATGTGCATTAGATTTTAAAGACTTTTGGGATGACCACTTACCACTAGCAGAGTTTGCATATAATAATAGCTATCAGTCGAGTATCGGCATGGCACCATACGAGGCTTTGTATGGCAGACGATGTAGATCACCTGTTATATAGGAAGAAGTAGGTGATTGAAAATTGTTAACTCTCGATTTGGTAGAGCAAGCTTCCTAGGATGTACAGATTATCTGTGAGAGGTAGAAGACAGCCCAGAGTTAGTAGAAGAGCTATGCAGATACCAGAGCTGACCATTGGAATTCTTAGTTGGAGATTCTGTCTTTCTAAAGGTCTTACCATCGAAGGGCATAATAAGATTCGGTAAGAAGGGGAAATTGAGTCCTCGATATATTAGGTCGTTCGAGATCTTGGACTGTGTGGGAGACGTCGATGTTGAGGAAGTACCATCCAAATCCCTCTCAGTAATTCAGTACAAGCAGTTGGAGATCAGAAAGATGTGCTTAGTTGAAAGACTAATTAGGATCCTAGATCAGAAAGAGAAGGTGCTATGGTCTAAGACTATTCCACTAGTGAATGTGCTCTAGAGTACTATTCAGAGAAGGAGACGACGTGGGAACTAGAAAGCCTGATACGAGAGAAGTACCCAAAGCTGTTTCAGTGACTAGTCCGATTAAATTTGGAGGACCAAATTTCCTAAGGTGGGGAGGATGTGAGAACTGTGTATTCTGATACTGTTATACATATAGGACTACTCACCACTGTTCAATTCCGGTGTATTTTGCAAGTATAACAGGAAACAATGTTCTGGCCCTACAAGCTCTACAACGTTCGGATGGACATGAGACTGGACAGATACTATACAGGAAGTTCAATAAGCCTATGGTAAGAATTGGGAGCCCAAAATCTCTTACCTAGATTATTTTTAGGAAGTGTGCCAACAATTTAAAAAATGACGATTAAAGACATAACCCTGTTGAATTTTCGTTAATAACGGTCAAACAAAATTTACTTTTGACCAACTGACTGAAGTATGATAATCTACATATAAATAAGTCCTAGGCTATGTCAATAGATAGATCTAATCGGTGGTGAAATAAAAAATTTACTCGATTAGCCTAGTAGGGGTATTTTCGTAATTTCACCTTTACGATCAGTCAAACCTTAATAAAATCTCATCCACTCATTAAATTATGTTCAATAATAATATTTAGTGATGAAATAAAATATTTTGGAGTTAAATTGGATAGTTAGAAAAATTATGGAAGTTTAAGGGCAAAAATATCCAAAATTCTCATAACCAAGGGTATTTTGGTCATTTTACTAGTTAATGAAGCTTCTAAATTTTTCTCCACAACAGCAGCTAGTCAATCACCCATCTTCTTCAACCTCTCACGTCACCCTCCATAGCCAAAGCTTGATAAAAATAAAAACTCAACAAAAACACCATTAAAACAAGCTTATTTTACAAAAATTTCTTCTACAAAATTGTTTCGATTTCAATCCTCTACATGCCCATATCAATATCTCAACTTAAAATTAACAAAATCAAGAGGAAAGAAGTCCCATGAAATTCGACCAAGGTAAGATAAAATCATGCTTTTGTTTCTTTTAAGTTTTAATGATAGAAAATGATAGATTTAAGGTTCTAAGCATGATTTTAAGCTAGGATTTAATTGAAAGTCCCTAAATCACCACCCTAGGGTTTCGGCCATGAATGGAAGGTTAGGAATTCTTATGGTTTGATGCATGAAAATGATGCCAAATGAATGAAGAAGCATGAATTTAAGGTTAGATTGTTGAAAATTCATGAATAATTCACCATAGGGACCTATGTGATTTTGTCCAATTTGATGAATTTAGGGTGCCATAAGACTGTAGAAATTAAAAAGAGACTGTTGGTAAAGTTGGAATTTAAATCGGAGTTAAATTAAGCAAAATGTATTTTAGCACCGGTATAAATTACACTGGGTTTGATAATCAGTGTGGATAATGTAGTAGAATTTGATGAAGAAAAATTTATTAGAATTGAATTATGGTGAATAATGGTGATTGGCATAATGTTTTGCAGCCCGGGAGTGAAGAATTATCGAGTGGTGCTATCGACAAGTTAGTAGAAAAACAACAGGTAAAGGATGAGTGTGTACGTTGTAAGGATACTATGAATGCATATTTTGGCTCAAATTAATTTTATGAAATGATTTGGAAATCAATTGCTTTGGAATTGGTGAAATTTTGGACATTGGTTTGTTTATATACTATGTTTCAATGCATGAGGGTTAGGTTAGAAATAGCTGTTATTCTACCGAAAATTCTAGAAATTCTATGAAATTATCATTAATATTCTTAAATATTAGAAATAAATAAATTTCTATGTGATTTTCATGTGATTTATTAAAATTTCATATTTTTATTATTTACTAAAAAATAATATTTAAATATTTATGTTAATAAATTTTACGTATGTGAAGGTACCAGCATATGCTTATAACTGTTCTACAGATAAATAAAACATTTTTAGAAAAGAATACTGAAGTGTGAATAATTTATAAATTTTTATTTCTGAACTGATTATATTTTCCATATATTAATTTATGGACTGATTGAAGATATTATTCTTGAAATTGATTTCATAAATGAGATTCCTACTGTATATAAACTGTTTTGAGATTGTTAGGCCCCGTATCATGCTCACATATCACGTGTTACTGTTATTATTACTGTTGGTGATAGTCCTGCCAAGTCTTCAGCTTCCACAGTTGTCACCTGGCAAGTGTACACTGTGACTATGGCCATATGTCGTACTGCTACTGTTTCTCCCTTCTTGGGATACTATTATAACATGATATCATTAGGTGTTGCCTGGTCTCCACTGTACTGTACTATTTTACTGAACTAAAATGCTTATTGGTACCGAAGTAAATGATTTGAATGTCAACTATACTGTGAATTTTTAACTATTACTGTACTGTTTAATGGATTTCTATACTGAACTGTTTACTGAAGTGTTTTTAGTTTAAATGTTTACATATTGTCATATATATATATATATATATATATATATATATATATATATATATTGAAAAATGCATAAAGTGATAACAAGTGACTTAAACTAATTTTACGTGTTATCTTCAACTGCTTCTAGGAATTGGGACATGATAGGTACTTCAAAGTACCTCCCATACTCCATCCGATTTTCTTGCCGACTATAGTATCCTTCCTGATTTATACCTTAGTACATTGTTAGGAATTAAATGTTTTAAGCATATAGATTTCATAGTATCAGTCTTGCATACAATTCTATTACTGAACACGTTATCTCACCCCTTATTTGTCCCAATCCACAAATTTTCTACAGTGACCCATTGATATACCGTTCCGTGGATTTTGGCTGCATTTATAGTACTCTGAGGTAGCTTTGATCGAATCCTGGAGGTATATTTTATTTCTTTTATATATTCAGACTTATTTTGAACAGTACTACAATTGTATAATTTATGTATAGGGGATGTAGAACATGTGAAAGATACTGTAAATAATATTTTGTTGTAGATATTTATATCAGTTATGAATAGAATTTCATTTTATATAATGTATTACTGTTAAAGTGAAAGTTAAAAAGGCATCACAAACAACCCAACCATCTGTCACTGTCCGAAATACCGTATATTTCACCAATTTCACATATATAAATCACATACCTATGTTGGGCTCATCTACAGTGTCCATACTTTGAAATTGAAATTTATTTATTCTATGTAAAACCCAGGATCTTAAAATTCAATTTCATAACCAAAAGATAATATTTACATCCTAAGTATTCATATACATAAAAGTAGTACTGTATAGAAATCTAAATACATAAAATAAAATCCGTATATCTGGACGAATTTGAAAAATTGCCAAAGGAATACTGAAATTAGGTCCTCTTGAACTAGCAGACCCGAACTCACTGCAAATAATCTAGGAGTGGAAAAATAAAAGGGTGAGCGAAACGTGCTTAGTAAGAGACATCTATATGAAAGCTGATATAACGTATCCTATATGCAAATTTCATAAAACGGATATTTCTACAAAATTGTGAATTTAAAACATGAAATAAAAATGGCACAATCTATTAAGAAGGATACTATAGTGGATTGGGTAACTAGGTAGAGTATGGGAGGTACTTTGGAGTGCTTGTCTTGTTCCGGTATCCAAAGCCACTATAGGAAATTTATTTGATTGAATTAAATCACAAATTTAAATATAAATTCCAATATTTTGAGAAATAAAACATAATCATAACAAAAATTAAACAATTTCTCTATAAACAGAATAAATCAGATTTATAGAAATTTCCAACAGATAAATCAAATAAATAAATTCACAAAATATCATATTCGTGTCACAAGACATCAAAAACGGATAAATATATCAAAACTTGGAGTGCCTGGATCTGAGTTAACCAGGGATTTACTACCCTAGTATAATTTTAGTGGAGACTAGGCTACACTCAATAGACACATCCAATATAATAGATGTATGACCATAGTCAGGGGGTCATAGTGTGAGCACTAGCCAAGTGTCATTTGTGGGAGCTAGAAGATTGGGCTAAAGTCAATAGCAATCAACATAGAATAGAAATGCATGTACCCAAAGGTAGCTATGGGGCCAACAGTCTCTAAAACCATGTAAAACAATTTAGAGTCATTTACGGAGATAAATTCAGAAATCTAAATCTTCAGTCAGTCCATAAATACTTAACATTGGAAATATAAGCAGTTCAAGACAAAAATTCATAAAATATTCACAAAGCAATATTTAGTTCTAAAAATATTCTATTTAACTGTGAATAAGTTATAAAAGTATATGAATACTTTCACGTATGCCAAATTCAATAACATGAATTTTTAAATATAGAATTTGTGATTTAATGCATTTAAATAAATACTTAAGGACTTCAATCTTCAACATTCTAAAATTTATTCCTTTAATTTAAATATCATGCTAAATAATATTTCGGAGGAATTTAGGCTATGTTTGAGAATTTCGACAGCATAATGGTATATTTTTGCCTAACCCTCCTGTACAAAAACCAGCTTCAAAACCACAATTTCCAGTGTCCAAATTCAATCAAAAGCGTCAAACCCAACTTCATCAAATCACAATTTAATTGAAATCATGCAACGAAATATCCTTACACTTCGTACAAAATATCCCTTACCTTTAATTTTCTTGATATCCGATTCTCCAACATCGGTAGCACCTTCGAACTTAGAGGCTGCAAATAATTATTCAAATTTGATAAATTCACTATTATTTAATTAAAAGAATATTTGATAATTTACATACTAATGAATTGTCAGTATAATCTACTAAATGCAGTCTAATTTCTACTGGTGCAAAATTCTAACTTATGCTACATAATTTCGATTTTGATTCCAATCATGCCTAAATTTTCAGAATAATTTATACATTATTTTAAGACCTAATTTACATTAAAATGGCCATGAATTCATCCTCCTCTTCATTGGCAGAAATGCTTCTTTCTTCCATACATATTGAATGTCCAAACTTTAAGCTTCCATATTAATTCCAATCATATTCTAATAATTTCCTACACCATTTCTATATAAATTTCATATTGAATAACATTAATTTCCAACCCCTCTATGCTTGGTCGAACCTCCCTTTTAATGCCACAAATTTATTTCCTTCACATTAAGCTTAATAAAGCTTAATTCCAAGCTTTTCATAATTTCTACTAAATTTCCCACATAAAATTTTCATCAAAACCTCTCTTGTTATTCCACATGGAATAATGAACAAAACCCTCACTTGCCTAAACACATGATTTCAACATGATTTAAGCTTAAATAAACATGGATATAGCTTAATCACATGAGAATTATTAAGAAAACCATGAAAATATTCAAGGTGCCGATAGAACTCACCTTGGCTAAATGGTGTGGGAGAGATTAGGGTCTGATTTTGGCCACTATAGATGAGATATTGATGCCAAAAGAAAGAGCACATAAAGATAGATAGGGTTTGTTAAGGAATTTTTTTGTTTCGGTTGACTTTTACTAGGTTTTTGGAAGCTTTCTTTTCTTCCCAAGCTCATGTTAATGGAGGAAGAAGTTGGGTTCTGTTTTCAGTAGGAAAGTGACGAGAAGCTGCTGGAGAAGATGATAAAAATATGATTTTATGGGCAAAATTTGCACTTATACTTCAAGAATTCTTCCAAAATTGCCCCTAAACTTTTACTTAGTTGAAAACAGTATATCTAACCTCCAAAATATTTTATTTAATCATAATTCAACTCTATTTAGCTTGCTTTAATGTTTGGTGAAGCTTTTGTTGAAGTTCGGTTACTGGTTTGGGTGAAATTACTAAAATGCCCCTAACCGTGGAATCGCGTAAATTCCTGTCTTAACTTCTAATTTCTTCCATCTGTCTAGATATTTTAAAACTATATATCATGAGGAATTATTTGGTATAGATAGTGGATCAAAAGTCCTTTTGATTTGATTGTTATTTCCAAAAATTATGACGTCCTATGGATTAAACCGTCATTTTTCAATTTGTTGCATATTTTTCAAAATATGCAAAAATAATCGAGATTGAGGTTGAGATTCTTACCATAATATTTTCCAACCCTGAACATCGAATCCTTAAAGTTTCACCTTTCTCTAGACATCCGGGATTCAGTAGGGCCCACTTAGTGTTTAATCATAAAACCTAAAATAAAATCAAATATTTATTAATTATAATTATTCCATAATTCTCAATTATTTAATAAAATTGAACAGTACTATAATTTACGAGGTTTAACATTTCCCCCCACCTTAAGAAATTTAGTCCTCCAAATTTGATCTTACTTACTCGACAAACAGCTCTGGATATTTCTCTAAACAGGCTCTCTAGCTCCCAAGTAGCTTCCTCTTCGGTATGGTATTGCCAAAGAACCTTATCCAAAGGTATCGTCTTCGACCACAATACCTTATCTTTTCGATCTAGAATTTGAATCGGTCTCTCCACGTAACTCATATCTTCTTGAATCTCCAACGACTTATACTAAATCACGTGGGACGAATTTGGATGGTACTTTCTGAGCATGGACACGTGGAAGACATTGTATACATCGAAAAGCTTTGGAGGTAAGGCCAGCTGATATGCCACGTCTCTCACTCGGTCTAGTATTTCAAAAGGTCCGATGTAACGAGGACTTGGCTTGCCTTTCTTCCCAAATCTCATGATTCCTTTCAAAGGTGAAACTTTCAGAAATACTAAATCACCAATAGAAAATTCTAGTAGTCGGTGTCTATAATCAACATAACTCTTCTGCGGACTTTAAGTAGTCTTCAATCTATCACAAATCAATTGAACATCCCTGGAAGCCTGCTTAACTAAATCGGGAGCTAAAATCTTCCTATCACCCACTTCTTCCCATGCTATTCGGGAACGGCATCGTCGACCATATAATGTTTCATAATGTGCCATGTCGATGCTCGAATTCATAAGGTGCCATATCGATGCTCGAATGATAATTGCTATTATAGGTGAATTCCGCCAGTGGAAGGTGATCATCCCAGGAGCCTTTAAAATCTAGTGCACAAGCTCTCAACATATCCTCGAGCGTCTGGATGGTGCACTTAAACTGACCATCATTCTACGGATGGAAAGCTGTGCTAAAATTCAAATGACATCCCATAGCTTCTTAAAACCTTTCCCATAAACGAGATGTAAATCTAGAATCTCTATCAAAAGTAATGCTCATTGGAACACCATGCAATCTTATGATCTCTCGAACATACAGATCGGCTAAGGCACTCAGAGAGTCTGTGGACTTAATAGCCAGGAAGTGGGTAGACTTCGTCAACCGATCTACAATCACCCAGTTCGCATCATGACTCCGTTTGGTCCTCGGTAATCCTATGATGAAATCCATGGTGATGTACTCCCATTTCCATGCCGGAATCTACAGAGGCTGAAGTAACCCTGCTGGTTTTTTATGCTCCACTTTAACCTGTTGGTTTGTGAGACATCTAACAACAAACTCAATGATGTCTCTCTTCATGTTGGGCCACCAGTACACCTTACGTAGATTCTGATACATCTTATTACTGCCCAAATGTAAGGTGTACCTAGAACTGTGTGCCATTGCGAGAATCAACTCCCGTAGCTACTTATTCTCGGGAATACATATCCTATTCTGGAACTTCAAAATGCTATTAGTGCCGATAACATACTCTAACTAAACCCCCAACTGCAAATGACTGGCAATTTCAATACATCCCGGATCCTTCCTCTAAGCATTTCTAATCTGATCTATTAATCATGGCTCTATCCGAAAATTGGCCACTAACCCATACTTTTCAAAAGGAGAAATATCTAACCTGAGGCTCGCAAATTGTTCCAACAGCTCGTATTCCTAAACCATCATATATAATACCATACCCAGGTGTTTTCTACTCAAAGCATTAGCAACTACATTAGCCTTTCCCGAATGGTATAAAATCTCACAGTCGTAATCCTTTAACAGCTCTATCCATCTGCGCTGCCTCATATTCAATTCTTTCTGGGAGAACATGTACTTCAAGCTTTTATGATCGACAAATATCTAGAATCTCTCACCATATAGGTAGTGCCGTCATATCTTTAGAGCAAACACCATGGCAACAGGTTCCAGGTCGTGCGCGGTATAATTCCTTTCATGATCCTTCAGCTGACAAGACCCGTAAGCAACCACCTTGCCTTGCTGCATCAGCACGCAACCCAAACCTAGGGAGGAGGAATCATTGTTATAGAAAATCCTCTCGAACTGGTCGGAATGGTCAGGATCGGTGCTGTGGTTAACCACCACTTTAGCTCCTAGAAACTACACTCACACACATCAGTCCACTCGAACTTAACTCCTTTACATGTGAGACGTGTCAATAGAGCATCAAGTTTGGAGAAACCCTCAACAAACCTCGATAGTATCCGGCTAGACCTAAAAAACTCCATATCTCCGTAACAGTCTTCGGTCTCTCCTACTGAACAATAGTTTCAATCTTAGATGGATCAACTGACACCCCGTCTTTAGAGATCACATGACCCAGAAAAGTGATATGGTCCAGCCAGAACTCGCACTTGCTGAACTTAGCATAAAGCTTTCTGTCTCTGAGGGTCTACAAAACTATATATAGGTGCTACTCATATTCCTCCCACGACTTAGAATACACCAAAATATCGTTAATAAACATGATAATGAACTTTTCCAAATAAGGCTTGAAGACCTCATTCATCAGATTCATAAATGATGCAGGGGCATTTGTAAGCCCAAATGGCATTACCAGAAACTCGTAGTGGCCGTAACTAGTTCTGAAAGCCATCTTTGATACATCACTCTCTTAAATCTTCAGCTGATGATACCCTGATCTCATATCAATCTTAGAAAATACTTGGGCACCCCTGAGCTGTTCAAACAAGTCATCTATATAAGGAAGAGGATACTTATTCTTGATAGTAGCCTTGTTAAGCAACCGGTAGTCGATACAGAGTCGCAAGCTACCATCCTTCTTTCGAACGAATAAGACTGGTGCACCCCAAGGAGAAACACTAGGACAGATAAAACCCTTATTAAGTAACTCCTAAAGTTGTTTCTTTAGCTCTTCAAGCTCAACCAGTGCCATCTGGTAAGGGGGCTTCGAAATAGGCTCAGTATCGAGCACTAAATCAATAGTGAATTCTATTTCCTGATCAAGTGGAAGTCCCGGTAAATCATTCGGAAACACATATGGGAAGTTCTTGACTATTGGAACCTCATGTAACTCCGGATGCCTCTTTTCAATATCCTCCACATAAGCTATGAACCCTTTAATAATGAAACAATTACTTAGTACTTAAATTCAGATTGAACGAATTTCGATAATATATTTAATTTCATTCCTACACAGAAAGCTTTACAATATACTTTTCTGGTTGAGAGAAAGTTATAAACTTAGTGTAGCAATCTACACTAACAAAATTCGTAGCTAACCAGTCCATTCTTAAAATTACATCCATATCGTACATATTTAACAAAACTAGATTAGCTACCATTGATTTCTCTCCTATCTTTAGTTTATAATTCTTATATATTACATCTGTCATTTGTGATTCCTTAAATGGGGCAGTAATTTGTAATGAGTACCTTAGAGGTTCGGGTTTCATTGGTATTTTAGCAGCACATGTACGGGACATAAATGAATGCGTGGAGCCTGAGTCTATTATTGCAATGGCAATAACATCAAAATATATAAATCTTACCCTGTATAACATCTAAAGGAGTATCAACAGTCTCCTTATCCAGAGCGTACACCCGTCCCTGAGTCACCATATACTTCCCTTTCTCTACTGCTATCACTCTACGCGGTATGGACGGTGTTGCCTTATCCTTTTTAGCTCCTGGAGCTATTGTGGTTGCTAGTGCTGTTGGAGTCATTGGCACTACCTCCCCGTCCTTAGGGCAGTCTCTCATCTGCTGTCCACACTTAAAATAAGCTCCCATCGCCTAATAGCAAGGTCTGTCTCCATGCGACACCATACTACTTGCACCTGGTATGAGCGTCCCTCTGGGGAGTAATAGATCTCCCGGTGCCAACTAATTTGGTGGATCTGTCTCCAACAATTCTATCTCGAATAACAATACCAGTAGGCCTCTTAACCAGCCTGTAATCACCCTTGTCGCCACCCCGTCAAACCTTCTCCTTCCCTTTACTCTTTGCTCTAAATCCAAACTCCGCTTGCTGAGCCTCGTATTTCTACTTGCATAACTGGGCTCGACGGACTGCCTTATCATAGGTAGAAATATTGAACAGGGCCAAGCTGTTTCTAATAGAAAGCTTAAGGCTGGATACGAACCACTCGATCTAATGCTTCTCGCTCCTAGCAACCTCTAGATCAAAACGGCTCAAGGCAGTAAATCTGGACTCATACTGGTCCACTGTCATAGTCCCCTGCTTAAGATTCATAAACTCCGACTTCAACTTCGTTTGTACGGTGCTAGGGATATACTGCCTGAAAAATGCCTCTAGGAAAACCTCTCAAGTCACTGCTAAGTGTTTAGCAGATAGGACTGTCCTGGTGGACTTTACCAATACTCTGCATCTCCCACTAGGAGAAATGTGGCCTGCCTGACCTTCTCGATCTGTGAACATGTCATATAATCAAATAGTTTCTCCACCTCATTTATCCACTCCTCCGCAGCCATTAGATCCTTCTCCCCTCTAAACTTCGGCGAATCCAATTTCTTAAACTATCTGATTAGGTTCACGTCACAACCCTTAACAAGAACTCACCTCGGCTTCTTAGGAATCTAGGACTAAGGTTACAATGGGGGCTGTACCGGCTGTGGCTGCGGCTCTAGTTATGGCACTGGTGGTGGAGGTAAAGGCTATGCTGGCTTGGTTATCGGTGTTCTATTAAATCTCGCAATAAAGTTTGCCACAATTCTTTCTAGCTTGGACATTCTGGGATCTACACTCTCAGGATGTGGAGGGAGAGCTACTTCCGGCATTGGCTTCGGAGTAGGCTCTAGGGTGTGCTATACACACCTAGGGCGTCCTTTACCCCGTCGGGTATCTCTTCGCGTATCCGACATACTGCACCACAATAATTCACACAAAATAGATTTTAGTCTCCCAAATTCATTTATATATTCAGATAAGTACATTATTACTTGGGATGTTTATTATTTCAAATCAGAAGACACTAATAGACATCGGGCCAACCTTGCTCTGATAGCACCTCTACTGTCATGGTTCGAAATACTGTATATTTCACCAATTTCATATATGAATCACATACCTAGGTTGGGCTCGTCTGCAGTATCCATACTTTCAAAATGAAATTTATTTATTTTATGTAAAACCCAAGATCTTAAAATTCGATTTCATAACCAAAAGATCATATTTACATCCCAAGTATTCATATACATAAAAGTAGTACTGTATAGAAATTTGAATACATAAAATAAAATCCGTATACCTCGACGAATTCAAAAAATAGCCAAAGGAATACCGGAATCAAGTCCTCCTAAATTAGCAGACTCAAACTCACTGCAAATAATTTGGGAGTGGAAAAATAAAGGAGTGAGCGAAACGTGCTTAGTAAGAGACATTTATATGAAAGTTGATATAAAGTATCCTATATGCAAATTTCATAAAATGGATATTTCTATGAAATTGTGAATTTAAAACATGAAATAAAAATGGCACAATCTATTAGGAAGGATATTATAGTAGGTTGGGTAACTAGATAGAGTATAGGAGGTACTTTGGAATACCTGTCTTGTTCCGGTATCCAAAGCCACTATAGGGAATTTATTTGATTGAATTAAATCACAAATTCAAATATAAATTCAATATTTTGAGAAATAAAACATAATCATAACAAAAATTAAACAATTTCACTATAAACAGAATAAATCATATTTATAGAAATTTCCAATAGATAAATCAGATAAATAAATTCACAAAATATCATATTTGTGTCACAAGACATCAAACACGAATAAATCGAAATCATAAATATATCAAAACTGGGAGTGCCTAGATTTGAGTTAACCAGGGATTTACCACCCCACTATAATTTTAGTGGAGACTAGGCTACACCCAATAGACACATGCACTACAATAGATGTATGGCCATAGTCAAGAGGGCCATAATGTGAGCACTAGCCAAGTGTCACATGTGGAAGCTAAAAGATTGGGCTAAAGTCAACAGCAATCAAAACAAGACGGAAATACATATACCTGAAGGTAGCTACAGGGCCAACAGTCTCTAAAACCATGTAAAACAATTTAGAGTCGTTTACGGAGATAAATTCAGAAATCTAAATTTTCAGTCAGTGCATAAATACTTAACATTAGAAATATAAACAATTCAAGACAAAAATTCATAAAATATTCACAAAGCAATATTCAATTCTAAATATATTCTATTTAACTGTGAATAAATTATAAAAGTATATAAATACTTTCACTTATGCCAAATTCAATAACATGAATTTTTAAATATAGAATTTGTGATTTAATGCATTTAAATAAATACTTAAGGACTTAAATCTTCAACATTCTAAAATTTATTTCCTTTAATTTAAATATCATGCTAAATAATATTTTGGAGGAATTTAGGCTATTTTTGAGAATTTCGACAGCATAACGGTATATTTTTGCCTAATCCTCCTGCACGAAAACCAGCTTCAAAACCACAATTTTCAGTGTCCAAATTCAATCCAAAGCATCAAATCCAACTTCATCAAATCACAATTTAATCGAAATCATACAATGAAATATCCCTACGCTTCGTACAAAATATCTCTTACCTCTAATTTTCTCGGTATCTGATTCTCTAGCACCGGTAGTACCCTCGGACTTAGAGGCTGCAAATAATTATTCAAATTTGATAAATTCACTATTCTTTAATTAAAAGAATATTTGATAATTTAAATGCTAATGAATTGTCAGTATAATCTACTAAATGCAGTCTAATTTCTATTGGTGCAAAATTCTAACTTTTGCCACATAATTCTGATTTCGATTCCGATCGCGCCTAAATTCTCAGAATAATTTATACATTATTTTAAGACCTAATTTACATTAAAAAGGCCATGAATTCATCCTCCCCTTCATTGGCCGAAATGCTTCTTTCTTCCATACATATTGAATTTCCAAACTTTAAGCTTCCATATTAATTCCAATCATATTCTAATAATTTCCTACGCTTCATACAAAATATCCCTTACCTACGCTTCGTACAAAATATCCCTTACCTTTAATTTTCTCGGTATTCGATTCTCCGGTACCGAAGTACCCTCGGAAGCTACAAATAATTATTCAAATTTGATAAATTCACTATTCTTTAATTAAAAGAATATTTGATAATTTAAATGCAAAGGAATTGTCAGTATAATCTACTAAATGCAGTCTAATTTCTATTGGTGCACAATTCTAACTTTTCCTACATAATTTCGATTTCGATTCTGATCGCGCCTTAATTCTCAGAATAATTTATACATTATTTTATGACCTAATTTACATTAAAAAGGCCATGAATTCATCCTTCCCTTTATTGGCCCAAATGCTTCTTTCTTCCATGCATATTGGATTTCCAAACTTTAAGCTTCCATATTAATTCCAATCATATTCTAATAATTTCCTACACCATATCTACATAAATTTCATATTGAATAACATTAATTTCCAGCCCCTCTATGCTTGGCCGAACCTTCCTTTTAATGCCACAAATTTATTTCCTTCACATTAAGCTTAATAAAGCTTAATTCCAAGCTTTTCATAATTTCTACTAAATTTCCCACATAAAATTTTCATCAAAACCTCTCTTGTTCTTGCACATGGAATAATGAACAAAACCCTTACTTGCCTAAACACATGATTTCAACATGATTTAAGCTTAAATAAACATGGATATAGCTTAATCACATGAGAATTATTAAGAAAACCATGAAAATATTCAAGGTGCCTATAGAACTCACCTTGGCCAAATCGTGTGGGAGAGCTTAGGGTCTGATTTTGGCCACTATAGGATGAGATATTGATGCAAAAAGAGAGAGCATAGAAAGATAGACAGGGTTTGTTAAGGAATATTTCAGTTTCGATTGATTTTTACTAGGTTTTTGGAAGTTTTCATTTCTTCCCAAGCTCACATTAATGGAGGAAGGAGTTGGGTTCTGTTTTAAGCAGGAAAAGTGACAAGAAGCTGCTCAAGAAGATGATAAAAATATGGTTTTATGAGCAAAATTACCATTTTGCCCTTATACTTAAAGAATTCTTCTAAAATTGCCCCTAAACTTTGACTCAATTGAAAATAGTATATCTAACCTCCAAAATATTTTATTTAATCATAATTCAACTCTATTTAGCTTGCTTTAATGTTTAGTGAAGCTTTTGTTGAAGTTCGGTTACCAGTTTGGGTGAAATTACTAAAATGCCCCTAACTGTAGAATCACATAAATTTCTGTCTTCACTTCTAATTTCTTCCATTTTGTCTAGATATTATAAAACTAGATTTCATGAGAAATTATTTGGTATAGACAGTGGGTCAAAAGTCCTTTTGATTTGACTATTATTTTCGAAAATTCTGACGGCATATGGACTAAACTGTCACTTTTCAATTGGTTACACATTTTTCAAAATATGCAAAAATAATCGAGATTGAGATTGAGATTCTTACCATAATATTTTTCGGCCCTGAACATCGAATCCCTGAAGTTTCACCTTCCTCTGGATCTCCGGAAATCAATGGGGCCCACTTAATGTTTAATCATAAAACCTTAAATAAAATCAAATATTTATTAATTATAATTATTTCATAATTCTCAATTATTTAATAAAATTGAACAGTACTATAATTTACGAGGTCTCACACCATCTTACTGTGTGTGTAAAAATAAATAATTATTGTATATTACGGATCGTTACAATGGGTGTGTTATTTCTGTTGGGTTTTGGGAAATAATACAAAGCCAGGAGGAGAGAAGTAACCAGAAATCAGGAGGATTCTTTGTGGTTTTTTTAATTAGTTTTATTTAACTAATATTTTAATTTAAGTATTTTTACATATTTTAAAATATTTTTATATATTTTAAAAATATTTTAATATTTTTAAATATTAAAAAAATTTTAACGTATTTTTAAATGTTTTTAAAATATTTTTTAAGAAAAAAAAGAATTAAAGCTGATATGATGCCACATATCAAATTCTTATTCGGCACCTAAGCCACGTCAGCATTTTTCTAACGACGTTAGTCATAGATGCTAAAGTATCTAACAGAAGTAAAGTTTAGGTAACAAAGTGATAACGAAAATTCATTAAGTCCCAAAGTGATAAAAGTGATATAGTTTGGAGGGCTAAATGATACATTAACCCAAATTAAAAATAAAACATATGTAATTATTTTAAAAAAATACTATTGATCAGCATTTTAAGAGTTTGCAGACAATCATATTTTTTATTTTTATCATAACTCACTTAACTAACATGTATAATATTTTTTTAACCTAAAAATTTTAAAAACATATTCTTTACATAATTTAATCTTGAAATATTGAAAAGAAAATTTAAAATTTTAGTTAGTAAATTAAAAATAAAAAATATTATTTAAAAAATATATTATTAATGAGTATGTTAAGAGTTTGCAAACAATCATATTTTTTTTTATTTTTACATTATACTCACTTAATCCTATTAATATGAATAATATTTTTTATTTAATATTCACATTAATATTATTCATATTAATAGGATATGGTAAAAATAAAAATAAAACATATGTAAAAATATTATTTAAAAAAATACTATTAATGAGCATTTTAAGAGTTTACAGACAATCATATTTTTTATTTTTATCATAACTCACTTAAACCCACTAATATGTATAATTTTTTTTAACCTAAAAAATTTAAAAACATATTCTTTACATAATTTAATCTTGAAAAACTGAAAAAAGAATTAAACTTTTAGTTAGTAAATTAAAAATAAAAAAATATTATTTAAAAAATATATTATTAATGAGTATATTAAGAGTTTGCAAACAATCATATTTTTTTTATTTTTACCATATACTCACTTAATCCTATTAATATGAATAATATTAATAAAAACTATTAAATGATATGAATAATATTTTTTCATTTAATATTCACATTAATATTATTCATATTAATATTATTCATTTTAATATGAATAATATTTTTTATTTTATATTTATTTTAAATGTGTATGTCTTATTTATAATTAATTTTAAAATTATTTATCGTATCTTACGATACAATACGATACTCAATTCTCGTTTTTTAAAAATAAAATTTCGATTCACGATACGTATCTCGATTTAATAACTATGATCGGGATCTAAATTATCAACAGAAATACTGACGGAATATTTTGTTGGTAAAAGCCTAGAATCCATCAATATTAGCCTCGATGGTAAATTAATTTCATCTGTAACATGAATTTTCATTGATAATTACTGGCAAAAATTCTATCAGTATTTTACAATTTTTGTCTGCATTAGGGTTTAGGAAAATATAAGAAATTGTGAAGTTGTCTTAAAATTTTGTCAGTATTCTGTAGTTAAACCATCGATAAAAGTATAAAAAAATTGTGAAATTTTGCTGGGTATTCAGTCGATAATGGTGAAATTTAACATAAAGTAATTTGTTTTATTTAATGATTAATTATGTATTATTTATTTCCTATTTATATATGGGACTAAAAATTTACAGAATAAAAAATTAATCGCACAAAATAAAATATTTTTTATGAATAAATTATTAATAATATAAATAAATTAAAACTATAATAGTTGGCTCACTAAAGGATCGAGAAAGGGTGAATCAATCTGTAACACCTTTTTCACCAAGGGTCTTATAATTATCATTTTTTCCTACTTTAGTCAAGTAAATTTAAATCAATTGAAAGATAATGTAGTAAAGGAGCAGAAGGGAGAGAAGGTACACTATCAATTTACAGAGGTTCGAGACTTTACCTATATCCTTTACCTTAAGCACCTCTCAAGGATTTCAACCAAAATCACTCCATGTGAATTAGATTATACACTTTCCTCTTTTATTGCTCAAGAGTAACCCTTTACAAGTTCCTTTTCACTTAGGTTTAAGGATAAACTTCTACACGTTTCTCCCTTTAATGCTTAAGGTGACAATCAATAGTAAGAGGATGAAGAGATCCCAAAGAAAACAAAAATTAAAGTCACAGAAGTATTCCAGTGAATGTTGAAGGAATGTTCGTTTTTTTTTTGAAGTTTTGAAGGAATGTTCGTTTGAAAGAATGTTTTGATTTCTTTTCTTGTTGGGATTTCACAGAGCTAGCCGTTGGCTTCAATTTAAATATTGGCTATACATCAAATTGTGCTACTGATACTTCAAGAAATAAACCTGCAAAACAACTTAGAGAAGTATTGATACAATAGTAATTGTATCGATACAGTTATAGAACAGTTGATTCTGTTTGTAGGTGGTGATGCCGTATCAATGTAGTTACAGAAAGACATAATAGTTATCTTTCTCTTTCTTTAATGTCGGAATATATATTCTTTTGTTTTGAATCAGATTGGTAGGTAAGCATTGAATGCAAAGATAATCGTTGGGAAAGAACTCCTAAGAGGTTACATGTCCTCCACATGAGATGGAATCGGGCTATGTAGTGGAAGAAATTGAGAATTGTGGAACGAAGTTTTGTGAATTGAAGTATTTGTTCGAGTTTTCTCAAGGTGGCGCACTATGTGCCTCTGTCCATCTTTAGAAATTTTGAATCATTGTAAAGAAAGATAGACATAGACTAATGATTATAAATTAAGTATTTTTGGAGTGGCAACCTTAGCATTTTTTTGCTTTAATAGTTATTTCTTTTATATCCATAATTATCAAAATCGTATGATACGCGATATATATTGTACGATACAATTCGATTCACTATAAAATTGATACGTATCAATCCAAAGAATCAAGTTTATCATAAATCAATAGTGTATCTATTGATGCACAAATGAATAGATACGTATCATACGATACACCGATACACTTTATAGTGAAATTGGGACAGGCCAAATTAAAATCTGATCTAGCCCAATTAATTAAAAATATAATTTTAATAGTTTTTTAACTTAAAAAAACTTAAAAACATATTCTCTATATGATTTAAATTTTGAAAATTTGAAAAAAAAATTAAAACTTTTAGTCAATAAATTAAAAAAAATATTATTTAGAAATATATACTATTAATGAGTATGTTAAGAGTTTACAGACAATCATATTTATTATTATTATTGTCATCATCATCATCATCATCATCAAATATTCGTTTAATCTTATTAATATGTATAGTATTTTTATTTTTTTAACCTAAAAAAATTAAAAACATATTCTCTACATAATTTAATATTGAAAAATTGAATTAAAATTAAAACTTTTATTTAGTAAATTAAAAATATAAAAATATTATTTAAAAATATATACTATTAATGAACATGTTAAGAGTTTACAAACAATCATATATTTTATTTTTATCATATACTCACTTAATCCTATTAATATATGTATATATAATATTTTTTATTTTTTTTTATATGAGTATGTATTATTTATAATTAATTCTAAAATTATTTATAGTATCTTACGAGATACGATACGATACTTGATACTCAATTTTTAAAAATAAAATTTTGACTTATGATATATATCTCGATTTAATAACTATATTTATATCTTAATTTAGTATTTCGTGAATTTGATTTTTTATTTTATTTTATTTTGTAAGTGTCATTGTTTAAGTATGGGAGAGCAGCAAAGGAACTTGGCAAACATGAAGTTTGACCATCATCGAAAAGTCAAGTTTTTTTTTTTAACCAAATCAACCCCGACCTTTGTTTGAGGATTTGACAACGAAGCTTGAGGCTTGTCAACAGCCGGTGAGTTCATTTGGCCAATTCGTTTTTGGCCAAAATTTCCTTCCAATCTACTTCCATTTTATTTCCTTACATGTTTTGATTGGAAATTATTTGTTGGATTTTGCTTTGTAGTTTCGATTGGATTTTGGATTCATTTATTTGCAAGGCAGAAAGGCATCTGAGCTTCTTCTGTTCATTTGTAATCTCTCTCTTAGTTGAAGTTCTTGATTCTTTTTTCCCAAGCTTTGGTTCAGTTTTAGTTTTTTTTTTTTTTTCTAATCTTTGGTTTCTAAGCTTCTGATATGATTGTTTTTCCAAGCTTTGGTTTAGTGGGTTGCTTTGGTTTAATGTTAGTTTTTTCTCATTTAGACATATCAGTTTGATCAATTAATGTTTCTTATATGGGTTTTGTTTATTTAACTTGTTTTTCTTCATCTTTACCTAATAAGTTGATTATCTATCAGTTTCCTTATTTTTTATATTTGTTTTTTGTTTCTTTTTCTTATCGAAGCATGAAGTTATTATATTTGAACTTGGTTTGATCAGTTCATAAGTTTTACTAGTTTTTGTGTCATTTTATTTTTCTATTTGAGGATCCAATGTTTGAACTTGGTTTGATGCAATGTTTTTTCATATGTGGTATGATGTCAAACACAGTTAAGAACACAATTCTGGTTTATAGACAGGTGAAGGTATTATTTTGAAGATTAACGGTGTTGGTAGGCCAATAACATAATAGTTCCAAAGATTAATATAATTAACAATAAAACAATTATACAATTCACAAACGTCACTTTTATTTATTTTAAAACTCTAATACATACTATATGATGGCATGGAGTCTATAAGTTGGTCGAGAAACATGATACCTTGATATGTATCTAAATGATTATTACATACATAGATATCAGTACCTAAATATGCAGAAGGTCGTAGGACATTTGCCTAATAGTTAGGATTTTGATTGAGCTGGAAGCTTCAGAGGCTGAAA
This sequence comes from Heritiera littoralis, assembly GCA_031772115.1. Lineage (NCBI taxonomy): Eukaryota > Viridiplantae > Streptophyta > Magnoliopsida > Malvales > Malvaceae > Heritiera > Heritiera littoralis. Next base: position 1,901,608 of record JAPDPK010000092.1, on the reverse strand, counting down.
CCCATGCTTGAGACTCGCTTCCCAAACTTTCTTAATGTTTGACATGTTGTAACCACATTCATGCTCCTCCCATCCTTCTAGTGCGTGCACTAACCCAGCAATGCGCCATGTGCTCATCACCCTCCTTGGCAGCCAGGTCTGTCACATTCAATCGCTAGCATTTTTTTTTTTGTCAACAAAGTAGAACCAAAATATTGAAACTTCTAATTCCTGGGATGCAAGAGTGAGCATCAATAATGAATTATAATGTGGGAAATAGAGTATGTAGTTCATGGCCAACCTCACAAGAATCAACATTCTCAAGGGTCGTAGGAATTTGCATAGCTGGTGTGGTGTGATAGAAGTAGTCTTTGCGCAATTTTTTTGGTGGGAATTGCGAAAAGGGAATAAAGAGTGTTCCTTTAGTTGCCTTCCTTTGTTCTTCTTCAGTCAATTCATCTCCCACTAACCATGTCTGCAACATATATATTCATCATAACTTGTTCGTTATTTTGCTATTTTTAATTCTATAGGCTTGCAATGGTAACTGAGAAAGAAGTGCGAATCGACTTACATTGTAAGAGTAGCTCTTTGACACAACCAATTTATCTCTGTACTTTGTGCCAAATGATTTATTAAGCTTCTCATACTCATCCTCATGAACTACAGCGACCTACAGTAAATCACAATCATGCCAGGAAATTTATGAGAAAGAAGAAAATGATGTCCAAAAACAATGCAGCATTAGGGTTGAGCTTCTTTATTTCATCATGCAGGTGAGAAAGAGAAGTCAGGCATAGTTGAGAAATTGACATGGTAGGCAGTATCAATAAGTCGGGCAATGTTTGAGGGCTAGCACATAAGGAAGCAATGGCATGTCCTAGTACCTGGATGCCCTTCTGACATAGGGCAAAGGCAACAGCATAAGCAACTTTAGTTAGGTTGCCTCTAAGGAGCACTTGGGTTGTTCCCTTTGGTTTGCTATTTAGCATAACTGCCACTGCCAAGCTACTCCCATCTACCAACTTCACTTTGAGCTGGGGATGCTTATGCAAATACATCCCACCATACCCGTTCAGCTCCTCACCCTGCACATTTTAGCATCATAGTTTTCCGTTAGAGAAAGTTCTAAGCCTTTTTTCTTAATGTAATTATCTTGCAATAGACTGACTGCTTGTTGGAGTGCGGGGAAACACTTGACTGATTCATGAGGCCTAGACTTAACACTTTAGCACCTTTTGCCTCTGCCTCTAATATGGCTTCCTCAATCAAGTTATTGATGGATTCTTTTTGCCATTTGAAGCGGTACTGAATATTAACAGCAATGTCATCGATAGAGATCATACATAAATGTATTTATGGTTGTACTAGTTAAGATGAATTAGACAAGAAATAGTTATGAGCAAATTTTTACTCTTATTTGATTGCATTGCACCACCATGCAACTGTATTTTGTTGAGGGAATAAATAAAGCTTTCTTACCTGTATTTTGTATTTGGGAATGGCCCTGTTCTATAGTTTGACTTTATCAAATCGATTCCTTTCAACGACGAAAGTGCGACCATAAATCCAGATAAGCATCATCATGGACCATAATGAAACAGGCCACAGTAGCCCGAAGTACTAGGTTGATGGGGAGTATGGTTTGGAGGCCAAGGAGCTAGGCAAATCCAAGGCGGAGATGATAGATGGACTCAGATGTGGCCAAGTGCGTCAGATGCACCACGTTGGGTGACTCCTCTTTTCTTTTGAGTGAATTTTCATACAAGGCATCAGAAGATTTGTCCATTGTGCCATAGACGTAATCATAGAATGGCATAAACAGCAAGTAGTTGGTTTTGAACTGTGTGTGGTGCAGCGAGTGAAACCTGCCATTGACAAACATTTGTGTCAATTATGACATTGATAAGTTAAGGATCGTTTGGGATTATTTTCTGTTTCTTGTTTTTGAAAATTTTGTTTTTGTTTTGTTTTATTTTCAAATTTTGAAAACAGAAAACATGTTTGGTTAATACTATTATGTTTTGAAAATAAATATTTAATCTGATTCAAATATAATAATTCAATTCACAAAATAAAATTTTAACAATTAAATAAAAAATATAATTATTAAATAATAATATGTACATAATATTAAATAATATTATTTTACACTATTTAATACTAATATTAAATATTTTCATTTAATCATATAATAATTTAATATAATTTGTATAATATTATAAATATAATATTAAATAAAATAATTCAATTAAAAATAATATAAATTAATAATTATAAATTATATTAATAATATCATTTGATTTAATTATAGTAATATTAAATTATTAAATAAAATATTTAACTAATTAATTTATAATAAATTATGTAATTATTTAAATATATTATATTTAATATAAATAATATTATTTAATGTTGGGTATTCACTTATTTAATAATATTAAATTATTTAATAGTAGTAGTGATATATTTTAAAATTAATTGAAAGAATATAATATTAAATAATAATATTGTTTAGTAAAATAATAATTAATTATATTAGATAATAGTACTTAGCAATAATATTATTTATTAACATATCAAAATTTTAATAAATGATATTATTTAAAATATATAATATATTAAATAAATTATTATACAAATTTAAATTAAATAATATTATAATATTACATTTCAATATAATTTATATTTAATTGCTTTTTCCATTTTCAACTTTTCTATATTAAAATAAGTATATTAATTTTAAATTATTTATTTTATAATTAAATAATATTTTATATTAAAATTTAATATTATTTTATTTTAAAAAATTAATTAATTTTATTTTATATTTTTATTATGAAAATATTAATATTATATTAATATATAAACTCTGTTCACTTATTTATGAACAGTACCAAAAATGAAAATATGTTTTCAAAAACAATGAAAACATGAAATTTTTGTTTCCAACAATTTTGAAATTTCTTGTTTATGTTTTCGTTTTCTGAAAACAAAAACATGCTACTAAATATGTTTTCTGATATTGTTTCCAAAAAACTGAAAATAAAAACAGAAAACAAAAACGATGTTAAATGATCCCTTTTATATTTTAGCATTACTATGCTTAGGAAACGTGTTATGGGTTCGATCTGTAATTGAATTAATCGATCTTCTTCAAAAACAATTAAAATCGATTAATCTATTTTTATTTTTTTTAATAATCTATAGCAACAAAATCAAAATATAACAATGAATCGATCAAAAAATCGAATTTCAAAGTAATATGAAACCGTCTTTTTTTCATATAGAAGTAGTTGATACTTGATTGTCTTGAAAAAGATTTTTTGATACTTAATTCAATACATATTTTATAAAATGTAAGGAAAGAACGATAGACCGCACCATTGTAATGGTCGACTTCTTAAATAAAATTTATATCTATGTAATTAATGATATATTTCAATTTAACTGAATAAACTATTTTTGTTCTTTCTAATGGATTATAATGGAAACTAATTTCGATTTTGATCTATTGAGGGGCCTTAAAAAATTTTCACTGCACCACCAAGTACATTTGGCATACATCTGACGATGTGATGAAATAAATAGTTAACTGAAAATTAGTTTAGATGGACGATAAAATTAATTTAGTGAGATTAAAAAATATAAAATGATAATTATGTAAAGATTATTTTAATAAAATAATACCAAAATATTTGAAAAGAAGGATAAAAAATAAATTCATATTTGTTTTTGTTTGATTTTTTTGTCTTTTGTGTTGGAATCCGCGTAATTGAACTCTTGCAGTAGAATATCATTCTCATCCTATCCTTTTTTTTTAAAAATATATTTTAATTTTGTTAAATTTTTTATTTAAGTTTTAAAAATAAATTTTATGAAAAAAAAATTATTTCCATTTTCTTTTACCTTGATGTTTGATTTTTTATTTTGTTGCGTTTTTTATTTTGATGTTTTAATTTATACATTTAATTAAAATATATATTATTAAAAAGATTTAGTTAAAATCTAAAATATTATTTTATCTAAAACATTGTGTCAATATTTATTAAAAAATAACATTAAAATATCATACAAATAATTTTCAAATATTTGACAAAAGTATAATTTTACATAAAATTAATTTTTTATCAATTTCATAAATATTAAATACATATTATATTTTCTATAAAATTAAATCTAATATTTTTAACAATCATTTTTCCACTATTTACCATTTTTTCTACAGTTCTATTGTTATCATTGGATTTATATCCAAACACATATTTTAACTACTAACTCTCATCTAAATACTACAATAACTAACCTTATAGCTACGATTGCTTTTAATTTCATTAAAACTACTATTATCCTTCATCTAAATGAACTCAAAAGCATTTCTAATGTAGTTGTCGCTCACCCATATAGAATGAACAACGAAGAAAAATAGACCAGAGATTAATTGAGAAATGAGACATTTGGCAATTCAATTAAATGCAAAGAAGTCTTTCAATGCCAGAACGTGAATTATTCATTATTACACAGAAAGCGATCTTAAAAGCTTTATCAGTTAGGAAGCTGTTCAAAAGTACAAAACCGTTTTGGACAACAGGCTGGCTGGAACATAGTCGCATAGCCACGTGATAGCTAGTGCGCCGACCACACTTAAATTTTAGAATTTTTTTTTAATAATTCATGCATTAATGCAAAATAAATTAATAAATTGATGGTAAGAAAAAAAACATTTTTAAATATAATACAATATTTTTTTGATAATCGAAATATAATATAATATATAGTTAGTAAAAATAGATATCACATAAATGGTAATTAAAACAAGAGCAGTATTAATATTATTTATGTTACAAATTTTTTTTTCATACTGAAACTAGTTTTCTTTTTTTAAGTATCATTTTTTTATGAAGTTATTTGTATAAAATTAGGACATATTTTAATACTATACATAAAAAATGATAAATCACATCTACGAGATAAACCAACCAAGCAATGAATCAACATATAGTTGAATAAATCTAACATAAAGTTACATGAAACCCGCACATGATAAGATTTCAAGATTTTTTTTTTCACTGGCAATATATAAAAGAGTTTTTCAACAAGGAAAATAATGAAAATTTTGTTACTTAATCTACTAAAAGATTACTTGATAAATAATTGTTTGATTACATATAGAAGAAATGCATTTGGTACATTAATGATTATTTTCAAAATACAAAAATAAAAAACTCTTCACAATAAATGTAAAAAAAAACTTTATATTATAATTTTTTTTGAAGTTTCTTTTTTAATAGATTATCGAGTTTTTAAACTTTACGAGTAATATTAAATGGTTTATATATGTTTATTTAATAACCAAATATGTTTATTTTTTAAATATATCTTACTAGATATATGTTAATTTTTCAATTTTAAAAATTTAAAATTTCACTATCAAAAATAATTATATATATTTTCTATTTGTACTTAATATTTATAATGAATTTTTATTATTTAAAAATTTTGTATGAAAATTTTTATACTCAAAAATTTATGTGTTTAGGTACTTTTTATATTTTTTATTTTCATGAATTGAAAAATACGAAATAATAAATGATTAAAAATATAAAAAATGAAATGTTTGAAAGATAAAGCTATGTAATTTAAGGAAATTTAATAAAAATATAAAAAATCTAATTTTTTTAAATTGAATAAACTTTCATAAATTGTTGATACCGTACATGACAAACTCAGAAATATAATAAAAAAAATGTAATTACCTTATGACGTTACTCAATAATATACCTGGCTATGTTCAAAAAAAAATAATATACCTGGCTGAGTCAGTAATAAGACATCCCCAGCTTCTACTAATAAATGCGCATAATGACTCATCAACATGAAACCTGAAACTAAACTAGCTAGATGAGATCCTGGGTAAAACCTAGCAGCAGCGGACGCACCAAGGCCCACACGCCACACCTTTTACAAATTTTCAGACCCCTTTCTTTATTTTTGGTATTAATTTCACATCCTCCTCCTCTCACCCTGATTGGTTTTAGAGTGCATAAATTTTTCTCCTTAATTCTTTTCTTAGTTTATCTTCGACCTTTTTCCACGATGTGAATATAAATCTTCGATGATTCCTAGCATGAAAATCAATTAATAAATTTTTATTAAATTATAAATAAATAATTTAATAGTCAAATAAGTTTTTAACTTTGAGTTCAAAATGAAATTTAGCCCTCAATGCTTTATCGCGTGAAATTTAATACATAAACTTTTATTTTAGTAGAAATAAACCTTCAACCTTTTAAAATTATGCAATTAAATCTAAATGTGTTAAATGACACTAACTGCCATTAGTATTGCACACGTGGCATGCTATGTGGCAGCCAACTAAGCTATCTACGTCAACTTTCACGTTAGATATACTAACGGCAGTTAGTGTCATTTAACAGATTTGGACCTAATTGTAAAATTTTAAAAGGTTGAGGGTTTATTTCAACCGAAATAAAAATTTATGGATTAAATGTCACGCGATAAAACGTTGAGAGTTGAATTTCATTTTGAACTAAAGGTTGAGGGCTTATTTGGCTATTAAGCCTAAATAAATTTTTAATTTTTTAAAATCATGTAATTAAGTTTAAATTTATTAAATAACACTAACTTCCGTTAGTATATGTGACAATCAACTAAAATATTCAAGCAAGATGTCCAATTAATAATTAGTGTCATTTAACATATCTAGACTTAAATGCATAATTTTGAAAGGTAACATGTTTATTTACAATAAAATAAAAGTATATGGATTGATTTTCATACAATAAAACGTTGGGGGCATATATCTATTTTATATAAAAAATTAAAAGTACATTTGATTAGTAAGCCAAAAGATATTACTTTATCAAAATTATGGTTTTTTCAAATTAAAAACAAGAAAATAGATAAGAAAGAAAAAGAAGTAAAAAATGAAAAAAAAATAATTTGGATTAATTAATTAAACAACAATACTTATTATTTTATTAAAATTTTAATTTAATTTCTAAATATAATTTTTATCTTTTGTAAAGGTTTAAATCATTCTATGTTAAGAGAATGATTAATTCTCTATAAAATCTAATTCTTTTTTTTAACGAGTGCCTCAAATATAAAATAAAAAAACCATAACTATCATTCTATCCTATCTATATTCCTGTTAGCTAAGCATAACTTTCCTATAAAAATAAAAATTTTAGCAGACAGTTGATGCTTAATTTTAGCAGGGCAGCGCCATTGCATCGGGGAGTAGCGAAAGTTTCAGTAGTAAAATAAAACTAGAGCAAGTTTTTTAGTAGAGTTAAAGCTTTGAACAACATGAAACAGCAGGAAGAGAGGGAAAGAGAGAGATGACATACGATGGCGTGTACATGAGGTACTTGAGACGGGGGAAGACAGAGAAGAGGCGGCTGGGAATGAGCTCGAAATTGCAGTGGCCCATGTTATTCATCAAGTCCACGTAAGTGACGTAACCAGTAAGGGAAATGATGGACGCAGCTCCAGTTAGCAACGTTGTTAACAATGGTATAGCAAACAGGGCGAAGTATGCTATGTGCTCCGCAAATGGATGAATCACAGCTGCCACACACCCAGAGACAGGAATCATTCTTAATTATTTTTCGCAATTACAGGGAATTATCAGCATTTCCCAACTATATATACTGTAAATGTGGGATATATATGAAGTGGATCATGGGTGGAATGTTAGATTTAATCGTATACATAAACACACATCAGAAATTTTAAAACTAGATATCTCATGCTTTCCACGCAATGTAAAATCATTTACATACCTCTATCCGCTGTAGGCGTTAGTGAAAAAGAAGAAGCCATTGTTGCAATCTCTGTAGCAGTAAAACAGAAGTAAACAGATTTCTCTCTCTTGCTCTGTTTTTCTTTCGTTTACAGTGTGGATGAAAAACACCGTACGTACTAAGAGAGAGAGAGGGGACCTGTTTTAATTTAATTAAAAAACTACCACACCCAATCATGTCCATCATGTGAGTGGATGTGGTTCCTAAAATTAAGGGATAGTGGCCTATTAAAAGTAACTTCTTTAGATTTTTAATTGAGCAATACAATGATAAACGTGGGTTTATCTTACATTCTCCCACTTGGCTCGATTAAAATCTTTATAATGGAAGTTACTTTATTATCTCCTATCATAATACCATAATATAAAAACTGTTCGGTATGAGTTATGGCGGTCATGTTCTAATTTGTAAAACACTCCCTTCCATATACTACAACACTTACAATTTATTATATTAGGTCCTTAGATTATCATTATACTATAATTTCATAGTGGTCCACAATAATGACTTGTTAAAATCTTTCCTGTCAACATCAAACAATAATGTATACATAACATCATAGAACAGGAAAACATAATAGTGTCAGAAACATATTAAGGAGCTCAAAGTGTCACTACAAAACATCACTACAATCAAGACCATCCTAAGAACATGTTCCTTAAATAACTTGGGTTGTAAACCCTTTGTTAATGGGTCAGCAATCATGAGATCAGTACTAATACGCTGAATGAACACTGTTTGTTTCTGAACCTCCTCCTTAACGGCAAAATACTTCAATTCCATATGCTTGGCACCTTTAGAGTATTTGTCGTTCTTGAAGAAGAATACTGCTGCGGAGTTATCACAATAAATTTTCAGCGGCTTGGTAATGGTGTCGACAACCCCAAGTCCTGAAATAAAGTTCCACATCCATAATGCATGAATTGTAGCTTCAAAGCAAGCCACAAATTCTGCTTCCATTGTGGATGAAGCAGTGACAGTCTGTTTTGCACTTTTCCATGAAACTGCTCCTTCAGCTAAAAGAAACAGATAACCAAAAGTGGACTTCCTGCTGTCAAGACATCTGGCAAAATCTGAATCTGTGTATCCAACTACCTCCAGTTGATCGGATCTCTTATATGTGAGCATGTAATTCTTTGTTCCTTGAAGGTACCTCAAAACTTTCTTTGCAGCCTTCCAATGATCAATTCCAGGATTACTTTGATACCTGCCTAACATTCGACCGCAAAACTTATATCCGGTCTAGTACAGGTCTGCAAGTACATTAAGCTTCCAACAACAGAGGCATAAGGAATTGATTTCATTTCCTTTCGTTCCAATTCATTCTTTGGACACTGCATGAGACTAAATTTGTCACCCTTCTGAATGGGAACAACCCCGGGTGAACATTTGCTCATATTAAACTTTTCGAGAATTTTGTTGATATATGCTTTCTGAGATAGGCCTAGTATTCCTTCTGATCTTTTCTGAAATATTTCTATTCCAATCACATAAGAAGCCTCTCCCATATCTTTCATTTCAAAATTCTCGAAGAGAAAGTCTTTAGTTTCATGCAGTATACTTAAATCATTTGCTGCAAGCAAAATATCATCAACATGTAAGACTAAAAATATAATCTTACTCCCACTAATCTTTTGGTATATACAACGATCTACAATATTTTCCTTAAAACCAAAATACGTAATAATGGTATTGAACTTAATATACAATTGTCTAGAAGCCTGTTTTAGTCCATATATTGACTTCTTAAGTTTACACACCATTTGACCTTTACTTCCGATGGAAAAACCTTCAGGTTGATCCATATAAACTTCTTCCTCTAAATCCTCATTCAGAAAGGCAGTTTTTACATTCATTTGGTGTAACTCCAGATCATTTTGAGCCACCATTGCCATAATTATTCTTAATGAATCTTTCTTAGATACAGGAGAGAATGTTTCTGTATAATCAATGCCATCTTTCTGAGTATAACCCTTTGTAACAAGTCTGGCTTTATAACGTTTCACCTTGCCTTTTGAGTCGCGTTTGGTCTTGAAAACCCATTTACAACTGACTCTTTTACATCCTTCAGGCAATTGAACGAGATCCCAAACTTTATTTTGTTCCATGGATTTTAGCTCTTCCTTCATGGCATCAATCCATTTAGCAGATTCTGAACTTTCTATGGCTTGTGAAAAAGTAACTGGATCTTTATTAATGCCAAGATCAAAGTCTGATTCCTGTAAATAAATCACATAATCATCCGGAATAGCTGATCTTTTTTCCCTCTGAGATCTTCTTAATGTTATTCCTTGTGATTCATTTGTATTCGATGTTCCTTCATTAGATCGAATATGAGATCCTTGATCATTATAGGAACCGATATCCGTCTGTGGAAGTGTTTCATCATCCAAATGTTGATCAACATTGTTGTCCTTTTCCATAAATGTTGGATCAACATTAATGTCAATTGTGGATTTTGGATCAATAGTGGATAAAGGAACATTTATCCTTATCTCATTTATTTCCACAATTTGACGTTCTACACTCCCATTGACTTTAGCATTCTCCAGGAATTTGCATTACCAGTTTCAATTATTCTCGGACTATGGGTTGGACAATAGAACACATATCCTTTGGATTTCTCAGTATAACCAATAAAGTATCCACTTACAGTTCGAGAATCCAACTTTTTCTCTTGTGGATTATACACTCTTGCTTCCGCTGGGCAACCCCAAACATGTAGGTGCCTTAAACTTGGTTTCCTTCCCGTCCACAATTCAAAAGGTATCCTTTGAACTGCTTTGGATGGAACTCTATTCAATAAATAAGCAGCGGTTTTTAGTGCATGCATCCACAAGGATTTAGGTAAGGAGTTATTACTCATCATACTCCTAACCATGTCCATTAAGGTCCGATTTCGCCTTTCTACTACACCATTTTGTTCAGGTGCACCTGGCATAGTATACTGTGCACATATGTGATATTTTTTGAGGACTTTAGCAAATGGACCAAGACATTGTCCTGATTCATCATATTTCCCATAGTATTCACCACCTCTATCAGATCTTATGATTTTCACTTTTCTATCCAATTGTCTCTCAACCTCATTTAGAAAAATTTCCAGAACATTTACAGATTGAGATTTTTCTTTAAGTAGATAGATATATCCATAACGTGAATAATCATCAATGAAAGTGATGAAATACTTTTCTCCATTAAAGGATGGAACATCAAAAGGCCCACATATATCAATGTGTATTATTTCAAGAAGCTGTGTGCTTCTTGTGGCTCCTTTCTTGGGATGTTTGGTTTGCTTTCCTTTTATGCAATCCAAACAAGTTCCAAGATCAGTAAAATCCAGATTTTGTAAAATCTCATTCTTTACCAATCTTTCTATCCTTTCTTTGGATATATGACCCAAACGTTTATGCCACAAATAAGCAGAATTTTCATTAAGCATGTTACGTTTTGAACCAACACTATTATGTGTGACATGCAAAGATTCAGCAAAAACATTATCAAGTTTTATTCTATATAAACCATCAATAAGAAAACCCGATCCATAAAGAATAGAGTCTTTATATAGATTAAAACTTCCAGAACAGAAATTAACATAAAAACGACAATTGTCCAATTTTCCTAAAGAAATAAGGTTTTTAGAAATTGAAGGTACATAGAGTGTATCATAAAGGTTCAACTGATATCCAGTGTCTAAGGCCAATCTGTAAGTCCCTATGCCTTCAACAGGAGCCTTCATGCGGTTCCCCATAAACAGAAAATCATTTCTTGGATTTGTGGTTCGGATCGTAAGGAATCCCTGCATAGTATTGGTAACATGAGTTGTAGCACCAGAATCAAGCCACCAAGTATTGTTAGGAACTTCACTTAAATTTGATTCAAAACATACAAAAGTATTGAAAATACCTTTCTTTTCGAACCAAGCTTTTCGTTTATGACAGTCTTTCTGATAGTGCCCAGCTTTCTTACAAAAGTGGCACTTTTCTGTCTTCTGTTCCTTCTTCTCAGTCTAAGAATCATTAGCAGACCATTTCTTCTTAAACTTTTTGGCTTTGAATCCTTTCACGGCTCCCTTTCCTACTAGGTTAGCAAAGTGACTCTTTTGACTCTTGAGTCTTTCTTCCTCTTGTACAAGCCTACTGGCCAATTCATTAACATTCCACTTATCCTTTATAGTGTTGTAGTTAATTTGAAAATGCCCATATTCAGGAGGCAAGGAGTTCAGAATAAACTGAACTAAAAAGGAGTCCTCTACTGCCAAACCCAAAGTCTTAAGCCTTGCAGCAATGTTCGTCATTTCGATGATATATTGTTGCATGCTTATCGACCCATTGAACTTCATGGTCGTAAGCTCAGCCATTAAAGTACCAGCGAGTGACTTGTCCGCAGAACTGAACCTTTCTTCCACAAAACTTATATATTCCTTAGCACTCTCAGTTTGTGGAATCGTAGTTTTAACGTTGTTAGCAATTGTCATTCGCAGAAACTTTAAGCATAATCTGTTGCTTCTTTCCCATGCGGCATAATGTGACTTCTCTGCCTCACTGCTTGTATCCTTAATAGCAGCAGGTTTTTCATGAATGAGAGCTAAGTCAAGATTCAAAACCTCTAAGTGGAAATCAACTTGCTCTCGCCATTCTGAGAAGTTCATGCCATTAAACACAACAACAGATGATGCATGCGAATTAATTGCAATAACTGCAAAACATAACAAATAAAGCTCACATTTAATTATAATGAATTCAGTAAAATGAACAATAAGATATATAGTAGTTCTCCTTTGGGTAGATACTAAAATATACATGCATAATTAAATAAAACATAAATATAAAGTAAAATACCTTTGGGCAAATTTTACAATATATTTTTCTTTAAATGAGTTAAATGTATACACTTTAATGGGTAAATAAATATTTAAAATTGAATATGTCTTTTATCTTTGGATAATTAACTTATTCAACCAAAATATTAATTTACCTCCCATAATATCATTAATTTATTGAATAATAATTTACCTTTGGGTAAATTTCTTAAGTTTTAGAAATTAATGAAAACTTTTTTTTATTAACTCATTATTTTTAGATCAAAACTTTAGAATCTAATTGAATATATTTTTCGTACACATTAAACTTTAATTTTTCGGTAAACATTTAATATACAAAATTATATACGTTACCGAAAATTTAACATAGCAGTGGAAAATATGGATAATCATAAGATGTTTATCGACATTCATGTAATCACTCATAAGATATCATACAAAATGTAAGATTACGCAACAAAATTAATTTCCAAACAAAATTGTAAAATTAATCAAATATGATATCATCCTCATTAATCAACACTGTTATCATTAATTAACAGAATTGTTCCAACAAAACGTTTTTACTTGCTCAAACAGAAATGGTTTCACAGCCTTCATACATACAAATTTATTGTTTGAACTATTAAGGCTATAAGTAACGTTGCGGTTACGAGTTCTGTCGCTACTATTATGAGTAGCAGTGCTACCTCTACGACAACGACCCAGAAGCTGAAACTATTACCCTTTTTTTTATTTTTTATTTACTCATCACGTCATCATCAATAGCTCATCACTATCATCATCATTGCCAACACCCATTAGCCTTGATGGTTGCTGTTATAACTTTAGTAATTAACTCAAATTTCGGCTTTTCTTCCTTCTCTTTTTTTTATAACAACCATCTCATCATCATAATTAATATATATAGGTGTATAAAATTGGTAAAACTTTTCTGTAGCTTGACGTTAAATATATATGTATAAAACTTTTAGTTGTAACAATTATATTATATATATTATATGCCAAACATAGTTCACGGCACACAGAAAATAAAACAGGAGAAAAATCATGATGATTAGCACCAAAACAATTACAAGCTTTCTCTAAACACCCCTAATTTGATACACATGATTATCTTTAAATAGTAGTTTATGCCATTAAATTGTGCCTTTAAAATTGAACAAAAAGTATACATACTCTTAAGATTTTTTTTTAATTTCACATAAGTAAAAGAGGACAGAAAACTTTCACAGAATATATCTAGTTTAGAATAACCAGACTCGGATACCACACGTTAGATTTAATCGTATACATAAACACACATTCAGAAACTCTAAAACTAGATATCTCATGCTTTCCACGCAATGTAAAATCATTTACATACCTCTATCCGCTGTTGGCGTTAGTGAAAAGAAGAAGCCATTGTTGCAATCTCTATAGCAGTAAAACAGAAGTAAACAGATTTCTCTCTCTTGCTCTGTTTTTCTTTCGTTTACAGTGTGGATAGAAAACACCGTACGTACTAAGAGAGAGAGAGAGAACCTGTTTTAATTCAATTAAAAAACTACCACACCCAATCATGTCCATCATGTGAGTGGATGTGGTTCCTAAAATTAAGGGATAGTGACCCATTAAAAGTAACTTTTTTAGATTTTTAATTGAGCCATACAATGATAAACATGGGTTTATCTTACATGGAAGTCTTACAGGTAATAGGCTCAGTGACAATGGAGGAATGGTGGTGAGAATGGTAGCGAGAGTAAAGGTGATGGTGGTGCAGTGCTCTGTGAAGCCAGTAGTTAAGGAACTCCACGGGGCCAACATGGAGTCAAATGGTTAAAATAACACCATCGCTTCTCCACAAGGGTAAGCGAGTAGCCCCAGGAATATATTTGCTCCCCAAGAAAAACAGGATTGCACTGAACAAAATTTGATCATCCCTGCCAAAACAAATTAAACTCCCCAGATCAGCAAATCAATCAGCAAATTTTTTAATAACTCGGTTTACAATGAACATGTATGTATATATGTATGTATCCTATTTACATGTCCTGAAATCTGTAATAATTTTATAAATTTTGTGACTGACCAGTTCCGCTCCCTGTCGACTTGGTCAAATTCAATACCCTTGTCCACAATCCTGTTGCTGCCCTTGGCAGTGCGATAACGACAAAGGCTAATCCATGGCTGGTTGTGAAGCATTCTCCATAACATAAATGGGAATATCAACAAGTTGGAAAAGTCCCTCTCCTTTTCGTCCTTGACTATATACGAGTATAGGCTCTCGGTAACCCAAGGAACCAGGATTCTGTACTGTAAAAATCCACGAAACAACAAATTACAAAAGCGTTAGATGAGAGCTTTCCATGTTCTGGAAAATCCCCTCCTAAAGATGCCTGTCACTTTGCTTATCTATTTATTTTGGATAATTATTACATACACTGACAGTGGAGTTTTTTTACTCCACAAGTAACGTTAAGATCGTGACACATGTCCTATTTTATTTATTTTAATATTTTTATAGGACACATGTCATGATCTTAACGCTGCTTGTGGAATAAAAAAACTCCACTGTCAGTGTATGTAATAATTATCCATTTATTTTTCTCAACTGTATCACCTGGACCATTAATTTATTAAGCCCCAATGGTGTCAGAGGCCGACAAAAGATTAGAAGATGGCTAGCTGGTTTTGTCGCAACAGCAACACGTGGAGTTTGGGCTGCAGACATTTTATCAAATGGAATTGAGTTTATAATAGATTGAACCACGTATTTGATTTTGATAGCATTACAGACTTACGGTATTACCACTACTTCAATCTTAGATAAATAAACTCCGACCTTGAAACATCAAAATTAAGTTAATTGGCTATTGGCAGATTTTCAAGTACATATATATATATATGTTGTTATGTTTTTTTATCAGTCTAATACTTTGATTGAAGTTTGATTTGAGTGGATACATTTGTTGGAAAATTAAATTAATGAGTCTAACTTAAAAAAAAAAAACTCCAATTTCAAACATGCAAAATTTTCACACTTGAAAAAAAAAAAAAGAAACATGACCATTTGAAGCAATGTTAAAGGTCATAACTTAATTTAAGTAGATATATACCAGAGTTGCTTCAATTGCTAAGACATAAAACTAGTGAGTTGCGCAATGAAATTACGAAAAGAGTGATAGATCGGAGATATAATGTTGTTGCTCTACTTAGGATATTGTAAGCTATGACTGATGAAAAAAAAATTAAGGTCAAGGGATGATCGAAAAAGATTTGAAAGAAAATCATTTAAAAGATATTGCGGAACAAAAGTTGAAAGAATATATTACCTTAAACAGAATTAGTGAGAAAGAAAATTCATGCCAACAACTTAAATGGATTCATATAACAGAATGCTTCAGCTCAGCTTAGTCATTCTCACTCATACCAGCTCAACGTTAGTCCAGCTCATCTTCAACTACACTAGCTCAGCTTCAGCTTAGCTCATTCTTATCTTTTGTATTCATCTAGTGAGTTGGAGTTGGTTAACTAGTTAGCTTCAATAACTGATAAAGAAGTTAGTTAGTTAGTTTTTCTTTAAGGTTGATTGGTTGTGCTTCATGTATATAAAACAGAGTACTTGTAATTCTGATTGAATTATTGAGAATTCAGTAAGATTTCGTCATGGTATCAAAGCTTGAAGAATTCTCTTCTTTTCGTTGAATCTTTCTTGAATTTTCCTTTTCTGAGTTTCGAAGTATTTTGTTTCTTCTCAAGAATTCGACTTTATTGTGTTTTTCATGGCAGCACTAGCCAAAACCGACGAGTCTTCACCCTTCTTTATTCATCCCAATGAGAATCTAGGTTTGATTCTCGTTTCTTCAGTGCTAACTGGACAAAATTATCATTCTTGGAGTCGAGCCATGAGGATGACACTTCTCTCCAAGAACAAGTTACAGTTTGTGGATGGATCGATCACCATTCATGCCAAAACAGATTCAAAGTTCCTAATATGGGAGAGGTGTAACACGATGGTACTATCATGGATATTACGCTCCATTTCTCCTTCAATAGGACATAGTGTAATTTGGCTTGATAATGCTGTGGATGTTTGGAAGGATTTGAAAGAAAGATTTTCTCGAAGGGATCACTTCAGAGTGGTAGAATTATAAGAAGAGATATACAATTTTCAGCAATATTCTTTGACTGTAAGTGATTACTTCACAAAACTAAAAGTTCTTTGGGATGAATTCATGAATCTGAGAGCTATTCCAAAATGTTCTTGCAATCCCTCTTGTAGCTGTGGAGCCTTGAAAATTGCAAGACTATTCCAAGAAAATGATTACGTGATCAGATTTTTAAAGGGTTGAATGAGAATTTTTCAACTGTGAGGTCTCAAATCATGTTAATGGAGCCTCTGCCAACCATTAACAAGGTCTTTGCCATGGTGATTCAACAAGAAAGGCAAAGAAATTCAATTGTTTCTACTGGCTCTCACAAGATTGAGTTTAATGCCTTTTGTTGGTAAGGCTAGAAGTGAATCAACTAGAGGTTCTTTCTCAAGAAAGCCAAGTACAAATGGAAAGAAAGTGGTTTGTACTCACTGTGGCTACACAGGCCATTCTGTCAAGAAATGATATAAAAAGCATAGTTTACCACCTGGGTATAAACTAAGGTCCAGAACTAGCACTGTAAACCAATTTGATTCTAGTGATTGTGTGAATGATAACAAAATTCAACCTGAGCTTTAGAGAAGTGAGGGAGATTCTGAACATTTTCCAGTGGTCTTTACAAAAGACCAATACAAAAAATTGCTTAATCTGCTTTAGTCTTCTGCTTCAACTTCTTATACAAATGTAGTAATTGAATCAAATAGTACTCCATCATTTCAAACAGGTATTATTGCTGCATGTACCATTGGTTATTCATCCTTTTCTTCCAAATACCTTTTTGACACTAGAGCCATAAATCATATCATTTGCAATCTTAACCTCTTTGATTCATATAGAAGTGTTCTCAATTCATTTGTCAAACTACCAAATGGTCAATGTGTTCTTGTCATGGACATTGGTATAGTGAAGTTGTCTGACCATTTTATCTTACATAATGCTTTGTTTGTACCAAGCTTTTCCTTCAATCTTATCTCAATGAGCAAATTAACAAAATCTCTAGACTGTTGTCTTATTTTTCAATCTCATTCCTGTGTTGTATAGGATATAAGGACATGGAAGATGATTGGGTTAGCTAAACAGGTTCAAGGACTTTACCAGCTTCAACATGTTACTTCATCTAATGCTCTTCATTCTAATATGGTTGCTACTGTTAGTTCACAATCTGTCTCTAAAAGTCACTTGTGGCACTATCGTTTATGTTATGCAGCGAGACTAAAATAGACTGCAAACAATTCACCAAGACTATGTACCAAGAAATAGAAATGCAAGAAAAATAACTCAACAAGGACACACGATATACGTGGTTCGGCTTGTAAGCCTACGTCTACGGGCAAAGACAACGAGAAATTTTACTATAACAAGAAGATGAAGATTACAAGTGTTTTACACTCCACCTCACAGAGCTCTCCCCATAAACCCGAGAACGAAAGTTCTCAAAATAACCCAACACTCTCTTAAGCTTTTCTCAATCTCAGCTATTGCTTCTGCTTGCTTCCACTCGTTGCAATGCAACATTCATTCTCCATTTATAGGCGAACAAGGGGCGCGAAATTAATGTGTGAATGCATTAATTCAGTTTGTTGAGGAACTGGCAGCCGAAAACAAAGACTACAAAGGAAGCTTAGAAGTGGACGAAATGAGGGCTGCCAACTTACACCTTTAATGCTTTCCAAAACAAACAACAATCAACCACTTCATTTAATTGGTTGACAAGGGACGGCAACTTTCAAGTCACACACACTTAAAAAATCTCCACCTTGACTTGAAAATTGCTTTCAAGCCAAATTTCTCGAAACTTTGAAATCTTCACCTTAATTGCCTTTTAGCATCATTGACTGCGAATTTCAACCAAGTCCAAACAATGCTTGAACTTGTTTGCAGGGATAGTCTTCGTTAGCATGTCAACAGGATTATCCTCCGTAACAATCTTTCTGATCACAACATCACTTTGCGTAACATGATCCCGAACAAAATGATATCTGACATCAATGTGCTTGGTCCGCTCGTGATACATCTGATTTTTCGTCAGATGAATTGCACTCTGGTTATCGCAAAATACAACATTAGAATCCTGCTGCAACCCCAAACTGCTAGCCAGACCTTTCATCCACAAGGCTTCTTTCACTGCTTCTGCTGCTGCCATATATTCTGCCTCGGTTGTAGACAAGGCTACGGTAGACTGTAATACAGCCTTCCAACTTATGGCTCCTCCTAAAAAAGTGAAAACGTAACCCTTCAGAGATCTTCTTCTATCCAAATCACCAGCATAATCAGAGTCCACAAAACCCGTGATGTCTCTAGAACAGACACTCCGATCATACACTAAGCATAAATCCGCAGTACCTCTCAAATACCTGAGAATCCATTCCCTGCCAATGTTCCTTACCCGGACAAGCCATATATCTGCTTACTACACTGACTGCATGTGAAATATCTGGTCGAGTGCAAACCATGGCATACATTAAACTGCCAACTGCACTCGCATATGGGATACGAGACATTTGCTGCTCTTCCTCATCAGACTGTGGTGATAACTGAGCCAAGAGCCTAAAGTGCGCTGCTAGAGGAGTGTTCATAGGTTTAGCCTTATCCATACCGAAACGTTCAAGCACTCTTCTGATATAATTTTCTTGTGATAAGAAAAGCTTGCCCTCCTTTTGGTCTCTGTGAATCTCCATTCCAAGAATCTTCTTAGCAGCTCCCAAATCCTTCATCTCGAACTCACCACTCAGCTGTGATTTTAACTTGTTGATTTCCAACATGTTTTAAGCAGCAATTAACATGTCATCAACATAAAGCAACAAATATATGTATGAACCATCTGAGAGTTGCCTATGATAAACACAAGCATCATAATCACATCGAATATAGTCATGTTCTATCATAAAGGTGTCAAACTGCTTATACCATTGTCTTGGTGATTGCTTTAACCCATATAAAGACTTTTTTAACAAGCAAACATAATTTTCCTTACCAGGCACTGTGAAACCCTCTGGCTGATGCATGTAGATCTTTTCCTCGAGCTCACCATGCAAAAATGCTGTCTTCACGTCAAGCTACTCAAGTTCCATATCAAACTTGGCTACCATGGCAAGCAACACGCGAATGGAGCTATGCTTTACCACCGGAGAGAAAACTTCATTGAAATCAATCCCTTCCTTTTGACTAAAGCCTTTAGCTACTAACCGTGCCTTGTATCTTGTTGCATCAGCCCCCGGGATGCCTTCCTTTTTCTTGAAGACCCACTTGCAGCCAATAATCCTTTGATTATTCGACAGTTTAATCAACTCCCATGTCTGATTTTTATGGAGAGATTCTATCTCTTCATTCATAGCAATTGCCCATTGTGCTGACTCTTCACATGTGACTGCATCATTATAACTGGAAGGTTCTGTACTGATGGATTCTGCCACACTAAGTGCATAAGAAACCAGACTTGCATCTGCATAACGCTGAGGAGGTTTAATCTGTCTCCTCTCTCTTCCAGTGGCAATGCTATATTGCTGCTCTTGAGATACATCATGAGAATCTTGTACCTCAATACGATTGTCCTGGACTGAAGTACCTCTCATAGAATTACTAGGAGCCTCCACCTGAAACTCCACCTGCTGCTCCACACCGTGATCTCCTTTACCATTTGACTCCTCCTTTTCTTGGGAATTGTTGGTGGAGCGGAGCATGGATGACTCATCAAAAGTCACGTCTCTGCTGTAAATGAACTTGGGTGATTCTGGGTCAGGACACCACAACCTGTATCCCTTCACCCCTTGGCCGTACCCCAAAAATATGCATTTCTTCGCTCTGGGTTTAAGTTTCCCCTCATTAACATGAGCATAAGCAGGACAGCCAAACACTCGTAAGCTTGAGTAATCAGCAGGAGAACCAGACCATACTTCCTCTGGAGTCTTCTGCTCAATAGCTGCAGACGGAGATCTATTTACCAAATAGCATGCAGTATTTACAGCTTCAGCCCAAAAGTCTTCACCAAGCCCAGCATTTGATCTCATGCACCGAGCTCGCTCCAAGAGAGTTCTATTCATCCGTTCTGCAACTCCATTTTGCTGTGGTGTTCGTCGAACAGTGCGGTGTCTCACTATTCCTTCATTTTTGCAGAACTCGTCAAATTCACCTGAGCAATACTCCAAACCGTTATCCGTTCGGAACCACTTGATCTTTTTTCCTGTTTGATTTTCGATCAAGGCTTTGAATTGCTTAAAGGTGACAAACACTTGGTGTTTGTGCTTTACAAAATACACCCAAACCTTTCTTGAGTAATCATCAACAAAAGTCAATAGGTATCTATGACCACCCTTTGATATTGTTGGAGAGGGACCCCAAAGATCAGAATGAATATAATCAACCGTACCTTTGGTTCGATGAATCCCAGTGCTGAACTTTACTCGAGTCTGCTTGCCAAAGACACAGTGTTCACAGAAGTCAAGCTTCCCAGCACTTTGTCCACATAGTAAACCTCGCTTGCTCAACACTGAAAGACCTCTCTCACTCATATGGCCAAGCCGCATATGCCATAACCTGATGGTGTTAGAATCTGGATCAACTGATGATGAAACTGCTACAGCACCAGTAACAATGGTACCATCCAGAATGTAAAGTCCTCGCTCCAAATATCCACGCATCACAATCAAGGCACCTGAGGATACTCTCAGTACTCCACCTTCACCAAAGTATCGGAAGCCTTTAGTGTCCAGAGTGCTTAAGGATATCAAGTTCTTCTTCATCTTAGGAATATGCCGAACATCTGTCAAGGTTCTGACAATACCATCAAACATCTTAATACGAACTGTGCCAATTCCCACGACCTGACA
Organism: Heritiera littoralis; assembly: GCA_031772115.1. NCBI lineage: Eukaryota > Viridiplantae > Streptophyta > Magnoliopsida > Malvales > Malvaceae > Heritiera > Heritiera littoralis. The sequence continues at coordinate 1,880,016 of JAPDPK010000092.1, read as the reverse complement.
TGCGTGATCATTCCCCATTAGCACTGAGCCTACACACGTATTGTATGTGGCAAATAAATTTCTGGAAGTGCTAATGTGAAATGTAGCAGCCGTATCAAGAATCCATTTCTCGCAGACCTACGATTCTGATACTGCTAGAACTATTTCGACATCTTCAGAAGACTGTGAATCGACCACGTTTGCACCATTTTTTGGCTGCTCTGACGATTCAACTTTATCCTTCTTCTTTGGAAATCTTTCTTCATGTGCCCAAATTTCCTGCAATAGAAATATTGAATTCTCTTTCTGGACTTTGATCTGGAGTAATTCCTGCTTGAACTACCACTACCATTCTTTATTTTGGATCTTCCCCGAGTGGCCAAACCTTCACCTTGATTGTTGTCAACTGCCTTACCAGTAAGTTTCTTCCTTAACTCAGTGGAACCCAAGGCACTTTTAACATCGTCAAGAGAAATATCATCACGACCATATAACATCGTATCAACAAAATTCTCGTACGATGGTGGCAACGAACACAGAGAATCAAGGCTTGATCTTCATCATCGATATTAATATCGATATTTTTGAGATCCATAATAATGGTATTAAAAGTATCTAGATGCTGGTGTATGGGCATACCTTCCTCCATTTTTAGGGTGTAGAGCCTTTGCTTGAGGTATAACCGGTTTGTCAACGTCTTTGTCATACACTTGCTCTCTAGCTTGAGCCACAAACCTGGCGCGGTGGTTTCATCCGCTACCTCTCGTAAAACTTCATCTCCAAGGCTGAGCAGGATTGCACTATGTGCCTTCTCCATAACCTCGTTCTTCTGATCGTCTGAAAGTGTATTCGGTAATTTGTCTATACCATGTAGAGCTTTCACCAAACCTTGTTGAACAAGCATCGCTCGCATCTTGATGCGCCATAGACTGAAGCTATTTCTTCCGATGAACTTCTCGATTTCATATTTGGTCGATGATGTACTTGCAGCCATCTTAGTCGTCTCGTACAACTAGCTCTGATACCAGTTTGTTGTGCAGCGGGACTAAAATAGACTGCAAACAATTCACCAAGACTATGTACCAAGAAATAGAAATACAAGAAAAATAACTCAACAAGGACACACGATATACGTGGTTCGGCTTGTAAGCCTACGTCCACGGGCGAAGACAACGAGAAATTTTACTATAACAAGAAGATGAAGATTACAAGTGTTTTACACTCCACCTCACAGAGCTCTCCTCATAAACCCGAGAACGAAAGTTCTCAAAATAACCCAACACTCTCTTAAGCTTTTCTCAATCTCATCTTTTGCTTCTGCTTGCTTCCACTCGTTGCAATGCAGCATTCATTCTCCATTTATAGGCGAACAAGGGGCGTGAAATTAATGTGTGAATGCATTAATTCAGTTTGTTGAGGAGCTGGCAGCCGAAAACAAAGACTACAAAGGAAGCTTGGAAGTGGACGAAATAAGGGCTGCCAACTTACACCTTTAATGCTTTCCAAAACAAACAACAATCAACCACTTCATTTAATTGGTTGACAAGGGACGGCAACTTTCAAGTCACACACACTTAACAGTTTAGGATATATCTCTTACAATAGAATAAACCTATTGAATAGTATAGATTCTTGTATACCTTTAGAAAATGTAACACCTTATGATGTTCGTCACTATGCTAAACAAAAGAGAATTCCATTCCCTTTTAGTAACTCTATTTCTAGTGCAAGCTTTGATCTCATACATGTTAATATTTGGGGTGCCTATCATGTTGCATCATTATATGGTCACCTTTATTTTTTAGCAGTGATTGATGACTATAGCATGCATACATGGATTTATCTTATGAAGTCTAAATCAAAGGCAAGACCACTGTTGCAAAACTTTTGTTCTTCTGTTGAAACATAATTTAACAAAAATGTTAGGGTGGTTAGATCTGATAATGGTCAAGAATTTAACATGGATTCTTTTTATTCTTTAAAGGGCATCATACAGCAGACATCTTGTGTACAAACCCCACAACAAAATGAAATAGTGGAGAGAAAACACCAGCATATACTAAATGTGGCCAGATCATTAAGTATTCAAGCTAATCTGCCAGAGAAATTCTAGGCACATTGCGTAAGTCATGCTACACACATTATCAATCGAATACCTTCTCTAGTTTTACATAACAAGACACCTTTTGAGATGCCGTACAATAAACCACATACTTTTTCCCATTTAAGAGTCTTTGGATGCCTTTGCTATGCATCAACATTGGCACAACATAGATCAAAGTTTGCACCTAGGGCTGTCAAGTGTATTTTTATAGTTTTTTCACAAGGTACCAAAGGCTATAAACTGTACAATCTAAGTACTCATGAAGTCTTTTTTTCTAGAGATGTTGTCTTCTATGAAACTACATTCCCATTTCTTTCTGATATGACAAGTCATAGTATGCATTCAAATACTAACAAAGATAACATTTCTCTTCCTGTTGTTCTTCATCAACAAGATTTAGATTCTACCTATTTTTCACATTTTAATACACATGCTTCTCCTGATATTTCCAATATACTTGATTCATCACCAAACAGAAACTCTACTAATACAGATGAAGTAAATGCTAAACTTCGAAGGTAAACTAGGACCAGACAGTCACCTGCCTATGTGCAGGATAATCACTGCAGTTTAGCTACCTCAGTGCAGCTTCCATCCTTTTATCCTAAACAATCTTCTTCCAAGGCTCCAGGTACTCTTCATTCTCTAGATTATATTCTTAGCTACAATAATCTCTCACCTACACATAGAGCTTTTCCCATTCAAATCAACACCATCACTGAACCACACACAAGCCACCCACAACAAAAAAAGTGACTTTCAGCGACGGAATTAGCGACGGAATTTTCCGTCACTAAAAGTCTGATTCTGTCGCTGAAAGGTTTTAGTGACGGATTAGCGATGGAATAATTTTGTCGCTAATTAGCGACGGAATTTGTTCTTATCAGCGACGTACATTTTCTGTCGCTAAAATGAAAATCGATCACTTATAATCCGTAGGTAAAAATATCAGCGACGGAATTTCCATCGCTAATTTTATTTTTATTTTTAAATTTTATGAAAATATTCTGTCGCTAAAAATTTTACCGACGGAATATTCTGTCACTAATAATAAAATTTTTCGTCGCTAAATACTTTTACCTACGGAATTTTCCGTCGCTAAATACTTTTACCAACAGAATATTCCGTCGCTAATAATATTAGCAACAGAAAATTCCGTCGCTAATGTTATTATTTCCGTCACTAATTTCTTTGAATTCCGTCCCTAAAATATATTTTTTCATCATCATCTATTATTTATGCATTTCATTACCAAAATGTTAAATTCCAAAATTGTTTTCAAAAGTTTTCCGAAAGATAACATGAATTTAAGCTTAAGCTTAAATTCATGTTAAAACCCTAAATTCATGATGTTGGCTCTATAGGCTATACCGAGAGGGGGGTGAATCGGTTTTTCACTAACCTTAAGCTCATTTTGCAATTCTTCTAAATTCTCTAGCCTATATTAATAATTTCTAAGTTCTCTAGGCTAGGCAAGCATGCAATCCAAGTTCAATGCAATAAACACAATATAATTGCAAGTAATTAAAGAGAGTAAGGAAAGAGAGATTTACACAATCGATTTATAGAGGTTCGGCAACCTTGCCTACGTCCTCTACCTTGAGATGCTCCCAAGGATTTTCTCCAAATCCACTATCTTGAATTTGTTACACTCCCTCTTTTCAAGGATCAAGAGAAACCTCTCTCTTTTTCTAAGCTCAAGAGTAACCTCCCTCTTTTTCTTAGATTAAAGAGTAACCTCCCTCTTTTTCTTAGGTTAAAGAGAAACCTCCCCTTTACAAGGAATGATTATGTGTTTACAAATAGAGTAATCAAAGAAGGCCTTTAGATAGGCAAGTGATTACAGAAATTAAGCACAAGGAAAAGCCTATACAATATTTGTGCTAATCACTACAAGGAATAAGAGAGTGATAGATGATGAACACTTTGGAGCTCTTGATTTGTTGTTTGAGGCTTGTAGATTTGAGGAATATGAGATTTTGGAGTTGCTGAGTAGTTCCTCTTGGTTGCTTCAGCTTCTAAGCCTCTATTTATAGTCCCTTGGATGGTTTGTGAACGTTGGTTGGAGCCAAAACAGAAACTAGCCGTTGTTTCTCACAGAAAATAGCCGTTGGGGACTTTCTGACATAAAGGGATCGATCCTTTTACCAAAGGGATCGATCCTTTTCTTCAATTTAGCCTTCCGGGGCAATCTGCCAAAAAGGGATCGATCCCTTTACTTAGGGGATCGATCCCATTCTTCTAGAATGGGTTTTTCCTGCACTTTTGGGTTAGAAATGATGTGGTCTTTGATCCTAATTCAACCCAAAACATATTGGCACTTTTGTGGGAGTTTTTCTTGACTTTCTTTGATGAAAACATTGTCCAAAAATTCATTAAGTGATTTTCTAAAATATTCAAAACATTTATAAAGAATTAAGACCAATAAGAGTATGCATCATTAAATCATGGTCTTAATGTTTGATATGATCACTTGAAATGTATTGAGAAAATCATGTGTGATAAGGCAAATTTACAATATGAATTAAAGCATTAAAGCTTACTTAAGTTTTTGTCATTTCAAAATACATATGTCAATTTAAAGCTAACAATCTCCCCCTTTTTGATATGACAAAACTTAATGTAAATTTGCTTTGAAAATTCTTTGATAAAATACTCCCCCTTAATATATGCATGATTTTATAAAGCTCCCCCTTAATATATGCATGGGTTTTGAAAAAGAATTTTCAAACTATTTTCCCCATTATCTCTCCCCCTTAATATCTCTCCTTATATCTATCTCTCCCTTTATCTATCTCTCCCCCTTTTTGTCATAGCAAAAAGAAGGAAAAATAATAAAAAATATGCTCCCGCTAAAATCATGGCTATGTGAGAACAAATAAAAATGCTCAATCCAACAAGAAACATGTTAGTACATGGGACTTATAGCACAAATAAATAAGTCAATATTCACAAAGAGTATGAAATATTCATGCAATGAATATGACTTATGATCCTATACCAATTGTTTATAAATAATTTTGATACCAATTGTTGATAAGTAATTTTGCAAGAAGATTCCAATTGGTAAGAAGTTAAGCACGCACCTAAGTATATCAATTGTTCTCTAAGGTCCAACTAAGGTGCATGGTAATACATCATGATTATGAGCTAAAATTAGATGACATATCATATGCATGAGCTCATAAATCATGTTCAAGCAAGAATGTGCATAGAATCAAGATATATAGCAATTAACTACAAATTCTAGCACACAAGAGTGTCATGCAAAAATAACCTAAGAGAATTCTTCTCTATTTGTCATTTCAATCTAAGGAGCATGAGAAGAGTTATCAATTTAAAGATCATACCAATTGGCAATTTAGATTTGGCTTACCAATTGTGGAAAATATGGTTGCCAATGATACTAATTGTTATTTCCATCTAAACACCAATTGTTACTAATGGTTGACTTAGGCATTTTGCATTAATTCAATATCTATGTGCAATGTGTTCATGTCAAGAAAATAATCATTCAAAATATGCAAGAACACAATCACACATTATCAAATATGCATATGGATTAATTAAACATAAGCATACTATCATAAAGTATTAATCCATATTCATATTCACAAATTGATACCATAAAGAAGATTAAAAAAATCAAGGAATTCAAGCAAACACATTTTCTTCCATGGTTTCAAGCACACAAATCCTATGCTCATTTTCTAATTCAAGTCCTTAACCAATTATGAGCAAGGAAAGATTCAAATAATAAATGCATGGATATCAAGTTTGTTCATGTGTGCATTTATCTTTGAGTGTTAGTGTTGTCATTAAGACCCTAGTTCTTTAAGTATAAGGATGATAAAGTTTTATGCATTTTAACATTTAGGATCCATTTACCATCACAAATTATAGGCCAATGACTATTACCAATTGTTGAATTTACATTTGGAATCAATCCACTAGATGTAAAATTATCATGAAACCTAGTGTGGAATTGATAAGTCAAGCCAAGAGACATAATCCTATAAGCATGCTTGACTAAGATGAACAAAAAGAAAAATCAATAGGCATTATGCACAAGTTCATCAAATTCTCAAATATACAAACCATTGAAATAAATCCCAAAAATTATGTTTAAATATTCATTGAAAGTATGTTTCAAGATTATTTTAAGATTCATGAATGTTTTCAACAAGAAAAATGATTTTGCACTTGTGAGCTCAAGAAAATTGATATTGATTGTTGAAAGTGATACCATTTGTTGGAAATGATTCAAATTGATGGAGTTGAGGCATGATATCAATGAAAAATGAATTTTCATACATTAAAGATCATCAAAAAGAAGTTAAAACAATGAATTTTAAGTTGAGAAGAAAAAGGATATCAAAAGAATTAAGAAAACTTCTCAACTAAGGCTTAAAAGTGCAGAAAATGACATAATTTGCCTAGAGGGATCGATCCTATGAGCAAAGGGATCGATCCCTTAACTCCATAAGCATGTTTCCTACATGTTTTTCCAAAGGGATCGATCCTATATGTAGAGGGATCGATCCCTCATCTTGGTTCTGCAGATTTTTGACAGAAAATCCAACTTTTGAGGTACCAAAACTTCGTTTTTGAGTATTTTAAGTCCAAGTAAGGGTTTAAACATTTGTAAAACATGATTTTGGACTTGTATGAATGAAAAACATGAATGAAAAACCATTTTACAAAATAGTTTGCAATTTTGGAAGAATTTACACAATAAAATACATTTTTGGCCTCAAAGGGGTCATTTTAATTATTATGCATATTTTGTCAAAACCAAAGCTTTGGAAACCACAAATATGCCAAAACAAACTTGTTCATATAGATTTTAAGCACCTATATCATCAAAGCATACATCTTGTGAACAACATGCCATAATTTCTAATGTGCATATTCTTCATTAAGGCTCATGACATGGAATTTTGCATATATGACATATTTGACAACTTTTGAGCAACTAAATATATTATCTACACATATCAAACTTGCTCAAGATGCAGAAAACCAAAAATTATTTCAAAATCATTAAACATGCTCTTCATTCAATGCATCAAGAACTATTCATTAAGTATTCAAAAATCATTTATCATGCCTTTTATTCAATCATTCAACTCACAAAACATCAAAGATCATCAACAAACTATATCATCAAGGCATAAATGATTTAAATGTAACACAAATTTTAAGGAGTGAGAATTTAAGCTCACAATGCTTCTTTGCTTGAGAGTGCTTGCCATGATGTGTTGGATCCACCATTAGCCATTCTTTGAGAGATTGTTGTCACCTTGCTAAAGATGGATTTCCAAGCTCTTCCTTTTTCTCATTGGCACAAGCAAACTCCATGAGGATGTGTTGAGCATTTAATCTCCATTGTTTCATTGCATTCCCATGCTCTAACACTCCTACAACAAACAAATTCAAGCATGCTTTGGTACCCAAATTTTCTTGGGTCCTTGAAAGTTAGTGCAAATAATTTTTGATCCTTTTGGGATCCATTTCAAGCACAAATCATCATTATTTATTGCATGCTTTGGCACCCACATTTTTCTAACCACTCTTTCTCTAAATGTGGTTTTTCTATATGTGCATGCTTGTGAAGAGTGTCCTATTCTATTGCATAGTGAGCATGTAAGAGATAAATCATGCATAGTATTTTTGCTCACAAGGAAATTCTTTAGATGAGTTTTTTTTTGTATTGCATTATAGCCTAACCCATCTTTATCAAAGAAAGCTCTTTGGGTCTCTAACATGTGATCTAGCTTTTGTTGACCCATATAAAACCTAGAAAATGAGTTATGCAAATTTGTGTTCTTTTTATTTAACTCATTTATTTCTAAGTTGGCCTCTTCTAGTTTCTTTTCAAATTCTATCTTAGCACTTGTCAAGGCTTCATTTTCTATTTTTAATTTAGCAATGATTTTCTTATATTTAGAATTCATGCATTGAAATTCATTTGCTAAATCATCAAAGGCATTTTGTAGTTCACTAAAGGTATAATCATTATCTTTACTAGAACTACTACTAGCCTCATCATCACTAATGGCCATAAAGCATGAGTAGGCTACCTCATTATCTACATTTTCCTCATCGGAGCTATCATTATCGCTCCATGCAGCCACAAATGCTTTCTTCCTAGGTTTCCTATCCTTTTCTTTCCTAAGTAAGGGGCAATCTAACTTAGTATGACCCAGTTCATTGCACTCATAACATACTAAGGAGTCTTTTTCTCTTCTACTTGATTCTCCCCTATGATGTCTCCTATTTTGCTCTCTCTCGTTCATTCTCATGAACCTATTGAATCTTTTGGCAAACATTGCCATTTCCTTTTCTTCCTCATTTCCACTCTCATCACTATCATCCTTATGAGTGGAAGACTTAAGTGCTACTCCTACTTTCTTTGAAGGCTCTTTATTTCTTTTTATTTTCATTTCATATGTAAGTAAGGAGCCCATAAGTTCATCTAGAGACAAGGTGTTAGGATCCTTAGATTCTTCTATTGCGGTTACTTTTGCCTCCCATGACTTAGGCAAGCTATTTAAAATTTTCTTTACCATTTCAACATTGGAATAAGCTTTGCCTAGAACCTTAAGTCCATTGATTATATCATTAAACCTAGTGAACATTTCACTAATGGACTCATTTTCTTTCATCCTAAATAGCTCATAATCATGTGTGAGCATTCCTACTTTGGTCTCTCTAACTTGATTTGTCCCTTCATGTGTGATGGCTAGTTTGTCCCATATTTGCTTAGCATTTTCACATAGAGACACTCTATTATATTCATTTGGACCTAATGCACAAAAGAGGGTGTGCATAGCCTTGGCATTCAATTGTGCCAATCTCATATCATTGGTGTCCCACTCATCCTCACTTTTAGGGACATCTTTTCCATCAACTTTCTTCATTGGAATTCTAGGGCCATTAACTATTACTCTCCACACATCGTAGTCATTAGATTGCACAAATAACATCATCCTAATTTTTCAATAAGAATAATTCTCACCATTGAAGAGTGGAGGTCTAACTAATGAGTGTCCCTCTTCTCCTAGGGGTGTGCCTACATTCAAGTGAGCCATTTTAGATCGTTTTGCTCGATAGAGGTTAGTCTAAATCAATCTCGAGCCCAAGCTCTGATACCAATTGTTGGCTCTATAGGCTATACCGAGAGGGGGTGAATCGGTTTTTCACTAACCTTAAGCTCGTTTTGCAATTCTTTTAAATTCTCTAGCCTATATTAATAATTTCTAAGTTCTCTAGGCTAGGCAAGCATGCAATCCAAGTTCAATGCAATAAACACAATATAATTGCAAGTAATTAAAGAGAGTAAGGAAAGAGAGATTTACACAATCGATTTATAGAGGTTCGGTAACCTTGCCTACGTCCTCTACCTTGAGATGCTCCCAAGGATTTTCTCCAAATCCACTATCTTGAATTTGTTACACTCCCTCTTTTCAAGGATCAAGAGAAACCTCTCTCTTTTTCTAAGCTCAAGAGTAACCTCCCTCTTTTTCTTAGGTTAAAGAGTAACCTCCCTCTTTTTCTTATGTTAAAGAGAAACCTCCCCTTTACAAGGAATGATTATGTGTTTACAAATAGAGTAATCAAAGAAGGCCTCTAGATAGGCAAGTGATTACAGAAATTAAGCACAAGGAAAAGCCTATACAATATTTGTGCTAATCACTACAAGGAATAAGAGAGTGATAGATGATGAACACTTTGGAGCTCTTGATTTGTTGTTTGAGGCTTGTAGATTTGAGGAATATGAGATTTTGGAGTTGCTGAGTAGTTCCTCTTGGTTGCTTCAGCTTCTAAGTCTCTATTTATAGTCCCTTGGATGGTTTGTGGACGTTGGTTGGAGCCAAAACAGAAACTAGCCGTTGTTTCTCACAGAAAATAGCCGTTGGGGACTTTCTGACATAAAGGGATCGATCCTTTTACCAAAGGGATCGATCCTTTTCTTCAATCTAGCCTTCCGGGGCAATCTGCCAAAAAGGGATCGATCCCTTTACTTAGGAGATCGATCCCATTCTTCTAGAATGGGTTTTTCCTGCACTTTTGGGTTAGAAATGATGTGGTCTTTGATCCTAATTCAACCCAAAACATATTGGCACTTTTGTGGGGGTTTTTCTTGACTTTCTTTGATGAAAACATTGTCCAAAAATTCATTAAGTGATTTTCTAAAATATTCAAAACATTTATAAAGAATTAAGACCAATAAGAGTATGCATCATTAAATCATGGTCTTAATGTTTGATATGATCACTTGAAATGTATTGAGAAAATCATGTGTGATAAGGCAAATTTACAATATGAATTAAAGCATTAAAGCTTACTTAAGTTTTTGTCATTTAAAAATACATATGTCAATTTAAAGCTAACACATGACTATAGCAACATTTAAAAGACCTTAATACATAAACATAAATTATCAATAAAATTCATACATAATCATAAAACATGATTAAAATTCATCAAATCCATAACATCTCTCAACAACCATGAAATTCTTAAAACATAAAAAGAACAAAGTACTTAAATTTCTTACATTAAAATAGAGATCTATGAAGAAGGCCCATCTCCGAGGTTCGGTGTCTGTCTATCATCGAGATTTGAAGGGCCTCCTTTGCTACTCTTCCATGCACTAGTCATCTCAGCCATCCATTGGTGCATTTGCGGTAAATATTTGAGAACTTTATCAAGTTTCTCTTCTATAACATCGATTCGCTCATCCTGGCTTACTGTTGATTGAGAAACCGAGAATATTGGATTTGTTGAGGAGGCGGATGAATCAAGTATATCTCTGTTTTGTGAACTGCTTCCAAGGCCGTACACATGTGTGCGGGTTGTTTCTATTCCTCCAATACAGTCACACCAAGCAACAGGATCAAAGTGTGGTTGACTGCTAATATCCGTACCATACTTCTCAACCAATGAAGCATTATATTTTTCCTATAATAAAAAAAATTTATTATTATAAATATATCTATACTTAAAAAGTAATTAAATAATAATTAACATACATAAAAAGAAATAATTTTAAATATACGTACACTGACAACTTTCGACTTATTGTCCACATATTCACCTTGGCCAGCATTTTTTTTGTGAGTTCGATCAAAAAACCTCATTATATGTAAGTGTTCGATTATATTGATTCCTCTTCACAAGTAAAACAAAAAAAAATTGAAGTTAGCTGTAAACAATATATATTTTAACTAGAATATCATACATATGATTTAAAAAGTTACATACCAATCTATGTGCATGCACAGGAAAAGAAATCGATCCACCTTTATGCTTGGTAACAGTTCCTTCTTTTATGGTCAATCGATTTTGCCTTCCTTTCTGTGACTTCGCCTCCCATTCCGATTTGCCTCATAAGTCATCAATCAAGGAGTCCCATATCTCAACTTTGATCCAGTTGGACATATACCCTTTACAGTCAGCAATTCGATCCATGCCAAAATGTTGCATTGCTTTTTTTCTTTCAGCTTGCAACAAGTCACGGAATCGTGTTTTGCAAATGTTCTCCCAAATATTTTTCACAATAATCGTTTCTTCAGGAGGCTACGTAAAAATTTCCTAAATCAATTGAAATCATTAGTAAAAAATCATGTTAAATAAAATAATAAAATAAAGTAATGTATTAATTATTTGCGATTGACATACCGAAAATTTTTCTCATATTTGGGTTTTCACAGCAATTGGAACACTTTTCCATGTTGGTCAAGGATCAGTAAAATACTCTTTAATTAATGTTGTAATTGTCCGAACAGCTTGAGGCTCCAAAAAAGCGCTGCGACATAAATAAATTCAAATTTTTTATATAATATTAATTAAGTAACTTGATATAGCAAAATAGTATTATTATTTTTATTACCCGTTATTCAGACAAGTAAGTCGTGCCCTTTGATCCGGATTACTTGGAGTCGAATATCCTTGATTGGGCCCTCTTGTTCGTTTTCTACCTCCACTGCCACTACCATTGGAACTCGCACCACTGCCTGTATTTGTACAAGTATGATCGATGTTAAGCTGCTCAATCGGTATTCTGTCAGGAGATATACCCTCGGCAGATGATGAGGCTTGGCCAGATAGACCATGTGTGGATGGGCCTTGGGCAATTGGACTATCTCTCTGGTCAATCGGTTGGTCAGTGGGTGGGTCCACCTCATCAGTATCCACTTCTGTTGATGGAAATAATTGTGCTTCAAGGTTAATTGGTAGGGTCTGAGATCATGGAGTAGGCATGAAAAAAGACTTCCAACTCGTTGTAGAAGATCCACCGGATCAAGCCTTCTTGCTAGATGATTTTTTTGATGATTTCATTATACCTGCAATACATGAAAAAAATAATATATATGTATTAGAATACTAATGAACTTAACATACAAAATAAATTAACTTTTTACAAAACATCTTACAAAATATCATAAATAAAAGCAAACAAAAAAGTAATTAAGTTATTAAATTCACATAAACATTTTCTTAAAAGAAATACGAGCAATTAGCTAAAAAAGACCTCGTCCTCATCGTCATCATCATTGTCGTCGTCGTCGTTGTTGGTGTCATCGTCGTCATCATCATCATCATCATCATCATCATCATCTTCTTCTTCTTCTTCTTCTTCTTCTGCAATATTTACCTCTTCATAATCTCCGCGAACAGAATAGTGGGATTGTCAAGGTCTTCTGAATATGTGATATTTATAGGATGTGGATTTTCAATTTCTTGATAAACCCCATCATTTAAATCCACTATGTCCATATCACAATTCTGAATATTAAATCTAGCTCTTGCTTTTGTCTTGAAAACAACCCACCAATCACGACGATCTCTTTTTCTAGATGGATAAGGAGTAAAATACACTTGTTGACTCTGTTGAGCTAATATAAAAGGTTCATTGCTAGCAAGTATAGACCTATGTTTGATTTCAACAAGAGCATGTCTAGGATGAACACGATAACCTCTCTCAATGTCAAACCAATGGCACTTAAAGAGTATAACTTTATTTCCAATCCCAAAATATTTCAACTCCACTATATCTATCAATATACCATAAAAGTCACGGTCAAAATCATTGTAACAAACACCTTTCACACAAACACCGTTGTTCATTGTTTTTTGAGTTTTACCATATTCTAAGGTATGAAACTTAAATCCATTTACAAAATACCCTTGATAACAACTTACCAAACGTGTTGGACCATGAGAGAGGTCAATGATACGTTTATCAATTGCATTTCCTTGTTCAAGAACCTACATAATAGTGATTCTTGTGATGAGTGAAATGCAGTATCATCTATTAAAAAAACGAATTATATTTAAATTACTTACATATTGTCTAAACCATTTCGTAAAATGCGCTTGACGTGTTTTCTCCAATTGTCCATCGTTCATGTCTGGTTCATTTCTTTTGACCATTTCATCAAATATCCTATAAAATCAATATATAGCAAGTATATATGAAAATGCTTAGGATCAAAAAGCCTTCGTTGTATTTATAGTATGATATGTAATGTTATATACTTACTCAATGTACAGAAGAACTTCTTCACAATTCATTAGCACATATATCATCGCTGCATCAAACTCATCTTCTTCCAGATATCGACGATTGTTTTTTGCCGGCCCAAGTGGTCGTCCAGGATATTTGAAAATTGACAAACGTCCAATGGGATCTACGTCTCCTCCATCATCATTCCATGGTGGATGAGTTAGCCTTGTTTGAATATTGGGATCAAAGTATAATGCACAAAATGTTGCAATTTCCTTCCTCATATATGCCTCACATATAGATCCCTCCATATGTGCACTATTTTCACCTTCTTTTTTAGGCGATGCAAAAACCTAATTAAAGTATACAATACACATTTAATGGCATACAATAAGCGCTCTATTTCTTATAGCACATTAAAAAATGCTCATATCAAACAAATTATTACTTCTCAAATGGATACATCCATCGGTATTGAACGGGTCCACCAACCTTGGCCTCGTAAGGTAAGTGAATGGGGAGATGTTCCATGCAGTCAAAAAAACTTGGTGGAAAAATTTTCTCTAATTTGCAAATTGTTTCTACAATGTTGCTCTGCAACTGTTCCATGTAATTCAGTTGAACATATATCTCGAAAAAAATGAGATAGCTCAGTAATAGCATCCCATATTGAATTAGGTATGAAATCACGAAAGGCAATCGGAATTAATCTTTGCATAAAAACATGACAGTCATGACTTTTCATTCCATAAAAATTGCCTTCCTCAATCTTTACACACCGAGATATGTTTGATGCAAACCCATCAGGAAGCCTTAGCTCTTTCACCCATTTACACACTCTTCTCTGATCATCTTTGCTTAAGGTAAACGATGCTTTAGGTGCGAAAGTTTTTCCATTACTTGTCACCAATTCCAATTCCTTTCGTTTACAAATCAGCGCCAAATCTAACCTTGCATTTGTGTTGTCCTTTGTTTTGCTTTTAACATCCATTAATGTATTGAATAAATTGTCAAACACATTTTTTTCAATATGCATGACATCTAAGTTGTGACGAATAAGGTTGGTATGCTAATAAGACAGCTCCCAAAAATTGCTTTTCTTCACCCAATTATGAGTTACCCCAAAACCTTGAGGTTTTTGTTGAGGACATTTTGTCCCAAATGTTAAGTCTTCCAAACTATCTATCCGAGACAATATTTCTTCACCTGACAATCTCATAACCGGAGGATCATAATCAACCTTTTTACTAAATTTATCCCTTTGCTTCCTAAAAGAATGATTAGGAGGTAAAAATTGACGATGACAATAAAAAAAACAAGGCTTTCGTCTATGTTGCAATCTAAAAGCTTTTGTATGTTCCATACAATAAGGACAAGATAATCTTCCATGTGTACTCCACCCAGACAACATTCCATATGCAGGAAAGTCATTAATTGTTCACATTAATGCAGCCCTTAACAAAAAAAGTTGATTTCTATAAGCATCATAAGTTTGAACACCCTCATCCCATAAGATTTTCAACTCATCTATCAAAGGCCTTAAAAAAACATCTATGTTTTGTGATGGATTGCTCCTTCCCGGAATTACCATATTCAATAACAAATATGGTTGTTTCATACACATCCAGGGAGCTAAATTGTAAACAGCAAGCATAATTGGCCAATAAGAATATGACCTTGTAGCTGGCCCAAACGGACAAAACCCATCTGCACATAAACCAATTCTAACATTACAAGGTTCCATAGCAAATGATGGATAAGTACAATTGAAATGTTGCCAAGCTTCACCATCAACTGGATGTCTAAGCACTCCTGAAGAACTTCGATTGTGCGCATGCCATGCCATAAACTCAGCAGTTGCAACTGACATATAAAGCCTTTGAAGCCTAGGGATTAATGGCAAGTAGCGCAAAATCTTGTACGGTGTCTACTTTCCTCTTACCCCACATTGTCTATATCTAGGATGCCCACATATCACACAATGCATTAACTCGGCATATTCTTTCCAAAATAAAATACAATTATTCTTGCAAGCATCTATCTTAATATAACCAAGACCGAATTTCTCCATTTTTTTATTCATTTCATAAA
The DNA here is from genome assembly GCA_031772115.1 of Heritiera littoralis. NCBI lineage: Eukaryota > Viridiplantae > Streptophyta > Magnoliopsida > Malvales > Malvaceae > Heritiera > Heritiera littoralis. Next base: position 1,864,327 of record JAPDPK010000092.1, on the reverse strand, counting down.
AGTTTTCCGGTAAATGATTATTCTCCGGAAGCATACCTCTCACAATCTCCAACATTCGATTAAAACAGGCTTCACTAACATTGTGCTCCGACTTCCAATTACACAATTGTGACATAGCGGATAATGTCGTGTGCTTAGAACATTCTATCCACAATGGTTCATTTGCATCATTTAACAGAAAAGCAAAGTTTTGTCTCGATGAATTTTGTTCATGCTCACCAAATCTTGACTGATTAGCATTCCCGTCAAAATTAATATGACAAGCATCCCTCACCATTCTATTATACGGGTTTTGTTCTGAATATATTTCATACATCAGATCACCAATCTCGTCTCTATTTCTTGAGGATTCTCCTTCAACAACTTCACCATGTTTATCCCAAATACTATAATCACCCATAAAACCTTTGTAAAATAAATGTTCTCGTACCTTATCACATTCTAAAAAGATTCTATTTTGACATTTGATGCAAGGACATTTTATTCTATCTCCACTGACAAATTGCCTATTTGAACATGCAAAATCGATAAACTCTTCAACTCCATTTAAAAACTCATTTGTAATATAACGATTACTATCTAACCGGTTGTACATCCAACTCCTATCCTTATTCATGATACGATCTGAATAAAAGATTTGTAATTTAATAAACAAAACCACACAAAATAAATAAAATATAGCAATCAAAGCAAATATCTCAACCAATTCAAAAACAAAATAAAAATTTTAAATCAAAATTAACAATTATTTATTATAAAATGCATAATAAAATAGTTAAAATATTACCTCACGATCACAATCCACCAAAGCACTCCTTATTAATATTAAATAACCTACAAAAGCATAAAAACTACATATTAAAAATTAAATATTATTTTCTTTCTATTTTAAAATAAAAAAATAACGATTACAATACATACAACTTTCGTTACAATACATATTAAAACTATTAATACAACAATATATACATTTATGCAATGAAAAAAAATAATATATATAACAATGTGTATATATAACAAATAAACAAAAATTAATAATACTAATTCTATCAATCTATTAATATCATATAATTAGATACACTAAAAGAACAATAAATTTTCATAATTAATAATATTATGACCAAATTAAATTTACATAAATAAATTTATATATTTAAAATCTAACAAAAATAACTTTAAACATTTAATTACAAATTTTCTACTAATATTATTATAAATACAAATAAACAAAAATAAACTAAATAAACTAATTAAACAAATAAACAACAATAAACACATATATATTTTAAATAAATATATATATATTTTAAATAAACAAATTAAACAAATACACAAAAATAAACATATATATTTTAAATAAACAAACTAACAAACAAATAAATATATCTTTTAAATGTAAAAATAATACAACTCCTATACCACTGTATGACCGGCGGTGGGGACGACCGGCGGTAGATCTGCGGTGGCAGGTAGCTGCGGCAGCAAACGGCGACTGGCGAGGGGCGGGCGGCAGCAGCGACGCCGATGGGCGAGTGGCAGTAGGGGAGGGGGCTGTTTAGCTTTTTTTTCTTTATACACTAGGAGGCACCGGCAGTGAGGAGAGGAGGGAGGGTGACCGGCGGCAGGTAGAGGGGTAAGGGACCGGCGGCAAAGCTTCAGTGGGGCAAGGGACCGGTGGCGCACAGGGGAGAGGGAAGAGAAAAAAAGGAGAGGAGAAAAAAATGACAGTCACGGGCGGGAAGGAGAGAAAAAAAAGGGGGAATCACGAATTTCGAGGCATTAACGACGGAATTTCCATCGGATTAGTGACGAAAAAATTCCGTCGCTAACTAGATCTAATACGTTACACGAGCTATTAGCGACGGAATTTTTCCGTCTCTAATTCCGTAGCTAATGTCCTTTAGCTACGGAATTAGCGATGGAAAAAATTCCTTCGCTAATTTCTTTACTTATTTTCTCAGATAATATGGAGGGAAATTAGCGACGAAATTTTTGCGTCGCTAATTCCGTAGCTAAAGGACATTAGCTACGGAATTAGCGACGGAAAAATTCCGTCACCAATTTCTTTACTTATTTTCTCAGGCATTATGAAGGGAAATTAGCGACGGAATTTTTCCGTCGCTAATTTCGTAGCTAATGTCCTTTAGCTACGGAATTAGCAACGGAAAAATTTCGTCGCTAATCTTTCTTTCTATTTTTTCGCATACAGAGGAGAAAAATAAGTGAATAAAATTAGCGATGGAATTTGTCCGTCGCTAATTCCGTAGCTAATTCTGTCCCAAATTTCCCTTTACCATGCCTGAGAAAATAAGTGAATAAAATTAGCGACGGAATTTCATTCTATTTTTCACGTACAAAGGAGAAAAATAAGTGAATAAAATTAGCGACAGGATTTTTTCGTCGCTAATTCTGTAGCTAAAGGTCATTAGCTACGGAATTAGCGACGGAAAAATTCCATCGCTAATTTCCCTTCATAATGCCCAAGAAAATAAGTGAATAAAATTAGCGACGGAATTTTTCCGTCGCCATTTCCGTAGCTAATGACCTTTAGCGACGGAAAAATTCCATCGCTAATTTTATTAACTTATTTTCTCAGGCATGATGAAGGAAAATTAACGACGAAATTTTTCCGTCGCTAATTCCGTTGCTAAAGGTCATTAGCTACGGAATTAGCGACAGAAAACTTCCGTCGCTAATGTCTATACATTTTTTGGGTTTAACGACAAAAATTTCTGTCGCTAATTCTGTCGGTAATATTTTGGCGCAATTGAACAGTGTCTCCCGCCATAATTAGCGACATAATTAGTGATGAAAATATTCCGTCGCTAATTACCGACAAATTTCTGTCGCTAAACCGTCGCTAATTCCGTCGCTAACTTCGATATAAATTTCGTCGCTAATCCGTCGCTAATACCACTTTTCAACGACGAAAAAATTCCATAGCTAAATTTCCGTTGCTGAAAATCAATTTTCTTGTAGTGACCAAGCAATACAGCATGATTGTTGGAGAAAGGCAATGGCAGATGAATTAGAAGCTTTGAAAGCAAATAATACTTGGGAAATTACAGATTTACCTCCTTCTAAGCAAGCAGTGGGGTGTAAATGGGTGTATAAGATCAAGTACAAGGCTGATGGTTAAATTGAAAGATATAAAGCTAGGCTAGTAGCAAAGGGGTACACACAACAGGTTGGTATATAGAGACTTTCTCAGCCGTTGCCAAAATAAGCACTATCATAACATTACTAGCAGTAGCAGCAGCTAAACACTGGCATTTGCACCAACTGGACATCTATAAGGCCTTCCTTCATGGTGATTTACATGATGAAGTGCTTATAGAGCTTCCACCTGGTCAGCCACACACAAAACCAAGCCAAGTATGTCGACTTCTAAAGTCTCTATATGGCTTGAAACAAGCTAGTAGACAATGGTCTTCAAAACTTACTACTGCTCTTCTCCAAAAAGGTTTTGAGCAAACCTTATTTGATCATTCTCTGTTTGTTCAACACTCTGGTTCATCCTTCCTCATCCTGCTAATGTATGTATATGATGTCATATTAGCTAGTAAAAGTGAGGTTCTTATTGATGACATGAAGAAATATCTTGATTCTGCTTTTAAGATCAAAGATTTGGGTGTTCTTAAGTATTTCCTTGGTTTGGAGGTTGCCAGATCTTCTAAAGGTATAAACTTATGTCAAAGAAAATATGCACTTGAGATACTTCAAGAAACTGGTTTCCTTGGGTGCAAACCAGTTGCAACTCCAATGGTTTGCTCTTCTAAACTGTCAAAAGATAATGGTATTGTGTTGGAGGATCCTACTACTTATAGAAGGTTGATTGGATGTTTACTTTACCTCACTACTACACGACCAGACTTGGCATTTGCAATCTAGCATCTTTCTTAGTTTTTGGATAAGCCGACTGATGTTCACTTAGCTGCTGTTCATAGAGTGCTCAGGTACATTAAGGCTAATCTAGGCCAGGGGTTATATTTTCCTACTGCTACTACTCTACAGTTGAAAGAATCTAGTGACTCAGATTGAGCTACCTACCATGATACAAGGAGATCCATTACTGGATATTGTGTCTTTCTCAGTGATTCCCTCATCTCTTGGAAATCTAAGAAACAACAAACTGTTTCTAGATCTTCCTCTGAGGCAGAATATAAAGCAATGGCATAATTGACATGTGAGCTACAATGGTTGTTGTACTTCTTATCAGATCTTCATGTTGACCATCCACAACCAACTCTTTTTTTCTGTGATAACAAATTTGCCTTAGCCATAGCAGAGAACCCTGTCTTCCATGAAAGGACCAAACATATAGAAATAGATTGCCATCTTGTGCGCTAGAAATTGCAAGCTGGAGTAATCAGGTTACTTCATGTTTCCTCTTCTCTTCAACTAGCAGACATTTTCACCAAGCCTCATGCTTCCACTACTCTCCATCCATTCTTGCAAAAGCTTGGAATTCAGAACTTGTATACTCCAGCTTAAGGGGGCCTAACAGAATGCTTCAGCTCAGCTCAGTCATTCTCACTCATACCAGCTCAACGTCAATCCAGCTCATCTTCAGCTACACCAGCTCAGCTCATTCTCATCTTTTGTATTCATCTAATTAGCTGGAGTTGGTTAACTAGTTAGCTTCAGTAACTAATAAAGAAGTTAGTTAGTTTTTCTTTAAGGCTGATTGGTTGTGCTCCATGCATATAAAACAGAGGACTTGTAATTCTGATCAAATTAATGAGAATTCAACAAGATTTCATCATCATATATTGATTCTTATTATCTATCTTGATATTGAGATAAAAGTTCTCATAATACCATAAATATGCGTACATGAGCTGTATATCAAAAATCCACACCAAATTGCAAGCAGAATGTCTATCTATGCGACAACAAACAACCTGAGTTTACTGCTTTCTTTTAAAGCTCTACGTAATATTTTGCCAGAAGTTAGTTGATCCGGTACATACAGCAGTTAATGTTAGTTTGGAAATTTGTTAGAATACATGAAGTGGCGAATGAGGTAGGAATTTATTGAACACCTCGGCCAAACTAATTTTTTTGTGGCATCTTTGATTTATACTTCTTAATTAGGCAGGAAAGTCAGAAAACGTAGAAGGGACTTTAATGTTTTAGTAGCAATTAGGCACTGAATCTAACAGTGGAAGTTTAATTTGACGATCAACACTTAAGGTGCCATCGATTCTCCTCTTGTTGACGGTGATTCCAAAAAGGGATTAAGATACCAAAGTGAGACTGGAGTCAAATTTTGTTCTTGGAATACATTGATGTCTCCGAGAACCATAATCTAAGAATCGGATATTATAATGATAAGATTGAAATCAGTGTTGAAATATATATTTGAATAGCAATATATGGTAGTCGATAAGTAAAATAAATAATAATTATTAAAAATATTAGATTAAAATTTATGTAAAATAAAATTTATAATATTTGATATTTGTTAAATTAATAAATAATAAAAAATTACTAAAATTATTTTTTATCAAATAATTTTTTGTTAAATAATATCTAAATTAATTTGAAAAATAAAGATATACTAACACATTTTAAAATAAAATTATTAATATTTTTTTCTTTATTATTTATGTAGCAATAACACCACCTGTGTTGAGTGCAATGTAATCAATCCCAAATCTGAGTAAAGGAGGAAGGTGGCAGTAGGTTTGGACGACCAGTCATGAAACCTAGTCCAATTTCATGAAATGAACCATAGTTTACCTCATTCTATTGGGATAAAAGCTCTAATTATTATGATGATTTATGCAGCAATTTATTTTAGTTAATCACTTAATTATAAAAATGTTATTTTTGTTTATTTACTTGTGACTTATGTAATAATAAAATTAAGGGTAACTTACTTCTAACTCCTTAATGTTTGACTTTAATTCAACTTTAGTTCATTACTTTAAAAAATGAACACTTTGCTCCAAACTTTTCTATTTTGCATAACAACTAAGTTCTTCCGTTAGTTAACCGTTAAATAAACTGTTAAAAGCTTAATTTTGAGACCATTTGAAATGCTTTAAACACTTGCTACAGCCAAAAATGAAGAAACAAAGAGAGGTACTACTAGGCTTTAGTCCATTAATTTATTATTTATTTGCTTTTTATTTATTTATTACTTATTATTTTTTGAAAGGTATCTAAGAAAGGGAAGATTTTGTGAAAAAGTGAAAGAACCCTATGGGAATAAGAAAATTGTAAAAAAAAGATAGGAAAGGAAAAATTCGATGAATGAGAAACGTTTGGATTGAAACTTTTAGGTAAGATAATTTTATCATTTCACATATTCTATTAACTATTAATAACGGTGTTAAGATTTTTAGGACGGAGTGTCCTTTTTTGAAACAAATGACTAAAGTTGGATTATGATAAAACGTTAAGAAGTTATATGGAATTTACCCTAAAATTAATTATTTATTATGTATTTACATTTTTTTTATTCATTTGTTAATTATTTTATTATATAGAATGTATCAATGCATTAATGATTATTACTTATAGTAATATTGAAAAATATTAAAGAAAAGAAAAGAACAAAAAAGAGTAATAGAAAAAAAAAACTAAATGTTATAAATGATAATGGCATTTTTGTCTTACGCAAAAACTTTGAGGCTAAAAAAGAAAATTGAAAAAAAAAATGAAAAACAACATCTTCAATTGAAATTAATTGGTGCAGAATGAGAATGGTCCCACCATGTTCCATCCAGGGTGTTCAATGCAAGTTATGCAAATTGGCGAAAGTGCAACTGCACCCTTCATTAGGGGCACAATGGCATTTAAAAACTCCACCTTTGAATATGTACTTTCATAAAATATCTAAAAAAATATATCAAACTATCGACAACGCATTTGATGATATGCACACACATACATGAACTGATTAAAAATGTATTTTCTTATCGTATTTTAGCTCAAGCAAGCTTTCACAGCCAAGTGTCACAAGGTTTCTCTTTGTTTTTTAGTAGAATAGTAAAAAATTATGCAGCCAAAAAATAGAATAAAATTAAACCGCGGTTCTCCGATCCAATGCAAACAATGGAAACATCATATAGTAACTAGAATTGGTTGAAGGAAAGGGAGAAGAGACAGATGGAGAATGGAGGATGGCGGATAGATTTCATTGACCTTATTTAATTGAGGTGCGCAAACCAGATACATTAAAGTCAATAATAATAGGATTAACACAGGGGCGGACCGTAGGCCCCCCCTAAACTTTTGAAAAAATTTTATAATATAATAAATAGATGTCTATTAATAAATAAGTTTATTTATGATAATAATTTTTGCCACTCCAAACATTTGAAATTTTTTTTGAAAAAACTTTTAAATTATATATATATATATATATATATATATAAGGTTTCTATGCCAGTTTGTCTTTTTAATACTTGTAATTATATGCATTAGTAATGTTTAAATTATTTTTGTTTAGACAAAAAATTAGAATAATTAAATTTTTTTCTAATTTTTTATAGTATAATATTATATTCACTTGTTTTAACTACCTATGAAGAATTGCGTTAAAAAAAATTACCTATAAAGAATTATTCTTGAAAAAATCTTACAATTTTTTCAACACCAAAATTGGATTGGAATTTCTTTATAAAAGGTAAGAAAAACACATTCAATTTTATTAGTTTAAAGATATATTATACATTTTTTGTTTGACTAAAAATTATAATTTAGTTTGTTTAAATTCAATTTTGTTGTATTTTGTTTTCTTATACTTTTGTTTATAAATTGATAAAATTTATAATTCTATAAAATTGTTATTTTTTTTATAATTAGTATACTACTTGCTTATGCATTTTACATTAGTAAAATTAGCATGACTCAAATAAAAATATGGATGTAATTTAAATTTTTAATTGGCCCCCCTCAAACTGAAATGTCAAGATCCGCTATTGTATTAATATCTAATATACTATCAATAGACTTTTTTTGACTCGACAAATGAGATTAAAATGATGACACATATCTTTTAAAAATATTAAAAAAATAAAATAAAATATATGTTATCATCCTAATTCCTAACTTTACTGTGGATTTAAAAAACTTTACTGATGTGTTTGGATAATTATCGATAATAATATTCTCAAGATAATTTGGTAGTATTAATTTTCATTCTATTACTAACTAAAAAAATAAGGAAACAATTAACGTAAAGGTGCTTGAATTCTGTTGCTATATGCTACCTTAGGCCCTAGGCTAGGGTTTAGGGAAAGGTCATTGGTATTTACAATTTATTTTACAATAAGAGAATAAAGATTTTTTTTTCTTGAAAAATGAAATTCAGGTGTTAAATATTAAATCTTATATGTAAAATTTTCTTTTTTTTTTTTGTAATGGAGTAAGAAATATTATTACGATGACAGACAATACAACATAAGCAAAGTAGACAGTGTTAAATAGATCACCAAACAAACAAAAAATAAGAATAGCTCTCAAAAGTGATAAAAATTCTTAAAGCCAATTAAAGGATGTCTTGTTTTGCACTGTCTTTTTAGCCATTCAGAGTACTTTCTTCTCAAGTGGGTGCCAATCTTCAAAGAAGGAGAACACCATGCCCTTACTGACTATCGTGTAAACTTTTCATGTGCAAATATGTGATAACCGAGAATTTTTCTATTTTTGGTCTTAAATTACTCGAAAATTTAATTTTTATGCAAATAAATAAGCGAAAGTACATAAATAAATTTACTTATGAGATGGGAACATTGTTGGAATTCCCGAAAATTGATGAAGTGATGAAGTTGAGGAAATTATTTTGAATAATTTTTGGATATTAAGAAATCCAAAATTTAAGAAATAAAAATGTGTATATATATTATTTTTAATTAGTAATTATATTTATAAATATTTATTTATAAATATAATTTTAAAAAAAAGGGAAAGAAAAGGGGTGAGAATCGGGATACTCGATTCCCTCCCATTTCCTCCTCTGTTGTAAACAGAGGAGAGACTCTAAGGAAATGCTGACCACCGTCGGCCGACCGAGCGAGAGAAAAGGGAGGCGAGGTCGCCGACGAGCCGAGGAGGAGAAGAAGAGAAGCTAGCTAGCGAAGGGGAAAAGGAAAAGAGGAAAGAGAAATCGAAGCAGAAAGGAAAAATCGAGAAGAGGAAGAGGAGAAGGGAAACGACGGTGCCGACCGGTTCAGGCACTGGCACCACCATCGGCATCACTAGCGAAGGCCGACCAAGAGGAACGGGGTAATCGGCAGTGAAGGGGAAGAGAAAAGGAGGGAGAAAAAGAGAAGAGAAAGGTCCAAAAACCCACCTCTAGAACCGCTACTGCCGCTTGGGAAAAGGAGGCCAGATTTGGCTTCGTGGCAACCTCGGCTAGTTGTGGAGTGGCTGAACTGTCGGAATGGGCGGCCGCTAGTGGCTAAATCGGGTAAACCATCCCGAACCCGATCCGACCCGGCCAACCCGATCCGACCCATTCAACCCGACCCGACCCGACCCAATTCAGACTAGAAAGGAAAAAAAAAGGGAGAAAAGAAAGGAGAAAGAAAAAGAAAAGAAAAGAAAAAGAAGAAAAGAAAGGAGAAATAAAAAGAAAAGAAAAAGAAAAGAAAAGAAAAGAAAAGAAAGGAAAAAGAAAGAGAAGAAAAAGAAATAAGGGAAAGAGAAGGAGAAGAAAGAAGAAAGAAAAGAAAATGAAGGAAAGAAAAGACAAGAATGGTAAAGAATTTAAAGATTTTGCTATATTCCATAGAAATTTATAGAATTTATTAAATTTCTTTCTAAGCGAATATATGTGTATTAAATTGTGGCAGCATGGAAATGACGCTAGTGGTGGAGTTCAGCTAGGCTCGGAAACACGCTAAGCTTTGGCGAATAGGTAAGATACTTTTATAAAGTAGTGGTAGTGTTATATTGTATGTTTTGGAATTTTGATTCTGATGATGAATGATTGTTGAAATGATTGTTAAAATGCTAAGAGGACCCACAATTGATGGTGGGGGTCTTAGTAAGAGGTAAATGAATTGTGAGAATCAACGGCTGTGGTATAATTGTGTTTTCTTTGCAGGAGGTTTAATAAAAAAAATTAAGCCGTTGTGTTGTCGAAATTTTTATAAAAACGTTTGAGGAAAAAGATTAAGTTTCTCATATAAATGGAATATTGGAAAGAATTATCGAAAATTAAGTATTGAAAGGATATTATTGTATTGCTGGGAAAAAAAATTAGATATTGAAATCGATGAGAAGATAGATCGTTGAGCACGATAACGTGATGAATTGTATTGTTTAAGTCTTATGGAATCGATAAATCAAATTATCTTAATATCACAAAGTGGTTATCAAGTTGAGATTGAGATGGAATATCTATTAGGCGAATCATTGATAAGAGTAACGAAGGTTATATGATGTAACTTAAAAGAGAAAATTAAAGTTGTAATTTAGGTGGTCGAATGGCTGAATTTCAGAATTATCAATCGAGTGATGATTTTAGAATTGATAGATTCAAATAAATGGATGTCACACACATGATTATATGGATTTGATTATAACATTGGAATAGGTCTTGAAAAATATTCTCTCACATTTGAGTGACTTGGAGAAATTTGGAGGACATGATGAACGGTTCGTCTTAGTAGTATGATTGAGATGATGATAATAAGAAAGTAGATTGTAATGTCTTATGGACATTTGATAGAACACATGTCTACAAAAAAATGTACTTGTACATATCGATATTAAATAAATGTGAACTGAGGTTTTTGCAATAACATGGATAGTCGCAAGGCGACTTAAATTATTGAAACACGGTTGATAGTGGAAATTGGCAAATTTTTTAAGTGGGTAAATTACCAGCCAAGAATTGAATTGATGATGCTTTATAGATAATTCTAACATGCTATTACGTTGTATAGGCCATATGAAAAGTGAATTGAGAATTGTGATCTGATTTTATTATAGTGAAAGAAATTGAACCTTAAGTCGAAAATTTTGAAAGTGTGCCAATAGGTTAAACCATAAATGGATTTGATAAGTGACTATTGATCTTGTGGTTTTGTGATCTTCGGTGTCAACTTTGGAATAGATATCGATTGAGGATATTAGTATTGCATAATTTCAGTATCTTGATGGCTATATGGAAACATGGTATTTAAATGCTCATAGATACTAAAAGGATTCATACTAATGATGTGGTTCTAGTATCGATAATGAAATGGACAAATGAACTGATATAGTCGAAAACTATCGAGAAAGGTTATTACATACTGAATGGTTTAAATACCAAGTGATTTGATCACTAAATAATTGAATACCGAACAAATTGAATACTGAACAAATTGAATACTGAATGAAATGAATATTGAATGAAATGAATATTGATTCATTGATTAGACAAAAAGAAGGTTTTGAAATTGAATAATTTATGGTGATAAATTTAGATGAATTGCTTCACTGTATTAGACGAAAATATTGCTTATATCGATATTTGAAAATAGTACCAAAGTTGCATACTGAAAAGGTTTTATAGCATCACCTTTGAACAGGACTTGCTACCACTTGAGATGTTATAACAACATTTATATGAATGCTATAAAGTATAGTTTAATTTTAAAAGAAAGTGTATATATATATATATAATATATGAAGCCTCTTACAGAATTTTACTATATGCTTTACATGATTTTGACAAGAAAAGATAAAGATATAAATGTTTTATGAGACTGTAGGTACCCTAAAAGAATTAAATTCAATAAAGCATAGTGAAAACCGCCTAATTGGAGCTTTGCTCATTAGGTAGAGATGCATGTCCGACAATAGTCGTGGACAGGTCTCTGTCACACCTAATCAATGGGGTTGAGAGAGATGAGGTCTATGGCCATAGATAGCGTCCTAGTTGGTTTCCAAGGGACGATGACATGATTTTCACTGCTAGCTATAGTGATTTAAGTCTTTATTGATAGAGTGATAGGGATCTAGCCTAGTCTCTAATCGATATGATATGAAGTCTAGAGTATGATTTTATTGATATGAACTCTAGGCTTGACATGATTTATACAGTACATGAGACATGTTTGAAATGAAATATATTTTGAAACAGTACATGTGATATGATTTCGACACTTATATGATTTATATATGATTTTGTGTCGAACTTGAAATGATATGCGGTTTAGAGTATAGATTGATTTGATATAAACTCTAGACTTGATATGACTTATAGTATATGAAAAATGTTTTAAAACTGCACATGTTTTAGACATGCTAAAAAAACGAATACACGAATTGAAATTGAACATGTTCCTATCATGCATTAAAGGTAAATATGAAATGAATTGAAAATCTATATGTTTAGCATGTTCTAAAGTATATATGATATGATTTGAAATGATAGCGGTTCATACAGTGAAATTACATAAGTTGCCTACTAAATCAGGACATAATAGTATGCTTTTTACATAAGATATGTCATGACCTTATATGGTACAAAAACATGAAGAATATATGAGGAGTATTATGACTCGGTGGTAATGATATTTCATCTACATGATGTCATGATATGATATGATACATGAATATAGAATATACATGAAGAGAATTATGACTTCGTACCACCGTGATCATGATCCACAATATGAGAAGTGATATGAGATGATAGAATACAGAAGTATGATTATGAAATGAAAAGTGACTTGATACGATATCTCAATTGGACAGGATGTACTATGAGATTGATGAGAGTATGGACTAATAGTACATGACATTCAAATTGGACACGACATATTATTGGGTTGTGCACTATAGTATAATGATGGGAAAACTAAAAAGTGATTATGATGATTTATTTAGAAGTCTGAGTGATAGACAGATGACAAGAATTGAGATAATAAGATGTTATCGATGAAAAAGGTTAACTGTAATTGCAAACTTGCAAGTTTTAAGCATTATGGTTTAAGACAGTATAATTCTACTCCTGTGTTTATATTAGTATCTTACTGAGCCGTGGTTTTGCTCACCCCACTAAATTTCATCTCTTTTCAGACTATTGAAGTTAACATCTGCCATACGAGCTGCTAAGTGGGCATCAGAGACGGTATCTAAGCTTGGTACTGGCCACCGTTCTTCGAATCCGCTTCATTGCGTTTGAGGTATACGTTCTTTGTAAATCTCTTGTTTACATGTATAGACTTTAATTAATACATAGTACGTATTTTGTTCAACGAGTTGGGATGTAACTTAGAAGTGTGGTAAATTATTGTATGGAGAATCAATGAAATTAGAGTAGTAACTACACTGACACCAAATACAAATCTTAAAATGAAAATGAAAAATTTAGTCCATAAATTTGTAGACTAAGAAAAGTATAAGTATTAAGTATTAAGTGAAAGTCGCGCCTTCGGATCGTGACAGATTTAATGGTATCAGAGCATGGTTTGTCTAGTATGTGTCGGTGTAATTGAGACTGTGATAGTGTTACATCCCATGTACTGTGTAGTGTCTACATGTAAACTTGTTGATTTTCTATCTCTACCAAGATTAGTCAGCTATTGGTATGGGTGATACCAGTTGACGGCCTATTGAAACAAGCTGGGCTTTGACATAAAGATGCCAATCGATGGCCTATCGAAACGGATTGGAAATAGTTATAGATGGTATCGATACGGTATAGGAGAATAGTACACCATCTTAAAGGAATAAGATATTAACTAATCGAGAATGATTGATCGAGACATTTTATATTTTGAGGATAATGGAATGAGCGTATAGGATATGATCGATATGTAACCTGAGAAGGATTTAGAGAGGTAAAAGAATCGCTAATGGAATGACCTAACATAGTTGGCCTAGGATAGGTCATGTGATGATTTGGAACTCGAGCTATATAATGAGCTTAATCTAAGGGTTTTGTCTTATAAGGTCACCCAAACTTGTGGCATTACACCAGTGAAACTAATAGAACCAAAGTATATGGCTTGATTGAAAGTAGAATCCCACCTTAATTATGAGGACTATTGGGAATTGAAATTATGATTTCGAATTAAAAGGGAACACGAATATGAAGCAGTTCTCGAATTTAAAATTGAAAGTGATTTCACTTTGATTATCACATGATTATGGTTAGATGTAAGATCGAGTCAAACTCGACAAATGAAATATAATGATACTCAAAGAAGTAAATAGATGAATTATATGATTTATTACCAGCTATGTAAAAAAAAATTGATGAAATGATGATATATATATACACACACCTTGGAATGGTGAAATTGTATTGATAGCATGGTGACGAAATTGATGATTTTATTAGTCACCTATGGAATCTAAATTAAGAAAAGATTTCATGTTCAGGTACATTCTAAAACCTAAGTGATATCGAGTATATCAAAAGAATAGGAGATGTAATAAGAATACTACATGAAAAGAGATATAGAGAGAAAATGATTGATAAATGTTGCATTTATGACAAGAGATGATTAACAGTAATGTCTACAATGAGGTGCAGCCTTGATGAAATAAATGTGAAAATGAGTATTGGGGATAACAATGAAGAGTCTAGAAGAGATATGATGACATGGAAGTGATTATAGACTGGTTGATCAAATTGAATCACTTTTCCATTATCAAGCTCCTAAATTTTCTCTAGTGCCATAATCGAAACATAATTATGAAACGGTGAGAAGGTATGGAAAGTTCCAGTGAGCGTTACATGTGATGGAATCTCTAATTTGCCATATGCTTATAGAAAATAGCAAAGGCTTTGGGATTCCAAATTTAAAGACAGCTCCACTCCCTACTGATATGAATATTCGAGCGTAATATGAGAACCCTTAAAAATTTATTGAGAGTGGGTGCACTGAATTTAAAAGCTACTGAGACAATTACATACCACTGATTAAATTGTTTAAATGATAGCTACCAAGCTATATTGACTTGGCACCAAATGAGAAAAACGGATGATAAATAGTGTAAATCATATATTGCGCGAAAAGAATAGAAATTGAAAAATTCTTTGATTTGATAAAGTAATTCTTTGAGAGTATAAATGTATTGTGAAAGATGATATGTAATGATCAAAAAGTGATTGATATTGAAAGTATACTGGTAGAATTATTTAAAGGATGATCTAAAGGTCAAGAATCATAAGTATATGGAACAGTACCACCTTTTACTTAAGTTCAATTCGGAAGACCAAATTTCTTAAGGTGGAGAAGATGTGATAACCGAGAATTTTTCTATTTTTGGTATTAAATTACTCGGGAATTTAATTTTTATGCAAACAAATAAGCGAAAGTAAATAAATAAATTTACTTACGAGATGGGAAAATTGTTGGAATTCCTGAAAATTGATGAAGTGATAAAGTTGAGGAAATTATTTTAAATAATTTTTGGATATTAAGAAATCCAAAATTTAAGAAATAAAAATGTGTATATATATATTATTATTAATTAGTAATTATATTTATAAATATTTATTTATAAATATAATAAAAAAAAGGGAAAGAAAAGGGGCGGGAATCGGGATACCCTATTCCCTCCCATTTCCTCTTCTGTTGTAAACAAGGAGAGACTCCAAGGAAATGTCGACCATCGTCGGCCGACCAAGCGAGAGAAGAGGGAGGCGAGGTCGTCGGCAAGTCGAGGAGGAGAAGAAGAGAAGCTAGTTGGCGACGAGGAAAAGGAAAAGAGGAAAGAGAAATCGAAGCGGAAAGGAAAAACCAAGAAGAGGAAGAGGAGAAGGGAAACAGTGGTGCCAACTGGTTCAGGCACCGCCACCACCATCGACGTCACCAGCGAAGGCCGACCAAGAGGAACGGGGTAATGACGGTGAAGGGGAAGAGAAAAGGAGGGAGAAAAAGAGAAGAGAAAGGCTGAAAAACCCACCTTTAGATCTGCCACCGTCGTCGCTCGAGAAAAAGAGGCTAGATTCGTCTTTGTGGCAACCTTGGCTAGCAGTGGAGTGGCTGAACCGCCGGAATGGGTGGCATCGGTGGTTGAACCGACTAAGCAAAACTGAACGGGCTAAACCAGCCCGAACCCGATCCAACCCAATCTGACCCGATCCGACCCGGTCAACCCGGTTCGACCCAATTTAGACCAGAAAGGAAAAATAAAAAAAGAAAGGAGAAAAGAAAAAGAAGAAAAGAAAGGAGAGAGAAAAAGAAAATAAAAAGAAAAGAAAAGAAAGGAAAAAGAAAAAGAAAAAAGAAAAGAAAAGAATGGTAAGGAATTTAAATATTTTGCTATATTCCGTTAAAATTTATGAAATTTATTAAATTTCTTTCTAAGCGAATATATGTGAATTAAATTGTGGCAGCATGGAAATGAGGCTAGTGGTGGAGTTCGGCTCGGAAACAAGCTAAGCTTTGGCGAATAGGTAAGATACTTTTATAAAGTAGTGGTAGTGTTATATTGTATGTTTTGAAATTTTGATTCTGATGATGAATGATTATTGAAATGATTGTTAAAATGCTAAGAGGACCCACAACTGATGGTGGGGTCTTAGTAAGAGGTAAATGAATTACGAGAATCAATGGTTGTGGTATAAATTGTGTTTTTTTTGCAGGAGGTTTAATAAAAAAATTAAGCCGTTGTGCTGCCGAAATTTTTATGAAAACGTTTGAGGAAAAAGATTAAGTTTCTCATATAAATGGAACATTGGAAAGAATTATCGAAAATTAAGTATTGAGAGGATATTATTGTATTGCCGGAAAAAAAAATTGGATATTGAAATCGATGAGAAGGTAGATCGTTGAGTACGATAACGTGATGAATTGTATTGTTTAAGTCTTATGGAATCGACAAATCAAATTATCTTAATATCACAAAGTGGTTATCAAGTTGAGATTGAGATGGAATATCTATTAGGTGGATCATTGATAAGAGTAACGAAGGTTATATGATGTAACTTAAAAGAGAAAATCGAAGTTGTAATTTAGATGGTCGAATGGCTGAATTTTGGAATTATCGATCGAGTAATGATTTTAGAATTGATAGATTTAGATAAATAGATGTCACACACATGATTATACAGATTTGATTATAACCTTGGAATAGGTCTTGAAAAATATTCTCTCACATTTGAGTGACTCGGAGAAATTTGAAGGACATGATGAACGGTTCGTCTTAGTGGTATGATTGAGATGATGATAATAAGAAAGTAGATTGTAATGTCTTATGGACATTTGATAGAACACACGTCTACATAAAAATGTACTTGTACATATCGATATTAAATAGATGTGAACTAAGGTTTTTGCAATAACATGGATAGTCACAAGGCAACTTAAATGATTGAAACACTGTTGATAGTGGAAATTGGCAAATTCTTTTAAGTAGGTAAATTGCCAACCAAGAATTGAATTGATGATGCTTTATAGATAATTCTAACATGCTATTACGTTGTATAGGCCATATGAAAAGTGAATTGAGGATTGTGATCTGATTTTATGATAGTAAAAGAAATTGAACCTCAAGTCGAAAATTTTGAAAGTGTGCCAATAGGTTAAACCATAAATGGATTTGATAAGTGACTATTGATCTTGTGGTTCTGTGATCCTCGATGTCGACTCTAGAATAGATATCGAATGAGGATATTAGTATTGCATAATTTCAGTATCTCGATGGTTATATGGAAACATGGTATTTAAATGCTCATAGATACTAAGAGGATTCATAGTAATGATGTGATTCTAGTATCCATAATGAAATGTACAAATGAACTATTATAGTTTATAACTATTGAGAAAGGTTATTAGATACTAAATGGTTTAAATACCAAGTGATTTGATCACTGAATAATTGAGTACTGAACAAACTGAATGTCGAATGAAATGAATATTGAATGATTTGAATATTGATTCATTGATTAGACAAAAAGAAGGTTTTGAAATCGAATAATTTATGGTGATAAATTTAGATGAATTGCTTCACTGTATTAGACGAAAATATTACTTATATCGATATTTGAAAATAGTACCAAAGTTGCATACTGAAAAGGTTTTATAGTATCACCTTTAAACAGGACTTGCTACCACTTGAGATGTTATAACAGCATTTATATGAATGCTATAAAGTATAGTTTAATTTTAAAAGAAAGTATATATATATCTTTTAATATATGAAGCCTCTTACAGAATTTTACCATATGCTTTACATAATTTTGACAAGAAAAGATAAAGATTTAAATGTTTTATAAAACTGTAGGCACCCTAAAAGAATTAAATTCAATAAAGCATAGTGGAAACCGCCTAATTGGAGCTTTGCTCATTAGGCAGAGATGCTTGTTCAACAATAGTCATGGATAGGTCTTAGTCACGCCTAATTAGTGGGGCTGAGAGAGTTGAGGTCTATGGCCATAGATAGCGGCCTAGTTGGTTTCTAAGAGACGATGACATGATTTTCACTGCTAGCTACAGTGATTTGAGTCTTTATTGATAGAGTGATAGGGATCTAGCCTAATCTTTAACCGATATGATATGAAGTCTAGAGTATGATTTTATTGATATGAACTCTAGACTTGACATAATTTATACAGTACATGAGACATGTTTGAAATGAAATATATTTTGAAACAGTACATATTTTAAAACATGTTTTAAAAGTACATGTGATATGATTTCGACACTTATATGATTTATATATGATTTTGTGTCGAACTTGAAATGATATGCGATCTAGAGTATAGATTGATTTGATATGAACTCTAGACCTGATATGACTTATAGTATATGAAAAATGTTTTAAAACCGCACATGTTTTAGACATGCTAAAAAAACGAATACATGAATTGAAATTGAACATGTTCCTATCATGCCTTAAAGGTAAATATGAAATGAATTGAAAATTATTTTGTTGAGCATGTTCTAAAGTATATATCATATGATTTGAAATGATAGCGGTTCATACAGTGAAATTACATAAGTTGCCTACTAAATCAGGACATAATAGTATGCTTTTTACATAAGATATGTCATGACCTTATATGGTACAAAAACATGAAGAATATATGAGGAGCATCATGACTCAGTGGTAATGATATTTCATCTACATGATGTCATGATATGATACATGAATATAGAATATACACGAAGAGAATTATGACTTCGTACCACAGTGATCGTGATCCACAATATGAGAAGTGATATGAGATGATGGAATACAGAAGTATGATTATAAAATGAAAAGTGACTTGATACTCTATCTCAATTGGACAGGATGTACTATGAGATTGATGAGAGTATGGACTAATAGTACATGACATTCAAATTGGACAAAACATATTGTTGTGCGATGCACTATAGTATAATGATGAGAAAACTAAAAAGTGATTATGATGATTTATTTAGAATTCTGAGTAATAGACAGATGACAAGAGTTGAGATAATGAGATGTTATCGATGAAAAAGGTTAACTATAATTGCAAACTTGCAGGTTTTAAGCATTATGGTTTAAGACAGTATAATTCTACTCCTACATTTATATTAGTATCTTACTGAGCCGTGGTTTTGCTCACCTTACTAAATTTCATCTCTTTTTAGACTATTGAAGTTAACATCTGCCATGCGAGTTGCTAAGTGGGCATCGGAGACGGTATCAAAGCTTGGTACTAGCCACCGTTCTTCGAATCCGCTTCATTGCCTTTGAGTTATACGTTCTTTGTAAATCTCTTGTTTACATGTACAGACTTTAATTAATACATAGTACGTATTTTGTTCAACGAGTCAGAATGTAACTTAGAAGTGTGGTAAATTATTGTATGGAGAATCAATGAAATTAGAGTAGTAACTACACTGACATCGAATACAAACCTTAAAATGAAAATGAAAATGAAAAATATGGTTCATAAATTTGTAGACTAAGAAAAGTATAAGTATTATGTGAAAGTCGCAGCCTTCGAGTCGTGACAAAATATCAATGCTCATACGTACTTTCTCTTTGTTATAATACCATTGTGTGCAACACAAGCTAATAACGAACGCTCCGTTTGTATTTGAATGGTGCTGGATCACTTTTAGTGGTCTAACTAGATCATTAATGTATTTAGGTACCACTCAAATGGTGTGATGGAGATGAAGTTAGAGGCATAAAGGGTTGTATCCGGTTTGGCTCGTACGACTACAGGTTTAAACGGTTTAGTTTGTTTAGGTTAGGGATAGCAATAGATACCTTATATACGGGTACCTAACACTATTCGATTTGGTTAAGTAGGGTTAAAGCAGCATATAATCAGGTTTGGGTAATGTTACTACTTATTACAGGTTTTGGTAATTATTTTATGGTACCCGCTACCCGAACCCAATTAGAAATAATAATTGGTAAATATAATATATATTTTTTATATATAAATTATTTATTATTAAAGTTGTATTTAATTAAATTAATTCATTAAATATTATTAATATGATTTTTTATTTTAATTTATTTTTATGAATTAAATTAAATTTATTAATTTAATTTTTTAAAATAAGTTATTCTAAACTTTATTTCAAATTTAAATTTACAAGTCAAACTTTTACTTAATAAACGTGTATTTAATGGAATCGGATAGTTAAACAAATATTTTTCATTTTATAGGGTTAAAGTTCAGGTAACATAAATCAAAATAATCGGATAGTTAATCAGGTTAGGGTAGTATAAAAACTAATAGGGTTCAGGTATCCCAAAATTAATAGGAACCTGACCCATTTATATTTTTAGTTTAGGTCTGTTTAAAGTTTGTTTAAGTTCAGCTTTAAACAGACTAAAAATTATAAAGCCGATCCTCCTATTGTTTATGATGATGAGACTTCTGCTGTTGGAGACCCACCTTTTGGATTCAACAAAGAATGAATTTGCTTCCTTACTGCCTCCATTTCCTCTTTGACTGTTGCTTTCTATATCCCTTGCTTACGATCTGAGAAAGCCATGGCTTCTTACTTCACGCATTCAGTTTCTTGCCTCTTGACTTCCCTTACTCTGTCTAGATAGGATTCTCTATCGGGAATCTCTTTCCCTGCTCGATCCAATGAAGAAAAAAGATTTACTATCTAGATCAACAAAGAAAGTGAAGGTGTCTACAACAGAGGTTGCTGGTGAGTAAGATGATGCAGAGATGCATAATCTGTCTACTTCACGTCCTTCTTTCAAAGACGTGGTTATAGGTGCAGGTTGCTAGAGGTGACAAAAACTGGCCTGAGCTCGAAAACTCGCCCGAGATCGAACTGGGACCAGCTCGAATTGACCAAAAAAGTCAAAGGCCCGTAACCAAAAAAGCCCGTAACCAAAAAAGCTCGAAATCGAAAAAACCCAAAACCGAAAAAGCCCGAAACCAAAAAAAGCTGAACCCGACACAACCCAAACCCAGCATAACCCGAGCCCGATATGATCCGAGACCGAGATCGATCTGACCCGAAACTCGTAAAAACTGAATTTATAACCCGAGAAAATCCGAATTATAATTATATAATTATTATTTAAAAATAAATAAATAATTGATACAATTTTTTAATTAAAAAGTTTAAAATTTTGAAAATAATTATTATTTATTATACAATTTTATCAATTATGTATTACCAGCAAGATAAATATTAAATCTTTTTAATTCAATTAAATTAAATTAATTTAAAACACCATAATATATGATATCAAATAATCTTTAATATTATACTTATTACATTTATAATAATAAATATATTATTAATTTAACATTTGATTTTATTATAAAAATCATTTTAACATTTTATTATTTTTATTTTATAATAAAATTTTACTTTTAATACAATAATAAATCAAATATATAAAAAAAATTATATAATTTCAATATTTGTTTGAAACTTTGAATTTGATATTTTGTGCAACACATTAAAAATATTTTTAATAAAATTAAATTTAAACTATATTTTCTTAAAGTTTCAAGTATAGAAAGATAATAAATGTAGATTAAAAAAAACCTAATCTTAAAATTAAAATTCAAGTTTTTAAGATTAGAGAAAGTTAAGTAATTAAATAAAACAATACAAGTACAATTTTTTTTATAAGCTTGGGCATAATTAAAAGAGAAAATTATAAATCAAGCTAGTGGTAATTTTATTTTTAGCCTTAAAACAAAAGACATTAATAATTCAAGCTATTGGTAATTAATTATTTATTATATTTTAATAATCTTATACATGAATAAACCAATTTGGTATCTTATAATAATGATTTATATATTATATTATAATAATCTTTTAAGAATAAATTATGCAATCTCTTAGTGTGTAAGTATTATTTTGATAGAATTAAATATTTATTAAAAATAATTTATTTATTAGCTATTAAATGTAAAATTAAAGTGTAGATACAGATAATAATTATAATAGTAAATTAAAGTGTAATTTAATAATATATTAGAGTAGTATTACTGTGTAAGTGGTAATAAAATTTGTTTTTTTTATACTTTATTAATAATATTATTAATTATATTTAAATAACTCGCATTATATTAATTAATTTAGTAATATCTACTATTTAACATTTTAATTAGATATTCAATCAATTGGTGTATATCTAATATTATTATGTTAATGTGAACATGAAAAAATTCATACTCAATTGGTGTATAACTGTATATGATATAATTATATCAAATGTTATTATTTATAATATAATGTCAATTGGTATATATAACTTGTTTAATTTGACGTTCTAAATTTTTAATGAGATATTTAATTAATTAATATGTATAAGTATGATTATATTTAATATAATAATGTTATATTATGATTTATGTACAAACCAAAAACAAAATAAATATAAAATTGAGGTAATTAATTGACCAATTATTCATAATATTAAGTATTTTTTAATGTATACTATAATCTTATTCAACATTATAATTGAACAATTAGTTAACTAGTTATGCAGTTAGATTTAATTTAATTACTAATTATATTGGTATTTAAAAGAAAAAATAAATGTAAAAAAATTCTTAAAAACTTAAAATTTTATTAAAAATATAATATAATTATTAAAAAAGCTAATAAAACAAAGTTAAAAAAAAAGAAATTTATTGAACTAAGAGTGTCTAAATTCCAATGGCTCAATGTTGACTTAAAAAATACAATAACCCAATAAGTTATTGTTAAGACTATAAATTTTTATATAAT
This sequence comes from Heritiera littoralis, assembly GCA_031772115.1. Taxonomy (NCBI): domain Eukaryota; kingdom Viridiplantae; phylum Streptophyta; class Magnoliopsida; order Malvales; family Malvaceae; genus Heritiera; species Heritiera littoralis. The sequence goes on along the minus strand of JAPDPK010000092.1, from coordinate 1,841,210 downwards.
TATTAATATATAATTATATACACATGTGAATATCACAGGAAACTAAAAAAATAAATAATAATTGCCAAGTAATAAAAATATTAAAATGTAAAAATTTATATTTATATAAATATTTATTAAATTTTAACTTAATTTAGCATTTCTATTATATTTTTATTTAACTATATAAAATTAAATTAATTATTACATTTAAAATTATAAAAATACTTATAATTTATAAAATTTTAAATTAATTTAACTAAGCCCGCTAAGCCCACCCGATTAAAACCGGACCAAAACCGAAAATACCTAAAACTGAAAGTACCCGAAACCGAAAAAACTCGAGACCGAAAAAACCCAAAACCGAGAAAAACTGAAATCGAAAAACCTGAAACAGAAAAAACCTGTAACCGAAATAACCCGAACCCGAATATAACCCAGACCGAACCCGCCCGTTTGCCACCTTTACAAGTTGCCATGGATTTTCTCAAAATATAATCACTGATAATGCGCTTTGTACACCAAACAAGGAGAATGCTATTTCAATCTCAAAGGTAGGCTTATGGCCTTGTGTCTCAATATCTGACCAATTTCATGAGAAGATTCAGAAGCTAAGGAAGGAATGTTTGATTGTGAAACTATTAGGACATTCTTTAGGTTTCAAAATCCTGGATGAGAAAATCAGGAAGCTGTAGAGCCCCAAAGGTGATTATGATCTTATTGACTTAGGGGAAGGCTTCTTCCTTATCAAATTCTCTAACATGAAGGATAAGACGTGTGGTGCTAGAGGAGGGCCCTCGGATCGGTTTTGGCCATTACTTGACTAATCGAAGATGGCAACTTGACTTTTATCCTAGCTTTGCTTCCATTGATTCAACGGCAGTATGGGTAAGATTCTCGAGTCTCCCTATTGAGTATTATGAGGAGCAACTATTATTAGCAATGGGCAACACCATCGACTTGGCTCTAAAGTTGGACTATAATACAAGATTTGCAACCAGAGGGAAGTTTGCAAGGTTTGTGTTGAAGTTGATCTTAATAAACCATTAGTTCCGAAAATCTTATTGGATGGGCATTGGCAAACAGTTGAGTATAAAGGAGTAACGATCTGTAATATACAGTAATCATCCATAATCACACACACAGTAGGATGGTTGGGCTGTCTACGATGCCTTTATCACACTCACTTTTAATAGTAATCCACTTTTAAAATAAAATTCTATTTATAAGTAATCAATATTTGCAACAAAATATTATTTTCAGTAACTTTAACAAGTTCTACATCCCTTGTACACAATTATATAAAATGTAGTATTGTACATAAGTAATCTTAACATATAAAAGAAATAAAATATACCTCCAAGATCCAATCACAGTTGTCTTAGTGTACTAAAGTGCAGCCAAATCCGTGTAACGATTTACTACTGCAGATAATCTGTGAGGTGGAAAAATAGGAGGGGTGAGTTAACGTGTTCAGTAAGAGAATGTATGCAAGACTGATACTATGAAATCTATATGCATAAAATCATTTGATTTCCTAATAGTACACTAAGGGCATTTAAAGAAGGATACTATAGTCGGCTAGGAAACCAGATAGAGTATGAGAGGTATTTTGAAGTACCTGTCGAGTCCCAGTCCCATGTAGCGACTATAAGGAATAAACAGTTGAAGATGATGTGTATAAACAGTTCAAATCACTTGAAATCATTTCATGCACTTTTCAATATATAAACAGTATATATATAAACACTTTAACTGAAATCTTTTCAGTAAACAGTTTAGAATGAAAATCCAGTAAACAGTAACAGTAACACTTTAGAATTCCACAGTACAATTGATATTTAAATCACTCACTTCGGTACTAGTAAGAGTTTCAGTTCAGTAAAACAATACAGTATAGTGAGACTAGGCAACACCCAATAAATATCATGCCATAACAATATCCCAAAAAGGGAGAAACAGTAACAGTATGACATATGGCCATAGTCACAGTGGTCTACAGTGTACACTTGCCAAGTGACAACTGCGGAAGTTGAAAACTTGGCGAGTCTATCAGCAATAGTAACCGTAATAGTCAACATGATACGGGGCATAACAGTCTTAAAACAGTTTATATACAGTAAAAACACAATTTATGAAATCAATTTAAATGATAATATCTTTAATCAGTCCATAAATAAATAAATTGAAAAATATAAGCAGTTCAAAAATAAAAACTCATAAAATATTCACACTTTAGTATTCTTTTCTAAAACATTCTATTTATCTGTAGAATAGTTATAAGCATATACTGGTACCTTCACGTATGTAAAATTCTTTAATGTGAATTTTTAAATATAGTTTTTGAGTATTTAATGAAAAAAATGCAATTTTAATAAATAACATGAAAATCACTTTGAAATTCCTTTATTTCTAATATTTAAGAATATTAAAGATAATTTCATAGTATTTCTAGAATTTTTGGTAGTATAACGGTTATTTCTAACCTAGCCTTCCTGTATTGAAAATACAGTTTATAAACCAGCCAGTGTTCACAATTTCACCAATTTGAAAGCAATTGATTTCCAAACCATTTCATAAAATTTATTTAACCCAAAACATGCATTCATTGTATCCCTACGACTTCTATACTCATCCCTTACCTGTCTTATTACACTAAAGTCACCAACAGCACCAAATGACAATTTCTCACTCTCGGGCTGCAAAACATTATGCCAACTACCAATATTCACCATAATTCAATTCTAATAAATTTTTCCTTACTGAAATCTACCACATTGTCCACAGTAGTCATTAAACCCAGTATAATTTACACCGGTGCTAAAACACACTTTGCATAAATCAACTCCGATTTAATTTCTAATTTCACCAACAATCTTCTCTTAATTTATATAGTCTTATGGCACCAAGACCACATCAAAATGAGTACAATACCCCTCTCCCTTTGCCATGACTGAATGGTACATGTGAAGAATTTCATGCTTTCTCAACTAACTAAGCTTAGTTTTATGCTTAACCATGCTTCTTCATTCATTTGGCATCATTTTCATGCATCAAAACACAATGAATGCTAACCTTCCATTCATGGCTGAAACCCTAAGGGAATAATTGAGTGTGATTTAATTCAATCCAAGGCCATATTCATGCTTAACACACTTAATTACATCATTTTCTATCTTTAAATCATAAAGAAAATAAATATATAAGAATACCTTAGTGTGGCCGAAACTTGGGGGAGTTCTTTCCTGTTGATTTTGTCCACTTCACGACAAGATATGGCTATGGGCTTGTAGAGGATTGAATTTAGAACAACATTGTAGAAGAAATTTTTGTGATTTAAGGTGAATTTAATGGTGTTTTTATTAGATTTTTATTTTCTTCAAGGTTTAGTAATGGAGGTGAGTTGCGTGAGGTTGAAGATGATGAGTGGGGTGGCCGGCTGGTTTGTGTAGAGAAATTTAGAATGTTCCTTTAATAGTAAAATGACCAAAATACCCTTGGTTATGAGAATTTTGGACAATTTTGCCCTTGAACATCCATAATTTTTCTAACTATCCAATTTAACTACAAAATATTTTATTTCATCACTAAATATTATTATTGAACATAATTTAATGAATGGATGGGGTTCTATTAAGGTTTGATTGATCAAAAGGGTGAAATTATGAAAATACCCCTATTAGGCCAATCGCGTAAATTTTTTATTTCACCACTAATTCAATATATCTATTGACATAGCCTAGACCTTATTTATACTAGATTATCATGCTTCAGTCAGTTGGTCAAAAGTCAATTTAGTTTGACCATTATTTACGAAAGTTCAACTAGGCAATGTCCTTAATCGTCATTTTCTAAATTGTCAACACACTTCCCAAAAATAATCTAAATAAAGGATTTTAGGTTCCAAATTCTTACCATAGGCTTAATTCTCCACACAATATCCATCCATTCTCACATTCATCCGGCATTGTAGGGCCTATGGGACCCACAACATTGTTTCCTTTATTACCTGCGAAATACACAGGAATTGAACAGTAGTGAGAAGTCTGACATACGTAACAGTATCGGAATATGTGACTCTCATATCCTCCCCACCTTAGGAAATTTGGTCCTACAAATTTGATTGGACCAGTCACTGAAACAGCTCTGGGTACTTTTCTTGCATCAAGCTTTCTAATTCCCATGTTGCCTCTTCCTCTAAGTGGTACTACCATAGTACTTTCACTAATGGAATAGTCTTAGACCGTAATACCTTATCCTTCCTATCGAAGATCTGAATGGGTTTCCCTATGTAACTCATATCTTCCCTGATCTCTAGTGGCTTATATTAAATTATGTGAGATGGATCTAGATGGTACTTCCTCAACATCGATACATGGAAGACGTTTGTCACAGTCCGAAATACTGTATATTTTACTAATTTCATATATTCAAATCACATACGTAGGTTGGGCTTGTTTGCAGTGTCAGTAACTCCAAATAAAAAATTTATTTATATGCAATCTCAAGATATAAAAATTTATTTACATCAACAAAATATTGATATTTACATCCCAAGTTTAAGGTACGTAAAAGTAGTACTGTACAAAAATTTGAACATATAAAATATACGAAGTATACCTTGACGAACTAGTGAAGTCACCTAAGGAATACTGGAATTAAGTTCTCTTGAAATAGCAAACCCGAACTCATTACAAATAATCTGGGAGTGAAAAATAAAGGGGTGAGTGAAACGTGCTTACTAAGAGACATATATACAATAGCTGATATAACGTATCCTATATCTAATCTCCGTGCAACCTACCACACTACTTACACCTGGTAGGCGCGCCCCTCTAAGAAGTAGTAGATCTCCCAGTGGTAGCTAGTCTGGCGGATCTATGAGAGCCACTTATACTATTATTGTACATGATGTTACACATGGGATCACTACTCAAATTCGGTGTATTTTGCAAGTTATAAGTGAAATAGTGATGTGGGTCCCACTGACCCTACAGTGCCCAGATGGACGTGAGACCGAAAAAACAATGTTCGAAGGGTACAATAAGCCGAAGGTAAGAATTTTGAGCCTAAATTACCTTATTTAGATTATTTTTGGGATGCGTGCCAACAATTTAGAAAATGACGATTAAGGACATAGCTCGATGGCATTTTAAAAAATTGTGGTCAAACTAAATTGAATTTGGACCAAGTAAAAATACCATGATATTCTACATGAAAATAATTCCTAGGCTAAGTCAAGAGATAGATCGAATTGGTGGTTAAATCAGAAATTTACGTGATTTACTTGATAGGGGTAATTTCGTAATTTCACGTTCACGGTAGGTCAAACCTGAACCAAACCACCTTTATTCATCAAAATATGTTTAATAATAATTTTTGGTGATGGAATCTAAATTTTTGGAGTACCATTACATAGTTAGAAAAATTATGAAAGATTAAGGCATTTTTATTCGAAAATTTCATAACCAAAGGCATTTTCGTAATTTTGTCCATATCTAGAGAATTATAAATTTCTCCCCCAACATCAGCCAGCCACTATTCATCATCTTCTCCCCTCACTCCCATGCCACCATTAAAAGAAAATAAGAGATAGAAAAGAAAAGCTTCCTAAACCTTATCAAAACTACCTTATTTCACAAAAATTATTTCTACAAACCTCTTTTTCTCTTCAAGCACTATCTACCCATAACCAAATCTCATTGAATAAGTGACTATATCAAGAGAAAAGAGGACTTGAAGTTTCGATCAAAGGTAAGCTTTCACCATACATGAAGTTTCATTTGATTTTAATGGTAGGAAATAACTAATTCAAGTATACTAAGCATGAATCTAGTGTTAGATTCAATAGAATTGAACTAAATCATGCTCCACCATTCATGAGGGTCTTAGCCAAGTATGGAAGTTCATGAAACCATAGTGTTCAACGCATGAAAATGGTGTTAAATGATGGAATGAACACTGTTAAGCATGAAATTAAAGCTAAAATGTTGAATATTCACCAAGTAAGCCACCATGCATATTCGGCCACATGAAGAGGAGATGGATTCATGGCTGCATTTGATGAATTTAGGGTGCCATAATACTGTAGAAATTATGAGGAGTTCACTGGTGCAATTGGATTTAAAATCAGACTTAAAACGGAGAAGTTATGTTTTAGCACTGGTAGAATTTATACTAGTTTAATATTTCTAGTGTATAATTTGGCTGCAATTATTGAAAGAAATTAGTTTAAAAATTATATTGAGGTTAATAAATAGTGTTGGTGAATTATTTTGTAGCCCGAGAGAATTGAATTACGAGTGGTGCTATCAAGAAAGTCGATATCATCAGACAGGTAAGGGATGCGTGTGTAGACTATAGGGATATTATGAATGCATGGTTTCAATGAGAATAATTTTATGAAAATATAGTGGAAATTAAATGCCTTAGAAATTGTGCAAATTGTGGTTTTTGGCTGGATTGGAACTGTGTTTTACGTGTAGGAGGCTAGGATAATAGCAGCCATTATGACATTGAAAATTCTTAGAAATTTTTATAAAAATATCGTGAAATATTTTAAGTGCATAATTGAGTGATCCCTAGCCTTAGAAAATAAATATTTAATATTTTTCATAAAATGGTGATTTACCGAAAAACATTATTTAAATATTCATGTTATCGAATTTAATTAAAGTGAAGCTACTGATACCTTCCTATAAGTGTTTTATAGTGTAATAGAAGGTTTATAAAATTTATTATTGCAGTGTGAATATTTTATAAACTGTTTTCACTGTACTGTTCACTGTGTTATAAAATAACTTTTATGGACTAACTGAAGATTCCATCTATTTTTATTAATTTAAATAAAGGTGATACTACTGTTTATACGCTATTTTGAGACTATTAGGCCTCATATCATGCTCACATGTTATTACTGTTACCGTTACTGTGCTATTGATACTTATCCTATCTTCAGCGTCTTAGTGGTCACCTGATCAGTGCACACTGAGGACACTTATAGACTATGGTCATATGTCTCACGTGTTACTGTTACTGCTCCCTACAGGGATTATAACATGATATATTATGGGTGCTGCCTGGTCTCTACTATTGTTATTGTTTACTACAATGTTTTTACTGAATCGTACTGTTATTGAAACTGGTTACCGTACTATTTACTGAACTGTTATTATCACTGAACTGTTTATCGTACTGAACTGTCTACTGTACTGTTTACTTAAATTTATTAAATTGTGAAAGTGATATTTTAAAGTGAAATTGAAATTATTTCTTAAATAATTTATTTAATGGTTTTATATACCATTTATGTGATTCACTATATATAGACTGAAAATTATTAAATGATGTTTATATCAAACTCCACTTTTACCCCTTATAGTCGCTTCTAGGTTCTAGGACATGATAGGTAGTCTAAAATACCTCCCATACTCTATCCGAATCCCTAGCTAATTATAATATCATTCCTTATCAACTGTAGTGAATTGTTAGGAAAATAAACGCTTTTTTATGAATACAGATTTCATAATATTAGTTCTGCATACAATTCTCTTACTGAGCACGTTTCGCTCACCCATTTATTTTCCACATCCACAAATTATTTACAGTGACTGCATGATGTATAGATCCGAGGATTTTGGTTGCGCTTTTGGTTACCCCAAGGCAGCTTATTGTGGATCCTGGAGGTATATTTACTTTCTTTATATGTTCAGACTAATTTATATAGTACTATTGTATTGTAATTACAAATAGGGGATGTAAAATGATAAACGAAATACTATTATGTAAATATTTTATTTATGTAAATTAAATCAAATTACCTTATAAAGTGTTTACTGTGTAAAGAAAGTATGAAATAAAGGCATTGTAGACAGCCCAACCATCACTATGAGTGTGAAAATGTGTGAATCACTGTGTATACGGACTGTGACAATTTTAAATGGTATCAGAGCAAGGTTGGTCTGATGTTTGTTGGTGTCTTTATGATAAAAAGTGAAATGTTTAACATCCCCTGTAGTATTGTATAGTCTGGATATATAAATGAATGACTAACCAAGAATCGAATTAACTGTCTGTGCTGTGTAGAAATGAGTAGACGATGGGTAACATGATCCAATAGGGGACAAGGCAGAGGTAAGGCGAAGCCTTATACTCCAAAACTAGTTCCAGAGCTCGCCCCAAGACTTGCTCACTCTTCGCAGCTAGAGAGCCCTAATACTCTGATGTCTCATATGGAGAGGATGTTGGCAGATTTTATCGCCATGTATCATGCTGATAGAGTTGCGGATCGAGTGGAAAGAGAGAGAGCAGCTCCTGTAGTAGTACCACCTCCACCTCCTCTTGTATAGCAATCTCCTGAGCCATAACCTACCCCTTAGCCAGCACCGCAAGCACAGACCGTACCACCATCGCCACCAGTACAGCCGCCCCGAGACCTAGATCGTACTGTGATGTTAATTTAGTGCGGCAGTTCAAGAAGTTGGATTTGTCAAAATTTAAGGGAGATAAGGATCTATTAGTGGCAGAGCAATGGGATAATGCCACAAAGAAGCTATTCTGGTACATGAGATGTTCTGAGACAGAGAAGGTTGGGTTGATAGTGTTTTAGTTGACAGACGATGCGGAGCACTGGTGGAAATCAACCCAGACGGTGTTGTTAGCCCAGCATCCAGTGGTGACATGAGATATATTTATTAAGGCTTTTCGTTGACAGTACATCCCTGATACAGCCCAGAAGAAGTTACAGTAGGAGTTCTTAGAGTTGGTTTAGGGGAGCGTGACTGTCGATCAGTATGAATCGAGATTCACCACCCTTAGTAGATTTGATTCACAGATAAGGGTAGATGAGCGGTATAAGATTGACAAGTTTATGGCTGGGTTAAGGCCCTCTATCCGGACTAAGCTAGTTTCGCTCGATATCCGTACCTACGACAAGGTAGTGAGGCATACACCCTTTGTGAGCGGGACTACGAGTAATTTCATTCTTCTGATACGGGATTTAAGGGTAAGGCGATGGGTCAAGGTAAAGTTAAGATAGGTTCGAAGGATAGATCCGATAGAGAGCAACCTAAGAAGGCTAGATCTTTGGGCATATAGATTTCTGAGGGGCGATTTGCTAGACCAACTGCCACAACCCTTACCATTGGCCCCACCTCGACATAGAGGAGTACCATGACCAAATGTGTTCACTGTGGGAGGTCACATGGTACAAGGCCCTGCTACATGTTGACAAGGGTCTGTTTTAGATATGGGCAGATAGGGCATTTAGTGAGAGATTGCCCGTTGTTGCGTGAGTCAACTGCTTCTACCGTTCTAGCCCCAGTTTCACCTACACCAGCACCAGTAGCTCTGAGCGAATAGAAGAAGGCTACACCCTTACAGCCGAGATGGGCCACTACAGTAGAAAAGGGTAAGAAAGTTGTGACTTAGGGACGGGTGTACGCACTAGATTAGGAGAGTGTTGATGCTTCCACCAATGTGATTAAAGGTAAAATTTATATTTTTGATATATCTATACTTGCACTGTTTGATCCTAGTTCTACTCATTCATTTGTATCTCCTGCTTGTGCTAACAGAATCCCAGTAGAGCCGAAGCCTTTAGGGTTTACTCTACAAATAAATACCTTGTTTAGAGAATCACAAATTACTGATGTTGTGTATAGGAACTGTAAGGTGATTGTAGGAGAGAAGGAGACGACAAGTAACCTAATTATGTTAAATATGTATGATTTTGATGTGATTCTAGGAATGGACTGGTTAGCTACTAATTATGTGACTTAGATTGTTATACTAAATTTATCGCCTTCTCTCATCCTAAACGTTACAATATAGAACTTTTTGATAAATTATAATAAAAGTAATATGTTTACTAAATCGCTTAAGTGTTGTGTGAATGTGTTGAAGGTTTTATTGCTTATGTGGAGGACGTAGAAAAGAAACGTCCTGAGTTGCATGAGATTCCTGTGGTCAAGGATTTTTCGGACATATTTCCAAAGGATTTACCAAGGTTACCGCCGAATCGGGAGATCAAGTTCACCATCGACTTGATACCCGGTACAAGAGTGTGTGCTCTGGATTTTAAGGGCTCTTGGGACGACCACTTGCCACTAGCAGAATTTGCATATAATAACAGCTATCAAGCTAGTATCAGCATGGCACCATATGAGGCGTTATATGGCAGGAGGTGTAAATCCTCGATTGCTTGGGAAGAAGTGAGAGATCAAAAATTGTTAGCTCCTGATTTGGTAGAGCAAGCTTCCCGAGATGTGCAGCTTATCTGTGAAAGATTAAGAACCGCTCAGAGTCAGCAGAAGAGTTATGCAGACATGAGACGTTGACCATTGGAGTTCACAGTGGGAGATTTGGTATTCCTTAAAGTCTCACCATCCAAGGGCGTAATGAGGTTTGGCAAGAAAGGGAAGTTGAATCCTCGATATATCGAACCCTTCGAGATGTTAGATCCCATCGATTAGCACTACCACCAGAGTTATCCAGAGTGCACAAATGTATTCCATGTTTCAATGCTCAGAAAGTATCATCTTGTTCCATCTCACATAATTCAATACGAACCACTGGAGATCAGGGAAGATATGAGTTATGTAGAGAGACCTATCAGAATTTTGGATCGGAAGGATAAAGTATTGCGATCTAAGACGATTCCGTTGGTAAAAGTGCTCTAGCAATACCACTTTGAAAAGGAGGCAACATAGGAGTTAGAAAGCCTAATGCAAGATAAGTATCCAGAGCTGTTCAGTGATTAGTTTGATTAAATTCGGAGGATCGAATTTCCTAAAGGTGGGGAGGATGTGAGAGCCACCTATACTATTACTATACATGATGTTACACGTAGGATCACTATTCAAATTCTGTGTATTTTGCAGGTTATAAGTGAAATAGTGATGTGGGTCCCATTAACCCTACAGTACCTAGATGGATGTCTAAGGTAAGAATTTTGAGCCTAAATTACCTTATTTAGATTTTTTTGGGATGTGTGCCAACAATTTAGAAAATGATGATTAAAGCATAGTCCGGTGGCATTTTCGTAAATTGTGGTCAAACTAAAATGAATTTGGACCAAGTAAAAATACCATGATATTCTACATGAAAATAAATCCCAAGCTATGTCAATAGATAGATCGAATTGGTGGTTAAATCAGGAATTTAAGCGTTTTACCCAATAGGTAATTTCACAATTTCACATTCACGGTAGGTCAAACCCAAACCAAACCACCTTTATTCATCAAAATATGTTTAATAATAATTTTTTGTGATGGAATCTGAATTTTTGGAGTACAATTACATAGTTAGAAAAATTATGAAATCTTAAGGGCATTTTTGTCTAAAAATTTCATAACCAAGGTCATTTTCGTAATTTTACCCATATCTAGAGAATTCTAAATTTCTCCCCCAACATTAGCCAGCCATTGTTCATCGTCTTCTCCCCTCAAACTAATTTATACAATACTATTGTGCTGTAATTACAAATAGGGGATGCAAACGATAAACGAAATACTGTTATGTAAATATTTTATTTATATAAATTAAATCAAATTACCTTATAAACTGTTTACTGTATAAAGAAAGTGTGAAATAAAGGCATCGCAGACAGCCCAACCATCACTGTGAGTGTTAAAATGTGTGAATCACTGTGTATACGGACTGTGACAGGATCTATCTCCAGCAGGTCTGTCTCGGATCACAATTTTGGTAAGCCTCTTAGCTAGCTTGAAATCACCTCTATCATCGCCCCGTCGAACTTTCTCTTTCCCTTTACTTTCAGCCCGAAATCCGAACTCCACCTGTTAAGCCTCGTAATTCTGCTCACATAACTAGGTCTGCCGGACTGCCTCATCATAAATAGAGATATCAAACGAGGCCAAGCTGTTCCTGCTAGAAATCTTAATACCCAAAACGAATTGCTCGATCTTATGCTTCTCGCTCCTGGCAACCTTCTGATCGAAATGGCTCAAAGCAGTAAACCTTAACTCATACTGGTCCACTGTAATCATCCCCTGCTTTAAACTCATAAACTCTGACTTCAGCTAAGTCTGTGCAGTACTGGGATGTACTGTCTGAAAAAAGCCTCTAAGAAAACCTCCCAGGTCAACTCAGGATGTCTAGCAGATAAAATTGTCTTGGTGGACTTCTACCAATACTTTACATCGCTCGCTAAGAGGAATGTGGCCAGCCCGACCTTCTCTGTCTTAGAACAGGTCATATAGTCGAACAATTTCTCCACCTCATTGATCTACTCCTCCTCGACCATCGGATCCTTCTCCCCTCTAAACTTCAGTGGATCCAATTTCTTAAACTGTCTGATCAGATTTGTGTCACAACCCCTAGCAAAAACTTACCTCGGCTGCTTTGGAATTTGGGGCTGAGGCTGTGGTGGGGGCTGTACCAACTGTGATTGTAGTTCTGTTGGTGCAGGTTGTGGTGCAAGTGGTGGAGGTTGTGTTGGCTTAGGAGCCGGTGTTCTTTGAAAACTTTCAATAAAGTCTGCTACGAGTCTTTTTAGCCTGGACATCTGGGTATCTAAGCTCCCAGGATGTGGAGAGAGAGCTGCCTCCGGCATCGACTCTGGAATAGGCTTTGGGGTGGGCCGTACACTCCTTGGGCGTGGGCTGTACACTCTTTGGGCGTGGCTATACACTCATTGGGCGTCTCCTACCCCGTCCAGTATCTCCTTGTGTATCAGATATATTGCATCATAATAATTCACACAAAGTAAATTTTAGTCTCCCAAATTCATTTATATATTTAGATAAGTATAGTACTACTTGGAATTATTATTTCAAATCAAAAGACACTCACAAACATCAGACCAACCAGCTCTGATACCACCTTTTCTGTCACAGTCCGAAATACTGTATATTTTACTAATTTCATATATACAAATCACATACGTAGGTTGAGCTTGTCTGCAGTGTCAATAACTCCAAATAAAAATTTATTTATATGCAATCGCAAGATCCGAAAATTTATTTACATCAACAAAATATTCATAATTACATCATAAGCTTAAAGTACGTAAAAGTAGTATTGTACAAAAATCTGAACATATAAAATATACCAAGTATACCTCGATGAACTGGTGAAGTCGCCTGAGGAATACCGGGAGTGAAAATAATCTGGGAGTGAAAAATAAAGGGGTGAGCGAAACATGCTCAGTAAGAGACATCTATACAATAGCTGATATAACGTATCCTATATGCAATTTTCATAAAACGAATATTTATATGAAAACATGAATTTAAAGTATAAATAAAATTTAGCACGATCAATTAGGAAGGATACTATAGTGGGTTGGGTAACTGGATAGAGTATGAGAGGTACTTTGGAGTATCTGTTGTGTTTCGGTATCCAAAGCCATTATAGGGAATTTATTTGATTGAATTAAATCACAAATTTAATGTAAATTCAATATCTTGCAAAACATAATATAAAACATCAGAAATTAAATAATTTCTCCGTAAAGATTTTTTAAACCATATTTATATCAATTTTCCAACAATTAGTCAATAAAAAATTTCACAAAGCATATTATTCATATCAGAAAACATACCACACAGTAAATTAATTCAGAAATATAAATCAAATTAGGAGTGCTTAGATCAAAGTTAGCTAGGGATTTACCACCTCAGTATAAGTTTAATGGAGACTAGGCTACACCTAATAGATAGACACATGCACTATAATAGACGTATTGCCATAGCTAGGGGGCCACAGTGTGAGCATTAGCCAGGTGTCACCCGTGGGAGCTAGAAGATTGGGCTAAAGTTAACAACAATTAGAACAGAACAGAAATGCATGTACCCGAAGGTAGCTAAAGGGCCAATTGTCTCTAAAACATTTAAATAAATGTTTTTAAAACAATTTACGAAGATGAATGTATTAAAATATCTCACAGATGTATTCATAAAAATTAATTTGATAAAATTAATAAATTCAAACATATAAAATATAATAAAACTTAATACAATATTTAATCATTCATATTTATTTATTTAAATTCCACAAAATACATCAATATTTCAAATATACAAAATAGATAAAATACCACCAAAATCATTTTAAGTATTGAATTTGTGATTTAATATTTATTAAACCATATTCAAATATTTAAAATTTGTATATCAAAAATTAATTCTCTTTATTTCAAAATTTCATACTAAAGCATGAATTTCATGAATTTCATAAATTTAGAGGTTTAGGTTAGCATATAAAAATTTCGACAGTATAACAGTTTATTCAAACCTAACCCTTTCTACAAAAAAATGCAGTTTTCAAACCATAGTTCACAATTCCAAAATTCAATCCAAAATATTTATTTAAATTACACAATTTGCAATTCTCATCATAACATGCAGCACTATATCCCCACGCTTCATACAAACATCCTTTACCTTCTAGCGTATCGGTATACAAATCTCTGGCATCGGTAGTACTCTCGAGTGGAGAGACTGCAAAGAATTATTCAAAATTGATAAATTTGCTATTCTTTAATTAAAAGAATGTTTGATAATTTAAATGCTAATGAATTGTTAGTATAATTTACTAAATGCAATCTAACTTCCACCTGTGCAAAATTCTAACTTTTGCTACAAAAGTCTGATTTCAATTTCGATTGCGTCTAAATTCTCAGAATAATTTCTACATTATTTTAACACTAAAATTACATTGAAATGGGTATATTCTCAACCTCCCCTTTATCAAGGCCGAATCACCTTTCATCCTTTGTACTTGAAATTTCTTCAAGTTTTGCCTACTTTTGAATTCTAAATTAATTCCACCATTTTTCTACATCTCTTCTACATAATTTATACATCAAATGACAACATTTTCTCATCTTACTAGCTATGGCTGAAACCACCTTCTCATCAAACCTATTGAGTTTCTTCAATTTAACTAAATCTAAGCTTATTTTCATACTTACCATAATTCCTACTTCATTTTTCTATATTAAATTCCACTAAAATTCACCATGTCCATGCCCCATGAATGTTGACCAAAACCCTCCTATATCCAAAATCATGCTTTTAATTCAATTTAAGCTAAGGGATATATGAAAACACTAAGAACACATGGTAGGTAACTTGAATTACATGAAAAAGTTTAGAATTTACTTTACCCTTACCTTGGCTGAATGGTGTAAGGGAGCTTGAGGTCTGATTGTTGTTAATTTAGCAAGTGATTTAGGCACCAAATTGAAGAGCAAGTTGAGGAGATTAATTTTGGTGAAGGAAGAAATTGATTTTAAGTTGACTTTCTAATTGTTTTTATCACTTTCTCTCTCTTTTCAAGGTAGCATCAATGGAGGTTTTCGGGGCTGCTGGTAACTGAACGAAAATGGGCAGAGAAAGGGCTGGAAAATTTTTTTTATTTGTCATTTTATGGGCAAAATTACCATTTTGCCCTTATACTTAAAGAATTGTTCCAAATTGCCCTTAAAGTTTGACTTTGTTGAAAACAATTTGTCTAAACTCCAAAATATTTTATTTAATCATACTTCAACTCTATTTAACTTACTTTAATGCTTGGTGAAGCTTTTATTGAAGTTCGGTTATCGATTTGGGTGAAATTACTAAAAATACCCCTAATCATAAAATCACCTAAATGTCTGTCTTCACATCTAGTTTCTACCATCCATCTAGATATTCTAAAACTATATTTTGTGAGAAATTATTTGGTATAATCCATAGGTCCAAAGTCCTCCTAATTTGACTATTATTTTCGAAAATTCTTAAGGCCTATGAACTAAACCGTCATTTTTTAATTTGTTGCACATTTTCCAAAATATGCGAATTGAAATTATGGCTAGGATTCTTACCATAATATTTTCTAGCTTCGAACATCGAATGCTTGGAGTTTTACCTTCATCCGGACCTCCGAGAATCAATGGGGCTCACTACATGTTTAATCTTATAACCTAAAATAAAATCAAACATTTATTAATTATAAATATTCCATAATTCTCAATTATTTAAATATAATTAAACAATTCTCAGATTTTCGAGGTCTCACATCGTTATGCACCCTGAATAATTTTGGAGGTAGCGCTAACCGACAGGAAACATCTTCCACACGGTTTAAGATCTCGAACAACCCAATATATCGAGGACTCAACTTTCCTTTCTTACCAAATCTCATAATGCTCTTCGATGGTGAGACTTTCAAAAATACAGAATCTCCAACTAAGAATTCTAATGGTCGGTGTCTAGTATTAGCATAACTTTTCTGCCAATTCTGTGCTGTCTTTAGCCTCTCATAAATAATCTGTACATGCCGGGAAGCTTGCTCTACCAAATCGAGAGCTAATATTTTTCAATCACCCACTTCTTCCCATGCAATTGGGGATCTACATCGTCTGCCATACAGAGCCTCATATGGTGCCATGCTGATACTAGACTGATAATTTTTATTATATGCAAACTCCGCCAATGGTAAGTAGTCGTCCCAAGAGCCTTTAAAATCTAGTGCACACGCTATCAACATATCCTCCAGCGTTTGGATAGTGTGCTCGGATTGCCCGTCAGTCTGCGGATGGAAAGCAGTGCTAAAGTTCAATTGGGATCCTATAGCCTCCTGAAATCTCCTAAAAATGTGAAGTGAACTGGGAATCTGTATTAGAAGTGATGCTTACTGGAACACCATGTAACCTCACAATCTCCCAAACATATAAATCGGCTAAGGCACTAAGAGAATCAGTATATCTGATGGCAAGAAAGTGAGAAGACTTCTTCAATCGATCAACAATCACCTATATACCATCATGATTCCTCCAGGTCCTTGGCAAACCCATAATGAAGTCCATAGTGATATGCTCCCATTTCCACATTGGAATCGGTAAAGGCTATAACAACCTTGCAGGCTTCTGGTGCGCAATCTTCAACTGATTACACGGGAGACATCTAGCAACAAATTTCACGATGTCTCATTTCATCTTAGGCCACTAGTACATCCTACGCAGATTATGGTGCATCTTATTACTACCTGGATGTATGGGCCTCTATCAAAATCAGATGCTTCAGCTGCTGATCCTTAGGAATGCGGATCCTACCTCTAAACCTCAGTATGCCATCGATGCCGATCCTATATTCTGACTGAACACCTATCTGTACCTAACTGGCAACCTCTATACAATACGTATCAGTCCTTTGAGCATCTCTGATTCTGTCCATCAAATTTGGCTCAATTCGGAAACTAGCAGTGAATTCATACTTCTTAGAGGAAATCACATTCAGACTGAGGCTCGAGAACTGCTCTAATTAGAGGTGGCAAACGGGTAGGTCGGATCGGGTTTGGGTTGGATCATTTTGGATCGGGTCATTTTGGGTTAAGGAAAAATCGGATCATTTCGGATTCGGATCATTTCGGGTTCGGATAAGGTCGGGTTCAGATCAAGGAAAAATTAGTCTATTTCGGGTTTGAATCATTTCGGGTTCGATAAGGTCGGGTTTGGGTCGTTGACTTTTTTAGTCAATTCGAGTTGATCGGATTTGGATTCGGGTTGGTTGGATTTGGATTCAGGTCGATTGGATAGATTTATTGGATTAAGCTTTGGTCATCTTGATGTGATTTATCTGGTATGAAAATCAACTGAAACTGTATTTCTAAGAATTACAAAACTCATGAAAATAACATTTTCTTCTTACATGACCTAGAGTACAATTGGGATTGAAATAATCAAAATATTTAATAATTTGTATAATAGTTTTCTCTATAATATATTTACCAATATTCATAAATTAATTACATTTTTTCATTTTATTTTTATTATCTATAATAATTAATAACTTTTGAATAAAGTGATTTAATAATCCCCACTAAATATCATAAAATAGTACTATATATCTCTTTAATTTATTTTGATTTTTTATAGAATAATTGGAGACATTAGTGTAAATGATATAGCTTCTGTACTCTATTATAAATTAGCCATTAAATAATTATACATTAGGTTCAAATGAATGCAATACAAAAGTGAGTATTTAAATTTAACTAGATTAAAAAAATATATAACACTCATATTATTGAAAAAATTATATTTTTACTATATTAAAATACATTGATATTTAATTTTAACATTTAAATTTTTATTGATAATATTAAATTTAAGTTTGAATCTTTTCAGGTTTGGGTAAATTTGGATTCGGATCAATTTGGATTCGGGTCAATTTGGGTTCGGATCAATTCGGGTTCGGGTTAATCTAAATTCGGATCAATTTGGGTTCGGATCAATTCGGGTTTGGATCCAGTCGAGTTTGGATCAATGTAAATTCGGATAAATTTGGTTTCGGATCAATTTAGATTCAGATCGGGTTGGATTTGGATTGTTGACTTTTTCAGTCAAATCGGATTAGTCAGGTTTGGATTCGGGTTAATTGGGATGATTTTTCAGGTCGGGTTAACTTTTGCCACCTCTAGCTCTAATAGGTCATTGTGAGAGCCTTGAATTTCTCATATTTTAAATAAGTTATTGAGTGTGAGAATTTAAAAAGAGAAATTTATTGTTAAAAATATTTAAATGAAAGGTCTGTTCGATAAGGTTCAGAGAAGTATTCAGTGAGGGCCTCACTAGGACTTTCTCTGTCCAGATTGAAATGAGACCCTAGAATGATGATATTTAGGGTGAATAATTTTATATGTAATAAAGTTTTAGATCATGTGAATTGATAGAAGAGATTAAGCGTAAAAGTATAAACTTACGCAATTTTACGATTAAGGGTAATTTAGTAATTTCATTACCCATGATTGGTCAAACCCCTTTGAGGATCAACAGTTGACCATGTTTGACCCAAATATAGGAAAAATAATAGAAATTAAATATTAAATCTGAATTTTTAAGGATTAAATAAATTATAAAACATAAGTGGAAATAATGAAATTGTATAAAGGTATAATGGTCATTTCATATGGGGGTTGGTCAAATAGTCAATATTTGACCAAATTTGTCTTAAATAAATTAAAATTAAAATCTAAAATTATAAAGAATAGGGTATTTTAATGGTAAAAGTGTAAATAAGAAAAATTTTAAAGGAAAAATTTTCTTATTTGGTTATGTGGCAAAATCTAATTGGACCAAATATTAATAGAAGAAGACAAAAGAGAGTCTTCTTTAAGGCGGCAAGGAAATTGCAACAAACCGACTCTCCCCTATTTTTGGTTTTGCTACACATTTTGTTCTTTTACTTCATTGTAACAATCCACAGTACAGTAAAATAACATATTTTATACCCAATTTATGATTGGGCTATCTATGATACCTTTAACACTTGATGAGTAACAATAATAAATGGTAAATATTTATTATATAATTTCTGAATATGAAATTTTTACAATATTCCTTACACTTTACTTCCTCTGTTTCTATTTTTCAATAAAGTAGTACTGTATACATATATCTGAATATATATAAGAGAAGTGGCTGTACCTTTAAAATTTAATGCACTTTGCCGCAATGTGCTTACTTGCAGCTATATTTATTCGAGAAAGATATCAAATAATCCTTGCAATAAATCTGGGGAGCTGGAAAATAAAGGGGTGAGTGACAACGTGATCAGTAAAGGAGTCGTATGCTGCTTAATACAATGAAATCTATATGCTGGAAAATATTTATTTTTCCATAAATATAAATGGAATAAACCATTTAATTTTCATCACTTCAGTAATAGTTCAAAACACGTGATAGTTCAGTAGTAAAGCAGTACAGTGAACAGTAGATGTAATATTGTAAAACAGTATACAGTCACTTCAGTACAATATGTTATAATTATACAAAAATCAGTGAATAAATAGTTCGGTCATTATTTCTAATTTTCGAAATAATTTTCATAATATTCGTTTCCATCAAACAGTAGTTCTCAGTACGGTTCAGTAAATAATAATCAGTACGATACAGTTCGATAAACAGTATTTCTCAATATCGTACAGTTCAATAAACAGTATTTCAGTAGGTTGAGACTAGGCATAACCCTAAATCATATCATGCTATAATCATCCCCTAAGGGACACAGTAACAATATACAATAAGATCTACGGTCATAATCTATAGGGCGTCCTCGGTGTACACTTGCCAGGTGACTCCGGGACTACTGATTACTTGTCGGGTCAATCAGCCACGTGACAGTAACAGTAATCAGTAAGCATAAAATTGGGGCCTAAGTCTAAAAACAATATAAAAATTTGTATCATAGCTTTTATGGATTTTATTCAAAAATAATTTGAAATATTTCATGTTTATCCATAAGGCTTACAATTTCATATATTTCCTCCTTTCAGAAATTTCCATCATTTTCACATTTTTCCCAAAATCATCTCAATACATTTTATTCACCATCTTATCACCCTTACGGAATTTATAAAATAGATAAAATCATTAATTAATTCCATAAAGGTATAAAATCATTTATTTTCCCATAAAAATACCTTTAAGGAAATCTAATGAATTAAATCATTTATTTAAATAAATATTTCAAAAAGGTGTTTATTTAATATCTCCAAATAGAGGGAAAACAATCAATAAATATTCTTTTTTGAATAATTAATAGTAAAAAGAATATATTTCATTCTCACTTTAAATAAAAATCCATAACATGAATATTTAATTTAGCATTTTTCAGCAATTTCCACTTTATGGAAAATTTATGGAAATGATTTCCAAAATTCATGATTTATTCCATTTATACATCTAAAATATTTCATGATATTTTAGAATAATTTTGATAATTTTCTGGCAATATAACGGCTGCGAATTCTTAGCCTCCTACACGAAATTTAACAGTATATAAACTAGCTTTCAACCACAATTTTGCATGATTTCAAAGCAAATCAAGCTTCCAATAATTTCATAAAATTAAACTTGATAAATCATGTAATTCATCAAATCCATACAACTCACACACTTCCCCCTTACCTGCCTAACGAAACCGAGCTTCCCGGTTGCGCCTACCGAAATTTGTAATTCTTAGCTGCAAAATAATTTTATCAAAAATTATCAATATTTTTCCCTTTAATTTAAGCCACTTACTTTCATAAAATGCAGCCATTAATGACCCAACATGTGCACAACCAGTATAATTTACACTGGTGCTAAAATTGAACTTTCCCATTTTAGCTCCGTTTTCGATTCCGACTTCACCGATCTTCCTCTTTTGATTTCTACTCTCATTTTCTACCATCAAACCATAAGATGCAGCATTAAATCATGCCCAAACAGCCATGGCCAAAATCCCCTCTTGAACACATTTCATGATTTTTCAATTCTTTTCCATGATTTATTGTTTTTATCTTTGTTAATCCATTTTAAGCTTCCATTTCCTCCTATTTTCATGCAACAAAATGCATTGATTCCTTAGGTTCTCAAGCTGAACAAAACCCATAAAAATGGCATATTTTTGTTTAAGCAAAATAACTCAAAACCAATGGCAAATATGAAATCTACACCTTCAAATCTATAAGATTACAACTTTGAATTAAAATAAAACAATAGAAATTGGTACCCCCTTTCTCTGTCCGAACTTTCCTTTGTTTTTTTCCTCTTATTTATTTATTTCAATCTCATGTCTTAAACATGTTATCCATGCTATGACAATTAAAAATTATCATAAAATCAACCAACACATCACCAACCCCTTTACCTTTGCTTGACCGAACCAACACAACTCCAATTCTGTGTTGTTTCCCGTTCACGTCAGCCCTCCCTTTCTTGGTTCTTAAATGGTCTTAAGATAGAGGAAGGGTTTATGGAGAAGGGTTAAACGTTTAGATGACAAGAGGATGAGATTTTACTAAATAAATCTTGGAAGAAACGGAAGCAAAATAGAACACAATGTGCAGCCAAAACAAAAAACCAGTGGAGCAGCAGAGTAAGTTGGCAAAGAACAAAGAATTTGCTTAAGTTTTACTCTATTAAATCTTCTACTTATTATATTGTCCAATAAGAATGTGCCCCCTAGCTAACAACCCATTGTTTTCATCATTTCTTTTCCTTTTTAATAGATCCAACCGAGCAGCAATATAGCAGCAAAAGAAGTGGCGTGAAGACCAATTTGTTGCACGGTTTTGACTTGTTTTCCCCCTCTTTTTGTATACTTCAACTAATCACAATTAATCACATATCCAATTAATCAATTCCTTTCCTTTAAATATCATTTATTTGTATTTTATGCCATTGAAATTGCATTTCAATTCCAATATTTTAGATTTATTTCTTTATTTATTTCTATACCTTCAATTCATCATTTAATATTTATTTCACCTTTTATACACCATATTTTAAATCATAAACCCAATAAATCCAAAATCCAAAGTGGAAATCCAAATTTAATATTTATTTAATTTCACTATATAATTTATTTCCACTATCAAAGATTTACAAAAATATGATGTACAGTATTATAAAATCGGGTCTCACATTCATTGATTTCTCACACTATAGTCATCCTCTCTTCATCAATCCATTCAGCCTCCCTTACTGAACTTGTCCCTCATATCCAAATCACTTAAAACACAGAATTTAAGTGGCTAAAGGGAAGGAATCGGGGCTGGTTTTAGGCGGTATACAGTCCGATTTTTGGAGGTAAAGAAGAAAAGTGTTGTTTCTTTGGTTTCTAGCTATGGTATCTATTTTTTTAAAGCTTGGATAATGTAATTAGAACCTTGGATTTAATTAAATAGGAGTGTAAATGAAGCAGGATAGGTTCAGTCATTGATGGAAGTTAAAGAAAATTGTGTGATTTTTAATGTATTTTGGGTAAATTTAATATTAGATAACAAAAGGAATTTAGTTGGAAATTGAGATAGGTGAAAACTTGCAAAATTTTGGAAGCGGCATGAGGTTGATTGAATATTGGTGCAGGAATTTTGCCAAAGGCCATTTGGCCATAAGGATGTTGATCGTTGGTGGTGAATTAGGATGAATTTAAAGTGTTTGATTTAATACTTGAATGAGTGAAAGAAATTTATGAAGTTAGAATGATTGAAGAATGAAAAAAAAAAATCATGAAGACATGGTAACATGAGACTTACGGCAATGAAGGAACAAAAGGAGGGTGCCGACAGTAGAAGGAAACCAAAATAGAAAAAGAAAAGAAATGAAGCAAAAAAGAAAAGAAAAGAAAAATGACTAATGTAATTGGATAAATGGTAATTGGGCAAGTGTAAATTTTGGTTAAAGCCCAATGCATGAGCATATCATGTAGAATTTTATAAGTTAATAGTTAATAAATAAAATACATAGATCAATTAAATTATTAATGAAATTGAAAGTGGGAGAAAAATGAATAAATTTTGAGATCAATTGGAGTATATTTCATAATATGAAATGTTGAATTTTGATGGTTGATGAGTAAAAAGAAATATAGCAAAATTAATAAGAGTGTTAGTGGAAGTAAATTAAAAAGAAGATAAATTATATGCAAGAAGGAGAGTATGGATTAATTTTGGTAATGAGGTTCAATATAAATTTTTATGATTTGAGAATTAGTAAATAAAATATAAAGGTTGATGAAATTGTTGGTAGAATTAAAATTGAGAAAAGAATAAATTTTAGCTAATGAGAAAGATTTTGGAAATTTCATGAATTATGGAAAATTTTATGATTTACAAATTATGGATGAAATTGGAATTGAGAAATGATAATTCTAGTGTAAGAAATAAATAGTTGGTTAAGGCATTGTCCATGAGGTTCTCAAGTTAATTTTATGACTAAATGATTAAAGAGAAATAATTAAAGATGAGTAGAGCTTATTGTTGGAAGTAAATTTGGAAGGAAATAAATTGCGTGCATAAAAGAGAGATTTGGTTGAGACGTAAAAAGGAGATTACAATGTGAATTACCATGATCTTTGAATAAATAAAGGTAACATAAAAGTTAATGAGATTATTGTTTATTGGAATTGGAAAAGGATATGATTTAATTATAATTATATAGAGGAAATTAATAGGAAATAAAATAAATCAAGTGTGGAGAATGATGATGTAAAATAAAAACTATGGAATATTTATTATCATTGTGATATGGTGATATAAAATATAAGGTGATATTACTGTGCAGGAGTAGCAATTTTGGGAAATAGAACTACACAAGCAATAGTAGAACGTAGAGATATTACATGGATTTGAGGTAAGGAACATGTATGAAAGTTGTTTTGGAAATATTTCACATGTTTTGAGAATTCTACGAAATTTAAATTCTTAACTATTTCTATTAATTTTCCCCAAATATAAAAAAATATAGTATTATTTATATTCACCTAAATTGGTATATGTTCTTAAATCTGCATATTTGCTAATACTAAACAAAAATGTTGATACAACAAGTGTATTGGTATTTTCTAAAGTGTTTACTATACTGTTTACTACTAAAACTATTTTCTACAATGATTTTAGTTAACCATTTATATACGATTTATATATTGAAATATGTTTTATGAATTTTTATTACTGAACTATCTACATTTTCATAAATATTTTCATAAATATTTATTTATGAACTGACTGAAGATTTAGCTTTTGGAATTAATCTCTGTAAACAACTATGAAATGTTTTACATTGTTTTTAGAGACTGTTGGCCCCATAGCTGCCTACGGGCACATGCCACTATGAGTGTATGATCGTATGACTGACTAGAGGGTTAAGTGACCTTGATCTTGTCATTCAGCGTCCCGGATGGTACCTGATCAATATCACTGAGGACTTTATTATTTGACTATGGCCATATGTCCTATTGCATGAGTCTATTGGGTGATGCCTTGTCTCTACAATTTAGATTTGATGAAAATTTGTGGATTTTAAATTTGTGGTTTAACATGAATTTAGTGAAATGGATTTTATATTTGTGTTTACGGAGTATTAAGATTAATTTAATTGTGTTTAAATTTTTAGTTATATTTTGAAACTATCTATCAAATGTCATTAAATCTTGTGATTAATTTAATTTTATCGAACTCCCTATAGTCGCAACTAGGTATCGGAACATGACAGGTACTTCAAAATACCTCCCATACTCTATCTAGCTCCCTAACCGACTATAGTATTCTTCTTAAAGTTCATTAGTGTACTCATATAAATTTAATGATTTTAAGTATTTTAATATTTATATTTGATATGCTTTCGATATAAATTAAACAAGTTTATTTAATTTTATCTAATTGCATATAGTATGCACTTTTATATATATTCTTACAGAACTTTCCCTAAAGCTCACCCCCTTATTCCCACCCTCTTAGATAGCTTTTCAATATACGCTCTTACAGTTGCTTCCAGATTTATTGAAGAAATTATTAGAAGCTTAAAGTGACAAATAATCAGGTATAGATTATATTTTATATATTTATATTTAAACATGTAATTGCACAGCATATGTAGTTATGGAATAGAATGTAACTTTTATAGTGGGATGTAAATTATAAGGATAAATATTATATTATAGATGTACTGAAATTTCTGATCTATTAATTAGTTTGATAGCACAATTAATTGATTGAAATAGAAAATGTGTAGTGTACTTACACTGACATCAAATGCAAACCTAACAATCGTAATTGAATAAGTGTTTTAAAAAGGAAAAAGTTAGTTCGAAATTTCATAATTTCGGACATTACGGTCATACTCCCTGACCACCATATTTGATACCATACTCATATGCTTTCGGCTCAAAGCATCCTCCACATAGGCTATGAACCCCTTCAATAATCAAACAAATGCTTAGTACTTAAATTCAAATCGAACGAATTTCGATAAAATGTTTAATTCCATTCCTACACAGAAAGCTTTACAATATACTTTTCCGGTTGGAAGAAAGTTATAAACTTAGTGTAGCAGTCTACGCTAACGTAATTCATAGCTAACTAGTCTATCCCTAAAATTACATCCAGATCGTGCATATTCAACAAACTATGTTAGCTACAGTTGCTTTCTCTCCTATCTATAGTTTACAATTTCGATATATTACATATGACATTTGTGATTCCTTAAATGGGGTAGTAATTTGTAATGAATATCCTAGGGGTACGGGTTTCATCAGTTTCTTAGCAACACATGCAGGGGAAATAAATGAATACGTGGAGCCTTGATCTATCAATGTAATAGCAATAATATTAAAAATATAAATCTTACCTCGTATGACATCAGAAGAGGCATATGTAGTCTCTTTATCTAAGGCGTACACCCGTCCATGAGTCACCGTCTGCTTGTCTTTCTCTGCTGCTGTCACTCTCCTTGGTGCAGATGGTGTCGCCTTCTCCTCCTTAGCTACTGGAGCTGTTGCTGTTGGGGCTACTGGAGCAACTGGCACTAACTCCCTGTCCTTAGGGCAATCTCTAATCAAATAACTCTGCTGTCTATATTTAAAACAAGCTCTTGTAGTCCAATGGCAAGGCCTATCTCCATGTGACTTCCTACACTGTCTACACCTGGTCACAACGCCCCTCTAGGGAGTTGTGGATCTCCTAGTGCCAACAGATCTGGTGGATCTATCTCCAGCTGGTCTATCACGAATCGTAATACCAGTAGGCCTCTTAGCTGGCCTAGAATCACCCCTATCATCGCCCTGTCGAGCCTTCTCTTTACCTTTGCTCTTAGCCTAAAATCCAAACTCCGCCTGTTGAGGTTCAAAATTTTGCTCACATAACTGGGCTCAGCAACTGCCTCATCATAACTGGAAATATCGAATGAGGCTAAACTGGTTGTGATAGATATCTTAAGACCATATACGAATTGCTCAATCTTATGCTTGTTGCTCCTAGCAACCTCCGGATTGAAACGGCTCAAAGCAATAAATCTGGACTCATAATGGTCCACTGTCATAGTCTATTGCTTTAAACTCATAAACTTTAACTTCAATTTCATCTGGGCTGTGCTGGGAATATACTGCTGGAAAAAAGGCCTCTAGAAAAACCTCCCAAGTCACCATAGGGTGTCTAGCTGACAAAATTATCTTGGTGGACTTTTACCAATACTCTGCATTGCCCACCAGTAAAAATGTGGCTAACCCGACCTTCTCGGTCTCAGAACATGTCATGTAATCAAACAGCTTCTCCACCTCATTAATCCACTCCTTTATAGCCATCGGATCCTTTTCCCCTCTGAACTTCGACGAATCCAATTTCTTAGACTGTCTAATCAAATTAGCATCAAAACCCCTAACTAGAACTCACCTCGACTGCTCAGGAATTTGGGGCTGAGGCTGCAGTGGAGGCTGTATTGGCTGCGGCTCTAGCTGTGGCATTGGTGGTGGAGGTAGAGGTAGAGGCAGAGGCTGTGCTGGCTCAGGTGTTGGTGCTTTATTAAAGCTTTCAATAAAGTCTACTACAATTCTTTCCAGCCTGAACATTCGGGTATCTAAGCTCTCAAGCTATGGAGGGAGAGCTACTTTTGGCATCGGCTCCGGAGTAGGCTCTGGGGTGGGCTGTACATGCCTAAGGAGTCCCTTGGGGCATCCCTTACCCTGTCTGGTACCTCCTCGTGTATCGAACATATTGCACCACAAAAAATCGCACAAAACAGATCTTAGTCTCTCAATTCATTTATATATTTAGACAATGCAGTACTACTTAGGATGTTTATCATTTCAACTTAAAAGACACTGACAGACATCAAGCCAACCTCGCTCTGATACCACCTTAACTATAACGTCCTGAAATATCATATATTTTACAAATTTTACACACACAAATCATATAGGTTTGACACATCTGTAGTGTCTAATCCAAAATTCAAAATAAAATTTATTATTTTTATAGAAACCTAGGAATTCGAAATTTAAAGAAATTCATTGACAAAGAAATTTACATCCCAAGTTTATTTTACATAAAAGTAATACTGTACAAAAATCTAAATACATAAAAGTAAAACTAGTATACCTCGACAAGTCTGTAAGGTCACCTGAGGAATACTGGAATCAAATCCTATTGCAAAGCTGACCCGATCTCGTTGCAAATAATCTGGAAGGAAATATAAGAAGTGAGCGAATGTGCTCAGTAAGAAATATCTATACAAAAGTTGATATAACGTATCCTATATGCAGATTTCATAAACAGATATTTATATGAAATCATGAATTTAAAATATGAAATAAATCTGGCACGATCTAATAGGAAAGATACTATAGTGGGTTAGTAAACTAGATGGAATATGGCAGGTACTTTAAAGTACCTTTCGTGTTTCGGTAACCAAAACCACTATAGGGAATTCATTTAATTTAATTAAATCACAAATTCAAATATAATCCCAATGTTTTGAGAAATTAAACATACTTATAACAGAAATTAAACAATTTCTCTATAAACAATATAAATCGTATTCATAGCAATTTCTAGTAGATAAATCAAATAAATAATTTTACAAAATATCATATTCATATCACGGAACATAAAATACGGATAAATCGAAATCATAAATATATCAAAACTAGGAGTGCTTGGATCTAAGTTAACAAGGGATTTACCACCCTCAGTATAATTTTAGTGGAGATTAGGCTACACCCAATAGACACATGTACTATAATAGACGTATAGCCATAGTCAGGGTACCACAGTGTGTCCACTAGCCAGGTGACACTTGTGGGAGCTAGAAGACTAGGCTGGAGTTAACAGCAATCAGAACGGAACAGAAATGCATGTACCCGCAAGTAGCTACAAGGCCACAGTCTCAAAACATTTTAAATAAATATTTTAGAGTTGTTTACAGAGATAAATTAAATAAACATATTTGAAATAAATTCATAAGTAATATAAAAATCACAAAATCATAAAATCAAAAATAATATTTCACAAAACATAATATCATAACAATATTTAACCATGCAAATATTCAATATAAATTCCACAATGATAGAATTCCAACACAAGATCTTAAAATAAATTTATAATTAATTAACTAATTTAAGGCATATAATAAATTTATGATTTAATTATATAAATTCATATTTTAGAATTTATATTCACCTTATAAATCTATTTCTCATACTTCAAAATTCATGCCAAAATGATAGTTTGGAATAGCATAAGTGACTTTAGAAAATTTTCGGCAGCATAACAGTATTCAAACCTAACCCCTTATGCATAAAAATCCAGCTTCAAACCACAATTCACAGTTCCAAAATTCAATCCAAAATATTTATTTAGATTCCACAATTGCTAATTTTCATCAAATCATACAACGCAATATCCATACACTTCATACAAATATCCCTTACCTCTTAATTTCTCGGTGTTAGGTTCGCTAGCACTGGTAGCAGCTTCTGGCCTCGTGACTGCAGATCATTATTTAAACTTGATAAATTCACTATATTTTATCTAAAAGAATATTTAACTATTTAAATATGAATGCGTTGTCTGCAAAAATAATCTAAATGCATCTAATTTCTATTGGTGCAAAATTGTAACTTTTGCTACATAACTCTGATTTCGATTTTGATTATACCTAAATTCTCATAATAATTCATACATTATTTTAGGGCCTAAATTGTATTGAAATGGGCACAATTTCCATCTCCCCTTCACAAGGCCGAAACCATCCTTCCTTAAAACCATTTAAATTCAATTTTAACTTAGTATTTAATCTAAACTTATTTATTTAATTTTTCTACATCAATCTCACATGTAATACACATTAAATGGCATCAATTCCATGTTCTTCTAACCTTGGCCGAATCCCCCTTATTGCCCAACAATTTGACTTCCTTCAATTTAAGCATAACTAAGCTTAATTTCATGTTTTTCTTAATTTCTACATTATTTTCTATACCAAACTCCCATCAAAACCATCATGTTCATGCACCATACATGTTGGCCAAAATCCTCACTTGCCCACTTTCATGTTTCATGCATGATTCAAGCTAAGGAATGTGTGGAAACATCATGAACACATGATGAATAATTGGAATTCCATGAAAAAGCTTAAATTTCCTATTGATCTCACCTTGGTTGAACATCTCAGGGGATCCCACATTTCTCTTTTGGTTGTTTTGGGAAGTGATTTTGGTGTAGGAAGATAGAGGACGATGAGTTAGATAATTTTGGTGAAGAAAGTTCTGAATTTTAATGTGATTTTCCCAAGTTTTTCTCACTTTCTCACTCCTCACCAAGGTCACATTAATGGAGGCTTAGAGCTGCTGTTTGCTGAATGAAATGGGCAGGGAAGAGGCTGGAAAATTCAAGAAGAAAATGATATTTTAAGAGAAATTTACCATTTTACCCTTATACTTAAATATTTCTTCCAATATTGCCCCTTAAAATTTGACTTCGTTGAAAATAGCCTCTCTCACCTTCAAAATATTGTATTTAATCATAATTTAATTATATTTAACTTGCTCTAATGTTTGGTGAAGCTTTTGTTGAGGTTCGATTACCGATTTAGATGAAATTACTAAAATACCCCTAACTGTAAAATCGGGTAAATTTCTATTTTTACATCTAGTTTCTTCAATCTGTTTAGATATTCTAAAACTATATTTTATAAGAAATTATTTAGTATAAATAGTAGGCTAAAAGTCCTCTTGGTTTGACTGTTATTTTTGAAAATTCTAACGACCTATATACTAAACCGTCATTTTCCAAATTGTTGCACATTTTTCAAAATATGCATAAATATATGAAATTAAGGCTAGAACTCTTATCATCATATTTTTCGACCCTGAACATCGCATCCCTAAAGCTTCACCTTCATCTAGACCTTCGGGAATCAGTGGGGCCCACTTACTGTTTAACCTTAATACCTAAGATATGATCAAATATTAATTAATTATAAATATTCCAAAAATATCAATTATATAAACACAATTAAACAGTACTTTAAATTACAAGGTCTCACAATAGTTCAGAAATGAAAAAGACTCAAAATGTGAACATCAGCAACTGTTCAAGAAAAAAGAGGAAAAGAAGGAAAATTCCCCAGCAAAAGTGTGAGACCTCGTATTTTAGAGCATTATTTAATTTTATTTATTTAATTAAGAATATTGAATAATTTATAATTGATAAATTGTTAATTATATTTTAGGTATAAGGCAAAAATAGTAAGTGGGCCCCACCGATTCCCTAAGGCCCAAATGAACGTGGAACTTGGAGGAAATGCAATGGTAAGAATTCTAGCCTTAATCTCAGTTACTTTCGTATGTTTCGAAAGATGTGAAACAATTTAAGAAATGACGATTTAGTCCATAGGTCGTCAAAATCTTTGTTAATAACAGCCACACTAAATGGACTTGTGAACCATGGTTTATGTTAAATAATTCTATATGAAATATAGCTTTAAACATCTAGACAAATGGAATAAACTAGATGTAAAAAAAAAATTTACACGATTTTACGGTTAGAAGTATTTTAGTAATTTCACCCAAATAAGTATTCAAACATCAACAAAAGCTTCATCAAACATTAGAGCAAGTTAAATAGAGGTTTTTTATGATTTAATAAAATATTTTTGACGTTAGATAGACTATTTTCAACAAAGTCAAACTTAGGCGGCAAAATTGGAAAAAAATTTTAAGTAGATAGGCATGTTGGTAATTTTGCATCAAAGGCATTAAAAATCAGAAAATTCTACAGATTTCTTGAGCATGTTGGCCAGCCATCTTTAACCTCTCTTCCACACCTCTATAGCCAAAGCTTCCAAGAAACAAAACCTTCCAAAAATATAGTGAAAAGTCATCCGGAATCGAAAAATTTCTTAACAAACCCAGTCTATTTTTCAATGCTCTTTCTTTTGGTACCGATATCTCTTCCTAAAGTGGCCAAAATCAGCCTCCAATCCCTCGCATAGTGTTCGGCCAAGGTAAGAACATAAAGAATCTTAAGCCTTTTCATGGAATTCTAGTTAATTTCATTATGCTTAAGATGTTTCAGCCACTATTCATCCTCCATGTTGGAATCATGTTGGAATCATGTAATAGGGCATGTAAGGGTTTCAGCCACTATTCATCCTCCATGAACATGATGTGTTTTGATGAGAATAAGATGTAGGAAATTTTGTAGAAATCATCAAAAGCATGGAAATAAGCTTAGTTAAGCTTAATGTGAAGAAAATCAATGGATGGCTTAAAAAGGGAGGTTCATCCATGGCTAAGGGAGTAATATTTTGATGTTAATTAATGTAAATTTCATGTAGAAGTTAGAAAAGTAGCTTAATTTGAAGAAAATCACTAAGTGAGATAGCGAATGATATTCGGCCAACATAAGGGGAAGGAGAATTCTTGCCCATTTCAATGTAATTTAGGTCCTAAAATAATGTACTAATTATTTTGAGACTATAGGCGCGATCGGAATCGAAAACAGAGTTGTCTATCAAAAGTTGTAATTTTAGCACCTATAGAATTTAGACTGCATTTAAAGCCGCAACAAACAATTTATTAGCATCTAAATTATTAAATATTATTTTAATTAAAGAATAAGGAATTTATTAAGTTTAAATGATAAATTTGTAGCCCCAAAGTTTGGAGATGCTACTGGTGCAAAAGAGTAGGATATTGACAAACTAAGAGGTAAGGGATATTTGTATGAAGCGTAAGGATATTGCGTTGTATGATTTTGATAAAATTGTTTTTTGGTGAAATTGGATTTGATATTTTGGATTGAAATTGGAAACAGAAAACTGTGGTTTTGAAGCTGGATTTTGTGCAGGAATGTTAGATTAAAACAAACTGTTATGCTGCCGGAATTTTTTCTAAATTAGCCTAAGCTATTCAAAACTACCATTTTGGCATAAATTTTGAAATAAAAGAAAATTGATTTTATAGGTTTGAATTTAAATTCTTAAATATGAATTTATATAATTAAATCTCTCAATATATACTTCAATTAATTATAAAATTTATCCTGAAATTTTGTATTGAAATATTTTTCTATAGTTGTGGAATTTATATTGGATATTTGAAAAGCTAAATAATGTTTTGATAATATGTTTTGTGAGATAATATTTGAGTATGTGATTTTGTGAATTCTATTTCTTATGAATTTATTTAAAGCATGTTTTCTTAAATTAGCCTAAGCTATTCTAAACTAAATCTCAAATTCAATATATACTTCAATTAATTATAAAATTTATCTTGAAATTTTGTATTGAAATATTTTTCTATAGTTGTGGAATTTATATTGGATATTTGAAAAGCTAATTAATGTTTTGATAATATGTTTTGTGAGATAATATTCGAGTATGTGATTTTGTGAATTCTATTTCTTATGAATTTATTTGAAATATGTTTTCTTAAAATGTTTTCTTAAGTTTTTTTAAGTTATCTCTGTAAACAATTCTAAAATATTTATTGAAATGTTTTGAGACTGTTGGCCCTATAGTTACCTGTGGATACATGCATTTCCGCTCCGTTCCGTTCTGATGCTATTGACTCTAGCCTAGTCTTTAGCTCCCACACTATGGCCATATGTCTACTGTGGTGCATGTGTTTATTGGGTGTAGCCTAGTCTTCACTAAATTTATACTGGGGTGGTAAATTCCTAGTTAACTTAGATCCAGGCACTCCCAGATTTGATATACTTCTGATTTTGATTTATTTGTTTCTTTATGTGTTATGATTTGATTAACATGGTTTTTATGGAATTACTTATTTAACATCTGTTAAAAAATGATATAAATATGATTTATAATGTTTACAAAGAAGTTGTCTAATTTCTATTATAAATATGTTTTATTTCTCAAAATATTGAATTTATATTTGAATTTATGATTTAATTACAACTAATGAATTCCCTATAATGGACTTGGATAACGGAATACGTAAGGTACTTTAAAGTACTTCCCATACTCTTCTGGTTACCCTATCCACTATAGTATCCTTCTTGTTAGATCGTGCTTATCTGATTTAAATTTTAAGATTTTAATTCATGATTTTGTAAGAAAATCCATTTATTAAATTGCATATAGAATATGTAATATTAGCTTTCGTATAGGCATTCCTTACTAAGCACGTTAGCTCACCCCTTTATTTACCACCCTCAAATTATTAGTAGTGAGTTCGGGTCTACTTTACTGGAGGACCTGATTGTCGATATTCCTCAGGCGACTTTATCGATTTGTCGATGTATACTAGATTTACTTTTATGTATTCAGACTTTTGTACGATGCTAAATTTATGTACTTTATACTTAGGATGTAAATAATTATATTTTGTCTATGTAATTGAATTTTCGAATCTTGGGTTATAGAAAAATAAATAAATTTTATTTTGAACATAAGTGACACTGTAGATAGCCCAACCTATGTGATATGTATATGTGAAATTAGTAAAATATATGTTATGTTAAACCGTAATAGAAAGGAAACAAGTGTATTCAACGATATTGGGTTGTACCAAGGGGGCAAAGGTTTAGGGTGTTTTCAATGAATGCCTTAGCCCTTAAAAAGCAAGAAAGAGATCCTTTGCCATTACCACCAATGGACTCTGCCCTCAACTGCCGATCTCAAGATCCGCTGCCTCTATTGGTTTCTCACCATTGCCCAGATATAATTCCACCTATTCTTCTATAGTTTTTTGCTAATTTAAGAACCTTAAGACCTTTTTGAAGAATGGTTTTCTCAATTGGGCCAATGAGTTAGATGTTTGATTGGTTTATGCTTGTTAAGTATTCTAATTTTGTTTGTGTGTGTGAATTTAGGAAGAGTCGAGAGGATAGGGCTTTTTACTGATTTCGATTTTGAGCTTCTTGTATTTGGCTTTGAATTTTTTTTCTGGGTTTGTGGACGAACATGGTTGTGAGAACCCTGTATTCTGATACTGTATACATGTAGCACTACTTACCACTGTTCAATTTCTGTGTATTTCACGGGTACGACAAGAAACAGTGTTGTGGGCCCCACAGGCTCTATAATGCTCAGATGGACGTGAGACTAGATAAATACTATATGAGAAGTTCAATAAGCCTATGGTAAGAATTAGGAACCCAAAATCTCTTATTTAGATTATTTTTGGGAAGTGTGCCAACAATTTAGAAAAATAATTATTAAAGAAATAGCCCGGTTGAATTTCGTTAATAACGGTCAAACTAAATTGACTTTTGACCAACTGATTGAAGTATGATAATCTATGTATAAATAAGTCCTAGGCTATGTCAATAGATAGATCAAATTGGTGGTGAAATAAAAAATTTAAGCGATAGGCCCGGTAGGGTATTTTCGTAATTTCACCCTTACAATCAGTCAAACATTAATAAAACCCCATCCATTCATTAAATTATGTCCAATAATAATATTTAGTGATGAAATAAAATATTTTGGAGTTAAATTGGATAGTTAGAAAAATTATGAAAGTTTAAGGGTAAAAATGTCCAGAATTCTCATAACCAAGGGCATTTTGATCATTTTACCATTTAATGAAGCTTCTAAATTTTTCTTCACAACAGCAGCCGGCCACTCACCCATCTTCTTTAACCTCTTATGCCACCCTCCATAACCAAAGCTTGATAAAAATAAAAACTCAACAAAAACACAATTAAAACAAGCTTATTTCACAAAAATTTCTTCAACAAAATTGTTCCAATTTCAATCCTCTACAAGCCCATATCAATATCTCATCTTAAAATTGACAAAATCAAGAGGAAAGAAGTCCCATGAAATTCAATCAAGGTAAGATAAAATCATGTTTTTGTTTCTTTTAAGTTTTAATGATAGAAAATGATAGATTTAAGGTTCTTAAGCATGATTTTAAGCTTGGATTAAATTGGAACTCCCAAATCACCACCCTCAGGTTTCAGCCATGAATAGAAGGTTAGGAATTCTTGTGGTTTGATGCATGAAAATGATGCCAAATGAATGAAGAAACATGATAAAGCATGAATTTAAGGTTAGATTGTTGAAAATTCATGAATAATTCACCATGGGAATTTTGGCCAAGCTAAGGGGACTATGTGAATTTGCCAATTTGATGAATTTAGGGTGCCATAAGACTGTAGAAACTAAGAGGAGACTGTTGGTGAAGTTGGAATTTAAATCGGAGTTAAATTAAGCAAAATGTGTTTTAGCACTAGTATAAATTACACTGGGTTTGATAATCACTATGGATAATGTAGTAGAATTTGATGAAGAAAAATTTATTAAAATTGAATTATGGTGAATAATGGTGATTGGCATAATGTTTTGTAGCCTGGGAGTGAAGAATTATTGAGTGGTGCTATCGGCAAGTCAGTAGAAAAATGACAAGTAAGGGATGAGTGTGTAAGTTGTAAGGGTACTGTGAATGCATATTTTGGCTCAAATTAATTTTATAAAATTATTTGAAAATCAATTGCTTTCGAATTGGTGAAATTGTGGACATTAGTTGGTTTATATACTATGTTTTCAATGCAGGAGGGCTAGGTTAGAAACAGCCGTTATTCCGCCGAAAATTGTGAAAATTCTATGAAATTATCTTTAATATTCTTAAATATTCGAAATAAATAAATTTCTAAGTGATTTTCATGTGATTTATTAAAATTGCATATTTTTATTATTTACCGAAAAACAATATTTAAATATTCATGTTAATAAATTTTACGTACGTGAAGGTACTAGCATATACTTATAACTGTTTTACAGATCAATAGAACATTTTTAGAAAAGAATATTAAGTGTGAATATTTTATGAATTTTTATTTCAGAACTAATTATATTTTCCATATATTAATTTATGGACTTATTGAAAATATTATTCTTGAAATTGATTTCATAAATGAGATTTCTACTGTATATAAACTGTTTTGAGATTGTTAGGTCCCGTATCATGCTCACGTGTCTCGTGTTACTGTTACTATTACTGTTGCTGACAGACCCGCCAAGTCTTTAGCTTTCATAGTTGTCACTTGGCAAATGTACATTGTGAACCACTGTGACTATGGCCATATGTCATACTGCTATTGTTTCTCCCTACTTGGAATATTGTTATAGCATGATATTCATTGGGTGTTGCCTGGACTCTACTGTACTGTATTGTTTTATTGAATTGAAATACTTTCTAGTACCGAAGTGAATGATTTGAATGTCAACTGTACTGTGAAATTTTAATTGTTACTGTACTGTTTACTGGATTTATATACTAAACTGTTTACTGAAGAGTTTTTCATTTAAATGTTTACATATTGTGTTATATATATATATATATATATATGTTGAAAAATGCATAAAGTGATAACAAGTGACTTAAACTAATTTTACGTGTTATCTTCGACTGCTTACTCCCTATAGTCGCTACTTGTCAAGACCTCGCCCGTTTCAATAGGCCATCGGCGAGCATCTCCTAGGCGATCACACACGCCCCAGGCTTATCTTGACATGTGAGGTTGGCATTCACCCACACTCACACGTATTGTCCGCTTTAGAGGTCACCCACCTCACGACTTTATCTCAAGGGGCCTAAAGAACTTAGGATTAATTCCCTTGAGCGCGTTTTCACTTAAGGTTCGAACCCAGAACCTGTAAGTACCTAACTCTTACACTCATCATACAATTTGGACAAATGGTATATTAATCCGTACACACACACACACACACACACATATATATATATAAATATATGTTTCAGTGAACATGAGAAAGTGCAAGAAACCTTGTTTATTTTTCATTTAAAAGAGACATATTTCAAATTTACAGGCAATAGCTAGCCTCTACAGAAACACATTTCTGAATCTATTTTCTATTAATACGTGACAGACTTTTAAGTTTCCTCAGTTCGCAGTGACATGGATGCAGCTAAATTCACCATGTTTCTGAGAGGAGGTCAACGTAACTACGCAACTTGGCTTCGTTGGAATCACTTTGCTCTCCACTTTGTTAAGAAAATTGTATGCAAACACGGAAGGAATATGGCAGATCAAGTGACGAAAAATTACCCCATTGGTGCAAAAGTCAGCCTTTCTTACAGAGCCAGTATAGTGTGCTCCACTTTGTTGCTTGGCATTCATGTCCTAAAGCTGCTGATGCTGCAGAATAGTATGAATGACACTCATTGCAACTCCAAACTTCAAGCTTATTCATCAGATATTATGCCAGTGATATCATGGGCAGCAACATTAATTATAGTGTGCGAGCTTCCTAAACAAAATCACATAAGATTTCCTTGGATTCTAAGAGCATGGTGGGTTTGCAGCTTCTCATTGTCCATTATCTGCTTAGTTCTCTATACACATTCAAGAATTGCAGAACATGGCCATCTTAAAATGCTAGATTATGTAGAATTTATCGGTCTCCTTGCATCTTTCCCTTGCTGGTTATATCAATCAGAGGGAAGACATGTTTAGTCTTGATTGGCTCCAATAACCTTACTGAACCACTTCTCAGTGGAAAAACTGATAAACATTCGAAACAGAAAAGAGAATCTCCATATGGAAGAGCAACCCTTCTTCAACTCATAACCTTCTCTTGGCTCAACCCATTGTTCTCGGTGGGGATCAAGAAACCCCTAGAAAAGGAAGAGATCCCTGATGTTGATATTAAGGACTCTGCTGAATATGCCTCCTTACTTGTGATCAGAATCTAAAACAAATTAGGGAGAAAGATGGTTTGACAAACCCATCTATATACAAAGCAATGTTCTTTTGATCAGGAAAAAAGCAGCCATTGTTTGCAGTGATAAGTGCAGGAGCATCATATGTTGGTCCATATCTGATTGATGACTTTGTAAAATATTAGTATATCTCCATAATTATGGAAATAATTGTTTGGTTGACCAATTCCGGATATGGTCCATAATTCCACGCTGAATCTCAACTCAATATTTGGCTATTAAAACACAATTTTGTGATGGTTAAACGTGATTTTATCGCCATAATTAGCATGCTCTCGTTAGTAACATAAGAGGGCTCCTTTCGGTCCCCGAGTACGTTAATCTCAGACAAAAACACCATCTAGTGAGGTTTTGAGTGCTTGGAAGATTTGGAAGGTCTGTGATCGACACAGAGCAGACTGTCAGATTTGGCAATTGCTTCAACAGTAGAGTTACAGAGTGCAATGGCTGGAGGTTAGATCCTGTCGCTTCCGCATTTAATTGTTTAACATGTTTCATATTGAGTAGAAGCATGTATAGGCTTGTTTGATGAACTTACATTTGGTATCAGAGCAGTAGTTTAACCTCTGTCTTGCTAGAGATTGTAGAACGAAGCCATAAAAACTCATATTTTGAAACTTTAAGTCTCGGAAATCTTGAAACCTATTCTGTTTTCATGTGATTTTGGTTCAAATATTTTAGATCTATTGTTGTAAAGCTCTAGGGATGAAAAATACATGAAAAACGGGACTATTTGAAGGGTTTTGTGCCGGGTCGGGTCAAAAGACCAAAATTTCTGCAAAAACACCCATTCGGGTGAAGAAGAAGCTAACGCACGCGCCCGATCACGCGCCCGATAGAGGGAAGAAATGCAGGCGCGTGGAATCACGCGCCCGCCTATTGTACAGTGCAGTAACACTGTTAAAAAAAAAAGGGAAAAGAAGGGTTTTGGGCTTTCATATGAGTGGGCCGTTTTTGTCTTTTCTGTTGGGCTAATTTTGGTTAGTTTTGGTCTATTTATTTTGGGCCCTTTGGTTAATTATTTGGACATATAAATTAAATAAAAGGCCATTTGGTTTATTTATTTTAGGCTTTAAGGATTTATTTAATTTAAGTAATTGAAATTATTCAATTTAGGCCAAATAATTATATTTTTGATAGTTTTATATCAAATTTTCAGTTCTGTAATTTTTATAATTTTATGAATAATTGGATTATTTTCACAAAATTAATATAATTATGAAAACTTCTCATTATTTTGGATTTTATGAGGATTTTTCATAAATTTGTAATTTTATAAATGCTGTAATTTTAAATTGAATGATTTTATGAAAATTATCATAAAATTATGATTAAATTATGAAAATTTGATTTGAATGTGCATATATGCTTATTTTGAATATGTACAATTTTGTTATTTTTATACTAGAAGCACATGTAGTTAAGTTATTTATATTATTTGGAATTAAAATTGTCTTGTGTTAATTGCAATTTTTAAATATGAATAAACTTAGAATTTTACCAATATGTCTAAGTGATTTATAATTTATTTAATTAGGGCTTAGCCACAGCAACCTTAATTAAGTATAATTATATTTGTAAAATCACATAATGATATTAGACATAAATTGAAATTAGTTATAAGGTTATAATAAATTTTATCCCACAGGAATTTTTATTATAATTTTATAACTAATTAGGATAAAATATCAAATTAGTTTCTTAATTTACCCACAGGAATTAGGAAATGATATAATTTGATAGTTTTATCATTATGATATGAATCTATTAGAATTAGAACTTTAGCCCACATGCAAGTTTTATGTCTAAGATTCATTAATAAAATATGTTTACATTGGTAGACATAATTAAGTTTGCCTAAAAAATTCTAGATACATAAGCATGTTTATTTTCTATATGCAGTGTTTCCTCAGGCTAGTATTAACCTAGAAGTTCCCGAGCTGGATGGAGAGAACTACAAGGTTTGGAAGAAGAGAGTTCTCCTCCAATTAGGATGCATGGATATAGACTATGCTATAAGGAAAGATGAGCCCGTATTGACTGAGATCAGCACTCCTACTGAAGTAGCTTTACATGAACGCTGGGAGCGATCCAATCGCCTCAGTGTCATGTATATAAAGACAAAGATATCTGCTGGGATATGTGGTTCAGTTGAACAGCATACCAATGTTAGGACCTTACTGAAGGCCATAAATGATCAATTTGTCACTTCAGACAAAGCGTTGGCCAGCACCCTGATAATGAAGTTCTCATCGATGAGGCTCACCAGTGTCAAAGGAGTGCGCGAGCATATAATGGCCATGAGAGATATAGCGGCCCAACTCAAGAAGTTAGAGGTGGAGATGTCTGAGTTTTTTCTTATGCACTATATATTGAACACTCTACCAAAGCAGTACGGACCATTCAAGATATCCTACAACACACATAAGGATAAGTGGACCATAATGAATTGATGACCATGTGTGTTCAAGAGGAGGGAAGACTGCTTATGGAATCGGGTGAAAGTGCATTTTTTGCAAGCCAAGGAAAGACCAAGGATCGAGCCAAGAACAAGGGAAAAGGGAAAATCCCTGCCCAAGTTGACATTAAGAAAGAGTCCAAGTGTTTCTTCTGTAAAAAGAAGGGACATATGAAAAAGGACTGTGCCAAGCTTCAGCAGTGGCTCGTTAAGAAAGGTAATCCACTCTCATATGTTTGTTTTGAATCAAATATGGTTGAGGTTAATCATAACACATGGTGGATTGATTCTGGATCTAAAATTCACATTTCGACTTCCTTACAAGGTATGACAAACCTAAGGAAGCCAGTGGGAAATGAGGAGAGCATCTATTCAAGAAACAAGATGCGCTCGCGTGTTGAAGGCATTAGAACATGCACTTTAGTTCTTAGGAGTGGTTTTGTTTTGCAATTAGAAAAGACCTTTTATATTCCTAGTTTCTCGAGAAATTTAATCTCTGTTTCTAGGTTGGTACCTTATGGATATTCCTTTCAATTTTCAAATAAATCAATATTGATATATTTTAAGTCTGATATTGTTGGGAATGGTACCTTATGTGACGGTCTTTTCTCTATTGATTTGCAAAATGACATTGCTCATAACGCCTTGCATGTTCAAACTGGCACTAAAAGATGTGTTATGAATGAGGACTCTTCCACGTTATGGCACTGGAGATTAGGTCATATCTCCACAAATAGAATTAAGAGATTGGTAAATGACGGAATACTTAGTGCTCTTGATTTTACTGATTTCGACACTTGTGTGGATTGCATTAAGGGTAAGCAAACCAACAAGTCTAAGAAAGGTGCCAATAGGAGTTCAACCATATTAGAGATCATACATTCTGACATATGTTGTCCAGACATTGATGCATATGGTCAGAAATACTTCATCACCTTTATTGATGATTACTCGAGGTTTATGTATCTCTACATGCTTCATAACAAGAGTGAAGCATTAGATGCCTTTAAAATCTTTAAGGCTGAAGTAGAGAAACAATGTGGAAAACCCATAAAGATAGTAAGAACTGATAGAGGTGGGGAATATTACGGTAGATACACTGAAGATGGACAAGCACCTGGACCATTTGTGAAGTTCCTTCAAGAAAATGGGATTGTTGCCAAATATACCATGCCTGGTTCACCGGATCAGAATGGTGTTGCAGAAAGAAGGAACCGAACTTTGATGGAAATGGTGCGTAGTATGCTTAGCAACTCGAAGTTGCTTAAGTCCTTGTGGATTGAAGCTCTTAAAACGGCAGCGTATATATTGAACCGGGTTCCAACCAAGGCTGTTCCAAAGACGCCTTTTGAATTATTCAAAGGTTGGAAATCGAGTTTGCGTTATATTCGCATTTGGGGATGCCCTTCTAAGATAAGAGTTTACAACCCACAGGAAAAGAAACTGGATCTTAGGACCATAAGTGGGTATTTCATCGGATATGTCGAACGGTCCATAGGCTACAGATTCTATTGTCCATCTCATAGCACTAGATTTGTGGAATCAAAGAATGCCAAGTTTCTTGAAAATGACTTAGTTAGTGCAAGCGATCAATCTCAAGACCTAGTTTCTGTGAGAGATCAACCCTCTACCTTGAGTCAAGGATTGGTTATCATGAACAATGTCCCTTCAGTACAACTGGACATTGAACAACCAATCGTTGAAGATCCACAAGTAGCTGATAACTTACCAGTAGACGAGGCTCCTCTGGATACACCAGAATTGAGTGAGCAACCAATTGAACAACATGATCCTTCGGAGAATGTTGAACCAACATTAAGAAGGTCTACTAGGGAAAGGAAATCAGCTATTCCTAGTGATTATATTGTGTATCTACAAGAGTATGATTTCAATATTGGGCCCGTTAATGATCCAGAGACGTTTTCACAAGCCATGAACAGCAAAGAATCAAAACTTTGGTTCGATGCTATGAAGGATGAGATGGATTCGATGGCATCTAATGGAGTATGGGATCTTGTCGAGTTGCCTAATGGGGCTAGAGCTATAGGCTGTAAATGGGTCTTTAAGGCCAAGACTGACTCATTAGGCAACATTGAGCATTATAAGGCAAGACTCATAGCCAAAGGATTCACTCAAAAGGAGGGAATCGATTACAAGGAGACCTTCTCTCCTGTATCTAAGAAAGATTCTCTCCGCATCATAATGGCGCTTGTTGCACATTTTGACTTAGAGTTGCAACAAATGGATGTGAAAACGACATTTCTCAATGGTGATCTAGAGGAAGAGGTTTACATGAAACAACCTGAAGGTTTTTCCTCTAGTAATGGTGAGCATTTGGTCTGTAAGCTCAAGAAGTCCATATATGGGTTGAAACAAGCTTCCCGCCAATGGTATTTAAAATTCCATGAAGTCATCTCATCATTTGGTTTCGTTGAGAATATCATGGATCAGTGTATATACCAGAAGATCAGTGGGAGCAAGATTTGTTTCCTTGTGCTATATGTGGATGATCTTCTTCTTGCAACCAATGATAAAGGGATGCTACGTGAGGTGAAACAATTTCTTTCTGAGAACTTTGATATGAAGGATATGGGCGATGCATCTTATGTCATTGGCATTAAGATCCATAGAAACAGACATAAAGGTATATTAGGTCTGTCACAAGAAGCCTATATCAATAAAGTCTTGGAAAGATTCAGAATGAAAGATTGTTCACCAAGCCCAGCTCCCATTGTGAAGGATGACAGGTTCAATTTGAACCAGTGCCCCAAAAATGATCTTGAGCGGGAACAGATGAAGAACATTCCATATGCCTCAGCTGTTGGAAGCATTATGTATGCACAGGTCTGTACCAGGCCTGATATTGCTTTTGCTGTGGGAATGTTGGGTAGATATCAAAGTGACCCGAGGATGGACCACTGGAGAGCTGCGAAGAAGGTGCTTAGATATCTTCAAGGCACTAAGGATTACATGCTTATGTATAAACGGACCGATGAGTTGGAAGTGATTGGCTACTCAGACTCAGACTTTACTGGCTGTGTTGATACCCGGAATCAACATCCGGTTACAACTTCATGCTTGCCGGTGGAGCTGTTTCATGGAAGAGTGCTAAGCAGACACTGACTGCCACTTCTACTATGGAGGCCGAGTTCGTTTCCTGTTTTGAGGCTACCTCACATGGTGTATGGCTTAAGAGTTTCATTGGTGGGCTTAGAGTTGTTGACTCCATATCTAAGCCATTGAGGATATATTGTGACAATTCAGCTGCGGTATTCATGGCTAAGAACAATAAGAGTGGAAGTCAAAGTAAACACATCGACATTAAGTACTTGGCCATTAGAGAACGTGTTAGAGATAAAAGAGTGGTCATTGAACACGTTAGCACTGAATTGATGTTAGCTGATCCTTTGACTAAGGGCATGCCACTGTTTAAATTTAAGGATCATGTAGAGAGAATGGGACTTGGTCCCACATTTTGATTGTAATTGAAACTCTTATTAATACTATGATGTTTCTCATTTGATTTGTATACACTAAAGTTTTATTTGAGAAATATCCTTGTTGTTTGGACCGAGAATAAACATAAGGTTTATTCATTAAGTAAAAATGGGTTGATTTAGAAACATTTTACATAGTAATACATGGAAGATAATACTCACCACTTGAGGAACTGTCGCCATGATTCATGTGATTTGTTTCTTCTATAAGTGAAATATATGGACCAAGTGGGAGAATGTTAGT
Source organism: Heritiera littoralis (assembly GCA_031772115.1). Taxonomy (NCBI): domain Eukaryota; kingdom Viridiplantae; phylum Streptophyta; class Magnoliopsida; order Malvales; family Malvaceae; genus Heritiera; species Heritiera littoralis. The sequence continues at coordinate 1,796,546 of JAPDPK010000092.1, read as the reverse complement.
ATATCTCCATAATTATGGAAATAATTGTTTGGTTGACCAATTCCGAATATGGTCCATAATTCCACGCTGAATCTTAACTCAATATTTGGCTATTAAAACACGATTTTGTGATGGTTAAAATGTGATTTTATTGCCATAATTAGCATGCTCTCGTTAGTAATATAAGAAGGCTCCTTCCGGTCCCCAAGTATGTTAATCTCAGACAAAAGCACCATCTAGTGAGGTTTTGAGTGCTTGGAAGATTTGGAAGGTCTATGATCGACACAGAGTAGACTGTCAGATTCGGCAATTGCTTCAACAGCAGAGTTACAGAGTGCAATGGCTGGAGGTTAGATCCTATCGCTTCCGCATTTAATTGTTTAACATGTTTCATATTGAGTAGAAGCATGTATAGGCTTGTTTGATGAACTTACATAAACTTCTTAGCGGAGAAGAAAACCAGGAACTTAGAGAGTGGATACCTTCTTGCACTAGCCTTTCTAGGTGCCAAGATGATTGAGACAGCGGCACAAAGGCAATGGATTTTTGGTGCCCGTCAGTTAGGCCTGCGGCTCCGAGCTGCTCTAATATCTTGTATATACAAGAAGGGGCTACTTTTGTCCAGTCCATCTCGGCAAAGCCACACTAGTGGAGAGATCATCAACTATATGAGCGTAGATATCCAAAGAATCACAGACTTTATTTGGTACTTGAATATTATATGGATGTTGCTGATACAAATTTCTTTAACAATCTTCATTTTGCACACGAGTCTAGGTTTGGGGTCGTTAGCTGCATTTGCTGCAACTGCCACACTCATGGTTGCAACATACCAATAACAAGAATCCAGAAAAGGTACCAATCTAAGATCATGGATGTGAAGGATAACAGGATGAAGGCTACTTCAGAAGTTCTTAGAAACATGAAGATTATAAAATTTCAAGCACGGGACAGTCAGTTTGTTGGATTATGGAAGATGATGATTAATTTCCTCAGGAAATTCGATACATGAAGCCTCTTATTTAAAGAGGCTGGGAATGTTTGAAAATAAGCGGGAAAGAAAAACCACCGGAAAAACAGTTACAAAACAAAGTTAACAAATTCCTAAAAAACCAAGAAGAACAATTCCAGCTCAGCACTTGATGCACTTGATATTCGGTAACCAGCTATCCTCTAATACCCCCCTCAAGCTGGAGTCTAGAGATTATGAACGTTGAGTTTAGAGAGCTGATGATGAAATGGAGCAGTTGAATGAGGTTTAGTAAAGAAATCTGCAATTTGATGAGAAGAATTGACATACAACAAACGAAATACGCCAGCTTGAATCTTCTGTCGAATGAGATGGCAATCAATCTCAATGTGTTTGGTTCGTTCATGGAAGACTGGATTTTCAGCTATGGCAATAGCTAATTTATTGTCACAAAATACCAAAGCAGGATCGAAATGAGTAATCTGTAAATCATGCAACAAAAACAACAACCACTGTAATTCACAAGTGAGTGATGCTAAAGCCCGGTATTCAGCTTCAGATGATGATCTAGAGACAGTAGGCTGCTTTTTTGATTTCCATGAAATCAAAGCATCACCAAGAAAAACACAAAATCCTGTAATGGACTTACGTGTGTCTGGACAGGAACCCCAATCCGAGTCACAAAATGCTTTTAAAGAAAGAGTGGTATTGGCTGGAAAATGAATGCCTTGACCAGGTGTTCCCTTCAAGTATCTTAAAACACGATGTGCAGCTGTGAGATGAGAATCAGTAGGCCTCTCAATGTACTGTGAAAGATGTTGCACAACAAAACAGATATCAGGCCTTGTGGTAACTAAATAAAGAAGTTTGCCAATTAGCCTTCAATAAACAAATGGATATGGTAAGGGTGTGCCTGAGTCTTTGGTAAGCTTAAGAGAGGCTACCATAGGAGTAGATGTTGGTTTACAACCAATTAAGCCAGTCTCTTGTAACAATTCTAGTGTATATTTTCGTTGACAAAGATTAATTCCAGCACTTGACCTGGCCACTTCGAGCCCAAGAAAATATTTCAAAACACCAAGATCTTTGATCTGAAAAGCACTATGAAGATAATCCTTCATTCCTTGAATAAGTGCTGCAGTAGGACTAGCCAAAATCACATCATCAACATAGACTAATAAAGCTATGAAGCTGAGGCTTGAACCTTTAACAAATAAAGAATAATCTGAAGTAGCCTGATGAAAGCCTTGAGCAAGCAAAGCACTGGTAAGTTTAGAATACCACTGACGAGTAGCTTGCTTCAAACCATATAAAGATTTTAAAAGTCGACACACCTGGCCTGATTTGGAGGAAGAATATCCAGGAGGTAACTCCATATTTACCTCCTCATTGAGATCTCCATGTAAAAAGGCATTGTTTATAACTAATTGGCGTAAAAGCCAACCTTTTGCAGCAGCCACAGTCAACAAAGTTCTTATGGTTGTCATCTTTGCAACAGGGGAGAAAGTGTCTAAATAGTCTAATCCATGTTGTTGAGTAAACCCCTTTGCTACAAGTCTGGCCTTAAACCTCTCTAGTTGTCCATCTGCCTTATATTTCACCTTGTAGACCCATTTACACCCAATAGGGTTTTTTGAGGGTGGTAAATCAACAATTTCCCAAGTGTTGTTAGCTTGTAAAGCTTCAAGTTCAACCTTCATAGCCTGCCTCCAGCAGTCATGTTTTGCAGCTTCAGCAAAGGTTTTGGGTTCAGAAATGGTGGATATACTTATTGAAAAGGTTTTATGAGGGCCAGAACATTTGTCATAGGTAAGCACATCAGATAAAGGATGATAGAAATCTGTAAATGCATTAACAGAATTACCTTGCTGTAGGATATTGGAACTAGCTAAATTACAGTGGTAGTCTTCCAAATAAGAAGGTGGAACACGATTCCTAGTTGATTTTCTAAGAAAAGGTTGCTGTGAGATATTTGCAGAATCTGACAAGGGAATAGAAATATTGTCTGAAGTGCTATGATGGTTAGGACAAGATGAATCATCGGTATAAGAAGAAGTGTGATTTGGCAATATAGGAGGTTGTATAGAATTGTGCTCCATATGATTGTTAAGAAAGGGTCTAGACTGAGATGAAAAAGGAAAGATAGTCTCATAGAAAACAACATTTCTAGACACAAACACATTTCCTGTTTGAAGATTGAACAGCTTAAAACCTTTTTGAGTAGGTGGAAAACCAAGGAAGATACATCTCATTGCTCTTGGTGCAAATTTCGATCTTGGATGAGACAAAGTGGAGGCATAACAGAGGCTACCAAACACTTTGATGTTGGAATAATCAGGTGGCTTATGATGGAGTAATTCATAAGGAGTTTTATGTTGTATAACAGGTGAAGGAGTTCTATTAATAAGAAATACAGCATGACTGACACAATCACCCCAAAACTTTCTGACAGATTAGCTTGAAACCTTAAAGCTCGAGCTACATTTAAGATATGTTGATGTTTTCTCTCAACAATACTATTCTGTTGGGGAGTTTGGACATAAGAGGTTTGATGAATTATTCCTTTTGAAGAATAAAACCAAGGCATTCGAAACTCTTGTCCATTATCTGTTCTAATGACCTTAACTTTGATTGCAAATTGTGTCTCTACTAAAGTACAAAAGTTCTGTAACAAAATACTGGTTTCAGATTTCAGTTTCATAAGATGCAGCCAAGTATATCTGGTATGATCATCTACAATAGCAAGGAAATAATGGTCACCATACAAAGAAGAGACAGTGTAAGGCCCCCAAATATCAACATGCACAAGATCAAAAGGACCAACAGCAATTGATGTACTCAGTGGGAAAGGAAGTTTCTTTTGTTTTGCCAAATGGCAAGTATCACAAGGTGAATCATTTTCAATACAGATGGAAGAATCGACATTATTTAGTAATTTGAGTCTACTATTCGAAAGATGACCTAATCTATAATGCCATATATTCTTGAAAGAAATATTAGAAGTTGAACAGGAAACAATAGAGTCAGAATCTGGTTTTACACAAGAAACAGGATCAAAAAGCTGATAAAGACCACACACTTGTTTAGCTAGTCCAATCTTCTTCCAGCTATGTATATCCTGTATAATACACCAATCAGATTGAAAAAGAAAAATGCAACTGAATGTTCTGGTCAGCTTACTGACTGATATGAGGTTAAAAGTAAAAGTAGGTACAAATAAGGCATTCTTAAGAATAAAACTGGATGACAATCTAACATTTCCGATGTGTGTGGCTAATGCATGCTGTCCATTAGGTAGTTTAACATAAGAATTCTCAATAGGTTTATATGTTTCAAAAAGGGTGAGACAACATATAATGTGATCAGTGGCTCCGGTATCTAGGATATATTTAGAACAAAGGTTGTGGTTAATGTGAGAAACAGAAAGAGAAATACCTTTACTGTCCACTGCATTTACATGACTTATTGGAGAGGAGACCATGTCTGTTGTCTGAAGCAATGCAAGTAACTTTTGGTACTGCTCCTGAATGAAGGTGATAGGAGTATCGGTAGAAGCAAAGTCAGGCTTAACAACTTCTTCAGCACAGTTTACAGTAACAGGTGCTTTGTTCTTTAACTTAAAACCAGGAGGATATCCATGTTTCTTATAACATTTTTCAATCGTGTGGCCAGAATATCCACAGTAAGAACACATAGATCTCCTTTGTGTATTAAAATTCTTTCTGAAATTGCCTCTAATAGAGCCATCTTTGCTAGTAGTGAAGATCTTGCTTGCAAGAGCACTTGTTTCACCAGTCGGAGGATTAACAAAGTAATTCAACTGTCTCTCTTGTTGAATTACTAATGAGAATGCCTTGTTGATGGACAACAGGGGATCCATCAACATTATTTGAGTTTTAACAGTGGCAAAACTTTCATTAAGGCCCTTCAAAAATCTGATGACATAATCAGTAGCCTGATAACTCCTCACAGTATCAAAAGCACCACAGCAACAGCACGGATCACAAGAACAGATTGGAGTTGGTCTGAGATTCACAATCTCATCCCAAAGCATCTTCAACTTTGTAAAATACTCAGTAACAGACAAAGTACCTTGTTGAAAAGTATAAATCTCTTCTTGAAGATCAGAAATTCGAAACAAATCTCCTTGGCTAAACCGATCTTTTAGATCTTTCCAAACATCTAAGGCAGTATCAATCCAGATGATACTCTGTGCAATAGATGGAGAAACAGAGTGAAGAAGCCACGATAAGACTAAGGTGTTGCAGCGTTCCCATGCGAAAAAGGTTGGATCATCTCTCGATGGTGGTAAAATGGATCCATCAATGAAACTATATTTATTCTTGGATAAAAGAGCCATTTTCATAGCTCTATACCATGAGTGATAGTTTGGACCAATGAGAGGAGATGAAACGAGGTTTAAAGAGGGATTTTCTGATGCATGAATGAAATAAAGACTCGACGGAACATCTCCTGGATACATGGTGTTTGTTTGGAAAGAAAATTTAGCAAAGAAAAAGAAGAATTATTCGAGAAAACGAGCAAGAAACGATTGCTCTGATACCATGTTGGATTATGGAAGATGATGATTAATTTCCTCAAGAAATTCGATACATGAAGCCTCTTATTTATAGAGGCTGGGAATGTTTGAAAATAAGCGGGAAAGAAAAACCAGCGGGAAAAACAGTTACAAAACAAATTTAACAAATTCCTAAAAAACCAAGAAGAACAATTCCAGCTCAGCACTTGATGCACTTGATATTCGGTAACCAGCTATCCTCTAATACAGTTCCTCCACAAGCTAGAGAGCTTGAGGAAGGTGGAGTATAAATGGCTATGGAAATCACAAAGATTGTCAGCAATTTCAGTTTTCATTTTTTGGGGATCGCCAATGTTTATCTCTGTGGTGACTTTTGGGGCATGCATGCTAATGGGGATTTAGCTCACTGCTGGTAGAGTCTTGTCTGCACTGGCTACCTTCCGAACGTTACAAGAACCTATATTCAGTTTACCTGATCTACTCTCAGTCATAGCACAGGGTAAAGTTTCAGCAGATAGAGTTGCTTCCTACCTCCAGGAAGATGAAATAGATCAGGACGCCATTGAGTTTGTTCCCAAAGATCAAACTGAGTTCGAAGTCGAAATTGACAATGGAAAATTCAGCTAGGACCCTGAATCAGGCAATGCTACCCTTGATGGGGTGCAACTTAAAGTGAAGAGAGGGCTGAAGGTGGCAATATGTGGAACTGTGGAGTCAGGCAAGTCTAGCTTGCTTTCATGCATTCTTGGAGAAATAGGGAAGTTGTCAGGTTCAGTAAAAATTAGTGGTTCAAAGGCTTATGTTCCTCAGTCGCCATGGATATTGACAGGGAATATCAGGGAGAACATTTTTATTTGGGAATCCTTACGACATTAACAAATATGACAGAACAGTTAAAGCATGTGCTTTGACAAAGGACTTTGAGCTATTTCCTCGTGGTGATTTAACTGAGATTGGAGAGAGAGGGATTAATATGAGTGGACAGAAGCAAAGGATACAAATTGCCCGTGCAGTCTACCAGGATGCTGATATATATCTTCTCGATGACCCATTCAATGCCGTGGATGCTCATACAGGCAGACAGCTCTTTGAGGTAAAATGTAGTCTCTTGACTTGAAAGGCGGAGAGGCAATAATGTTTCCGGGAATAAGTTTATACCATGGATCCTAGAATTATACAGTTCACCCTATGGCTACCTTTTTCAACTGTCAAAAAACTTTAAAGACTAGTTATTGCTGTAGACACCATTTTTGTCCGGTTCTTTTTCAAACATTTTTAATTAATTAGTTTTTTTATATTTGATTTTTAATTTTTAATTTTTATTTTTTAGATTTAGAAATAAATTTTGGATTTTGATTTTGATTTTTATAGAATAAAATAAAGAAAATGAAAAAAAAAAAGAGAAAAGAAGGAAATCAGAATTAATTTTGATAGGAAAGTAAAATTAAATGAGACTATTAAAGATTGAAAATCAAAATTTTGTGAAAAGAAAAGTCAAAATTAATATCGGATTCAAGTCCGATTCTTGAAATATAAAATTTCCTAAAAAAGTTGATTCTTGATTTCCAAATTATTACCAAAAATAAAAAAAATATAAAAAATATAAAAGAAAAAATAAAAAGAAAAAAAGAAAAACCTAGGTCTATAAGGGGAGGCGAGAAACAAAAAAACCGAAAAAAAAAATCGAGGAAAAAACCCTGGAGACCCTAGAAAGAAAAAACCTAGTTGGAGAAGAAAAAGAAAAAACCCTAGCTAAGGCCACCTTCACCATCGCTCCCTGCCACCGGTGCTGCCTCTCCATTACTGCTGCGTTTCAATCCATGTCCATTATCTTCTGCTGTGTCCATCATCACCTCATCCCTGTACCACGAACCACCGCTGCACTCACCAGTTTTGCACTGCCCGCATTTCCTTTGCTGCGATTGCCCTGCATCCCTGCAACCTTCTGTTGCGGTCCATCATTGCTGCACGTTCTGCAATTTCCTTCGTGCCCCGAAGCACCACTGCACCGCATCGCTTCCTCGCACGTTTCCTGCTCCTCCTCCCCGTCGCTGCTTAATTCTCGCAGCTGCCGTCTACCCTTGCATCATTCGACCACACTGCTCCACGATACCGTTGCCATGACTGTGTTCGGTCCATTGTGAAGCAAGCCCCATCATCTCCTCACTTCCAGCGTTGTCATTGCGCTGCAACCTTGTCATCGCTGCTACACATCACTACATCTGCGAGCTTCCCTGCGCCAAAATGCTGCTGCCTTGCCATCACCAAACTGCTTGCTGCATGTGTTAAACAAAGAAAAGAAACCAGAAAATTGAAGCAAAACCGCAGGTACCCATTCTTTGCCGTTATGCTTACATTTAATACATCTTTTTGACTAGTTGACTATGGAATCATGTATTTGCACGTGGATTTACATGAAATCATCTTGCACATGTTGCTTGTATTATGCGTGTACATATATATTTATTAATTGCTTGTGGAATCATGTTGTTTAATTTGTATTTTGCTTTTGGATACTGCTTATAAACTGATGCATTTACCTTAGTTCGATGTCTGTAGATTACTTACAAGCTGATAATGAGTTTTAGATTGATAATTAATTTGGCTAACAATTAATTAGGTATTTTACTTACTTAATGTAATTTAAAGTAATTAATATAATTGATATGATTTAAATAAGGTCGACATGGTTTATTTGATTTGGAAGATATTCAATCTATTTAATTTAATTTGTTAATAACTTTGTATGATAAAAGATTCAATTGGTGCGAATTTATATGATTGCTATGATTAAGTTATGTGGTTTAATTTCGTTTATTTAAATGATACGAATGACGTGTAATTGATCTTGTGATAAATATGATTATACCGATGATGATATTTTAAGAAAGTCAATTGAGACATCTTAAAATGCCTAGGTGAGGAAATTCTTTCTTAAGTTGAGCCAAATTGATGGAATACTTTTGAAAGAATTTTCAATAAATTATAATACATGTTTATTCTTAGTAAATTAAATATGAATAAAATATAAATAAATATAGATAAACAAATATAAATACAAGAACATAAACAAAAATATTAAATAAATAGAACGAAATAGTTTAGATTGAAAATAATTAGCAATTAATAAGATTAGATAATAATGAAATAAATGTGGATTATACCGAGGATGAAATTCTAAGAAAGTCAATCGAGACTCCTTGGATATTTCTAGGTGAGATGATTCTTTCTTAAGTTGAGCCAAATTGATGAATACTTTTAAAAGAATTTTCAATAAAAATATAATTCATGTTTATTAAATAAATATAAATAAATGAAATAAATAAAATAAAAATAAATCAGATCAAGATTAAGATTAAAGAAATTTAAATAAAATTAGATAAATGAACTAAATAGCTTAGAATAAAAATTATAGGAAATAAAAAATATGAATTATGCCAATGATGAAATTTCAAGAAAGTTAATTGGGACTCCTTGAAAATTTCTAGGTGAAAAGATTTCTTTTAAGCCGAGCCAAATTGATGGGACGCTTTTAAGAAAATCTTCAATAAACCATGATTCATATTTATTCTCTAAATAAATAAAATAAATAAATAAAATATAGAGATAAATATAATATGAAATAAGATTAAAAAATATAGAAATTAATATGGAGTCGAAATTAGAGCCAAAGTTAGAAAGAATAAGATTTTCATAAATTATGTAATTAATCCGACGATGGAGTTCAAGAAAGTCAATCGAGACTCCTTGAACATCTTGAGGTGAGGGTGATTTTTAAGATTGAGCCAAATTGATGGAAAAATCTTAGAAATATTCTCAATATATAAACATATCGAAATTAATATAAACACAAGGCAAATTGTAAAGATAACCTAAAACTAGTTGGTACCATTTTAGGATGGGCGTTGTAGGGGTGCTAATCCTTCCCTACACGTAACCGTACTCCCGAACCCTAGTATCTTTGAACGTAGACCAAGCCTTATCCTTAGTTTGAATAGGTGACCAATCACACCTAGGTTAGAATGGTTGGTGGTGACTCTATAGTTTTGTATCTAGCTATTAGGTTTTCTCCAAAACTTAATACGTTATGACAATTGCTTTCAACTACATTTTGCAGGACTGTTCGATGGGAATTCTCAAAGAAAAGACTATACTTTATGGTACCCACCAAGTTGAGGTTCTGCCTGCTGCGGACATCATTCTGGTAAGTAAGATACCCAAATTTCTTGAGTCATATCAAATGATTAAATGCATAGTTCATTGAGAATAACTAACCACAAAATACATTTTGTATTCTTTTTTTGTATGGATATGAACTAACCACAAAACGGAAGAATTGCACAAGCAGGCACATTTAAGAACTTCTGAAACAAAATATAGGATTTGAAGTTTTAGTTGGTGGCCAGAGCAAAGCACTACAATCTGTTCTGACAGTTGAAAATTCCAGTAAAACATGTCAAGATCCGGGAACTGATGATGAAATTAACACAGATTTGACTTCAAGTTCCCAACTGCTACTGGCACAGCACGGTTCGGAGTATAGCCTTCCTACAGAGATATCAGAAAATGGAGGAAAACTCGCGCAAGATGAAGAGAGAGAAAAAGGAAGCATTGGGAAAGAAGTTTACTGGTCCCATATGACCGCTGTGAAAGGTGGAGTCCTGATTCCAATAATAATTTTGGCACAGACATCATTCCAAGTATTACAGATAGCAAGTAACTACTGGATGGCATGGGCTTCTCCTCCTACAAGTGAAACAGAGCCTACGTTGGGGTGAACTTTATAGTACTTGTTTATTCACTACTTGCTGTTGGTAGTTCACTCTGTATCTTGGTGAGGGCCATGCTAATGGCGGTAGGAGGACTTTGGAAGGCACAGAAGCTCTTCCTTAACATGCTGCACAGTGTACTCCGTGCTCCAATGGCATTTTTTTATTCAACCTCAGCTGGAAGAATCTTAAATCGGGTGAGTTGCATAAGCTAAACGAATTTTCTCTGATCTCAATTACAGAAAATTTGTAGGTAACGCTAAATTATTCATAGTTCTTGATGCAAAATGCAAAATCTCTTCCGTTCCCTCCATCATAATAAATCATTAGAAGAAACCATAAAGATGACGTCATGTTGAATGAATGAATCTAATCTCCAAAAAGAAATCAGTCCAATTTTTAGTTCATGCAGGATCTCCGAATTAGAAATGTCTAAAGGTAATTGATATTAGAAGAAAGTCTGAAAATGAGATGATAGGGATAGCTAAATCTTTTTAGTCAATGTACTTGCACTAAACTTCTATGGTGTTGGAGCTCAATAGCTGAAGATCATTTATATATGATTGCATGACAAAGACTCATGGTCTTAAGTTGTTCTATTTCCAGGCTTCTACTGATCAAAGTGTGCTAGATTTGGAAATGGCAGCCAGATTAGGACGGTGCGCTTTCTCAGTAATACAACTCCTCGGGACCATTGCAGTGATGTCACAGGTAGCATGGCAAGTGTTTGTCGTCTTCGTTCCAGTAACTGCAATCTGCATATGGTACCAAGTAAGTTTCAGTGCATATTTATTTCTAATATATCTAGAGATGATTGCCTTGTAGAAAGAGAATCCAAATATGAGTTATTGTTAAATATAGAAAAGACAGTGCTTTATACTTGTAATATTTTATCTAATCCAAATTAATTTCAGAAAAATAGAAAATGCTAAAGCATATGCCAAGTTTGCATGCAAAAAATCAACTATTGTTAACTGCCACCAAAAGAAAAGCTTTACCAATTCATTTTTATGCATAAATGTTTCAGCAATATTACATACCGACAGCAAGAGAACTGGCCCGCTTAGCAGGAGTAGAAAGAACTCCTATCCTCCACCACTTTGCAGAATCACTGGCTGGTGCAGCATCAATCCGTGCATTCGGTCATGAAAACCGTTTTGTTGGTGCAAACCTTAACCTCGTTGACAACCATTCAAGGCCCTGGTTTCATAATGTCGCAGCAATGGAATGGCTTTCGTTTAGACTAAATCTACCGTCCAATTTTGTATTTGCCTTCTCATTGGTTGTGCTGGTGGTTCTCCCTGAAGGAATCATTAATCCAAGTGAGTAAAACAAGTATTATATATAGTAACTTGTTTTTTCTTTCTGAAAATTGTATCTTCTATGAAAGAAAGAGGGACAAAAGAGATAATCAATGATCCACTGATCCATAATTGAAAATTTTTTTCTAACAAGCATTGCAGGACTGGCAGTTACATATGGAATAAATTTGAATGTTTTGCAAGCTGCAGTAATATGGAACATATGCAATGCAGAAAACATGTTGATCTCAGTAGAGAGAATTCTTCAGTACTCAAACTTAGCTATTGAATCCGCCCTGTAGATTGAAGAGTGCAGACCACATAACAACTGGCCAGAAGTTGGAACAATTTGCTTCAGAAATTTGCAGCTACTGCCAGCATGGCTGTAAACATAAAATATTTGCATAAAAAATGTTAACAACTGCTTCAATCAAATCTTGAATCATGCTGTTCTAAACTTCTGATAATAAGCCTGCAAGTTCCTCTCAGGCAACCAGAATCTGTTGTGAAGTTTGAGATTCATATACTAATGCTGACCGTCCTACAGATCCGTTATGCTGAGCATCTTCCGTTCGTCCTCAAAAATATTAGCTGCACATTTCCCGGAAGAAAGAAAATTGGTGTTGTGGGAAGGACAGGAAGTGGCAAATCAACACTTATACAGGCTATTTTTAGGATTGTTGAGCCAAGAGAAGGGAGCATCGTAATTGATAATGTCGACATTAGAAAGATAGGCCTTCATGACTTAAGATCAAGACTTAGCATCATTCCACAGGACCCAACAATGTTTGAGGGAACTGTTCGAGGGAACCTTGATCCTCTATTGCAATATTCAGACCATGAACTATGGGAGGTAATTGATCTTCACAAAACATATCCTTAAAATAAATTATGGAACTAAATATTTTTCTCACCTGGAACCCAGCTTCACTTGAGAAGTAGACAACAGAAAATACACATTTGAGTGACATGCACGCAAAATTTTCGTTAGATGTTAGAAAAATGACACATAGCTAGTAGCCTCAGCCACAATCACTCCTGTGTCACTATTTCTTTATGGTAGAACACTATTATGTTGATATCATAACAATGAACTTACAATATCCCAATATTTCAGGTTCTCGATAAATGCCAACTTGGTGAACTGGTACGTGCAAAGAAAGAAAAGTTGGACACCACCGGCCAGATTCATAACTTAAGAAGCTTAATAACTAAATATACCCTTAACTTTTCGTATAAAATGGATATAATCCCTCAACGTTTTATTATATGAAAATCAGTCCATAAACTTTTATTTTACTATAAATAAACCCTTAACCTCTTAAAGTCATATAATTAAATTCAAATCCATTAAATGACACCAACTTCTGTTAATATTGCACATGTGGCATGACACGTGACAATCAACTAAGCTATTCATGTCAGCTTACACGTTGGATATCCAAACGGTAGTTAGTGTCATTTAATAGATCTGGATTTAATTGCATGATTTTGAATAGTTGAAGGTTTATTTACAATAAAATAAAAGTTTATATACTGATTTTTATACGACAAAACATTAAGGGCTTATATCCATTTTATACAAAAGGTTGAAAGTACATTTAATTTTGAGCCTAACTTTGGGAATAATGCATAGACTGATTGTATTATGCTGCTATCGAAAGCTGCTAATTACTAAAATGTCTTTATCAGTGGTCGAGAATGGGGTAAACTGGAGCATGGGCCAGAGGCAATTATTCTGTCTTGGAAGGGCATTGCTGAAGAAAACCAGCATTCTTGTACTGGATTAAGCAACAGCATCAGTTGATTCTGCAACTGATGGAGTGATACAGAGGATCATTAGGCAAGAGTGTAAAGATCAGACAGTCATAACAATAGGTCATAGAATCCAGACTGTTATAGACAGCGATCTTGTTTTGGTTCTAAGTGATGGTAAGTATGGATGAAAAGATATTTGTGCGCTTACAAAGACATGACATGAGCACTAGAATTGTTAGAAAACAAATTGAATCACTTTTGTGTTAACAGGAAGAGTTGCAGAGTTTGACACGCCTGCAAAGCTACTAGAAAGAGAGGATTTATTCTTCTCTAAGCTTATAAGGGAGCACTACATGCGATCAAGGACCTTCAACAAATTATAAAACCTCCATAACTAGATCCTGCTTCTGGGAATCCTAAAACACTGAATGAGGCAATAGAGAAGATCATCCTATGAAGATGTTTGAAAGATCATTGAGCTAGCAAAATAAAGGACAAAGGAAACAGTCAAACATGAAGCCCGAGCCATGAAATCGTTATCCTGAATCCTGAAATCCTATGTAGCATCTAAAACACTTTCAAATACTACTTGTTATGGAAGAAAGAAAAAAAGATTTGCCCAAAGCCGGGATTATATTATTTGTAGATGTTTAACGGATTTATAGTGGGTTATGGCCAACAAAAGATTAATGAGAATATAGACTTGCCTAGCCTACCATATGGTCTGCTTGACGATCCGAATTTTTTTTTCTTATCAAGTTACTTTGCCATTTGAATTTTGACCATCAACCACCTATGCAATAATACGAAAGTTGAAAGACATAAAAACATGATAGGATTAGTTGAAGCAGTGAACCTGAAACAGAATCTCATGCCCAACCCATAAATTGACTATTTTATCCCTATAAAATCCCATCTGTAACTTTCATCCCAACTGCCTCGCCATCTTGCTGTCGCTGGAACCAAAAACGTGAACAAGCAGCCATCTGCGCAAGGAATCTCTCTCTCTGAGTCCCCCCACAGGCCATGTTAGAGTTCATTCTATTTTTTCTTTTCGAGCCATGAACAGTTCTCTCGAACTTTTCTCAACTTCAGAATCCCCGACCTAGCTAATATCGGTGAGCCTCTCCTTCTTTAGCTGCCAATTTTGGGTGAAACCAAATCTCGACCATGATTTTTGCTTTGGGGAGAAAAAGTCTTTGATTGGCTTGGACTCAAGAGAGTCAACTGTATGTATGGAGGACGAGACCTGTATTTCGGATGTTCGCTCAAGAGCCATTGGACAAACTGCATGACATCACGCAAGAGTTCTTGCACGAATGCAATTGTAAACTTACACAAGTTTACTTGCGCAAATATACGTGATTCGCTCAAGGACTCTTGCGCGAATCATGTATTTTTGCGCAAGAATTCTTGCGCTAACTATGCAGTTTTGCGCAAGTTTTCTTGCGCAATGATTATTGTTTCTCGTTCGGCTGCACGTTACACTGCTGTCACGATCCTGTAGCTTCCACAAGTTCCAGCCTTTTGTAGCAGCTCTCCAAGTTAACAGCTGCTTCACGGGTTCTCTTACATTGCTCCTGTTTCAGCTACGGTCTTGTTCTCCTCTTCAATGGCTGCTTGTTCACGTTTTTTGGTTCCCGCGGCAGCTAGATGGCGAGGCAGATGGGATGAAAGTAACATATGGGATTTTATAGGGATAAAATAATCCATTTATGGGGTAATTTTAAAGGAATAAAAACGGAATGGGGCAGATTTAGTAAAAAATGAGGGAGGTTTAAAATTTTCCATTTAGCAATTACTTACTCTGAAAAATAATTTACAAGAAGATGGAGAATGAGATTACAGTTTTATCCACTATTAATAAATAAGTCTAAAACAGAGCCACAGTGGAAAAGGAAAGGAGGTTAAAAGCGGAGGGTGGGGCCTAACAAAAGATTATATCTTGTGGAGTCGTCTCGTGGTGTATAACCTGCGAGGAGAGGAGAGAAGAGAAGGGAAGTTGCATAATCGAATGTCGATGGCAGTGACGTCAACGGCGAGCCTGCTCGTAGCCGTCCGAATGGAGAGCTGGAAATCCAACGGTGGTCTTCCCGCTATTCCTGGTCTCTCAGTCTCTAAACCCACTTGGGTCGTCAGAACTGAGGCAAAGCCCCTTTCTTTTTCTATTCATTGTCTTTCGATTTCCCAATTCCGTGGACATACAACCACACCAATCTTAACTTTTCTACTGCATAAAAGGATTGTTTTCTGGGCTCCAAAAATTTCCAATTTCTCTTGGATTTCTTGAAAATTTCCCGCTCTAGTTTTCTTTAAAATAATTATGGCAGGAAATGAATGGTTCTAGTGATTTCTAGACACCGCTTGTAATGATTGTGGTGCAGAAAAGTAAAGTAGTACTACTATGTTTTAATGTTTCTGCTCATGTCCTTTTGTAGTTCTTGTTCGGACCCTCGTGTCCATAATTGAATCTATTATGCGGAAATATACCTAATTGCATGCCTTTGGAAAATTAATAATGATGTTGTTATTAGTGAGCATTGCCCTAGCTATTCTTCAAACTGCTGTTTGATTCTTTTAGAATTGTTTAAAGCATGTTTGTGTTTCCAGTATCTGCTTCATGGGCATGTCTTATTAAGGCGTGCTCCTAAATATCCATGAAGTACTTGTGGTGTTTGCAATTCTGCTGCTAATTGTATCAGAATTTTATTACCCTGAAGAACTTGTCATGCTTGTAAACAGATAATGTTGCTAACAGAAACAATACAGTACAGTACCATTCTACACCAGAACCATCTAGCCTGTAATAAATCAGATCAGTTTAGAAAGGATTTTGTTTTATCTAAAAGCTAACCTCCATCAAACTGAATTTATTTTTCTGTGAAATAAGAGAAAGTTGGAAGTGATTTGGGTTGTTTCCATTCATTCACTTTTTGTTTGTGCAGTCAAATGTTCAGTGAGAGAGAATGAAGAATCCTGATCCACCATGTGTCGTCTGCCAGGGAAGCGGCAGAGTTGATTGCCACTGTTGTTGTGGAAGAGGTCTCTCTTCCCGCCTACATGATTTCTTGGCTGTAAGAAACTATTGAGTAGGTTAATCTAGGAACTCTTAAGCTATATAATATGCCTTTCAGACTTTCAAAACTCATTCTGATTCGAAGTGAAAGACGTGTTTTTTTTCTTTGTGTGGGTGGGTGGGTTTGGGGGGAAGGGGGGGAGTGATTGAGGTGTTTGTAAGATTTACCTTCTTGGATAAATTTTTCTTCTGCAGACTTCTCTTTTGTTTTCTTTGTTTTTAATTACCCTTCGGTGGTGAAACTTACTACTTCTGATAATACCTTTTTCCACTGTGAAAATGTAAAAAGTGAAATTGAAATTATAACGTTATGACCAGATTTTCTGAATGTTAATACTAATTAATAGTTAGAATTAGTTCATTTGTCAAACTTTATATACGTTTTCTTCTCCTTGTATCTCCTTTTGGGTAGCTTGTAAATTTTTGCTATCTACCTTTCTCTGCCACTATCTGAATTTTTTTTTTGTAGTATTCTGCTCTGTTGCTTTGAGCACCATATGGATTAGCATTTATGATATGATTCATTCTCTTGGGCTCTCCCTATGTTATACTCTTGTTGCTTATAGTAATATTGTGTTGTAATATTGCAGGAAGGACAAATCATGTTCATCTAGAGATGCTTCCCAAAGGAGAATGGCCAAAATGGTGAGGTATAAAAAATATACATCATTCATATCATATTCCCTGGTAATGGGGCTCCAAGTAACTTATTATGATCACTTCTGCAGGTGCCGGACTTGTGGTGGCAGTGGCCTTGGCTACTGCTCCCGTTGCCTTGGAACAGGGGAATACAGGTACATAATGGGCTTCCGTTTCATGGAGAGAGATGCTGGTCACACCCGAGATAGTAAGTATTGGAATCAAGGTGACCGCAGTTCACAGAGTGCAGCAAATGGACTGCTTCATCACGAGCAGAATGAGATTTGAAGAGTTGGTGGAAGCATGGATACGAGACTTCCTTGGCAAATTTTTCATTGGCTAGGCTCCATATTTTGCAACCCAAGTGATGATTTTCAGGCTTGCATCTGATTCTGAAATTTTATTTAGATGGACACCTTAAATTCCGTAGGGTGCAAATTCCCTTCATTAGAGTTGTTTTACATAGAGCAAAACGTTATAGGTTTCAAGAGTTTGCCATAAAACATTGCTGTCATCATAGATGTCAAACAAATCGATACACTTTGTATGGTATTATGGGATGAGATTGCCACTTCTAGGCATTAAACCTGCAATGTAGTAAACACTTTCCCCTCCTTTGCTTTCCTTCCCTACCCTAACCCTCCCTCTTTAGTTACGGCTTCCAAAGGAGACTTATCTTTTGAGGGTTTTGGTTTTGATTTTGGACATTTCTTCTATATCATTATATATATGAAGACATATATCTTTATACATCATTTCTTATTAATCAAGAAAGAAACAGTGGAACTTGCTTTTGATTTTGGACCAACTCGATTTACGATGAAGGAAAGGAGATGGTGTGTCGCAAAGCCAGTAGAAACCGACGTTTGCCTCGCGAGCGAGACCGAACTGAGGTTAAAATGCCTCTCATTTTCACTTCGGATGACCCGCATGACTGGTATGTTGGTTGGAGAAAGGAATTAGAAATGGAGTACTTCAATATAGTGTCTTTTTAGTGTAGTAAGAAGTTGGTATTGCTTCTGCGTTGAACCTCCTTGGTGGATATGAAGATGATCTTGAGTGTTCTTGAGTGTCTTGAATCACCTTGAATTTTGATCTCCTTGGTAATCACGAACAAATGCAGAAATGGCTTCTAGGTGTGCTGCTATAATGCCACTTTCCTTAGGATTATTTCGCCCCCACCAATTACGGCATGCAACAGGGGTTTATCGAATATCCTTAGGATACAAAGAAGCCCTTGTTTAAAATCACTTTGCACTAGTGAAATTAAACCACTAAATACTCTTGACAAGTACAAAAGTATCTTGTCTTAGTCACTATCTTCTGCAGCAAATAATGTCTAAGAAACTTATCTTTAGTTTGAGAGGGAGAGGGAAGAAAGAATATCAGAATTATTCTGGTATATTTTGATATCTATCTCAAGTATAAACTTGACATCTCTATTTATAGAGATTAATTCCAAGTGATGCAATCTTTAATCAAGTGATATGATTTTTCAATTGTGTTGTTTGATTCATCAAACACAATTGTTTAACAAGGTCACAACCTTTGGAGACAAATGGTAATGTTGCTTAACCATTCAGAAGTTGAATAACATCTTTTGGATGAGCTTGTAACTCTTTAAGCAAGAAACTAGTCGTCGTATATACTTTTTATACTGGGCAGTCGGATGCCCGAAAATGGCAGTCAAATGCCCTAGTGTATTTTTAAAACAGTAAACAAGTCCAGGTATGGCAGTCGACTGCTCTCTCATGGCAGTCGACTGCTCTAACATAAATTTTATACAGAAGCTTGATCGTATTATGGGCAGTTGACTGCCTTATATGGCAGTTGACTGCTCCCCAAGGCAGTCGACTCCCTTCCCAAGGCATCCAACTGCCTTAGTGTAAATTTTATACAGAATGTTTTCTGCACAAGGGCAGTTGACTGCTCTACCAAGCTTCAATTAATCGAGTTTACTTCGATTTTCTTAACTCGGAACCTTACCAAGGCATTAGTTTCTTAATTCCATTGATTAAACTTTATATGTAATCAATAATTCATCCACTTTTTGAAAATATTCTAACAATCCCCCACCATTTTCAAAATAAAGTAAATCCGATACTTAAGGAATCCTTATGCATAAATGAAGGTATCAATCCTGATTTAAAACCTCCACTTTAGTGAAAAAGTGCTGTTGAGTTAATCAGAACGGCATGGTAGAACTAGTTCTTTGAACTAGTGGTTCTATACGATTAGTCATACATTAATTCACACATAAGACTTCAAAACTCGTCAAGAGTCATTTAGCAAAAACTCGACACGTTTACTGGCCATGTGTCTTGTATCTATTCGTGAGTGCTTGAGAGCCAAGCCCTGAGCTCCTAGAAGCGACACCACTTCCACTCATATAGGTGAACTCCATCAAGAATACAACCGTATAAGCATTCCAACACTATATTTACGTGTTATGGGTCCCTTAAGAGTAAAAACTCAACCTCCTCCTTTATCATACAGTTTCAAGCACTTTATCACTTGGGAATGATTATTTAAAATAAGTACTTGCAGCCACATTCATATGATGTACTTGGACTCGTTAAAACTCAAGACTTAATGTCCAATTAAGCATTGAGTTAAGGTTCCATCATGTGTGACTAAGTTAATGGGCTGGAGTCCCATCCCCTTGGAAGTCTTAGACACAACTTCTCTTGTAAGTCCTTTTGTCAATGGATCCGCCAAGTTTTTACTAGACTTGACAAAATTTATGGTGATCACCCCATCTAGAATAAGTTGTCTAACATAACTATGTCTTAGACCAATATGTCCAGACTTCCCATTGTAAACTTGGCTATAAGCCTTTGATAATGTTGCTTCACTATCACATCGAATTGAAATAGGCGACATTGGCTTTGGCCATAAAGGAACCTCATAAAGTAGATTTCTCAACCATTCAGCTTCCTTACTTGCCGAAGCTAATGCCACAAATTTTGAAGCCATAGTAGAATCTGTTATGCATGTTTGTTTCTTAGATCCCCAAGAAACTGCACCCCCACCAAACATGAATATCCATCCACTTGTGGATGAATAATCGTCCATGTTGGTGATCAAACTTGCATCTGTATATCCTTCTAAGACCGAAGGTTCACCACTATAAACAATGTCATAATCAATGGTTTTCTTCAAGTATTTTAATACTTTAGAAATGGCATTCCAATGCAAGTTACTAGGGTTGCTAGTATATCTACTAAGCTTGCCAACCGCAAAAGCTATATCCGGTCTTGTGCATGTCATAGCATACATCAAACAACCTATAACTCTTGCATATTCAAGTTGTGCAAATGGTATTTCCTTATTTGAAGTTAATTTCAAATTAGGATCATAAGGTGTTGCAACCGTTGCACTATCAAAATGATTAAATCTTTTGAGAATCTTCTCAACATAATGTGATTGAGATAAGATCAATTTATTATCCATTCTATGAGTCCTTATACCCAAAATCACATCTGCAACACCCATATCTTTCATGGCAAAGTTATTTGACAAAAAATTCTTGGTACTTTCCACTTGTTCTAAGTTCGTACCAAAAATTAACATGTCATCAACATACAAACAAATGATGACACCTTTACCATTTTCAAACTTACTATAAACACATTTATCGGATTCATTAATAATAAATCTGTTTGCTAGAACAACCTCATCAAATTTTTGATGCCATTGCTTAGGGGCTTGCTTAAGTCCATACAAAGACTTAATAAGTTTACACACTTTCTTTTCTTGTCCTGGAATCACAAACCCTTCAGGTTGTTCCATATACACCTCCTCATCCAATTCACCATTTAAGAATGCAGTTTTTACATCCATTTGGTGAATTTTCAATTTGTATATTGAGGCCAATGCCATAAGCATTCTTATTGTAGCAATTCTTGCTACCGGTGCATATGTATCAAAATAATCGATTCCATGCTTTTGTGTAAATTCTTTAGCAACAAGTTTAGCCTTAAATTTGTCTATAGTACCATCCAGTTTCATTTTCTTTTTGAAAATCCACTTGCAACCTATTGGTTTGCAACCTGGAGGCAAATCTACTAAAATCCATGTATTATTTCCCATAATTGAATCCATCTCATCACTTATAGCTTCCTTCCAAAAAGCTATATCTTGAGACTTCATAGCCTCTTCAAATGTCCTAGGATCGAATTCCATATTGAAGCAATATTCAATATGATTATCTATATTTTCTCTTGTTCTTTCAACAAGAAACATGTGAAAATCTGACCCATAAGTTTTAGCTTTTCTAGCTCTTTTACTTACTCTAGGTACAAGGTTTTCTTCTTCTTGAAATTTGGAAGAATCATGTTCAAGATCTTTTGAACTATTTTGAGCAATGTCTTTTGCATGAGGAACTGAATTAAATCTTCCTTCATCAAATAAGGCATCTTTCGATTTAATAACTATATTAATTGAAATCGAATCATTTGGTTCAATGACCAAAAACCTATAAGCCTTACTATTTTGTGCATAACCAATGAATATGCACTCAACTCCCCTTTCACCTAATTTCTTTCTTTTAAGTTCAGGAACTTTAACTATTGCTCACAACCCCATACCTTAAGATAACTTAAGTTGGGTTTCCTTTTCTTCCATAATTCATATGGGGTTACTTTGTTCCTTTTGCTTGGAACTCTATTTTGAATGTGACATGCAGTCAACATTGCCTCACCCAAAAACCTAGTCCTAATCCGGAATAGGACATCATGGCATTCACCATTTCAGTTAGTGATCTATTTTTCCTTTCAGCCACACCATTAGATTAAGGACTATATGGTGGGGGTTAGTTCATGTACAATTCCAACAGATTCAAAATATGATGGATCAAAGTATTCTCCTCCCCTATCAGTTCTCAAGGTTTTAATTCTAGTATCACAATGCAATTCTACTTCATTCTTATATGTTTTGAACTTTTTTAATGCTTCATTCTTAGAATGCATCAAATAAACATAGCAAAACCTAGAGAAATCATCAATAAAAGTAACATAGTATTTGTTTCCTCCTATAGATGGGGTTCCATGCAAATCACCTACATCACTATGTACTAATTCAAGCAATTTAGAACTTCTTTCCACCTTAGGAAATGGTTTCCTTGTTATCTTTGTAAGCATGCAAGTTTTACATTTTCTATCACTTGTTTTTATGAAAAGAATCAAATTCGATTTAGACATGTTAATCATTCTAACATAATGTATATGACCTCGACTATGCCATAAATCAAAAGAATCAACCATGTAAATAGAATCATTCATCTTATTATTGATGGAAGATATATTAAGTTTAAACATGTCTTCATTGGCATAACCCTTCCCAACAAAGATTCTACCCTTGGATAATATAAATTTATCCCCTTCAAACACTAACTTGAAACCAAATTTGTTGAGCAAACTTACAGACACAAGATTTTTCCTAACTTTTGGAACATAATAAACATTAGTTAAAGTTAATATCTTTCCAGAAGTAAAATTTAAATCTATTGTCCCTTTGCCTTTGATTTCAGTTGTTGAAGAATTTCCCATGTAGAGCACATTGCCTTCCTTTTCCTCTTGGAAAGTTTTGAACAGAGCTTTGTTTGTGCACCCATGCTTTGTAGCACCGGAATCAATCCACCGTGCTTCCTTGTCTTCAAGGACATTGATCTCAGAAATTACAGCAACAAAGTTGTCCTTGGTTGCCATAGATACACCTTTCTTCTTTTTAAAGATGTAGCAGTCTTTCTTAAAGTGCCCTTGTTTTCCACAATGGAAACATGCACCCTTTTTCTTTTTGAATTTCTGACCTTTGATGGAATGCTCCTTTTTCTTTGTGGATTTCTTACTGGGTTGAACATCCTCCACCACATGGACCTTGGAGATGTTAGTCTCCTTTTCTTTTTCATTTTCCTTGCGATATTGTTCCTCTATCCGAAGATAGCTTGCAAGGTACTCAAGAGTTATATCTTCTTTTTTATGTTTCAAGGTCCTCTTGATATCTTTCCATGTTGATGGGAGTTTATCAATGATAGAAGATACAATAATTGATTCATCCATAGACATATTATATTGCTTGAATTTATTTAGGATGATTTCAATCTCAGCAAATTGTTCCATGACAGATTTGGATTCATTCATTTTGAAAGAATTCCAACTTGTCACTAGAAACTTTTTGCTAGTTGCATCTTCTGCCATGTACCTTGCATCTAACTTATCCCACAATTCTTTTGCTGTAGTAACTGTGATATATGTATCAAATAGGGAATCAGACATACCGTTTAAAATGCAACCCCTACAGGTGTAGTCATCGTTTTCCCATTTCTGTCTTTGATGAACTTCCTCACTTGATTCATTTTCTTGGCTTTGGAGTAGTGAGGACATATGCAATGTTGAGTGTGGTGAGGAGAATCCGCATCTTTTGTTGCCATCTTAGAAAATTCCCTCCATCAAATCTTTCCAATTTCTGAATGTTGGTAGCCATCTCTCTCAAGGAATCCATCTTCATTACAGCCAAAATAATCCTAAGATTGTAGTAAGAAGTTGGTATTGCTTCTGCGTTGAACCTCCTTGGTGGATATGAAGATGACCTTGAGTGTTCTTGAGTGCCTTGAATCACCTTGAATTTTGATCTCCTTGGTAATCACGAACAAATGCAGAAATGGCTTCTAGGCGTGCTGCTATAATGCCACTTTCCTTAGAATTATTTCGCCCTCACCAATTACGGCATGCAATAGAGGTTTATCGAATATCCCTAGGATACAAAGAAGCCCTTGTTTAAAATCACTTTGCACTAGTGAAATTAAACCACTAAATACCCTTGACAAGTACAAAAGTATCTTGTCTTAGTCACTATCTTCTGCAGCAAATAATGCCTAAGAAACTTATCTTTAGTTTGAGAGTGAGAGGGAAGAAAGAATATCAGAATTATTCTGGTATATTTTGATATCTATCTCAAGTATGAACTTGACATCTCTATTTATAGAGATTAATTCCAAGTGATGCAACCTTTAATCAAGTGATATGGTTTTTCAATTGTGTTGTTTGATTCATCAAACATAATTGTTTAACAAGGTCACAACCTTTGGAGACAAATGGTAATGTTGCTTAACCATTCAGAAGTTGAATAACATCTTTTGGATGAGCTTGTAACTCTTTAAGCAAGAAACTAGTCGTCGTATACACTTTTTATACTGGGCAGTCGGATGCCCGAAAATGACAGTCAAATGCCCTAGTGTATCTTTAAAACAGTAAGCAAGTCCAGGTATGGCAGTCGACTGCTCTCTCATGGCAGTCGACTGCTCTAACATAAATTTTATACAGAAGCTTGATCGTATTATGGGCAGTTGACTGCCTTATATGGGCAGTTGACTGCCCTATAAAGGCAGTTGACTGCTCCCCAAGGCAGTCGACTCCCTTCCCAAGGCATCCAACTGCCTTAGTGTAAATTTTATACAGAATGTTTTCTGCACAAGGGCAGTTGACTGCCCTATATGGGCAGTTGACTGCCCTACCAAGCTTCAATTAATCGAGTTTACTTCGATTTTCTTAACCCAGAACCTTACCAAGGCATTAGTTTCTTAATTCCATTGATTAAACTTTATATTTAATCAATAATTCATTCACTTTTTGAAAATATTCTAACAATTAGCACAACTAATGAAGACCAAAAATTTACTATCTAAAATAAGTACATGTTTTATCTATATATATGGTCTTTCAAATTATTTTTGCCTTTTTTTCTTTCAGAAACAAAAGATTTATTAACAGACAGAAATTTAGAGATTGACAGAAGATAGCTATGCAAAAAAATAATTAAACACTACCTGTATTTAATAATAGTTACAGTCAGCAGATGGGATCAAAACACCAACTCACATGGAGTTAAAAGAGTTGAGAGTGAGGTGGGTAGTACCATTTCCAACTATAGAACATATGAAAACAAGTTAATTTACTCCTAAGTTTGTCAAGCTTCTCTGGCTCCCCAGTTGGCTCTCCTATCAAGTTGGGGAGAAAAATACATTTAAGAAGCTTTGTTGGATTCATCTCCTGGTATATCATCCTCATCATGGTAAATATTCTCTGCCATCTGCCATATCTGAAGAATGTTATCTTCGGCTACACTAGCAATAACCCAATCTTCACATGGATTCCATGAAAAATCAGAAATTTTACTGGTGTGACCCCCATGAATGAAAAGCAACTCAGGTGGACCATCTTCAGCATCCTTTGGTGTCTGTTCTTCATCAATCCTGCAAAAGAAGATTCAAATTACTAAATAATTATTAATGTGAAGGAGGTCATTGCATGTATTTGCATCAAAAGAAATCAACTAGGTGATCAAGTCAACTTTGTCGTACTAAAATTGCCGTGTAACTACATAGTTCTTTTCTCCTGTTTTTCTCTCTTGGATTAGAAACTTAGTAAAGGTTACATTCACTCAGAAAACTAGCAATGAGTTACTCACCTGCTAAGATCCCATACCATGAGCCTTCTTCCAAGACAGCAGGATGCTAAGATTGTCTCATTCTTCAGATTCCACCCAACTTGGAAAACTTCTTCCCTGTTGCAGACCATTGCAAAATTAACTTTATGACTAGTTATTAACATATCTTCAAGCATTCCACAAATTCATTAAGTATCCAAAAAGATAGAAAATGAGAATATTTTATGAATCCAAAATAGTAATCAAAGTAAGCCTTGAGTAGAATTTCTTACTTATGGCTATCAAAGGTGTGGAGTGCAGTACTGATTTTGCGGAAATCAAATAACTTAACCGTCTTATCAGTAAACCCCGTTGCCACAACTCACTCATTAAAGGGCTTGAAAGCTGAGCAGTTAACCTGATAAAATGAAATTAATAACATCAAACCACAGAAAGTGGTACTGAAAATTATCAACCTGTCAGCATTTCTGATAAGCAAAAGCACAAATTATCAGAGCATATATAAATTAAAATTTACTCTATTCATCAGAATTTCATCACAGCAACTGAAGGCAGAACAGAGTAGTACTAAAATAAGATAAGTGAAGCAATAACTGAATAAAATTGAGTCCATATGTTATTATTTTGGTCACTTTCTATCTCCAATGAGTGAATTCTTTTCCTAAATTCTAAGCAATATTTAGCCTAACTAAAACAGAAAGAAAAGAAAATAGACAAGTGCACAAGTGTTTAGTGGAAAAAGCTAAATTTTTCATATATATTCACACATTAAATAAATAGAATAAAAGAACAAAGAGAAATTTAGTTGATACCTCACTCTGGTGAGCAACTACGGGACTGGATAGGCTTGGTGACAGATGGGGTTCGCAGGTCCCAAATAAGTAGATACTGGTCATCCCCAACGGAACCAAACAAGTACTTGTGTCTGAGATGCCATGCAACGTCTTCGACGACACCCTTGTGGACCTTGAAAATCTGCGTAGCATCAAAAGCCTTGTTCTTAGGAGTGGCATTAATGTCCCACAGACAAATGTCACGCCAAGCGCCCAGGAAAAGGTAGGCAGGATGAATTCAATCTCACATCGAATAAAAACGAGGAGGTCTCTGCACTTATAAGTGTTGGCACTGCACATCCCAAAAAATTGATTTTGCGGAGAGAGGATAATGGTCACGTGACAAGTGGTATTAGAGCAACCCTTGTTCGACTCCGACTTAGGCCAAGCACTCCATGTGTGGGTAGGCAGGGTGGCCGGTTAGCATGCCAAGCGCCCAGGTGCGAGTAGGCAGGGTGCACCCCAATGCGAGATTTGTGTGATAAGGGCATCACGAGATTGGATGGAAGAGAATGTCACGCCAAGCACTCAGAAAAAGATAGACAAAGTGAATTCAATCCCACATAGAATAGGAAAGGAGAGATCCCTAGGCTTATAAGTGTTAGCGCTGCTGCACACTCCAATAAACCGATTTTGCGTGAAGAGGGTAATGGCCACGTGACACAAATCTGAGCATCATCAGAGCCACTAAGCAAATGGCCTTGCTTGAACTTAATTCGAGACAGCTCATAACCCCCCGTGCTATGGCCCCTGAGCCTAAAATCAGGACTGCAGGCACCATCCATAGGCGGCTTGGAAGGATGCTTGCTGTAGTCGAACACAAAAACCTCAGCACCGACTGTCTTGGTGGCTATAATGAAAGGATTCTGGGGCATATAACGAGCTCTATTGACCTCCCCTTCGTGATTGATCTGCTGAATAATCTAGACCTTGCCGTTGGCGCACCCGAAGCCGTCGATGTCGAAGCGGTCGTGGTCGTAGTGGCGACCATCGTTCTCGGAATCCTGGAGGGAAGCTGGACCTGGGCAAGCATAAGGTAATTGAGCTCGTTTTCAGAGGTGAGGGTGCCCAAGATCATCTTTTGAACGGAGTAGTCCTTGTCGGGAGGCTTGTCGTGGTCGGGAAGCCATTCGACGGTGAGAGAGGGCCATTCGAGGGCGTGGGTAATGACCAAATAGTAGCGAAAAAGAGTGTTCTTTTTCCAAACTTTGTACTCTTTGTTGATCAGCCTCTCCTCAATCTCTCCACGCATTTCCTCCTCGTCCTTTCCCATTTCTCAATTTTGGTTTGCTTGCTTTGCTTCTGTTATTAGACTTAGGGATTTTCTTCTTATCTATCCTTCCGCACTTCCAGCCAAGCGGATTGGTTTGGGAACTTGGGGTTTGGGACCCAAACTTACCACTAAAGCAGTAAAGTATCGCAGAGAGATTACATTGCAGTGCGCATTTAGTAATTTTCAAAGTTCTAACTAAAGGTGGCAAAAGTTGACCCGATCCGAAAAATTCGTCCAATTAACCCGAATCCAAATCCGATCGATTTGATTTGACTAAAAAAGTCAACAACCCAAATCCAACCCGATCCAAATCCGAATTGATCCGAAACCAAATTTATCCGAATTTACATTGATCCAAACCCGACCGAATCCGAACCCGAATTGATCCAAATCCAAATTCATCCGAATTCAGATTAACCCGAACCCGAATTGATCCAAACCCGAATTGATCCAAACCCGAATTGATCCGAACCCAAATTAACCCGAATCCAAATTGATCCAAATCCAAATTTATCCAAACTTGAAAAGATTCAAACTTAAATTTAATATCATCAATAAATATTCAAATGTTAAAATTAAATATCAAAGTATTTTAATATATTAAAAATATAATTTTTTTCAATAATATGAGTGTTATATATATTTTTAATCTAGTTAAATTTAAATATTCACTTTTATATTGCATTCATTTGAACCTAATGTATAATTATTTAATGACTAATCTATAATAGAGTACAGAAGCTATATCATCTACACTAATGTCTCCAAGTATTCTATAAAAAATCAAAATAAATTAAAGAGATATATAGTACTGTTTTATGATATTTAGTAGGGATTATTAAATCACTTTGATTCAAAAGTTATTAATTATTGTAGATAATAAAAATAAAATGAAAAAAATGTAATTAATTTATGAATATTGGTAAATATATTATAAAGAAAAATATCATACAGATTATTAAATATTTTGATTATTTCAATCCTAATTGTACTATAGGTCATGTAAGAAGAAAATTTTATTTTCATGAGTTTTTCAATTCTTAGAAATATGGTTTCAGTTGATTTTTCATACCAAATAAATTACATCAAGATGACCAAAGCTTAATCCAATAAATTTGTCCAATCGACCATGATCCAAATCCGACCAACCCGAATTGACTAAAAAGTCAACGACCCAAACCCGACCTTATCCGAACCCGAAATTATCCAAACCCGAAATAGACCGATTTTTCCTTGACCCAAACCCGACCTTATCCGAACCCGAAATGATCCAAACCCGAAATAAACCGATTTTTCCTTGACCCAAACCCGACCTTATCCGAACCCGAAATGATCCGAATCCGAAATGATCCAATTTTTCCTTAACCCAAAATGATCCGATCCAAAATGATCCAACCCAAACCTGATCCGACCCGTCCATTTGCCACCTTTAGTTCTAACCATTAATACTAAACTGAACAAAAAAAAAACCATTATTATTAAATAGATATATGTATCTTAAATGAAAATTTTATTTTTAAGTATAGAATATGGAATAGTAAGATATAATAAATACTTCTAAATTAATTATAAATAATAAATTTAATTAGACAAAAGTAAGATAAGTAAAAATAAAAAGTATTATAACAATTAAAGTTTGGCCTAACAGTTGTTATGCTTCCTTAGAAGAGATAAGATCCCATATTTAATACCATTTGTGCCTCTTTTGAATAAAAAAAAAGTATTATATATATTAATAAGATTAAGTGAGTATATGATAAGAGTAAGAAATATGATTATTTGTAAACTCTTAACATGCTCATTAATCATATATTTTTTAAGAATTTATATATAATGCACTGATAATGCATTAAGATTGGACCAAGCTTAAAATTTTGGCCCATAGCCTTACGAGCCCAGCCCGGTCTGACCAGCCCGTTTTACATCCTTACTTTCTATTTTGGTGCTTAGGAATATTGGTTGTATAGGGATTACAGGAATTAGAGATGGTAATCTTGTTATATATATGTCTCTTATGTATTAAAAAAAGTGAATAAGAAATCAGCAGAAGAAAATTTTCTTTGTCTTGATATAATTACTTTTTATGGCAAAATTGCCCTCTAGTCAATCAAAAATTACACCCAAAATATCAAGTATCCTGACCCATCTACACTGCCACTGCTCTTCTTTGCCTCTCCTTCCTCTCTATATCGTAAACCCACCCATCCCGTCTCAAGCCTAGAGCGCTCGCCCTTAAGTAGCCTCAAATCCTACTCACCACCTTCCTTTATAGTTTGACCACAATTTGGCTCACTTGAAATGCATGTTGATTGATCATAACGCCCATAACACTTATCTCCCATAATGTCAGTTCACCCATAACACCAGTCCCCCATAATGTCTAATCGCTCATAATGATGCTTCTGTCATAATGACTGGTGCCCATAATGTAAATCTCCCAAAATGTCTGGTTACCTACAATGTATGGTTGGCTTCAGTATATAGCTCACTCTCCTTGGTACTTTCATTACATGTTGCTCCCTATATTTGACATTATTGTAAACCTCTACATTCATCACATTACTCTCCCTTTCAGACAATTGAAGTCCCCAAGGATCGAAACAAACAATTATTGTCGGTTGTTTTTAGGTGGCCTTAGTGTCTGCTCGCTGTAGATACTTGATTTTGGAAAAACTAATATTTGCTTCATATTATAAGTGAAAGACAACCTCTTCTTAGAATAATACTTCATAAGAATAACTTCTGCAGAAAAGCTTCTATACAAGAACAACCTCTTATCAGAAGAGCTCATTATTCCTAAAGAACTCATTCGCAGAATAGCTCTTCTCAGAACAGCTTTGCTTGGAACAACTCTTCACAGAACAACTCATTTATGGAACAGCACTTTTAAGAAGAAGTGAAGATAACTCCGGAATAGGGCAGGGTTCTTGAGTTAACTTCACTATTGGGATGTCCTGGAGAGTTTGGCTTGGTGGATCAGATATGGAGGTAGTTAAGAGTTCTTCTCTTAACCTTTCTTTGAAATATGAGTGCTCTTCCCTATTTCTTTCAGTACACCTTCTCCTAAAAACGTAACTCCCACTAGACAAAGCATTAATGCTTTGTAACCGTCAATTCTCATTATTACATCATTAATACCAAAGATATGTAACTCCCATCCTCTACTCCTATATATAGAGGTTCTTGTTATCAGTAAAGGGACTTTTGGCAAATCAGCTAATCCATAAACTCTTCCAAAACCTCTTTGCACTGTTTTCTCTACACAGCCTTGTTCTCAGCCTTGCTCAGCCTTCTACTGCCACCTGCCGCTGCACTCATTCTTCAGGGTCTGCTCCAGTCTTCCTCTCCGCCGCCTCCCGGCACACCCCGTTATACTGGTTTGCAACGTTTCCTCTCCATC
This sequence comes from Heritiera littoralis, assembly GCA_031772115.1. Classification (NCBI taxonomy): domain Eukaryota; kingdom Viridiplantae; phylum Streptophyta; class Magnoliopsida; order Malvales; family Malvaceae; genus Heritiera; species Heritiera littoralis. The sequence goes on along the minus strand of JAPDPK010000092.1, from coordinate 1,765,563 downwards.
ACAAAAGAACCCTTCTACATTTTGGCGACTCCACTGGGGAGGAGCGATTGCATTGAGTAGACACATTCAACCTTCACTTTGCCGGAAAACATGGAGAGCTCTACTGGAAATCAGGATGCTCAGGCCCCTACCTACATTCAAGAGTTGATGAAGATGATCCAGGCTTCTCAAGAAAGAATGCAAAAGTTGGAAGACACTATCTCCCAACTCACATCTTCCAATGCCACAACTTCTCAAGTTCAATCTGCCACTCCTGCTACTGCCGGGAATGAGAATACTTCTACTGGCAATAGGGGAAACTCAACTGATGCACCTGCTCCTGGAGGTGTTGAAAACATTGGTGCAAATAACACCACTACTGCTGGAACCTCTATTGTGACTCTTCCTTCATCCACAGCTCAAGGCTTTGTGACAAAAGAAGAGCTTCAAAGGTTGCTGGAAGAAAAGAACAAGAGTTTGAGTTTTTCTGAATTTGATCTCAAGTTGCCTTACCCTGCTAGTGTGGCTGCTAAGCCATATCCCAAGGACTACACTAGTCCCAAGTTTAAACAATTCAATGGCAAGACTGGTGATGCCCGTGAGCATGTTATGAAGTTCGTGGAGACTCTTGGTGTAGCAGGACTGGATGATGATTTAAAGTTAAAAGAGTTTTCCAAGTCTCTCACTGAAAAGGCATACACTTGGTATGTCAATCTTACTCCTGGTTCTGTAGATTCCTGGAGTCAAATGTGCAGAATGTTTGGAGAGAAGTTCTTCTCTACTCAGGAGAAGGTTACTCTGATTGATCTGGGAAGAGAGCATCAAAAGTCACGTGAAGATCTCATGGAGTATATTCAGCGCTTCAGAGAAAGAGTGTTAGATATTCAAGACTCTCATGATGAGAAAGAGTTGGTTAAAGTCTGTATTCAGGGGATGTTTGATGAATATAGGGTGCATTTGGAGAATTTACCACTCCCAACTTTTGCTACTCTAGTTGAAGCTGCAAGAAGAACCAACAACACTGTTCTTAGGCAAAAGGGAGTTAATCGTTTCACCAGAAGAAATACTCCTACAGTGAATGCTATTCAAGGAAGAGGAAGAGAAAGAAGAGGCCCTCCTCGTCCTAATATGCGCCCTAGAAGAGAAGATCCAAGAGGAAGGCAAGATGATGACGCTGAATCTCCGCCATTCTCAGTTCCTTTGGATAGAGTGAAAGCACTTCTTCAGGAATGGGTTAGAGATGGAAATATCAACTTGCCTTATATTCCACGTCCACCAACAGTAGAAGAGAGGTCCAACCCAAGGTATTGTGACTATCACCGAACAGTTGGCCATCCACTCTCAGAATGTAGGAATATGAGGAGGTTATTTCATAGGAGAGTACAAGCAAGAGAAGTGTTGATTGGCAACAATGGAGTTCAGAATAATCCACTTCCAGCTCATCAAAATCCTAGAGGACATGTGAATGCTATTATTCATCATGATGATCCTTCTCCTTCAACTTCCCAATTTGAAGAAGCAGAGGCAGATAGTATGGTGACTTCTTCCATTGCAAATTCACTAATGAAAACTCCAAATTTCAGGCATTTCTTTGATCTACTTGGGTTTTCTGAAGCATCGAAAAAGGAAGCTGCTATTGCTTTAGTCAGAATAGGAAGGCAACAATATGGAGAGTGTAACATGGTGGGTCGGCCTATGGGAAGAATGGCAAGTGGATATGAGAATGCCATAGTTTTTACGGAGGCAGATATGTGTACTTCTCATCCTTATCACAATAAGCCACTTTACGTGGAGAGTGTTATCAATGAATATCCTATCAGAAGAACATTCATAGATGACGGATCTTCTGTGAATCTCATGCCTTTGTCTACTCTGAAGGCAGTCAACATTGATTTGAAGAGTTTACGACGTCCCATAACAATCTCTTCCTTTGACAGTAAAGAGATTTCAACTTTGGGACAAGTGATAGTGAATTTCAAGATGGGACCAATTCAAGATCAGACTTGCTTTCATGTTATTGATGCTGATGTAGCTTACCATGCTCTCATAGGAAGAAAATTCTTGCATACTCACAACATCATCCCATCTTCTCGCCACCAGTGTATTAAAGGTCATTGGAAGGGGAAGGAAATTTTCATTCCAGCTACAAAGACTCCATTTGAGCGGAATGAAGTGAACTATGCTGAGGCATCTTTTTTTGAAGATTCAGCAGAGGATGGGGAAACATCTATTATGAGACCTATAGGTGTTCCACTTCCAAGATGGGAAGATCTCTCTACAAAGGAAAATAATATTGGTGAGAAGAAGAAGAAACGTCGAGGTGGAAAAAGAAGACGTGGAAATACTTTTGAGAACAGAGATGAAAAGGAAGAAAGACAGAATACTGGAGTGAGTTCTTATACTCGTGAAGATGGAAAAACTATTTATTGCTTATGATGGGACGAGGGGTCTGGAGAAAAACCTTCTCTTGACCCCATACCATGGAAACCTCCTGATGAGCAATTAATTTGTTCTCAAGTAGAGGTGCGAGAAAAGGAGAAAGAAGAGATTGAGCCTGCACCAGAACAACTTCAAGATCAACCTAAGCCACAAGGTGATGAGTTAGAGGAGATTAATATAGCCAAGGAAGAAGGAGAAACAGCAAAGCCACTTTTCATCAGCAAAAACCTTTCAAGTGAACAAAGAATCATATTGATTCAACTCTTGAAAGAATTTCAAGATGTTTTTGCTTGGACTTATGAACAGATGCCCGGGTTAGATGAGAATCTGGTTACACATGAATTGCATATTGCTCCTGGAAGTAAACCAGTGAAGCAACATGCTCGTGTGTTTCGTCATGATATTGAAAACCAAATCAAGGAGGAAATCAATAAGCTTCTCAAAGTTTGGTTTATCAAACCAATACACCATCCTACTTGGTTAGCCAATATTGTTCCAGTGAAGAAGAAGAATGGTACAATTAGGGTGTGTGTAGATTTTAGAGATTTGAATAAAGCATGTCCCAAAGATGATTTTCCTCTTCCAAATATTGATACTCTGGTTGATGCTACAGCTGGTCATGAAATGTTTTCTTTTATGGATGGATTTAGTGGCTATAATCAAATTAAGATGGCTCCAGGTGATGCAGAAAAGACAGCTTTTCGAACTCCATTTGGAAACTTTTATTATACTGTTATGCCATTTGGATTGAAAAATTCAGGTGCAACTTATCAGCGTGCCATGACAGCTATTTTCCATGACATGATGCATGATTGTATAGAAGATTATGTAGATGATATAGTTGTGAAATCCAAAAAAGTCTCAGATCATTTTCAAGATTTGAGAAGAGTGTTTGAACGGTGCAGAAAGTATAGGTTGCGAATGAATCCTCTGAAATGTGCATTTGGTGTTTCAGCTGGAAAGTTCTTGGGTTTTGTGGTTCACAGAAAAGGCATTGATGTTGATCCTGCAAAGATAACTGCTATTCAGTCTATGCCACCTCCAGTGAATCAGAAACAACTTAAGAGCTTGTTGGGAAAAGTTTCATATATCAGAAGATTCATTCCAGCCTTGGGAGAAATAATAGTTCCTTTTCAAGCTTTGTTGAAGAAAGGAGTGTTGTTTGAATGGGGCGAACGGCAACAAGAAGCATTTGACAAGATAAAAAGAATTTTGACTTCTCCAGCAACCATGACTATGCCATTGAAAGACCAGCCAATGATATTATATCTCACTTCTACTCCACATTCTATTGGTGCTTTGCTAGTACAAGAAGTGGAAGAGCAAGAACGACCTGTGTATTACTTGAGTAGATATTTACATGGGAGTGAGTTAAATTATTCACCAATGGAGAAACATTGTCTCGCATTAGTCTTTGCTACTCAGAAGTTGCGTCACTACTTTTTGGCTCATAAACTTGTGGTGGTGACTAAGTCAGATCCAATCAAATATTTGCTCTCTAGACCAGCTTTATCTGGGAGAATAGCAAAATGGCTTCTTTTGCTTGGAGAGTTTGATATATCAATTGTCCAGCCAAAAGCTATCAAGTCTCAAGCAATCTCAGATTTGCTAGCACATTTTCCATCCCAACATGAAGAAGAAATACATTATTCTATTCCGAATGAATTTCATGAAGAAGTTTGTTCAGTGAACATAGAAGAAGGGGAATGGAATTTATATTTTGATGGTTCTTCCACAACTTCTGGGGGAGGTGTTGGCATAGTTTTGATTCCACCAAGTAGAGAAGTTAATTCCTCGATAGAGAGTTTAGAGTTAACCTCCTCTCATTTGAGTAGAAACAACATCTCCTTGGATGAAGAGTCAAGAAGAGAAGGATACTCCTTGATTCCTGGTTTAGAGTTAAACTCCCTAGAATCGAGTAGAGAACCTATCTCCTTTGCCTTCAAATTGGATTTTCCATGCACCAATAATCAGGCTGAGTATGAAGCACTTATTCTGGGTTTGTTCATAGCTGACTCCATTGGAATTAAAAATCTTTGTATTCATGGAGATTCTAATCTTATAATTAAACAAGCTAATGGTGAATTTGCTTTGAAAGAACAGATGTTAGCTTCTTACAGAACACTTGTTCAATCTTTGTGGAAGAAGTTTCAGAATGTAAGATGTGAGCATAGCCCAAGATCTACAAATCGGTATGCAGATGCACTTGCTACTTTAGCTTCCAAAATTCAGATTCCAGAAGAGAATGAAAGTATCACTATGTCTGTTGTTAGAAGAACTGTACCATGTACAACTAGTGAATTATTTCAATCTCTTGAGTATGAAGAAGATGAAGATTGGCGTTCACCTATCATTGAGCAGTTGCTCAAGCCTACTTCTGCTAGTATTCCGAATCTGAAACACTTCCTCTTAATCCAAGGTGTTCTATACCATAGAAGTGCTAATGGAGTATTAGCAAGGTGTGTTTCTAAGCATGAAGCTCAAGAAAGATTAAGCGCAGCACATGAGCAATGGTGTGGTGAAGAAGGACCTCCCTTACATCGCCTACTTCAAAGAGCTGGATACTTTTGGCCAACCATGTCTAAGGATGCTTTGCAAATTCAGAAATCATGCAGTAAGTGTTCTGAACCTCCAGATGTTAAAGAATGTAATTTTATTGGAAGTGCTGGAGATTGGTGTAGGCCTTATATTGATTATCTAAAGAATGGAGTTCTTCCAACCAATTATCATGATGCAAGACAGTTGAAAAGAAGAATTCAAAGGTTTTTTATGAATGGAGATGATCTATTCCGAATCTCATTTTCAGGAAAACCATTGAAATGTGTTTCTCCAGCTGATATGCATCCTCTGTTGGAAGAAGTACATGGTGGGAGTAGTGGAGAACATGAAGGAGGCAGGAAGCTCTATCAGAAGCTCTTAGATATTGGATACTACTGGCCTACTATGGAAGCAGATGCTATGAATCACGCGAAGAAGTGCTACCCTTGCCAAGTTCATGGCAATGCTATACATGCGCCAGCAGTGGAACTACATAGCATAACAACTCCATGGCCTTTTCATACTTGGGCATTTGATTTAATTGGTCCCATAAGTCCACCTTCCAAAGGCTACATATGGATATTGGCAGCAACGGAGTGTTTCACAAAATGGGTAGAAGCTATTCCCTTGAAGAATGCAACAGGACCAGCGGTGGCAAACTTCATCAAAGAAAATATCATTTGCCGTTTTGGGATACCCAAAAGGATTCTCTCGGATAATGGAACCCCATTTATCAATTCCAATGTGAGAGAATTGCTTGCACTTTATGATGTTGATCATGTGAAGTCTTCTCCTTATTACCCAAAGGGAAATGGTCAAGCTGAAGCCACCAACAAGACTTTACTAAAGATACTTAGTAGAATGGTTCATGAAGAACCAAAATTATGGTGTGAAGCTCTTCCAGTGGCATTATGGGCATATAGAACTTCAAAGCGTGGGCCAACGAAAGCAACTCCATTTTCATTGGTGTATGGAACAGAAGCTGTTCTTCCAGCTGAAATACTAATTCCTTCTGTAAGGTTAGCTTTGGATGCTGAACTGGATAACGATGCTTTGCGGATGTTAGAACTAGAAGCATTAGAAGAAAGGAGAGATAAGGCGAGGAAGAATTTATCAATTTACCAAAGGAGATTGAGTAGAGCTTATGACAAATTAGTGAAAAGAAGAAATTTTGAAGAAGGTGATTTGGTACTTCGTGCTGCAGAACACATCAGAAGAGGAACCCCAGCCTCTAAGTTCAGTCCAAAATGGGAAGGTCCATATATTGTACATGAAGTGAATGACAGTGGCTATTGCAAGTTGATGAATCCAAGGAACAATGCTATCACAGCACCCATCAACTTTCAGTACATCAAAAAATTCCATGTATGAGACTTATACTTCAACACTCTTGTCAAGTTTATGTTATTCAATAATAAGTCAAGTTCATTGCTTCTACTTCTCTCCGTAATGGAGTTTAACAAATGAGAAGTTTATTTCAGTAATAGCCGCAGCTTAATCGCTCATATTTTGGCTATATTTTATTACTTACAATCTGACCGCAGCTATATGCTTTTCTAGAAGGATTGAATCAATCTCCTATATATCGAGTTGAGAGATAATCTCTCCTTGATGTAAAGTTGAGAACGGTTCTCCTTGGTCGCATACATGAACATACAATTTTCTTTACGAAAGAAAAGCAAAGCAAGATTTGCTACTGATAAATGGAGGAATAAAAGTACCAATATTATTGCAAAAGATCAGAAAAGTTCCAAAATGAAGAAATATTGAAACAGAAATGCAACAAAAGAAAACAAATATCTAATTAGCTACATAGCTCCAAAGAGAAGAATCACTGCTACTGAACTCTGAAAAAGAATATAACTTCTGCTGCAACTCAGCTTGATGATTCTTCAGTAAGGTAATCTTCTCTTCTATTTCTTTTAACTCTTGTTCTACTTTATTCTTTTCCACACCAATGGAAAGGAAGGCTTTGGCTTTGGAAATGCAAATGTCAATACAATCAAGCCTAAAACCAGCCTTTACTGCATCATCCATAAGTCGCAACATCAACTGTAATTTCTCTGAAGAAATAGAAGACACTGGAACATCAGCAATCAACAAGGCTTTCCCTAACCCATCCAGTATGTAGGAAATAAAATCTTCACTTTGGAAGATACAAGAATCCCAAAATTCACCCCCTTTTTGATAGATGATCTCCAAATGCTTCACATATTGAGACTGAACAGAAAAACCATGAAAATCAACCTTCGCATCTCCAAAAATATCAAGGGTACTAATAACCTCTCTGTTCTCTGACACTGGGGGGGAAGAAACAACATCAAGAGCAGCTGTAGCAATAATAGTGTCAATCTGAACAGGTTGAGCACTTGGAACAGGATCAACATTTGGAACAGGAATAGCTATGTCAGCCTGAATAGGTTCAACACTTGGAACAGGATCAGTATCAAGAGCATGTTGAGCATTTGGAACATCTTCCAAGATAGTAACTTCATCACTCTGAATATCTTCCTCAATTCCATTAAAGAAATCATCAGCACTTATGTCAAATAGAGAAGTAGAATTCTCTAGTTGAACATCATCAGCTCCAGAAAAGGCATCATCATCAGACTCTTCAGAATTCATAGAATGCTCGTCACCAGATTCATCGTCATCATCACAAGAAGTCTCAGCATCATTAACAAATTGCTCCTTTCGAACTGATTTACCCTAAAAAAAAAAGTGGGGGAAGATGAGAAAATGACATCAAAAGAGATAAGAAGGAAGAACAAGAAAGAAAAAGAGAACAAGAACAACTTACTTTTCCATGTCTAGTACGTGAAGCAACAATATCAGTAGACTCCTCATCTATCTGATCAACACATTCTTTTCCTTTTCTTCTTGAACATGAAGGGATCAAACGCAACGATATGTCACTTTGAGTAACATCAACAAGAGAAAGGCGTTTTCTAAGATCAGGAAGAGGTATACAAAAAGTTTTCCAATCAGAAATACACTGACCCCAATAAGCTAGCCATCCTGAACTATAATAGCTGCGCCTGTCAGAAGCTGGTACAACCCAAAGTTTGATTTCCTTACGCTTCTTCTGAACCTCATCAAAAAGAAAATCAGAAACGCAAGAAGAGAAGTCTTCATCCAAACGACTAAAAGGGGCACGTGGAATCATTTGATCATATCCAAATTGACGGGCAACTCTACACATTGAGTATACTTCAACAGAACAAGAATCTCTATCCAAGCCTGCATAGGTACTTTCTATCATAGAAGGTAAGATGACAGGATTAGTCCACAAGTAAAACTCAATTTCTTCCTTACTTAATGAAGAAGAACGAGGTTGATTCTGAACACCATAATAGGAATCTGGATTACCATACCCATTTTTCTTACGTAAATAAGGACGCCAACTGAATTCCTTCATCGCATCCAACACCTCAAGAACACATCTCCTCGCACTCTGATTATGCCAAGCCCAAGCTCTATAATTATTCTTAGAAAGAGGTCCAGAAGAAGTCACAGGTTGAGGACTTTGATTAGGTATAGGAGCACAAGTACTAAATCTCTCCCATAAACACATTTGAATGAAAGAAACATCAATGTACGTAAGAATTCTATACCGACCAGTTGATTCTTCAGTCTTGGAAGAATACAAATCCAACCTTCTATAAAGAGAACCCAAATAGAAAGGGGCCAGAGAAAAGCGCATACCTTTAGCAATTTTAATAGCTATTGGAATAAGAGCTGGACTAATACCATCATCTGGACATCCTGGGAAGACATGCCTGGCTAACCACATTATTAGTAGTGCTTCTAACTCATGCTCAGAATCTGGAAGATCAGGAAAACTACTTTCACCTTTTCTAGGTTTGAATTTATGAAAAAATAATCCAATCCAATTAGAAAAACGGGCAGCCTTAGATTTCTCTTTTTGATGCTTGAGCAAGTCATAGAAGAAACTACGAGTCCTCTCTTCATCTTCAGACAATTTGATGGAACAAATATTATGTCTCCCAAGGCAAGGAAGTTCAAGAAGAACACGCACATCCTCAAGAGTAAAAGTGAATTCTCCCCAAGCAGTAATCAAGGTATGAGAAAAAGTACTCCATCGTGCCAAAATAGCACGCCACACATCCATTCTTCCTTCTCTACGAATACGAAGTTTTGAGGAAACCAGTATAGCATCAAGTACTCCCGCTGAAGATAGAACCTTTACATGAACAGGATTCTTCATTACCTTATTCACCCAATCTTCCCAACCTTGAACAGGTTGAGAATTAGAACCAAGCTTAGTTAAAGACAATGGGAATTCTCTTCGTTCAAACCTAAATTTCAGAATAGACTCGCCTGGAATATGAGTTCTGAAAGCTGATGCTTCAGGAATAATACTGAGCCAAGAATGGCCAACTGGAGGATCAGGATAAGAAGCAATCCGTCTACCACGAACATCTCTCCAGAAATGATCTTCTCCTCCTTCCTTAATAATCTGATCTGACCAATCTTCAGGAACAGAAGGAAGCGCACGACCTTTTCCAATACGAAGATGCATTTTCTTGTCAACAGGAGCTTCGACATTAGAATCTTCAGAAGTACTATTTTTTCTTTTCTTTACAGGAGCTCGAGCAGCAAGAGAAGGTTGACCATATTGAATCTTCGTCATTGGAGAATAGCTACAAGAAATCAACAACACAACTCAGATAAGTATAAATATTCATCAAGATATGTATACACACACACATAATATATATATATATAATGAGATAAACCATAAAAAAAAATTTTTAAATTAAATTATTGTTTTCTCATCTTAAAATAAATAAGTAAATAAAATTATTATTAATTTTTTTTTTTGCACTTTATTGGCGTAGGTACAGTGTTTTATGCACAGTAAAAATGATATATGAATAGTACCCGCGCAGGAACAGTACCCGTGCAGGAACAGTACCGCGCAGGAACAGTACCTGTGTACAGTAACAATACTGCATGCAGGAACAGTAACAGCGTATGAACAGTACCTGCGTACAGTAACAGTACTGCATAAAAAGAACAGTACGATGTTCCTGCAATTTTTTTATATTTAATGATAAAAAATAATAAAAAAATAAAAATATTAAATATTAAATGATAAAAAAACAAAAAATAATAATAATAAATCAAAAAAAAATGAAAAAAAATGAAAATGAAGAACACTTACTCCTTCAACTGAAAACCAAAAGAATGAAAAGAAACTATTGCTCTCTAGTTTTTGATGTTAGAAAACTCTGAAGAGAAACTTTCATATTTATAAGACTTAGAGTATCAAGATTTTAATGATAGATATTTAGAATCAAATCTTCTTTAATTATAAATTTTTTTTTTACTTGCACAAATATTTCTTTTTCCTTGCACAATCTTTTAAAAGGAAAGTTAAATAAATTTATATTTACATATGATCTCTCCTTTTCAAAGATTTGAAAAGTAACATTAATTTTTACTAAAAAAAAAAAATCTGTTACAATCGACAAAAACACATGGTAATGAATTTTTTTTTTAAAACAAATCTTAGGAATATACTTCTTATCTGTTCCCAAAATTTTATTACCTGTTCCCAAAATTTTAGGAAAAAAAGCTTTTAGCTGTTCCCAAAATTTTAGAGAAACACTCTTACCTGTTCCCAAAAAATTTTAGGGAAAAGCTTAAGCTGTTCCAAAATTTTAGAGAAACACTCTTACCTATTCCCAAAATTTTAGGGAAACACTCTACAACCTGTTCTCAAAATTTTAGGGAAAAGCTTCTAGCTGTTCCCAAAATTTTAGAGAAAAACTTTTACCTATTCTCAAAATTTTAAGGAAAAGCTTTTTACCTGTTCCCAAAATTTTAGGGAAAAACTTTTTACCTGTTCTCAAAATTTTAGGGAAAAGCTTCTAACTGTTCCCAAAATTTTAGAGAAAAGCTTTTAGCTGTTCCCAAAATTTTAAGGAAACACTTCTTAAGGAAAAGCTCCCTATCTGTTCCCAAAATTTTAGGAAAACGTTCCTATCTATCCTCAAAATTTTCGAGAAAAACCTCTAACTATTCCAAAATTTTAGAGAAAAGCTTTCATCTGTTCTCAAAATTTTAAGAAAAAAAAAACTTCCTACGTATTCCAAAATTTTAGAGAGACACTTCTCACCTTTCCTAAAATCTGAGAGAAAAACTTATACCTGTTCCCAAAATTTTAGGAAAACACTCTCACTTATTCCCAAAATTTTAGAGAAAAGCTTCTCACTTATTCCCAAAATTTTCAAAAAACATTCTTCTTATTCTCAAAATTTTATAGAAAGGTTATTCTCACTTGTTCCAATTTTTTTTTCAAAACTCTAAAGAAACACTACTTCTAAATTGTTCTCATTTGTTCTCAATCTATGCATAGAATATTTCTTTTCTTTTGAAATTTCTATGCAGGGGGCAACTCAACATAACCAATTGCTCCATCAAGTAACTATATTGCCAGACAAAATTATTTTGTTATGCTAAAAAAAAAAATTCATTTTTATTCTGTTAAGAAAATTTCATTCATCATTAAAATTCATACATGGGCAATAATGAGTCTAACTTAAACAATTTCAATACAAGACAATAAGTTTTAATAAGAATATCATTTTTTCCAAAGATCCTTTATAATACTAGTGCATGAGAACTTCTTATACTAAGATTTCCCATGCAGGGGGCAAAATGTAGATACTTGATTTTGGAAAAACTAATATTTGCTTCAATACTATAAGTGAAAGACAACCTCTTCTCAGAATAATACTTCACAAGAATAACTTCTTCAGAAAAGCTTCTATACAAGAACAACCTCTTATCAGAAGAGCTCATTACTCTTAAAAGAACTCATTCGCAGAATAGCTCTTCTCAGAACAACTTTGCTCGGAACAACTCTTTACAGAACATCATATTCACAGAACAACTCATTTATGGAAAAGAAGCTTTTCTGAAGAAGTGAAGATAACTCCGGAATAGGGCAGGGTTCTTGAGTTAACTTCACTATTGGGATGTCCTGGAGAGTTTGGCTTGGTGGATTAGATATGGAGATAGTTAAGAGTTCTTCTCTTAACCTTTCTTTGAAGACTGAGTGCTCTTCCCTATTTCTTTCAGTACACCTTCTCCTAAAAACGTAACTCCCACTAGACAAAGCATTAATGCTTTGTAACCGTCAATTCTCATTATTACATCATTAATACCAAAGATATGTAACTCCCATCCTCTACTCCTATATATAGAGGTTCTTGTTATCAGTGAGAGGACTTTTGGCAAATCAGCTAATCCATAAACTCTCCCAAATTCTCTCTGCACTGTTTTCTCTACACAGCCTTGTTCTCAGCCTTGCTCAACCTTTTACCGCCACCTGCCGCTGCACTCATTCTTCAGGGTCTGCTCCAGTCTTCCTCTCCGCTGCCTCCCGGCACACCCCGTTCTACTGGTTTGCAACGTTTCCTCTCCATCACAAAAGAACCCATCTACATATGTAGATACTTGATTTTGGAAAAACTAATATTTGCTTCATATTATAAGTGAAAGACAACCTCTTCTTAGAATAATACTTCATAAGAATAACTTCTGCAGAAAAGCTTCTATACAAGAACAACCTCTTATCAGAAGAGCTCATTATTCCTGAAAGAACTCATTCGCAGAATAGCTCTTCTCAGAACAGCTTTGCTTGGAACAACTCTTCACAGAACAACTCATTTATGGAACAGCACTTTTAAGAAGAAGTGAAGATAACTCCGGAATAGGGCAGGGTTCTTGAGTTAACTTCACTATTGGGATGTCCTGGAGAGTTTGGCTTGGTGGATCAGATATGGAGGTAGTTAAGAGTTCTTCTCTTAACCTTTCTTTGAAATATGAGTGCTCTTCCCTATTTCTTTCAGTACACCTTCTCCTAAAAACGTAACTCCCACTAGACAAAGCATTAATGCTTTGTAACCGTCAATTCTCATTATTACATCATTAATACCAAAGATATGTAACTCCCATCCTCTACTCCTATATATAGAGGTTCTTGTTATCAGTAAAGGGACTTTTGGCAAATCAGCTAATCCATAAACTCTTCCAAAACCTCTTTGCACTGTTTTCTCTACACAGCCTTGTTCTCAGCCTTGCTCAGCCTTCTACTGCCACCTGCCGCTGCACTCATTCTTCAGGGTCTGCTCCAGTCTTCCTCTCCGTCGCCTCCCGGCACACCCCGTTATACTGGTTTGCAACGTTTCCTCTCCATCACAAAAGAACCCTTCTACACTCGCCTACCATATTGGCAACTCAATCAGTTCCATTACCAACAACCTAAACTTGTAAGGATCACTCACAACCATAAGCTTGTTTCCCATTACCAACAGCCTAAAGCCGTAAAGATCACTCACATCCACGAGCTTATTCTCAAGTACACGCATCTTTGAAAAAAAATTTCTTCAAATTTCCCACATGCATTAATGGCTTTCAAAAGGAAAAATCCAACCTAAATTTCATTATTTGTGGCCTAAACAAAATCACCCTTGTAATCAATAACAAAAGGCCTAATAATTGAATGAAAAACATGGGAATCCATGGCAACAATACTTGCCCCTTCTTGTCCATAACATTTACATGAAGCTTTAGGATCAACAAAGATATCCACATCACGATGCTCTTTTGAGGCTTGTCATCATCTTCATTAGAGGAAGCGAGAAAATCCAACTTTTGAGTTAATTTTGTTTGTTGATGAGAAACAATAGATGGGTTTATGGGTGTAAAACAAACGAAGATCCACATGGATATGTGCACAAACTGATTTTGTTCGATTAGGTCTGTTTTTAAACGGATCATAGACAAGAAGTCCTGTCCAGTTCTAATGAGAACTGTGCTAATCCCTTTTTTTGCTTGCTTGCTAAAAGAAAAATTGATTGAAATATTCCTCATTAAACAAAAATCTAGTTCAATTCAGCTTCATAACACCATTACTTGTAAAATTGGCTTGTTTATTACTACTATAACAACCGTATATAGAAGATTAAACTGGTTGAATAATACAAAAAGGTAAAATATCTAGAAATCTTGAAGTTAGAAATTTGGAAACTATGGCTTTAAAGTGCTCCAATGAAAATTTTCACACCTTCTGGAATGAAAAATATGGGTGCACATGAATATGAAAGATACCCATAGTACACGAATAGGTGGCATGTTATGCCCCTGTAAATCAATACAAGATTAACTTAGAATATTTAGTTTCTGATCCCCTCTTTTTTTTAGGTAAATTTCATTGAGATTTTCAAGGTCTTATCTTAATTCATGTCTAGTTCATTAGTTTGAGAAATAGACATTTTAGTTCAAAATTATAAAATTGAGGGTACAAAAAAATTGTTTTATTAAGTTGCTATTAAAAAATCTATTAACTTAAACATTTATTACTCATGAAATATCTAATAATATTCTTTTTTAGTATTAAAAAATAAAAATCTTACCTAGAATAATGTTTTAAAAAATTACTTAAAAATAATAAATAATAATAAAATTCATTGTTGATATTTCGAAATGTAACATTATTAATTCAAGTTTAGTAATTGACTGATATATATTAAAATCATTTATGATTTTGGACCAAAGTGTCTAGTTTTAAATTAATGGACTAGAGTTAAATTATGGCAAAATTTTAATGACCTCATAGGAATTTACTCTATTTTTTCACCTTTCTTATTGGTTATCTTTAAGAACTGGGAATCACGCAGGCTCTCTCCACAAATCCCTGTAAATTTGAGTTTAAGTAAATCCAAACAAGCAAACAAGCAATAGTATATATCCCTTCGCTTGGTGTTTTGGTTCATGTCTTCACTCCTAATATTGTAAAAGTGTCTTCTTAATTTGCTTTTGATTCCACCGTTTTTTTCAAGTCGCTTTCCTTTTTATCTTTGACTTAGCCAAGGGCGACTATCTTTCTTTTCAACATCAAACAAAATTGAAAAACAATTCGTCCGATAAATCCAAGCTAAAAGACAACAGCCGCAAACCACCCGAACTTGTCAAGTTAACCATGAAATTGATAATGATAATGAGTTAGTAGCAGTGCACTTCGGCCCCATCATACCTCTACTAATACCAACATGCCTTTACCAGTAGAGAAATTACAAAAAAACCTACTAGTCTATTTCACAAGGAAACCCATAAAATTAATACTACTATATTTATCACGAATGGAAGAATGCTTCTTTCCCCATAAACTCAGAATCAGCTACAGTTTTAGATAGTCACAAACCATAAGCAATTGATTTTTATTACTTTTACAAAAAGAAAAAAAAAAGTTACTTGACTATACAGAGGTTCACAGCCTCCACCTCTCCCATAAATTGGAGGGACAAGAGAAAGAAAATCATAACAGAAACTGTTGTCAAAGCCAACCATTGAGTTTCAGTCGACAGTAAAACCCCTAATTTCCTGACAGAGGTATGGAGATCAGCACAAAGATTTAATTGTCTGCTCTGACACAATCGTACTCCTCCTCTGTCATAAGATTTGGAATGGCAAGGTTCATGAAGAAACTTCATAAGGGCGCAATGCAGCAGCCACAATTCTATCTTCCTCGTTCAGTATGTTGTAAGTAAATGCAGCATTCCTCTGCAATAGGAGCAAACAAACATTAAGCCTGAAGGTTGTGCTCGAAGTCAGTTTCTCTTAGTGCTGTCTAATTTCAGCATTGGCTATAAACAAGTATCAAATCACTTCCATCAATGACAAACAGCATGTATTACATGCATTAATCAAGACAAAACATAGATAGATGGTTTTAGAAGAGAACTCAAACGCAAAATGCAAGCATAAATATGTATGCAGATTTCTAATGAATGAATGTGAAAGAACTCTTGATGCTTAAATTAAGCGAGTGGAGAAATGATCAAGAAACTGGTGCGATATTCAGTCTCATGACCTCCATAGAAGTGAATAAGTTTTGCTGAAATAACTTTTCAACAGAAGGGAATAAGAAAAACACCTCTCAGCCTTCTTTCATATGAAAAGGCCTAAAATTTGATGCCCCAAGGTTTGGGTTAGTAATTTAATTAGGATCTTCGGATACACATAAATCAGAAGCCTTCAAACTGAAATATGTAAGAGTTGGAAATTGATTGACCAGGAGAGAAGATAAGGGCCAGCCTCAAATGTGTAAGTGATAATCAAGCAAATATAACCATAAAATGCCAAAATTAAGTTCTCAAACTCAAACAGCAACTATAATACTGCAATGAAAATGATAATACCGAGTCTAGGGCTTCCAACTTCATGCCAGTAGATCGAATGAAGCGCCTGAGTTCATGATTTACTGGTTCAATGTGCCTTCCACAGCCAAGAATCAAGATTTCTGAGAGAGAAATATGCTAAATGAGAACCAAAAATAGGAGAAAAGAAAACACAAAAACACACAACACGAACATGCTTATACCTATGTCTAACTGCGTTTGTAAATTTTTCTCATCTTTCTTTTGTTCTCCAGAAATTGCACATGCATAGCCACATGTGACACTCCTGGAATTGTAAAAACACAAGCACAAATATGCAAATACCATGCCCTAATTAAAACGTTTCAAGAGATCTGGCCTCAGGAGGAAAAAAAATGACATCATGATATAGCCATACTATTACAAAAAAAAAAAAGGAATTAACCACAACATAATGATGTCATGGGTGATACCTCATAAATCAAAAAGGTGAAAAAATCTGATAAATTTGAAAAAACAAATCTCAACATAGAGAGACTTAAATGCTTTTGACAGTTAAAATATTGGCCAATCTGACTGTGAAGGACGAATGCCCAACAATAGGATAATGGATACGTGCATAAATCTTTGCATTAGACTTTATATTTTAATATTTGAATGAACTGCCTAAACTCTAAGGCTTTGCTTGGAATGATGAAAAGATGTGAGGATAAAATATTTGCTAATCTAATGGCTAGGTTTCATATCCACTTTCATACTTTGTAATTTAACCATTAGATTAACCAATTTTCTTTCCTCACATCTTTCATTCCTTCTTACCAAGCAAAGCCTAAATGCTCATAAAACATGAATTAGGTAGAGAAGATGATTGAGCCCAGGGATGCATCATTGATATTCTTTGTTAGGCATCGAATTTCTCCTATATGTAGATATGGGTTGAGGTCTCACCTGGAATCGGTCTAATGATTTGGAAGATGGATAAGCTGCACAAAGTACAACAAAATGAAATATGAGATAGAAGTGCCCTAAGCTTGCAATATTTCATTATTCAAAGAAACAAGTATTTTTTAGCCACGTGAAGCTTATACATAACGAAGACATGGGTCTAATCCCTTTGATTAGGAAAATTGATAATCACCTAGAAGTAATTCACCATGATAGTATAACATACATGGTTTTAGATTACGAATGCATTGAAGTACACAAGAGAAGCGAATACCTTTCGAGAGTAATTTCAGAAAACTTATGGGGGCCCTAAGAAGTGAGCAAATTTCCGACACAAAGCAAGCTGCCTTCATACTTGACCCCATTCACGGTGAATCCTGTGTCAGTATATCTGCCACCATATGATCAAAGAGGGAAAACCCATATGAAAATCAAGGTCAGAATTGGAGAAAACAAATTAGATTTAATGTTACATAATAAAATTAAGGAGAATAGGAAGAAGAAGAAATACCCTTGAAAACGAAGCTGGTCTTCGGGAACATTATCAATGAGATTGATTTGATCGTAGAGAGAGAAAGCTCGCCTGAGGGATGGCAAGACTTGAGCTTGACTCCGCCTTGAAGAGAGTGTCATGGAATTATAGAAATTGAACGGTGACAGGAAGGCAGCTGATTGCAAATCCACCTCAGCAACTAGCATACTGACAAGTGGTAAAGAAAATACCAGCAAGGTACTTGATGTTACCAAGCTGCTAAAGGACAAAAAGGAGCTGCAGGTTGTTTGAGGGAGGTGCTATTGGCAGAGCAGGACATGTAGCACAACAATACCAGGCTGTCCGAAATACTCCAGGTTTTTTTAACAGTTTTTGTAATTAGCGAACTATTGGGAATTAGTACATATATATGCTGATCTGATGTAAAAGAGAGGTTATGAAATGAAAATACCATCTTTTCTCTCTATTTTTCTTCTTCTCTTCTTCTGGTCTTCTTCTATTCTGTTCTTGTTCATTCAACCAGTGTTATAGTAAGCCATTCTATAACAAAATTGGTATCAAGAGCCCTACGATCTAACCACACTCTGGGAAACCACAGGAAAAACAAGCCAATGGCTGAGGGAACTAGGTTGAATACTCTACATGAACAAGTTCAAGCCTTACAAAACCAACTGGAGACTATGAAAAATGATGATGCAAAAATTCCAAATGGTGGGAGGAACAGAAAAAGGGCATCGAGGCTAAACTGGCAGAGAACCAAGGCTATATCAGTCAGGTGTTAGCCTTATTAACTCAGAAGGGAGGAATACCAGCTCAATCAGAATCTTGTGGAGCTTCTAATGTCACCAGTGGTCATCCAACTCTTGTATCACAGCTCAGGAGAGAAGGTAAGGCTCCTGTTGAAGTCACTATTATAGATGATGCTGGAAAATACATGCATAAGCATAATAAACCTGGTTTGATTTCTAAAAATCAGCAAGAAACTGGTAGTGGTTTGTTTCAGGATCATAGTGGAATGTTCAAAAACAATGATAGTGTCACTGGTCACAACTCTGGCACCTTTTTGAATGCATTTACACCTAGGCCTAAGATTGAACTACCAATGTTTGAAGGTAGCAATGTTAGGGGATGGCTTAAGAAATGTCAGAAGTATTTTGCTATTTTTTCCATTGAGGATCACAAAAAACTAGAAATAGCCTCCATGTATTTGACTGGAAAAGCTGAGACCTGGTTTGATGGGTATATAATGCAGAATAGTAAGGTTACTTGGCAGGAATTTTCTGAGGATTTGTGTCAAAGATTTTGTGATAAAAACTACTCTGATGTTATTGAGGAGTTTAACAAATTATCTCAGAAAACCACTGTGGAAGAGTACCAGGAGAGATTTGAAGAACTAAAGCCTTACCTGCTACAGTATAATCCTCACTTATCTGAAGGCTATTTTGTTTCAAGCTTCATCAATGGTTTAAGAGAAGATTTAAAACCCAGAGTCAAAGCAAGTGAACCCCAAAATCTCTCATCTACATATAGACAGGCCAAATTACATGAATTGTCTATAGAAATTGAAAACAGAAAACACAAACCAAATGCCAAAAACCCTTTCACAGCTAACTCTAGTCCTTATACCAAGAACAGTTATACCCCACCTTACCAATTACTCAAAAACACCCCTAACCAAAACCCAACCTTGACTAAACCATCACTTATAGAGCATAGAAAAGCCCAAAACCTCTGTTTCAGATGTGGTGAAAGATTCCTACCTGGTCATGCTTGTAAGAACAAGCAACTAAATGCTTTAACAGCAGAGATAGCGGAAGAAGTAGTAGAAAAGGCTGAGTTTGAGGAAGTAAATGAGAAGCAAGGAGTTGGGGAAGAACAAGGCAACTTAGAGGATAACTTGGAGATATCCATTAATGCTCTAACGGGAAATGTGGGGCATAGCACACTGAGGATACAAGGAAGCACTAAAGGGAGGCCAATTAATGTATTGATAGATAGTGGGAGTACTCATAGCTTTATTACTCCTAGGTGGGCTAAAGATGGAGTGGAGTTGGTGCATACTTCTCCTTTGGCAATTACTGTAGCCAATGGAGAAAAGCTATACAGTACAATTAAGTGTAAACAATTAGACTGGTGCATGCAAGGGCATAGTTTTTCTCATGATTTGAGGGTGTTAGCCATGGGAGGAAGCGACATGGTTTTGGGAGTAGATTGGATGAAGAGATACAGTCCACTCATCTTTGATTTCAACAATCTGTCACTCTCTTTTCAGAAAGATGGGAAACAAATCACTCTCAAGGCTGGCCAACAACAACCTACCCTAAAGATCATCACTGGTGAAAAACTGCAGAAAATAGTAGACAAAGATCCTGAGTTAACAGGGGAGTTGTATAAGCTCAGCATAGAAGATGAAGCTACAGAGGTGCCTATAGAGTTGCAAAGTTTACTGGAACGGTATTCTGACGTTTTTGAGGAACCTAAAGGGCTACCACCAAAGAGAGCTCATGATCATAGCATACCATTGAAGGCAGGAGCTCAACCTGTTAATCAAAGGCCATATCGATTTCCATATTACCAGAAAACTGAAGTGGAGAAATAGATTTCTGACATGCTTTCAGCCTCAATCATACAGACAAGTAAAAGTCCATTTGCCTCACCTTGCATTTTGGTTAGGAAAAAGGATGGAAGTTGGAGACTTTTTGTTGACTATAGGCAGTTGAATGCCATGACTGTGAAGGACAAATTTCCAATTCCAGTGGTGGAGGACCTAATGGATGAGCTTAGGGGATCAAGCATCTTCTCTAAAATCGACCTAAGGCCTGGATATTGGCAAATTCGAGTGAGGGAAGAAGACATTCCAAAGACAGCATTTAGAACTTATCAAGGTCACTATGAGTTTAAGGTAATGCCTTTTGGACTTACTAATGCTCTAGCCACTTTCCAATCTTTAATGAATGATGTGTTTTCTAAGTACTTGAGAAAATTTGTACTTGTATTCTTTGATGACATACTTGTCTACAGCTCTAGTCTTAAGGACAATGTAGGACATTCGCAAGTTGTTTTTGAAACACTGAGAACTAATCAGCTCTTTGCAAAAAAGAGCAAGTGTTTTTTTGGACAGAAGTAGGTTGAATACCTAGGACATATTATCTCAGCAGAAGGAGTAGCCACTGATCCCTCTAAGGTGGAAGCTATGAAGAGTTGGCAGCAACCAAAAACCTTAAAGTCTCTTAGGGGTTTTTTAGGGTTAATAGGCTACTACAGAAAATTCATAAAAGATTATGGGGTTATTAGCAAACCCTTGATTGAGATGCTGAAAAAGAATAAGTTTCAATGGAGTCCAGACGCAATAACAGCTTTTAACCATCTCAAGGACGCCATGAGCACTGCTCCAGTGTTGGCCTTACCAGATTTTTCTAAACCCTTCAACTTGGAGACAGATGCTAGTACAGTAGGAATTGGAGCTGTGTTGACTCAAGATGGCCGACCTATAGCTTATCTTAGTAAGGCCTTGGGGCCTAGACATGCAGATTTATCAATCTATGAGAAAGAGTATTTGGCTACATTGATGGCAGTTGCTAAGTGGAGGCATTACCTAGAGGGTGGTCCATTCATTATCAAAACAGATCATGAGGCTTTAAAGCATTTGTTAGGACAAAAGTTGACCACAACAATACAAAAAAAAAAAGGGCTAACCAAACTGTTGGGATTGGATTACTCTATACAGTATAGAAAGGGCAAAACAAATAGAGTGGCTGATGCTTTATCAAGAAAATATGAAGAAGGGAGATGTCAGAGTTTAACCTCTACAACAATAGTTCCAGCATGGGTTAAAGAGGTTGAGAATAGCTATTTACAAGATCAGTTTGCCAAGGAGAAGATTACTGTTTTAACAGTATCACCTAATGCCATTGCTAAATTTTCATTTGCTAATGGTATACTACGGTACAAGGGCAGGGTGTATATAGGAGCTAATGGTCAGTTGAGACAGCAACTACTTCAGGCGCTTCATGATTCTCCACAAGGTGGTCACTTTGGTACTCAAGCCACCTACTACAGATTGAAGCTATACTTTTACTGGCCTGGAATGATGAAACAGGTTAAAGAGCATGTACAGCAATGTGAGGTGTGTTAAAGGAACAAGGGTGAAAATATGGCTTCTCCAGGTTTGTTACAACCAATTCCAATTCCCACACAAGGGTGGGAGATGATAACCATGGATTTTATTGAAGGATTACCTCCATCCCAGAAGTTCAATTGCATTTTGGTGATCATTGATAAATTTACCAAATATGCACATTTTATTCCTCTCACTCACCCTTACACGGCCTTAGATGTAGCTAAGGTGTATATGAGCCAAGTCTACAAACTCCGTGGTGCTCCTAAGGTCATAATATCTGATAGAGATAAGGTTTTCACAAGTGTAGTTTGGCAGGAACTAATGAAGCTAATTGGCACTTCTGTTCAAATGAGTACAGCTTATCATCCTGGAACAGATGGCCAGACTGAAAGGTTGAACCAATACCTAGAACAATACCCGCGTTGTATGTGTTTCTTGCAGCCTAACTCTTGGGGAAAGTGGTTAACGATGGCAGAGTGGTGGTATAATACTAGCCACCATACAGCTTTGGGTATGTCCCATTTCCAGGCACTATATGGTTACCTTCCACCTGGGTTTTCATGGAACGCAAGTGATCAAGCAAAGGTTGCTACTGTAGCAGAGAAGTTAAAAGAGAGAGAACAATTGAGTAAACTATTAGTAGATCAGTTACAGAAAGCTCAACAGAGGATGAAGTGGTATGCTGATAAGAAAAGGAGCGAAAGAGCATTCCAAGTAGGAGATCAAGTCTACTTGAAAATCCAACCTTACAGGCTAACTACCTTGGCTCTTAGAAGGAACCTTAAGCTCTCTTCCAAGTATTATGGCCCTTATCCTATCATTGCTAAAATTTGCCCAGTTGCCTATAAACTACAGCTGCCTCCTACTGCCAAAATACATCCTGTTTTTCATGTTAGCCTTTTGAAGAGAAAAATTGGTTCTAAGGTAGTAACTAGCATCAACCCACCTACAATTTCAGATGATGGCCAACACCTTGTTTACCCTGCTGCTGTGTTGGATAAGAGAATGGTGAAACGTAAAAATCAGCCTGTGACACAACTATTCATTGAATGGATGAATTTGGGACCTGAAAATGCTACATGGGAGGATTACTCAGTTCTCACCTCACAGTTTCCTTCATTTGATCCTTGGGGACAAGGATATGCTGCAGAGGGGGGTAATGTCATGGAATTACAAAAATTGAACGGTGACAGCAAGGAAGCTGATTGCAAATCCACCTCAACAGCTAGCATACTGACAAGTGGCAAAGAAAATACCAGCAAGGCACTTGATGTTACCAAGCTGCTAAATGACAAAAAGGAGCTGCAGGTCATTTGAGGGAGGTGCTATTGGCAGAGCAGGACATGTAGCACAACAATACCAGGCTGTCTGGAATACTCCAGGTTTTTTTAACAGTTTTTGTAATTAGCAAACTATTGGGAATTAGTACATATATATGCTGATCTGATGTAAAAGGGAGGTTATGAAATGAAAATACCATCTTTTCTCTCTATTTTTCTTCTTCTCTTCTTCTGGTCTTCTTCTATTCTGTTCTTGTTCATTTAACCAGTGTTATAGTAAGCCATTCTATAACAGAGAGTGAGTCCTTCCTCAGGCTTCTAATCAGGTTTGGTAGCATTTCTACTGCTCTACTTCTCACCGCCATTTCCTTCTATACTGCTCTACCTCTCCCAAAGTTCTTGTTCCCCTTTCAAGGCTCTCCACTCGAGTCTTAGAATTTTTTAGATATTTGTTGCCCCATTGCAAAGAAGGAAACTACTGGAGGACTTCTAATTTCACTACAAAAATTGCTCTATCTACTACAAAATGAGAAAAGACAAAAATACCCAAATGCAAAATGACCCATATATCCTAAACTAAAATTGATTTTACAACTCATTTTCCCTAACTTTTTTCCCTCTGCTGCGTGCTTCAACTTTGCTATTCACTCTTCTCCCTTCTGCCGCAGTCTTCTCCATTTCTCATTTTTCTTCATCAATCATATTCTAGTTTCCTTCAAAAAATTGAAAAATATGAGTGAGAGTAGCAATTATGATAGCTATGAAGAGTATGAAAGTGAAGAAACTGAAAGAGATGAAGAAGAGGTAAGATTTGATGAGTTTTTTTTGGATTTTTTTCGTCAGCCAAAAGCCAGAGATTAGCATCTCGCGCAAGCCAGCTTGCGCAAGATGGCCACTCTCATGCAAGCTAGCTTGCGCGCTGCTATGGACATCAGCGGGCAAGACAGCTTGCGCGGGATGGCCACCGCCGCGCAAGCTGGGCTTGCGCGCACTCACACACTTGTTGTTCTTTTTTATTTTTATAATTAATTATTTTTATTATATAAATTATATAATTTATAATTTGTTTAATAATTGTACTAATTCCTTGTATAATTTATTGTAATAATTAATTATTTTTATTTATTGTACTAATTGTTTAATATTAATTGTTTAATATTTGCAGAGTAACAAAGAACTAGTAGTGTACAATGAAGAATTCAATAGTGTGGATGAAGAAATATTTGACTGCACTTATGCATTTACTACTAACAAGGTAAGCATATTTAAAATTAATATAATGTTTCAATACAAATACCGTAAAAAAAACTAATTATTAAATTTTTTTGTTCAGGTTTTCAATAGTAGAAATGCCTTGATCACATGGGCTAGAGAGGTTGGAAGAGACCTAGGTTTTGTTATTGTGATTAAACCATCCGAAGTTGGTGTTCCCGGAAGAAAGCCTAGACTTCGACTTGCATGTAAACGGTATGGAATGTATAGATCGAATAGAGATGAATTCCGTCGCTTAGGAACGGGAACAAAGAAGTGCAATTGTCAATTCGAGCTACAGGGGGTGAAATTGGAGAGCGGCGATGATTGGGCAGTCGAAGTAGTATGTGGAATGCATAACCATTTAACTGCAAGACAGTTAGAAGGACATTCCTTTGCTGGTCGATTAACGGTGAAAGAGCAAGGTATAATGGCTGATATGACAAATAATATGGTCAAACCAAGAAATATACTAATGATGTTGAAACAACATGATAAGAAGAATTCCAGCACCATAAAGACCATCTATAATACACAACAAAAGTATAGAATGGTTAACAAAGCTGGTAGATCACAGATGCAGCAACTCATGAAACACTTATATGATTGTAAATATGTTCAGTGGCATAGGAGTGATGAGTCAAGTGATTGTATTAGAGACTTATTTTAGGCGTATCCGACGGCTGTAGATTTATTGAATGCTTTTCCCAATGTGTTAGTTATGGATTGTACATATAAAACTAATCGATATAGACTCCCTCTCCTTGAGATTGTTGGTGTGACATGTACAGATTTGACATTTTCTGTTGCATTTGTTTACATGGAGGCTGAGCTCACTGACAACTACACTTGGGCATTAGAGAAGTTAAAAAGCTTGATGTCTTCTGATTCAATGCCTTCTGTCATTGTTACTGATAGGGATTTAGCATTTATGATAGCAGTACAAACAGTGTTCCCTAGCACAACCAATCTCTTATGTAGATGCCATATATCAAAGAATGTACTTGCTAATTGTAAAAAGTGGTTTGAGAGCAAGGAGAAGTGGGAGGCATTCATGTCAGCTTGGGGCGTTCTTGTATTCTCTTCGAATGAGTATGAGTACGAAGCAAATTTAAGTTCATTGGTAACTTATTACCATTCTTATCCTAAAGAGCTCGAGTACTTGATCCATACTTGATTGACTCAGCATAGAAAGAAATTTGTTGCTGCTTGTACAAATAAAGTAAAGCACTTTGGAAATGTTACAACAAATAGGTATGTAGGTTTATAGGGTTTACTTATTGTTATTTTCACAAAATATATAATTTATTCATTATAATAAACATTTTCTAACATCATATAGGGCGGAGAGTGCACATTCAAAGTTAAAGAGACACCTTGGATCGTCCCAAGAAGATTTCGATACATCATAGAAGGTTATCAACTCTCTGATTGAGCTGCAACATACGGAGATAAAGGCCTCATTCGAGAGAAGTCTTATTATTGTGGAACATAATTTTCGACCAACTTTGTTTAGGGAGTTACGGGGATTGGTTTCTAGGACAGCATTGAGTATTATTTTGAAGGAAGCACAACGAGCAAATGATACCGACATTGACCCTCTTGTCTGTGGTTGCGTCATTAGAGGCACACATGGATTGCCTTGTGCTCACGAGATTGCTGAATTTATAAGGTTCGGGACACCGATTCCATTGTCCGTTTTGGATCCTTTTTGGTCGAAGTTGGACTTGAAGAAGAAAAGTGTTGATTACTTGGCTAAGCTGAATCTTGATGCCGAGTGGGAGCTTATAGTGAAATGCTTCGATGCTTATGATATCTCGGGAAAATTAGGCTTGAAGAAAAAGTTAAGGGAACTCGGTGATCCAACAACTACATTTCTTATTCCTCCACCCGAGAAGGCTAAGACCAAAGGCACTCGAGATAAATCAACTCGACGTGATCCTTCATATTTTGAGATTGTTGAATCTCAATATGGTAGTGCATCAACACCTATTTCAGTCAATTCAGTAAAGATGATGAAACTACCAGTGCATCGAAAAAAGAAAGTGAAATTTATTGATTCTTTCCCTTTAGAGATACGCCAATACATACATTCTACTGTGGATGTTGAATTGGATGGACATTGTGGTTTTCGAGCTATAGCTGGCTTGTTAGGCATGGGTGTTGATGCATGGGCTAAGGTGCGACAAGATTTGATCGAGGAGATATGTGATTTCCGCGCTTATTATGTTAGTCTCTATGGATCAGAGGAGCGTGTTGATGAATTGATAGAGACATTATCATATTTCAAGATACCAGCTCCTTATGATAAATGGATGACTTTACCCGATATGGGTCACTTGATAGCAACCAAGTATAACGTCGTGCTAGTCCATTTATCTTCTAAACAATGCTTGTCATATCTTCCGCTTAAAACTGCACCACCTCCCCCTCTGCAACATGGATTTATAGCACTTGGACTTATTCACGATTCTCATTTTGTTGAGGTATTGATAATAATATGTAAGTTAGAATTGAGATATTTTGTTTTTTATTTTTTCGTACGTTTAATAGTGATATTTTTCAGGTATTTATGGACCCGTTAGCACCAATACCTCCGATTGCATGCAATTGGCATCGGTACCGATATGATTTTGCTCGTGAGTGGGAGCTTCCATATGTATCTCGCATTGAGGAATTCCAAAATTTGTTATCGAGATCAAATGTTGCCATTAAAGAAACCATTGATTTAGATGAACCATGATATTTTATTAAATATTATTGTATTTTAACATTTATGCCTTTGTATGAATATATTATCAATTTATGTCTTTGATATGTATGCCTTCTTATGATTGTATTATCGATTTATGCATTATATATTTTAATAACATTATCTACTATTATAAAGATAAACTCTAGGCATTAAAAAATAAAAATCACTAAATAAAACATTAAATTATAAACAAAAGTCATTACATATTTTAATAACATTGTCTAATATCATAAAGATAAACCGTATCTTTAAAAAACAAAGTCACTGAATACAAATACACTAATCCCTCGACGCATCCGATATAATTGTCTTGCCTCTCCTTCTCCCAAGCCTAGTATAAAAATGAGTAACTGGTGGAGAAGCTATCTCTGATGTAACTGGTGGAGAAGTTATCTCTAATGTAACTGGTGGAGGAGCTGGAGGAGGAGCTGTCTGTGATGGAGCTGGAGGAGGTGCTGTCTGTGATGGAGCTGGAGGAGGAGCTGAGGATGAAGCAGCATCTGATGACCCAGTTAATATCTCATGCAGGTCGTAAATTCCCTTTGTCAATGTCTCTACATCTCCGCTGCCACTAATGAGTAATTCACAGCAAGACACTGCCCTTGACATGCACTGTGAAACAATACATGAAAGAAATTTTATCAAATCAAATAGTATGAACAAATTTTATTCACTTAGGATTTAGTGTTAATAACTTACACTAGATTGATCAAAATCGACTAAGGGAGCTTGAAGCCTCGATCTGCGTGCTGGATTTTGTACAAATGGATGAGAAATAGAGCCATACCAAGCCATATAGTCAAGAGCTGTCTCTCCTGGGATCACACACCTTCATCCTCTATTCTCTTCCGTGAGGACATACATAGGCCATCTCTGCCATAATTGATCCATAAACTGATAAACAACATCATAAGTGGCGCCCGTACTACCTCTCTGTGCTCTATATGGCGCTAAAGGTCTCAGAGGTACAGTTTGTACATAGCCCCACTGCCGTAACACTCTCTCTGGATGGTACGGCTCCACGACATCCCCAGCTTTTAAGCAGATCGTGAAAAAAGAGATCGGGGGCAATGGATGCTGTCTTCAACTATCTGCATATGGATCCCAGCAGACTTGATTACACTGGAGGTCATCTAGATGGTCCCGCAAGACATCACATCTTGGCCATAACCACGTGGCTTCCATCGTCGAGCTCGTGGCAAATTATCCTCGTAATTGAAGTTCAACTCTGGACTCAATGATGGAAAGTGCTCATAAATCCAAGCCTACATCAAATAAAACAGGATTTAGTGCTAATAAATTATACATAAACAAATTATAATTCACAAGTTATTTATATAAAAGTAAATCTTAATACCTGGACAAGGGTCATATAACCTCTAATCCCGTGTACTTTTGACCTGCTCGCAAGACCTAACTGTCTATACATATAAGCAAGAGCACCCGCACCCCACGCATATTCACTGATAACCTGTAAATCCTCTAAACAGGATAATAATGAAACCGAAACATGCGAACCACTCTTATCCACAAAAAGTGTGCACCCAAGTAAGTGAAGTAAGTATGCACGAGTAGCATACACTATTTCCTCTTCACTAAAGCCATCGGTCACATTGCCAAAAGTCGATCTCAACCATTGCAACGTCACACTAGACCCACGACCAGTACTCGTCGCTGCTTGAGCTTCCGTAAGAGAGACACCTAGCAAACGAACTAACATTCTGATTGCACGCTTCATGGAGATGTGCCGGCATGATACGATCCCGCCGACCACTGGTATGCCAAGCAGTGTAGCTACATCATCTAGGGTAATCGTCATCTCCCCAAAAGGCATATGAAATGTGTTAGTCTCCGGCTGCCACCTCTCATAAAAAGTTGAGATGATGGTACTATTGCAAGTGCGATAACTACACTCAACCAAGTAACCTAAGCTGGATTGCAAAACAAGGGAGCGAATACGTGACCGATCATCGTCTAGAGTCCACTGAGAGATTATTTTAGTGTGATTAAGAACCTTCAAATTGGCTCGCTCCTATATAAAAAACAATAAATAATAAGATCATTTTTAATAGATAAAATAGATCTATATTCTTAAATTTAACAAAATAATTACCTGACCCTCCCATATCGCAAAAGCCACATGTGATCTAAAACTATTCAAAACAGACATATCACTCGGGCCTCTAGGATAAGGTTGAGATGCCTCATCTGCATCATCTAAATCTACTTGCTCGGCCTGCTCCTCTTGCTCGACCTGTTCTACTTGTTCCGCTTGCTCGACCTACTCAGCAAGATATTGGCTAGCTCGTCGTCATCCTCCTTGAGATGAACCTCCACCTTGTGTTTCTGCCATATCTGAAAAAAAAAAACATTTATGTCTTGGCAAATGATTGTATGATTAGAAGAATAAAACAATCAAAGCATTAATGCTCAATTCTAAGTAAAATTGCTTAAGAATCCAACAAAAATATATTCCTCATTTCACCCTAGCTATTACTTCTTTGTTGAGCAAAAACAAGGGAGCCAAAGGAGCCAAACGTTGAGCAGAAACAACAAAAAAAGGTAAATATTGCTCCCAGCTCGGAACAAGACGTGCGCAAGCTGGCTTGCGCGCGGGCACAGGTTCCGCACAAGCTGGCTTGCGTTGAACTTGTGCCCTCGCACAAGCCAGCTTACGCTGAACCTGTGCCCGCGCGCAAGCCAGCTTGCGCTGAACCTGCCTTGCACAAAACCCGCGCCCGCGCACAAGCCAGCTTGCGCGGAACCTGCGCCCACGCGCAAGCCAACTTGCGCGGCACATGTGCTAGACTAGAGGCACATTCAAAGGTAGCCATTCTCCTTGAGCACATTCAAAGGTAGCCATTATCGAAAACCACAAGCTAGACTGGAGGCACATGGCCTCTCGCAAGCTCACCTACGCGAGGTCGGCAGCCTTGCGAGGGTGAGCGTGCGCGAGGCCACCAGTCTTGTTCAGGTGGGCTCTCACCTGCGCGAGGCTGCCGACCTTGCGCAAGTGAGCTTGCGGTAGGCGAGCTCAGATTGGTACAGTAGCAGCAAAATGTACAACTCAGATTGTTACCTGTTGAGTGGTTTCGGTTGAAGGAGTTGCAGCCGTTGGAGAAGAAAATTTGTGAAGGAAGCTGTTTCGGTGAAATATTTGTTTTTATAGTAAGGTTAAATTTGTAATTTAATAGTGTAAGATTAATTCGTTTTTTGGAGGTGTAGTGTAGAGAGTAGAAAATGTAGTGGGTTTAGTCCGTCTCAAACTACTGCGTTTGTAATTTTTGTTATTATTAGTATTTAGAAATAATAGAAAGTCATTTTTGTTGATTGTTAACGTAGGTTGAGTTTGTGAGAAGAGCTTTCTGGTTCGATTCTTAGTCTCACTAAACACATCTTTGAGGAGGGGTAAAAAGCCTTAATTGTGACAAAGCCCAAAACAAAATTAGTCTCATACCGTTAAAACGGATGATGATACCTGTGGTTTACACCAAAAATAAAATAATCCATAAATACTTACTTAAGTTTCTAAGAGTTTAAATTGCATTAAAATTAGAGGTGGTAAATGGGTGGGTGGGTCGGATCGGATTTGGGTTGGGTCATTTTGGATTGGATCATTTTGGGTTATGGAAAAATCGGATCATTTCGGATTCAGATAAGGTCAGGTTCGAGTCAAGGAAAAATCGGTCTATTTTGGGTTCGGATAATGTCAAGTTTGGATCAATTTTGTCATAACATATTAAGTTTTGGGAAAACTTAATAGCTAGACACAAAAACTAAGGAGACGCCACCAACCATTCTAACCTAGGTGTGATTGTTCACCTATTCAAACTGTAACATCCCAAATTCACAAAATACATAATATTCACTATCTTACTGGTTAGGCTGTCTGAGGTGCTTAACAACTCCTAACGCTTTTATAAAAATTACTACCCTTAATTCCTTGTACTAGCATGAGAGTATGAATTATTGAATTATTTTCTTAAGATGTATATACATTCCCTTTTATTTAATGTAGTACTGTACAATTCTTACTGAATATATAAAAGAGAATAATGTACCTTTGATATCAAAAGAAACTGCTGACTCTAGCAGTCGATAGTCCTTGGAAGTTAGTTCTCCTAATCCAAAATCAACAATCTGTGGAGTGGAAAATAAGGAGTGAGCGACAACGTGCTCAGTAAGGAAGGTGTATGCTGCGGTATAAATCAAAACTATATTTTCCAAAACACTTATTCTTCCTTAATAGTAAACCCAATAAGGAAAACCATGGATGAAATCAGCAATTTTTTTAATAATCACTGGCTAAACATTTTACAATATCATATAATAAAGAATAAAAAGGATTCAACAAATCCTCTCAGAAATCATCAGGTTGAGACTAGGCATCACCCTTGTCGCATCCCGTGACCCCATTTATTCTCATAAAATACACAACTTATCCGGTTGGGCTGTCTGTGATACTTTACCTTTCATACTTCTTTAATTATTAAATATAAAATTAGTAATATTAATCACATCCCCTATCTTAATTCTCAAGAAAGTAGTACTGAAAGTAAGTCTAAATACAGAAAATAAATGATCATACCTCATCTTATAAATTAAGCTGTCGCAGTGTCTCCAAATGCGCAGCTTGAAATCTTCAAATGTCAGAGCTCTTAGTCCTCGAAAATCTGAAATGTTAATATTAAGGGGTGAGCAAACCACGGCTCAGTAAGAGAGTTATATGCAACACTTGATATTCAGCTATCTATATGCTGAAAATAATTTTTCACTTTCTTTTTAAATCTTCCTAACTGGCTCTAGGCTCACATGTAGGAAGGATACTACAGTCGGCTAGGGATCCGGATGGAGCAAGGCAGGTATTTTAGAATACCTGGCTTGTCCCGGAACCTAGAAGCAACTGTAGAGAGTACTACATTCCTTGTTTTCAAAACGATAAAATTTTCATTTTCACAGAGTAAACCACTTATTTCTTTTCACTTCAGTATAATTTAAAACACGTGACAGTTCAATAATAAAACAGTTGTTTCCTTCACTATAATTAAAAACACGTGACAGTACAGTGGTCTGTAAATATCCAAGTCATTGGATAACCACTTCTGCAATTATTTCTATTTTAGAAATAATTTCATGTTATTCTTTTTGAATAAACATTAATTTCTCTTTAATTCAATAACCGTATCTTACAGTTCAGTAAAACAGTATATTTAGTAAAACAGTATCTTGATACGGTACAGTCAGAAAACAGTAAACAATAGCTACCAATTTAGTAAACAGTAAACAGTATAAATATGGTAGCTTTCATATCAGTATCATGGAGACCAGGCAACACCTTAAATATATCATGCTATAATAATATCATCCCAAATAGGGGAAACACATGAGATCTATGGCCATAGTCTATAGGGTCCTCAGTGTGCACTGATCAGGTGTCCACTGGGACGCTGATAATAGGATCAATATCTATCAGCACTAACACGTGACACGTGAGCATGATATGGGGCCTAACAGTCTCAAAACAGTAAACACGTGATATAGACCCCATTTATGAAATCACTTTCACCAAATATAAGTTTAATCAATCCACAAATATTCATAAGGAAAATATTTTCTTCTTATGAATAACATTTATAAAATATTCATACTGGGGTCATCATTCCCGAAATTGTTCTAAATATTATAGAACAGTATAAATCACATTTTCCATACGGTGAAAACAATTTATAAAATAATCACTGTAAAATATAAAAAGTCATAACTGTCTTTTTTCACCGTAAAACATATACGCACGTTTTTCCGTGCTTTCTATCGAAAACATGATTTTCAAAGTTATCGGGATTCAAATCAATTATTTTTATGATTTATGAAAAATTAAAATATTTATTTTCCAAATCAACACTCCCGTCCCGTGTTTTCTATGTAAACACATGCGGAAACCTTTTAGTCTCAAAACACTGTTTTTCACCTTTAATTACCTTTATGGAATTTCTATAAACACTTGTTCTCACCATTGAACCCATAAAGGTTAGTTATAAAATCAAGTGAATATTTGAAGAAAGATTAGTAAAATATTTACTTTGGTCCTTTTTCATTTTACATCTCGTTTCACGTGAAATATCACCTATCGGAATAAATTTAGGTGATTTCCTTTTTCACCATTTTCAAAACATGAATATTTTAAAATTAATTAGAAGTATATTCATGTTTTATGAAAACTAATCGATTTCTCGATTTTCGTGTTGAAAATCGTTTCTCATGATGAAAAATCGTTTAGTATGATTTTTGGTAATTTTTCCAATAATTTTCGACAGTATAACGGCTACCGATTGGCTAACCTCCTGCACGAAAATACAGTTTAAATCTCAACCGGTAAATCACCACAATTTTTCCAAACCGATAAATCACCACAATTTTCAACCAATCACTGTCAATTGCATTTATAAAATTTAAATGCATAATTTAAAACATGTGTGCCAATATCCTTACAGGCTGCACATGTCCCCCTTACCTGTTTCGGGTCGGCGACTGCCTCTCGAAGGTCGCGCCCGTGTTCATCTCGCCCGATTCCATCGACTCGGTTATCGAGGAAATTTTCTGGAAATTAAAATTCTAAAAATTAGAATTTTTTCCATAATTTATTCAAATTAATTATTCGAAATTAATTTCGAAATCCTTACCGAGTGCCCGGGATTTTTCGGATTTTTGAATTCCCGGGAATTTTCCGAATTCCCGGAATTCCTTTTCTTTTCCTCTTTCTTCTTTCTTTTTCTCTTTTCTTTTCTTTTCTTTTCTTTTTCTTTTTCTTTTTCCTTTTTCTTTTTCTTTTTCTTTTCTTCCCAGCTAAACCGGTCACCTCCCCTCACCGCCGGTTCTCCGGCGGTTCAATGGCTCAACAGCTGGCCGGCGTGACAATGAAGCCGGATCTGGCCTCATTCATCCCGAATCGACGGCACGGCAGCAGATCTACTCGATTTTTGGCTCGGTTTCTCTCCTCCTCTGTCGGCCTTCCTCCGCCGTTGGTGGCTTCACCGGTGGCTCTTTTCTCCTTCCCCTCACCTCCTCCGAGGTTCGGGTGGCGGTGGCGGTGCCTGAACCGATCGGCACCGCCGTTTCTTCTCTTCTTCTTTCCTTCTCGGTTCGCCGTTTCTGTTTTCGTTTTTCCTTTCCGTTTTTGACCGTCGCCGGTGGCCTTCACCCTTCCTCGTCGACCGACGACACCCCCTCTCCTCTTCTCTCCTTTATCTCGTCGACGGCGACGGTGGGTGTCGCCGTCGACCCCTCTATTTGGGAAGGATCGGGTTTCCCGATTCTTCTCTGTTTCTTTTTTTTATTTAATTGATTTACATATAATTAATTATATACATATATAATATATTTATATAATATAAATATCATAATATAATAATATATATTTTGTACTTATACTATATATATTCTACATATAATAATATTAATTTATATATATATAGTATTGTATTATATATATATATATTATATATAAAGATATATATATTATATATAAAGATATATATATAATATATCAAAATATCTATCTAATATATAAATATATATATATATGTATATTTATATACTTTAAAATTAAATAACCTTTACATATATATTTATATATATGTTATACTACAATATATATTGTATTTACAATATATATTTTCAAACTTTAATGTAAATTAGTATTTACATTTCTCATTTATGTATATATCTATATATACATAAGATACTTTACTCGAATACATATGTATTATTTTATTTTGTACAATAGTATATATATCTATATATACCTCGGTATATTAATATATACTACATAATATTTCAATACATATGCATTTATATATAAAAATACATTTATATAATTTATAATTATATAAATATATTCCTCTTTTATTTCTCATTTTCTTATTTAATTTGGATTTCCATTTATCCAAATTAAATCTCCTCTTTCCATTATTTTTCATAATTCCAATTTTATTTTCCTTCACTCGTATTTCCACCATCCGTTCCTTTCTCAATTCTCGGGATTTTCACAATATCCCGTTCTCAAAATTTTATTTATTTATTTTCAATATTTATGTTCTCCAATATTTATTTCCAATAAATGAAAAATTTACGGTTATCACAACTCTATAAGTAAATCATGCTATCATCGTTCCCTCTCCCCCTTGCGAGAACGGAATAATCATCCCAACAGGGATATAGTAGATCTATGGCCACAATCCATGGGTGGTCCTCGGGTCCACTTGCCAGGTGACCTCGAGACCTCTGATGACTTGGTGGGTCCATCAAACTCATAACTCATAATGCATGAAACTAGGGGCCTAAAGTCTCAAAATCAGCTTTATAGCTCAGAATACCTTTAAGGAAACACATTTTATGAATTTAAAACATAAAAATAAATAATAATTCCAAAAAGGTAAAATTCTCGTTTCTGTAAAGAAAATGAAAAATTGAAACCTGTTCACTATGGTCAGCTCGCCCATCAAGGCTCGCCCATGGTCAACTCACCAGTGCGATGAATTAGTATTCGCCCGCCAATCCTTAGCGGTTAAAAACAATTTAAACTGGCTTGCCCTCAATGGCTCACCCAAATCAGTTTGCCCATCTGACATTGCCCATGGTCAACTCGCCCAAGGCGGAATTGCCAATCGTCAACTCGCCCATTACATGAAAACCTGAGTCGCCCGCCCCAAAACAACATTAAAAAGGGTTCGCCCAAAATGGCTCGCCTAGGTTTTCTATTTAAAACAAGGTCACTCGCCCATAACTTTAGTTCGCCTGCCCTAAATAGTTCGCCCAACAAACAACACAGGGGTGGGTTATCTTTGAAACTCGCCCAAATCAAAACAATTATCAAACAAAATCCATGTCATAAGTCAAAGCATTTTCTCAGTATTTTCATACAATTTTAACTCCACAGGACATGCATTCACTTCACACACATCTCCCTTACCTCGTCTGCTGAAGCCTTGCTTCCCGCCCGCCTTATCAATTCTCACTTCTGGATTGCAAAGTAAAATATTAATACCATTAATATTTTCCTTTCAAATATTTTCTAAAACTATTAAGATTTTCTAACACTTTGGCGAGATTCGTTGACTATTCTACAGCTTGCCATTCGCCCAACAAAGCTCACCAGTCATCATTAAGCTTACACGTGGTAGCTCGCTCAGTCCTATTCGCCATTCACTTATTGGCTTATTCTAGGAGCTCGCCCAAAATTCTACTCGCCTTTCCTGTATTTATGAGTTCGCCATTCTTGCCTTTGGGCAATCATTGGTCCTCGCCCTTTTTCTCTAACTATCATCAATTACATTCAATTTGGGCGATCATCGCCCTCGCCCATTCGGGCGATCAGTTTGATTATCCTCAATGTTGGCGAACAGGTATATCACTGCTTCCTGTATCCATTGAACTTGCCTCACCTTTGGGCGAGTACCCCTTGTTCGCCTATTTAGCAAGCTGTTGGAGAATCCCGTTCGCCCAATTCCAATATTTACATTGTTCATTCTCTATTAGTTTCCAGACTACATCTTGTTCTACTTTCTTATGTATTCTAACAATATTTAACTAAAACAAGATTATATCTATGTTTATTACGTTGTAAAACATAGAAATCCATCATCGAATATCAAAAGAACCATAGAAATATACGACTCATCTTAACTGAAGTATACCTTCAGAACAGATTGCTTTTCTGCCTCACTTAGCTTTACTTCTCTTGTTTCTTAGCTCTTCAACACTGAATAAGGGGTTTGGCTAACTAAAAGATAAGGTTTCATGGCTCATATATAAGAAAAATGGAGGAACGGAAGATGAATTTGCAGTGGAACTAAATGGGCGAGAAGATTGTTTAAGAAGATGAAGTTACTTCCATCGGTTTCTTCTTCATGCATTTCTCTTATATAGCCATGTTAATCCTATTAGAACTTAACACCTGTTCCTTATCCTGTTTTTCTTTCATCATATCCACGTCTTTCATGCATTAAAACTTGTAGCAAACTGAAGCAAAATGGAACGGTGGTAAGAAGAAAATCCATGCACGTTTTGATAATTTTCTTCCCTTTTTTCTCTTCTTCTCCAATCCACGCCACTGCCAGCCAGCTATTCTTGACTTTTATCTCACCTTTTCTTCATTTGTCCAACAGCATTTATTCCCCTTTTTCACTTTCCATTCAACAGCAATTGGTTTTCATCTCATTTGTTCATCACTTCATTTAATGCTTTCACACTTCAACCAATAGGGTTTCTTTTATACATAATCTTCATTTTATGTCATTTGTATTCTTTTCAACCGAATGCTTCCTATACCTCTCTTAAATATTCAATCCTATTTCATATACACCATATTTTAAATCATAACTTAAAATGAAAAGTGAAAATTCACATTCAATTATTCTTTAATTTCACTAAAAGAATTTATTTCCACTCTCAATTATGTACAAATATGGTATACAGTATAATAAAAATTCGGGTCTTACACAAACTAAGGATAAGGCTTGGTCTACGTTAAAAGTTCTAAGTTCGGGAGTACGATTACATGTGAAGAAGGATTAGCACCCTCACAACGCCCATCCTAAAATAGTACCAAATAATCTAAGGTTATCCTAATTTTGCCCTTTTTACTTTAATTTTGATATAATTAAATATTGAAAAATCTTTTAAATCTCCTCCATCAAGCTGGTTAGAAAATCTAAAAGTTTTTCTCACCTCAAGAGTATTCAGGTAAGACCAATCGCCTTTCTTGAAGAGGCTCCATCGTCAGATGATTTAAGTACATTATGTAAGCCCTATCTTGACTCCTACTCAAACTTTTATTTATTATTTTATCTTATTTTATTTTATTATTATTTTTTATATAAATTATTATTTCACATATTTTATATATTTAAATAAACATGAATTATTTTATATTGAAAATTCTCTTAAAGACTTTCCATCAAGCTAGTAAGACCTTAAAGAAAATTTTCTCACCTTAGGAATTTTTAAAGAAATTACTCAAGCGCAATTCCCTTTAAATTTCATCCTCAGAATAATTCACATCTATTAAAATATTTAATTTAATTTAATTCTTTTCTAATTTTAATTGTAATTAATTAATTTGATTTTTATTATTTATTATAATGAACTTAAATTTAATTTAATTTTTATTTTTATAATTAAATTGATTTATTAAATATTGGAAATATCCCCTTTAGATCTTCCATCAAGCTGGTAAGACCTAAAAGAAACACCCTCACCTCAAGATATCTAAAAGCACTACTTGAGCACAGTCCTTTTAGAATTCCATCGTCGGAATATTTATATTTATTCTATTTTAAAATGCTTATTATTATATTCTTCTACGGTATTACAATTCTAAAATACCTAAATAAATCTTAACAATACTTTAACCATGCGTTAAATTAAGTATATCATATAAATTTTATTTGAAATCTTAAAATAAAATAAAAATAAAATAATAAATAATAAATAAAACAAATCATACCAATTATATCAAATCATGCTAATTAAATTAAAACTTATACAATCAAGTCAATCAAAAACAACTTATATCAATTTAAATACACAGACTACATTACACTAATTAAATCTCATCAATACTTGTTAAATTACACTATCCATACACCAAATTAAATCTGTTAATTCATTATTGAGGTTAATCAAATTTATTATTTACATCATCTTATATTTTTTAGCTAAATTACTGCATTAATTACAAATATACAAAAATCATCAAAAGAAAATAAATAAAATAAAAGGAAAATTATCAAAAAAAAAAGGAAAAGAGAAACCTGTGATCGGGTCGGATCAGAGGTGGGGCGACACGCGGGTCCGGACACGAGTCACAGGTCAGCGGCTGCTCCAAAACGACGTCGTTCCAAGTCAGGTATTTAACTCTTATTTCCTATTTTTTTGGTCAAACTTTCACTCTCCAAAAAAAAACCTCTCTTCCCCAAATGAAATGATCGCCGGGAAACTCAAAACGATCGTCGGAAAACACGAAATCCCCAAATTCCGACGATTATCTCCACCTAAACCACCAGATCTACGCCTACAAATACCCAAAAACCTTCATCTCCTTTTCCTTAAGCCAGATCTATAAACCACGGATGTTAGATCCTTCTGGAAACGCACGGATCTAACTCCCAAAAATTAAAAATCCTATACGGCCTCAACAACAAAAACCCTCGACTATCCTCTTCTATTGTTTTTTGTTTTTGTGTTTTTTTTACTGTTTTTTTTTTTTTGTGTTTATTGTCGTGGTGTTTGTCTCTCTGTGTATCTGTGGCTCCCCCCTTGTTTTGAT
Organism: Heritiera littoralis; assembly: GCA_031772115.1. NCBI lineage: Eukaryota > Viridiplantae > Streptophyta > Magnoliopsida > Malvales > Malvaceae > Heritiera > Heritiera littoralis. The sequence continues at coordinate 1,726,246 of JAPDPK010000092.1, read as the reverse complement.
TGTTGGTTGTGTATTTTATAGATATCAGATCTAAATGATTTTGGAAAGTCAGAAATTGGATCTCAGATCTGAATGTGATTTAGCTTTCAATGCTTGATTCTGTTTTTAGTCTTGATTTCCATGCAGATCCGAGATCAATTTGACTTGCCAATTCTTTCCTTTTGTGTTTCTGATGATCTTGTGGGATTTAGGGTTAGGGTTCGGTTTGGGATTTGGGTTTTGTTTGGGGTTTGGGGTTTCGATCAAGGTTTAGGTTAAGGGTTTCGAATTGGGATTTAGGGTTTTCGAAAGGGTTTCAAACATAGGGTTTGGTTTTCCATTTTATTTCCTTTTTACCTTTTTTTATTTTTTGTCAAAATGAATAAATGTACAAATAATAAAATAAAACAGAAAGAAAGAAAAAAGAAATAAATAAATAAACAAATACATAAATAAAAATACTAAAATTCATATCAATGAAAATAAAAATAAATAAAATAAAACAAAATAAAATCAATTGTTCAAACATGGGCTTAATTCATTTTCAATTTTTAAAATACATGTCGAGGGGCTCGAGATTCACAATTCCGCACTACTTTGCTCTGGACAAAAATTGGTGTCTACAATTGCCCCTCTTTGCACATTGCTGAGCATCAGAAATAGGGCAAAGACTTTAGACACCAATTTTGTTCTTCCCTTTTTCCTTCTTTTTTTCTTTTTTTTTCTTTTTAAAGAAATTAGTTCTTTTCGTGAAAATGCCCTTCTAAACAGCGAGACCCTTAAAACTTTAAATTTTCTCATCTTCGATGTGCTCAATTAAGAAAACCCCAAAAACTCTTTTTTTTGTAATTTAATTTTTCCATCTAAAAGGTTCCTTCTACTAGAAAAGTCCTAAAACTTTTAAAATTTCTTATCTCTAAAATGCTCATTCGACTAAGAAGGCCCTGAAACTTTAAAATTTTCTTATCTCTAAAATGCTCCTTCAACTAGGAAGGCCTTGAAACTTAAAAAAATTTCTCATCTCTAAAATGCTCCTTCGACTAAGAAGGCCCTGAAATTTTAAAATTTGCTCATCTAAATGTTTTCAATTATGCTTGGAGGTCTTACAGATTGTACCCAGAGGATTTGATCATTCTTATCTGAAATATACCCGGAGGTTTTAAGGAATCACGCCCAGAGGTCTTATAGATTGTACCCGGAGGCTTTGATCATTCTTATCTGAAATATACCCGGAGGTTTTTAAGGAATCATGCCCGAAGGTCTTACAGGTAGTACCCCAAAGGTTTTAGTGAATCATGCTCGGAAGTCTTACAGATTGTACCTGGAGATTTTAATGAATCATGCCCGGAGGTCTTACAGGTCTTACCCTAAAGGTTTTAGTGAATCATGCCCGGAGGTCTTACAAATTGTACCCGGAGGTTTTAACGAATCATGCCCGGAGGTCTTACAGGTCGTACCCTGAAGGTTTTAATGAATCATGCTTGGAAGCCTTACAAATTGTACCTGGAGGTTTTAATGAATCATGCTCAGAGGTCTTACAGGTTGTACCCAGAGGTTTTAGTGAATCATGCCCGGAGGTCTTACAAATTGTACCTAGAAGTTTTAATGAATCATGCCCGGAGGTCTTACAGATTGTACTTGAAGGCTTTGATCTTATCTCATCATTTCAATTCTACCTTCTAGATCATCTTATCATTCCAGTTTCTTCTTCTTGTTGTTTTCTATCTAAATATCACATTTTTTCATCTCATCACATCTTTCAATCCCTTTTTTATTGTCCCATCATATCCATACCTGTTTAATTTCCTCTTTCTTTCCAAAATTTTAACATTTTTGTTTCAACACTTCATACCTTTTTCATCACATCTTATTCTTATCCTTCTCACATTTTCTAATTTTTTTATTTTTTTAAAAATTTTTTCAAAATTTTATTCATCTAATCTTTCAGAACTTTTTCTCCTATTGTCTTAACAAACAAAAAAAAATTGGTGTCAAAATGGATATAATGAAATATCATGCATGTCATGAATGCAATGCAAATGATAAACAATGCCTTACCAAGTCACATCATCAATCTACCATATTCCTTTCATCAAAAATTTGTCATCCTTCAATCTTTTCTTTGCCTTATCATTCAATCTTTCAATGCCTCATCTTTCGTCTTTCTTCAAATTTAGCAATCCTAAAATTATTTGCCTCATCATCATCGTTCATTCAGTCTTCGTCTTGCCCCACAAGTCTTCTTTCTTCAAATTTAGCAATCATCACTCATTCAGTCGTCCCATTGCCCCTTTATCATCATTCATTTAGTTTTCTTCTTGTACCACTATTCTTATCAAGTTAAAATTCATCGATCCAAATCATAACAACAAAATCATCCCAAACTATTCACAAAAACACTTCACCACTTCTCATATCTTCAAGAAAATTCACGCTCTTGTAACAACCAAAGATTGCCTCAAGAAAAGTCTTAAAAACCCCATTACCATACTTCATTTCTTTAAAACAAGAACTTGCCCCCATAAAATCATAAAACTCTCATTTTTCACTTCTTCAAGATCCTTTTTTGAAAATAGAAAATTGCCCCACATAATAATTTCCCAAGATAAAAACATTTGACACTTAAATCTCTTAAAAATTGGTGATTACTATTGAGAACAAATAGAATGAGTCACAACTTGGTCTAGTTGAATAAATGTACTGATTTGGTGCATCAAGGATGTTTGGCTATCAAGAAAGGTTCTATTAATCAATGTCTCTTCATCTAGGCTCACAAATGAAACAAATTCCTTGAAAATCAAAATTCCTTTTGTAAAAGTAACTTTCACAGAACACAATCCATTTTAGCACTCTCTTAATTTGTTGATATGTGGACTTTAACAAATGTCAAGACTTGCTGTGATGGCTCAAATTTTTGGGCAAGGATTCAAATCTTTCTTGTTATTGCCTTAGCATAGTCACAAACAATGGCCTTGGGTTGTTTCAAATTTGCTTTAGACTACCCTTTCATGGGTTTTCACCCTAGAGCTTCATTCTCTTTTTTCTTCTTCTTGTTTTTTTATTGATTATTCTACCATGCATTTAAGAATTCAAATTTCATTCCAAACTAAATAATGATGATGGTTTCTTAAAGAAAAGCTTTTCAATACAAGCATCTCTATTTGATCAAAATGGACTTTTAAGCACGTATCGTAGGCCAAGGTTTAGGGTTTTCAAAGAATGGATAAATAGGCCCAAAATAAGTGTTTCCAAGGTTTATCAAACCAAGGATCATTTCTTCGATTGTGAACATCTGTTCTTCCCACTCTTTGAAGCATTTTTCTTTTCTTTTCTAATCTTTTATTCTCATTCATTTCTTCTTTTCCATTTTTTTTGCATCTACCTTTTTCATATTTTTTTCATTTTCTTGTTTTTTCATATTGATTTCCGTCTTCACATATCCTTCTTCTCACATTTGCCCCCTAACATAGGGCATCATTTTCTTGTATTTGACTTAAGATTAATCACTAATGCTTCTAAAAACTCCTCTTATGTATTTGCTTCTCCAATGTGGAGGGTGATCCTTGGTCAAGCTTCATTTAGAAAGAAATCAATAGGCTCAAAAAGGGTAACAAATGGATGATTTCATTTTAGTAATAGGAATATGAAAGATAGCCATTTGTCATATCAAATATTGACACTTCTATTGAAAACCAATCCTCAAGATGAAAATTTTATTTTGCTTTTGAAATCATTTGAATATCCCTCATGCATGGTTTCACAATCAATTTTTTTCTTCTTTTTTTTTCTTCACTTTTTTTTTCACAACTCATGCCCAGAATGTATCAACTCAACTTTATAAAGGCCTTATGCAATGATTTTCATTATCATGGTTTAAAATAGAAGAAGGATATCAATCAAATTAAGAATGGCCATTAAAAGATGTTGAGGTTATCAAAAGCTTGGCTCTTTCAATCATTTTGCCCCAAGGTGTAGCGAAGGATGATTTGAGTTAGAAAGTTCAAGTTATGAGAAAGAATTTTGGGTTGATGTGTTTGGGACTCTTAGCTTGGCCTTAACATCTATCAAATTTTCAAATACAAAGTCCTTAAGAGAATGCTTCATGAATTGGTCCTTCAAATCAATTTAAAAGGTTTTGCAAATTCATCAATCATTTCATTGCTCATTGCCTTAACGAAGATCATTGACTACAAAAGTTCACCATGGTAAGCAAAAATGGATGAATTTCAAGCTTGTGTGTCTTTATGGATTCCAAGTTTTCACTGAATCGGAAAGTATACTGGAAATGTAATGGTTAGGTCTATTCATTCTCAATAACAATCACCAATGTTTTCAAAATTATTTTATTTCATCTTCTTAGAAAGAAAAATATGGAAAGCTTTTCAAAACAACTTGATGCAAATTTCAAGAATCTTGAGAACATCTCACATCCGTAAATTACACATAGGAAACTTGGCTTATGGAGAAGCAAACTTCCCTTATTCAATAAGCTCTTGAGTCAAGGCACCACTACTGATGAGTTCTTCAACCTTTTCCTTCAATTGCCTACACTTTTCTGTTGAATGCCCAATTGCCCCCATATGATATTCATATTTGCTATTTGGTTCATAACTTTTTGCTGCCGGGTTTGGAGTTGTTTTCAAAGGCATAGCACTAGATATTGGTTCTTTATTAGCAAAGGCAATCGATTAGAATTTGGAATTGGCAATCTCTCTACATCGTTTCTTGGCCTTCTTGGATTGTTTGGTAGGGTAGAGAGTGATTGAGGACAAAAGTTAGGCTGAAAACCATTTTGAGGAATTGACTAATAAGGATATGGACAAGGGTGGTGGGATTGTTGCATGGGGTATGGGTAATATGGGGTATAAATTTCATACTGCTTTTCATTAGCCACAGCCTAAACATCTTGACTCTCGTTATTGAATGTTGCACCTCTCCTTGTATTTTCCCATTCGATCTTCCCGCTTTTTATAGCATATTCGATTATCTCACCAGAACGTACCATATCTGCAAAGTTTTTGGTGACATTACCAATCATTCTCTCATAGTATGGAGCCTTAAGTATATTGACAAACAGAATTATAGTCTCTTTCTCTGTGAGGGGAGGCTGAACTTGAGCGACAATATCTCGCCATCTCTGAGCTTATTCTCTAAAGCTCTCGGTAGCCCTCTTTTCCATATTCTGTAAGAATAATCGATCTGGTGCCATATCCTTTGCATGTTGATATTGAGCTATGAAGGCCTTCGCAAGATCCTTCCATGAATGGATGCGTCCTCTATCTAATTGGACATACCACCTTGCTGCAGATCCAATAAGGCTATCTTGAAAACAGTGGATTAGCAACTTTTCATTGTGAGTATGCCCTGCCATTTTTCGACAAAACATTGTAATATGGGCTAATGGGCATTTAGTTCCATCATATTTGTCAAAGTCGGGGACTTTGAATTTTGCGGGTAACACCAAATCAGGAACTAAACTCAATTTCTCCACATCAATGTTTCCATAAATAGTGTTCCCTTTGATAGCCCTCAGTCTCTCCTCTAACATATCACACATACGATACATCCCCTGATGAGAACCTAGTTCAACTGCTTCTCTCCTAAGATTCTCTTGCTCGATGGGGTCCTCCATTTGGGGCTCCTCTCTAATGTTAGTGTCTTCATCAACTCCTTTCCCTTTTGCCAAGCTCATCATCATCTCCATCATCTTGGTTATTTGTTCCCTAAACTCTTCTTGGGCCCTAACAATCTCTTGTTGCACCTTTTCTATTCCATCAATTCATGCCAAATGCTCATTCTCCATTACTCTTGTTTGCAAACAAGTATCGTATGGGTGACTGGCAATTTTGATGGCCAAGCTATCTTCTTACCTTTATTATCATAGTCTAAGTTAAGATGCCATGATATGCACATACAAACCTATGCATGAGATGCATGCTCAATTTATGTATGACCAAAAATGTCTAGATGTATAGGTGCAATGTTGAAATTGACATGTCATGTATTGTAAAATCAAATAGATGCATGTTGTAATAAACCATTTCATCTCCTAAATTATTTCTTTTTATTTTTTTGAAAAGGAATATTCCTTTGTGTGTCTTAGCTATAGGTTATTTCTACACATTAAGTTGGCAAGGCTTTGTCTAAAGTTGGGCCTCTTAAGTCTTATTACATGCTGGGCTTTGGATAATTCAACCTTCTAAAAGTTTCCAGATTGTTCCTTATTGTCGTCCACATGGACTAGTAAGACACCCCAATCCTCACCCCTTATAGGCTTCAAACGAAAAAAGTTCAATCTGAGTGGGAGTATTTCACTGGCCTGTATGGAGGTTATCACCTCACGAAGGCAAAGGTACTTTACTCCCTCCTAAAAAGGACAAGCCCGAGTCGAAAGCTAATGCATGCACATGCAAGTGAAGTATGTGTATTAAATGTCTTATGAAACTTAAAGCTTCTAGGCAAAATTTGTTAACCTTAAACTATCTAATTGCTTGACTCTCTAAGTATCCCCAGCGGAGTCGTCAAACTGTCATAAGGTATTAATTTTTGGGAAAACCTAATAGCTAGACACAAAAACTAATGAGTCGCCACCAACCATTCTAACCTAGGTGTGATTGGTCACCTATTCAAACTAAGGATAAGGCTTGGTCTACGTTAAAAGTTCTAAGTTCGGGAGTACGGTTACGTGTGAGGAAGGATTAGCACCCTCACAACGCTCATCCTAAAATGGTACCAAATAATCTAAGGTTATCCTAATTTTGCCATTTTTACTTTAATTTCGATATTATTAAATATTGAAAAATCTTTTAAGTCTCCTCCATCAAGTTGGTTGGATAACCTAAAAGTTTTTCTCACCTCAAGAGTATTCAAATAGGACCAATCGCCTTTCTTGAAAAGGCTTCATCGTCGGATGATTTAAGTACATTATGTAAACCCTATCTTGACTCATACTCAAACTTTTGTTTATTATTTTATCTTATTTTATTCTATTATTATTTGTTATATAAATTATTATTTCACATATTTTATATATTTAAATAAACAAGAATTATTTTACATTGAAAATTCTCTTAAAGACCTTCCATCAAGCTGGTGAGACCTTAAAGAAAATTTTCTCACCTTAGGAATTTTTAAAGAAACTACTCAAGTGCAATTCCCTTTAAATTCCGTCCTCAGAATAATTCACATCTATTAAAATATTTAATTTAATTTAATTCTTTTCTAATTTTAATTCTAATTAATTAATCTGATTTTTATTATTTATTATAATGAACTTAAATTTAATTTAATTTTTATTTTTATAATTAAATTGATTTATTAAATATTGGAAATATCCCCTTTAGATCTTCCATCAAGCTAGTAAGACCTAAAAGAAACACCCTCACCTCAAGATATCTGAAAGTACTACTCGAGCGCAGTCCTTTTAGAATTCCATCGTCGGAATATTTACATTTATTCTATTTTAAAATGTTTATTATTATATTCTTCTACGGTATTGCAATTCTAAAATACCTAAATAAATCTTAACAATACTTTAACCATGCATTAAATTAAGCATATCATATAAATTTTATTTGAAATCTTAAAATAAAATAAAAATAAAATAATAAATAATAAATAAAGACAAATCATACCAATTATATCAAATCATGCTAATTAAATTAAAACTTGTTGGCTCTATAGGCTATACCGAGAGGGGGGGTGAATCGGTTCTTAGCTAACCTTATGCCCGTTTTTCGGTTTCTCTAAATTCTCTAGCCTATTTGAGTGTTTTCTAAGTTCTCTTAGCTAGGCAATTATACAATATAAATTCAATGCAATAAACACAAATATAATTGCAAGAAAGTAAAGAGAGAAAGGATAGAGAAATGTACACAAGTGATTTATAGAGGTTCGGCAACCTTGCCTACGTCCTCTACCTTGAGACGCACCCAAGGATTTTCCCAAATTCACTATCCTTGAATTTGTTACACTCCCTCTTTTCAAGGCTCAAGAGAAACCTCTCTCTTTTCTAGGCTCAAGAGTAACCTCTCTCTTTTCTAGGCTAAAGAGTAACCTCCCTCCTTTTTTTAGGCTAAAGAGTAACCTCCCTCTTTTTCAAGGCTCAAGAGAAACCTCCCCTTTACAAGGAATGAAATGAGTTTACAAATGAGTAATCAAAGAAAGCCTCTAGATAGGCAAGTGATTACAGAAATTAAGCACAATGAAAAGCCTATATAATATTTGTGCTAAGAACTACAAGGAATAAGAGAATGATAGATGATGGAAACTTTGTAGCTCTTGATTTGTTGTTTGAGGCTTGTAGATTTGAGGAATATGAGATTTGAAGTTGCTGAGTGGTTCCCCTTCCTTTCTTTAGCTTCTAAGCCTCTATTTATAGTCCCTTGGATGTATTCTAGCCGTTGGGTGGAGCCAAGATTGAATATGACCGTTGTATCTCACAAAACTAGCCGTTATAGGCGATTTTCGGGCAAAGGGATCGATCCCTTTCCATAGGGGATCGATCCCTTTTGTCCAGAATCTTGATTCTGGGCTTCAGGGACCTTGGGAAGACTTTCTGCCAAAAAGGGATCGATCCTGCTACAGTGGGGATCGATCCTTTTCTTCCAGAGGGCATTTTTCCTGCACTTTTGGGTTAGAAATGATATAACCTTTTATCCTAATTCAACCCAAGACATTTATAAGCTTTAAAGGAGTTTTTCTTGACTTTCTCAAATGAAAATATTGTCCAAGAAATCATCAAGTGATTTTCTAAAATATTCAAAACATTTATAAAGAATTAAGACCAATAGGGATGTATCATTAAATCATGGTCTTAATGATCACTTGAAATGTATTGGGAAAATCATGTGTGATAAGGCAAATTTACAATGTGAATTAAAACATTAAAGCTTACTTAAGTTTTTGTCATTTCAAAATATATATGGCAATTTAAAGCTAACAAAACTTATACAATCAAGTTAATCAAAAACAACTTATATCAATTTAAATATACAGACTACATTACACTAATTAAATCTCATCAATACTTGTTAAATTACACTATCCATACACCAAATTAAATCTGTTAATTCATTATTGAGGTTAATCAAATTTATTATTTACATCATCTTATATTTTTTAGCTAAATTACTGCATTAATTACAAATATACAAAAATCATCAAAGAAAATAAATAAAATAAAAAGGAAAATTATAAAAAAAAAAAAGAAAAGAGAAACCTACGATCAGGTCAGATCGAAGGCGGGGCGACACGCGGGTCACGGGTCAGCGGCTGCTCCAAAACGACGTCGTTCCGAGTCGGGTATTTAACTCTTATTTCCTATTTTTTCGGTCAAACTTTCACTCTCCAGAAAAAAAAACCTCTCTTCCCCAAACGAAACGATCGCCGGGAAACTCAAAACGATCGTCGGAAAACACGAAATCCCCATATTCTGACTATTATCTCCGCCTAAACCACCAAACTGATGTTGCCCAAACCTGTGATAGTCTATACTACTGAACAGAGTATACAAACAGAGAAGGTTGTTAATAGAGAATGACCACACTCTGAGAATGTGGAACGTATGAGAGATAGAAAGGAAGGAAGAGAGCAAAGAGAATATGCAAAGAGGGAGAATATTTCAGAATTGGTAGCATGGCCAAAAAGCTACCACTACCGTTTTTCTCATGCATTGTATATCAGGTGCCAAATCAGCATTTCTGGTCTTGGACCACACATGTACTGTTAAATCCATAAAACAGCAATTAACAAAGAAAAATAGCAATTAATGAAATCTTAATCCCCTTTACAAAATGTAAACGCATCACAGATCTACGCCTATAAATACCCAGAAACCTTCACCTCCTTTTCCTCAAGCCAGATCTATAAACCACGGATGTTAGATCCTTCTGGAAACCCACGGATCTAACTCCCAAAAATTAAAAATCCTGGCCTCAACAACAAAAACCCTCGACTATCCTCTTCTGTTGTTTTTTGTTTTTATGTTTTTTTTTGCTGTTTTTTTTCTGTGTTTATTGTCGTGGTGTTTGTCTCTCTGTGTATCTGTGGCTCCCCCTTTGTTTTGATTGTTGGTTGTGTATTTTATAGATATCAGATCTGAATGATTTTGGAATGTCAGAAATCGGATCTCAGATCCAAATGTGATTTAGCTTTCAATGCTTGATTCTGTTTTTAGTCTTGATTTCTAGGCAAATCCGAGATCAATTTGACTTGCCAATTCTTTCCTTTTGTGTTTTTGATGATCTTGTGGGATTTAGGGTTAGGGTTTGGTTTGGGATTTGGGTTTTGTTTAGGGTTTGGGGTTTCGATCAAGGTTTAGGTTAAGGGTTTTGAATTGGGGTTTAGGGTTTTCGAAAAGGTTTCGAACATAGGGTTTGGTTTTCCATTTTATTTCCTTTTTACCATTTTTATTTTTTGTCAAAATGAATAAATGTACAAATAATAAAATAAAACAGAAAGAAAGAAAAAATAAATAAACAAACAAATAAACAAACAAATACATAAATAAAAATACTAAAATTCATATCAATGAAAATAAAAATAAATAAAATTAAAATAAAACAAAATAAAATAAAATCAATTGTTCAAACATGGGCTTAATTCATTTTCAATTTTTAGAATACATGTCAAGAGGCTCGAGATTCACAATTCCGCACTACTTAGCTCCGGACAAAAATTGGTGTCTACAAATTTGAATTCGAAGCAATTTGGGTTCGGATTAATTCAAGTTCGGATTAGATCGGGTTTGGGTCGTTAACTTTTTTAGTCAATTTGGCTTGGTCGGATTTGGATTTGGGTCAATTGGACAGGTTTATTGGGTTAAGCCTTAGTCATCTCGATATGATTTATCTGATATGAAAATCAATTGAAACCATATTTCTAAGAATTACAAAACTCATGAAAATAAAATTTTCTTACATGGCCTATAATACAATTGGGATTGAAATAATCAAAATATTTAATAATCTATATGATAGTTTTCTTCATAATATATTTACCAATATTCATAAATTAATTACATTTTTTTCATTTTATTTTTATTATCTATAATAATTAATAACTTTATAAATCAAAGTGATTTAATAATCCCTACTAAATATCATAAAAGTACTATATATCTCTTTAATTTATCTTGATTTTTTATAGAATAATTGAAGACATTAAGTATAGGTGATATAGCTTTTGTATTCTATTATAGATTAGCCATTAAATAATTATACATTAGGTTCAAATGAATATAATATAAAAGTGAATATTTAAGTTTAACTAGATTAAAAAATATATATATAACACTCATATTATTGAAAAAAATTATATTTTTACTATATTAAAATACTTTGATAATTAATTTTAACATTTAAATATTTATTGATAATATTAAATTTAAGTTTGAATCTTATCAGGTTTAGGTAAATTTGGATTCGGATCAATTTGGATTCTGGGATTCGGGTTAATTTGAGTTCGAATCGATTCGGGTTCAGATTAAGTTAGGTTTGGGTTAACCTAAATTCGGATGAATTTGGGTTCGGATCAATTCGGGTTCGGATCAAGTCAAGTTTGGATCAATGTAAATTCAGATAAATTTGGTATTGGATCAATTCGGGTTCAAATCTGATCGGGTTTGGATCAATGTGAATTCAGATAAATTTGGTTTCGGATCAATTCGAATTCGGATCGGGTTGGATTTGAGTTGTTGACTTTGTTAATCAAATCGGATCGGTCGGGTTTGGATTCGAGTTAATTGGGTGGATTTTTCGGATCAGGTCAACTTTTGTCACCTCTAATTAAAATCATATTAAAAAGTGAGATTTTAAGTACAAATAAAAGAATGACACATAATCACTTTTAAAAGACATATGATTAGTAGTATACACACACAAATATTAAATAAATCATGTTTACCTAAATTTAATAAAAAATTTTCTATTTTATCATTTTTTGGATAATTTTTTTCAAATTTTTATCTCTTCTTCTATGATATTTTTTTTATTACAATTTTTTTTGAAAATTGGATTTTAATTGAAAATTGGTTTTACGAGTTAGTTTCAATTCCTTTAAATTGAAAAGAAAATTATTTTTTTATCAGGATTGTCTGTTTATTTGTCTTCTTTTTTTTTAATTTTATTTTTACTATGTAATTTTTTATAAGTTAATTGTTTATTTGGTTATAAATATAATAATTAATATAAGTTCATTGAATTAATGATAATTGATTTGATAAAAATGAATACGGTACTAATTATATACGTTTCAAATAATATGGAGTGGTATTATTTTAATGATGCCTAAAACTTTTCATTTTAAAATTATCTTAATGTAAATTACTCTGAGTTTCTTTTTTTTTTGTTACAACTCTAAGTTTCTAGTACTATTTTTAGTATTTACTATTCGGTATAGGTATTATTATATACAGACAATTAAGTAGATGAAGCCAACAGCAAGTTGTTGAGCCCAAAAATGCAGTAGTAATTTTTTTTTGTATAGAAGAGAAAGAAACTTGAAAATAGAAAAAGGGATTGTATATGCTAATATCTAAATTCTAAATATTTTGAATGCAATTTATTTAGAGTGAATACATGAAGAGTTTATATATGATGCATTGATAGTGTATAGCTTCTATACACTGTCAGTTAATCATAAGATAATACTGCACTAATAAGTAAAATCTAAAAGTATATAGGTCATTAAAAATAAATTTAAAAACTTTGTTAATATTTATTTTTAAGGATTTTAATATGAGATATCATCTCATGATTGATTATCAATGTATGAAAAATATATACTGACAGTACATCATATATATGTAATTTTATATATATTATTATTTTTATATTTACAATATATAATTATTAATTTTTTATTATTTAAAAATTTTAAATATAACGCATTACTGTATATTAAATAAAACTTTAAAGATTTTAAATGTTAGATAACATTAAAATATACATAAGAATAAAATTTTTAAATATTAAACAATAAAAGTATTATTTTATTTCAAAATAATTTTAATAAATTTTAATTATTTAATTTTATAAATATTAAATATATATTATAAATTTCATTGTACACTTTTTTTAATTTAATGTCCTTATAGTCGTTTTCATTCTCATTATACTTCATTTCACCACTACTACAATATTTGTATCAAAACACATATCTCATTATTAATTTTAATCTCACTGGTACAATAATTAATTAAATCGCTACTGTTATTTTCAATCTCACTAGAACTAATCTCACCGTCCATCCAAATATATCTTGAATTGCTAGTTGAACGAAAATTTGTTGCTTTAAGTTGAGCTATAATTTTGATTTCATTTTTAGGACGACTACTGCTACTGCAATTGGGATGTGGTTATTGATGAATAATTTAGGTAGTCCTATAAATTGCAGTAAAAATGTACATACAGCAAGCGGCCACTGCCCAAACTGGCCGTGACAGATGATTATTTGAACATCCATATTAACTGTTTCAAGTTACAAGTTGCAACTCGATCAGAATTCAGACCAATGAACTTGTCTTTGATTTACAAGTAATTAAAGTAATAAAGTAGCTCGAGATAGAGAGAAGAAAAATGCCATCGCAATCCCATGGCATTAATTTCTCCTAGTTTCATCGCAGAACCGACACACTACACTCTACGCTAGAATTCCTTCTTTTGCGCCTGCTTAATTATTTATAGCACTTCTCAATTGAAATTTGAATCCCATGGCATGATCACTTTGCCAGCGCACACAAACACCACAGACATTTGATCATGATGCACGTTATTAAACTCTAAGCTCTGCTGCCGCCGCTTTCCCATCGTTGTTTTTATGATCTTCTGCATTCCTTTCTTCAAACTTGATATACTCGTACCACTTGGCGCATATTATGTAGACCACAAGATCAGCTGTCGTCAAAGCTGCCAACAGGAAGTAGAATCTGTCCAGATGACCTCTGTTGAGGTTTCCGGGGATCCATCCGGGCATATCATCTCTTGTAGATATTTTCATCACAACCGTCACCAGCAAGCTACTCACGTAGTTTCCCAGTGATATTGATGTCATGCAAAGGGCACTGTCGAAGCTCTTTAATCTATCAGGTGCCTGCCCGTTAAAGAACTCTAATTGACCAACATACATGAATACCTCAGACGCTCCGATGAGCATGCACTGAGGAACTTGCCAGAATATGCTCAAAGAGGTTGCGTTTTCACAGCTTCGGCAATCTTTATTTGCGTGCTTTAGCCTGAAAACCTCTACAACTCCAGCTGAGACCATTGCCAGTATGGCTATGACAAGCCCAATCCCCATTCTCTGGAGATGGGTGATGCCCTCTGGTTTTGTCTTTATTTTTGCAACGATAGGGTTGAGAATTCACCGGTAAATGAAAATGAAAATTGCCACACTAAGTATGTCGAAGCTAGACATGCCTGCCGCTGGGATGTTGAAGTTTGAAATGGTAGTTTTCATGGCGACCCCTTGTTCTAAAAAGAGCGATGCCATTTGAGTGAAAACCAAAGTATGGTGCATAGCCAAATTGGGAGGAGTCTCAGTATGCATTTTACTTCCTCAACTTGTGTTACTATGCAGAGACGCCATGGATTGCGACCATCAATATTTTTCTCCTGCTGAGGATAGTCCTTCGGTGTCATAATTGCTGCTCTGTCCAAAAACCTGAAAAAATGAATATGAACGCAACGTTAATAAAGTTGTCCTGACAATCATGTTGATTTAATTATTCGAGATCGACAGAATTTTTTCTAGTATTTATTAAATAAAAAGCACATGAACTTACCTGAAGCCTTCTGTGCGGAGAATCTTTCTATCCTCAGTCATGGCAGATTCCTTTTTGTCCACTTCAAACAAATTCTCTCCCCCTGGCGTCATCTCAACCTTCCATTTTCTCATCGCAGCAACTAATACTTGGCAAAACCTTGAGAGAGGGTTGCCTTGGGGTTTGAAATGCCTATACCTGGGTGTTCCGATCAGAAACAGGACTAAATTGCCACAAAGGCTGAGGCAGCGGATGCCCAGAATCCAAATGTCCACAATCCTTGATCCTCAAAATAGCCCAGTATAGAGTCTCTTATAAAGGTGCAAAATGATCAAAATGCTTTTGATTATGAGATTTTTAAACAAAAATACTCTTAAGATTTTGTAATTTTTATAACTATGTAACTTAACTCTAAAAATTTATATTTCATCACTAAATATTATTATTAAACATATTTTGATGAATAAAGGTGGTTTCATCAAAGTTTGATCTACCATGAATGTGAAATTACGAATTTACTCCTATCGAGTTAATAGCGTAAATTTTTATTTTAACTACCGATTCAATTTATCTATTAACATAACCTAGGACTTATTTTCATATAGATTATCATTCTTTAATCACTTGGTCAAAAGTCAATTTAGTTTGATCAAAATTTACAAAAATGCCACCAAGCTACGTCCTTAATCGTTATTTTCTAAATTGTTAGCATTCTTTTTAAAAATAATCCAAATAAGAGATTTTGGGTTCAAAATTCTTACCTTAGGTTTATTTGGCCTCCCATGTCTAGCCAATCTCACCTCCATCCGGACATTGTAGAGCCGATAGAACCCATTACACGGTTTCTCTCGTTACTTGCAAAATACGCAGGAATTGAGCAGCAATGAGAAGTTTGACATGTGTAACAGTAATAGTATAAGTGGTTCTCACATTACATAATTTAATATTGAAAAACTGAATTAAAATTAAAACTTTTATTTAGTAAATTAAGAATATAAAAATATTATTTAAAAATATATACTATTAATGAGCATATTAAGAGTTTACAAACAATCATATATTTTATTTTTATCATATACTCACTTAATCCTATTAATATATATAATATTTTTATTTTTTATTTATTTTATATGAGTATGTATTATTTATAATTAATATTAAAATTATTTATCGTATGTTACGATATGATACTCGATACTAAATTCTTAAAAATAAAATTTTAATTTATTATATGTATCTCGATTTAATAATTATATTTATATTTTAATTTAGTATTTCGTGAATTTGATTTTTTTTATTTTATTTTGTAAATGTCGTTGTTTAAGTCTGAGAGAGCAGTAAGGGAACTTGGCAAACATGAAGTTTGACCATCATTGAAAAGTCAAGTTTTTTTTTTAACCAAATCAACCCCGACCTTCTTTTGAGGATTTGACAACGAAGCTTGAGGCTTGTCAATAGCCGGTGAGTTCATTTGGCCAATTCATTTTTGGCCAAAATTTCCTTCCAATCTGCTTCCATTTTATTTCCTTACATGTTTTGATTTGAAATTATTTGTTGGATTTTGCTTTGTAGTTTCGATTGGATTTTGGATTCATTTAGTTTAAAGGCAGAAAGGCATTTGAGCTTCTTCTGTTCATTTGTAATCTCTCTCTTAGTTAAAGTTCCTGATTCTTTTTTTCCAAGCTTTGGTTTAGTTTTAGTTTTAGTTTTTTTCTAATCTTTGGTTTCTAAGCTTCCGATATGATTGTTTTCCAAGCTTTGGTTTAGTGGGTTGCTTTGGTTTAATGTTAGTTTTTTCTCATTTAGACATATCAGTTTGATCAATTAATGTTTCTTACATGGGTTTTGTTTATTTAACTTGTTTTTCTTCATCTTTACCTAATAGGTTGTTTATCTATCAGTTTCCTTATTTTTTATATTTGTTTTTTGTTTCTTTTTCTTATTGAAGCATGTAGCTATTATATTTGAACTTGGTTTGATCTGTTCATAAGTTTTACTAGTTTTTATGTGTCATTTTATTTTTCTGTTTGAGGATCCAATGTTTGAACTTGGTTTGATGCAATGTTTTCTCATATGTGGTACGATGTCAAACACACTTAAGAACACAATTCTGGTTTATATACAAGTGAAGGTATTATTTTGAAGATTAACGATGTTGGTAGGCCACTAACATAATAGTTCCAAAGACTAATATAATTAACAATAAAACAAGTATACAGTTCACAAACGTCACTTTTATTTATTTTAAAACTCTAATACATATTATATGATGGCATGGAGGCTATAAGTTGGTCGAGACAAATGATACCTTGATATGTATCTAAATGCTTATTACATACATAGATATCAGTAGCTAAATATGCAAAAGGTCATAGGACATTTGCCTAATAGTTAGGATTTTGATTGAGTTGGGAGCCTTAGAGGCTGAAACCCATGCTTGAGACTCGCTTCCCAAACTTTCTCAATGTTTGACATGTTGTAACCACATTCATGCTCCTCCCATCCCTCTAGTGCATGCACTAACCCCGCAATGCGCCATGTGCTCATCACCTTCCTTGGCAGCCAATTCTGTCACATTCAAACGCTAGCATATTATTTTTTATCAACAAAGTAGAACCAAAATATTGACCAAAATATTGAAACTTCTAATTCCTGGGATGCAGGAGTGAGCATCAATAATGAATTATAATGTGGGAAATGGAGTATGTAGTTCATGGCCAACCTCACAAGAATCAACATTCTCAAGGGTTGTAGGAATCAGCATAGCTGGTGTGGTGTGATAGAAGCAATCTTTGCGCAGTTTTTTTGGTGGGAATTGCGTAAAGGGAATAAAGAGTGTTCCTTTAGTTGCCTTCCTTTGTTCTTCTTCAGTCAATTCATCTCCCACTAACCATGTCTGCAACATATATATTCATCATAACTTGTTCGCTATTCTGCTATTTTTAATTCTATAGGCTTGCAGTGGTAATTGAGAAAGAAATGCGAATTGACTTACATTGTAAGAGTAGCTCTTTGTCACAACCAATTTATCTCTATACTTTGTGCCAAATGATTTATTAAGCTTCTCATACTCATCCTCACGAACTACAGCAACCTACAGTAAATCACAATCATGAGAGGAAATTTATGAGAAAGAAGAAAATGATAATGTCCGAAAACAATGCAACATTAGGGTTGAGCTTCTTTATTTCATCATACAGGTGAGAAAGAGAAGTCAGGCATAGTTGAGAAATTGACAAGGTAGGCAGTATCAGTAAGTTGGCCAGTGTTCGAAGGCTAGCACATAAGTATGCAATGGGATGTCCTAGTACCTGGATGCCCTTCTGGCATAGGGCAAAGGCAACAGCATAAGCAATTTTAGTTAGGTTGCCTCTAAGGAGCACTTGGGTTGTCCCCTTTGGTATGCTATTTAGCAGAACTGCCATTGCCAAGCTACTTCCATCTACCAACTTCACTTTGAGCTGGGGATGCTTATGCAAATACATCCCACCATACCCATTCAGCTCCTCACCCTGCACATTTTAGCATCATAGTTTTCCATTAGAGAAAGTTCTAAGCCTTTTTTCTTAATATAATTATCCTGCAATAGACTAATTGTTTGTTGGAGTAGGGGGAAACACTTGCCTGATTCATGAGGCCTAGACTTAACGCTCTAGCACCTTTTGCCTCTGCCTCTAATATGGCTTCCTCAATCAAGTTATTGATGGATTCTTTTTTCCATTTGAAGCAGTACTGAATATTAACAGCAATATCATCAATAGAGATCATACATATATGTATATATGGTTGTACTAGTTAACAAGAAATAGTTATGAGCAAATTTTTACTTGTATTGATTGCATTACACCACCATGCAACTACGTTTTGTTGAGGGAATAAATAAAGCTTTCTTACCTGTATTTTGTATTTGGGAATTGCCCAGGTCTGTAGTCTGACTTTATCAAATCGATTCCTTTCAAGGACGAAAATGCGACCATAAATCCAGATAATCATCATGGACCATAATGAAACAGGCCACAGTAGCCGGAAGTACCAGGTTGATGGGGAATATGGTTTAGAGGCCAAGGAGGCAAATCCAAGGCGGAGATGATAGATGGACTCAGATGTGGTTAAGTGCGTCAGATGCACCACGTTGGGTGACTCCTCTTTTCTTTTGAGTGAATTTTCATACAAGGCATCAGAAGATTTGTCCATTGTGCCATAGACGTAATCATAGAATGGCATAAACAGTGAGTAGTTGGTTCTGAACTGTGTGTGGTGCAGCGAGTGAAACCTGCCATTGACAAACATTTTGTGTTAATTATGACATTGATAAGTTACATTTTAGCATTATTATGCTTAGGAAACGTGTCATGGGTCCGATCTGTAATTGAATTAATCGATTTTCTTCAAAAACAATTAAAATCGATTGATCTATTTTTATTTTTTTAATAATCTATAGCAACAAAATCAAAAATAAAACAATGAATTGATCAAAAAATTGAATTTCAAAATAATATGAAACAGTCTTTTTTTCATATCGAAGTAGTTGATACTTGATTGTCCTGAAAAAGAATTTTTGGTACTTAATTCAATACATATTTTATAAAATGTAAGGAAAGAACAATAGACCGTACCATTGTAATGGTCGACTTCTTAAATAAAATTTATATTTATGTAATTAATAATATATTTCAATTTAATTGAATAAACTATTTCTGTTCTTCCTAATGGATTATAATGGAAACTAATTTCGATTTTGATCTATCAAGGGGCCTTAAAAAATTTTCACTGCACCACCAAGTGCATTTGGTATACATCTGGCGATGTGGTGAAATAAACAGTTAACTGAGGGTTAGTTTGCATAGACTATAAAATTGGTTTGGTGAGATTAAAAAATATAAAATAAAAATTATGTAAAAATAATTTTAATAAAATAATACCAAAATATTTGAAAAAAAAAGGGTAAAAAAAAATTCGTATTTCTTTTTGTTTTGTCTGTAGTAAATTTTTTTTGTCTTTTGTGTTGAAATCTGCGTAACTGAACTCTTGCAGTAGGATATCATTCTCAACTTATCCTTTTTTTATATATATTTTAATTTTGTTAAATTTTCTATTTAAGTTTTAAAAATAAATTTTATGAAAAAAATTTATTTCCTTTTTCTTTTTACCTTGAGGTTTGAATTTTTATTTTGTTGCGTTTTTTATTTTGATGTTTTAACTTATACATTTAATTAAAATATATATTACTAAAAAGATTTAGTTAAAATCTAAAATATTATTTTATCTAAAACATTGTGTCAATATTTATTAAAAAATAACATTAAAATATCATACAAATAATTTTCAAATATTTAACAAAAATATAGTTTTACATAAAATTAATTTTTTTATCAATTTCATAAATATTAAATACATATTATATTTTCTATAAAATTAAATCTAAAATTTTTAACAATCATTTTTCCGCTATTTACCATTTTTTTCTACAGTTCTATTGTTATCATTAGATTTATATCCAAACACATATTTTAACTAATAAAAACTCTCATCTAAATACTACAATAACTAACCTTATAGCTACGATTGCCTTTAATTTCATTAAAACTAATATTATCCTTCATCTAAATGAACTCAAAAGCATTTCTAATGTAGTTGTCGTTCACCCATAGATTGAACAAACAAGAAAAATAGACCAGAGATTAATTGAGAAATGAGACATTTGGCAATTAAATTAAATGCAAAGAAGTCTTTCGATGCCAGAACGTGAATTATTCATTATTACACAGAAAGCGATCTTAAAGCTTTATCAGTTAGGAAGCTGTTCAAAGGTACAAAACCGTTTTGGACAACAGGCTGGCTGGCACATAGTGGCATAGCCACATGCCCAGCCTTCTACTACTAAATGCGCCTAATGACTCATCCACACGAATCCTAAAACTAACCTAGTTAGATGAGATCCTGGTAAAAGTAAAACGTTGCGGCAGCAGACGCATAGGGTTGTAAAACGGGTCAAAGGGGTCGATTTGTTAAATTTACGAGCTTTTCAAAGGTCGGTTATATTTTTTAGATCTGTTTAAAAATGGGCTTAAACAGATTGGCTAGTGGCGGCTGACAATCCGCGCTGATCAGTTCACACAATTAGCGGACTGGTCAGTTTAGGTTTTTTTTTAATTTTATATATAATTAATTTTTTAATTATAATATTAATATATTTTTATTTCTTACAAAATAATATATAACATGATTTTATTGTATTCTGTAAAAAAATAAATTCATGTAATTTTACTTTGAATTCAAACCATGATATTATATGTATCATAGTGAAAAAAAGATGTTGGAAGAATTTAATATTTACTAGAAATTTATGTTTTTCAAGATTGTAAGTATTTATTTTAAATTATTGTAAGTGTATTATAATTATATTTAGATTGTATTTATATATAAATTTTAATAATTTTTTAAAATTTTATTTTTATTAATTTTATTTAAAAAACTTGGCTCACAGGTTGACTCAATCTGTATTAAAAATAAACCGAACATATGAAATTTACTCCATTTAAAAACCAGCACCCGCCCCGCCTCGCCCCGCCCGTTTTACAGACGCAGCAAGGCCCACATGCCCCAGCTTTTTCAATTTTTCAGACCCCTTTCTTTATTGGTATTAATTTCACATAGCCTCCTCCTCTCACCCTGATTGGTTTTAGAGTGCATAATTTTTTCTCCTTAATTCTTTTCTTAGTTTATCTTCAACCTTTTTTCACAATATGAATATAAATCTTTAATGATTTATAGCATGAAAATCAGTTAATAAATTTTTATTATACTATAAATAAATTTTTAATTTTTTAAAATAATATAATTAAGTCTAAATTTATTAAATGACACTAACTTTCGTCAGTATTACATATGTGGCAATCAACTAAAATATTCAAGTAGGATGTCCAATCAAACAATTAGTGTTATTTAACATATCTAGACTTAAATGCAGAATTTTGAAAGGTGACTAGTTTATTTACAGTAAAATAAAAGTTTATAGACTGATTTTTATACAATAAAACGTTGAGGGCTTATATCTATTTTATATAAAAAAAAAAATTGAATGTACATTTGACTAGTAAGCCAAAAAGATATTACTTTATCAAAATTATAGTTTTTTCAAATTAAAAACAAGAAAATAGATAAGAAAGAAAAAGAAGTAAAAAAATGAAAAAATAATTTGGATTAATTAATTAAACAACAATACTTGTTATTTTATTAAAATTTTAAGTTAATTTATAAATATAAATTTTAAGGATAAAAAATAGTATTTATTTTTAAATAATTTTTATCTTTTATAAAGGTTTAAATCATTCTATATTACGAGAATGATTAATTTTCTATACAATCCAAATCTTTTTTTAAGGTGTGCCTCAAATATAAAATAAAAAAACAATAATTATCATCCTATCCTACCTATAGTCTAGTTAGCCAAGCATAACCTTCCTATAAAAATAAAAATTTTAGCAGGCATTTGATGCTTAAATTTAGCAGGGCAGCGCCATTGCATCGGGGAGTAGCGAATGTTTCAGTAGTAAAATAAAACTAGAGCAAGTTTTTTAGTAAAGCTTTGAACAGCATAAAACAGCAGGAAGAGAGAGAAAGAGAGAGATGACATACGATGGCGTGTACATGAGGTACTTGAGAGGGGGGAAGACGGAGAAGAGGCGGCTGGGAATGAGCTCGAAATTGCAGTGGCCCATGTTATTCATCAAGTCCACGTAAGTGATGTAACCAGCATAGGAAATGATGGACGCAGTTCCAGTTAGCAACGTTGTTAACAATGGTATAGCAAACAGGGTGAAGTATGCTATGTGCTCCGCAAATGGATGAATAACAGCTGCCACACGCCCAGAGACAGGAATCATTCTTAATAATTTTTTGCAATTACAAGGAATTATCAGCATTTCCCAACTATATATACTGTAAATGTGGGATATATATGAAGTGGATCATGGATGGAAGTCTTACAGGTAATAGGCTCAGTGACAATGGAGGAATGGTGGTGAGAATGGTAGCGAGAGTAAAGGTAATGGTGGTGCAGTGCTCTGTGAAGCCAATAGTAAAGGAACTCCACGGGGCCAACATGGAGTAAAATGGTTAAAATAACACCATCGCTTCTCCACAAGGGTAAGCGAGTAGCCCCAGGAACATATTTGCTCCCCAAGAAAAACAGGATTGCATTAAACAAAATTTGATCATCCCTGCCAAAACAAATTAAACTCCCCAGATCAGTAAATCAGTCAGCAAATTTTTTAATAACTCGGTTACAATGAACATGTATGTATATATGCATGTATCCTATTTACATGTCCTGTAATCTGTAATAGCTTCATAAATTTTGTGACTGACCAGTTCCGCTCCCTGTCGACTTGGTCAAATTCAATACCCTTGTCCACAATCCTGTTGCTGCCCTTGGCAGTGCGATAACGAGAAAGGCTAATCCAAAGCTGGTTGTGAAGCATTCTCCATAACATAAATGGGAATATCAACAAGTTGGAAAGGTCCCTCTCCTTTTCGTCCTTGACGATATACGAATATAGGCTCTCGGTAACCCAAGGAACCAGGATTATGTACTGTAAAAATCCACGAAACAACAAATTACAAAAGCTTTAGATGAAAGAATTAAGTATATATCTCGCAATGCAACTTGCATGGAAATCAGATCGAGAAATACTCTCGAGGAAATTCAAAGTTAAGGAGACCTTAAAGCTTCCAAGGGGCGTCCATGGCCAGTCGGTGAGAATTCCAGGTTTAGAGGCCATGCTTTAGTAGTTTCTCTGCGAATGGCTTTGGAATGGTAGGGACGTTATTTATATGTAGTCCTGCGAGTCTAAGGCATGAATGTACGAATCGACTTAGGGCTGATAACAGATCAGATCGAATCGGTTTTTTGTAAAAATTTTATCCGATTCGAATTAAGCGGTTTTTTGTTTTGTGATCCGTATCCGATCCGGATTAAAAAAATATCTGATCCGATCCGATTCGAATTTATATGGATCGGATCAGATCGGTCATTCGGTTTTTTTTAATAATTTTAAATTTTATTTCAATTTTTTTAGGGTATTTTAAGCACTTTTAGACTTTATTTCAAATTTTTCTTATGATTTTTAATTAAATATAAAACTTGAACTTTTAATTTAAGTAGTAAAAATTATAAAATACAAAATAACAAAGTATTCGGATATTATCCATATCCGAATCCGATCTGAACCGATCCGAACCGATTTTATTCAGTTCAATGATGTCATGATCCAAATCCGAACCGAATTTATTTATTATTCGAACCGATCCGATCCGAAATCTTCGATTCGAATCGATTTTTCGATTTTATCGATTTTTTTTCTTAATCCTACAAATCGTAGGGTGCATACAAGCTGTCTGCCACCACCCACCGGCTAAATAAGGAATTTTTTTTTTTTAAGATTTCCGTATAATGCATTGATAGTGCGAATAAAAAAAATTGACATCTCATCTGTTTATTGTTCTCAACTGTATCAGCTGGACCATTATTTTATTAAGCCCCAATGGTGTCAGAAGCCGACAGAAGATTGGAAGATGGCTAGCTGGTTTTGTCGCAACAGCAACACGTGGAGTTTGGGCTGCTAACATTTTATCAAATGGAATTGAGTTTTATAATAGATTGAACCACATATTTGATTTTGATAGCATTACAGACTTACGGTATTATCACTACTTCAGTCTTAGATAAATAAGCTCCGACCTTGAACCATCAAAATTAAGCTAATTGGCCATTGGCAGATTTTCAAGTACATATATATGTTGTTATGTTTTTTTACACTTGAAAAATAGAAACATGACTATTTGAAGCAATGTTAAAGGTCATAACTTAATTTAAGTAGATATATACCAGAGTTGCTTCAATTATCAAGACATAAAACTAATGAGTTGTACAATGAAATTATGAAAAGAGTGATAGATCGGAGATATAATGTGGATGCTCTACTTAGGATATTGTAAGCTATGACTAATGAAAAAATAGTTAAGGTCACGGGATGATTGAAATGGATTTGAAAGAAAATCATTTAAAAGATATGAGAGAATAAAAGTTGAAAGAATATATTACCTTAAACAGAATTAGTGAGAAAAAAAATTCATACCAACAACTTAAATGAATTCATATATTGATTCTTATAATCTATCTTGATATTGAGATAAAAGTTCTCATAATACCATAAATATGCATACATGAGCTGTATATTAAAAGTCCACACCAAATTGCAAGCAGAATGTCTATACATGCGACAACAAACAAGCTGAGTTTAATGCTTTCTTTTAAAGCTCCACTTAAATATTCTGCCAGAAGTTAGTTGATCCGGTACATACAGCAGTTAATGTTAGTTTGAAAATTTGTTATAATACATGAAGTGGCGAACGAGGTAGGAATTTGTTGAGCATCTTTGATTGTGGCATCTTTGATTTGTTTTTTAGCAATTAGGCGCTGAATCTAACGGTGGAAGTTTAATTTGACAATCAACACTTAAGGTGCCATCGATTCTCCTCTTGTTGACGGGGATTCCAAAAAGGGAATTAAGATTCCAAAGTGAGAATGGCGTCAAATTTTGTTCTTGGAATACATTGATGTCTTCGAGAACCACAATCTAAGAATCGAACATTATAATGATAAGACTGAAATCAGTGTTGAAATATATTTTTTAATAGCAATATATGGTAGTCGATAAGTAAAGTGCAGCAAAATATATAATAATTATTAAAAATACTAGATTAAAATTTATGTAAAATAAAATTTATAATATTTGATATTTGTTAAATTAATAAATAATTAAAAATTACTTGTAATAAAAAATTACTAAAATTATTTTTTATCAAATAATTTTTTGTTAACTAATATCTAAATTAATTTGAAAAATATAATGATATACTTACACATTTTAAAATAAAATTATTAATATTTATTTTCTTTATTATTTATGTAGCAATAACACCGGTTGTGTTGAGTGCAATATAATCAGCCCCAAGCCCGGGTAAAGGAGGAAGGTGGCAATAGGTTTAGACAATCAGTCATGAAACCTAGTCCAATTTCATAAAATGAACCATAGTTTACCTCATTCTATTAGGATAAAAGCTTTGATGATGATGGTGATTTATGTAGCAATTTATTTTAGTTAATCACTTGATTATAAAAATGTTATTTTTGTTTATTTACTTGCAACTTATGTGATAATAAAATTAAGGGTAACTTACTTCTAACTCCTTAATGTTTGACTTTAATTCAACTTTAGTTCCTTAGTTTCAAAAATAAACATTCTGCCTCAAACTTTTCTATTTCGCATGGCAACTAAGTTCTTCCGTTAGTCAACTGTTAAGGGGTCGTTTGGTATCGTTTCCTGTTTTCTGTTTTCTGTTTTTGAAAATTCTGTTTTTGTTTTATTTTGTTTTGTTTTCAATTTCTGAAAACATAAAACATATTTGTTTAATACTGTTACGTTTTGAAAACAAATATTTAAACTAATTCAAATATAATAATTCAATTCACAAAACAAAATTTTTAAAATAATTTAAAAATAATATATTTATTAAATAATAATATGTAGATAATATTAAATAATATTATTTTATATTATTTAATACTAATATTAAATATTTTTATTTAATCATATAAAAATTTAATATAATTTAAATAATGTTATAATTAAATAAAATAATATTATTGAATTTAATTGTAATAATCATAAATTATATTTAATAATAATTTTTATTTAATTGTAATAATAATAATATTACATTATTAAATAAAATATTTAACTAATTAATTTATAATAAATTATATATTTATTAAAATATATTATATTTAATATAAATAATATTATTTAATGTTAAGTATTTACTTATTTAATAATATTAACTTATTTAATAGTAGTAGTGATATATTTTAAATTTAAGATAGAATATAATATTAAATAATAATATTGTTTAGTAAAATAAAATTAATTATATTAGATAATAATATTAATTATTAACATATCAAAATTATAATAAATGATATTATTTAAAATATTTAATATATTCAATAAATTATTATAAAAATTTAAAATAAATAATATTATAATATTATAGTTCAATGTAATATTTATTTAATTGCTTTTTATATTTTCAAGATTTCTATATTAAAATAAATATATTAATTTTAAAATATTAAATATTATTTTATATTAAAATTTAATATTATTTTATTTAAAAAATTAATTAATTTTATTTATATTTTTATTATAAAATATTAATATTATATTAATATATAAACTCTGTTCACTTACTTATGAACAGTAACAGAAATGAAAACATGCTTCCGAAAACAATGAAAACAATTTTGAAAATTTTGTTGTCGCTTTCTTTTTTTGAAAACGGAAACATGTTGCCAAACGCGTTTTCTGTTTCTGTTTCAAAAAAACTGAAAACAAAAACAGAAAACAGGAAACAAAAACAAAAACAAACGACCCCTAAGTAAACTGTTAAAAGCTTAATTTTGAAACCATTTGAAATGCTTTAAACACTTGCCACAACCAAAAATGAAGAAAGAGAGAGAGGTACTACTAGGCTTTGAAAGGTATTTTTTTTACTTTTAATTTATTTTTTGTTTATTTATTTACTTTAGTCCATTAATATATTATTTATTTGCTTTTTATTTATTTATTGCCTTTTTTTTTTTGAAAGGTATCTAAGAAATGGAAGATTTTAGGGAAGATTTTGTGAAAAAGTGAAAGAACCCTACGGGAATAAGAAAATTGTAAAAAAAAAAAAAAGATAGAAATGAAAACTTCGATGAATGAGAAACGGTTTGAATTGAAACTTTTAGGTAAGATAATTTTGTCATTTCACATATTCTATTAACTATTAGTAACGTGTTAAAATTTTTTGGACGAAGTATCCTTTTTTAAAACTGATATGGCAAAAGTCTATCTACACTGGGTTAAGTCCAAAGATCATCGGAGGTCCCACGCGGCAAACGGTCATTGGGACACGTGGCCTATGGCGAGAGAAGCTAAGCCTGCGACAGGGTATCTGTCGCAGGCGACAGACTCCACATACTATCTCCTACCGTCACGTAGATGACACGTGGCTCTCTCACGACTCGTCATAGTGACAGACCTCTACCGCCCGGAAGGTGTAGCGCCTCAGGGTCTCTCGCCGGCGAGAGGCTCGTGCTAACTCCGAGATCCACGGAAGATGTGTCCTATTAGAAAACAAACTCTTAGTAAAAGGACGCAAACAACCCAGATAATTAATCTCAAATATTCGCCTATAAATATAATTCTATTCCCTAATTTTTTGACTACTGGCTTTTACGTTTCCAAATACCTAAGAACTTGAGGCTGACTTAAGCATCGGAGTGTCTACGCAGGGAACCACCCCTGCATCCCTCTGACTTTTTACTATTTTACAAAAGCTTCTAGGAGACACGTGGAGACAGATTACGACCATTGACGTTAGCATATCTTTATTGTTGTTTTGTGCAATAACAATTGGCGCCGTCTGTGGGAAGCGTATAAAAGCCAATCAAACTTTTTAAGATGGTGAGAACTAGATCTACTAACGTGAGAACAGGCAGTGATGAGAATTCCGTGAGTTCCCCTGAACAGCCAATATGCCATAGAAATTAGGTGAATAGAGAAGATGAGAGAATGACTGTACCTGTAGTCGAATTCGAGGCCCTAAGGTGGCAGAGTGAAGAATCAACTCATGCGTTGAAAGCCAAGGTAAACCTATTCAAAGGGGTCCTCCCAGCATTGGGTCTGCCGCCGGCCGTACAGAATTTGGTGAGAGAAACAAGTCGATAGGCCCGCCCTATGCTGACGGATAACAGGAGGATGCGGTAGCTGCGAATCCCTCTCTGCGACAGGAGGACCTTCTCGTAGAAGAGAATGACATGCACCAGGAGGCGGCAGGACTTGGGAGCGGAGTGCCTATCGCAGGGGCCCAGCGGGAAGCTGACGAGGCAGTAAATTTGGAACCTGCGAAAGGGGTCAGGCGACAGGCGCCAGATTTCATGCGGCAGGTGCCAGATGTCAGGCGACAGATGTCTGGTGTCGGGCGGCAGGCATCATGGCGACAGTGTTTCGACTGAGCGGCAGGGTCTTTCGCCCACCACCATGATTTGACAAATACTGCTGGTATTGGAGGTGCTGGAAGGAACGGTGGCGATGACCTAAGCATTTGGGGAGCCGAATAAGAGTTCGATCCCACTTGGTGTACACAAATGGCGCGAACTAACGCACCTTAAGGAAAAGGAAAGGAAATAGTTGCCGAAGACCTTCTCGACTCATCTCACGCCAGGAGTCAAATCACTCCCTCACTTGATATGAAGAAAATGATAGAATAGGTGCTCAAAGAGAAAAAATTGGTGTCTGCGGAAGAGAGCCAGAGGAGAAGAGTACCATTTTGCACAACCATCTTGCAGAAACCCTTACCGCCAAAATTCAAGATGCCACAAATGACTACATACACGGGAAAGACAGACCCCTATGATCATATGCAGAATTATGAAGCATTGATGTTACTACATGGATGGGAAGATGAAATAATGTGCAGGGCCTTTTCTCTAACTCTGACCGGACATGCAATGAAGTGGTTTAATAACCTGACTGAGGAGTCTATTGTCTCTTTTGACCAACTCCGAAATGAATTTCTTAAGGCGTTCGCAGTGAATAGTCAGAGAAGGAAAGAACCGACTTGTTTACTTACTCTCAAGCAAGGAGTTAAGGAGTCATTGAAGAGTTATGTCGATCGATTCAGAGACGCTACTCTAGAAGTGCGGGACTTACAAGTTGGTATAGCTGTGGCAGCCATGTTACAAGGGACAAGGTCTGAAAAACTGCAAGAATCCCTGTCGCTAGACCAGCCCATTACGATTTCGGACCTACTTTCCTGGGCTAACAAATACGTCACCCAAGAAGAACTAATGAAAATGGTGAGTAATGGAGAATCTAAGGAAGGAAGGAAACGAGGAAGAGAAGTCCCCAAAGCATCCTCTAGTCAGTCGAGGAGGGTTGACAAAATCTCTACAATGAAATATACCGCTTATACCCCGCTTACTGAGTCTCGAGCTTCCGTGTTAGCTGCTATTGAGGGATCAGGTCTTATACGGTTCCCAAGGAAAACATCCGAGGTTATGGGTCATGACACAGACTCTTACTGTAGCTACCATTCAACACATGGGCATCCGATAGAAAAATGTAGGGATTTAATGAATCAGCTAGAGAAGCTAGCACGTGATGGAAAGATAAATCGGTTTGTGTGGAAAAGCAACAGGAACACTTATCCTGCACGAGGCAGAGGAAATTACTTTAGAGACAACTCTAGAGACAGAAAAAGTGAAAATAGGGGAACTGCAAGGTGAAATGATGGTAACAGGAGAGAAAATGACAGGAGAACAGATAGAAGGGATAGAGAAGAAGATAATGAACCTACAGGTCCTGCTATTAATGTGATATCCGGGGGTGAATCGTTGGCTGTTTCATCTTCCTCGTCTCGAAAGTCTTACGCCTGACAAACCTATCAAGTTAACTCGGTAATGGAAGAAAAGCATGATGAAGAGCCCATCTCTTTTACGCCAACCGATAGAGGAGATGTAATGATCCCCCCCACGATGACCCAATGGTGATTTCGGCAGTGATAGCAAAGCATCCAGTGAATCGCATCTTGGTTGATAATGAAAGTTCGGTGAATTTGATATGCTGAAGTTGCTTTGAGAAAATGAACATCTCGAATGATAGACTGAAGCCAGTACCCACACCATTGTATGGCTTCTCAGGAGAAAAAGTGAAGGTTGAAGGTGCAGTTCAGCTACCTGTGACATTGGGGGAAAGCCCGAAGTGTGTCACTCGACAAGTGTTATTTATGGTGGTGAAGGCAACGTCGGTTGCGTATAACATGATCTTCGGGCGGCCATTGTTGAATGATATGAGAGCGGTAGTACACCCCTGTTATCTGTTAATGAAATTCCAAACCCCCCGTGGTATCGGACAAGTGAGAGGAAATCAAAGGAAGGCTAGGACGTGTAATATCGCGTCCACCACATGTAAGGGGATTCAAAGGAAGGAAGCCCTTACGATTGAAGAACTGCCTAAGCCAAAACCTGATGAAGAGATGGAACTAGTTCAAGTAGATAGAGAAGATTAAACGAAGGTGGTGTATGTGGGGAGCCATCTGTCTGAAAAAGCAAAAGAAGAAATAATTCGATGCCTGAAGGAAAATGCTAATGTTTTTGCATGGACCCCCGCAGATATGCCCGGGATTGATCCCAATATTGCTTGTCACCGGTTAAACATAGTCTCAGGAGCAAAACCGATCAAGGAAAAGAAGAGAAATTTTGCTCCGCAAAAGGCAGCGGATTATAAACGAAGAAATCTCAAAGTTATTGCAGGCAGGATTTATCAGAGAAGTGAATTATCCAGAATGGTTGGCTAATGTTATGATGGTGAAGAAAGCCAACGGAAAATAGAGGATGTGCATAGACTTCACAGATTTGAACAAGGCCTGTCCCAAGGATTCGTATCCACTACCTCGAATCGACAAGATGGTAGATGAAACTTGTGGATATGAACTGCTTAGCTTCTTAGCTGCCTTTTCGGGATACCACCAGATCATGATGCATCCAGAAGATGAGGAGAAAACCTCATTCATTACCGATAGTGGAACATATTGCTATCGGGTAATGCCGTTCGGTCTGAAAAACGTAGGGGAAACCTACCAGCGCATGGTGAACAAGGTATTCAAAGACCTTTTGGGCAACACCATGGAGGCTTATATTGATGACATGATTATAAAAAGCCGAAGGGAAGAGTCTCACGCCGAGAAAATGACGAAGGTGTTTAATGTGTTGCGGCAGTACGAAATGAAATTGAACCCCAATAAATGCTCATTTGGGGTGAGATCCGAAAAATTTCTGGGATTCATGATCACTAATCGAGGGATAGAAGCTAATCCCGAGAAGGTCCAAGCCATCCTAGACATGAGACCACCCAGTACTGTTAAAGATGTTCAAAGGTTGACAGGGAGGATAGCTGCTTTGAACCGCTTCTTGTCCAAATCAGCTGAAAGAAGCTTGCCATTCTTCAAAGCGATAAGGGCCGAAAAAGACTTCAAATGGACAGAAGAGTTCAATAGTGCTTTTGAGCAGTTGAAGGATTACTTGAAAGAGTTGCCGCTATTGTATCGGCCACAACACGAAGATCATCTCCTCATGTATCTCGGCATAGGAGAGAAGGCCGTAAGTGCAGTCTTACTAAGAAAAGAAGGAGACAAGGACTGTCCAATCTATTATGTGAGCAAAGTCCTGCTAGATGCTAAAGCAAGATACTCCTTAGTCGAAAGAGTAGTTCTATCCTTGGTGATGGCGACTCGGAAGTTACGACCTTACTTCCAAGCTCACTCAGTGAATGTCCTGACAGATCAGCCCTTAAGGCAAATACTACAGAAACCAGAACATTCTGGACGCTTAATGAAATGGGCCATTGAATTAAGTGAATATGATATACACTTCCAACCTCGTCAAGCAATAAAAGGGCAGGCGATAGCCGACTTTATTGTAGAATGCACTGGTCGGGAGACTCAAGCAGATACAGAATTAGTTTGGTGGAAGTTATTCGTTGACGGAGCTCACAACATGGACGGTAGTGGAGCTGGAATTGTGCTAACTTCACCTGAAGGGGAAACCTATGAGTATTCCCTACGTTTCAATTTCCCAAGCTCGAACAATATAGCTGAATATGAAGCCTTAATAGCTGGGATGAAACTGGCGGAGAAACTAGAAGCTAGCAATCTGATAGCCCATAGCGATTCACAATTAGTGGTCAACCAGTTCTCGGGAGAGTATGAGGCACGAGAACCAACTTTGGTCCCCTATCTGCAGAAAGTGCGATTATTGGCACAATCATTTCAGAACTTTCAACTGACCCAGATAAACCGATCCGAGAACAGTCATGCGGATGCCCTCTCAAAGTTGGCTTCCTCAAGAGGACTAAAAGGCGGTATGGTCAAAGCGAAATCACTCGCTAGGCCAAGTATCGAAGAAGAGGATGTCTGCGACGTCGAGGTCGGAGGTGATTGGAGAGGCCCTATCAAAGACTACATATTGGGGGGCACACTCCCAACTGACAAAGATGAAAGCCGAAGGCTGAAATTGCAAAGTGCAAGATTTACTGTGGTAAATGGAGAACTTTACAAACGTGGATTCACTATGCCTTTGCTAAAATGTCTAGGACCTCAATAGGCTGAGTATACCCTGGCTGAAGTTCATGAGGGGATATGCGGTGAACACCTAGGGGCCCGAGCCTTGGCCACGAAAATATTGCGTGCGGGGTTTTATTGGCCTACCCTGAAAAAGGACGCCGCTGGCAAAGTACGTAAGTGCGAAAAATGCCAAAAATTCGCCCCTATAGTCACTACACTTGTCTCGACCCTCCAAAGTACTCTTCAACCGACGCCATTCGCACAATGGGGGTTAGACATCCTAGGACCTTTTCCCTTGGGCATAGGACAGAGGAAATATTTGCTCGTAGCCACAGACTACTTCACCAAGTGGATAGAGGCGGAACCTTTGGCTACAATTTTTGAAAAAAAAAAGTGGAAGCAATGGTTTGGAGGGAGATCATTTGTCGTTTTGGGATCCCCCGAGTGCTTAACGCGGACCATAGGAAACAGTTCGATTGTGATGCATTTCGAGCATTCTGTGAAGGACTAGGCATCCAGTTAAGAATCTCCTCTGTATCTTATCCTCAAGCTAATGGGCAAGCTGAGGTGAGCAACCGAAATATACTGCATGGTTTGAAGATCAGACTAGATAAGGCAAAGGCAGCATGGGTAGATGAACTCCCTAGTGTCTTATGGGCCTACAGAACGACAGGCAAAGTATCAACAGGGGAAACGCCATTCAACTTGGTGTATGGGACCGAAGCCCTCATTCCAGTTGAAATTGGAGCCGAGTCACCTAGATTGGTCCCTTACATCGAAGAAGTTAACTCTCAGGGACTAAAGGAGAATCTAGACCTGATCAATGAGTTGCGAGACACGGCAAAAATGAGATTGGCTGCATACCAGCAAAGAATAGCGGCCTACTACAATGCACGAGTTAAGAACAGAGAACTGCAGGAAGGAAACCTGATACTGAGAAAGTCGGTGATTACAAACGCCCACAAGGAGGACGAAAAACTCCGAGCTAATTGAGAAAGACCTTACAGAATCAGGAAGATGATCGGACCTAGCACATGCATCTTGGAGACCTTACAGGGAAAGAAGATCTCGAAAACTTGGAATGCCAACCACCTTAAGCCATACTGGCAGTAAAAAGTTGTACACTTTCCATAATTTTTGTATTTATTTCCCATCTATTACTTTATTACTTCGCAAAGTATTCTTGTTTTAAGATCATCTGACTCCTGAATAAAGCCAGTTATTTGCTTCCTATATTTTCTAATCAATTTGTTAGACAGTCTATGTATTAACAGGAATATGAACGAAAAGTATACGCAAAATGGGCATAAATAAGACCGTAAAATCGGCAGAAATAAGTCTCTGAGCGAGAAGCATACACAAAATGGGCATAAATAAGACTGTAAAATCGGTAGAAATAAGTCCTTGAGCGAGAAGCATACGCAAAATGGGCATAAATAAAACCGTAAAATTGGCAGAAATAAGTCCTTGAGCGAGAAGCATACGCAAAATGGGCATAAATAAGACCGTAAAACCTGCAGAAATAAGTCCCTGAGCGAGAAGCATATGCAAAATAGGTATAAATAAGACCGTAAGCAAAAAAACGTGAAACCGGCATAAATAAGTCCTTGAGCGATAAGACACAATGGACACAAAAATATGTTGTTACGAGGGGCACAAAATGCTTAAGAAAAAAGTTCATCCTCGGACTATAACACCGTCTCAAAGCAGAACTTGGGGAGCAGCATGGTGTAAAAGAACGCTTACTACTAACACCTTAATGTTGTTCTGTAAAGTTTTGTGATATAGCAGTTTAAAGAACAGTGATATAAAAGTTACAAGTGCGAAATATTCATTCAAAGAAAATAAGAAAAACCACCGAAAGCAACTGTACTTTTCATTAAAGAACGAATCTTTACATTGAGTAAAACAAACAAAAGGAAATACAAAATACCCTAATCTAGGTTGAGGACAAAGTCGTCTAGCTAAGAAGATGTCGCGTTAGCACCAGAGTCTCCAACAATTGGAGGATCAGGAGCGTTAGCACCAGAATCTTCAACAACTAGAGGATCAGGAGCGTGAAGAGTCAAAGAATCAGGCTCTTGAGGAACTGAAGAGGGCATCCCAAGAGAGGGAGCACTAGTTAAAGGATCAATCACAGCCGCACTATCTGACACGGGATCAACGGTTGCAGAGTCAGAAATTTGGAAATCGTCGCCGTCCAACCCTATCAATGCCTCGATGGACTCAAGCTGGTCACCCGCCTCGATCGGTTCAGGCTCATCATGCGTCACTAAAGGCCCGGATTGGTCACGTAGCCTAGTAGGTTCGAGACGGCTACGTGGCCGTCGAGGAGGCCATGGACCCTCAAGATTGTCCAGGTTGTCTGTGGCTCCCACCTCTATATAATCGTCCGGACTTAATGAGTCAGGTTCATATTTGGTCCAGGAAGGAGTTTCATAATACTGGGCCTCTTCAGTGAAAAGAAGTTCGGGAAAAGACTCATTAGGTCGGTTCTTTTCTAACCAAGAACGGGCTAAGTAGAAGCCATACTTGATGAATCCCGCCGCAAGAATTTCTTTCTTTTCATAGCAGTGTTGAGACAGGCGGTATTCGTGAATAGCCTTGGCACGGACCTCTTTTTGTCGATCCAACAAATTTTGCAGCTCATCGGCGTTCTCATCTTGCTCCCTCCTCATGGCGTCCCGATCCTCCACCGCCTTGTTATAGGCTTCTTGAAATCCCTGAAGGGAGGCTACCCTCGCCTGTTTCTCCCTCAACCTGAGCTCAAGTTTCGCATTCTTCTTCTCCAGTTCCTCAACCTTACCCACATAGGGATGCAGTTGAACAACTTCATTCTGAAGCACCATCTTCGCCTCTCGAAGCTCACCAATGTCTTTGTCAGCTTTCTCCCTGAAGGCCCTATGACGAGCATTAACGGCCGCGGTTTGCTGAGCCAACTGGAAAAACAAGAGAACAAAAATAACTTGAAAACCCGACAAAAGAAAAAGAAAAAGAAAAATATAACTACCATATAAGCACGACGCTATCACCTTCATCGCGAGATAGTCAGAGTTGTTCTCGGCTTTCGTCAAATTAAGAAACAGCCTCGCCTTGTCACGAGGAAGAATAGTGCTCCATGCCAGGTGAGACGCTATCCCAGGCTCCTCAATGCTGTCATTATCATTTACTCAGGGATAGGTCTGGAAGTCCTCGCCATCTACGACAACTCCACTATCGACTAAGTAGCGCTTCAAAGTGGGATTAGCTACCTTAGGCAATATCGGTCTTGTGGGCATCGAGGCCTCAATGATCAATTTCTTTCTAAATTTGCACCTAGGCTGACGGGGGGCCGGCCGATCCTCAGTAGCACGAGAAGCACCTTCTCGTCGGGCCGACTCGCTCCTCTGCGACCCAGAGCTCTCTTGATCGTCTGAGCTACGATCACAGATAAGGGGCCTCTTTCTTTTGTTCCTTCCAACCTCTTGCGCAGTATGGCTAGATCCGCCGGTAGGAAGAGGAGGAGTGGAAGCACGAGGATGTCCAGAAGCAGAGGCCCCGATCTGTAGCTGTTGCCGAGGAGGAGGAGGAGCCGCTCCAGCAGAAGCATTGGCTTCCCTTCTGCGCATAGCATCACGAAAGTTCATATCTGCATAATACAAAGAGAAGCAATTAACGAACCTAAAACCCGAAATACCACACACATAGATATATAAAGAAAAAGGGAAACCTATGAGATCACCAAGATCCTCTAAGTTATCCAAATTAGGATATGTTGGGAAGTCAACAAAAAGGCTCCCAAAAACATTGCCTTGAGCCCATTCAAGATCCTCCTCGAATGGACCACTAGTACCCTCAACCACAGGTGTTTCGTCTCTCGAATCCAGAGAAGACTCATCCACAAGGCGACCTAAAGGGTTAGAGGTCTTGGCTGTAGGAACACTGGTCGGTTGACTAGGACCGGCATCGGGCACACGTAAGCTAACAGGAAGGCTAGAGGGGATAGCCGAAGTCTCGAAAACAGCTCGGCTTACTCCCCAACCAGCCGCTGTAATGTTCTCTGGGGTCAAAAGGGAAAATAAATTATGTTCCCCAGTAGAACAAATTCGTCGTATAGGTTCACTAAACTGGTCTTTTAGGATCTCTACTTTAAACCTTTTTGAGCGCCTCAAGTGGTCGCTAGTATCACGGTTCCATGTAGTTCGAATTCGCAGATCATTTGGAATCTCGACGATGACCCACTCACTTTCAAAGTTTCGCAATTTATTAGGAAGGTCCGAAAAGATCTTGTTATTGGGAAATTCATCAACCGTTAACCGCTGGAGGGAAAAGGTTATTAGTCCTTGCAGACCGCGGACTTTGAAAAAAGCACTTATGAGGGGGACGGTAGGAACCATACCTAAGCTGTGACAAACCACTGAAAAACCTACTATCTGAGCCCATGCATGAGGATGAAGTTGACAAGGAACTATATCTTTGTATCTAAGAAACGCTATACCAAACTCGGGCAACGAAAAACGGAAACCGAAAAGTAAAGACGCTGTATGCACCGCTACTCCGTTTCTAACTAGGTCAGGTGAAAATTCCCCACTGATTGGAAGTCTATAATTGTAACCGGGGGGAAGAGAAAACGAGTATTGAAATCCTCTAAGTCCGCATTCGTCAGTGTACATTCAACACTGCCTTTTCTAAGAAATTTACCCGGACGCTGTGAAGACATGGTAAAAGAAAGAAATAATAAATAATAATAAGGGGCGACAGACTTATTGGTGAAACACCTGTGGAAGACCTAAAACGGTGACAGACCTATTGGCAAAACACCTACGGCAGACCTATTTTGGCGACAGACCAAACAGCGACAGACCTGTCGGTGAAATACCTGCGGAAGATCAAACTGCGACAGACCTATTGGCGAAAAACCTGCGGAAGACCTAACATTCACGCGGGAGACTAAGACACCTACGGAAGACATAAAAATCGCGCGGGAGACAAAGATATCTGCAGAACACCTAAAAAAGCTGGTGGCGGAAGGATACAAGTTAGGCGACAGATGAATACTTGCTGACACTTCGATGAACGAAAGACTCCTTCTGGCGATAGACTATTTTGGCGAGAGAGTTGGAAACCGGGCGATAGACTGCTGATTTAGAGGTTTCTCTTATCCCTTTTTGGTGGATCCCAGCGGCCTTATATAGTTGCGACAGAGAATGCCAAACGTCTCGTTAGATCATGCCTCCCGCAGAATAGATCTTTTCACCTACAAAAAAAAGTACCAAAGAAAAATCACAAAAATCAGAAAAACTATTCATAGTGGGTAAAGGCCCAAAGACACGTATTTATACTCTCTTGGTTGGAATAATCCAACAAGAGACTGGGGAGCAATTGATATGGCAAAAGTCTATCTACACTGGGCCAAGCCCAAAGATCATCGGAGGTCCCACGCGGCAAACGGTCATTGGGACACGTGGCCTATGGCGAGAGAAGCTACGCCTGCGACAGGGTATCTGTCGCAGGCGACAGACTCCACATACTATCTCCTGTCGTCACGTAGACGACACGTGGCTCTCTCACGACTCGTCATAGCGACAGACCTCTGCCGCTCGGAAGGTGTCGCGCCTCAGGGTCTCTTGCCGACGAGAGGCTCGTGCTAACTCTGAGATCCACGAAAGATGTGTCTTATTGGGAAACAAACTCTTAGTAAAAGGACGCAAACAACCCAGATAATTAATCTAAAATATTCACCTATAAATAGGTCCCAGGTATAATTCTATTCCCTAATTTTTTTGACTACTGGCTTTTACGTTTCCCAATACCTAAGAACTTGAGGCTGACTTAAGCATCGGAGTGTCTACGCAGGGAACCACCCCTGCGTCCCTCTGACTTTTTACTATTTTACAGAAGCTTCTGGCAGACAAGTGGAGACAGATTACGACCATTGACGTCAGCATATCTTTATTGTTGTTTTGTGCAACAATAAAAACAAATGACTAAAGTTAGATTATGATAAAACGTTAAGAAATTAGATAGAATTTATCCTAAAATTAATTATTTATTATTTATTTACATTTTTTATATTCATTTGTTAATTATTTTATTATATAGAATGTATCAATGTATTAATGATTATTACTTATAGTTATGCAAATTGGCGAAAGTGCAACTGCACCTTTCATTAGGGGT
Source organism: Heritiera littoralis (assembly GCA_031772115.1). Taxonomy (NCBI): domain Eukaryota; kingdom Viridiplantae; phylum Streptophyta; class Magnoliopsida; order Malvales; family Malvaceae; genus Heritiera; species Heritiera littoralis. The sequence continues at coordinate 1,687,119 of JAPDPK010000092.1, read as the reverse complement.
ACGACTGCACTTAAAACTCCACCTTTGAATATTTACTTTCATAAAATATCTAAAAAAAATATATACCAAACTATCGATAACACATTTGATGATATGCATACACATATATGAACTGATTAAAATTGTATTTTCTTATCGTATTTTAGCTCAAGCAAGCTTTCACGGCTAAGTGTCACATGTTCCTCTTTGTTTTTAGTAGAATAGTAAAAAATTATGCAGCCAAACAAAAGGATAAAATTAAACCACGGCTCTCAGATCCAATGCAAACAATGGAAACATCAAATATTAACTAGAATTGGTTGGTGAAGGATAGTGGATAGATTTCATTGTCCTTATTTAATTGGTAGAGGTGCACTGTCACATTCCGTGACCACATTTTTCACGTTTTTCTACACAACTTATCCGGTTAGGCTATTTGTGATACTTCACTTTTCATATTCATTTAACTGTTAAATATAAAATTAATATTATTAATTACATCCCCTATTTTAATGCTCAAGAAAGTAATACTGAAAGTAAGTCTAAATACAGAAAATAAATGATCATACCTCATATTATAAATTAAGTTGTCGCAGTGTCTCCAAATGCGTAGCTCGTAATCCTCAGATGTCAGATCTCTTAGTCCTCGAAAATCTGAAATGTTAATATTGGGGAGTGAGCAAACCACGGCTCAGTAAGAGAGTTATATGCAACACTTGATATTCAGCTACCTATATGCTGAAAATAATTTTTCACTTCCTTTAAATCTTCCTAGAGGCTCTAGGCTCACATGTAGGAAGGATACTACAGTCGACTAGGGATCCGGATGGAGTAAGGCAGGTATTTTGAAATACCTGTCTTATCCCGGAATCTAGAAGCAACTGTAGAAGTACTATATAAATTGTTTTCAAAATGATTTAATATTCGTTTTCCATAGAGTAAACCATTTATTTCTCTTCACTTCATTATGTTTTTAAACACGTAACTGCTCAGTAGTAAAACAGTGGTTTAGGATAAACCATTTTGTAATTATTTCTATTTTCGAAATAATTTTCAATGTTATTCTTTTTGAATAAACATTCATTTCTCTTTAATTCAGTAATCGTATCTTACAGTTCAATAAAACAGTAATATTCAATACAGTACCACTCGGTAAAACAGTATCTTGATACGGTTAAGTCAGTAAACAGTAAACAGTAGCTACCAATTCAGTAAACAGTATACGGTAGCTTTCAGTTCAGTATCATGGATGGGGTCCTCAGTGTGCACTGATCAGGTGTCCACTGGGACGCTGATAATAGGATCAGTATCTATCAGCACTAACACGTGACACGTGAGCATGATATGGGGCCTAACAGTCTCAAAACAGTAAACACGTGATAGAAACCTCATTTATAAAATCAATTTCATTGAATATAAATTCAATCACTCCATAAATATTCATAAGGAAAATATTTTCATCTTATGAATAACAATTTATAAAATATTCATACTGGGGTAATCATTCCCGAAAATGTTCTAAATATTATAGAATAGTATAAATCACATTTTCCATAAGGTGAAAACAGTTTATAAAATAATCACTGTAAAACATAAAAGGTCATAACTGTCCTTTTTCATCGTAAAACATATACGCACGCTTTTCCGTGCTTTCTATCGAAAACATGATTTTCAAAGTTATCGGGATTCAAATCAATTATTTTTATGATTTATGAAAAATTAAAATATTTATTTTCCAAATCAACACTCCCGTCTCGTGTTTTCTTTGTAAACACATGCGGAGACCTTTTAGTCTCAAAACACTGTTTTCCACTTTTATTACCTTTATGGAATTTTCTATAAACACTTATTTTCACAATTGAACCTATAAAGGTTATTTATAATATCAAGTGAATATTTGAAGAAAGATTAGTAAAATATTCACTTTGGTCCTTTTTATTTGTCACATCGTTTCACGTAAAATATCACCTATCGGAGTAAATTTAGGTGATTTCCTTTTTCACCATTTTCAAAAAACATGAATATTTTAAAATTAATTATTAGTATATTCATGTTTTATGAAAACTAATCGATTTCTCGATTTTCGTGTTGAAAATCGTTTCTCATAATGAAAAATCGTTTATTATGATTTTTGGTAATTTTCTAAGATTTTTCGGCAGTATAACGGCTGCCGATTAGCTAGCCTCCTGCACAGAAATACAGTTTATATTTTCAACCACTGAGTCACCACAATTTTCCAACCAATCATTATCAACAGCATTTATAAAATTAAATGCATATTTAAAACATGTGTGCCAAATATCCTTACAGGCTGCACATGTCTCCCTTACCTGTTTCGGGTAGACAACTTACTCTCGAAGGTCGCGCCTGTATTCACCTCGCCCGATTCCATTAGCTCGGTCATCGAAGAAATTTTATGGAAATTAAATTCTAAATTTTATAATTTTTCCATAATTATTTAAATAACTAAATTATTTAAATAATTTAACCCTTTTCGGGATTTCTTATCGATTCCCGTAATTTTCGAATTCTCGAAAATTCTCCAAATTCCCGAAATTTCTTTTCTCTCTCTTTTCTTCTTTTCCTCTTTTCTTTCTTTTTCCTTTCTCTTTTCCTTTTCTTTTTCTTTTTCCTTTTTCTTCTTTTTCCTTTCTTAGCCGACCGGTTCAGACCGGTCAACTTTCCTTTCGTCGGTTCAGCCGATTCGGTCTCTTCCCGCCGACATCACCACCGGTTCGGGCCTCCCACAACTGGCCACAGTTGCAGGGATGTCGGATCTGGCCTCGGTTTCCTCCCAGCGACGGCGTTGGCGCCGGATCTAGGATAGTGGGTTTCGGATCCTTTCTCCCCTGTTTCTTCCTTCCTCCGCCGTTTCCTTCACCGTCGGTGGCCTCCTTCTCCTTCGTGGGTCTTCTCCGGTGGCGTTGGTGGCGGTGGCGGTGCCTGGATCGGCCGGCACCGCCGATCTCCCTTTCTCCTTTCTTTCGTTTTTCCCTCATTTGGCTTCGCTTCTCCCTTCCGTTTTGGGCCGTCGCCAGTCACTTCTCTTCCCTCTCATCTCGCCGTCGACGCCCCTTCCTCCTCTTCCCTTCCGTTGCCCGTCGACATCGGTCGGCCTCTTGGCTGTGAACGAAAATCGGGACTCTTCCCTGATTTTCCTTTATGTTTTCTGTTTTCTTTTTTTTATATATATTATAATTATATTTATAATCCTTTATAAATATAATTATATTACATTATTTATCATATAAAATATATAACATATATAATTATATTTATAATTATATATATCACTTTTATTATTAACAATATACATATATATTTACTTTGTTTTAACAATATATATACTTAAATTAAAGTTGATATATATATATATATATATATATATATATATATATATATATATATTTCATATATATGTATATTTATTCATATACATAATTGTATATAAAAATATACAGATGTATTTTTTACTATAAAATAGTATATATATCATTTTATAATATATACTATATTTCATATATACACATGTATTTATATCAAAACATATCAAAATATATTTATATAATCTAATTATATAAATATATAATATACTCATTTTATTTCATTTTATTTGGATTTCTTAATATCCAAATTATTTTCTCCTTTTCATTTCTTATTTAATTTGGATTTCTATTTATCCAAATTAAATTTCCTCTATCTCATCATTTCATCAACTTTCGAATTTCCAAATATTTCTATCTCTTAAATAAATTCATTTATTTTCTTTAACTTATTTATTTGTTTTAATATTAAATTTAGAAAATTAGCGGTTATCACATGCACAAACCCAGATACATCAAAGAGAATAATAATAAGGGGGACCGTAGAGGTGCACAAACCCAGAAACATCAAAGAGATTATTTTGCATGTAAACTTTTTAGTAATTTTCCATCACCTAACTTTTGGCCAATAAAACGTTGACATGTGGTGGCCATGGGAAATTCCATCCACTATGGCCGGAATAATAATTAAAAAGGGTGTATTTTTCTAATTTTCACTTAATTAAATTTAGTCTCAATTTTTAATTCAATTTTTCCATACTTTGGTGATTAACTTTATTAGATTGATTAATCTCCAATTATACATTCAATTATAATCTCACCTTGCTAATTAACTTTAATTTCCTATTTAATCCAATAATTCCACAATTCATTTTTGTTTAAATCCTTAATTTCTCCAAATCACATATATGGTAATCTCTTATAAATTATATCTTAAATCTCCATTATTCATCCACAATTGATCTTATTTTCAATAGATCCATAATTTAACATCTTAATTATAAGTTAAGAATTTTTGGATCTCACACTTTGTTCTTCTCGGTGATAATGCTAAATTTTTTCTATCGAAATGGTGCTAGTCGACACAGAGGTTATTTTAATACCTCTGCAATTTTTGTTACTTTTTGTTGATCATGCATCTAATAAATTGTGCTTAGTCAATCTTGGCCTTGCATTCATGTAGGGTAATGCCACGTAGGACTCAATACAAAAGAGAGAGCGACATCTTTTCCAGCCATTGCTTAAAGAAGGCTCAATCTATGAGATAAGTGAATTCTGCGTTGGGAAAACAAAAGTCAATTTCAGTGTTTGGATTCTTGATATGCGACTAGTTTTTGGCAGCAAACTAAAGCTGTTCAAGTTACCAATCCTAAAAAAGTTACCCTGAGTACTTCTTTGAATTCCAGCCTTTCCGGTCGGTCCTAATCCGCAAAGAGAATAACAAGTTACTCACTGGTAAAATGACTTCTCTCCCTTATTTATCAACCATGCACTTTTGCTTAGATGTAACCCACATTCCAAATTTGTGGGATTTGCAGTAAGCCTTTCATTTTTGCACTCATAATTTACTTATCCTTGCTAATTCGTTTTTGTTGTTTACCCATTTGCAATAGAAAAACAATATATGGCCAAATTTTTGACATTTTTAGACCATTTAAATGTTCGACCATATATTATTGGTGTTGTCACAGAGATTAGTCATGTTCTTATTGGATTTGCTAAAGGTAAAACTGAACCGATTAATCTTCAGAACCTGAGGCTACAAGACTTCAAGTAAGTTGAAACATTTTTCCGCTCTCATAAATGCATTCATATTTGTTTTCTAACAGCCTATTCAAGACATAATTTTTTCCCCTCCCTTTGTGCACTGCTTTACCTCTATGGCCTTGAAAAAAAGTGGGAACTCTGTTATTGCTACCCCATGGGCTAAGAATACGAACATGTTAACCATGAAGAATTGGTGGACAAGCGGCAGAATGTTGCTGTAGCACTCGCTGGTATGACTGTAAGAGAATACCAGGGTAATATATCATGTTACTTCCTTCAGCATTAAATGATAGCTATTGCTGCTCCCATTTATTGATTTATGATGTGCAAGCTACTTTGATGTGGTTCTACATGGAACTCAACCGAATGTTTATAGCTTTTCTGCAATAAAGATTTACATTGATCCACTGATTACAGCGTCCAAACTTCTTAAGTACTATTCATAATTCTATGCATGCTTATTGTTGTGCAATTTTCTCTTTTTTGTTTGTTCCTAACAATGTCAGCTAAAAGTTTTGCCTAGGTTTGAGGATCACACGATCGCAGTTGTAGCTGTAGCTAATCCTACTCAGCCACGTTGTCACGGACAAGGCTTTTTCTCACTAAAGCAATTGGCCGCGCGGCACTTGAACGGTCTCGTTCACACAAGTCAGCCAAGATATCACAACAATTTGAACAATCAACAATCAAGCAACAAGTTACTATAGGGCACGCCATGATATAGCGAGGCATAAAGAATTCACACAACATAACCATAGGTGTTCCCATAAAAAAAATTGTTTTATTAATGATAGAGAGTTTACAAAAGATTACAAAAGAAGTTGGTTCTTCCACACCATCATCGGGGCCAATGAGGGCAGCCCTAGATGGGTGTGCTTGCACATACCTTAAACAATGAGATAGCCCAACATTCCGCCGACTGCTCACCCCTCCTAAAGAGCTTTTATAGCTGTGCTACCAGTAACCATTAAAATGTTTGAAATGGGGACACTTTTCCTAATTCCCCTGGATTCTATTTTCCTAATACATGGATTCTATTTTCCCCAAGGCACTTCTACCCGGCCATGACCCTATACATGGTTAGCTCATGACATCCTTCCCCACTTAATCTGTCGATGTCCTCATTGACTTGGTTGCTTGGAACTCCTCGATCTTCTGCTTGAAGGCTCTAAGGTCGTGCTCTCTCTCCCAACTGACTTCTTCTGGTCCTAGTCCTTCCCACTTTACAAGGTATTCTTAGATCAGTCTTCTTGACACTACGGATCGTCTATCAGCCAAGATTTCCTCTACTCGGCGTTCTGAAGGTGCTTCATGCTGATGGCGGCCCTGGTTGTTCTATTTCGGCTTGCATCTGTTAGGTCTGCATGATATGGCTTCAGGTTGCTCACATGAAAAACTGGGTACACTTTCATCCACTTTGAGGGATCAATTTTGTAGGAGGCCTATCCCACCTTGCCAAGAATTTTCACTGGACCCTCATACTTGCGCAGCAATCTACGGTCTCGCTTCCGTAGAAGTCTAAGCTATTCAGGCACTAGTCTAACCAATACCAAATCACCCACATTCAACTGTTGTGCTCTTCGACCCTTGTCCGCCCATTTCTTCATGCGCTTTGATGCTTTTTCCAAGTAAGCTTGAGCAATTTCGGTGTTTTGTCTCCACTCTTTGGTGAAGTTGAAGGCTTGAGGGTTTTTTCCTTTATATGGCTCAAGAGGAGTGTGGGGCAATCTCGGTTGCTGTCCCATAACTACTTCAAAGAGACTCTTGTTAGTGGCGGAGCTCTTTCCAGAATTAAAACACATTTGGGCCACATCTAATAGCAGAGGCTAGTTCTTCTGATTTGCTTGCACAAAATGTCTCAAGTACTCTTCCAACAACCCATTAAAGCATTCTGTTTGCCCATCTATTTGAGGATGATAACTTGGGAAGATGTTAAGTTGAGATCCCAAGATAGTGAAGAGTTCTCGCCAAAATGACCCTGTGAATCTGGGATCTTTATCACTAATGATGCTCTCTAGAATACCCCAGTACTTGACCACATGCTTGAAGA